>QJPP01007568.1:0-1287999 GCA_003996215.1 Jaltomata sinuosa | reverse complement strand
ACACTTGAGGTTACCGGTATACCGTTCATTTCGTAAACTTATTATGTATACACTGTTATTGCAAGGACCCCAGGTGCGTTATTTCTTACTTTCACCTGTGCCTATGGTGTGTATATTCTGCTTACTGGCCTCACATATGGTTCTGTTGATTTCCCTCTGGGCTAGTTCCTGTGTACCTTTTGTTGATTTCCGTGACTGCTTGCTTCTATTCTGTCTATTACTACGCTTTTATCTTATATGTGCCCAGTCGGCCTATGATACCTACTGGGTACCTTATGCTCCGCATTTGGTGCTCACCCCTACCCCCTGCATCTTTGGGTGCAGATCCTAGCGTGGGCCATCGCCGTTAGATCATTGTGATTCGTGCTTGGAGATCTGTCGGGGACTTAACTTTTCAGGATGAGGGGAGCTTCTTGCCGATCCGGAGCTAGCAAGTATCTGCTCCATGTACTCAACCATAGAGACCATCTAATATATGTAAGTATCGCGGAGGTATTTGGGCGGGCTAAGTCTTACCTCCAAGGCAAAAAGTATAGAATATCTCATAAATCAAAAAGACACAATGTCGCTAGCGCTGGTTAGTGTACGGACACAGGTAGAAGTCCCGTCAAACTTTTATCAGCCCATGCGGCGGTAACTGTTGTTTGAAAGTCCTGAGTTAAAGTTCCCGATGCCTCCTAACCAAGAGTGTTATTTATAGAACATCGCATAAAATAAAGCAATACAATGTGAGGGGCGGGTAGTGTCAACTCGCTTTACCCATGGGCGGCGTAACTTGTTGTTTGGAAGTCCTTGGGCTAAGTCTTGCCTCTAAGGCAAGCGTTATAGAACATCTCATAAATCAAGACACAATGTGATAGTGTCAACTCTTTCCCATGGGGCGTAACTTGTTGTTTGGAAGTCCTTGGGCTAAGTCTTGCCTCTAAGGCAAGCGTTATAGAACATCTCATAAATCAAGACACAATGTGATAGTGTCAACTCTTTCCCATGGGGCGTAACTTGTTGTTTGGAAGTCCTTGGGCTAAGTCTTGCCTCTAAGGCAAGCGTTATAGAACATCTCATAAATCAAGACACAATGTGATAGTGTCAACTCTTTCCCATGGGGCGTAACTTGTTGTTTGGAAGTCCTTGGGCTAAGTCTTGCCTCTAAGGCAAGCGTTATAGAACATCTCATAAATCAAGACACAATGTGATAGTGTCAACTCTTTCCCATGGGGCGTAACTTGTTGTTTGGAAGTCCTTGGGCTAAGTCTTGCCTCTAAGGCAAGCGTTATAGAACATCTCATAAATCAAGACACAATGTGATAGTGTCAACTCTTTCCCATGGGGCGTAACTTGTTGTTTGGAAGTCCTTGGGCTAAGTCTTGCCTCTAAGGCAAGCGTTATAGAACATCTCATAAATCAAGACACAATGTGATAGTGTCAACTCTTTCCCATGGGGCGTAACTTGTTGTTTGGAAGTCCTTGGGCTAAGTCTTGCCTCTAAGGCAAGCGTTATAGAACATCTCATAAATTAAAACACAATGTGATAGTGTCAACTCTTGTCTATGAGGCATAACCTGTTGTTTGAAAGTTCTTAGGCTAAGTCTTGCCTCTAAGGCAAGAGTTATAACATCTTATAAATCAAGACACAATGTGGTAGTTTCAACTCTTGACCATGGGGTGTAACTTGTTGTTTGAAAGTCCTTGGGCTAAGTCTTGCCTCTAAGATAAGAGTTATAACATTTCATAAATCAAGATACAATGTGGTAGTGTCAACTCTTGCTCATGGGCGTAACTTGTTGTTTGAAAGTCGTTAGGCTAAGTCTTGCCTCTAAGGCAAGAGTTATAGAACATCTCATACAAAAATAATATTAAAGGTTGAGAAAAATGGCAATAAAATAAAAAATAAAATAAAAATCAAAGGAAAAAAAAGAGAGAAAAAAAGTTGAAAGAAAAGGAAAAAAATAAAGGTTGAGAAAAAAAAGACAAAACGAGAAACAAAGGAAAATAAAGGTTGAGAAAAATAAAAATAAAAAAGATAAAAGAAAAAATAAAAAAGAGAATAAAAAATAGAAGTTGAGAGGAGAAAAGGGAAAAAAACGTTGAGAAAAAAGAAAAATAAAGAAAAAAAATAAAAATAAAAAGAGAAAAAGAAATAAAAATAGAAGTTGAGAGACAAATGAACATGAAGAGTTGTTTAAAAATATTTGAGGTATAGAGGGGTAAAGAGATAAGGCTAGTTTTGCAAGATTTTTCTTATGGAGGACAAAATATGAAGACCAGCCCTTATGAGAGCCATTTATGTACTTCACCCCATTTCTACTTGTAGACCTGTGTTTTAAAAGACAGTTTTGGGGCTCGCCTCGAGTCTTGCCTCGGAGCTCGCTCCGGGGCAGGGTACTGACATAACTCCCCGGGGCTCACGTGTGGGGCTTAGTTCTGTGAGGCTTACGCCCTAAGCGTTCGAGCGTACGCCCCCCCACACCTAATACCTATTGCTCGAAACTCGCCTAATAATTTTACCCAAATTATGTGTCAAATTTCTTAGTCAGTATTGTTGACCCTCATAATTTTTTAATAAATGAATGATGTTTAGTAGTTTTTTTTCGTTTATAGAAATAAGAAAGTTGAGAGCAATTAATTACTTATTTATTATTTGAGAACGTCATGAGGGTGAATATCACTTATCATTTTTTTAAAAATACATAGCCAAAATTTACATTTTCACTTGTCATTGGTCTTCATGTTTTTGTTCTATCTCTCAAAATTATTATTTTTAATTATTTTATAAGTATTTTTTTATTCATGAAGGAGTGATGTTTTAATTATAATACTAATAGTTTATTGATAATTTTTTTTGGAAGGTAAATTGCATAGTATAGTTATATATTCTAAGAAATTGTGATTCTTTTATTTTTTGAAGTTAAAATGTTAGAGTTCATTTGCTTCTCTTTTATATCATTGCACTATTTCTACTTGTAAAATGATGTTAGAAGTTTTATTTTCTATGAGTTTCTTTAATCATGTTTTAAATTTTAAAAATTATTAATGTATTTTTTATAATTTTATAATTTTTGTGTTATTATAATATTTTACTATATTATAAATTAAAAATTAAAGATCCATGGGGCTTACGCCCCAATGTCCTAGGGCTTACACCTCACCCCATGCTAAGTAAATTGCCTCGCATCACTCCATCGCCTTTTGAAACACTGTTGTAGACTGCGCACATATTTTAAAAAGTAATAAATAAAATAATAATTATATTATATTATTTTTTAAATATAATAAATTTAATATTTTTTAAAAATATATCCTTTTAAATAAATGTGGGTCTGTTGGACGATCAAAAGGATCCTGACCCTCAACGTCCTTTTATCGTGGGCGAAGCACATCTGCCAAGTATTTGAGCAAATAAAAACAAATGTTAAGACAACATTTATCTTACCAAAAATTGTTTTCAAAATTCTTTCAACTTCTACAGTTGTCAGCTTCTCTCCATCTCCACCTGGTTGAATACCAAAAAAATTATCCACGTGATTTCACCTGCTGTTGCAAACTTTCAATCAAAATTAGTGCTTTCATTTCTGAGCCATATTGCAAGACCAAAAAATTTCTTCCCTGAAAAAAGTAAAAGTATGACTTCGTTTGTTTCTTTTTGTTTTATTGCGAAAAATATAGTGGCTTTGTTCCTTCCTTTTTTTTTCTTTGTTTGTGAATTTACTGTTTGTTCTCCCTGAATAATTGAGCTTGATGCTATTTCTTTTTGCCTATTTCTCCTCTTGATAATAGTTGTGTGTGTTCTTCATTGGTTAATTAAGGTTTGAGAAATGAGTAAAAAGTATGTTGTGGAGTTGTTAGTTCAGCCTATACTTTGATTTCTTCTTTTTTATTACTCCTTATTATAGTAGAAGATACTATACCCACTGCTTATATTGAGAAAAAATTCATTAAGTGAAAAGTTCAAAAAAAATAATAATAGACCTTGCTATAAAAAAGTCTATACATAGTTCAGGCCTTATAGGTGCTCAAGTATTTGTAGGAAAAACAGAGGTTCTACAACTAGAAAAGTTAGAATTATGAAAAGAAGATGCATGAAATTCCTTTTTAGAAGAGCGTACTTTTATTAACTGGAAGTCTCTGCCTTATATATGCTTACAAACTCAGAAAGATCATATCTATCCAAAACTCCACTTGACTAAAGACTAGAAAACATACCAAAAAAAGTAGAAACTAAATCAGAAAATATAGCAAACTAACAAAGACTCTTCCAATTCTAGTAAAAGACTTATTCAAGGGCACAATAAAACTTATCCTATGCAATAAGCTTAAAAAATAGACTTTGAATCAATTCTAAACACTCCCCCTTGATTCAAAATCACATACACCAAGCCATAACATGAAGTAGTTGTGTTCTGCTAGAGGAAGTGATTTAGTAAGAATATCTGTCACTTGTTCTTCAGTGCTACAACCCTTCAACTCAATCAACCGTTCTGCAATCAGTTCACAGATGAAATAGTATCGAATATCTATATGCTTTGATCTTCCATGAAAAATAGAATTTTTAGCCATTGCAATTGCTGATAAATTATCACAGAATATTTTTGTTTTCCCTTTTTGTTCTTAGTGAAGATCAACAAGTATTTTTCTAAGCCACAATGCTTGACATGCTGAAGATATTGTTGCGACATTCAGCCTCGGAGGTATACAACGCTATTGTTGGCTGTTTCTTTGAGCTCCAAGTAATAGCGGCAGAACCAAGAGTGAAAAGGTTTCCAGAAACACTTTCTATCATTCAAACAGCTTCCCCAATCACTATCTGAATAACCATAGAGATTAAAATTGAAACTTCTAAAGTATTATAAATCTTGTAGTTCCAGCAATATAGCACAAACTCTCTTAGCGGCTCCAAGATGATGCTTTGAAGGTCTATGCATAAACCTCAAAATCATTCCAACAGAAAATGATATATCAAAACGTGAGTGCGTTAAATAAATTAAGCCTCCAACTAAGCTTCTAAAATAACATTCATCAATTTTTTCAATATCATCATCAACTTGCAGCTTATCATTTACATTCATTGGAGTAGCCACTGTTTTGCAATTAAGAAAGTTAAATCTTTTGAGAAGATCAGTGGCATGCTTTCTTTGTGAAAAGAAAATTCCATCTTTTTCCTGCTTCACTTCAAGTCCAAGAAAATAGTGCAACACTCCATAATCAGTCATTTCAAATTTTTTATTATAGAAGACTTGAAATCACATACAAGAGAGTGAGAGGAGCCCATATAGATCGTATCATCAACTACAAACACACCAATAAAAGATTATTTTTTCTATATTTTTTCATATATAAAGTTGATTCATTCTTACTTTTTTCAAATTCATTTTCTCTGAAATGTGAGTCGATTTTGCTATACCATGCGCGAGGAGCTTGTTTAAACCCGTAAAGTGCTTTTTTTTAACTTGTATACTTTTTTCCTTTATTTACATAATCATCTGGTTGTGTCACATACACTTTTTCTTTCAAATCGCTATTAAGAAATGCAGATTTAACATCAAATTGATAAACCTTTCATTTTAATTGTATATTCAAAGCTAAAAGAATTCTTATTGTTTCAAAGTGAGCAACTGGAGAGAAAGTCTCATCAAAGTCAATATTTTATTGCTGCAAATATCTTTTTGTGATCATCTGGATTTGTGTTTCTGTACGCTTCCATCAGCATGGTATTTTATCTTGAACATCCACTTTAATTCAATTATATTTTTTCCATCTGGAAGGTCCACCAAGTCTCATATTCCATTCTTTCTTATTGCCATAAGCTCTTCTTCCATTGCACTCCTACATTTTATTTTTGTTGAAGCTTTCATAAAGCTAGCTGAATCCGCACCAAATAAAGTAAAGATACATATTTTATAAATATCTGACAGCGATATAAACTTCTATGGAGGAGTTTCATCAGAATCTTCTGAGTTGAGCACCATTAATGTTGGGCTGCTACCACTTGGGCTGATGGCGCTGAAATTTCCTGAAGGGTGGCTTGATATATTAGCAAGAGGCTGACTTACTGCTTCATTAGGAAAGGCTTCATCACCCACTGTAACTTGTGAAATTTGATTGTTGCTTTTCCATTTTCAACATGCATTTTCATTAAATACAATATCTCTCCTAATAATTACTTTACCATTTGTGAGATTATACAATCTAAAAGCTTTGAATTCAGAGCAATATCCAAAGAAGATGTATTTTTCAGATTTTTCATCAAGCTTTCTATGGTGTTGAGAATTTAATAAAAACATATGCAATACAATAAAAAATTCTCAAATGACTTACCCACGACTTTCTACCTTTCCAGATTTTAAAAGATGTTCGACCCATGACTGCTTTTGTTGGAGAAATATTTAGCAGATAAATAATAGTATGAACAGCCTCAGACCAAAACTGATTTGGAAGATCCTTACTCTTCAACATGCTCCTGGCCATCTTCACTATAGTTTGATTCTTCCGCTCAACAATTTCATTTTACTCTAGGGTATAAGGTGTAGTCAATTTTCTGTGAATGTCATTTTCTTAATAAAATACCTTAAATTCTTGGGACAAGAATTCACCTTCTCTGTCGTTACGAAGAACTTTAACTTTGTTACTAACTTGATTTTCCACCAGCACCTTAAACTTTATGAAGATTGTAAAAGTTTCTGATTTGGGCTTCAAAAAATATACCCAACTCATCCGACTGTAAATCATCAGTTAATAATAGAAAATATTGAGAACCAATAAATAATTCTGTGTTCAGAGGATCACACAAGTCTGCATGAATAATTTTAAGATAACTAGTAGCTCTGAAAGATCTTCCAACATGAAAAGATCTTCTATGTTGCTTGCCATATATACATCCTTCACATACTTTTTCAACTGATTCTATATTTGGCAAACTATGAACTACTTTATTTTGATTTAGTAATCTCAATCCACTCATATTTAAGTGTCCATAACGCAAATGTCATAACTTAGACTCTTTTAAATTTTTCTCACTAACAATCAAGGCTTGTTCGACTTTTGAAACTTCAAGTAGAAATATTTTATTCTCTGTCATACGAATACTTGCGAAGATTTGACCAGATTTTTTATTCTTAATAACACATGAGCATCATCAAACAAGACAGCAAATCTACTATTCAATAATTTTTCAACACTTAGCAAGTTATGTGCCAAACTAGGAGCAAATAAGACATTTTGAATAAGTTTTACTCTACCTTGACTAATTTGGACAACAACAGTACCTTCACCTTCGACTTAAATTTTTTTATTATGTCCAAGCCAAATTTGCATTTTTTTGGTCTCATCTAGCTCTTTAAATACTTTTTTTTTGCTAGTCATATGATGAGAGCAATCACTATCCACAAACCAAACGTCAACCTTATAATCCATGGTGGTAGAGCGAGCCATGAAAAGCATGATTTCTTCTTCCTCTTTCTCGACATAACTAGCTTGATCATTTTTGTACCAGCAGTTAGCTTCTATATGGTTAAACCTGTGACAATTGTAATGTTGTACTCCATTTCTACAACTATTTGTTCACCTGAATTGGTTTCTACCTCTACCACGCTCTCTGCCTCTAAAATATTCTTTGCCACGTCCTTGTACTTCTTGTTCTAGTGACTTTTCATTCTGAATTTGAGGCTCTTTATTCACTTGAAAAACTTGTTCTTCCGTTCTCTCTATTGACTTATTGATTCGTGACTCATGAGATTGCAAAGAACCCATTAGTTGATCAAATAAAAATACAGATAAGTCTTTTGATTCCTCTATGGCTGCAACCATATGATCAAACTTCAAAGGTAAACTTCTTAAAACTTTTGAAACTATAATTTCATCACCTATGTCTTCACCATACGATTTCATTTGACTTACAATTTCGCTAACTCTTGAAAAGAAATCTTGCACAAATTCACTATTTTTCATGAATAATGTTTCAAAATCACGATAAAGAGATTATAATTTCACAGTAATTACCTTTGAGGAACCTTGAAACTCAGTTTTCAAAATCAGCCAAGCATTGTTTGAGGTAGATGCTGCTCTGCAAATCTTGAGTAAATTATCTCATGAACGACTTGTTGAATAAAGAACAAAGCTTTGGCATCCTTCTTTCTGATTTTTTTAAATCTCCTTTCTTTCTCTGCATCCGGCTCTTTTACATCAACGAATCTATCTTCAACTATGTTTCACAATTCTTGAGACCTAAATAAGGTCTTCATCTTGATACTCCAAAATTCATACTTCTCACCATTGAAGACGAGTATGAGCGGTTGTGAAGAAGAGGACACAACATTTACTGCCATGATTCCCTTTTTTTCTCTCTCTTGTATTTCACTCCCTCACTGTTACTAATCTCTTTATCGCCCAGTCAGAGATCAAACACAAGCTTTGATACCACAATGTAGGAAAACCAGAGGTTCTACAACTAGAAAAATTAGAGTTGTGCAAAGAAGATGCAAGCAATTCCTTTTTAGAAGAGCGTACTTTTATTAACTGGAAGTGTCTGCCTTATATAGGCTTACAAACTTAGAAAGATCATATCTCCAAAACTCCACTTGACTAAAGACTAGGAAAAATATCAGAAAAAATAGCAACTAAATTAAAAAATATAGCAGCCTAACAAAGACTCTTTCAACTCTAGTAAAAGCCTTATTCAACGCACAACAAAATTTATCCTACGCAGTTATCACGACCCAGATCATCGTGAGTGGCACCCACCCAACCCCCGGATGAGAGAACCATTAGAGTCCAACTCTTAGCCTAGCCTAACAGCTTAAAACCAGTGCAGAAAAGTAACATAGCATTCAATCATAGGTGAAAAGCAACTCTATAAATAAAATGATCTGCGAAAATCTATCCCTAGAATCTGAAAGTCATCGTATCGAACTATCAAAACTAGAGTACGGGGATGCAACCCCAAAATAATAGAAATAGTCTAAGCCCGAACAAATGGGCCACAACTCAAACTAGATAGACACCAAGGCAGCCCGGTCGAATAGCTCACCCTTGATATCTCGGAAAGTCTGGCCTACAAGTGAGGTCGTTCGTCAACCGCCGAAAGATTTTCTGTACTCACAAAAGATAAGCAAGTGTAGTATCAGTACACAACCATCGTGTACTGGTAGGATCATCAGCCAGTTCCATATAAATAATGTATGAATAGGTACAAAATCAAGTAAGAGTACAGAAACCACATAGGCAAGTCAACAGGTATTCCTAGACTACAAGTCTCTACCTAACTTGTCCCACATATAAACCACCTCACAGTTATGATCGATAATCCACAACAATAATAGTTATATCCCGTTACATATCCCAGACCCACCTTGTATCCCCTCTAGACACCACCTAAGTGTCAGACAAACAACTCGATCTACACCAAGACCAACTTGTAAAGCAATGTAACAACCCGGCCTCTCAAGGACCAAAATACACAACCACAATTCAAGTTCATAACCCGGTCCACTCAGGGAAGCATTAAATAAAGATACAGAAATACAAGAAAGTAAACCCGTACCAGGCGTGGTACTTGAGCCAATCGTTAGTATTATTCTGTACCAGGCATAGTACCCGAGCCAACCGTTAGTATATTTTGTACCAGACGTGGTACCCGAGCCAACCATTTGTATTATCCCATACCAGGCGTGGTACCCAAGCCAACCATTAGTATATATTGTACCAGGCATAGTACCCGAGCCAACCGTTAATATTATCCCATACCAGGCGTGGTACCCGAGCCAACCAAAGTCAAATAATCTATAATCATGAAAATGAACAATCAACTTGTAAACCAACAAACACAATACAACGTTCAATTTACCAGATTGCTAAAAGGACTATTAGACATTTCTAGTCATTTCCTAAGCAATGCATCTCATACAAATACTTAGATAAGAGAACTTAAACATATAAAGAATACAGGAAGCAAACCATCACCTAACTCTAAATGATCCAAAGCTCTACTCAACCAGAGCTTTCCCGTTTCTTGAAGTTCTTGCCGGTTCTTGGTCTAAAACAACACACAATAACCAAGAATCAATCTTTATGGCCTAAATTTCACCCGGATTGCGCAAAATCCTAAACCCCAGGCCACCCATGATCATTCCACCCTTTTTCCCGTGCTTCCCCGCCATTAATTCACCTAGTTTTACCATTTTTATGGAACAATTAGGGAATTAAGGTCACATGATCATAAAAAAGTAAAATTAGCAACACCCAAGAGCTTCTACACATAGAATCCCCCTTTTCCCCCAGATTTTACCCTTCCTAAGTCATTCCAAACCTTTCCCCAAGTCCACTCCTAGCAATTCTACCACATAGAAAAAGTATTACAGAGTTCGGGGAGTATAAACCTTACCTTAGGGAGGAAAAATGATGAAAAATGGAGGAAAAACGCCTGAAATTGCCCTAGCCCTTCTCCCAAATAAACTTGTGAAAACTGAATGTTTTTGGGGAAGTTTCTGCATTAAATTCCATCACGCTCCGCTATAGTGGTCCGCTATACTATAGCGGTACCACCGTAGCAGAGTCAACTGCTATGGCGGAGGTTGACCGACTTAACTTCCGCTGTAGCGATGATTTTTTCTCTATAATAGAGGTATCCATGGCGGAGTGTCAACCGCTGTAGCAGTTGACACGGGACAAAAAGTCATAAAATCTTCAAAACTAGTCCATTTTACAACATACTTATTTTTCTGACGTCCCGAAATAACCCCTTCACGTCAATCTCGATTCCGAGAGTTCTACTTACCCGAATTCGATTCCAAAAAATCCCCTGGAATCCTTTATATGTTAGCTACGAGGAAAACTAGGTCACATAAAGACATCACACCCAATCCTTATCAAGATTTCCCTAGACCATACCTCGCCTCTAAACCGGCCGAGACTAGCCAATCCCAGAATTTCATACTCCCAAACCCAGAGTTTTCTAACTCTAAAAATTAGCACGAATGGTTTACCCATAATGATGGACCCTGTTGTTACAACATATACCAATTTTCCCATCATTCATCCCTGAATGATCAAACCCAAAAATACAGAAAGATAAAGAAGGAAAGAGTAGTACCTGTATCCTCAAACAAGTGAGGGTACTTATCCCGCATGTCCTTCTCAGTTTCCCAAGTGGCTTCCTTAACTGGACGATGCTTCCATTGAAACGTAACCATACTGATCACCTTTGTCCTCAATTTCTGGACATCCTGATCAAGAAGCAAAACCGACTCCTCTTCATAGCGAAGATCCTTATCAAGTAACACCTCATCCCACTTGATGATGTAGTCCCCATCCCCATGGTATCGCTTTAGCATGGATACATGAAACACCGGATGTACACTCGATAGACTGGGCAGCAGTGCCAATCTATAAGCGACGGGCCCTATGATCTCAAGAACCTTGTGACACCCCGTACACGTATCCAGCTAACCAAGTTAAAAACTTCAGAAAAATGCAAGTTTTAGGGACCACGAGTCAAGTCCACGAGTCATGGAAGGTTCCACGAGTCCATGAAGGGACTCGTGATCCCAGCCCTGCAGACCAGCTCCAGTAGTGACTTCCACGACTCATAGAACTTTCTACGAGTTGTAATGTTGACTCGTGGAACTCCATCAGAGACCAAACATTTTCCTGAATTCCATGACTCGACCCTACGGCTCGTGAAAGCTTCCACGAGTCATCCTGTTGACTCGTGGAAAGTCTTCTGCAGAATGACTTCCTAGTCTGAGTCCCACGACTAGATTCCACGACTCGTGGAAAAGTCTACGAGTCGTAGACTTTACTCGTGGACACTGAAGTTGACCAAAATTCCAGCTTCTTTTTAGTTAAAACCCATGATCATTTTGGTCATTTCCCACCCTATTATGTATTAAGTGAATTCTTTTTGACTACTTTTAGAAGGGTTTTCACCCATATTACCCTAAGTTCATCCTAAGATCCTCAATCTCCTCCCAAAAAGGGAAATCCCTCTTCAAGCTCAAGTCTCCAAGCTCCAAGTCAAGTCTACAATTCTTTTCCATTGAAGTGGGTAATCTTCATCCAAGGTATGTGGGTCTCTAACAATGGGTTCCTTTCACCCTTACGCCCAAAATCTCCAAGTCTTAATTTGACTTATGAAGTTATGAAATTAGAGTTTTGATCTAAAATTGAGGAGAATTTATGGAATCAGTTTCTATGTTTAAATTCATGATTTTCTCTTGATAACTCATTATTTGATTATAATTCTCTCATTGGTTTTAAAAGCCCAAGCATAAATGTTGATTTCTAGCATGAAACTATGAATTTACATGTTTCCAAGAGAAAGTTGGCATGATTAGACATCGTGGCCTTTATGTACTTATGAAATTTCATGACAAATTCTCTAAGTATGAATTTAGCAAGAAAAGTATATTTTGTATTATGGTCTTGCAAAGCTTTAAGATTCATGACTTTCGAATTGCATGACATTAGATATGTCCTTATGCTTTTTCAACAGTTTTGGACATAAGATATGTCCCTATGTTTCAAGAAAGGTTTGGCATCTAGATATGTCCACCTAAGCTAAGTGAATTGCATGGTATCAGATATATTCTTATGCTTTTCAAACAGATTTTGCATCAGATATGCTCAAGTATTATATGAGCTATATGTATATGTTTTGGGAGTAGTATTAGCACCGAGTTGGACAGGGTGAGGGTACCCGAAAAGGTCCCAGAACTATGTGCCCCCGTAGGTCTTAAGTCCCATATGTTGGGAATCAGTTTTAGTGATCACGCTAAAGTAATGCCTCTATATCCTGGAAAGGTATATTAGGTCCTTTCGATGGGGCGGATACATTGGATTCCATATAGCTCATATGGTCTATGTCGGTTAGAGAACCTCCCACAGAAACAGTTTATGATTAAATTTTCATTTTACTCTAAATCAGATTTCAGACTTATTACTTATGTTTACGCTTCGGCTTATGATATTTTTAGAGTCATTGCATTCAATTATCCTTTAAAATCATGATTTCATTTATTCAAGCATACTTAGCATATTTTCACTATGTTCATGCATTGCTCGCATACTTAGTACATTCCATAGTACTAACGCATATTGCGCTGCATCCTTTTATGATGCAGACTCAGGTGTTCCTTCACAGGCTCATGGCTAGAGATCCGACCATTCCTATTTTAGCTTTTGGTTAGTCCCCATGGTCCGAGGGCTAGGCTTCCCTTCAGTTTATGTTTCCTTCTTTATTTTTAGAAGTTCGAGTTAGTTAGGGGTGTTGTCCCAACAACTCTCTATGATAGTATTAGAGGCTTTTCAGACATAGACCTTATGAGATGATTTCTGAGTTATATTTCCTATTCGACTCTATATTTATGATATGTCTTCCAGTTTTGGATTTATGTTGATGTTTTTGCTATATCTTATTTCTTTGTTATGCTTGAGAATGCTATGACCAAGGGTTAGTTTGGGATACTCGTGGTCCTGAGTCCTGTGTTACATCTAGGGGGTAACCTCAGGGCATGACAAACATCAAATGGTCTGATGAACCAGGGGCTGAGCTTGCCCCTCTTACCGAACCGTATGACTCCCTTCATTGGTGACACTTTCAACAATACTTGTTCACCAACCTGAAATTCCATGTCCCAAACCTTGCGATCCACATATTCCTTTTGCATGCTTTGGGCAACTAGTAACTTGGCCTGAATACCTCTTACCTTTTCTTGCGCTTCCCTTACCAAGTTTACGCCCAAAGGCTTCACATTGTCTTTCTCAAACCACCCAATTGGTGACCTACAACTCCTCCCATACAGAGGCTCGAATGGTGCCATGTCAATACTGGAGTGGTAGCTATTGTTGTATGAGAACTCATACAATGGGAGAATCTGGTCCCAATGACTCCCAAAGTCAATCACACATGTTCTCAGCATGTCCTCCAATACCCGAATCAGCCTCTCCAACTGACCACCAGTCTGAGGATGGAAGGCTGTACTAAAGGTGAGTTGAGTGCCCAACTCCTCATGCAACTTACCCTAAAACGTGGAAGTAAACTGCGTACCCCTGTCTGAAATGATGGACAGTGGCACTCCATGCAATCTCACAATCTCTTTCACGTAGATCTTAGCCAATTGCTGTGAATTGTAATCCACCCTGACCGGAATGAAGTGAGTTGACTTGGTCAGTCTGTCAACAATGACCCAAATAGAATCATACTTCCCCAAAGTCTTGGGGAGACCCACCATAAAATCCATGGCTATTCTCTCCCACTTCTACTCTGGAATGGGCATCCTCTAAAGTAGTCCTGCAGGTCTCTGGTACTCATACTTTACCTATTGGCAGTTTTGACACTTGGACATAAAATCAGCTATGTACCTTTTCATCCCAGGCCACCAATAAAGTTGCCTCAAATTCCTGTACATTTTAGTGACACCCGGATGAATAGAATACCGCGAACCATGAGCCTCTGCCAACACCTTCTGAATCATGTCATCAACCCAAGCAATGCATATCCTTCCTCTAAAATTTAACACACTTCCAGAGTCCAACGTGGCATCCCCGGACTCCCGGGATATTGCTTTGCTCTAAAGCCTGCTCAACTGCGAATCCTGAAACTATTTGGTCTTTATTTCCTCTATGAAGGTGGATTTAACCTCAACACTGGCCAAGATCCCACCATGTTCTGAAATACCCAAGTGCATGAACTTGGACGCCAATGCCAGAATTTCCCTTGCTAGTGGTCATTTGGACACCCCTAAACAAGCCAAACTGCCCATGCTAGCTGTTTTCTAGCTCAATGTGTCTGCCACCACATTAGTCTTACCCGGAGGGTACTGAATAGTCACATTGTAATCCTTCAACAATCCCATCCACCTCCTCTGCCTCAGGTTAATCCTTCTGAGTGAAGACATGCTAAAGACTGCGATGATCAGTGAACACCTCACACTTGACACCATAGAGATAGTGTCTCTAAATTTTGAGTGCAAAGACCCCCGCTGCCAACTCTTAATCGTGAGTCGGATAATTTCTCTCATGCACCTTCAACTGCCTAGAAGCATAGGCTATCACATTCCTATTCTGTATCAACATAGCACCCAAACCAAAATGTAAAGCATCACAGTAAACATTAAAGTCTTTACCTTCAACCGACAAGGACAAAATATGAGCCATGGTCAGAAGTGTCTTGAACTTTTGGAAGCTCTCCTCGCACTTGTCGGACCACATAAATGACATAATCTTTCTGTGTCATCCATTTCAAGTGAGTAGCAATTGAGGCAAAATCCTTAACAAACCTCCAGTAATAACCTGCGAGCCCAATAAAACTCCTCACCTCAGTCACAGAGCTAGGCCGGGCCTAACTCTTGACTGCCTCTATCTTCTGGGGATCTACCATCACCCCCTCTTCTGACACTACATACCCCAAGAATGCTACCGCAGTCAGCCAGAACTCACACTTGGTGAACTTCACATAAATCTTTTGACGCCTCAAAATGTCCAACACTATACGGAGATGTTTAGCATTCTCCTCCCTACTCTTGGAGTAGATCAAAATATTATCAATGAACACGATGATGAACGAATCTAAGTAAGATTTAAATACCATATTCATCAGACCCATGAATGTAGCCGGTGCATTGGTCAAACCAAATGACATTACTAAGAACTCGTAATGTTCGTACCGAGTCCAAAAATCAGTCTTAGGAACATCCTCAGGCCTAATTTTTAACTGATGATACTCCAACCTCAAGTCAATTTTCTAAATCACAGATGCACACTGTAACTGGTCGAACAAATCATCAATATGGGGTAGAGGGTACTTATTCCGAATGGTAACCTTGTTCTACTACCTGTAATCTATGCACATCTGCATACTACCATCCTTTTTCCTTACAAACAATATCGGAGCACCCCAAGGCGAAGCACTGAGATGGATAAATCCTTTATCTAGGAGTTCCTGAAGCTGAGTCTTAAGTTCTCTTAACTCTGCTGGAGCCATACGATATGGAGGAATGGAAATGGAACGAGTGACTGGCTCCAAGTCAATACAAAAGTCAATATCCCTGTCTGGAGACATACCCAAAAAATCCGCTGGAAACACCTCTCGAAACTCTGAAATGACTGGAACTCACTCAATAGATGAGGACTCCACACTATTATCCCGGAGATGAGCCAAAAAGTCTAAACACCTTCCCACTCTAGCCTATCCTTACCCGGAATTTCTAGAGCCACAATTTTGGTTTTATAATTCAAGACAACATGATAAGGGGATAACCAGGTCAAGCCCACAATAATGTCAAAGTCAACCATATCCAGGATTACTAAATCTACCCAAGTATGCAGCCTCACAAAAATATTAGAACAATTACGATAAACATGAGTCACCACAACTGACTATCCAATCGAGGTATAAACATGGATAGGGGTATAAAGGATATCACATACCAAGTCCAGACCCAATTCAAAACTCACAAACACATAAAAATATATATGTAATGAACAGGGTCCATCATTACGGGTTGACCAATCGTGCTAAGTTTTAGAGTTAGAAAACTCCAGGTTTGGGAGTTTGAAATTCTAGGCTAGGCTAGCCTCGGTTGGTTTTGGAGCAAAGTAGAGTCTAGGGAAATCTGGCTAAAAATGGATTTAGGTGTCTTAGAGTGATCTAGTTTGCCACGTATCCAAGACATAAAGGACTCTGGGGGACTTTTCATAATCACATTTGGGTAAGTAGAACTCTCAGAATCGCGTTTGACATGAAGGGGTTATTTCGGGACGTCGGGGGAAACAAGTGTGTTGTGAAATGGCCAAAACTGGCAGAGTTCCAGACTTTTTGTCTGTGACGAGCGTTGTCATGTGCGATAGCGGCCGCCGCTATAGTGGTAGAAATTACTACTATAGCAGCGGTCAAGAGGCGGTCAACCCACTTAAGACCGCTATAGCGGCAGCCTACCGCTATAGCGGGCCAACGGGTTTTTAATACAGAAACAACTCTCAAAACATTAAGTTTTCACAAGTTTGTTTTGGAGAAGGGCTGGGCAATTTCCAGGCGATTTTCTTCATTCTTCCGTCAAAATTCTTCCTTAAGGTAAGGTTTTTGTTCCCCAATCTTTTTTACTACATTTCCTATGCGGTAGAATTTCTAGGAAGGAACTTTGGGAAAGGTTAGAATAACCTAGGGATGGTGGAATTCAGGGAAGGAAGGGGATTCCAAGCATGTGTGTTCTTGGGTATGGATAAAAGTACATTAAAATGATCATAGGTTGTTTAATTTCTTATTTTTATCTGTAAAAATGATAGAACTAGGGGAATTAACGGTGGAAAATCCTGGAAAAAGGGTGGGATGATCATGGATGGCCTGGGGTTTGGGGATTTGGTATAATACGAGTAATGTGCAAGTCTTGTGTGTTAATTGTATGCATTATGTGTTGTTTTTAGACCAAGAACGAGAGAGAAATCTGGAACACAGAAAAGCTCGGGTCGAATAGAGCTTGGAACATTTCGAGGTAGGTGATGGCTTATGCTTTTCTGTAAATGTGTATATTGGCGTACTCATGTTTAAGTGATTGTATGCATTACATTGCTTAGGGAATTTGTGTGGAATGTCTAGGTTCCTATTTACAGTATGTGATTGAATGGTTTACTTGTTGGTTTTATAAGTTGTATGTATTCATATATTGATTATGGTTGTTGACATTCGGTTGGCTCGGTTACCACGCTTGGTAAAGGTATAACAAAAAGGTTGGCACGGGTACCACGCCTAGTACGGGTATATCATTCGGTTGGCATGGGTACCACGCCTGGTATGGGATTACTTTATTGCATCTTGCATTGTTTCATTAACTGTTGTATTGCATTGGTTGTTATTGGTTCCGTGAGTGGAATGGGTTGTTTACTGGATGTAATACTTGGTATCGGTTCTGTGAGTGGACCAGGTTGTCTAGTTAAAGGTGCTATTATTGATGCTCCTTGAGTGGCCGGGAACTGTTATATAACTGCTGTGTTGGTCTTGGTTTAGGCCGGGTTGAAAAATTACCTTTGGTGTTGTTTAGAGGGGATTCCAGGGTGGGTCTGGGCTAGACGGAAAGGACAGTTATGGTTACATGTTTATGGATTAGAATTGTAAGAGATGGATTCATGCAGTAACAAGCTAGGTAGAGACCTGTAGTCTAGATGTGCCTGTGACTATTGTAGCATGTTGGCCATACTCCTTAATTGATATTGTTGTACTAATTATATACTGTTTACTTGAAAACTGGCTGATGATCCTACCGGTACACACTGGTGCTGTACTGATACTGCACTTGTCTTTCTTTTGGTGAGTACAGGAAATCTACCAGCGACTGAGATGCGACCTCACATCTAGCACCGGCGATTTATGACTTTCAAGGGTGAGATGCTTGATTCGAGCTACCTTGGGTTATCCTTAGAGTTTCAGTCCAATTGTTTCAGACTTAAAACTATTTCAGTTTATCTTTTTGGGTTGCATCCCCGTATTCTAGATTTGGTACTGATGTTTGGTACAATGACTTACAGTTCCTAGGAGGGATTTTCCGCAGGATTAATAATTATGTTTAGTTTTTGACTTGATTGATTGTTAGTTTACTTTTTGCTTGCTGGTTTTAGGCTGTTAGTCTAGGCAAGAGTGGGACTCTATTGGTTTGCTCATCTGGGGGTTGGGTGGGTGCCACTCACGATGAGTTGGGTCGTGACAAAGATGGTATCAGAGCCTAGGTTCGTTGAACTCGTTATACCAAATAGGTCTAGTAGAGTCTTGCGGAACGGTGTGGAGATGTTTGTACTTTTCTTCGAGAGACTATGGGGCTTTAGGAAAAACCATCTCTTCCTTCTTTCCTTCGTGCTATAACTCGATTCCAATTGGTATTTGGTGATACAAATTGGTATCTTACCTCATTCACTCTTCTTTTTGTAGATGGTTACTACTAGGAATAACAGAGCAAGGCCAGCGGTCCCAACAGTTCAAGGTAGAGATAGGGGAAGGGGCAGGGGACGAGCATGAGCTGCACCCGCCAGGGGTAGAGATCGAGCTGCTGCTGCTGTACGTGAGGTAACCCCTCCCCCACCTCAGGATCATGTGGCTGAGGATGTAGAAGAAGTGGTTGTAGAGGATGGAGGAGCTCAGGAGGAGGCGTCACCGGTTGGGGGTGCAGGCCTTCCTACGATGATACCAGAAGCTTTTAGGAAGGCGTGGGATATTCTGAGTGGGTTGGTTGGCGCTGGAGCCATACCCGCAGCTTATGCAAATCAGGCCTTGGATACTCAGCCAGCGGTTACCACTACACTAAGGATGGATGCAGCTTTGGGCATAAATGATCTCCTCAGGCCAATGCTAGGCCCAGTGATGACAGGTAATGAGCATGAGATGCTGATTAAGTTTCTTAAGCTGAAACCTCCGATGTTTCAGGGTACAGACAAAGAGGATTCCTTTGAGTTCATCCTGGATTTCCATGAGAGGTTGCACAAGTTGGGTATGGTACGTCAGCATGGGGTGGAGTTTGTCACTTTTCAGCTACAAGGTGATGCCAAGCAGTGGTGGAGGTCTCATGTTGAGTGTCGGTCTTCTATCCTACCTACACTGACTTAGGAGAAGTTCCATGCATTGTTTCTAGAGAAGTACGTTCCCCGTACTTTGAGGGACCGGAAGAAGAATGAGTTTCTGAACTTGGAGCAGGGTTGCATGTCGATCTCAGCTTATGAGGCTAAGTTCCATGCGTTGTCTCATTTTGCTACACAGATGTTGGGTTCCGAGGAGGAACGGTTCTAGTTGTTTATCAAGGGTCTGAATAATGACCTGCAGGTACTGTCGAGTGCATATGACTTCTTCAGGGAAGGGTTTTAATGATGTGGTGGACTATGTGAAGAATATTGAGGCAGTTAGGCAAGCGGGGCAGGCTAAGGCTTTAGCCAAGAAGCCCCGAAATGAGGGAAAATATGGTGGTTCGTACTCCAGGGGCCAGCATCAACGGGATTATCTGGCCCATCCTATTCAGTCAGCTTTGCCAGCTACTACAGGTGGTCGTCAGGGAGCTCAGTCTTCAGCTCCTAGAGGCCAGGGAGCATCCTATACATCAACTAGCAGACCTACTCTTGACCATGGTTGCTTCCATTATGGTGATGGGCCACTTTAATAGGAAGTGTCCACATAGGTAGGCAAGTAATCAGGGTCAGCAGCAGACTAGAGCAGTGGTTCCGGTAGGCAGAGACGGTAATGCTAGGCGTCGTCCACAGGGTGGGCGAGGAAATTTTTAGAAAGGCCAAGGAGACCGAGGGAATGGTAGCGCAGGTAGGGGTGTGATGCAGCCGGCCCGAGAAGTTGCCTGAATTAATGATCGGGCAAACTGCTATACTTTTCCAGGAAGGACTGAGGCAGAAGCCTCATATGCGGTGATCACATGTACTATTCTTGTCTGCGATAAAATGGCTTCAGTATTATTTGACCCAGGTTCTACATATTTTTATGTGTCTGTGAGTTTTTCTTTGAGACTGGGTATAACTTCTGCTATCCTTGATTCCCCTATCTATCTTTCTACCCCAGTAGGAGAGTAGGTGGTTGTGACTTATGTATATCGTGACTGTTCTGTTATTTTTGTGGGGTTACATACTTGGGTAGACTTGATAATTCTGGACATGGCTGATTTTGATGTTATCTTAGGTATGACCTGGCTTTATCCTTATCATGTTGTGTTGAACTATAACACCAAGACTGTAGCTCTAGAGATTTCGGGTAAGGATAGACTAGAGTGGGAAGGTGTGTACAGGCCTAAGCCAGTTAAGATAATATCTTTTTTCCGGGCTAGGAAGCTAGTGGGGAAGGGGTGTCTAGCCTTCTTGGCTCCTCTCCAGGATGATAGTGTGGAGTCTCCTCCTATTGAGTCAGTCCTAGTGGTTTCTGAATTCTTAGAGGTGTTTCCAGTAGACTTGCCTGGTATGCCTCCGGACAGAGACATAGATTTTTGTATTGATTTGGAGCCAGACACCCATCTCATTTCCATTCCTCCATATAGAATGGCTCCGGCAGAGTTAAGGGAACTTAAGACTCAGCTGCAGGAACTCCTAGATTAGGGATTTATACGTTCCAGTGCTTCACCTTGGGGTGCTCCGATCTTGTTTGTAAAGAAGAAGGATGGTAGTATGCGGATGTGCATATATTATAAACAATTGAACAAGGTGACCATCGAGAATAAGTACCCTCTACCCCGTATAGATGATTTGTTTCACCATCTTCAGGGTGCATCGGCGTTCTCAAAAATCGACTTGAGGTCGGGGTACCATCAGTTAACGATTAGACCTGAAGACATTCCAAAAACTGCTTTTCAAACCCGGTATGGGCATTATGAGTTTCTAGTAATGTCGTTTGGTTTGACCAATGCGTCGGCAACATTCATGAGTTTGATGAATGGGGTGTTTAAGTCCTACTTGGATTCTTTTGTTATCGTGTTCTTCGATGACATTTTGATCTACTCTAAGAGTAGGGAGGAGCATGCTAATTATCTTCGCATTATGTTGGATATTTTGAGACATCAAAAGCTTTATGCAAAGTTCACTAAGTGCGAGTTTTGGTTGACTTATATGGCATTCTTGAGGCATGTAGTGTCAGAAAAAGGGGTGATGGTAGATCCCCAAAAAAATTAAGGCAGTCAAGATTTGGGTTCGGCCTAGCTCTGTGACTGAGGTGAGGAGTTTTGTTGGGCTCGCGGGGTACTACCATAGGTTTGTCAAGAATTTTGCTTTTATTGCTACTCACCTGAATAGGTTGACACAGAAGGAGGTACCGTTCGTGTAGTCCAACAAGTGAGAGGAGAGCTTCCAAAAGATCTAGACACTTTTGACCACAACCCCTATTTTATCCTTGCCGATTGAAGGTAAAGACTTTGTTGTTTACTGTGATGCTTCACATTCTTGTTTGGGTGCTGTGTTGATGCAGGATAGGAATGTGATAGCCTACGCATCCAGGCAGTTGAAGGTTCATGAGAGGAATTACCCGACTCACGATTTAGAGTTGGCAGTGGTGGTTTTTGCATTGAAAATCTGGAGACACTATCTTTATGGTGTCAAGTGTGAGGTATTCACAGATCATCACAGTATGCAACACGTATTCACTCAAAAGGATTTGAATTTGAGGTAGAGAAGGTGGATGGAGTTATTGAAGGATTACGATGTGACCATTCAGTACCATCCGGGTAAGGCTAATGTGGTGGCAGACGCATTGAGCCAGAAAACTGTTAGCATGGGTAGCTTGGCTTGTTTGAGGGCGTCCAAACAACCATTGGCGAAGGAGATTCGGGCTTTGGAGGCCAATTTCATGCACTTGGGTGTTTCAGACCAAGTTGGGTTATTGGCCAACATTGAGAAGGCCACCTTCATAGAGGAAATTAAGGCAAAATAGTTTTAGGATCCAAAACTGGGTAAGTTGCGAGGTAAGGTAATATCCGGGGAGTATAGAGATGTCATGTTTGACTCTGGAGGAGTGTTGCATTTCAGGGAGAGGATTTGTGTTCCTCGGGTCGATGATATGATTCAGAAAATCTTGACAAAAGCTCATGGTTTGCGGTACTCAATTCATCCGGGTGTGACCAAAATGTACAGGAACTTGAGGCATCATTACTGGTGGCCCGGAATGAAAAGGGACATAGTAGATTTTGTGTCCAAATGTCAGAACTTCCAGCAGGTGAAGTATGAACATCAGAGACCTGTAGGACTACTTCAGAGAATGCCTATTCCAGAGTGGAAGTGGGAAAGGATAGCCATGGATTTCGTGGCGGGTCTTCCCAAGACATTGGGGAAGTATGACTCTATTTGGGTCATTGTTGACAGGCTGACCAAGTCCGCTCATTTCATTCCGATCAGGGTAGATTATAATTCACAGCAATTGGCTAAGATCTACGTGAAAGAGATTGTGAAACTACATGGGGTACCACTGTCCATCATTTCAGACAGGGGTACGCAATTTACTTCTATGTTTTGGGGCAAGTTACATGAAGAGTTGGGTACACAACTCACTTTTAGCACAACCTTCCATCCTCAGACTGATGGTCAATCAGAGAGGATGATTTAGGTACTGGAGGACATGCTGAGAGCATGTGTAATGGACTTCGGTGGTCATTGGGACCAGTTTCTACCATTGTGCGAATTCTCATACAATAATAGCTACCACTCCACTATCGATATGGCACCATTCGAGGCCCTGTATAGGAGGAACTGCAGATCACCGGTTGGGTGGTTTGAAGAAGGTGGTGTGAAGCCTCTGGGCGTAGATTTAGTGAAGGAAGCACATGAAAAGGTAAATGGTATACAAACCAAGTTGCTGGCTGCTCAAAGCAGGAAGAAAGAGTATGCAGATTGCAAGGTCCGGGATATGGACTTTCAGGTTGGTGAGCAGGTATTGCTAAAGGTATCTCCAATGAAAGGCGTTATGCAGTTTGGTAAGAAGGGCAAGCTTAGCCCTCGGTTCATCGATCCATTTGAAGTGCTCAAAATTATGGGGCCAGTGGCTTACAAGTTGGCACTGCCACCTAGTTTGTCGGGCGTCCATCCGGTATTTCATGTATCCATGCTCAAGCAATACCATAGGGATGGGGACTATATCATCAAGTGGGATGAGGTACCTTTTGATAATGATCTTCTTTATGAGGAGGAACCGATTTTGATTCTTGCTCGGGATGTCCAGAGGTTGAGGACAAAAGTGATTGATATGGTGAAGGTTCAGTGGAAGCATCGTCCGGTTGAGGAAGCCACTTGGGAAACCGAGAAGGACATGCGGGACAAGTATCCTCAACTGTTTGAGGATTCAGGTACTATACTTCCTTCCTTTTATTTCTGTAATTTCAAGTTTGATTATTCGAGGATGAACGAAGGGTAAATTGGTATCTGTTGTAACGACCAGGTCCATCGTTATGGGTATACCAATCTTGCCAAGTTTTAGAGTTAGAAAACTTCGGGTTTGGGAGTTTGAAATTCTGGGCTAGGCTAGCCTCGGCCAGTTTTGGAGTGAGATAGAGTCTAGGGAAATCCGGGTAAAAATGGATTTAGGTGTCTTGGAGTGAGCTAGTTTGCCATGTATCCAAGACATAAAAGAGTCTGGGGGACTTTTCAGACTCGCATTTGGGTAAGTAGAACTCCCAAAATCGCGTTTGACATAAAGGGATTATTTCGGGACATCGGGCGAAACAAGTGTGTTGTGAAATGGCCAAAAATGGCAGAGTTCTGAACTTTTTGTCCGTGATGAGCGCTGTCACGTGCAATAGCGGCCATCGCTATAGCGGTAGAAATTACCGCTATAGCGGCGGTCAACCCACTTAAGACCGCTATAGCGGCAGCCTACTGCTATAGCGCGACCGCTATAGCAAAGCGGGGACCGCTATAGCGAGCCGATAGGTTTTTAATGCAGAAACAACTCCCAAAAGATTTAGTTTTCACAAGTTTGTTTTGGAGAAGGGCTGGGCGATTTCCAGGTAATTTTCTTCATTCTTTAGTCAAAATTCTTCCCTAAGGTAAGGTTTTCGTTTCCCAATCTTTGTACTACGTTTTCTATGCGGTAGAATTGTTAGGAGGGAACTTCAGGAAAGTTTAGAATAACCTAGGGATGGTGGAACTCGGGGAAGGAAGGGGATCCCAAGCATGTGTGTTCTTGGGTATGGATAAAAGTACATTAAAATGATCATACGTTGTTTAATTTCCTATTTTTATCCGTAAAAATGATAAAACTAGGGGAATTAAGGGTGGAAAATCCCGGGAAAAAGATGGGATGATCATGGATGGCCTGGGGTTTGGGGATTTGGTATAATCCGGGTAATATGCAGGCCTTGTATGTTAATTATATGCATTATGTGTTGTTTTTAGACCAAGAACGAGAGAAGAATCCGGAACACGGAAAAGCTTGGGTCGAATAGAGCTTGGAATATTTTGAGGTAGGTAATGGCTTATGATTTTCTGTAAATGTGTATATTGATGTAGTCATGTCTAAGTGATTGTATGCATACATTGCTTAGGGAATTTGTGTGGAATGTCTAGGTTCCTGTTTACAGTCTGTGATTTAACGGTTTACTTGTTAATTTTACAAGTTGTGTGTGTTCATATATTGACTGTGGTTGTTGATTTTACATTTGGTTGGCTTAGGTACCACGCCTGGTATAGGTATAACGAAATGGTAGGCACGGGTACCATGCCTGGTACGGGTATATCATTCGGTTGGCACGGGTACCACACCTGGTACGGGTTTACTTTATTGTATCTTGCATTGTTTCATTGACTGTTGTATTGCATTGGTTGTTATTGGTTCCGTGAGTGGACCGGGTTATTTACTGGATGTAATACTTGGTATCAGTTCCGTGAGTGGACCGGGTTGTCTAGTTAAATGTGCTATTGTTGATGGTCCTTGAGTGGCCGAGAACTGTTGTATAACTGTTGTGTTGGTCCTGGTTTAGGCCGGGTTGAACAATTACCTTTGGTGTTGTCTAGAGGGGATTCCAGGATGGGTCTGGGCTAGACGGAAAGGACAGTTATGGTACATGTTTATGGATTAGAACTGTAAGAGATGGATTTATTCGGTAACAAGCTAGGTAGAGACCTGTAGTCTAGATGTGCCTGTGATATTGTTGCTTGTTGGCCATACTCCTTACTTGATATTGTTGTACTAATTATATGCTGTTTACTAGAAAACTGGATGATGATCCTACCAGTACACAGTGGTGGTGTACTGATACTGCACTTGTCTTTCTTTGATTGAGTACAGGAAATCTACCAGCGACTGAGATGAGACCTCGCATCTAGCACCGACTTTTTCTGACTTTCAAGGGTGAGCTGCTTGATTCGAGCTACCTTGGGTTATCCTTAGAGTTTCACTCTAATTGTTTCGGACTTAAAATTATTTTAGTTTATCTTTTGGGGTTGCATCCCCGTATTCTAGATTTGGTATTGAGGTTTGGTACAATGACTTTCAGTTCTTAGGAGGGATTTTCCGCAGGATTAACAATTATGTTTAGTTTTTGACTTGATTGATTGTTAGTTTACTTTTTGCTTGCTGGTTTTAGGTTGTTAGTCTAGGCAAGAGTGGGACTCTATTGATTCGCTCATCCGGGGGTTGGTGGGTGCCACTCACGACGGGTTGAGTCTTGACAATATAGAACCTAGGTCAAATAATATCGAAGCCATTTTATCACAAACGAGAATGGTACCTGTGATTACCACATCTGATGGCTCTGCCTCAGTCCTCCCTAGAAATGCGTAATAGTGAGCCTGGTTATCAATCCGGAAAACCTCCTTGGTCGGCTGCACCGCACCCCTACCTGCACCGCCATTCCCTCTGTCTCCCCGGCCTCCCTGAAAGTTAACTCGCCCACCCTATGGACGACCTCTAGCATGGCCACCTCTACCTGCCGGGACCACAGCCTTGGGCTGCTGCTGAGCCTGATTACCAGTCTGCCTGTGTAGGAACTCCCTCTTAAAGTGTCCCAGATCACCACAATGAAAGCAACCACGATCAAGTGCAGGCTTACTAGCAGATGAATAAGAAGCTCCCTGGCCTCTAGGCGCTAAAAACTTCTGATTAGCTCCCGGACGACCACTTGTAGCAGCTGGCGGAGCTGACTGAATAGGACAGGCTGAGTATACTTGCTGATTCTGACCCGTGGACTACGAACCACCATAATTTCCCTCATTCCGGGGTTTCTTGGCTAACACCTTAGCCTGCCCCGCCTGCCTAAATCCCTCAAGTTTCTTCACATAATCCACCACATCATTAAAGCTTTTCCTTAAAGAAGTCATGTGCACAGACAATACCTGAAGCTTAGTATTCAAACCCTTGATAAAAAACCAAACCCGCTCCTCCTCTGAACCTAGCAACTGCGTAGCAAAATGAGACAAGGCATGAAACTTTGCCTCATAAGCAGAGACTGACATGCTACCCTGCTCCAGATTCAAGAACTCATCCTTTTTATGGTCCCTCAAAGTACGGGGTACGTACTTCTATAAGAAAAGAGAATGGAACTGCTCCCAAGTCACTGGAGGTAAAATGGATGACCGAAACTCCATATGAGATCTCCACCACTGCTTGGCATCACCCTATAGTTGAAATGTGATGAACTCCACCCCATATTGTTGCACAATGCCCAGCTTGTGCAGCCTCTCATAACAATCCAGTATGAACTCATAAGCATCTTCCCTGTTAGTACCCTGAAACATAGGAGGTTTCAACTTGAGAAACTTGGTCAGCATCTCATGTTCATTCCCCGTCATCACTAGGCCTAGCATCGGCCTGAAGAAGTCACTTGTGCCTGAAGCTTCATCCATCCTAGGAGCCGTAGGACCTGTTGGCTGAGTGCCCAGAGCCTGATTTGCAATGCCCGCGGGTATGGCTCCAGCACCAACCAAACCACTCAAGAAGTTCCAAGCTTGTTGAAATGCTTCTAGTGTCATAGAGGGAAGGCCTACACCTCCAGCCGGTGCCGCCTTTGCCTCAGCCTGCTCCCCATCATCCTCCACAACAACCTCCATATCTTCGAGAATCTCTTCCTGAGGTGGGGGAGGGGTTGCCTCTCACGCTCCTGCAGCAGCTTGAGCCCCACCCCTGGCGGGTGTGGCTCTTTCTCGTCCTCTGCCCCTTCCCCTATATCTACTACGGACAGCCAGGCCCGCTGCTGGGACCACTAGTCTAGCTCCGTTATTCCTTGTGTTAACCATCTATGGACAAAAGAGTGAAAGAGTCGGATACCAATTTGTATCACCAGATACCAATTGGAATCAAGTTATAGCACGATGGAAGAAAGAAGAGATAGTTTCCTAAAGTCCTATAGCCTCTCGAAGAAAGTACGAATGCCTCCGCACCGTTCAGCAAGACTCTACTAGACCTATTTTGGTACGACGAGATCAATGTACCTAGGGCTCTGATACCATCTTTGTCACGACCCAGGCCGTCGTGAGTGGCACCCACCCAACCCTGGGATGATCGAACAATTAGAGTCCAACTCTTAGCCTAGCCTAACAGCTTAAAACCAGTGCAGAAAAGTAACCTAGCATTCAATCATAAGTGAAAAGCAACTCTATAAATAAAATGATCTGCGAAAATCCCTCCCTAGAATCTAAAAGTCATCGTACCGAAAATATCTATCAAAACTAGAGTACGGGGATGCAACCCCAAAATAATTGAAATAGTCTAAGCCCGAACAAATGGTCCACAAATCAAACTAGATAGACACCAAGGCAGCTCGGTCAAATAGCTCACCCTTGATATCTCAGAAAGTATGGCCTACAAGTGAGGTCGTGCATCAACCGCCAAAAGATTTCCTGTATTCACAAAAGACAAGCAAGTGCAGTATCAGTACACAACCACCGTGTACTGGTAGGATCATCAGCGAGTTTCAAATAAACAATGTATGAATAGGTACAAAAATCAAGTAAGAGTACAAAAAACACATAAACAAGTCAACAGGTGTTCCTAGACTACAAGTCTCTACCTAACTTATCCCACATGTAAACCACCTCACGGTTATGATCGATAATCCACAACAATAACAGTCATATCCCATTACATATCCCAGACCCACCTTGGATCCCCTCTAGACAACACCTAAGTGTCAGAAAAATAACCCGGTCTACACCAAGACCAACTCGTAAAGCAATGTAACAACCCGGCCTCTCAAGGACCAAAATACACAACCACAATTCAAGTTCACAACCTAGTCCACTCAGGGAACCATTAAATAATGATGCAGAAATACAAGAAAGCATACCTATACCAGGCGTAGTAACCGAGCCAACCGTTAGTATTATCCCATACCAAGCGTGGTACCCGAGCCAACCGTTAGTATATTTCATACCAGGCATGGTACCGGAGCCAACCATTAGTATTATCCTGTACCAGGCATGGTACCCGAGTCAACCGTTAGTATATTTCATACCAGGCATGGTATCCGAGCCAACCATTAGTATTATCCCGTACCAGGCGTGGTACCCGAGCCAACCAAAGTCAAACAATCCACAGTCACAAAAATGAACAATCAACTTGTAAACCAACTAGCACAATACAAAATTCAATTTACCAGACTGCTAACAATACTATTAGACATTTCTAGTCATTCCCTAAGCAATGCATCTCATACAAATACTTAGATAAGAGTACTTAAACACACAAAGCATACATGAAGCAAACCATCACCTACCTTAAAATGATCCAAAGCTGTACTCAACCGAAGCTTTCCCATTTCCGAAGTTCTTGTCGGTTCTTGGTCTAAAACAACACAGAATAACCAAGAATCAATCTTTATGGCCTAAATTTCATGCGGATTACGCAAAATCCTAAACCCCAGGCCACCCATGATCATTCCACCCTTTTTCCAGGGCTTCCCCGCCATTAATTCACCTAGTTCTACCATTTTTATGGAACAATTATGGAATTAAGGTCACATGATCATAAAACAGTAAAATTAGCAACACTCAAGAACTTCTACACATAGAATCCCCCTTTTCCCTCAGATTTTACCCTTCCTAAGTCATTTCAAACCTTTTCCCAAGTCCACTCCTAGAAATTCTACCGCATAGGAAAAGTATTATGGAGTTTGGGGAGTAGAAACCTTACCTTAGGGAACAAAAACGATGAAGAATGGAGGAAAAATGCCTAAAATCGCCCTAGTCCTTCTCCCAAACGAACTTGTGAAAACTGAATATTTTTGGAGAAGTTTCTGCATTAAATCCTGTCATGCTCTGCTATAGAGGTCCACTCCACTATAGCGGTACCACCGTAGCGGAGTCAACTGCTATGGTGGAGGTTGACCGATTTGACTTCCACTGTAGCTGTAATTTTTTCGCTATAGCGGAGGTCACCGTGGCGGAGTGTCAACCGCTTTAGTGGTTGACACGGGACAGAAAGTCATAAAATCTCAAAAATTAGTCCATTTTACAACACACTTTTTTCCCAACATCCCGGAAGAACCCCTTCACGTCAACCTCAATTCTGGGAGTTCTACTTACCTGAATTCAATTTTGAAAAGTCCCTCGGATTCCTTTATGTGTTAGCTACGAGGAAAACTAGCTCACATCAAGACATCAAATCCAATCCTTACCCGGATTGCCCTAGATCATACCTCACCCCAAAACCGGGGGAGACTATCCTAACCCAAAATTTCAAACTCTCAAACCCGAAGTTTTCTAACTCTAAAAATTGACACAAATGGTTAATCCGTAAGGACGGACCCAATTTTTATAGTAGTAAGCTTAAAAAATAAACTTTCAATCAATTCTCAGTAGTATTTGCTGAACATAGCCTATTTGACATGTAAATTTATGATTTTCTTTATTTCTTTTATTGAAAGTTGTGATTTTTTTTGGGTTTTTGATTGATTTAATTTATAGGGGAAGTAATAATGGTGATGCCAATTCTTAAAAATCTTAATGGGTGTTCATATTCTTGCTGAATATCACCTACTTTGCTGATGGACTTGTGATTTTTTTTAGTCTTATATTCAAGTTGTGATCTTTTTGAGTTTTGGTTGGTTTAGTTTATAGGGAAACTAATGATGACGAGGTTAATTTTTTATTTGTTTATTTAATTTTTTCGAAAATTTTAGTGAATGTTAAAGTTTTTGCTGAACATCACCTGCCTGTCTTGTGGGTTTGTGAGCTTTGTTTGGTATTAGTGTTAAAGTGCTGATTTTTTTGGGTGTTGATTAACTTTTTTTCTCCAAGGGAGGTTGTTTTATCGAATTTTTCACTTTCTTTATTTGAAAAGAAAAAAAGTAAATTCATTTTTGAAATGGTTTATGACTTGTATTAAACTTGAAAACTTGTTAAAATCTCCAAATTTAATTGAAACAGAGTCGCCACTTAATTTTCAGGAAAAAATCAAGAAAAACCTTTGAAAAATATTCAAAAGATTTAAAATAGATAAAAACCTTTCGAATCTAAGAAATCCAGGTAAGAAGTTCATATTAACACTTTTAGAAGATTTTTAAGGCACTAAAAGTGTCCGCTAACACGCGGTTATCCAATTATTTTTCTAACTTATTTATTTGACTAACTTCGAAAACATGAAAATTTGACAAGTAAAGGAAAAAGGGTTATTTTCGTGAAATGTTTGTTTATAGAAAAAGGTTGACAATTTTAGCACAATTTTGCAAGTAAAACTTAATAGCAAAGAACGAAGTTTCGAAATTAATTTAAATACATTAGAATCTTGCAAGTAAAACACATGGTAATCCAATGAGAAATTAAACTAAGTTAATTAAAAAAGAGTTAGTGTTTACAAAAGCCCAATTAATAACGAGTAATTAGTATATACTCAACATTTAATAAGCCAATCAATCAAACATACGATCACATAGCTTTAAATTAGCAAAAAATTGAACCACATGTTATGTAGATTTACTTTGAACGAGTAAAATAGCAAACTCAACATAAAACCACATGGTTTTCCAGATTTCATGGACTTAGACGAGGATGAACAATGTAGTTGGCATTTAATTTAGTCGGAAATCAATTAAACGAAAGAAACACTTAAACTCCATTTAAATCACGCAAAGCACCTTGATGTATTTTTCGGCTTGAGAAAAGGAAAACTAAGTTCGAAACTACACCTCAATTTGATCATAACACTCAAAAAGGAATCTATTGACTTTAACAGTGATTTAATAAGTAATAGAGCTACAACATGGAAACTACACAATGGGAAACAAGGAGATGGAGTAAATTCACAGTTAACAAAGACTGATTAACATATGACACCAAATAATAGCATTCTTGCATTTGTCCTAATCTTGGTACAAAATATAAGCAACACTTTCTCGGAACTAAAATATCACTTAAGCAAATCCTCAAAACTATCTCAACTTACTGATTCAATTTAAACAAAGATTTTTTAAAGTATGAAACAAAGCACGAATTCTAAACATTAGATCAAGTACTACTAAAAAAATGAATCCCACAGAAGACTTAAAGACGTCTTAGCGATGAAGGAAAAAGATGTCGCAATTGTCAAGAATGGTCAGAACGCATATGTTTCGAATATGGGAGATTTTCCAAAAGAATGAGATCACAAATGCATTTAACATAGTAAAAAATCCATAAGCTACTGTTAAGGGAAAGCTAAAATAGGAATGGGAAGGAACAATTTACTCAACACTTTACTTAATTTATCAGATGCAAAATAATCAAACCAACATCCACATGACTTCAAATTTGAACTACCACTTTCATGACACAAAATTGATCAAACGCTATGCCAAATTGTTCACAATCTATACAAATTTCATTTGTCCTATTTAGTACTCAACTTGAACGTAATGACTCTTAACATGACATGCTCGAATCATCTACCATGCCACTGGAAAACTTTTAAACAGAGACATTAGGAAAACAAAAGAAGGAAGAGATTTTTGTTCAAAAAGAGGCATTGCTGGACAGTTTCAAACAGTAATGACATGAGTATTTTAAACGTAAATATTGATCCTTAATCAAAATATGAGCTTACTTTTGGTTTCCCAACAACACACTTTTCAAAGAAGAGGCAAACCATTCATGTCGAGAAATAAGATCATGCTTCGAATCAAGGCAAATGACTCAAATTTCAAAGAGGGAAAAACAAACATCTTGATAAGGCAAAGTTCTACATTTTCCCTGAATAATTCACATCAAAACAATTCCTTATTTGTAACCATATCATACTAAAGTTCAACAAAAAAGGAGCAGACATTTCTCATAATCAAAACTCATACCAGAGATCCAAAAAAAAAGACCCTGTTTTTTTTAGAGAAAACTGATGTTACTGGAAGTTAACTTAGTTTGCATACCTACGGGAAGAACATTTTTGGATAAAATTCCTTCGTATAAACATAAACAGGCAACCTAAAATATGTCATGCTAGAGCAATTGGGCATTTATGATAAACATAAATAACAAAGATCATCCAGGATTCAATAGGCATACACCAAATTTTATCTTGTCAAACATGCTGAAAAGCCATGAAGATTCCACTTTTAGGAGCACCTAGAGAAAGCCAAACCATTTGGTTCAAAGCTTTCCTAGAGCTCAACCAATATTGGGATCGATTTATTACCTCTCTAAATCTTAGTTAAACCAGAAAACATACACCAGTCTACCACATCTATTCATCACAAGTTCGAACTTCTTGAGGAAAATGCAACATTCTAGAATATCTTGGTTCATTCTCATAACCTCAGGAAAAGCACTCATGAATATTAAGATACATATCACCTAAACACACATGACAAAGGCGAAGAACACCAACATATTTATTTTACCATTAAACATATGGTTAGGCATGATATCAACTCTACATATGGAAATAAGATAAAGTATCCATATGAACTCTTACACAGATCCGAAATAGTAAGATAAAGGAACGAAAACTTCGAAAGCTTTTAAAAACGCGACAACAACTTCAAACCAAACAAACAAATCTCAGATTCCTATTCATAAAAAAGAAAACCTTAGGAAATTACATCTATGCTTTCAAACAAGACCAGCCCAGCAGTTCTTACACTCACGATAATAGTAAAGAAAACAAAAGAAGAGTTTTAGATGGGGTTTAACTATTCTTGAGCAGCGACTGGGTTTTAACGAGCTTCTTTGGAAAGAAAACTTCCACCACCGGCGTTCAATTTCACTTCGTCAGAGAACATAATTTTTGGTGTTTTATCTCTAAAAACTCTCTTGGTTACATAGGATAAGAGAAATGCTTCTCCAAAATTCTCAAATTTTTCCCCAAAAGAGCTACCCAACTCAATGAAAGAGGGTGTTTATATAGAAAAAATTAGGATAGAAAATGGGGGGAAAACAGTGGGTATTTCGGGAATTTTCTTTGAGGAATTTTGAAATCCCTTAACAGATAAGGCCACAACTCATCATTATCGTACGAATTTGTACAAGGATTCTCGAGTTTTGCAGAGGAATTTCCACCTAGGGTGAAATCTAGAACCTTCTTGGTCTGCCAGCGCATGAGTTAACAAAGAATGGGATGTCATTTGGGAATTTTAATGGGGTTTGGGTATTGTTTGTTGCTGTTGTTCGTTGTTTGCTGGAGCTGCGTTAGGGTTTTGTTGGAGTTTTGTCAAAGGGAAAGTAATAAAATGATTTAGGAGATGTACGAGGCGCATATGATTGTACAATGCGGTCTTTTTCTGGAAAAGAGAGAGAGAGAGAAGAGCGTGAGAGGCACGTGGGAGAAAATATAGCGGTGGAAATATATGTTTGTTGTGAATATATGTGTATAGGTGAGGTGTGTATGTACATTTTATATATGTGTATTTAGTTGGTGAGGGAGAATTGGGCTCGGGTTTGGGCGAATAAGGGTGTGGGATGAAGAAAAATGGGAGTGGGCCAGCAGGTTGGATGAATTGCTGGCCCAAAATGAAGGTTGGGGCAAAGGCTGGTGAGGGGCATTCAAGACACTTTAATCTTAGGAAAATAACCGAATTAAGCGTGAATAGGTGAAATTCGGCTAAAATTGAGATAGTCTTTAAGAAATAGGCTAGATTTGGAATATAGATGATTTGATTACAATTAACCTCGAGCTTTAATGAATTTAAGCAATTAAAAATAATTATTGTATTTAAAACATAGTTACCTCTTTAAAATCATGAAATTAATTTATTCGATTAATCTCTCGTTTGAATTAATTTGAAGAAAAATCAAATGTTTAATCTTTTAAAAGGATTTTCTTATGAAATTAAACTCTAAAATAGTTCTTTAAGTAAACTTATATTTAATTCCACGTAATTAAACATGAAAAATATAAATATTACTCAGAACTATTATAAAGCTTATTTGGAAAATGTTTTATCCCTTTTTTACAAAACAATCATTTTGAAAATTGTTTAAAATTCAAAAAAGCTCAAGATTAATTCGTGATGTGGAGGGTAAAAATTGGGTGTCAACGACTGCCCCTCCCTTTGGGTAGGGTGGATATAAGGAACCCTGGGCAAAGGGAATTAACGTTCCCAATTTTATCCGACCACATATTCATCTTCAGGAAGCGTTTATCTCTAGCACAAATTTTAAGAAATCATGGGCGAACTCCGGTATCGAGTTTCCTACATATCTCAGGTTACATGAGAACTCAGGACACTTGTAGTTCAAGGCGCTTAATTTTACGCATGATTTTCAAGGAATTCCAAACTATCCTGGTTTCAGAGTACGGAGAGATCGGAAAGCTGGGGGAGTAAGAGGATTGGGGAGAGTTTGGAATGTAACCAAGTTTTCAACATAGAGCCCACCTACATATCCCAGGACTCGGGGAATCAGGCTGCTTGTTGTTTGACTCAATTGGTGGAAAAGGTGATCTTTATGTTAAGACAACCTTTGGCTCGGAATGAGTGACAAATAAGTTGAGCTATAGAAAAGAGGCTTGTAACCTCTCAACTATGAATGTGGAGCTCTTAACATCCATAAATAAGATTTTACCTAGACATAATTTCCAAAGCTCGAGGTATATTGCCACTCGAATAAAAAGAAGGAATATTGCTTCCAGTGTGAGTTTCAAAAATACCCTGGATGCAAAAACTGAAACTGGAAATATGAAAAATACCCGCATGCCTTTGGACAGGGGTGTGATTTGATGGTGGTGAAAAGTCGTTCCTCAGCTCGCGTCCAAAGAGTCTGATATTCCTCTTCAGACTATGTCTCAGTTCGCTACTAAGAAAAAGTTCCACACTGTGATGCATCCTTTTTTGGTGTAGTCCACACCTGTGGTTTTTCTTTGAGAATTCATCCTTCTAGGATGCTCTCGACGATATCTCAAAACAAAATTATTAGTAGTAACATAATTCTATTTGGAGAGGTAGTTTCTTTGTCATACCTCGTCCTGAGATTACATTTAAACCTCGTGTCATGATGTCTTTTTGGCGTATTTTGTACATGTTGTCCTGGTTCAAGATTTTCATCCTCGTGGATGTTCTTGGCAATACTTTGAAATAAGTGGTTAGCAGTAAAGTAGCTCAACAAAGAGAGATAGCTTTGTACGTCATTTTCATGTTTATTGCTTCTTGAAGAAGATGTCATGATTTCTTGTCTCTGTCTTAGGAAATAGCGACTTTCATGACAATCAAACATGATAGCCATTGTAGCTATCGAATTGGGTTGCCTTTGTGGCGATCTTTGACTAAGGCGACCTTTGTGGCCATTTGGTGTGATGGTCCTTGCAACCATTTGCGGCGTTCTTTTCAATGTGATAGCCTTTGTGGCTATTGACAGTAGTCTTTGCATATGCCTTTAGGGTAAATCTTGTGCATCATCCGTATCGACGTGACTAACAGATATTCCCTGAATTATCAGGCTTTGGGTAATCTTGCACATCATCCGACTTTGGATAGAGGCAGCTTACAGATGCCTTTAGCTTGCCAACTTTCGAGTGATCTTGTACATCATCCGACTTTGGATAGATGCGGCTTACAAATGTCCTTCAAATTTCTAGTTTTTTGGGGTAATCTCGCACTTTTATTCGATCTTGGATGTAATGCGACTTACAGATTTCTTCGAATTGATAGCCTTTGGGTTGTCCTGCACAATATCAATGTGGATATATCATGGCTTATAGATAACCCTTAGACTGTAAATTTGGTAGTCTTGCACTTTATCCAATAGCGGATATTATCGCGACTTACGTATTACCCTTGAACTTTCAATCTTCAGGTGATCTTGCACACTATCTGGTTTCAGATATCGCTGCATCTTACAAATAACTCTTAGTTTGTTAAGTTTTAGGAAATCTTGCACACTATCCGGTTTCAGATATCGCTGTGACTTACAGACGATCTTTGGCCTTCCAATTTTGGGAAAATCCAGTTCATCGTCCGATTAGGATGGCATATTGCAAACATCCCTTGGACTATATGCTTTTGACCTCGATGAGAAGCAGTATTTAATCATCGGGGTGATAAGGTCTTTGCCACACGATAAAATATTGCTGCATCTTCTGGAGATTGATGCTTTTGTATGTATAAGCATACTTCAGAGCGAGACTTCATTGTCTCTAATAAAGGTGCATAAATATCCTCGACGTTAGACTCCATTGTCTTACGTGATATAGGATATGAATATGTTGGATGCCAGACTTGGCATACTAATAATAATATCCTCAACGTTAGAATCCTTCGTGTTACACGATATCAGATATAAATATGCCAGGCTTGGCATACTAAGGAAGCGAATATACCCTCAATGTCAGACTCCTCCGTCTTACGCGATATTGGATATAGATATGCTAACTGCCAGACTTGGAATAATAATAATAATATCCTCAACATTAGACTTTTCCATCTCATGCGATCTTGGATATGAATACGCCAGGCTCAACATAATAATAATAATAATATCCTCAACGTTAGACTCCTCCATCTCACGCGATATTGGATATAAATATGCTGAATGCCAGACTTGGCATAGTAATAAGGATGCATGAATATCTGTGGCATAACTATGCAAATGAAAATATCCTCAATGTTAGACTCCTCCATCTTACGTGATCTTGGATATAAGTATGCTCTTGGGTCGATCCCGTGCAACCAGTGTGACTTAAGGATGCCTCTAAATGTCATCCTCTTTGAAACTGACCGGTAAAGGGACATAATATCTGCAAGCAAATGCATCTACGGTATTAATGATGATGATGGTCCTTTTGACATGGTCCTCTTGACATGCGAATATGACATGACCCTCTTGGCATGGTCCTTTTGACATGCAAATATGACATGGCCCTCTTGGCATGGTCCTCTTGACATGGTCCTCTCGACATGCAAATATGAAATGATGTGGATGATCATGCGATGGTATGTGTAGCAGTTGCAGAAAATATCACCTTTGATTTTTACATTGTCCTGTTGACTCCTTTGTGAGTATCTGTGCTCAAGTCAAACAATTAGTAACCACAACGTCGCTTTTACTAGCGACCTCAGTCAAAATTTGGAAATTTTTGAAGAAAAAATTCGTGAAGGTAATCAAAACAACTTTTGTTTCAAATGTGAATGAAGTGGCCGTGCCCATTTCTGGGGAAACCACAAGTACCATTTTTGAACATCTTCTGTTTGTGGTGATTATTGGCTTGCTGGGGATTGACGGAGAATGTCGCTGATCTCTCATTTGATGTCCTAATTTTGAAGTTGACCCAAAATGTCCTGATCCACTTGGGGATTCGAGGATTCTGTGGATCTCTTTTTATTTAGTAGCTCTTGCGAACTACAAGAAGTTTTGCCCGTTCCAGGGACTTTTGCCTCTTTCGCTCCTTCCCACTATTTTGGCTTTTATCGCCAAATTTGGGGCATCTGGTCTTGTTGCATTTTTTAAACGCGTTGGATAACGAAGGGCTTTCACCAATTTTTAACATACTTTTTAGGACAACCTGCAGACACATAAAAATTATTAGTTTTTGGTGAAACTGATCTGTGTTGACCTTCTTCGATCTTCTGCTCCTTATCTTTTCTGGGTGCTTTCCACTCTCGGGTGCTCGTCGTCCTCGACTCCCTGGGTCACGGTAGACATAAGACAAAGTCAATTTATAAAGGAGTAACACTAATATGTTTGTAAGGATTTTTCAAACAAGTTCTTCGGAAAACAAAGAATTTTGAAAAAGGATAGTTTGAAAAGGTCTCTGTCTATCATGTCATGTGCCAGCTCAACGAATGTCCTTTACTCGAGGTCTTGATCTTTCTGACATATTGTTGGAGGATTCTGGAGATCCTCTATCGTCCTAGTTGGGGAGTTTGAAATATTTTCGAAAATCTATCATAGCTAGGGATTAATCCACCTTGGACTGGGGATTTTGAAGTAGTCTCTGACCTCCCGATGCTGGGAAACTTTTCGGAGTTCAATTCTGAACTCTTGAATGAAGCTTGGTGGAAATTTTGAGGTCTTCCTCAAAATTTCTTCCCCAGTTAAAGGTTTTGGGATGAATCTCACTCCATTGGGAAGGGACTTGAGACTCTGTGGGGATTATGAGATTCTTTCTCGATATTCATTTTTGTTGCTCTTCTGCACATTTTGTATTCCAATTTGTTGGAGACGATCTTTGCCTTATGAATTTTTGAGATTCCTTTCTCGAAAATTCTGCCCCAGTTTCCATTTCCTGGGTGATATGACCGAGCCGTAGTGGCGCCTACGTATTCCGTTGAGGTAGGAATTAGGTCAAACATAGTTCCCACCACGTAGTGGGAGAATGTTGGAAATAATTAAAGGGATGACCGAGGCTGACATAGGCCGCCTACGTATCTCATTCTTGAAAATTTAGGTCAAACGTAGTTTAAGAGAGGGAAGGGAAAAGATAGATTTTCTAAGGCATTGACCGAAGCTGACACAGGCCGCCTACGTATCTCAATCTTGAGTATTCAGGTCAAACATAGTTCGTACATAGATAATGGGGATATTAAGCTATTACAAAGCATGAAAGCGACTACAATTAGGAAACGCGATTACAATGAAAGAAAAATGAAAGAAAAACCATCCTTAGGCGTAGTATCTCTTCACGTCATCAGAGTTGATTGGTTTAGTCCACACTTGACCATCCTTCTCGGATAGAATCAAGGCTCCTCCAGATAACACTTTTTGGACAACATACGGGCCTTGCCAATTAGGTGCAAATTTCCCTTTGTACTCCTCCTGGTGAGGGAAAATACGCTTAAGGACCAACTGTCCTATGGCAAACATGCGAGCTCTTACTCTTTTGTTGAATGCACGAATCATTTATTGCTGGTACAACTGTCCATGGCATACGACGCTACTTCTTTTTTCGTTAATCAACATGAGTTACTCGTGACGAGCGCAAACCCATTCCTTATTGCTCAATCCGGCTTCTTGAATGATCCTAAGGGATGGTATTTCAACCTCAGCGGGTATCACTGCTTCTGAACTCTACACCAACACATAGGGAGTTGCCTCGATCGAAGTCCTAATAGTCGTCCGGTATCCCAACAAAGCATAAGGCAATATCTCATGCCAGGATCGGTGATTATCAATCATCTTTCTTAAAATCTTCTTGATATTCTTGTTGGCAGCTTCCACAGCTCCATTCATTTGTGGACGGTATGCAGTTGAATTTCGGTGAGTGATTTTGAATTGCTCACACATTTCTCTATTCAAGTGACTATTCAGATTTGCTCTATTGTCCGTGATGATTGACTCGGGGATTCCAAATTGGCAAATCAGATTGTTCTTGACAAAGTCAGCTACAACCTTCTTGGTTACAGATTTGTAAGAAGCACCTTCCACCCATTTGGTGAAATAATCAATGGCTACCAAGATGAATCTGTGTCCATTTGAGGCGGATGGTTCAATGGGACCAATGAAGTCCATGCCCCAGGCTACAAAAGGCCAAGGTGCGCTCATAGCATGAAGTTCGCTAGGTGGCACTCGAATCAAGTCTCCGTGGATCTGGCACTTGTGACATTTCTGCATGAACTTACTACAGTCATTTTCCATGGTCATCCAAAAGTATCCGGCTCGTAAGATATTCTTGGCTAGGGTGAACCCATTCATATGAGGCCCATATACTCCGGCATGTACTTCTTCTAGCAACCTTGTGGTTTCAGCCGAGTCAACATATCTAAAGAATCCGAGATCTGGAGTCCTCCTATACAGGGTTTCTCTATTTAGGAAAAAGTTATTGGCCATTCGGCGGATGGTTTTCTTTTGGTTGGCGGTCACATCTTTGGGATAGGCTCCGGCTTCTAGATACCTCTTGATATCATAATAACATGGTTTTCCATTCGATTCTGCTTCAACTTGAGCACAATGTGTAGGTTGATCTTTCAAACCTATCACTAACGGATTGATGTAATTCTGATCGGGGTGCTGAATCATGGAAGATATGGTTTCCAAAGCATCAACAAATTTATTTTGAATTCTCGACGTATGCTTGAACTCGATCTTTCGGAACCTCTTGCACAAACTTTGTACCAACTTCACATATGACACAATCTTGGGGTTTTTCACAGCCCACTCGCCTTGGACTTGGTGAATTAGAAAATCAGAATCACCGATAACCAAGAGTTCTCGGATATCCATATCAATATCTAACTAAATGCCGAGAATACAAGCTTCGTATTCGTCCATATTATTGGTGCACGAGAAATGGAGTTTGGCTATCACCGGGTAGTGCTGACCAGTTTCTGATACCAAGACTACTCCGATGCCTGAAACTTTGAAATTGACCGCTCTATCGAAGAACAATCTCCAACCAGGGTATGCTTCTGCGATATCTTCTCCTACCCAATAGAGGTAACGAATGAATAAATAATGTCCGTCTGATTGAAGAACATGGATGATCAAGTATCTTCAGTATAATAGCTTGATCAATATTTAGCAGCTTTGATTTTGTAGAATACTCTCGACAGACCTCAACAGACTATCGTCTAATACCAATATCTAATTTCTAACTAATCTAACAATTTAAAATCTAATAATGAGTAATAAATTTTTATTATAAAATCTTAAGAATTTATTTCTTGACCAAAATATAGTTATATCTCTGGTATGTTGCTTTATTTCATGCCCGCCCAGAACTTGTTTAATGATGTTAACAGTTTCACTGTAATCAAAAGACACTAATACTGCCCAAAAATAAAGCAGAAGGAAATATCACCAAAAAGAAATATCAAAAAAAGACATTACCTCTGTTGACACCCAATTTTTATCCTCCACATCACGAATTAATCTTGAGCCTTTTTGAATTTTAACCAATTTTTTGAAATGATTATTTTGTAAAAAAGGGATAAAACATTTTCCAAATAAGCTTTATAATAGTTCTGAGTAATAATTTATATTTTTCATATTTAATTACGTGGAGTTTATATAAATTTACTTAAAGAATTATTTTAGAGTTTAATTTCATAAGAAAATCCTTATAAAAGATTAAACGTTTGATTTTTCTTCAAATTAATTCAAATGAGAGATTAATAGAATAAATTAATTTCATGATTTTAAAGAGGTAACTATGTGTTAAATACAATAATTATTTTTAATTGCTTAAATTCATTAAAGCTCGAGGTTAATTGTAATCAGTTCATCTATATTCCAAATCTAGCCTATTTCTTAATGACTATCTCTATTTTAGCCGAATTTCACCTATTCACGCTTAATTCGGTTATTTTTCTAAGATTAAAGTGGCCACATTCACATCTTAAATGCCCCTCGTCAGCCTTTGCCCCAACCTTCATTTTGGGCCAGCAATTCATCCAACCCGCTGGCCTACTCCCATTTTTCCTCAGACTACACCCTTATTCGCCAGAACCCGAGCCCAATTCCCCCTCACGAGCTAAATACACATATATCAAATGTGCATACACACCTCACCTATACACATATATTCACAACAAACATATATTTCCACCGCTATATTTTCTCCCACGTGCCTCTCACGCTCTTCTCTCTCTTTCTCTTTTCCAGAAAAAGACCGCATTGTACGATCCTACGCGCCTCATACACCTTCTACATCATCTTATTCCTTTCCCTTTGACAGAACTCCAAAGAAACCCTAACGCAGCTCCAACAAACGACGAACAACAACAACAAACAACACCTAAACCTCGTTAAAATTCCCAAACGACATCCAATTCTCCGTCAACTCGTGCGCTGGCAGACCAAGAAGGTTCTAGATTTTGCCCTAGGTGGAAATTCCTCCGCAAAACTCGAGAATCCTTGTACAAATTCGTACAAGAATGATGAGATGTGGCCTTTTCTGTTAAGGGATTTCAAAATTCCTCAAAGAAAATTCCCGAAATACCCACTGTTTTCCCCCCATTTTCGACCCTAAATTTTTCTATATAAACCACCTCTTTCATTGAGTTTGGTAGCTCTTTTGGGGAAAAAATTGGGGATTTTGGAGAAGAATTTCTCTAATCCTACGTAACCAAGAGAGTTTTTAGAGATAAAACACCAAAAATTGTGTTTTTCGACGAAGTGAAATTGAACGTCAGTGGTGGAAGTTTTCTTTCCAAAGAAGCTCGTTAAAACCCAGTCGCTGCTCAAGAACAGGTAACCCCTATTTAAAACTCTTCTTTTATTTTCTTTACTTTTATCGTGAGTGTAAGAATTACTGGGCTAGTCTTGTTTGAAAGCATAGATGTAATTTCCTAAGACAAAATTTCTATATGAGGCCGTCTTCTCCGAATGTTGACCAAAGTCAATCAAACAAGCCCAACTGGCCTGAAAACACAGAATGAGAGAGAGTTCCAAGCTGAAATGCTCCCGAATCCCGGCCAAAGGTCCCACTAGACCATAGTCCATACTCTGGAGCTAACAAAACTATGGGAATTTGATTTCGAGCATGATAGCTAAGAATGTTGACTGAAGTCAATGATTTCCAAAGTTAAGGCTCCAACATGGGGAAACGGCCATAAAGACCAGACAAATGGCCCGGGCACCGAACTACCGGTCCCAGTAAGTCATAAATGACTTGGGGCCGCTATAGGCAAGCTCTAAAAGTACAAGAAAGGCAAAAATGCATAAATGACTGGAAGGGTCATTACATCATCCACTACTAAAAATACTTTCATCCTCGAAAGTCAGGAAAGACGGAATACTAGAGACTTAAGAACAATGGATACAAAGCCTGCACCACTCTCTCGAACAACCCAGGTAACCTCCTCGACCGGACGACACCCAACGTAATGAGACCAAGAAAAGCAAACAAGCTTTAACTCCTTACTAGCCAAGCTAGATTCCAACCTTTAACTCCAAAACTCCAAAGATTTACAAACTAAACTGACCCTTAAGAATATCAATCGGAAGCACCAACACAACACCAAAACTCGAGAACCAAGGCGATTGACACACAAAACCCGAATCCTCGATACCACAACCAAGCTTACGTAGAAAGTCACAACCAAAATTCTAACTCATGAACTCATAGATTCGCAAACTCTTTAGACTGAACTGAACCCTTTGCACCATAATCATGTAGCTTCATACAAGTCAAACACTCTAGGAACTCTCAAAACATCAACTGACCCACCGGAGATCCATAGTTTCCGCTAAACTCGACCTCGAATGAGGTCACCTTTACACTCAGACTCTATCCAAGCTAAGCTCTAGTCTACTAACTGGTGACATCGAAAATACCAACCTATAGCATATCTTTGAAAATTGGAATAACATGTCCCAACTGACCATCAACCAACAAATAGATGCTTTTGCTAAGATCAATCATAAAACCTAAACCCATCTGAACCAACCATCGAAGCTCAACTTAAACTCGCACACCAGGGTTGGAAAAGGCATGTATGAACACCTTTTGTCAATAGAAAACCTCCCAACTATAGAACAAAACCAACCTCGATGAACCGTGCAAAGCCCAAATCGACTGAAAGCGAATGAGCCAGGGCAACTTGCCCAAAAGACCCAAACCAAAACCAAGATCCTAGAAGGAGTGTAGTAAGCCTACCAAGAAGTCCGTAGCCATCAACTAAGATATAAACTCTCGAAAATACCACTGTTTCTCCAAACACTCGAACACTACTTGAGCTTTAAGATCACTATACTAGTCTCACCTCAGAAAGAACTCCACCATGCCGCGAATATCAAGTAAAACACCCCGTAGGCAAAGGAAAGATATCTGAAGTCCAAGGCATCCACCTAACTATTGAAATTTGCATAATCCATCAATTCACCTCTCTGGCTCAAAATAACCGCTCTACTGCATCAGCACACAAACCACCAACCCCAAAGAATATAATATACTGAGCTTCTAGACCACACTGGCTGAGTCTAACCAATACTAGAATCCCATACAACAGATAACCACTCAGAGAGTTAGCTAATCAAACCTCAATGTTTGGAACACGAAGGCGACCATCATTCTTAAAGTACCATTCGAATACAAAGTAGCCCTGCCGGCTTCAACCTATATAACCTGATCACACATAATATACAACCGCTGATCCTCAAACTGACATTGCTGAATCTGTCCAACCTAAGTAGAATGAACCTCATATTGACGAGAATACCACTGAGATCTGGAATGTCCAGTCTAATCCAATGGTTAGCCATATACTGGATGTCCAAGGCCAATAGCCACTCCAAAACCAAAGCAAAGAAGCTAAGTTGCCCGCACCCATTGCCTTCTAGCATAAGGATGCTATAACCGAAGAGAAACTCCCACGAACCATCTGATGTAACCTGCTAGCCCGCGACTCTGAAATCCAACTCTAATTGCCAGTCAATGCCTCTGCCGAACCCATGAGTAGAACCATACGTTGTCGATGAACACTTAGGAACCAGATCCAACTAGGCTCTGAAGATACAAGTTTCCCAATCCATAGATGCTATTGGAACTTAGGTCCTACAAGAAAATAACAAGGAAATCACAGTCGATGCAACAAGCTCCCAAAGGTAGTACTAGAAATGACCACTAACTCAAACCCTTATTAGAGGAAAAATCTAACCTCGAACCTATCAAAGGAAATTCCACTGCAATCTGTACTCGGTCGATGCAAGTCACCAACACACAAGCAAAAGCAAACCCCCAGTTGTCACCTCAGTCAGCTACTAGAATACATAAGTACGTACAAGGAGTCATCTCTCTCCTTTCTCAACTAACGGAACTCTTCCTTTGCACACACTGAACCCTACCATCTCTTTCAAAGGTACAACCAGCCTGACAGACTCCTTTTCAGATAAACCTGGAGCTATTCCCTTAGCTCTCACATCCATATTATACTCACTTAGTAAGGCAGGAAAAGAATAGGCCAAATTCCCAACCTACCCAAAATGCGACGATTACAACACAACCATGATGCTGCAGTTAACACTTAGCCAAAATGCTTATAGCCAAAACTCGATCATAATGCCACAACCAAAAACTCAACCGGAGACCAGAGTACTACGATCAAAACTCAACGCAACCAAAATACTATGATCAAAACTCATCCCAACAGGGACTGAGGAGAATAATGAGAACATCTCAAATCGGGTTTGAAGCAGAAGAAAACAAGGAAAGCAACCCAAACCTTCTCCCCTCCTAAACCAACCAAACAAGAAGGGTCGAATCTAACCACCCGAGAAAAGCAAAACCAACTATGCTTACTAGCATAACTAATACCATGCAACTAAGGACAAAACCTCAATCTCTAGCACAAAACCACCGGTATCACATCGAATTGACAAAAAGACCTCTAGCAAATGCTAAATAATGTCCTAGGAAACAACCATCTAGGACCACTAGAAAAGAGAGACTCAAACCAAGTCTAGAACCACAACGAAAATTGGAAGCGAGGCTAACAAGACCTACCCACGTGTCACAACTCTGGGTAATCACCTCCCAAGGATAACTCACCCCAACCACTACTAAATAATAATCTACCGGGAAAAATTACATGCATAAACACTACAACTCAAGTAGTAAAACAACTTAACAAAGAAAACAGGTAGGCATATAAGCAAAGACATAAAAAATGAGTAGAATCGCAATGCGGACAATGCTATCACTAACTGAAGGTAAACAGAGTTGTACCTGGAGCAATAATATCGAGAACCTCTACCTCTAGCCCATCGAGAGGGGTATTAGAATGATGGTGTCTATCTCTGGACTGAGTAGCCAAAGCTGAAAGCTCGACCATCCTACGTCGGGGATAATCTATGGAAAGGTGACCTATCACCCCACAATCATAATAACCATGCTGACTGGGATACACAATCATGGGGAAATCCCTAGCAAAGTTCCCATGCTCACCGCACCAATAACAACCTTTACCTGATGAAGTCCATCGGGAATATCTCACTGAACCTGGATGGCCACCACAACCTACACACCCTGAATGCAAACCTCAAAGAACCTGACCCGTACCATGTCCACTTTGCTCGACTTGCTTTGTACAACCATCCTCTGAAACTTGTGGAGCAACTGAAACTGGTCTGCTAGATAAGAAGCAATAGAACTGAGCTCTAGTGGAGAATCCCCTACCTCGAGTCTGAGAACCTCAAAAATTATTTTGACAGTGACGTTTCTTACTACTACCTCCATATGCCTCACAACATAAACCCTCAACAGCCCAAGCATGATCAACTACCTGAAGAAAGGTAGTCTCAACTATAACCAAGTGCTCGGTCGCTAAACAAAGCAATGAGATCAAGCCTCCAACAAAACTTTGAACTCTATCAAACTCTAAAGGCACAGTCCTGGCAGTACGCCTAACCATCTCGTGAAACCTTACCTCAACTCCAATACCGACATACATCCCTACTGAAGAACTAGGATCTCAAGTCTAGCTGATGCACCACTCAAAGAACCGAGTCTGCCCCTATATGTGGTACTGATACACCCTCCGAAAGACTTGGAGTCCTAACCATGGTATCCTAAAGGACTAAGGTAGCATGAAACCCTACCAGAGGCTGGGCTGGCCCCACACCCCCTATCTGATGTAGTATGCTCCCACTCTGAAATCCTGGCACTGACAGAAGCACTAAAGCAATAGGCACAGAAGCCTCAATATCACCCGATGTCGTACCCATCTTAGGCATAAGAGAATGAATGAAACAATCAAAGTTTAGAAGTCAATAGAGCCAGGAACATATGATAAGGAGCCAAGAAGATGAAACTTTTCCTAACAATGCCCTGTAGCCTCCCGCAGATAGGATATAAATGTCATCATACCAATCCGTAAGACTTTACTTAGACACTTGCTTCTGTACCACAACACCGGTCAACCTAGAGCTCTGATACCAAGTTATTATGACCCAATTTCTTAGGTCATGATTGCACCTACAACCTTCTAGTAGGCGAACCAATTCTCATAGTCCGAAACGGTTAGTAATGGGCTACTACCTAACTAATTCACACAATAAGCAGAAATAAGTGAAAGCAAATATAAGATAAAGACAACGCTGAAGTAAATAACCTGAATATATATACATAAAGAAACTACACCAACCCCAAGACTTGGTATTAATAGTACATGAGCTTCTAAATAGAATACAAGTGCTAGAAGTAACAAAATAGTAAGTACAACTATCTCCAAATATACAAAGAGTAACAGTGCCAAAAGATGAGATATGGTCAAGCCTCGGTCGACAAGTGCTCACCCTAGTCTCGAATATCCAAAGTTGCATGAGTCTTCACGTGATCAACGATAAAACCTCACACTAATATTTGCACCAAAAGATGCAGAAATGTAGTATGAGCATCAATTGCTAAGCAATGGGTACTCAGTAGGCATCATCGGCCGACTGAGCGCATATAAGATATAAAAACAGTAAGTAACAGATAGCAAGGAATCAGTCACCGAAGCAATAGAGAAAGCACATAGAAACTAGCACGGAGAATAGTCAACCAAGTATTATAAATATACAATGCTAGCACAAAAGATATACATAACACAGAAACATAGGTGAATGAAAGAAGAACGCACCTGGAATCCTTGAAACAATAGTATATATAAGGAGATAGTTTAAGGAGATGGGCGGTGTATCGATAACCTCAAGTTAACAAGAGAAAGAAGGGAATAAATTAACATACTAAACTAGAAGAAATAAACTTAATAAAATAATACTAAAATCCCAACTTCAAGATAAGCATAGACATTAAAATAATCTCTCAAGTGCAACTCTAGGATGGAATAACTAAGCCACAAAGAACCGAGATCTACTAATCAATAACCACGATAGAGAATAGTATCCCATAACCCATAACCGCTCAAAAGGCCACGAACACAATGCCTCAACAATATAGGATCCACTAGCCCCTCAATAAACACAGTCCAAAAACTAGGCCTCAACAGGCTAGAAACACTAATCCATTAATAACCAAAGGCCATAACAAGCTCTACAGTACGAAAAGAGTAATATAATCTACCTACAGTACCAACAGTCGCCCATACAATCGAGGAACATAATCAAGTGAAAACAAACCCTCTGGCCGCCATACAATCGGAGCGTACACTGAGAGCACAATAAACAAGGGTGGAATCAAAATACAATATGCATGATGATGTTATATGCTGAATCCAAGTGTGATAATAGTGCCGTATGTTACCCCCTTTGATACATCAAAGGCTAAATAGAGGCAGGATCCATGGAAGGAATTCTCTCGAGTACCCCTACTGCACTGTACACCCCTCCTCTTGGCACACTCATCAGCCCGTAGCCATTAGTCCAAGAACGATAGGGTCCAGGGAGGTCTACTGATACACCACATACTAAAAACGCAAATCTCAATATATAGCTCAATAATCGAAACCTCATAGTATGTGCCCAGAATCAAACCGGGTCTAAAACAATAGTCAAATCTCAATAAGCCTTATAAAGGGTGCCTAGAATGTGTCTGGGTCTAAATCAGTAATCAAGTCTCAAATCCCTAAATAGGGTACCCGACACGTATCCGGTTCTAAATTCGTAGAAAATCATGTCTAGCATTACGGCACAGTCGAGCCTAGTGTTATTATGAAAACCAGTGGTGAAATCATCAAAATATCCTCTTTACTCCCAGCGTTTTCATAAAATCAATTCCAAATTCCCTTTTTTATAATTATTTTACCAAAAAAATAGGCCCCCAGGGCCATGCAAGGTTTGAAAAACTATTATAGTAGTCCTGAAGCCAAAACAGAAGTAAAACATGCAGGGAAATCCTTTTACATCAATGATATGCCTGCAAATAATAGATTAGCCCAAAATGTCTCACAAATAATCCTATCGTCCTGCACAGGCACAATCAGCTCTACAACACAGATAACCAGCCTAAAGTCATATCACGATGTTCGGGACTCACGGACATTCCAAAATATCCCTCCGTCTATGGTACAGAGGTATATACAAAGGCCACACAGAGCCACAAGGGTAATATAGAAATACTACACGAATACTATAATCAACGTAAAAATAAATGGACAGGAAAGGCGGACAAGGTCTGAGAGTACCAACCTAAAATCCAACCCAAGGAAGCTAATTAATGCAGTTATAGCCTATATACGCAAAGTCTAGGTAGGAAAAACTATAACCTACCTGTCGTCCGATGACTAGCTGCGGAAACGGCATCAACCAAGCTCGAATTGCTTCGGGAAGCTCTAATTGCTTCGGGAAGCTCTAATTCACGAAAATACTATCAACATAATAATCTACGCGTTCAAATAAGACCAACAATACCCATATTTCTACAAGTGTAGCGGGGTCGAAATTTAGGTCAAAGCAGGCCCACGGGGCCCATAACCTGAAATCAGAAATGGAAGAAAGCCGATAATCACAACAATCCAGAGAGTGTATGCTCCAAAAATAAGCAGATTTAGCCAAGAGAAAGGGGCTCAAAATAGCCTGCTCAAGTAAAGAATTAAGGAAGAAATTTCAAGAATAAAATGGAGAATTTGCTTACCACGATGAGATGAAATACGCCAAGGAAGTGAAACTACCTAACCCACGAACATGCAATCCAAGCGGGCATCTTCAATCCAAGAAACTCAAGCTTTTAGAAACTCATCAATGGAGGTTTGAAGGAGAAGGAACAACTTTGGGGAAGAAGGAGACTTACCAAATGAAAAGGGAGCGATAAAATCCGACAACTTGATGAAATCCTCAAGACTAGGAACTGATGGAAGAAATTTGGTTGAGACAAATATGAGTTTAGAGTTGTGAAAATGTGAGAAACAAAGTTGGAAAACAAAGAGGGGAAAAAGTTTATAGTTTTGGAACGCAGGCCAGTGCCATCGCGCTAAAGGAGACCTATAGCACTGGAGGAAGGCAAGCGCTGAGGTGCCATCGCTCTAAAATAGTGCCATTGCGCTAGGGCGTTAATGCGCTGGCACGGCACCATCGGCGCTAATAGCACACGCAGGTTAGCGCGTTCGCGCTACCTGGGTGCCATTGGCTCTGAAGGCCCGGCCTGCAACAAAAACCAAAAAATGCTAAAACTTCAATGAGGTATTCTGGACACAATCAGAACTCGATACTTGAAAACCAATAATGCTATTAGAGTGGAATTGACACTGTAGACTCAACGGAATTGACAAAACTTCCATACAAGGTCTTCTCGGATGAATGTTGACCCAAGTCAACACTAGCTAAAGCCAACCAAACATCCAAAATGAGCCCGGGTCACCCAGGACCCAAACCAACCAACTAACTAGCACAAACTCGACATTCCGGAGCTAACAGTGCTGACATAATTTTGCATCTGAGGCCATCTTCTCCGGATGTTGACCAAAGTCAACCAAACAAGCCCAACTAGCCTAAAAACACAGAACGAGAGAGAGTGTTTAAAGCTGAAAAGCTCTCGAATCTTGACCAAATGTCCCATTAGACCAAAGTCCATGCTCTGAAGCTAAATGAACTATCTGAATTTGATTCTGAGCACGATAGCTAAGAATGTTGACTGAAGTTAATAATTTCTCAAGTTAAGGCTCTAACATGGGGAAACGATCATAAAGACCAAACAAATGGCCTGGGCACCAAACTACCAGCCCCAGCAAGCCATAAATGACTTGGGGCCACTATAGGCAAGCTCTAACAATACAAGGAAGGTAGAAATGCATAAATGATCGGAAGGATCATTACATGCATGCACTTTTATTGGAATGAGTATACTACAAATTATCCTTCAAAGAAATATTTGATGAAGTCTTAAGGACAAACTCATGTTTATGTTAGCATATAGTAATTCATATGTGTAACACCCTAAAATTCTAAGCTAAGACCCGAACCACTTTCCATAGGTGTCATGATCAATTCCCTAATGTGGGAAGTATTTTGGATGCGAATCATGTTCATAAGAAACTCCTATCAGCAAGTCAAGTTGAAAGCACTCCAACCAAAGAAGTTTTCATGTAATACTAAACTAGGGTCAATTTTAAATGACCATAAATCCTAGAATATGAAGAGTTAGGTGACCTAATACCCACCAAATTAAAGATCTTCGAGCCTTATTTCCAATGCCACTAACCGTGCATTAATACGAGTCCATAGTAAAATGTTATTAGTGTTTTACTAAAATATGTCTGTCTGTCAAAATGACAGACAAAAACCACAGGAGGAATCCATGGCTCATGGATCAAACCACTTACCGTGGATTGCATCCATGGAAATCATACCTGGAACTCAATATTTTGTCTGAAAACCACGAGAAGGTTCCACAGGTCGTGGAATAATTCATGGGTCATGAAACCCACTCGTGGAAATAGTCCAGAAGCCCAAAAAGTGGTATGAGAACCATAACTTCCATCCATGGATCGTGGTTTATTCCATGGGTCGTGGTTTATGTCTGTGGAACCCGACGATGGGTTTTTTCAGTAGTTTTACATAGTTTTCTCAGGGGTATTTTAGAGTTTTCTCACCTTACTTTTTATTCCTAAACTAAGTCATTTTAGGCATATGAACTAAGTCATTTTAGGCCTATTTGGAGAGGTTTTATCCGTACTTAGTCTTTCCTATTCTCATTCTATCGATTCAAGTTTCAAGAAAAGAAAAAAACTCTCTCTTTCAAAATAAAGACCTAGGGTTCATCCTAAAGATCAAAACCTCCATGTTCCGTTCAAGATTCTCCAGTAAACAGGTATGTGGGATTTCAGTGAGGGTTTTCTTTTACCCTCATGCCCACAGTTTTAGATTTTTAGTAAGATTTTACAAGTTATGATTTTAGGGAACACGTGATTTGCTATGAATTTGATTTCTTGATGATTCTACAAGACTACTACCCTTATTAGAATATTTTTTACATGAATTCTTGAAAATATATTTCAAAATCAAGTTTTTTGAGAGAAGTAAGTTTTAGCCTGATTTTACAACATTTTCTCAAAATTTAGCTTTTCCTCCAGAATTTAGTTCAGCTTGTCAGCATCCAATCTAAATAAGTTTAATTTTTTGCATGATGATTTCTAACTATGGAATTTATCCTCAAACCCTCAGCATGTTGTCTAACCCATGACTTCAAACTATGATTTTGAATTGCAAATTAATTTCAGATTCTAGAATTGTTGTGTCGCGCCCCAAGCCTACCCCCTGGACATAATATAACACGGGACCCAAGATTACAAGTGATCTCAAGATAACCCTCTGGAATTAGCATGACTTAAAAGCTGAACAAAACATAAGAGCGGAAGCTTAACTGAAGTGATGAGCAACTTAATCTGTTATATAAGTATAAGTCTAAATATGACAATCTGAATTAAGTTGAGTATCTGACTCTATGTATGAAAGCCTCTACTACTAATGAGCTGCTGGGACAATCCCCCAGCTAACTCTTAATACTGAAAACTGAATAAAAGAACTAAGAATCTAGAATAAAGCTAAACTCCAAGTCCTCGAAGGAAGAAGACTCACCTAGATGGCTGGATGTGCTGCTGCCCCGCTAGCCACTAATCTGGGAGCGGGCTACAAGATCTACATCATAATAGGATGCAACACAAAGAGGTATGCCGTCAGTACTGTGAAATGTACTGAGTATGTGAGATATGTATATGATATGATGAAATATATTTGAAAGCATGCTTAAAATTGAGATCATGCATAATTTGTGATAAAACATGCTTAGTGTTGACACCCAATTTTTACTCGCCACATTACGAATTAATCTTGAACCTTTTGAATTTTTAAACAATTTTTGAAATAATTGTTTTGTAAAAAAGGGATAAAACATTTTTCAAATAAGCTTTAGAATAGTCCGAGTAATAATTTATATCTTTCATATTTAATTACGTGGAATTTATATAAATTTACTTAAAGAACTATTTTAGAGTCTAATTTCATAAGAAAATCCTTTTAAAAATTAAATGCTTTTTTCCTCTAAATTAATTCAAAATGCGAGATTAATTGAATAAATTAGTTTCATAATTGTTTAAAAAGGTAATTTTATGTTAAAAACACAATAATTATTTCGAATTGTTTAAATTTATCAAAGCTCGAGGTTGATCTTAATTATTTCATCTTTATTCTAGCCTATCCCTTTGAAATCATTTAAATCCTAGCCGAAATCTCCCCAATCACTCTCAAATTGGCTATTTTCTAAAGACCAAATGGCCACATAAACCACCCTTATAACTCCCTCATCAGCCATCTATTGGGCTCACAACAAATCCCATCTGACAGCCCACTTCAATTTCTCCCCACACTTGAACCCAATACCCGCCTGACCCGGCCCACTCAGCCTCATACCCTTAAGACCCCTTTTACTTCTTTCTCTTTCACTTTACAATACATAGCAAACAAACAACCCCTTATCTCTCCTCCTTCTCTTTTCGTACAACACCCAAAACCAGACAAACCCTAACGCCGCTACTCCACATCTCACAAACGATGAACAACAACTTCACAAACAATGCCCAAACCCCCTAATATTTACAAATGACATCTATTTCTCCGTGAAAATTCCCAAATGCCGTCCTCTTTTCTATCAAATCAGGAGCTGGTATAACCAAGAAGGTTCCAAAGCTCCATGTGGCTTCAAATCTGTGAAATCAGCAGAAGATTTGTACCAGCTTCGTACAAATCCTTTCTGGCCAGCCTCATCCGTTGGGGAATTTGAAATTCCTCAACGAATTTCCCAGAAAACCCCTCTGTTTTCCTGCTCTTTTCTTCACCTGAAATTCTCTATATAAACCCTTCTCCTCCTAAGAGTTGGTAGTGGGAATTTTTGGGGAAAAATTTAGGGATTTTTAAGAAGCATTCCTTTAATCTCACGTAACCAGAAATTTTAGAGCGAAAACACGATAAAAATTGAGTTCCAACAAGACTGATTGAGATTCTGGTGGTGGTAAAGGTTTTCTGACGAAGCTCGTACACCCAGTTTGATGCACAAGAATAGGTTATTTTCCATTCATTATCCTCCTCTTTTGTTCTATTTTATTGAAGAAACGAGTGGAATACCATTGGTTTTAGGCTGGTCTTGTTTGAGCATATGTGTTGGTTGTGTTAAAGAGTTATGAATGAGGTTTAAAGATCCGTTTGTGTGAAGTTGTTGTAAAACTCAGAAGTTCTTGAAATTTTTGTTTCATTTGTTCTTTGTTCTTCCCGTCTTAATGTATGTTAACATGTTACGTGGGAAATCATTGTGATCACTGGTTAGTATAGGCAGCTTATTTATGTGTAGTTGTCGATTATGTTATTTCTTGTGAAGGTTGTGGAGCTGAGATTCTCTCCATGGATCACTTGGTTCACAATACCAAGTAGAATTCATGAAGAGAGAAAAACCTTTGAGGATTACTCTTTAGCTTTCTCGAAGTTTCGATTAAAAGGGCGAGGTAAAGCCTCACAATAGCTTCTTTTACCTCTAAACTTTCATTTTTAAAAGCTCCAAAAAGGTTAGATTGTTATTTCTGTCCATGCTTAGTTGGAATAACTTTGTTAACCTGATTTCATGGCTGGGCTAGAGGAAAATTACTTAGGCTAGGAGTCAATTATTTGGAGTGATTTACTCATGCTCATGAGTTAGTAAAAAGCTTGGTTTACATTTTTTGAAGAGCAAGTCTGTTTATTTGCATTGACAAAAAGGTTTTAGCTCCTTCATCTGTACCAAAGTTGGCTTAGATTTAGTAGTTTTGTTTTCGTTTAATCGATCAACTTGCCTTCTCCCTTCTTCCAGTAGCTTGTTTGCTTTTAATTTGGGTCAAAACCTGATTAGTTTAGCCATTTCCCAAGTTAGAGTCATCTCCTACTCCTTTCGTTAATTGAAACTTAAGATTGTTTTTCATCATGAATTTCATGATTTTCCTTGAGTTCATTCTTGCTGGATCACTGATGGTGTAACAAACTAATTCTGTGTGTGCCAAACTCTATGTTCACAATCTTGTATTGGTTTCTGGTTTTTCTACTTGAAAATTAGAGTCTTGACATTAATATTCATAGCCAACAAGTAGCTCAACACAGGAATTGATAACCAACCGTTTCATCTTTCAGATATAAGTCAGCATGTCTATTTTCATATTTGCTGTGAAAAAGTTTTGAAAATGCTCCCTACGTGATTCTCTTTTGTTGCACCCACTGTGATGTGTTAAAATCTTTTAGTTAGCTAAAGTGATTGTCTTGTTTAATTGATGAATTAGATGTTAATTACTTTGCTTGTTCTTTTCTGAGTCTATGGAAACTGGAAACAAATTTGATAAATTGTGGCATTTTGAGTCTCCAATGATCATCGTTTGTTTTAATTTGGGCAAAAGACAAATTAGCATGATGTTTGTTCAGCTCTGTTTCACGAATACAGTGGTTTCCCTCCTATTCCTCCCTTTCCTTTTCAAATTCCAAGTAAGGCGTATGTTTATCTGATTGTGTGTTTAATTATACGCTCAATCGATTAGCCCTTGTTTTATCGTTTGGAGCATATACTAATTGATATTTTCTTTTGCTATGCATGAATACACCGAGTCCAAATGGACTCCCTCTCCTTTGCATACACTTCGATGGGCCTGGGAGGCCCAAACATATCAAGACTGCCTTTTCAAGACCTACAAATGGGTTAAAATTTGATCGAAGAAAAAAATACGTGTGGCCTAAGTGCCATACCCAAAGGAAGATAATATACAGGGACGACCAAAGTAGCGGAGCGGATAAACGGGCTTAACCCAAAGAAATTGGTAGTCCGATATGGACATTTGTAGGGGTTTGGGCCTAAGCGCCTAAATCCAACTTCTCCTTACTTTGTAGATTAGTTTAATTGTATTAATTGGACTTTTGTAAAACACTAACTCATTTTATTTAACTTAGTTTAAATTACTCATCAGAGTACCATGTATTTTTATCGTAAATTTTGTTTATTTATTTCTCTGTTTTGTTGTTAAGTTTTTTACTTGTAAAAAATCATTCGAAAATCACTTATCATTTTTATTCCAAATTAGTACCTTTCTTTTATGAAAAAATATTTTTCCTTTACTTAACAAATTTCCTCATTTTTTCAAATTAGTCATAATAAAGAGTTTTCAAAATCAACCGGATAACCACGTGTTAGCGGACATTTCGAGTGACTTAAAACCTTTCTCAAAATATTAATATGAACTTCTTACCTGGATTTTTTAAATTTGAAAGGTTTTCATCTGTTTTAAATCTTTTGAATATTTTTTTTTCTAAAGGTTTTCTTAATTTTCCTAAATTAATTAAGTGGCGACTCTGCTTTAATTAAATTTGGAGATTTTATAAGTTTTTGAGTTTAATACAAGTCTAAACTGTTTCAAAAACAAAGTTGCTTTTTTTTTTCAAATAAGGAAACTGAAAAATGTGATTAAACAGAAATGACGACTTCGCTGGAGATTTTAACTAAGTTCTAACCAAAATAATTTTTTCTAACTCTTATGTGACTAACTATTCGAGTTTGTAATATATAGTAAAGTAGTTATTTGTAATTTACGTGTTTATTTCTCGCAAATTATACAACTGTCATTGCATTTCATAGAATATTCTACCACATGGCATACAATTTTATTTATGTTTTAGGGAGGTTCATGATTCCATGGCCTCCCGCTAAAAATAACACTTTATTGAAAATACGATAGTTTACGGGTACGTCATGCGTCCAATGACTATCGTATTTTCAACCCAAGTTGTCCACTTGGGACCTGGTCTATTTCAAAACAAACCCACTCTAGACACCCAGGATAGAGCAAAACCCAAACCCAATTTTAGGCATTGGCCTAGGACAACCCAATACCTTAGGGGTATTGGGCCCATTAGAAAGACCGCCTTACGTCTATTGACCACGAGTCAATCACAGATGATCATGCTTGCTTTCTTAAATTTGAAGGAGTATATGCCATTTGAATTAATCCATCATCCGGGAGGGGGGGAATCTTACTTAATTTATTTATTTTGTAGGATGGATTTACCATGTCCCGCTAGAAGATTTCGAATGGTAAGCAAGCCGGATGACTTCCTAAATGTTTGGTGGGAATGCATGAACAAGGCCGACAAGAAAATCGTCTGAGAGCACATCAGATACTTGCCTTCCCTCATAGATATGAAAGCATGGCCCGAGATGATTCAAGTTTTGACCACCTTTTGGGACAACAAAAATATAGTTTTTCGATTTGGGAGTGTGGAATTGACCCCGACTATTGAAGAGGTGGTTTCAAGCTATGAAAGTATAGGCATGTGCCAAAAAAGGAGAAGAACACCGGATAAGGATATTCTCTTTCCAGAAGAGTGGAACCGACAATAAATTAAAAAAGCATTTTGATTAAGGATGATAGTTGGATTGGGAAGATTGATGGTCCAAACATATCTTTTTGGAAGCTATAATATAGATTTGGATGCTACAGTGCCTTCAAAAAGTTTGTCCATGAGTTCAGATCCGAAGAAGAATGGAAAAGTTGAAGAGCCTTCGCATTTGCCGTATGCCTTCTTGGAACTATGGTATTCCCTCAAGGACTAAAAGGTACTATCCATCCGAGTGTAGTCATGGTCACACATGCTATCTTCTATGGGATCAAGTATGGGACGTCTGTCAAGTTTCACACACTAGCTCCCATGATAGTTGCGGATATTTATCGAGCTTTGTGTAAATGCCAAGAAGGGGAGTGATTCTTTCAAGGGTGTAATTTAATTCTACAATGGTGGATGATAAAGCATCTACTCAAATGTTCTTACACCGAGGAGTTTGACAATTCCATGAGGTTGGACAATTTTGCATCCCATGGTATGTGGCTTACTATAAATAAATACAAGCGAAGACCCAACCAAGGATTTTGGTTCACTCAGTTTCGTGGCTTGAAGGATGACAACATTCAATGGGTAATCAGAGATCTCCATCCGGGAAAATACATCAGTCGAGGTAAGACATTGCCTTTCTTGGTGCTTTTGGGTCTTAGGGGAACCCATCCCTATGTCCCTACTAGAGTTCGTAGGCAATTTGGTTTGAAGTAAGAAATGCCCCAAGTAGGCAAAATGGCTAAGTTCATAACCGATCACGAGGGTGGTGTGGTAGCGTTCAAGGAAATGGCTCGTAAAGAATGGAAGTGAAAGAAGGTTGAGGAACCTAACGCCGAAGATAGGTTGGAACCACCATGTAGTGACGCATATAAGGAGTGGATGAAGAAGAACCTTGCTGAGACTATTGAACCTGGTCTGAATATGCCTTATCGAGTGATTGATGTTGAGTCCGAACACCAAATCCGACTTCATAGGCTTCAAGAACAATGCACAAGGAGTGAGGTGGCACATCACCTATGACACATGGAAGATGCTATGAACATACAATATCTGAAGGAAGAATCGAAGCGGACTAGGCAAGAGTTGGGAGATGCTAGGCATTGTTTGATTGAGTTAGATGATCGCATGGATCGACAAATTGAGAGCATAGGAGGAATGGACTCTGGGAGTAGGGCCTTGATGGACGAGGCTCATTTGGTTATGGATAGGTACTTCATGTGGCATGAAGTAGACAAGGCCAAGAGAGCAAGAGCTGGTGCGGGATCTTCTGGAAGTTAGAGTTGTTTATCATCATCCCCTGCGTGGGATTGCTTATTTTCATTCCCTGCGTGGGATCTTTTATCTTTCGCATTTTTCCATTCTCTAAAAATTGTATCCCCATTTGCTATTTAGTTGTAAAGACTTTTTTTCTCTTTTATTATTAATGAAAGCATATTTTGGGGTTAATGGATTGACTTAAAGGCATATATCTCTTTCAAATACGCTAGGCCTACCCTTCGCACAAAAGGGTCACCCAATTAAGACTCGATATTTTTTGTGATATTATTGTGGTATAAAACTGCTTTATGTGCTACGTGTGTTGCTTGAACCATGGAAAATTGGTCCACTCCATGCTGAAATTTTTTAGAACACTGTAAGAAAAAATAAGCCCACTACCTAAAGGTCCGACCAAAATATTCCAAGTCCTCCAAGTTTCTCCAAAAAACCTAAAAGCTTTTTAAAAATCTCCCTTCTTACATGAAAGTTTGAAATGAAAGCTACAATCATGCGTGGAAGGATGCTAAGGATTCGAGAGGAAATGGAGGAAGTTCAGAAAAACATGAGAAAGTCGATCGACTAATGGAAATTGCCATAGCTAGGTCTAAGGAGGTGGAGGAGCAGACCACGAAAGCCGAAGAAAGGATTTCCATAATTGATCAAATACTAGGGAAACCTAACACCGAATCAGAAAATAGCTTTGATTTGGAACTCGAGGAACTTTTCCTAGAATTTGGGGACGTAACTGAAGGGTTGAAACAAATCAACAAAGGAAAAGAGAGAACAATTGAAGAAAATGAGCAAGTACTCATGGGGTCCACTCTGGACAAGAACATTTATGAAAATATTTGATTCCCTGACGCAGGAATCAACCATTGGACTAAGGTCAAGAGTGATGTTGTGTTTCCTACTAGATTCCGTCTAGGAGGAAAGCCCATCACTCTCAAAGTTCACTCCCGAGAGTATGCCAAAAATCCAAGAGTGATCCTCTGTTCAGAAATCTATGAAACTTTGAAAGCTATGGGAGTTCTTTATCTTGATCAATCTGAGGGATACGAGTTTCACCCTTAGAATGCACACAAGGAATGTGCCTATCATCCACGTCGAAGAGGGAATACCACTGATGAATGCAATGCCTTGAGAGCCAAAGTTTATCATATGATTACCAGTGGCCAGATAAGTCACTTGTGGGGTCCCAGAACTATCCTCGCATGCGACCAAGTTGGTCCTGGCATGCCAATCACCAAGGATGTGACAATTCACCGCTATGATTTCACCGTCTTTCAGGACACCTACTATGAGATCTATGCTAAGTTGATTCAAGCCAAGATTCTGGAGCCAGTGGAAAGGAATCCAGGCAAGATGCCTAGGGCTTGGTGCCAAGGAAAGGAGATTTGCCCCTATCACGCAGGAATAAGGGGCCATGATATCGAGACTTGCCATCACTTTCGAGTTGACTTGGAATATTTCATTGATACCGGAAAAATCGAGTTGGAGTTCCCACCCTATCATCCCTAAAAAATAAGATCGAGAAGAGTTCAGAAGATCCTCCACTATCCAAATAAAGCTTTAAAAGTAGCAGAGTTTTAGTCTTAGTCATGTCCTTTATGTCGTTTTTACTTTCCCCTTTGTAATCAAAGATAGTGGATGAAATGAAAAGAAACAAAATCTATCCTTTACCTGGTCGAACTATGTAGGGCCTGAATTCTCCTTCGTGAGATACGTAAGCAGCTTTCAAGGCCTGTCCCCTATCTTTAAAGAAATTTTCATTTCCCCACTTTTATAAGGGTGTCAGTAAGTTCGAAAAGTATAGAAAGCAAAGGTACTACAAGGTCAACACGTCAACCTTCCTGATAAAATCCATTTATCCAAAGTCAATGGGCAAATTCTTGTCCATTGAACCCTCGAGTCAAATTACCCGTGGATCAATTTGCCTTGACAAAAAGAAACTTTTATATGTTTAAAGAAATTCTTGTGTATTTATTTTTTGCCAGATATCTTGTATCGTTTATCACTAACGGGATCTAACACATCAGTCTTTGAGTTGTTTTGCTTCAACAGGTAGTAGAAACTGATCTGTGCCGACAAAACTGGCCAAACATCCTTACTTCACTCGCTCAAAGTCACACCTAGATTCATCCTCTGACCTCCGGTTTTCTAAAGGGAAAATGACTGATAGCGAAGAGGAGAACGCTTTGGCTGTGAGAGACAATGTTATTGCTGAACAGAATGAAATGATTGCCGAAATTGCAAGAAAATTGGAAAAGATGCAAGAAGAAGTACAGAAAGCCAAAGACATGGCTAGCTTGGCTATCACAGCCAACACTCCAGCTCTGGGCAACTCTCATCCCCCTTTCTAGATTTCGTCACTCAACTCTCCATTGACTGAAAATCAACCAAGAAATATCCCCCTGCCTCCGCACCTAGACCTTCTAATGAACCTCTCTCCAACAACCCTCCTCATATTGGATCCTCATATCAAATCCATACTCTTCCTGTCCAGCACACTAACCAGAGTAACAACCCAAGTGCCTACCTTCCACAAAACCTCCCTCTAAACTATCAAAATACGCCACCAAATACCTACAACTCTCAAAATAGCCACACCAATATCACTAATCCACATAATTACACCCCCACATATACAAATGCCATTTCACACATCCAACCCCCACCTGTTCAAAACATACCACCAACCACTTTCTATGCCATGGTAGAACTATACAACGCTCTCCAAGAAAGCCCTGAGCTGGATCACTACGAGGAGAAAGAAAAAGAACTGAGAGAAACGGAGAAGAAACATGACCATGACATGGCACAAATGAAGGAAGAGATAGCCAGGATTAGAGAATTCTGAGGTTCGCATTACGAGAAAGGCTATGACTATTATGATCTCTGTATCCATCCCAAAATGGACTTGCCAGAAGGGTTCAAGGTTCCCAAGTTTGATACCTTCAATGGTATCGGGAATCCTAACGCCCATTTAAGAAGCTATTGCAACCAAATAGTCAGCGCCCGAAAGAATAACGCTCTATTAATGATGCTTTTCAGTCAAAGTCTAAGCGGAGAGGCTTTGGAATGGTTCACCTCTCAAGAACTGAAGAAATGGTCCAGATGGAGTGATCTAGCCTGAGACTTCACTCAAAGGTTTGCATACAACATGGAAGTCATCCTAGATCGATACTCTCTAGGGCACATCAGGCAAAAATTGAACGAAGACTTCAGGGACTATGCTTATCGGTGGAGAAAGGAGGCGGTGAGAGTTTGGCCTCTCATGGCCGAAAAAGAAATAAGCGTGGTGTTTTTGCGCTCATAGGAGTCAGAATTTTATGACAAAATGATATCAGCAGTCAAAGAACCATTCGCCGACCTAGTCAAGATTGGTGAAATTGTGGAAGAAGGTCTCCGTAGCGGCAAGATTGCTAAAGCTTCAGCCTCCTCAGGAATCGGCAAGACTTCCCCAAAAGAAGAGAGAAGAGGTGTCTTCAGTGTCTTCCACTCCTAGCCCAAAGTCACGGAAACCCTTTGGAGTCAACTATAAAAAATCACTGGTCCCAATAATCCCTCCCCCAGCTCCACAAAATCCTCAACCGATTTTCTATACTCAACCTATCTACCAAGCTCCACAACCAAATATGCAGCCCATCTACCAAGATCCATAACCAAATGTTCAGCCTACTTACCAAGCTCCTCCCCAAAATTTCCAAGTATATCAGAAGGCTCCTGAGAACCAGAACAACCGCCAGGTTCGGCCCCCGCCGATGCCAAACTCCCTCGTCCAAATTTAGAAAAGAAAGTTGCTAGAACTTTCACCTAGCTGGCTGAGACCAGGACTCAATTGTATGAGAGATTGAAGGCTGTTGGATTTATTCATCCCATTCCACACAAACCATGCAACACTGACTCTCGCTTCTACAAAGTTGATCGACATTGCACTTACCACTCCAGAGGTGTCAAAAATAGTACTGAAGATTGCATTAACCTGCGGCATAAGATTTAGGACTTGATTGATCAAAGGGTGGTCACTTTGCAAACAGCACCACCGAATGTTAATAACAACCCACTTCCAAATCACGAAGGAGCCGCTGAGAATATGATCGAGATAGAAGAAGACTGGGTCGTGAGCAAGTCTATAGTGTCAACTGGTCCTAGAAAGCCAGAAGAGTTGGAGAAGTCTGTGGCTGCCCTGAGTATCACAGAGAAATCACAATTCATCGTGTTTGTAGCACTTCAGCAAGCTTTTTCTTTGGTACCAGCAGAAAAAGAGTTCATAGTTGAGGCCGCTGCAGCCCATGGTATAACAAGATCGGGAAGATGTTATATCCCCGATGATTTGGCAAATGATACTTACAAAAAGGATCTGTAGAAGAGGCCAATCACTGAAGGTGAAGCGGAAGAATTCTAGAGAAGAATGCAGTCAAAGGAGTGCTCCATTGTGAAGCATTTGGAGAAGACCCTTGCCCATATTTCTATTTGGGCATTGCTCATGAGTTCCCAGTACCATAGGCTGGCATTGCTTAAAGTCCTGAATGAAGCTTATGTACTGACAGGTACTAGTGTGGAGAATCTGACTGCCATGGTAAGCCAAGTCCTGGGGGGTCACCACATTTGCTTTAGTGACGATGAGTTGCCTTTTGAAGGCATGATGCACAACAAAGCCTTGCATGTCACTATCAAAAGCCAAGAGAAGATCGTGAACAGGGTATTGATCGATGATGGATCGGGGCTGAACATTTGTCCTTCTTCCATACTGACCTAGTTGGAGTATGATCTAGGAAAGATTCAACAGAGCAGGGTCAATGTAAGAGCTTTTGATGGAGGTCAAAGAGATACTATCGGAGAAGTTAGCCTGTACATCCAAATAGGACCCACCAAATTCCGTACTGAGTTCCAAGTCATGGATATCTCCACCAGCTATAATTTTATCTTGGGAATGCCATGGATCCATGGAGCCGGAGCTGTGCCATCAACTTTGCACCAGATGGTGAAGTTCATTTGGGAAGAACATGAGGTGGTGATCCACGGAGAAGAAAGTCACTTGAGCCGTCCTAATGGTTATGTCCCTGTGATTGAAGAATCCCCAAGAGGAAGCAATTTATACATCGTAGAGATCGTCAATGCTACTGGAGAAGATCTTGATCCTCAAATTTCCATGCCACCTATCTAAAAAATGCTTGCAACTACGATGCTAAGGAGTGGATACGAGCCAGACTTTGGGTTGGGAAAGAATTCTGACGGTATGATTGAGCCTTTAAGCATCCCTGGACAGTTTACCAGGCATAGACTAGGGTATGTGGCCCAAGAGGACAAGGCAAGAGTCGGAGAGAAGAAGCAGTCACGACTGCCTAAGCCACTTCCCCATCTATATCAGTCATTCTCAGTGCGTATCGGTCCTCCAAGCGACGGGTTAGAAGATGGAATAGGAGATCTATTTGAGGAATGTGACGCTATGAAGATGAAATCCCCGAGGCAACCACGATTAGGGATGCCAAGTCCGGTGAAAAGCTACATAATTGGGTCACAACTCCGCTCGTGACTCTCTGTTTAGCTGGGTAGACAAAGACTCTGTTTTAAAAAAAATGGCAATGGTCCGGATGAGGCTCTGCGACCCACCCTTTATGTTTTAATATTCCTCGTACTATTTACTGCTTTCCAAAAGGCATGAACCTACACTCATGTGGGTTGTAGCCATAGTTTGTAAATATTTCCGAATTTCAATGAAAGCCTCCTTATTTTGAAAATACTTACTGTTCAAAATTTGTTTATATTTACTTGTTATTATCTAACCCGTTTTGTTTTGGTTTAAATAATAATAAGTTGAAACCTGCCACTTTCATGTCATGTTAAGAGCTTACCGAACAAACCGAGCTAGATGATGATGATTTTGAGGAATATGATGAAGAAACTATGGTTCCCGAAGAGTTAACAGAGGAATTAAAAGACTTTGAGAACCAAGAAAGGCCCAACCTAGAGGAAACCGAGATGGTCAATCTGGGAGATGGCCAAGAGGTCAAAGAGGCTAGAATCAGTGTCCATCTGATAGAAGCACAGAAAATGGAACTCATCCAATTACTCCAGGAGTATATTGATATATTTTCTTGGGCTTACAGTGACATGCCGGGACTGAGCACATACATAGTCTCTCATAAATTGCCCATTAACACAGGGTTTGATCCGACCAAACAAAAAACTCAAAAGTTCAAGCCAGACCTAAGCTTATGACCATTTTCCATGACATGATTCACAAAGAGATTGAAGTGTACGTGGATAATGTAATTATTAAGTCCTGCGAGAGTTTGGATCACTTGGCTCACTTAAGAAAGTTCTTTGATCGGCTACGAAAATAGAATCTAAAGTTAAACCCTGCCAAGTATGCTTTCGGGGTGCCAGCTGGCAAGCTATTGGGATTTATAGTCAGTAGGGGGGTATCGAGATTGACCCCTCAAAAATCAAGGCAATCCAGTAGTTGCCTCCCCCGAAGTCTAAGAAAGAAGTCATGAGTTTCTTAGGAAGACTGAATTACATTAGTCGATTCATAGCCCAGTCAACGGTTATTTGCAAAGCTATCTTCAAGTTGCTGAAGAAAGATGCACTGACCAACTGGACCAAAGAATGCCAACAAGCTTTTGACCATATCAAGAATTATTTATCCAGTCCATCGGTGTTAGTCCCTCCAAGAGAATGAAGTCCATTATTGTTGTATCTATCAGTCTCAGAAAATGCATTTGGTTGCATCCTAGGGCAACATGATAATAGCGAAAAGAAGGAACGAGTGATTTATTACTTGAGAAAAAAATTCACTCCATACGAGGCTCGTTATACTTTGCTAGAAAGGACCTGTTGTGCCTTGACCTGGGTCGCCCAGAAATTGAGACATTATTTGTCATCCTACACGATATATCTTATCTCCAGAATGGACCCCCTGAGGTACATATTCCAAAAGTCCATGCCTACGGGAAAATTGGCTAAGTGGAAAATGTTGCTAAGTGAGTTCGACATTGTATATGTGACTCAGAAAGCGATCAAAGGACAAGCCTTAGCAGATCACTTAGCAAAAAATCCGATTGATGAAGATTACGAGTGACTCTGAACTTACTTCCCAGATGAAGAGATTCTGTTCATAGGAGAAGATATCACAGAAGCATACCCTGTATGGAGATTGTTCTTCGATGGAGTGGTCAATTTCAAAGGTTCAGGCATCGGAGCAGTCTTGGTATCAAAAAATGGTCACACTACCCAGTGACAGCCAAACTCTATTTCCCGTGCACCAATGATATGGTCGAGTACGAAGCTTGTATTCTTGGCGTTCAATTAGCTATTGATATGAATATTCGAGAACTCTTGGTTATTGGTGATTCTAATTTTCTAATTCACCAAGTCCAAGGAGAATGGGCCATGAAAAACCCCAAGATTATGTCATATGTGAAGTTGGTACAAAGTTTGTGCAAGAGGTTCCGAAAGATCGAGTTCAAGCATACGCCGAGAATTCAAAATGAATTTGCAGATGCTTTGGCAACCATATCTTCCATGATTCAGCACCCCGATCAGAATTACATCAATCCATTGGTGATAGGTTTGAAAGAGCAACCTGCACATTGTGCTCAAGTTGAAGCAGAATTGGATGGAAAACCATGGTATTATGATATCAAGAGACATCTAGAAACTGGATCCTATCCCGAGGATGTAACCGCCAACCTAAAGAAAACCATCCGCCGAATGCCCAATAACTTTTTCCTAAATAGAGAAATCCTGTATAGGAGGAGTCCAAATCTCAGATTTTTAAGATACGTTGACTCGGCTAAAGCCACAAGGTTGCTAGAAGAAGTACATGCTGGAGTATGTGGGCCTCATATGAATGGGTTCACCCTAGACAAGACGATCTTGCGATCCAAATACTTTTGGATGACCATGGAAAACGACTGTAGCAAGTTCGTGCAGAAATGTCACAAGTGCCAGATCCACAGAGATTTGATTCGAGTGCCACCCAGCGAGCTTCATGCTATGAGCGCACCCTGGCCTTTTGTATCTTGGGGCATGGATGTCATTGGTCCCATCGATCCACCTGCCTTAAATAGGCACAGATTCATTTTGGTAGCTATTGATTATTTCACCAAGTAGGTGGAAGCTGCTTCTTACAAGTCTGTAACCAAGAAGGTTGTAGCTGATTTCATCAAAAACAACCTAATTTGCCGATTCGGAATCCCCGAGTCAATTATTACTGACAATGGAGCAAATCTGAATAGTCACATGATGAGAGAGATATGTGAGAAATTCAAGATCACTCACCACAAATGAATGGAGCTATGGAAGCTGCCAATAAAAATATCAAAAAGATCTTGAGAAAGATGGTGGAAGTCATCGATCTTGGCATAAGATATTTCCTTATGCTTTATTAGGATATCGAACGACCGTCAGGACTTCGACCAGGGCAACTCCCTATGTGTTGGTATATGCTTCAGAAGCGGTGATACCCGCTGAAGTCAAAATACCATCCCTTAGGATCATTCAAGAAGCCGGACAAAGCAATGAAGAATGGGTTCACGCTCGTCACGGGCAACTCATGTTGATTGATGAGAAAAGAATGAGCATCATATGCCATAGATAGTTGTACCAGCAATGAATGATTCATGCATTCAACAAAAGAGTAAGAGCTCGCATGTTCGCCATAGGACAGTTGGTCCTTAAGCGTGTTTTCCCTCACCAGGAGGAGTACAAAGGGAAATTTACACCTAATTGGCAAGGCCCGTATGTTGTCCAAAAAGTGTTATTCGGAGGAGCCTTGATTCTGTTCGAGATGGATGGTCAAGTGTGGACTAAACCGATCAACTCCGGTGATGTGAAGAGATACTATGCCTAAAGATGGTTTTTCTTTCATTTCTTTCCCTGTAATTGCATTTTCTGATTGAAATTGTTTTGCACTTAGTAAAATCTTGAAATTTCCCTATCCTCTTTGTATGAACTACGTTTAATCTGAATTATCAAGAATAAGATACGTAGGCAGCCTTTGTCGGCCTCGGTCAATCCCTTAGAAAAATCTATCTTTTCCCTTCCCTCTCTCGAACTACGTTTGACCTGAATTCTTAAGAATGAGATACGTAGGCGGCCTTTGTCAGCCTCGATCATCCCTTCATTTATTTCCAACATTCTCTTTGAGTGTGAGAACTACGTTTGACCTGATTCCTACCTCAACGGGATACATAGGTGCCACAACGGCTCGGTCATATCACCCAGGAAATGGAAACTGGGGCAGAATTTTTGAGAAAGGAATCTCAAAGATTCAGAAGGTGAAAAGCATTTTCCAGCAAGTCGGAATACAGAATGTGCCGAAGAGCAACCAAAGTGAATGTCAAGAAGGAATCTCATAATCCCCACAGAGTCTCAAGTCTCTTTCCAATGGAATGAGATTCATCATGAAACCTTTACCTGGGGTAGAAATTTTGAGGAAGACCTCAAAACTTCCACCGAGCTTCATTTAAGAGTTTAGAAACAAACTCCAAAGAATTCCCCAACACCAAGAGATCAGAGTCTACTTCAAAATCCCCAGTCCGAGGTGGATTAATCCCCAGCTGTGACAGATTTCTTGAAAAGCATTTCCAAATTCCCCAGCTAGGATAATAAAGGATCTCCAAAGTCTGCCAGCAGTATGTCAAAAATGTCAAGGACTCGAGTAAAGGACGTTCGTTGAGCCAGCACATGACATGACGGTAGAGATCTTTTCGAACTATCTTTTTCAAAGCTTTGTTTGCCAAAGAACCTGTTCAAAAATCTTTGTAAAAGATTAATTTTACTCCTTTAATTTTAATTTTGTCTTATGTGTACCACGACTTGGGGAGTCGAAGATGATGAGTAACCGAGAATGGAAGCGTTCAGAAGATACAAAGCAAGGAGCAGAAGATCAAAAGAGGTCAACACAGACCAGTGTCAGCAAAAACTAACAATTTTTCAGTGGATGCAGGTTGTCCCAAAAAGTATGTTAGAAATCAGTCTGTCATTGGCCAACGCGTTCAAAGAGACGCAATGAGATCAGATGCCCAAAAATTTGGTGGGAAAAGCCAAAACAGTGGGAAGAAGCTGAAAGAAGCAAAAACTCCCAGAGTGGACAAATATTCTTGTAGTTAACAAAAACTACTAGATCAGAGAGACTGACGGCATCCTCAAGTCCCCAAGCAGATTAGGACATTTCGTCAGCTTCAAATTAGGACACCAAATGAGAGATAGACGGCGTTCTCTTCCAATCCCCAACAAGTCAGAAAATTACCACGAACAGATGAGTTCAAAAACGGTACTTGTGGCTGTCCCCAGAAATAGGCACGACTATTTTACTCACGTTTCAAACAAAAGTTGCTTTGATTAGCTTCATAGACGTTGTCTTTAAAGTTTTTTAAGTTTGACTGTGGTCGCTAGTAAAAGCAACGTTGTGTCTGCTAATCATTTGTCTTGAGCACAGGTACGCACAATGGAGTCAGCAGGACAATATTAAAATCAAAGGTGATGTTTTCTGCAATTTCTATGCATGCCATTGCATGATCATTCACATTATTGTCATATTTGCATGTCTAGAGGGCCATGCCAAGAGGGCCATGTCATATTTGCATGTCGAGAGGACCATGCCAAGAGGGCCATCTCATATTTGCATGTCGAAAGGACCATGTCATATTTGCATGTCAAGAGGACCATCATCATCAAATACCGCAAACACATATTTGTTGTGAAGATCATTTCCCTCTACCAATCGATTTCAAAGAGGACGACATTTAGAGGTGTCTCTAAGTCTCACTTGCTGTGCGGGATCAACCCAATAGCAAGCCATATCCGATATCGTGTAAGACAGAGGAGTCTGACATTGAGGATATTTTTGCTTCATCATTATTATGCCAAATCTGGAATCCAGCATATTTATATCCAATATCACGTCAGGCGGAGGAGTTTAACGTTGAGGATATTTGCATTTTTGCATATTTTTGCCACAGATATTCATGCATCCTTATTATTATGCCAAATCTAGTATTCAGCACATTTATATCTGATATCACATGAGACGGAGGAGTCTGACATTGAGGATATATTTGCTTCCTTATTATTATACCAAGCCTGGCATATTTATATAAGATATCGCGCAAGACAACGAAGTCTAACGTTAAGGATATTATTATTATTTACTATGTTAAGTCTGGCATCAACATATTCATGTCCGATATTGAGTAAGATGACAAAGTCTGATGTTGAGGATATTTATGCACTCTTATTTTGTTGTCGCATTAAGACAATGAAATCTCATACCGAAGGATGTTTATGCATCCAAAAGCGTCAACCGCTAGAAGATGCAACTATATTTGATCGTGTGGCAAAGGACTTGTCACCTCCGATAATCAAAATACCATTTCCCGTCAAGGTCGAAAGCATATAGTCTGAGGGATGTCTGTAAGACGCCATCCAAATCAGACGATGAACTGGATTTCCCCAAAAATGGAAGGCCAAAGGTTGTCTGTAAGTCACAGCGATACCTGAAATCGGATAGTGTGCAAGATTTCCCAAAACTTGATAGACTAAGAGTTATCTGTAAGACACATCAATATCTGAAACTGGATAGTGTGCAAGATCACCTGAAGATGGACAGTTCAAGGGTAATGCGGAAGTCACAATAATATCCAAAATTGGATAAAAGTGCAAGACTGCCAAAAATTATTAGTCCAAGGGTTATCTATAAGCCACGACATATCTACGTTGATATTGTACAGGACTACCCAAAGGCTAGCAATTCAAGGGAAATTTGTAAGTCGCGTTACATCCAAGATCGGATAAAAGTGCAGGATTACCCAAAAAACTGGCAATTCAAAGAACATTTGTAAGCCACCTCTATCCAAAGTCAGATGATGTGCAAGATTACTCGAAGTTGACAAATTAAAAAGGCATATGTAAGCTGCCTCCATCCAAAGTCGAATGATGTGCTAGATTACCCAAAAAGCCTAATAGTTTAGGGAACATCTGTTAGTCACGTCGATACAAATGATGCGCAAGAACTATCCTGAGGACATACGCAAAAATTACTATCAATAGCCACGAAGGCTACCACATTCAAAAGAACATCGCAAATGATTGCAAGGACTGTCATGACAAACGGCCATGAAGGTAATCATATTCGAAGGTTGCCACAAAGGCAATCCTAACCAATAGCTATAAAGGCTATCATATTCTCATCGTAAAAGTCGCTACTTCCTAAGACAAAGACAGGAAAAGACGACATCTGCTTCAAAAAGCGACAAATGGGAAAATGAGGTACAAAGCTATCTTTCTCTATCGAATTACTTTACTACTAACCATTTTGTGTTGTTTCAAATATTGCTGAGAACATCCAAGAGGATGAAAATCTTGAACCAGAATAACAAGTACAAAATGTGTCAAAAGACGTCACAACATGAATTTTGAACATAATTCCAAGATGAGGTATGGCGAAGAAACTACCTCCCCTAATAGAATTATGTTATTACTAACCATTTTATTTTGAGATGTTGTAAAAAGCATCCGATAAGGATGAAATTCTCAAAATAAAACCACAAGTGCGGACTACACCAAAAAGGATGCATCACAACGTGGAACTGTTTCTTAGTAGCGAACTGGGACATAGTCCGGAGAGAAATATCAAACTCTTTGGACGTGAGCTGAGGAAAGACTACCACCGCCATCAAACCACACCCCTGTCAGAAGGCATGTGGGTATTTCCTATCTTTGGGGTCTTAGTTTCGCATCTAGGGTATTTTCTGAACTCACGCTAGAAGCAATATTCCTTGTTTTCAAATCTAGGTGATGATACACCTCGAGCTTTGAAAATTATGTACAGGTAAAATCTTACTTATGGGTGTGAAGTGCACCACATTCATAGTTGAGAGGTTACAAGCCTCTTTTCTATAGCTTAATTTATTTGTCACTCATCCTGAGCCAAAGATTGTCTTAACATAAAGACTATATTTTCCACCGATTGAGTGGAACTACAAGAAGCCTGATTCCTAAAGTCTTGGGATATCTAGGCAGACTCTATGTTGAAAACTCGACTGCATTCCAAACTCCCTCCAATCCTCTTACTCCCCAGCTTTCTGTCCTTTCCTTGATTCAAGGTCGGAATAACTGTTGAATTTCTTTAAAAAATCATGCGCAAAATCAAGCGTCTTGAACTAAAAATGGCCTGAGTTCTCATGTAATCTGAGATATGTAAGAAACTCGATACCAAAGTTTGGCCATGATTCCTTGAAATTCGTGCTAAAACCAACCTCTTCCTGAAGATGAATTTGTGGTCGGATAAAATTGGGAACGTCAATTTCCTTTGCCCAGGGTTCATTACACTCACCCTACCCAAAGGGAGGGGCAGTTGTTGACACTCAATTTTTACCCGCCACATTACCAATTAATCTTGAGCCTTTTGAATTTTTAAATAATTTTTGAAATAATTATTTTGTAAAAACAGGATAAAACCTTTTCCAACTAAGCTTTAGAATAGTTCTGAGTAATAATTTATATCTTTCATGTTTAATTACATGAAATTTATATAAGTTTAGTTAAAGAACTATTTTAGAGTCTAATTTCATAAAAAAATCCTTTTAAAAATTAAACGCTTTTTTTCCCTCTAAATTAATTCAAAATGTGAGATTAATTGAATAAATTAGTTTCATAATTGTTAAAAAAGGTAATTTTGTGTTAAAACACAATAATTATTTTGAATTGTTTAAATTTATTAAAGCTCAGGGTTGATTTTAATTAATTCATCTTTATTCTAGCCTATCCCTTTGAAATCATTTAAATCCTAGCCGAAATCTCCCCAATCACTCTCAATTTGGCTATTTTCTAAAGACGCAAATGTGTCCATTATCTAAACCACCCTTATAACTCCCTCATCAGCCATCTATTGGGATCACAACAAATCCCATCTGCCAGCCCACTTCAATTTCTCCCCATACTTGAACCCAATACCCGCTTGACCCGACCCACTCAGCCTCATACCCTTAAGACCCCTTTTACTTCTTTCTCTTTCACTTTACAATACACATCAAACAAACAACCCCTTATCTCTCCTCTTTCTCTCTTCGTACAACACCCAAAACCAGACAAACCCTAACACTGCTACTCCACATCTCACAAACAACAAACAACAGCTTCACAAATAATGCTCAAACCCCTAATGTTTCCAAATGACATCCATTTATCCGTGAAAATTCCCAAACTCCATCCTTTCTTCTGTCAAGTCGTGAGCTGGCAGAACCGAAAAGGTTCCAAGGCTCCAATGGCTTCAAATCTGTGAAATCAGCAGAATATTTGTACCAGCTTCATACAAATCCTTCCTGGCCAGCCTCATCCATTGGGGAATTTGAAATTCCTCAATGAATTTCCCAGAAAACCCCTCTGTTTTCCTCCTCTTTTCTTCACCTGAAATTCTCTATATAAACCCTTCTCTTCCTAAGAGTTGGTAGTGGGAATTTCTGGGGAAAAATTTGGGGATTTTTTGAAGGAGCATTCCTTTAATCTCACGTAACCAGAAATTTCAGAGCGAAAACAAGATAAAAATTGAGTTTTGGCAAGACTGGTTGAGATTCTGGTGGTGGTAAAGGTTTTCTGATGAAGCTCGTACACCTAGTTTGTTGCACAAGAACAGGGGATTTTCCATTCATTCTCCTCCTTTGTTCTGTTTTAATGAAGAAACTAGTGGAATACCGTTGGTTTTAGGATGGTCTTGTTTGAGCATATATGTTGGTTGTGTTAAAGAGTTATGAATGAGGTTTAAAAATTCGTTTGTGTGAAGTTGTTGTAAAACTCAGAAGTTCGTGAAATTTTTGTTTCATTTGTTCTCTGTTCTTCCCGTCTTAATGTATGTTAACATGTTACATGGGAACATCGTTGTGATCACTGGTTAGTATAGGCAACTTATTTATGTGTAGTTGTCAATTATGTTGTTTCCTATGAAGGTTGTGAAGCTGGGATACTCTCCCATGGATTCACTTGGTTCATAATACCAAGTAGAATTCATGAAGATAGAAAAACCTTTGAGGATTACTCTTTAGCTTTCCTCGAAGTTTCGATTGAAAGGACGAGGTAAAGCCTCATAATAGCTTATTTTACCTCTAAACTTTCATTTTTAAAAGCTCCAAAAGGGGTAGATTGTTGTTTCTATCCATGCTTAGTTGGAATAACTTTGTTAACCTGATTTCATGGCTGGGCTAGAGGAAAATTACTTAGGCTAGGAGTTGATTATTTGGTAGTGATTTACTCACGCTCATGAGTTAGTAGAAAGCTTGGTTTACAGTTTTTGAAGAGCAAGTCTGTTTATTTGCATTGACAAAAAAGGTTTTAGCTCCTTCATATGTACCAAAGTTGGCTTAGATTTAGTAGTTTTGTTCTCGTTTAATCGATCAGCTTGCCTTCTCCCTTCTTCCAGTAGCTTGTTTGCTTTTAATTTGGGTCAAAACTTGATTCGTTTAGTCGTTTCCCAAGTTAGAGTCATCTCCTACTCCTTTCGTTAATTGAAACTTAAGATTGTTTTTCACCATGAATTTCGTGATTTTCTTTGAGTTCATTTTTGCTGGATCACTGATGGTGTAATGATAAATTCATTATTCGTATAACTAATTTTGTGTGTGCCAAACTCTATGTTCACAATCTTGTCTTGGTTTCTGGTTTTGCTACTTGAAAATTAGAGTCTTGACGTTAATATTCATAGCCAACAAGTAGCTCAACATAGGAATTGATAACCAACTGTTTCATCTTTCAGATATAAGTCAGCATGTCTAATTTCATATTTGCTGTGAAAAAGTTTTGAAAATGCTCCCTACGTGATTCTCTTTTGTTGCACCCACTGTGATGTGTTAAAATCTTTTAGTTAGCTAAAGTGATTGTCTTGTTTAATTGATGAATTATATGTTAATTACTTTGTTTGTTCTTTTCTGAGTCTATGGAAACTAGAAACAAATGTGATAAATTGTGGCATTTTGAGTCTCCAATGATCATCGTTTGTTTTAATTTGGGAAAAAGACAAATTAGCATGATGTTTGTTTAGCTCTGTTTCACGAATACAGTGGTTTCCCTCCTATTCCTCCCTTTTCATTTCCTTCTCAAATTCCAAGTCAGGCGTATGTTTATCTGATTGTGTGTTTAATTATATGCTCAATCGATTAGCCCTTGTTTTATCGTTTGGAGCATATACTAATTGATCTTTTCTTTTGCTATGCATGAATACACCGAGTCCAAATGGACTCCCTCTCCTTTGCATACACTTTGATGGGCCTGGGAGGCCCAAACTTATCTAGTCTGCCTTTTCAAGACCCAAAAAGGGGTTAAAATTTGATCGAAAAAAAATACATGTGGCCTAAGTGCCATACCCAAAGGAAGCTAATATACAGGGACGGCCAAAGTAGCGGAGCGGATAAATGGGCTTAACCCAAAGAAATTGGTAGTCCGATACGGACATTTGTAGTGGTTTGGGCCTAAGCACCTAAACCCAACTTCTCCTTACTTTGTAGTTTAGTTTAATTGTATTAATTGGACTTTTGTAAAACACTAACTCATTTTATTTAACTTAGTTTAAATTCCTCATTGGAGTACCATGTATTCTTATCGTAAATTTTGCTTATTTATTTCTCCATTTTGTTGTTAAGTTTTTTACTTGCAAAAAATCATTCGAAAATCACTTATCATTTTTATTACAAATTAGTACCTTTCTTTTATGAAAAAGTGTTTTTCCTTTACTTAACAAATTTCCTCATTTTTTAAAATTAGTCATAATAAAGAGCTTTCAAAATCAATCAGATAACAGCGTGTTAGCGGACATTACGAGTGCCTTAAAATCCTTCTCGAAATGTTAATATGAACTTCTTACCTGGATTTCTTAAATTCGAAAGGTTTTCATCTAATTTAAATCTTTTGAATATTTGTTTTTCTAAAGGTGTTCTTAATTTTCCTAAATTAATTAAGTGGCGACTCTGTTTTAATTAAATTTTGAGATTTTATAAGTTTTTGAGTTTAATACAAGTCAAAACTGTTTCAAAAACAAAGTTGCTTTTTCTTTTCAAATAAGGAAAGTGAAAAATGCGATAAAACACTTAGAATATCATTGAAGCTGATATGATAATAGTAAAATATGTAATGTAATGACTCAATGCAATATCATAAGCTAAAAACATAGTCATAGGTAGTAAGTTTGAAATCTGAAGCAAAGAGTCAAATACATCTAAAATCTTTAAACCGTTTCTGTGGAAGGTTCTCTAACGGACATAGACCATGTGAGCTACATGGAATCTGAGGATCCGCCCCATCGTGTAATGACCCTTCCAGTAATTTACGCATTTTCACCTTTCTTGTACCGTTAGAGCTTGTCTGTAGCAGCCCCAAGTCATTTATGGCTTGCTGGGACCGATAGTTCGGTGCCCTGGCCGCCTGATTGGTCTTTTTGTCCATTCCTGGTTTTAGATCTTTAAGCCTTTGAAATCACTGAGTTCGGTCAAAATTCCTGGTGAACTTGCTCGAAATCGAATTCTGACAGTTTCGTTAGCTCTATAGCATGGACTTTGGTCTGGAGGAACCTTTGGTCGGGATCCGGGAGCTTTTTATCTTGGAACTCTCTCATTCTATGTTTTCAGGCTAGTTGGGCTTGTTAGGTTGACTCTAGTCAATATTCGGAGAAGATAGCCTCGGATGGAAATTCTGTCAGCGCCGTTAGCACTGGAATGTCGAGTTTGTGTTAGTTAGTTGGTTGGTTTGGGTTTCGGATGAGCCGGGCTCATTTTGGGTGTTTGGTTGGCATTAGCTAGTGTTGACTTGGGTCAACATTCTTCCAAAATTACCTTGTATGGGAGTTTCATCAATTCCATTGAATTTGGAACGTCTTTTCCACTCTAGCAGCACTATTGGTTTTTGTGTATCGGGTTCTGATTGTGCCCGGAATTCCCCGTAGCAATTTTGGCTATTGCTGGTTTTTTCTGGTTCTGGTGGCCTTCAGCACGATCGCGCTCCCTTAGCGTGATTGTACTAGTCTGTGTATTCCCCTTCAGCGTGATCGCGCCCATGTAGAGTGATAGCGCTGGTCTGGGATCCTTCCTTTAGCGCGATCGTGCTCCTTTAGCGTGATAGCGCTGACCAGCGACCAGCAGGTATATAACTCTTTGGCCTTCGTTTTTCCAGCCATTGTTCTTCATTTCCCTCAACTCCTTGGAACCTAAATCACTCTTTAAATTTCTCTCATCAGTTCATAGCCTTGGGGGAATCCATTTATTTGTGAGATTTTAGCTCTCCCTTGTCGTGTGGTAAGTCCTATTCTTCCCCAAGTTGGTCTTCTTCATCTTTCTCAAACCTCCATTGATGAGTTTTCTAAAAGCTTGAGATTTCTTGAAGAAACTGATCTCCTGAGTTTTGCATGATCGTGGGTTTGGAGTTTTTCACCTCCTTAGCTTGCCTTCTCGTTGTGGTGAGTACCATTTTGTTTAATTTTCGGACTTATTTCGTAAAAATTCCTTCTTTAATTCTTCACTTAAGCAGGCTATTTTGAACCCTAATTATTGTCCGTTTCCACTCAATTTTTGAGCATGTGCTCTCGGGATGGTAAGGAACACTTTGGTATTTTTCATTTCCGGTTTCAGGTTACGGGGGCAACAAGCCCGTTTGTGACCTGAATTTTAACCCAACTATTATTATAGCAATATGGGTATCATTAGTCTTGTTTTGATACCTAGATTATTGTGTTGATAGTGGTTTCGTGATTTGGAGCTTCCCGGAGTAGTTCGAGCCTGGACGACACCGTCCCCACAACTATTCGTCAGACGACAGGTAGGTTATGGCTTTCCCTACCTAGACTCTGTGTATATAGGCTATAACTGCATTAGTTAGCATCCTTAGGTGGGTTGTTATAGGTTGGTACCCCAGACCTCATCCGCCTTTTCTGTCCATTTATTTCATGCATTGATTGTAGTATTCACGTAGTGTTGTATATTACCCTTGTGGTCCAGTGTGGCCTTGTATTGACTCTGGAACATAGATGGCGGGTTGTTTGGGAATGTATGTGATGCCCCGGACGTAGAGATATCCTTTTAGGCTTGTTATGTCTGTTGAGTAGCTATTGGGCCTGTGCAAGGCTGATAGGAAATATTTGTGAGCCGCTGGGCTAATTTATATTTGTGTGCGAGCATATCATCCATGAAAAAGGTTTTCCCTGTATGTTTTACTTTATTTTTTGCTGTGAGCCACTATAGATGGTTTATCTTATACTTTCATAGCCCCGGGGGGCCCTTTTTTGGTATAACCTAATGATGACATGCGATTTTGGATGATTTCACACTTGATTTTCTACTGATACTAGGCTCTGCTAGGCAGAGTACTACACTTGATTTTCTACCGATACTGGGCTCTGCTGGGCGGAGTACTGCACTTGATTTGCTATCGATACTGGGCTCTGCTGGGTAGAGTACTACACTTGATTTCCTACTGATACTAGGCTCTACTGGGCGGGGCACTAGACCTGATTTTCTAACGGTTTTAGACCAGTATACGCTCTAGGCTCCCTTTGAGAGGGTCTTCTGAGATTGCCAGTATTGTTTTAGTCCCGGGTTGAAGTTGGGCATGTACTACGAGGTTATGATTATTGAGTTACACTTGAGGTTTGTGGTTTTGTATATGGTCGAGGGGTAGACCTCCATGGACCCCTGTCGTTCCTGGGCCACAGGCTATGGGCCGACGCAGGATGCTAGGAGGAGGGGTGTACGGCGTAGGAGAGGTACACGGGAAAGGGCCTTCCATGGATCCTTCCTCTATTGGGTCTTATAGGTACCGGAGGGGGTGGATATGGGTACTATTATATAAGATTCATCATTATCATACATATTTCACTCAAATTCCACCCTTGTTTGATGTGTGTTCAGTGTACGCTCTAATTGTATGGGCGTCCAGAGGGTTTGTTTTCACTTGATTGTGTTCCTCAGTTGTATGGGTGGCCATTGGGACTGTAGGTAGTTTAGATTACTCTTGTCACTTTATAGAGCTGATTATGACCCTTGTTTCATGGTGACTTAGTGGTTATTAGCCTGTTGAGGCTCCGATTGTGGGATTTTGATTATTGAGAGGGCTAGGGAGTCCTATCTTATTGAGGCACTTTTTGTGTGGCCTTCTAAGCAGAGTCTGAGTTATTGGTTCCATCCTCATAAGGATTTGAGTAGTATCTCTCGGTTATTGTGGTTTAGTGGTTCCACTCTAGGTTGATATTTGCAAGGTTGATCTCTGTTTATTTTATCTTTGAAGTTGGATTCGTTGTATGTTTTTCTTAAGTATATTGATCCCTTCTTGAGTATGTGAAATTTCTTCCTTCTTTCCTTTTACTTGAGGTTACTGGTATACTGACATGCTTTCTAAACTCTCTCCTTTTATATATATTATTGTTGCAAGGTTCCAGGTGCACTCTTCTTTCTTTCACCTGCATTTCTGTGATTGTATATCTTCTATGCTAGCATTGTATGCGTATAACTCTTGGTTGTCTATTTTCCATGCTAGCTCCTTGTGCTTCTTCCTTGCCTCTGTGACTACTTTCTTGCCATCTGCTTATTACTATTTTTATATCTTATATGCGCTCAGTCGGCCGATGATGCCTACTGAGTACCCATTGTCTTGGTGCTCATACTACACTTCTACATCTTTCTGGTGCAGATATTAGTTGAGTTTTTCACCGTTGATCGCGTTGGAGACTCGTGCAGCTTTTGGACATTCGAGACTAGGGTGAGCGCCTGGCGGTCGGGGCTTGACCATATCTCATCTTTTGTACTATTGCTCCTTGTACTTTCGGAGATAGATTTATATTGTATTTTGTTACTTCTAGCACTTGTATTCTATTAGAAGCTTATGTACTATCGATACCAAGTCTTGGGGTTGGTGTAGTTTTCTTTATGTATATATTTGCGTTATTTGCTTCTGCATTGTCTATCTTTACATTCTACTTTCGCTTATTTCTGTCTATTGTGCGTATTGGTTAGGTAGTAGCTCATTACTAACCGTACCGGGCTATGGGGATTGGTTTTCCTACTGGGGGGTTGTAGGTACCATCATGACTTGAGAAATCAAGTCGTGACAGCTTGGTATCAGAGCTCTAGGTTCATCGGTGTTGTGGTGCAGAAGTAAGTGTCTAAGTAGAGTCTCGTGGATCGGTACGATGACGTCAATATCCTATATGCGGGAGGCTACAGGTCATTATTAGGAAAAGTTTCATCTTCTTGGCTCCTTATCGTACATTCCTGGTTCTATTGACTTCTAAACTTTGGTTGTTTCATTCCTTCTCAGATGCCTAAGATGAGTTCGACAATGGTTTGTGTCGAGGCTTCTGTTTCTATGTCTTCTGTGCTTCCGTTAGCGCCAGGACTTCAGAGTGAGAGTTTACCGCACTAGACAGGGGGTGTGGGGTAAGCCCAGCCTTCGATTGGATTCATAGCTACCCCAGTTCTACAGGACACCGTGGCTAGGATTTCGAGTCCTCTAGTGGGTGTTTTAGTACCCGATTCTATGAGCAGTGCTTCAGCTAGGGTTGAGCTACCAGTTCTTCAGCAGGGTTGTCTGTCGGTATTGGAGTATGAGGCTAGGTTTCATGAGATGGTTAGGCATACTGCTAGGACTGTGCCTTCAGAGTTTGATACGGTTCAGAGCTTTGTTGGAGGTTCGATTTCATCGCTCCGTCTGGCGATCGAGCATTTGGTTATAGTTGTGATGACTTTCCTTCAGGTAGTGGATCATGCTTGGGCTGTTGAGGGTTTATGTCATGAGGCATATGGGGGCAGTAGTAAGAAACATTGTCGCCAGGACACTTCTCGAGGTTCTCAGACTCGAGGTAGGGGATTGTCTAATAGGGATCAGTTCCATTGTTTCTTATCTAGCAGGTCGGGTTTAGTTGCTCCACAGGTTCCAGAGAGTGGTTGTGTAGGGCATTTTGAGCAGAGTAGACAGGGTTCAAATCATATCCTTCGAGATTTTCCTTCAGAGTGTGTAGGCCATGGTGGTCGGTCAGGTTTAGGGAGATCTTTATGCCCGACTTCATTCAGTGGGGGTATGCTTCCAGTGCGGTGAGCGTGGGCACTTTGCTAGGGATTGCCCCATGTTCGCATATCCTAGTCAGCCAGGGTGTTATGATTATGGAGTGGTTGGTCACTATTTTAGAGATTGTCCCCGGTGAGGTATTGTTGAGCCTTCAGCTTCGACTACTCCGACCAGTGTTAGACCCCATCAATCTGATGCCTCTCTTTGTGGGATCGAGGTTGAGGTTCCTGATATCATTGCTCCAGGTTAGTCTTTTTCTACCTTTGGCTTGTGATAGTCCTTCTCGTGTTCCGATCCTATCCCTTTTTTGGGTTTGTGTGTTGGTGATTTAATTTGGTCATTTACAGATTGTAGTGGTTTTTCCTTAGATTGGTTTTGGGATTTCAGTAGTAGCTGCAGTTTTGGCAACTTGTGATTCAAAGCCTAGTTGGCTTCGGTTCCTGAAGGTTCACTAACAACATATGGGTTCGGCAAAGGCTTTGGTTGGCAATTTTAAAAGTTGGGTTCCAGAATCGTGGGCTAGAAAACTACTCCAGATGGTTCGTGGTTGGTTCTTTTTAGTTGCAGCTTCTTGGGTTGGAAGGCATGGAGTTTGGTCGACTTAGTTTCCCCATTTTTGTTGTAGAGTGACACTTGGCCTTGGACACCTAGTCCATGGCTAACCTTTGAGTTAGGATGGACATTCCAGATTTGGGCGGTCTTCTAGATAGTACGAGGTCCCTTTTTTCATGCTTGGACAGACTCAGCGGTGTAAGTTTGAGGTTCAACAGTGGTGCATGCTTTATGTGATCAAGTTGTGTGGGTTGAGACTAGCAGGGTTTTTTTGAGTTATAATGATTCTTAGGGACTGGTGGTCACCATTCGTTTATCGAGGATTTGAAAGCTTATTTAGTTGACTCTTTCGGGGTTGTTATCTATGTGGGGTCCTAGTGTTGGTTATACTCGACCAGTATGAACTAGAAGTTCAGTATGATATATGCTTCAAAATGGTTGGTTGTGTGCAGATCTGGTAGAGCAGTTGATTCAAGTCAAAGGGATGAGTTGAAGTTATATGCAAATTCTATGGCTAGATGGCAACTTTGAATCCCAGGCACATTTTCCTTTTCCTTCGAGGTGTTTTGACTTGATATTCATGGCATGATGGACTTCTTCCCGAGGTGAGATTGGTAGGATGACTTCAAATCAGAATGGTGTTCGAGTATTCAGAGTTACAGCGGTATTCTTAGAGTTTGGAGCTTAGCTGGTGATTTCGAGCTTCGTGGTAGGCTTACCACACTCCTTGCAGAGGCTTGGTTTTGGGTTTTGGTCTGTTGGGTAGGTTGCCCTGGTTCATTAGCTTCCAGTTGACTCAGACTCGGCATGGTGAAGCAGTTGGGTTCGTTCTACAGGTTGGAAATTTCTCCGTCAACACAGGGTATTCATATGTGCCTTTCCTAACTTTGGTGTGCGAATTTCTAGTCAGATTCCGATGGGTTATTCAGTTGGGTTCTGTTATTGAGTTTGATGTTAGCGAAAGTGCTCATTTGTTGGTTGGTGGCCAGTCGGTCCAGGTAACTCCAGTCTTTGGTGATATGCTACGAGTTGTTATCTTGGATGGCAAAGGCTAGTAGGCTATAGCTTGACTTGTACAAAGCTTGAGTTTAAAGGGTGAATTTATTCGTGACAGAATATAAGCGGGAACTGTGGATCTCCGTCATGTCAGTTGATGCTTCGAGAGTGGTTGAGTGTTCGACTTGTATGCAACTTCTTGTTTTAGTGTGGAAGGATCATGTTCAGAATAAAAGAGATTTGCGGATCAGCGGGTTCATAAGTTAGAGTTTTAGGTTGACGGCTCTTCTAGTAAATTTGGTTGTGGTTTTGAAGATTCGAGTTTTGTCTGTTGATCGCCTTGATTCCCTAGTTTTGGTGTTGTGTCGATGCTTCCGGTTGAGATTCTCAAGGTTTAATTTGGGTTGGCAAATCCTTGGAGTTTTGGAGTTTGAGGTTGGAATCTAGCTTGGCTAGTAAGAAGTTTAGGCTTGGTTGCCTTCTTTGTTTTTTTCTATTGGGTGTCATCCTGTTGGGGAGGCTACCCAGGTTATCTGAGAGAGTAGTGCGGGCTGTATATCCGTTGTTCTTAAATCTGTAGTCTTTTCTTTTTTCCTAACTTTTGGGATGAAAGTATTTTTAGTAGAGGATGATGTAATGACCCTTCTAGTTATTTACGTATTTTCACCTTTCTTGTACCGTTAGAGCTTGCCTGTAGTGTCCCCAAGCCATTTATGGCTTGCTAGGACTGGTAGTTTGGTGCTCGGGCTTCCTGATTGGTCTTTTTGTCCATTCCTGGTTTTAGAGCTTTAAGCCTTTGAAATTGTTGGCTACGGTCAACATTCCTGGTGAACATGCTCGGAATCAAATTATGATAGTTTCGTTAGCTCCGGAGCGTGGACTTTGGTCTAGATGAACCTTTGGTCAGGATCCAGGAGCTTTTTAGCTTGAAACTCTCTCTCATTCTGTGTTTTCAGACCAGTTGGGCTTGTTGGTTGACTCTGGTCAACATTCGGAGAAGACAGCCTCAGATGGAAATTCCGTCAGCGCCGTTAGCTCTGAAATGTCGAGTTTGTGTTAGTTAGTTAGTTGGTTCGGGTTCCAGATGAGCCGGGCTCATTTTGGGTGTTTGGTTGGCATTAGCTAGTGTTGACTTGGTCAACATTCTTTCGAAACAACCTTGTATGGGAGTTTCGTCAATTCTGTTAAGTCCGGAACGTCGTTTCCACTCTAATAGCTATTGGGTTTTGAGTATCGGGTTCCGATTTTTCCCGGAATACCCCGTAGAAGTTTGGATGTTGCTGGTTTTTTCTGATTCTAGTGGCCTTCAACGCGATTGGACTCCCTTAGTGCGATTGTGCTGCTCTGTGTTTTCCCCTTCAGTGCGATCGTCCCCTATAGCGTGATAGCGCTGGTCTGGGATCCTTCCTTCAGCGTGATCGCGCTCCTTTAGCGCGATAACACTGAACAACGACCAACAGCTATATAACTCTTTGGCCTTCATTTTTCCAACCATTGTTCTTCATTTCCCTCAACTCCTTGTTACCTAAATCACTCTCTAAATTGCTCCCATCAGTTCATAGCCTTGGGGGAATCCATTTAGTTGTGAGATTTTAGCTCTCCCTTGTCATGTGGTAAGTCCTCTTCTTCCCCTCAAACCTCCATTGATGAGTTTTCTAAAAGCTTGAGATTTCTTGAAGAAACTGCTCTCCTGAGCTTTGCATGATCGTGGGTTCGGAGTTTTTCACCTCTTTAGCTTGCCTTCTCATTGCGGTGAGTACCATTTTGTTTAATTTCCGGACTTATTTCTTAAAAATTCCTTCTTTAATTCTTGACTTGAGCGGGCTGTTTTGAGCCCCAATTGTTGTCCGTTTCCGCTCAATTTTTTAGCATGTGCTCTCGATATGGTAAGGAACACGTCATTTCTGGTTTCGGGTTATGGGGCCCATGGGCCCGTTTGTGACTCGAATTTCAACCCAGCTATTATTATAGCAATATGAGTATCGTTAGTCTTGTTTTGATGCCTATATTATTGTGTTGATAGTGGTTTCGCAATTTGGAGCTTCCCGGAGTATTTTGAGCTTGGACGATGTTGTCCCCGTAGTTATTCATCGGACGATAGGTAGGTTATGGCTTTCCCTACCTAGACTCTGCGTATATAGGCTATAACTTCATTAATTAGAATCCTTTGGTGGGTTGTTATAGGTTGGTACCCCAGACCTCGTCCGCCTTTTATGTTCTTTTATTTCATGTGTTGATTGTAGTATTCGCGTAGTGTTGTATATTACCCTTGTGGTCCTGTGTGGCCTTGTATTGACTCTGAAACATAGATGGTGGGTTGTTTGGGAATGTCCGCGATGCCCCAGACGTAGAGATATCCTTTTAGGCTGGTTATGTCTGTTGAGTAGCAGATGGGCCTGTGCAGGGCTGATAGGAAATGTTTGTGAGGCGTTGGGCTAATTTGTATTTGTGTGCGATCATATCATCCAAGAAAAAGGTTTTTCCTACATGTTTTACTTTGGTTTTGGCTATGAGCCACTATAGATGGTTTTTCCTAAACTTGCATGGACCCGGGGGGGCATTTTTGGTATAACCTAATGATGATATAAGATTTTGGATGATTTCACACTTGATTTTCTACTGATACTGGGATATGTTGGGCGGAGTACTACACTTGATTTTCTATCGATACTAAACTCTGTTGGGTGGAGTAATACACTTGATTTCCTACTGATACTAGGCTCTGTTGGGCGGGGTACTAGACCTGATCTTCTAATGGTTTTAGACCCGGATACTCTCTGGGCACCCTTTGAGAGAATCTTTTGAGATTACCACTACTGTTTTAGACCCGGGTCAAAGCCGGGCATGTACTACGAGGTTATGATTATTGAGTTACACTTGAGGTTTGTGAATTTGTATGTGGTCGAGGGGTAGACCTCTATGGACCCCTGTCGTTCCTGGGCCATAGGCTACGGGCTGACGCAGCGTGCCAGGAGGGGGAGTGTACGACATAAGAGAGGTACAGGGGAAAGGGTCTTCCATGGATCCTGCCTCTATTGGGCCTTATAGGTACCGTAGGGGGTGCATACGGGTACTATTACATCAGATTCATCATCATCATGCATATTTCACTCGAATTTCACCCTTGTTTGTTGTGTGTTCAGTGTACGCTCCAGTTGTATGGGTGGCCGGAGGGTTTGTTTTCACTTGATTACATTCCTCGGTTGTATGGGCGGCCATTGGGACTGTAGGTAGTTTAGATTACTCTTGTCGCTTTATAGAGCTGGTTATGGTCCTCCTTTCTTGGTGACTTAGCGATTATTAGCCTGTTGAGGCTCCAGTTATGGGATTTTGATTATTGAGAGGGCTAGGGAGTCCTATCATATTAAGGCACTTTTTGTGTGGCCTTCTGAGCAGAGTCTGAGTTGCTGGTTCCATCCTCATGAGGATTTGAGTAGTATCTCTCAGTTATTGTGGTTTAGTGGTTCCACCCTAGGTTGATATTTGTGAGGTTGATCTCTGTTTATTTTATCTTTGAAGTTAGATTCATTGTATGTTTTCCTTTAGTATATTGATCCCTTATTGAGTATGTGAAATTGCTTCCTTCTTTCCTTTTACTTGAGGTTACCGGTATGCCGCTATGCTTTCTAAACTCTCTCCTTTTATATATACTATTGTTGCAAGGATTCCAGGTGTGTTCTTCTTTCTTTCACCTGCGTTTCTGTGATTTTATATCTTCTATGCTAGCATTGTATGCTTATAACTCTTGGTTGTCTATTTTTCATGCTAGCTCCTTGTGCTTCTTCCTTGCCTCTGTGACTACTTTCTTGCCATCTGCTTATTACTGTTTTTATATCTTATATGCGCTCAGTTGGCCGATGATGCCTACTGAGTACCCGTTGTCTTGGTGCTCATACTACACTTCTCCATCTTTCTGGTGTAGATATTAGTTGAGTTTTTCGCTGTTGATCACATTGGAGACATGTGCAGCTTTTGGACATTCGAGACTAGGGTGAGCGCCTAGCGGTCGGGGCTTGACCATATCTCATCTTTTGTACTGTTGCTCTTTGTACTTTCGGAGACAAATTTATATTGTATTTTGTTACTTCTAGCACTTGTATTCTATTAGAAGCTTCTGTACTGTCGATACCAAGTCTTGGTATTGGTGTAGTTTTCTTTATGTATATATTCGAGTTATTTGCTTCCGCATTGTCTATCTTTACGTTCTACTTCTGCTTATTTTTCCTATTATGTGTATTGGTTAGGTAGTAGCCCATTACTAACTGTTCGGAGCTACGGGGATTGGTTCACCTACTAGGGGGTTGTAGGTGCCATCATGACCTGAGAAATTGGGTCGTGACACATCGAGAGGACCCAATATACCTTGCCAAGTTATAAAGGCATAGTTGTGACATGATCACTAATTCTAATGCCCAACAGAGGGGACTTATGAAACTATGGGGGCGCGTAGTTCTGGGACTAAAGGTACTCTCACCCCGTCCAACTCGGTGCTAATACTACTCCCAAAAACATACATATAGCTCATATAATACTGGCGCATATCTGATGCCAAAACTGATCATAACTAATAACATATCTGATGTCAAAACTGTTCATAGCTTAGGTAGACATATCTAGATGCCAAACCTTTCATAAAACATAGGGACATATCTGATGTCCAAAACTGTTGGAAAAGTATAAGGACATATCTAATGTCATGCAATTTCAATTCATAAGTCTTAAAAACTTAGTATAGCCATAATTCAAAATATACTTTTTTTTCTAAATTCATAACTTGAAGAATTAGGCATGAAATTTCATAAATACATAAGGTCATGTTATCTAAACATGCCAATTTTCACTAGAAAACATGCAATTTAATGGAATCATGCTAGAAATCATCTTTAATGCATGGGCTTTTGAAATCAACTAAGGAACTTTAAATAAATCATAGATAAGTAATGAGAAACCATGAATTGATGCTTTAAAACTGAACCCATAAGTTTTCCCCAATTTGGGTAAGAACCCTAATTTTATAACTTAAAAGTTCAAAGTAAAAGTTTGGGGTTTTGGGCACAAGGGTGAAAGGATCCCCTGTTGAATACCCACATACCTTATTGAAGCTTTCTTGATCTAAGATGAAAAGAAATGAAGGCTTGAACTTGGAGCTTGAGACTTGGATCTTGAAGGAGTTCTTTTCCTCTTTTGGTAGATGAATGAGGAGTAATGAAAGACTTAGGCTAATAGGAGTAGAAACCCTAATAAAAGTGGCCAAAATGACCTCACTTAAGGGTAAAAATAGTGGGTAATTACAAAAATACCCCTAGGATTTAATTTTTAAAAGTTGTTAAAAATCTTGGTTTTAGGGATCACGGGTGCAAATCCACGAGCCATAGACTGAACAACGACTCGTGGTTTCCACTCGTGGTTCCTGGCCTAAATGATCAGTTGCAGATGTGGTTCTATGAGTCAACAGGATGGGCCATAGAATAAACTACTGTCCGTAGACCCATTCGTAGTTCGTGGAGAAATAGGCAGACCTCAGATCAAGTTTCATGAGTGGACAGGATGGTCCATAGAATGAACTACGGTCCATAGAACCCACTTGTGGTTCTTAGACTAGAGGCTGATCCTGCAGAACTTTAACCACGAGTTCATTCCATAGCTCGTGGTTCAAACCACGGCCCGTGGTTTGGACTCATAGTTCTTGGAAAGGTCAGATTTTTCAGGGATTCTACGTTTAAAAGATAGATCGAATTCTGGGGTGTTACATGTTTCCAGTAATTCAATTTCTTATGATGGTGGGTTATGAACACCCGATCAGTTTATATTTCATGCATTTTCAAACAGATGCCCAATTATTCAGAACTTACATAATTAGAATGCTTTCAGTCTCAGTATTATTTTGCATTCTCAGAAAGTTAGTATTTTGATCTATCCAGTATTTCAGTTATAATTTTTTGTTTATATATTCAATTGGGAGTAAACTTAGCACCAACCGAACAGGGGGATAAAGGCTCACCCATCATTTTAGGCTGAGACCTTTAGCAACAATCCGTAAGTCTCAGAACTACGGTGCCACCATAGGTTACATAGGGGTCACCCGTCAGTTTAGGCTTGACACCCTAGTCCCTTGTTGGACATCATATTAGTGGATCCATGCTAGAAAATATTTGTACCCTTGGCAAGGTATGGATACCCTCCCAGCCAGGATTACAGGTTAGCCCTATAGTTAGCTCAGCTTGGATATGTCGGTTAATAGTAGCTCCCACAGTTTATGCTCAGTTAGTGCATGACCTCGTAGTCAGTTATTCAGTTCAAAATTATTTAGTTTCATGTTATCTACTTGGTCATTGCATCAGTTCACCTATTTTAGTATTTTCAGCATGTTCAGTAGGAGGAAGTGCCTTAAAGATTTACTTTAAACATGATTTTTGGCATGACTCATGGTTTTCAGCTCAGTTGCACTATTTCATGACTTACAAACATAATTCATCTTTTTAGTCCATGGATTCCCAAGTAACAAATTTACTTATCTTTAAACATCATGATCTCACAGTTAACAGTCCATAAATATGATTTACATTCTCTTCGATAAAAGAGCTTATGTTCTACAATTTGACTTATGCACTCTCAGATATCCATACTTAGTCCAGCTTTCAATTATGTTCTAGTATATACATGTTTTCTCATGATTTCAAGGTTAGTGCATCATCTCACATGCTCAGTACATTAAAAGTACTGATCACATACTCTTTTGTGTTGCATCATTCATGATGTAGGTTTCAGTGCTAGCTTCTAGGATCATAGTCAAACAGATCGCAGCTTCCAGTCAGCAGGGAATGAGTTCTCCTTTTTTTGGGAACTCTAGTCAGTTAGTAGTTATAGCAGTTATTTAATTTGTTATACATTAATTAGATACAGCTGGGGTCATGTGCCGGCTAACTATAGCCAATGTTAGTAGAGGCTTCGTAGACAGTCAGTCAGAACAGTTATAGTCGGTTCTAGTTTTATTTCTTTTACAATACAGTGTTGTAAATATATTAACCAGTGATTCATTAAACAAGTTATTCCATAGTCTTGCTTTTGAAAAATATTGTTTTCAGTTTATATGTTTTATCTTGTTGCTCATGAGATATTCCAGTATGAAGGGTTAGCTTGGGGCCACTTGTGGTTCCAGGTCCCGTGTTACGTCTAGGGTGTAGGCTCAGGGCGTGACAAACTTGGTATCAGAGTACAAAGTTTAAGTGTCCTAGGGTGTCTGTGAATCCGTGTCTAGTAGAGTCTTGCTTATGGGTGTGTTGTGCACCACACTTATTATCAAAAGGCTACAGGGCCTTTAGAAAATATTCCCTTCTTTCATACTCCAAATCGTGCAGTAAAATTGTTCCTGAAAGAAGCTTATGTAGATTTGTGCGTTAATCAATTTCCTCCAATTATGCCTCATCTTAGAGGTGGTGGAAACAGTAAAGTTCATATTTCTGTTAGGGAGATGCTCTCAGATAGAGTCATCAGAAAGTTAAGAGACTGCACAAGGGATTAATAGGAGCCCACTGGTGCATTAAAGTCTACCAATCCAAAAGCATATATCCTTTTTCACTCGTACAGTTGAGCCATTGGAAGAATGTGCTCTCAAACCCTCTTTCAGAAACTTTACTATGAATGGCGCCTTAGATAAAAGTATGGTTCCCTAAGCATTTGGGTAGTATAGTCACTCAAGAGTTAGTATAAATTGAGATGTTATGAGTTATAAGTAGTAAGATAACCCTAGAGCTATGTGTATGAATTTAGAAGTATAGTAACTATAATATGGGGATAGTGATGCTAGTTTTATGGAATTGACCTAGTAGGCTTGACATAATGTATGTAGAGAATTAAGTTGATTAAATTGCAATGAGTATGGTTGTAACACCCCAAACCTTCCAAGCCTAGACTCAGCTTAGAAACCCAGAAAGAAATAATTTTTTTCCAAGTGTCAGTCAATCCACGAGCCAGATCCATGAGTTAGGAACAGTCCACGTGTCATGGGCTGGGCCTATGGAATCAGATCAGAGGCCTGATGATTTTCTCTGAGAACCACGAACGGGTTCTACGGACTGTGGAACAATCCATGAGTCATGAATCCGATTCATATAACTCAGACTTGAGGGTCACCAGTCCCTCAGGAACCACGATAGGGTTCCACGAACCATGAACGGATCCATGAGTCATGAACCTAAATTGTGGAACTTAGACCTACATCATGATAAAAGGGCCCAGGAACCACGAAAAGGTTCCACGAGTCATGAAAGCTTCCACGAATCGTAGAACCTATCTGTGGAACCTGAGTCGCGAATTTCAGTAGTTTTCTTTTAAAATTTCCAGGGGAATTTCAGACTTTTCCTACCTCTTTTAAAGCCTAAGCTACATTGTTTTGCTTAGTCTAAGCCTAGTTAATTAGTCAAAAACTACATAAATTAGCCATTCTCCTAAAATTATCAGACACTTAGAAAGAAAAAGAGAAAAGAGACAATAGTTTCTCCCAAGAACAAGCAGAAGGTTCCTTCAAGCTCAGACCCAAAAATCCAAGGGTTTCCTCCATAGATTCTCCTCCAGGTATATGGGATTTCATCAATGGGTTCCTTCTACCCATTGAGTCCCTAGATTAAGTTCAGTTCTTCAGTTTTCCATGAGTTATTCAGACCTAGGGTTCCTAAACCTTAGGGAATCATTGCAATTCAAATTCTATTGCTTGTGTGATAACTATTGCATGTTTCTTGGAGAATTAGCATAGTCATATGTACAAAGTTTAGTAACCCTAGCTTGTGTTAATTTCAGTACTCATAAATTATACTTGCTAGTTAGATAATTCATACAATTATGCTTCAGAATTAGAATGCCATCAGTTTCAGTATATGTATGTTGCATTCTTAGATGATTATCACTATTTGAGCTATTCAGTATTTCATCTTGCATTTCATCGCTTACATTTAGTTAAGAGTAGACTTAGTACCGAGTGGATGAAGGGATGAAGTCTTGGCTATCAAATTAGGCTGAGACCTTTAGTAGCAGTCCCCAAGTCCCAGAACTACAGCGCCATCGTAGGTATAAAAGGGCTCAGCTGTCAAATTAGGTTGGTCACCCTTATCCCTTGTGAACATCAGTTTAGTGGATCCATGTCAGATTTGTTTGTACCTTTGGCAAGGTATAAACACCCTTCCATCCAGGGTTACAGGTTGACCCCATAGTTAGCTCACCTTGGGGTATGTCGGTTCATAATAGCTCCCACAGTCATACTCATATTGTATTGACCTTGTATTAAGTTATTCAGTTCAGCATGCTATATACTAATGTTAGTTACTTGGTCACTATATTCAGCTTATCTTTCCGTTCATACTTCAGTATGTATTTATATGTTCATTCTTTATGTTGATCAGCTTAGCATATATCCCGCATGCTCAGTACATTCGAAGTACTGACACATACTTTTGTGCTACATCATTAGATGATGTAGGTTCGACGCTCAGCATTCAGACTGCATTTAGCTCAATTTTCAGTCCTTACTCAGCAGCTTTAGTGGTGAGTTCTCATAGTTCAAGAACGATAGATATGCTTTCATCTTTCAGTTTTATATTTCAGTTTCAGATTATTAGAGTTAGCTGGGGGCTTGTCCAAACAACTCATATAAGTTAGAGGCTTTTAGACATAGAACTAGATTCAGCTATTGACTTGTTAGTTTTGTTTTTCAGACTCATTATACTCTTACTTGTATTTTATATTCAGACATGTTTGGGCTTCTTTCCCATCTCAGATATTTAAATGCTTTCAGTTTTCCGCACAGTTTATATTTTATCAGGATTTGTCTAGATATGTCAGACCATGGGTTAGCTTGGGGTCACTTGTGACACTGAGCACCATGTTGTGTCCAGGGGTAGTCTCAGGGTATGATAAACATGGTATTATAGCATCAGGTTCAAGTGTCCTAGGGTGTCTGAAAGTCACGTCAATTAGAGTTTTCTTCATGGGTGTAAAGCGCGCCACACTTATGGGGGAGAAAATATAAGATGTCACTAGGAACAACTTCCATTCTTTCTTTTCCAGCTCGTGCTATAGAGTGTGAACTCAATTTAATCTCTTTCTAACTCATGCTCTACCCATTACAGAAAATGCCTCCCAGAAGAGCCAACGCAAGGAACTAGCAGGCACCAGCAGCTCCAGCAGACCTATGAATGAGCAAGTCACTAATGCTGAATTTAGAGCTGCTTTTCAGGTGCTTGCTCAGGCCATGATCGCTCAGGTCAATCAGCAGGCTATGGCACCAGCTCCACCTCAGACCAACTCTGTTGCAGCTAGAGTTCGAGCCTTCACTCGGATGAACCCTCTAGAATTTCATGGGTCCAAGTCCGAAGAAGATCCACAAGAATTTATTAATGACATTCAGAAGGTGACAGATATTATGGGTGTCACTCCAGTTGAGAGTGCAGATTTAGCCGCCTACCAGCTGAAGGGAGTGGCTTATACTTGGTATCAGCGGTGGAAGGAATCTCGTTGTGCTAATGCAGGTCCAGTGGATTGGAACCACTTAAGGACTGCATTTTTGGATAGGTTTTTCCACTTGAGCTCAAGGAATCCAAGGTCCAGGAGTTCATCAATTTGAAGCAGAATGATATGAGTGTGAAGGAATATGCTCTCAAGTTCACCCAGTTATCTAAGTATGCTCCGGCGATAGTAGTTGACTCCAGAGCCTGTATGAGTAAGTTCGTATCTGGGGTGTCCGATGATATGGTCAAGGAGTGCAAGTCTTCTATACTAGTAAAGGAGATGGATATCTCTAGGTTGGTTACTTATGTTCAGCAGATCGAGGAGGAGAAGATCAAAGAGAGGGGAGGAGACAGTAAGAGAGCTAGAATGGGTGACTTCAACTACTCTTAGCAGAGGTTAGATGGTGGCAACCACTCTCAGTTATGCCAGAAATCTTCAGCTCCAGCCCCATCTTCTACTAGTGCCTAAGTTCAGAAAGGACTGACAGGATAAGGCATTAGGCTCTAAGTCCCAAGGTACGGTTACTAGAGGGCGCACTTATCCAGTTTGGAAGAAGTGTGGTAGAAACCACCAGGGTGAGTGTATGGCAGGTAGTGGGAATTGTTTAGGGTGTGGCAAGCCAGGCCACAGGATATAGGACTATCCAATAGCTTCTCAAAAGGGCAAGGATGTTTTCCCACAGAATTAGGCCAGTTCTACAGCAGCTCCAGCAGGTTGCCCCACTCAGCAGGGTGCCTCATCTGGTACAGGTGGTGGTCAGTGCCAAAACAGGTTGTATTCCCTTCAGACTCGACATGACCAAGAGGATTTTCTCGATGTGTTCACGGGTATGTTACAAGTCTTCCATTTAAATGTTACTGCATTGTTAGATCTAGGGGATACACTTTCCTTTATAACTCCTTATATAGCAGTGAATTTTGGTGTCAGTTCAGAAATCCTCCCAGAACCATTCTCAATCTCTACTCTAGTTGGTGATCCAATTATAGCTTGGCGGGTATACAGAAATTACCCTATCACAGTTTCCCAGAAAGTCACCTCAGTCGATCTTGTAGAGTTAGAAATGATTGACTTCGATATAATTCTAAGCATGGATTGGTTACATTCCTATTATGCCTCAATTGATTGTAGAACTAGGGTCGTTCAGTTTTAGTTTCCAAATTATCCAGTCTTAGAGTAGAAGGGTAGTACCTCAGTTCTTGTAGGTCGATTCATCTCTTACCTTAAGGCCAGAAAAATAATTTTCAAAGGTTATATCTATCATCTTATTCGGGTTAAGGATTCAAAATCTGAAACCCCAACTCTTGAGTCACTACCAGTGGTGAATGAGTTCCCAAAAGTGTTTCTAAAAGATCTTCCCAGAGTTCCTCCCGAAAGAGAAATCGACTTTGAAATAGATCTCCTTTCAGATACCCAGCCTATTTCTTTTCCTCCTTATAGAATGGCTCCCGCTTAACTTAAAAAATTGAAAGAACATTTGAAAGACCTTCTAGATAAGGGCTTTATCAGACCCAGTATCTCTCCATAGGGGGCTCTAGTTCTCTTCGTGCATAAGAAAGATGGTTCTCTCAGGATGTGCATCGATTACCACCAATTGATCAAAGTCATAATCAAGAATAAGTATCCCATTCCCAGGATTGATGACTTGTTCGATCAGCTTCAGGGTGCTAGTTGATTCTCTAAGATAGACCTCAGATCCAGCTATCATTAGCTAAGAGTCAGAGATAGTGACATCCTGAAGACAGCCTTTAAGACTCGATATGGTCACTATGAATTTGTAGTTATGTCTTTTGGACTAACAAATGTTCCTGCAGCTTTTATGGACTTAATGAACAGGGTGTTCAAATAGTATTTGGACTTGTTCATCATCATCTTCATCGATGATATACTCATATATTCTCAGAGTGAGTAAGAGCATGCAGACTATTTGAGAGTGGTGTTGCAAACTCTCAAAGATCACCAGTTATTTGCCAAGTTTAGTAAGTGTGAATTCTGGTTAAAATCAGTCACTTTTCTTAGTCATGTGGTATCTAGTGATGGAATCCAAGTTGATTCTCAAACGATTAAGGTAGTGAAGAACTGGCCCAGACCTACCTCTTCGACAGACATCAGAAGCTTCTTGGGTTTGCCGGTTACTACAGGAGATTTGTTGAAGGATTTTCATCCATAGCTACCCCACTGATCAAGTTGACTCAGAAAAAGGTCAAGTTTCAGTGGTCAGATGAGTGCCAGAAAAGCTTCCTAGAATTAAAGACCAGGTTGACCACAACTCATGTTTTGACTCTACTAAAGGGTTCAGATGGCTACGTGGTTTATTGTAATTCTTCCAGGGTCGGCCTGGTTGTGTTTTGATGCAGCAGGGTAAGGTCATAGCTTATGCCCCTAGACAGCTTAAGGTTCATGATAAGAACTACCTAACTCATGACCTTGAGCTTGCAGCTGTTGTGTTTGCCCTAAAGATTTGGAGACATTACTTGTATGGTGTTCATGTCAATGTGTTCACAGATCATAAGAGCCTCTAGTATGTGTTCATCTAGAAAGAGTTGAATTTTCATTAGAGAAGGTCGCTTGAATTCCTAAAAGACTATGATATGAATGTGCTCTACCATCAGGGTAAGGCCAATGTAGTAGATGATGCCCTCAGCAGACTGTCCATGGGTAGTGTGTCACGTGTTTAGGAAGAGAAGAAAGAACTATCCAGAGATGTTCATAGGCTTGCTCATTTAGGAGTTTCCCTTATAGACACGATAGATGGTGGTGTGATAGTCTAGAATGGGTCAGAGTCTTCATTGGTAGCGGAAGTTAAAGAGAAACAGGACAGCGATCCCATATTACTTCAGTTAAAAGGTGCAGTTCATCAGCAGAGGGTTAAGGTTTTCTCCCAAGGGAGAGATAGTGTGCTTCACTACCAGGGTCGTTTATGTGTACCTAATGTGGGTGAGTTGAGGCAGTAGATCCTTACAGAAGCCGATAATTCCAGATATTTTATTCATCCCGGTACAACTAAGATGTACCGTGATCTATGAGAAGTCTATTAGTGGAATGGCATAAAAAGGAACATTACAGATTTTATGACTAAGTGTCCCAACTGTCAGCAGGTGAAAGTAGAACATCGAAAACCAAGAGGTGTGACTTAGGATTTCATTACGGGTTTACCTCGTACTAGCAGATAGCACGACTATATTTGGATGATAGTTGACAGAGTTACTAAGTCAGCTTATTTTTTTGTTGTCAAGACTACAGACTCCACGGAGGATTATGCCAGGCTCTACACTAGTAAGATAGTCAGGTTGCATGGGGTTCCCTAGTCTATCATCTCATATAGGGGTCCTCAGTTTACATCTCATTTCTAGAGATTATTTCAGAAAGGTCTTGGTACTGAGGTGAATCTCAGTATAACATTTCATCCGCAGATGGTTGGTTAGGCAGAGTGTACCATTCAGACCTTAGAGGACATTTTGAGAGCTTGTGTGATCGATTTCAAGGGTAGTTAGGATGATCACCAACCTCTCATAGAGTTTGCCTATAATAACAATTTCCATTCTAGTATTCAAATGGCCCCATATGAGGCACTGTATGGGCGTAGATGCAGGTCACTAGATTGTTTGTTCAAAGTAGGTGAAGCAGCCCTGGTTGGGCCAGATTTGGTTCATGATGCTATGGAGAAAGTTCAGCTCATCAGAGAAAGATTAAAGACAGCTCAGAGTTATCAGAAGTCCTATACTGATGTGAAGAGAAGGGACTAAGAGTTTGAGGTTGAGAATTGGGTGTTCCTGAAGATGTCGCCCATGAAGGGTGTGATGAGGTTTGTCAAGAAAGGGAAGCTCATAAGAGTTAAAGTTCTTGTAAAAGATCTTGCAAGTCATTGAAAACATGGAGCAAATCTTCTAAGATAGGCTATAATTCATGTAGAAATCATAAGGACTGAATTCTGTAAAATTTAGCATGATTGGATAAGAACCCTAGTTTCTAACATCATGAAATTCGAAATAGAATACTGAGTTTTTGGGCATAAGGGTGAAATAAACCCTTATTGACTACCCACATACCTGGTGGATGATAATCCCTGAAGAGAAATTTGAAGTTTGAAGCTTTGGAGAAAGCCCTAGGTCTGAATTCTGGAGAAGAACGCTCTTTTCTTTCCTTGAAACTAATTTGAAGAGGAGACTGACTTGTTTTGAGGTTTTGACTTCGTAAAAATAAGCCTAGATCTATTTATAGTCGGAGCTAAAAGAAAAAGAATGGTCTGAAATACCCCTGGGAATTTTAAAAGAAAGTTGTTAAAAATAATGACTCAGCTTGGTTGATGGACCGTAGTCCTGGATGATGGACCATCAACTGAGTCGTGGTTCTGTCCATGAGTCTTGGGGGTTCTCTGATCTAAGGAAACTACGACTCCATAAGATGGACCGTGGTTCTGAACGATGGTTCATCATGTGGCTCGTGGTTCCTGGGCTCTAGCTGAGGGTCTTCTGGTCTGACGATTCCACGAGTCAAAGGATGGACCATGGTTCTAAAGTACGGTCCATAGTCTAACTCGTGGTTTCTGGGACAAGGGCTAAGGGCCTCTGATGTTCTGATTCCATGAGTCCACTGGACGGACTGTGGTTCTGAATGATGGTTCATCGTGTGACTCATGGTTGCCCGAGGAAATCTGGAAGGAAGGCTGAAAATTGACAAACTACGGGTCATACTACGGAATGTGGTTTTGGTCTATGGGTCGTGAACCAACTTGTCATTTTGAAGGTGGAAATTCTAAGTGGCAGATCTGTTTTCACTAGTTACAGCATGGACCGTGGTTCAGAACCACGGTTTGTCATCCCGTCCTTAGTCACTAGCAGTGTTGCAGTAAAATACCCATAACATTTTACTCCAGACTCGGATTAATGCGCGGTTGGTGGAGTTATGATTGTTCAAAGTTGACCCTAGTTTAGTCTCACATGAAAACTTCTTTGCTTGGAGTGCGTTCAACTTAACTTACTTCTAGGAGTTTCTCATGAACATGATTCACATCCAAAGCACTCACCACACTAGGGAAATGATCATTACACTCATGGAAATAGTTTGGGTCTTAGCTTAGAATTTTTTTAGGGTGTTACAATATCTCCCCCTTGGGATTATTCGTCCTCGAATGAAAAGTAACTAGGCTGAGGTTGTAGGGAAAGATCTTCAATCTCACCAACTGAGTTCTAAAAGCTAGAGTACTGACATGGTAACTGAATTCTGACTGAAATATGAGTTGAGTTGGGTTTGTGGGGCATGTATGCATACTGAGATCATAAGAACACTAATAGGACATGAAACTGAATGTCCAACATGACCACTGGTCTGGAGTGAGAGTAGATGAAACTCATAAAGAACGAATGCATTCATAGAAATCGCAGTTAGCTGAAAGGAACATAAGACTAAGAGGAACAATTATATGAGAAAACTATTCTCTTTTAAAAAGGACTTACTAGCATGGACTGAACTCAGTGTACGGCCTTCTGAACTTAGGAGTGATTTGATTACTGACAGGTCTGAACTTGTCTGATATGAGGAGTCTACTATCTTGCTATCTGAAGCTGAAATTATCATCAACATACAAATAGACGCTGAGGTCTGAGCCTAACTATCTTCTTTCAACATGTTCAAGCCTATCTCGGCTAAATCTCTAGCATCTAGAGTCATCTCCCAAGAATGGTATTCCTTCTTATCACAAAAAATTAACTAACCTTGAGTTTTAATCAATGGGTCACTAGTCGCACAAAGTAAAGTCCCACATGTATTTCACCACGACATTCAAGCCTAGTACTATGATCATCTTATGGCTTGTTTAGAGCTGGCACTATATGAGGCTTCTATCATCTTCCCTAGCATATGTAGAAACTGTAACTGCGAGAACTTCTGTAAAGGGACACCAAGAAGAGGAAAATCTAGTACTTCCCATCTAGGCTACTACTTAGCTTCCCCCACTAACACACTTAGTGTGATCTAGCCACTCAAGGTAAGGTCTCAGAGGTCAAGTACAAAGGTCTGAGTGTCTCACATACTGGACATATGAAGCATGGTTGGAGTAAGGAATCATAAGCATGAACTATTCAAGAAATCTGGTCTGAGCATATACATGATGTGGCATGATTTCATTAGCCATCAAGGCATATCCTGAGGACTGAACTGAGTATATAGGACTGAGCATACTATGAGACATGAGTTTAAATATATATCGAGTCTCGTGGCATAAAGCTGAGATTTGTAGAATCATAGAGTAAGACTGGAATCGTTGTCTAGAGCAATTTGTTTTTGTTCTAGGAGCCGAGTATGGACATGAATCTGTAGGGAGTGCATGAACTTATACATGAGTATGACATAAATACTTCTAAGTATAGTGTCATCTTGACTGAAGTGCTAGGAAATCTGCTGGAATAGGAATGGATTGATATCCCATCATAGCCCTTTATAGAATTCTGTACTGGGTTGAGTCATAAGACTTAACTTGGTTCTTCATTCTATCATCTCCCCCTTAGCTTGAAAGCCACCCCTCTAAGTCTGTGGACTTCTCTCCTGAACTAGGCTATAACTGAAGATGTTAAATTCTTGCTATGTCTTCTTCTTAGACATCTCTTAGCTTCCTCTTTACCCTTAAGGCTATCACTAGAGGATGCATACTCTTACTGGGGTATATAACCACTTTTTCTAACACTTACCAATCTGAATTTTTGCTTATTCGTCTACTAACATCTCATCTCTAAGTTCACATCCACCAAACTCAACTGAATTCATACCACACTAGGGGCTCAACATCGTCTATGTATAATCTCCTGAACATCACACAACAACATACTACTCTGGGTTCACACTTACCTTTTTAATGCTTAAGGCTCTCTTCTCTATCTCATGACTTAGTCACAATTTACCAATTCATCTAGGCGTCACATATACATCTTATAGATACTATAATTCTGAATCCATATACCTAGTTCTAGAGTCATTCTGTTACTTATGGCCCATAACATCTCAATTCACACTAATTGTTGAGTGACTATAGTACCCAAGCTCTTAGAAAAGATCAGAATTTTGGCTAAGGTGCCAATCGAGGTAGAGTTTCTGGAAGAGGTTCAGAGAGCACATTCTACTGTAGGCTCAACTACATGTAGAAAGGATACATGCTTTGAATCAGTAGACTTTAGCGCACTAGTGGGCTCCTTTCAAGCCCTTGTGCAGTCTTTTAACTTTCTGATGGCTCTATTTAGGAGCACCTCACTGACAGGAATCTGAACTATACTATTTCCACTACCTCGAAGATGAGGCATGACTGGAGGAATTGGATCAATACATGAATCTGCATAAGTTTCTGCAGGAACAACTTTACTGCACAATCTGGAGTATGAACAAAGGGAAACATTTCCTAAATGCCTGGTAGCCCCATGAAGAAAAGTACAGACGTCTCCATACCATTCCGCAAGACACTACTAGACACGACTTCATAGACATCCTAGGAAACTTGAACTCTGTGCTCTAATACTAAGTTTTTCATGCCTCGAGCCTACACCCTAGACATAACAAGGGACCTGAGACCACAAGTAATCCCAAGATAACCCTCCTTACTGGCATAATTCATGAGCAATTAAATATAACTAGATAAACTAAAGAGTATTATGCGAAAGCTGAAACATATGATGAGATCTTAAAGAGCACTGTAATAAACTAAAGTTTTATAAACCAAAATACAACTCCTTTGAAAAATGATACAACTGACTGACTGACTATCTATGAAGCCTCTACTAACACTGAACTACAGTTAGCCAGGACATGACCCCCAGCTACCTTTGACCAATGTTTAACAACTAAAATAACCGCTATAACTACTAACTGACTGGAGTTTCCAAAAAAGGAGAACTCATTCCCTGCTGACTAGAAGTTGCAATCAGTCTGACCATGATCTTGTGAGCTAGCACTAAAAAGTTGTATCATCAAAAGGATGCAACACAAAAAGGTATGCGATCAGTACTTTGAATGTACTGAGCATGTGAGATAATGCACTAACTTTTAAAACATGAGAAAACATGTATATACTAGAAACATAACTGAAAGCTGGACTAAGTATGGATATGTGATATTGCATAAGTTAACGCTGTAAAACATGGGATCTTTTACTGAAGAGTATAAAATGTTTCTTAGTTGTAAACTGTGAGATACATAGACTATGAGATAACTAAGCATGCTAAAAGTATTGACAAGCTGTTTAAAAACTACAAATTGAATATGTAGTACTCAGGCCCAAACATAATATATACAAAATCTACAATGTAAAGATATTCTGGAAAATGTAATTTAAAGGCTGTAAAACTGAACTGAGGGACTAGTACACAACTACTGAGTCTAATTCTATGCGAGAGTCTGTTAACCGGCATAAACCATGTGAGCTAAACATGGAGTCTGATGTATACACCCCATTGAGAGGACCCAATATACCTTGCCAGGGTATAGAGGCATGACTGGCATGATCACTAGTTCTAATGCCCAATTGAGGGGCTAAACAACCTATGGTGGCACATAGTTCTAGGACTTGAGGGTACGCTGAACCCTAGTCCAACTCGGTGCTAAATACTACTCCCAAACTGAATACTGATAGCTCATTTAAAACTGAAGGTTTGGAATGCTGCATCAGAACCTAATTTATCTAGATGATTTCTGAAAGACTGTATAACTGAAAACTATTCATAAAGAATGTGGACATATCTAGATGTCATACTAATTATAAAACTTACTAAGTCCATAATCATTGATGGCATATGCTGAAAGTGCATATTTAAAACATATTCTTGTAAAATATACTGAGGGTAAGCTAAAGCATGCTAAATCATGAGAAGTTTTAATGAAAACCTGTAGACTAAAAACTTGCTAATTACATGCTTAAAATTGAATGCTAGTAATATGGATTAAATTATGAGGAAAACCAATTCTCATGATAATACTATTGTTTCAGGCTAGATTCTTGGTTTCTTAAAGTTCTTGTAAAAGATCTTTCAAGTCATAGAAAACATGGAGAAAATCTTCAAAAATAGGCTATAATTATGTAGAAATCAGAAGGACTGAATTCTGTAAAATTTAGCATGATTGGGTAAGACCCCTAATTTTTAACATCATGAAATTCGAAATAGAAGACTGAGGTTTTGGGCATAAGGGTGAACTAAACCCTTACTGACTACCCACATACCTGGTGATGATAATCCCTGAAGAAAAATTTGAAGTTTGAAGCTTTGGAGAAAGTCCTAGATCTGAAATATGGAGAAGAATGCTCTTTTCTTTCTTGAAACTAACTTTAAGAGGAGACTGACTTATTTTGAGGTTTTGACTTAGTAAAAATAAGCCTAGAGCTATTTATAGTCGGAGCTAAAAGAAAAAGGAATAGTCTGAAATACCCCTAGGAATTTTAAAAGAAAGTTGTTGAAAATCGCGACTCAGGTACCACGACTTGGTTGGCAGACCATAGTCCTAGACGATGGACTGTCAACTGAGTTGTGGTTCTCTCCATGAGTCTTGGGGGTTCTCTGATCTGAGGAAAACATGACTCCAGAGGACGGACCATGGTTTTGAATGATGGTTTGTCGTGTGGCTCGTGGTTCCTGGGGCTCTAGCTGAGGGTCTTCTGGTCTGAGGATTCCACGAGTCAAAGGACAGACCATGTTTCTTAAGTATGGTCCATAGTCTTACTCATGGTTTCTGGGACAAAGGCTAAGGGCCTCTGATGTTCTGATTCCACGAGTCCACAGGACGGACCGTGGTTTTGGTCTACGAGTCATGAACCAACTCTTCATTTTGAAGGTGGAAATTCTAAGTGGCAGATCTATTTTCACGAGTTACAGCACGGACCGTGGTTTAGAACCACGGTTTGTCATCCCATCCATAGTCACTGGCAGTATTGTAGTAAAATACCCATAACTTTTTACTTCGGACTAAGATTAATGTGCGGTTGGTGGAGTTGAAAAGAGGACTCAAAAATCTTTAATTTAGTAGGTACTAGGCAACCTAACTCTTCATATTCAAGGAGTTAAGATTATTTGAAGTTGACCTTAGTTTAGTTTTACATGAAAACTTCCTTGGTTGGGGTGCTTTCAACTTAACTTACTTCTAGAAGTTTGTCATGAACATGATTCACATCCAAAGCACTCACCATACTAGGGAAATGACCATTACACTCATGGAAATAGTTTGGGTCTTATCTTAGAATATTTTTGGGGTGTTACAGAGTTGTGAACCCGGTTCGTGGAACTCAGACCTGAGGGTCACTAGTCCCTCTAGAACCACGATAGGGTTCCATGAACCGTGAATGGATCCACAGGTCGTGAACTTGAATCGTGGAACTCAGACCTGCAGCTTGACAAAAGGGCCCAGGAACCACAATAGGGTTCCACGAGTCATGGAAGCTTCCACGAACCATAGAACCTGTCCGTGGAACCTGAGTCGTGAATTTTAGCAGTTTTCTTTTAAAATTTCCAGGGGCAATCCAGACTTTTCCTTCCTCTTTTAAAGCCTAAGCTACGTCATTGTGCTTATTCTAAGCCTAGTTAATTATTCAAAAACTACCTAAATTAGCTATTCTCCTAAAATCATCAGACACTTAGAAAGAAAAAGAGAAAAGAGGCGACAGTTTCTCCCAAGAACTAGCAAAAGGTTCCTTCAAGCTCAGTCCCAAAAATCCAAGGGTTTCCTCCATAGATTCTCCTCCAGGTATGTGGGATTTCATTAATGGGTTCCTTCCACCCATTGATTCCCTAGATTCAGTTCAGTTCTTTAGTTTTCCATGAGTTATTCAGACCTAGGGTTCCTAAACCTTAGGGAATCATTGCAATTCAGATTCTATTGCTTATATAATAACTATTGCATGTTTCTTGGAGAATTAGCATAGTCATATGTATAGAGTTCAGTAACCTTAGCTTGTGCTAATTTTTGTACTCATAAATTATACTTTCTAGTCAGATAGTTCAGACAATTATGCTTCAGAATTAGAATGCCATCAGTTTCAGTATAAGTATGTTGCATTCGCAGATGATTATCAGTATTTAAGTTATTTATTATTTTAGTTTGTATTTCATCGCTTACATTCAGTTGGGAGTAGACTTAGTATCGAGCGGATGAAGGGATGAAGGCTTGTCTGTCAGATTAGGCTGAGACCTTTAGTAGCAGTCCCCAAGTCCCAGAACTACAGTGCCACCGTAGGTATAAAAGGGCTCAGCTGTCAGATTAGGCGGGTCACCCTTGTCCCTTGTGGACATTAATTTAGTAGATCCACGTCAGATTTATTTGTACCCTTGGTAAGGTATAAACACCCTTCTATTCAGGGTTACAAATTGGCCACATTGTTAGCTCAACTTAGGGTATGTCAGTTCATAGTAGCTCCCATAGTCAGACTAATATTGTATTGACCTTGTATTAAGTTATTCAGTTCAACATGCTATATACTCATGTTAGTTACTTGGTCACTATATTCAGCTTATCTTTCCGTTCATACTTCAGTATGTATTTATATGTTCATTTTTTATGTTGATCATCTTAGCATATATCCCGCATGCTCAGTACATTTGAAGTACTAACTCATACTTTTATGCTACATCGTTGTATGATGTAGGTTCAGGAGCTCAATATCCAGACCATATTTAGCTCGATTTCCAGTCCTTACTCAGCAGATTCAATGGTGAGTCCTCATAGTTCAAGGATGATAGATATGCTTTCATCTTTCAGTTTTATATTTCAGTTTCAAATTATTAGAGTTAGTTGGGGGCTTGTCCCAGTAACTCATACCAGTTAGAGGCTTTCAGACATAGAACTAGATTTAGCTATTGAGTTGTTAGTATTGTCTTTCATACTCATTATACTCTTACTTATATTTTATATTCAGACATGTTTGTGCTTCTTTCCCATCTCAGATATTTAAATACTTTCAGTTTTCTGCACAGATCATATTTTATCAGGATTTGTCTAGATATACCAGACCATGAGTTAGCTTGGGGTCACTTATGACACTGAGCACCGTATTGCATCTGGGGGGTAGCCTCGGGGCATGAGAATGGTGGTGCAGGTAAGATGTGTATGTGACCCCTATATGAATTGGTAAATTATGACTAAGTCATAAGATAAAAAAGAGAGCCTTAAGCATTAAAAAGGTAGATGTGTACCCAGAGTAGTATGTTGTTGCATGATATTCAAAGATTCTATGGTGCTATGTGTGACTAGCTTAGAATTCTCAGGTTGCTAATTATGGAAAAGTCCAGGTGTATATTGTATGGTGTTCTAAGAGATGAATTCAAGAGGTTATAGATAGATGATGTTGAAGCCCCTTAGTGTGATTTTTAATTCAGTTGACTTGGGTGGATGTGAACTTAGAGATGTGATGTTAGTAGATAAATAAGCAAAAGTCAGATTGCTAAGTGTTAGAAGAAGTGGTTAGGTGAGCTAGTAAGATTATGACTCCTCTAGTGATTGCCTTAAGGGTAAAGATAAAGCTAAGAGATGCCTCCGAAGAAAACCTAGCAAGGGTTGAGCATCTTCAATTATAGCCTTTTAGGGAGAGTTTACCATCCAGGAATACAGTGATACCTCAACCTTACAAAAGTTAATTGATTTTAGCCTATATGGGAGAGAAATCCATAGACTTAGAAGGGTGAATTTCAAGCTAAGGGGGATATGATAGAATAAGGAACCAAGTCGAGTCTTGCGACTCAACTAGTATAGAATTCTAGAAAAAGCTATGATGGGATATCAATCCGTTCTTATTCCAGCAAATTTCCTAGCACTTTAGTCAAGGTGACACTATACTCAGATATATTTGTTCCATATGCATGACTATGTTCATGCACTCCATATAGATTTATGTCTATTCTCAGCTCATAAAACAAACAGAAATTGCTCCAGACAGCGACTCCAGTTTTACTCTACGATTCTATGAATCCTAGCTTTATGCCATAAGACTCGTTATATATATAAGCTCATGTCTCACAATATGCTCAGTTCTATGTACTTAGTTTAGTCCTCAAGATATGCCTTAATAGCCAATGAAATCATGTTGTGTCATGTATATGTTCAGACCAGATTTATTGAACAGTTCATGCGTATGACTTCCTTAATCTAACCATGAGTCATATGTATAGTGTGTGAGACACTCATGCCTTTATACTTGACTACTCAGACCTCACCTTGAGTGGCTAGATCATGCTAAGTGTAAGTCAAGACCGATCAGTATTCCTTCATTTGTGATACTCTGCTCATGCTTCCACTCTACTCCTTCAGTGATCTTGGTTTATGTTGTCATAGTTATTAGTGGAGGAAGCTAAGTAGTAGCTTAGATGGGAAGCAATAGATTTTCCTTTTGGTGTACTAGTTCCACCTTAGCTTATAGGTGTGGGCAGAATGCGAGGTAAGGAATATTCATGTGCAATAGTTAGATGAGGAATTTTGGTATGTCTCATTGTAGAAGTTCTTAAACTTGCAGCTTCTAGATATGCTTGGGAAAAGGAGAGAAGTCTCAGATAGCGTCAGCTATAAAGAAACCATAAGGTGATCATAGTGATTGGCGTGAATGTCATGATAAAGTACATGTGGGCCTTTGCTTTGCATGACTAGAGACCCATTGATTAGAGTTCAAGGATAGTTGATTTTTGTGAAAAGAAGGAATACAATTCTTAAGAGATAACTCTAGATGCAAGAGATTTAGTTGAGATAGGCTTGAATATGGTGAATGAAGGTATTTAGGCTCAGACCTCAGCATCTATATGTACACTGATGAGAATTTTAGTTGCACATGGTAAGTGTGGTATTCAAAGAAGTTAGTGTAGTTAAAAGGTGTGGCTAAGCTAAAATGTTATCAACCGTATTGGTTAAGGCAGGAATAGTCTTGTTCTTACTCCCTGCCCAGAGTTCTCATACCTTATATCCAGTAGCTTCAGCTAGCAAGATACTAGACTCCTCATATTAGATCAGTTCAGACCTGTTGGTAATCATTCCTAAGGCCAGAAGGCCTTACGTTCAGTTCAGTCTAGAAGAGAATAGCTTTCTCGTACAATTACTACTCTCAGTTTTATGTTCCTTTCAGCTAACAATGATTTTTAAGAATGCGTTTATTCTCTATAAGGTTCAGCTAAGTCCCTACTCTCAATCCAAACTAGTTATTATGTTGGATATTCAGTTTCATGTCCTATCAGGGTTCTTATGCTCTTAGTATGCATACATGCCTCACGAACCCATCTCAATTCATATTTCGTTTCACAAATCATTTACCATGTCACTGCTCTAGCTTTTAGAACTCAGTCAGTGGGATTGTAGCCCTTCCCCCACAAGCTCAGCCTAGTTAGTCTTCATTCAAGGATGAATGATCCCAAGGGGGTAGATATTGTACTACCCCAAAAGTTCTAAGCTAAGACCCCTAACCACTTTCCATAGGTGTCATGATCAATTCCCTAATGTGGAAGTGTTTTGAATGTGAATCATATTCATAAGAAACTTCTCTCACTAAGTCAAGTTGAAAGCACCCCAACCAAAGAAGTTTTCATGTAAGACTAAACTAGGGTCAACTTCAAATAGTATAAATCCTAGAATATGAAGATTTATGTGGCCTAATACCCACTAAATTAAAGATCTTCGAGTCTTCTTTCTAATTCCACTGACTGCGCGTTGATACGAGTCCATATTAAAAAGTTATTAGCGTTTTACTAAAATGTGTCTGTCTGTCAAACTGACAGACAAAAATATAATGACCCTTCCAGTCATTTATGTATTTTTACCTTCTTTGTACTGTTAGAGATTGCCAGTAGCAACTTCAAATCATTTAGGTCTTACTGGGACTAGTAGCTTGGTGCCCGGGCTGTTTGTTTGGCCTTTATGGCCGTTTCCCTATTTTAGAACCTTAACTTAGGAAATCGTTAACTTCGGTCAATATTCTTGGTAATCATGCTCGGAATCAAATCCCAATAGTTCTATTACATTTAGAGCATGGACTTTGATCTAGTTGGACCTTTTGTTAGGATTCGGGAGCTTTTTAGCTTAGAATTCTCTCTCATTCTGTGTTTTTAGGCCAATTAGACTTGTTTGGTTGACTTTGGTCAGCATTTAGAAGAGACGGCATCGGATGGAAATTCCACTAGCGTTGTTAGCTCCAGAATGTCAATTTTAGGCTAAAAGAACCATTGGTTTGGGTCCCGAGGCTTCCAAACTTGATTTTGGCCCTAGGTTCCATTTTGGAATAGTTGGCCAAAAAGTTATTTTTGGGTGCGGGGCCCACTTTTCATTAAATTGATCTCTGATAGGATTTTTTTCAATTTTGTTGGATCTGGAATGTCGTTTCTAGTTGAATAGCTCAGCTCATTTGTGTTTGCGGAACCCCAAATGCGTACCCGAGGGTCCATTGCTTAAAAATTTGCCTTTGGGCATGTTGTTGTTGTTGTTGGCTGCTGGTGTGGCACCAGGTTGATGCCTGGTCTGCGCCTGTGCGCGAACGCATGCACCTGGCAATCACCCATGTGTGCCCGCGTACCTTGGCCACCAGCGCCTTTGCACCTGGCCAGCACCTTAGCACTTGTGCGTCTGCGCCTGCCTGGGCACCGTGGCACCAGCGCACCTGCACCTGTATGGGCGTTGTAGCGCCTATGTGTGGCTGCATTTAAAGGGCTGGCAACCTCTTTCTCCTTCATTTCCCCAAAACATCCACACCTGTTTCTCCATGTAAGTTCATCTCCAAGCTCCATTAAAGCACCTTGAACATTCCCAACAGCTTGGAGGTATATTATTGTTGATTCTTGATAGATTTTTGGCCTCTAAATCAGGTAAATTCTCCTTTAAATTCCATTTTCCTCCATTGATTTTTCCTTTTTAAAATTCTTTATTTGTGGGCTATTTTGAGCCCCGTTGATTGTCCATTTCTGCTCAAATTTTGAGCACGTTCTCCCAGGAACTTGGGGAACACCGTGGTGTTTTTTGTTTCCATATTCAGGTTATGGGGTCCACGAGCCCGCTTGTGACCCAGATTTCAACCCGGTTATGTTCTTAGCATTATGGGTGTCATTGGCTTTGTATTGACGCATAGAATATTGTTTTGATAGGGTGTTCACGATTTGGGATTTCTCAGAGCAATTCAAGCTTGGACGATATCATTCTCGCAGCTAGTCATTGGACGACAGGTAGGTTATGGCTTTCCCTACCTAGAATCTGCGTATATAGGCTATAACTGCATTAATTAGCATCCTTGGATTAGTTTTCTTGGTTGGTACCCCAGACCTTATCCTCCTCTCCAGTCTATTTATTTCATGCATTGTTTGAAGTATTTGTTGTAAGTGTTGTGATATTACCCTTATGGCCCTGTGTGGCCTTTGCTTATGCCTCTGGACCATAGCGGTAGGATATTTGGGAATGTTCGTAAGTCTCGGACATTGAGATGATGCTTTAGGCTGGATATCTATGTTGTAGAGCTGATTATGTCTGTGCAGGGCCGATAGGAATGTTTGTGAGCCATTGGGCTAATCTATTATTTGCGAGCATATCATTCATGCAAAGTATTTTTTTAGCATGTTTTACTACTATTTTGGCTTCGGTCCTACTATAACTGATTTTCTAAACTTTGCATGGCCCCAAGGGCCCATTTTTCGGTAAAATGATTATAAAAGGAAATTGGAGCTAATTCTTATGAAACCTCTTGGAGTAAAGAGTATATTATGATGATTTTATAACCAGTTTTCACACGGATACTAGACTCTGCTATGACAGAGTGCTAGACATGTTTTTACTATGTATTTAGACCCGGATATGCTCCGGGCACCCTTTATAAGGGTTATTGAGACTTGATTACTGATATAGACCCAGATACACATTGGGCACCCTTTGCTGCGGTTTTGAGATCACTACTACTGATTTAGAACCAATTCGATTTCATGCATATACTATGCGATTCTAATTATTGATCTAGATCAGGGTACACTCCAGTGGTTATACTTTGACATTTTGCGGTTTTAATATGTGGTCTACGAGTAGACCTCCATGGACCTTGTCGATCCGAGCTAGGGGCTATGTGTCGTGAGTGCCGGAGGAGGGGTGTACAATGGAGTTGAGATACCCAGGGGAATCCCTTCCATGGATCCTGCCTCTATTGGGACTTTTAGGTACCAGAGGGGGTAACATACAAGTTACTATCATATTGGTTCCATCATATATCATCATCATGCATATTGTATTCAGATTCCACCCTTGTTTGTTGTTCACTCAGTGTACGCTCTGGTAGTATAGGATGTCGAATGGATTGTTTTTACTTGATTGTGTTCCTCGGTTGTATGGGCCGCCGTTGGGACTGTAGGTAGATTATATTACTCCTGTCAACTTATAGAGCTTGTTGTGGCCTTTGTTTCTTGGTGGTACAGTGGTTTTTAGCATATTGAGGCTCCGATTATTGGACTTCTAATTATTGATGGACTAGTGGTTCCTAGATTGGTGAGGCACTGTTTTTGTGGCCTTCTGAGTATTTATGGGTTAGAGGATCCTACCCCTCTTTCATGGTGCTTATTAGTGGTTTCGATTCTTCGTGGCTTAGTTTATTCCATCTTAGGGTTGTAACTGTGGGATTGCTATCTGATTTCTCTGATCTTGATTATGGTGTTTAAGCATGATTTCATTAGTTATATTGCTCTAGCTTGATTGTGTTTACTTGCTTTCCTTCATTCCCTTACTATTTGAGGTTACTGGTATACTACCATTTTCTCAACTCTCTCTTTATATATATATTGTTGTTGCAAGGACTCCAGGTGCGTTCTTCTTTCCTTCACCTGTGTTCTGTGTTATATGTATCCTCTGTGACTAGCATAGCATGTTTGTAATTCTTGTTGACTTCACCATGCTAGTTTCCATGCACTTTCTCTTTTGCTTTTGTGAATGCTTCTTTCCTATCTGCTATATTACGGTTTTTATATCTTATATGCACTCAGTCAGCCGATGATGCCTACTGAGTACCCGTTGCTTAGCTATTAGTGTTCATACTACACTTCTACATCTTTCTGGTGCAGATATTAGTGTGAGCTTTCATCATTGATCGCATGGAGACTCGTGCAATTTTGGATATTTGAGACTATGGTGAGCACCTAATGACCGGGGCTTGACCACATCTCATCTTTTGGCACTGTTACTTTTTTTTTATTCGAAGACAATTGTATATTATGTTTTGTTACTTCTAGCACTTGTATTCTATTAGAAGCTCATGTACTACCAAGTCTTGGGGTTGGTGTAGTTTCCTTGTATATTTATATATTCAGGTTGTTGCTTCCAAGTTGTCTTTATCTTATATCTGCTTCTACTTATTTCTGCTTATTGTGCGTATTAGTTAGGAAGTATCCTATTACTAACCGTTTTGGGCTATGGGGATTGGCTTGCCTACTGGAGGGTTATAGGTTCCATCATGACCTAAGAAATCGGGTCGTGATAGCTTGGTATCAGAGCTCTAGGTTCTACGGTATCATTGGTACAAGAGAAAGTATCTAAGTAAAGTCCTATGGATCAATACGATGATGTATGTATCCTATCTACGGGAGGCTACAGGGCATTGTTAGGAAACTTCCATCTTCTTAGCTCCTTATCGTGCGTTCCTGGCTCTATCGACTTTTGAACTTCATTTGTTTCATTCCTTCACAAATGCCTATGACGAGTGCAACAACAGCTGATGTCGAGGCTTCTATGCCTGTTGCTTCAATGCTTTTGTCAGTGCCAGGATTTCAGAATGAGAGTTTACCACATTAATTATGGGTTCTATAGTGAGCCCAGCCTCTGGTAGGGCTTGATGCTACCCCAGTTCTTCAGGATACCATGGTTAGAACTTCGAGTCCTCCAGTGGATGTTTCAGTACCTCAAGTTGGGGTAGTACCCGATTCTTTGGGCGATGCATCAGTTAAGGTTGAGCTTCCAGTTCTTCAGCAGGGTTATATGTCAGTATTGGAGTATGAGGCGAGATTTCACAAGATGATTAGGTGCACTGTTAGGGTTGTGCTTATAGAGTTTGAGAGAGTTCAGAGTTTTGTGTGAAGTTTGATTTCACCGCTCTATTTAGCGACTGAGCACTTGGTTACAGTTAGGACTACCTTCCTCCAGGTAGTTGATCATGCTTGGGCTATAGAGGGTTTATGTCGTGAGGCTTATGGAAGTAGTGCTAAGAGGAGCCATTGTCAGGACTATTTTTGAGGTTCTCAGACTCGAGGTAGGGGATTATCTGCTAGGGATTGGTTTTATTGCTTCCTATCTATCAGGCCAGTTTTGGTGGCTCCACAGGTTTCAGAGGGTGTTTGTACAGGGCATGTCAAGCAGAGTAGACATGGTACGGGTCAGGTTCTTCGAGGTTTGAATTCAAGGTGTGTAGGTCATGGTGGCCGATTAGGTTCAGCAGGATCCTCCCCACAGACTTCATCTGGTAAAGCTTGTTTCTAGTGCGGTGAGCGTGGGCACTTTGCTAGGGATTGGCCCACGATCATTCTTTCCAGTCAGCAAGTGTTATCTCCTAGAGTTCCAGTGCCACCGGCTAGAGGCGGTGTGTAGGGTATTAGAGGTGGTCCTTACTCAATGAGAGGTGTTGCACAGGTTGTAGGGGTGGTCCCAGATAGTTAGAAGTGGCTTGCAGCCAGGTGGTTTAGGTATTCACCAAGAGTCGGCAGGCACCGTGCATTAGATCAGGGCTTCTTTGGGTTGCTATGGTTGTGGAGTGGTTGGTCACTATTTTAGAGATTGTCCCCGATGAGGGATGATTGAGCCTTCAACATCGGCTACTCAGTCCAGAAATAGACACCGTTAGTCCAATGCCCCTCTTGGTAGGCCAGAGGTGGAGGGCCCAGATAGCGTTGCTTCAGGTATGGCTTTTTGTTACCTTTGGTTGGTGATAGCATTATTCGCATTACGATTCTACCCTTTTTGTGTATATGCTTACATGCCTACTTGTTCCTTGTTTAGTTGTTTTACTTCTTGAGTTGTAGTGTTTATGCGTGTAATTTCTCGGTAGATTGATTCTTTTTAGTAGTGGATGGGGTGTGATGTCCTTGAGAGGTGACTATCCAGGGTTGTGACTCGTGGGTAGGTCATGTTAGCCTCATTTATGGTTCCTCCCTGTGGTTCTAGAATTGGTTTTTAAGTTATTAGATTCCTAATGGTCGTAGTGGTTGTTTCTAAGGTCGTTATCTAGCATTTGCTAGAAGTCATTCTGTTGGTTTGGTATGATACTGGTGGTAATGTGTCAAAGATTATTGTTTTGTCTTAAGGAGATTTGTGTTGGTTATGCAAGCGGGTACTAGATGGTTTTGCTCTTCCCGAGGGGTTAGAGTTGATCCATGTTATCTTGGTTGGCTTCAGAAGTTGGTTTGTGAATGGGTTGCTCCCGTGGTTTTTTCTATTTCTAGTCTGGTTGGGTTATTTTCATTGTTTTCTCCAGTTCTAGTTGGGATGAGTTATGATCGTAGTATTCTGGTGGAGCTTTGACTATATAGCATTGGGGTTGAGTTTTTGACTATAGAATTTTGGTTGAGTTGGGAATTCAGCGTACTCTCATTCTGTCATATCAAGTGTTGCAAGTAAGAGATGTGAGAGATAAGGGAACAACTCCAGAGTCTTCTGTGAAAGAGTTTGTAGAGTTCAGTGTATCCTTGAAAAGGGTTTCATTTGGTTTGCAAAGGAGGATGATGACTCCTTGTATGTATGTATGAGTTCCTAGAAACTGATTGAGATGACTCCTTATGTGTTTGCATGTGCTCTAGTAGCTGACTGAGGTGACGACTGATGGTTGCTTGGGTTTGTGTTTGGTGACGTGATTCGACCAACTACAAATTGCAGTGGCATTTCCCTGCGATAGATTCGAGGTCAGATTTTCCTTCTAGTAAGAGATTGAGGTAGTGGCCTTTTCCAGTACTACCTTTGGGGACTTGTTGCATCAACTATGGTTACCCTTTTTATGTTCTTTGGATGAACCAAGTCTCAGTAGCATCTACGGATTGGGCAAATCGGATATTCAGAGCTTAGTTGGCTCAGGTTCCTATAAGTGTTCATCGGCAGTGTATGGGTCTACTTAGGGGTTCGACAAAGGTATTGACTGGAAATTAGAGTTGGGTTTCAGAATCGTGGGCTAGCATGTTACATCAAATGGTTTGTAGCATTGTTCTGAAAAACGAGCGCTTTAGCGCTTAAAGCGGTGAAGCGAAGAGAAGCAAGGGTTCAACTCTTCAGCTAGCTGAAGTGAGGCATGTGAAAAGAAGCGATCGCTTCTGGGCTTGAAGTACGATTCGAGCACTTTTATTTTTTTAATTAATAAGTGATCAAATTTAAAGAATAAAAAGAGTTGTGACTTACATGGTCCTTCATAAACTAGAATAGCTAGGGTTTCAACTTGCTCTTCCTTTAGGTACTTTTTCTCTTTTCTTTCTTCTTCTTCCTGATGCAGTGGCATTGCTAGCCTAGGGTTTTTCTTTTACTTTGTTTTCCTCTGTCCTGTTTAGCTTTGATTTTTCAAGTTATATGTTGCTGAATTTTTTTTCTTAACAGTGATTAAGTTATATGTTGCAGCTTTTCCTTTCTTAACGATGATTAAAATATATATTGTTGAATTATTATTTTTAACAGTGATTAAAATATATGTTGTTGAATTGTTTTGTTTCTTAACAGTGACTAAAACGTTACTGATTTTTTGTTTCTTAACAATTATTAAATATGTTGTTGATTTTTTTCTTAATAGTGATAAAATTATGATGTTGATTATTTTTCTTAAATCTTAACTGCGATTAAAAATGGCTGACCCAGAGTGAAAATATGGGGTAAAAAGTTAGTGAGACCAATAGAACAACAATTGTATGTCTTTTTTGTTACAAGACAACTAAAGGGGAACCTTTTATTAGTTTTTAATATGATCTTTTGTTTATATATATTGTCTCTATTTATTTTGGTCTTTTTTCTTTTAAAATGCACTTCACATCAATGAAGCGAGCGCTTCTCTTAAAGCATGAAGCAGGACCTTGTCACTATTTTCCACTTCACGCTTCCTTAAACATTGGTTCGTAGGAGGTTCTCTTGGGTTGCAGCATTTTTGAACCAAAAAGCAATGATTGCTAACAACTTAGCTTCTCTCCTTCAGTTTTGGATTAGTCGTTGGCCTTGGATATCTAGTCCTTGGCTAACTATTTGATTAGGTTGGACTTGTCAGGTTCCAAACAAGTTCTTGCCAGAGTTGAGGTCTATTTTATCTTGGTTGGACAGATTCAATGGCATTAGTTCGAGGATCAGCGGTTGTATGTGGTATGTGCAATCAAATTGTATGAGTTGAGACCAGCGGGGTTACTTTGGATTCTAATGGTGCTTTGAGATTGATGGTCGCCATTGGTGTTTCAAGAGTTAGATTTTTGACTTGGATGGTTCTTCGAGAGACTGTCTGTTATATGGGATTCTAGCATTGATCAGACTCAGCCAGTGTGGGCCAAGAGTTATGGTATGTAAAATGCATCCAGGAGTTGGTGGTTTGTGCACTAGGATGGTGGACCGAGTGGGTTCGAGCCAAAGGGGTGAGTTGAAGGTTTATGCAAATTTTCCATAGCTAGATGGAGACCTTGGGTTTCGACATCTTTTCCTTTGCCTACATGGTGTTTGACTTGATATTCGCGGCATGGTGGACTTTTTCTTAAGGTGAGACTAGTAAGGTGATCCTAAATCCGGCTGGTATTTAAGTATGTGGAGCAGCAGCAGTACTTCTAGAGCTTGGAGCTTAGTTGTTGGATACAAACTTTGTGGTGGGCTTACTGATGTGACGCTAATTTACGTCACTTTCGACTCCTTTTTACTAAGAACAATCGTACGTTTTCAAGCAACCATTGTTGTTTTTGATGTTTTTATGTTGTATTTGTAGGAAATGGAAATAAACACGGAAACGGACGGAAATACGCAAAAAAGAGGATTCTGCCTAAGAGTGACGGCCTGAGTGACGGCCCGTCACACATGTGACGGTCCGTCACCAATGACCGTCGCATGGAGGCAGTGTTGCTGCCTAGCAGTGACGGCCCAGGCGACGGTCCGTCACTGCCCTGACGGTCCGTCAAGCCTGGCCGTCACGCTTAGGCAGTGGCTTCAGGCGGCGACCCGCGTTTTGGGGATTCCTAGCCCGTTTTGGATTTGGTATCTTTGGCTCCTATAAATACCCTATGTTAGGTTTATTTATTTAATCATTCACCCATTAGTTAAAACACGTTTTTAGTTATTTTGGAGAGCAAACAACATGGTTCATTTGTATTGAACTCGTGTTCTTGATTCGTTCGTGGAGTTCTTGGTATTTCTTGTTATTGGATATTGGAAGATTGATTGTTTCATTATATTGTAAGACTTTTCTTTCCTTTATTATGAATACAATTATTTTCTCTTCTTCTTCGAGCATGAGTAACTAAAACTCCCGCAACTAGGGTTGTGGGAGCCATGGCAAACGTAGCGATTTAGATTCCGGGTAGCGACGGGTTCAATTTACATGTAGTCACGTTGTTAATCATACTTTATGTCACGTTTTCTAGTGGTTGCAAACATTAGAACATGCCTAGGTTTAATTTGCTTGAGTAAAGAGATTAAAACCGGGAAAACTTGATTAACAACAAGGATTCGAGACTACTAACTCTCGTCTAATGATTAATGCCGTAACTGGATTAAGCTACTTGATGTTAGGATTGAAAGCTAAAAAGCACATCTTTTCGTGAGTCGAGAGAATAGAAAAGGAAATTTGTTTATTTGGTCGAGAGACGTTTAGACGATACAATTGACGCAATCACATCGTGACACGCATATAGAAAGAACCCGGTTAAGCCTAGAATCGACATTGTTACAACGCCATGGTGAACTCATCCCTAGTTCATTCTCTCCTACTGATTATTCTCTTACATTATTGTTGCTTTTGTTCACGTTGATTACAAAACCCCCCCTTTTTAATTACCGGAAACAATTGACGACTAGTCAAGTACTTCACTAAAGACTTAATCTTCACCATATTCTCTGTGGGATTCGACCCCAACCTTGTTGGGTTCTTTACTTGACAACGATCGCTTACGCTTCATTAATTTGAGGTGTAGTTTGAGCGTTATCAAAAAGTGGCGCCGTTGCCGGGGAATACGGTTTTTGATTAAGTCTGGTGTGTTTAGTTGACTTTTAGTCATAATTTCCTGCTTTTATTTTTGTTTGTTGTTTTTGTTTTTGGACAGGGTACAGGTTGTGCATGCCAAGTACCCGAGGTTCGGGGGAACAAATTCTACCTTACGACCCCGAACTTGCGAGAACATTGAGGCGGAATATGGCCGCACAATTAGACGCAGCAAGGATCGCTGCAGAACTGTAGGCCCAACAAAATTTGAATGCTGGTGGTCTGCAGGATGATGTGGTACTGAATGATGAGGATCTTGATTTAGATGGAGCTGGCGCTACGGGCGCCATTATTGTTCCACCGCTACCGCCCGGAGCCAAGTTCAACATTACTAGCACGATGATCCAGCTGTTGAACTTGAGAGGAGTGTTCCGGGGTGTTGCTGGTGACGATGCAAATCAGCACTTGATGAATTTCGTGGGCATCTGCAAATCCTTCGAATTGCCAGGAGTGAGTCAGACAGCGATCAGGCTCAGGTTGTTTCCATTGTCTCTGTCTCATGAGGCAGCTTTGTGGTTAACAGAATTGACCCCCGACTCTATCGCAACGTGGGGAGAGTTGAGAGGAGCTTTCCTAGAAAGGTTCTTTCCTCCCTCTCGGATGATACAGTTGAGGGACGAGATTAGCAACTTCAGGCAGCAACCGCACGAAGCACTACACGAGACTTGGTTGCGATTCAAGAAGAAGCTGACACAGTTCCCCAACCATCAGCTGAACAATGAATTCTTGATGCAGACATTCTACAGGGCACTAAATTCGGCTACCAAGCCAACATTGGACAACGCAGCAGGTGGAGCATTTATGGGTCGCACTTTTGCCGATGCCACAGCTATTTTGGACAGGCTAACCAAGACCAACAGAGCCTGGCACACACGGGATTCAGAGGTTGCAGCTAGCACCTATACCGTTGGCATGTCAGCAGAGCAGCGAAGGAAAGAGGAGGAGCGCGACCAAGACATGGCGCATCTTAAAACACAGTTGGATCTCCTGACAAGGCACTTGACGTCAGGAAGTATAGAGAAGGTACAAGCTGTGGGTTCCCAAGGTACAGAGACTGATGAGGCAAATTACTTGGGGGGTTTCAAGGCCAACGGCCAGGGAAACCAAGGTCGGAACTATCAGCGAGACAACCACTATGAGAAAAGTGGCTACAAAGAGCGCGACCAAGGAAACTGGAGGAACAACACCGATAGAGGTGGGGTGTATATACCACCTGGCAATCGGGATAAAACTGGCAGCGAGGCTGAGACGTCCAAACTTGAGAACATGATGGCGAAGATGTTGCTGAAGGTGGAATCAACTGACTCTGGAGTAAAGGCAATGCGGACGGAATTATCAACGTTGAGTCAAGTAGTGGAGTCACACTCAACCGCAATCAAGCAATTGGAGCAGCAAGTGGGTCAGATCTCGGCATCTTTAAACCAAAGGAAGACAGGTACCTTGCCGAGTGATACGACTCATCCGAGGAATGACGCTAGCTGTATGGCGATTACCACAAGAAGTGGAAAAATATTACCGGAATCACATCCGGTAGTTCAGAATCAAGGTGATGTTGTGGATGATGTAGAGGCAGTAGAGGAGGAAACTCCAAAGCCCGCGGAGAAACACAAGGAAGCTGAAAAGCTTCCAACTATGATGTTTCGACACCCACCTTCTTTCCCCCAGCGGTTGAAGAAGAAAGCTGACGATGGTAAGTTCCTAAACTTTATGACCATGCTGAAGCAAATTTCAATAAACATACCATTGGTGGAAGCGCTGGAACAAATGCCGGGGTATGCCAAGTTCATGAAGGACTTGATTACAAAGAAGAGGACGGTAAGTTTTGAGCCGGAAGACAACCTCCATCACTGCAGCGCTATTTCCTCTAGGTCATTAGTGGAAAAGAAAGGAGATCCAGGGGCGTTCACTATTCCATGTACTATCGGGAAGCTCAACTTCGGAAGAGCTATGTGTGATCTTGGTGCTAGTATCAATTTGATGCCGCTAGCAGTGTATGAAAAATTGGGTTTGGGAGCTCCTAAACCAACGTCCATGAGAGTGATGATGGCTGACCGTTCGGTAAAGCGACCCGTAGGGATATTGTCTGATGTGCTAGTAAAGATTGGCAAGCTTATCTTCCAAGCTGACTTTGTGATCTTGGATTGCGAAGTAGATTTCGAAGTTCCCATCATCTTGGGACGACCATTGCTAGCCACAGCAAGAGCCTTGGTTGACATGGAGAAAAACGAACTGACCTTCAGGCTGAACAATGAAATGGTCAAGTTCGATGTGTCCAGAGTAATGAAGCAACCAAGTGACATGAGGGTGGTCGCGGTCATCAATGCTATTGAGGAAGCTCCTGCGGATGTGCACCTTGAGGAGGCGAGACTCTAGCTGTTGTAAGAAGTATGGTGCGAGAGCGTAAACATGTAGAGGAAGGCGGTGAAATTAAATCTAGAAAACGAAAACACCGCAAGAGAATCTACAAAGAAAGAGCAAAGAAGTTGTCGCGACTAGCGATGGAGCCCAAAGAGAAAGCTGGAACGCCACACTCCTTCGAGTTCTCTTGTTTTGGAGACCCTGGCGGTCTCCAACATCATTCCGGAATTTAAGTCATATCGACTTCACAGGTATTCCTTTATTCTCACAGTTTTTAGCTTTCGCATATATGCATTGGGGACAATGTATGAGTCTAAGTTGAGGGTGTTGGGAAACCTGTAAGTCACCACCGAGGGTTTTTGTTGCCGTGTTTCTTTTCCCTCCGGTGTGCTATCTAGTAGAACCGGCATGTTTAGGCTGTTGTTTTAAATTTTTTTTAGTGTCTATAGCAAAGCATGAGATTTCTTATCAAAGTAGCGCCCCTTGAAAAATTTTCTGGTTTTGTACTTATGATGAAACGGTTGACTGTCTGGATCCTTGTATGTCATTGTGTGATTATGAGTAGAATGAGTATGCTTAAGCCAGGCGGTTGTTTGATAGTTGGTAGCGATATAGTTTCTTGGTGCCAAGAGCATGTGAGATTATTGTCATAAATTCTTACTCTGTGCATGCATCTAGAACTTGCCCGGTCTATTTTGTTAAGTTTGAAGTTTGGTTGCTTAGGAAAGGATCACAGGCCCTTTTTGTGTGCAGTCCACTTAACCTAAAAAGACCGTCCAAATATAAATAATCCCTTGATCCCTGTTTGAGCCATAATTGACCTTATCCTTTCAATAACCTGTCACCATTCCCGTTTAACTTTGAATCCCTATTTTGGCCCTGGTCCTTCCTTGGACATCGTGCACCTCAACTCAGGCAATCAGCCTAAGTTGAGGGTGGCTACTATAGAGGTAAACCCTGTTTTGGCCCTGGTCCTTCCATGGACATTATGCACCTCAACCCAGGCAATCAGCCTAAGTTGAGGGTGGCTACTACAGAGGTGAATGAGAAGAAAAAGGGGATGGAGATGATTGGTTGTGAATAGAATGAAAAGTCCGGGTGTGTGCCTAAGAAAAGAAAAATAAAAAGAAGTGAAAAAGTAATGAAAAGAATTGTCAAAATATAGAGGCCGCACCTGTAGCTAGAGAGAAGGGAATAAAGAGGTGAATAAGGATGGACAAAGTAACGTTATGTGGTAAGAAGATGTCGGTAGTTCCAAGGAGGGATTAGTCACTAACCCCTAAATGTATCATACCTGCACCCGAAGCCTCATTACAAGCCTAAACAAGTCCTGTAGTGATTCTGAGCGGCTTTCTGAAAACTGGAAATAGAATAGTAAGGGCAAGCCTATGGTATCGCATGTGCATTGTTTGAAATTGTTTGTGAGTGTGAGCGCTTACCTAGTCCCAAATCTTGTGTGTGGGATTTCTTTGTGGTGAGGGCACCAAGATGTCTATATTGTCTATTGATTGTTAGGATAGCTGCGTATGTGTATGCATAATATTCTATCATATCGGAATGACATGTTTGGATCCTTACAAGTTAGTGTTTCATACATACGTGTGCTACGAGGGAGCCTGATTTAATTGAATAAGTTTAGATTGACCATGAAGTGCTATAGACATGAGTTTCGTGTTCTTAGTTGAGTCGTATTATTGTTTTATGTTATGTTGCTTGAGGACAAGCGAACGTTTTAAGTTGAGGGTGTTGATGTGACGCTAATTTACGTCACTTTCGACTCCTTTTTACTAAGAACAATCGTACGTTTTCAAGCAAACATTGTTGTTTTTGATGTTTTTATGTTGTATTTGTAGGAAATGGAAACAAACACGGAAACGGACGGAAATACGCGAAAAAGAGGATTCTGCCTAAGAGTGACGGCCTGAGTGACGGCCCGTCACACATGTGATGGTCCGTCACCAAGACCGTCGCATGGAGGCAGTGTTGCTGCCTAGCAGTGACGGCCCAGGCGACGGTCCGTCACTGCCCTGACGGTCCGTCAAGCTTGGCCGTCACGCTTAGGCAGTGGCTTCAGGCGGCGACCCGCGTTTTGGGGATTCCTAGCCCGTTTTGGATTTGGTATCTTTGGCTCCTATAAATACCCTATGTTAGGTTTATTTATTTAATCATTCACCCATTAGTTAAAACACGTTTTTAGTTATTTTGGAGAGCAAACAACATGGTTCATTTGTATTGAACTCGTGTTCTTGATTCGTTCGTGGAGTTCTTGGTATTTCTTGTTATTGGATATTGGAAGATTGATTGTTTCATTATATTGTAAGACTTTTCTTTCCTTTATTATGAATACAATTATTTTCTCTTCTTCTTCGAGCATGAGTAACTAAAACTCCCGCAACTAGGGTTGTGGGAGCCATGGCAAACGTAGCGATTTAGATTCCGGGGAGCGTTGGGTTCAATTTACATGTAGTCACGTTGTTAATCATACTTTATGTCACGTTTTCTAGTGGTTGCAAACATTAGAACATGCCTAGGTTTAATTTGCTTGAGTAAAGAGATTAAAACCGGAAAAACTTGATTAACAACAAGGATTCGAGACTACTAACTCTCGTCTAATGATTAATGCCGTAACTGGATTAAGCTACTTGATGTTAGGATTGAGAGCTAAAAAGCACATCTTTTTGAGATCGAGAGAAGATAAAAGGAAATTTGTTTATTTGGTCGAGAGACGTTTAGACGATACAATTGACGCAATCACATCGTGATACGCATATAGAAAGAACCCGGTTAAGCCTAGAATCGACATTGTTACAACGCCATGGTGAACTCATCCCTAGTTCATTCTCTCCTACTGATTATTCTCTTACATTATTGTTGCTTTTGTTCACGTTGATTACAAAACCCCCCCTTTTTAATTACCGGAAACAATTGACGACTAGTCAAGTACTTCACTAAAGACTTAATCTTCACCATATTCTCTGTGGGATTCGACCCCAACCTTGTTGGGTTCTTTACTTGACAACGATCGCTTACGCTTCATTAATTTGAGGTGTAGTTTGAGCGTTATCACTTACCACACTCCTTGCGGGGTCTTGGTTTTGGTTTGGGCCTTCAGGGAGGTTGCCCTAGTTCATTCACTTCCAGCCGATTCAGGCTTCATACGGTTCAGAGAGGTTGGCTTCATTCTATAGTGGGGAGATTCTCCTTCGACACAAGGTGTTCATACATGCCTTTCCCTAACCTTGGTGTGCAAGTTTTAGTTGAGCTCCGATGGTTGGTTCAGTTGGGTTCAGGTATCGAGTTTGATTTTAGCAAAGGTATCCGTCCATTGGTTGATGGTCAGTCGGGGTAGAGTACTATAGTTTTTGAAGATGTGCTTCAAGTTGGTATTCCAGGTGGCAAGGGATAGTATACTAGAGCATTGGCTTGGATAGAATTTGAATATAAAGGTGACCTTGTTCGAGGTTGAGTACAGCAGGAACTACGGATCTCCAGAGGGTCAGTTGATGTTTCGAGGGTAGCTCGAGTGTTCGACATGTATGAAGCTTCATGATTATTGTGCAAAGGGTTCAGGTCAGCATAAAGGGTTAGCGAATCTATGAGTTCATGAGTTAGAGGTTTTGGTTGGTGACTTTCTGGGTGAACTTGGTTATGGTATCAAGGAACCGAGTTTTGTGTGTTGATCGCCTTGGTTCTCTTGGTTTCGGTGTTGTATCGGTGCATTTCGGTTGAGGTTCTTAAGGTTTGGTTTGGTTGTTAGGCCTTGGGAGTTTTGAAGTTAAAGGTTAGAACCTAGCTTGGCTAGTAAGGATTTAAGGCTTGGTTGCTTCTCCTTGGTTTAAGTTCTATTGGGTGTCGTCCGATTGAGGAGGCTACCCAGGTTTTCCCGAGAGACAGGTGCAGGCTTTGTATCCACAGTTCTTGAGTCTATGTTATTTCCTTCTTTCTTGACTTTCCAGGACGAAAGTCCTTTTTAGTAGTGGATGATGTAATGACCCTTCCGGTCATTTACACATTTTCACCTTCTTTGTACGGTTACAGCTTGCCTGTAGTGGCCCCAGGTCATTTATGGCTTGCTGGGACCGGTTGTTCGGTGCCCGGGCCATTTGTTTGGCCTTTATGGCCGTTTCCCTATTTTAGAATCCTAACTTAGAAAGAAAATTATTAACTTCAGTCAACATTCTTGGTAATCGTGCTCAGAATTGAATCCCGACATTTTTGTTGGCTCCGGAGCGTGAACTTTGGTCTAGCTAGACCTTTGATCGAGATCTAGGAGCTTTTCAACTTGGAATTCTCTCTCGTTTTGTGTTTTCAGGCTAGTTGGGCTTGTTTGGTTGACTTTGGTCAATATTTGGAGAAGACGGCCTTGGATGAAAATTTTGTCAACGTTGTTAGCTCCGGAATGTCGAGTTTAGGCTAAAGGGATTATTGGTTTGGGTCCCAAGGCTTTCGGACTTGATTTTTGCCCTTAGGTTCTATTTTGGAATAGTTGGCCTTAAGGTTGATTTTAGGCGCAGGGCTCACTTTTCATTAAATATGACCTCCGATGGGATTTTCATTAATTTTTTTGGATCTGAAATGCCGTTTCTAGTTGAATATCTCAGCTTGTTTGTGTTTGCAGGACCCCAGATGTATTCCCGGGGGCCCATTGCTTAAAAATCTGCCTTTGGGCATGTTGCTGTTGTTGTTGGCTGTTGGTGTGGCGCCAGGGTGCTGTCTGGGCCGTTCCTGCGTGTGTGCCCCTACATCAGGCCAGCGCCCCTACGTGCCCGCCTACCTCGGCCACCAGCGCCTTTGTGCCTGGCCAGCGCCTGTGCGCCTGCGCCTGCCTAAGCACTGTGGCACCAGTGCACCTACGCATGCATGGGCGTTGTAGTCTGTGCGTGGATGCATTTAAAGGGATGGAAGCCTCTTTCTCCTTCATTTCCCCAAAACTTCCACACCCGTTTATCCATGGAAGTTCATCTCCAAGCTCCATTAAAGCACCTTGAACATTCCCAACAACTTGGAGGTATATTATTGTTGATTTTTGATCGATTGTTGGCCTCTAAATCGGGTAAATTCTCCTTTAAATTTCATTTTCCTCCATTGATTATCCCTCTTTAAAATTCTTTATTTGTGGGATGTTTTGAGCCCCGTTGATGGTCCATTTCTGCTCAAATTTTGAGCACGTTCTCCCAGGAATGTGGGGAACACCGTGGTGTTTTTCATTTTTGGCTTTGGGTTGTGGGACCCACGGGCTTGTGAACCAGATTTCGACCCGGTTATGTTCCTAGCATTATGGGTGTTGTTGGCTTTATATTGATGCGTAGAATATTATTTTTATAGGGTGTTCATGATTTGGGCTTTCTCGAAGTAATTCGAGCTTGGACGATGTCGTTCCCGTAGCTAGTCGTCAGACGATAGGTAGGTTATGGCTTTCCCTACCTAGACTCTGCATATATAAGTTATAACTGCATTAATTAGCATCCTTGGGTTGGTTTTCTAGGTTGGTACCCCAGACCTTTTCCACTTCTTCGGTCCATTTATTTCATGCGTTTTTGTCACTACCCGATTTCTTGGTCATGATGGCACCTACAACCCCTCAGTAGGCGAACCAATCCTCGTAGCTCAGAACAGTTAGTAATGGGCTACTATCTAACAAATAAGTGGAAGTACAGTTTAATAAGCAAAAGTAAGGGAACAAGATGAAGAGAATAGATAACACGAATATATATATACATATGCGGAAGCTAAATCAAACCCCAAAACCTGGTATCATAGTATAGAGCCAGAACTACATACATGGAGTGCAAACGATCCAAAATAATATATACAGATGTCTTCGAATGGTAATAGAGTACATAAATCAAAAGATAAACTAAAGCTAAGCTCTGATCGCCAAGAGCTCACCCTCAGTCTGAAGTAGTCCCCAAAAGATCTCCGAGCATGAATCACGATTATCTAGCGGCGATGGCCCATGCTCGGATCTGCACCAGATGATGTAGAAGTAGGGTGAGCACCAAATGTGAAGCATAAGGTACCCAGTAGGTATCATAGGCCGACTGGGCACATATAAGATAAAAGCGTAGTAATAGACAGAATAGAAGCAAGTAGTCACAAAATCAACAAAAGGTACACAGGAACTATACCAGAGGGAAGTCAACAGAACAACATGTGAGGCCCGTAGTTCCTTCAGGGAAATTGTTCCTTACGTCCTAAGCTTCGCAAACACTATATATACGCAGATTATACTCACCTATAAACAGTTCATAATTTAGCTTAAATTGGCAGATTTCCCAAAAGGATCATAACTTGATGAAACATCCGTAGAACTTCATAAAAACGAGCATAAAAGAGCCCCGAGATGGTTACCTTCACAAACCAAGTGTAAATCTTGAAGAACCACCAAGAAATACCAAGTCCTATCTTTTGAAACCAGCTTCAAACGTGTCTTATCGAAGGGGAAAATGATTGTCTCGCGTAGAGATCGCGTTTCTAGGCACGGGGGCAAACTTTAGCGATAGAAATCACCAAAAATGCACCTTGATCACTCAAGAACTCTATTGGAACCCTCCCTTATGTTTTCTCTCTGTTTCAGAACTATTTTGGAGTTTTAAAACGTTAATTTGAAGCTTTAAATAGATTTTGACCCGACCCGGTTCGCGACCAGGTTCGCGCCCAATTTCTGTCATGACAGTCCACGGTAAAACAGTCATAACTTCATATTCCAAGATTAGTTGGACGTGAGGTTTTGTGCGTTGTAAACTAGACTTGTAGACCTTCGATTTGGTAGGTTGGAGGACTTCTAAATCTTTATATATTGAGAGAAAAGCTCTGAGACTTTTGACCCAAAGTTCAGAAAATTTATTACAGAAACTTACGATAACTTTTGCCGACTTGCTTGACTTTAAAACTTATCATATGACCATAAAGACCAAACAAACAGCCCAGGCACCGAACTACCAGTCCCAACAAGCCTTAAATGACTTGGAGCCACTATAGGCAAGCTCTAACGGTACAAGAAAGGTGAAAACACGTAAATGACCGGAATGGTCATTATATCTTTGTAGTATTCATTGTAAGTGTTGTTATATTACCCTTGTGGCACCGTGTGGTCTTTTCTTATGCCTCTCATCCATAGACGGTAGGATATTTGGGAATATCCGCGAGTGTCGGACATCAAGATGTTGCTTTAGTCGGATATCTATGTTGTAGAGCTGATTGTGCCTGTGCAGGGCCGATAAGAATGTTTGTGAGTCGTTGGGCTTTAGTTTTATTTTTATTTTTTTACTACTGTTTTGGCTTCGGTCCTACTATAACCAATTTTGTAAACTTTGTATGGCCCTGAGGGTCCATTTTTGGTAAAATGATTATAAAAGAAAATTGGAGTTGATTTTTATGAAACCTCATGGAGTAATGAGGATATTGTGATGATTTTATCACCAGTTTTCACACTAATACTAGACTTGGCTGTGCTGGAGTGCTAAACATATTTTTACTACGTATTTAGACCCGGATATGCTCCGGGTACCCTTTATAAGGGTTATTGAGACTTGATTACTGATTTAGACCCGGATACACTCCGAGCACTCTCTGATGGGGTTTTGAGATTACTAGTACTGATTTAGACCCGTTCAATTCAGGGCATGTACTACAAGATTCCAATTATTGATCTAGACCTGGGTACACTCTGATGGTTATACTTTGACATTTTGCAGTTTTAGTATATGGTCTACGAGTAGACCTCTATGGACCTTGTCGATCCAGGCCAGGGGCTACATGCCGCGACTGCTGGAGGAGAGGTATACAGTGGAGTTGAGGTACTCAGGGGAATCCCTTCCATGGATCCTACCTCTATTTGGCCTTTTAGGTACCGGAGGGGGTAACATATGGATTACTATCACACTGGTTCAATCATATATCATCATCATACATATTCTATTCGGATTCCACCCTTGTTTGTTGTTTCCTCAGTGTACGCTCCGATAGTATGGGATGATGGAGGGTTTATTTTTACTTGATTGTGTTTCTCGGTTGTATGGGCGATCGTTGGGACTGTAGGTAGATTATATTACTCCTGTTGTATTATAGAGCTTGTTATGGCCTTCATTTCTTGGTGGTTTAGTGGTTTTTAGCCTATTGAGGCTTCGATTATTGGACTTCTAATTATTGATGGACTAGTGGTTCCTAGATTGTTGAGGCTCTATTTTTATAGCCTTCTGAGTATTTATGGGTTAGTGGATCTTACCCCTCTTTCATGGTGTTGATTAGTGGTTTTGGTTCTTTGTGGCTTAGTTTATTCCATCCTAGGGTTGTAACTGTGGGATTGCTATTTGATTTCTTTGATCTTGATTATGGTGTTTAAGCATGATTCTATTAGTTATATTGCTCTAGCTTGATTGTGTTTACTTGCTTTCCTTCATTCCCTTACTACTTGAGGGTACCGGTATACCGTCATTTACTCATCTCTCGCTTTATATATATCTATATATATATTGTTGTTATTGCAAGGACTCTAGGTGCATTCTTCTTTCCTTCACCTATGTTGTGTGTCATATGTATCTTCTCTGGCTAGCATAGCATGTTTTTAATTCTTGTTAACTTCTATCCGTGCTAGTTTCCATGTGCTTTCTCTATTGCTTCTGTGACTGCTTCTTTGCTATCTGCTATATTACTGTTTTTATATCTTATATGTGCTCAGTCGGCCGATGATGCCTACTGAGTACCCATTGCTTAGCAGTTGGTGCTTATACTACCCTTCTGCATCTTTTTGGTGCAGATATTAGTGTGAGCTTTCGCCGTTGATCGCGTGGAGACTCGTGCAGTTTTGGATATTCGATATTAGGGTGAGCACCTGATGACCGAGGCTTGACCACATCTCATCTTTTGGCACTGCTACTCTTTATTTATTCGAAGATAGTTGTATATTCTATTTGTTAATTCTAGCACTTGTATTCTATTAGAAGCTCCTATACTATCGATACCAAGTCTTGGGGTTGGTGTAGTTTCCTTTTATGTTTATATATTCAGGTTGTTTCTTTCGAGTTGTCATTATCTTATATCCGCTTCCACTTATTTCTTCTTATTGTGTGTATTGGTTAGGTAGTAGCCCATCACTAACCATTTTGGGCTATGGGAATCAATTCGCCTACTGGGGGTTGTAGGTGCCATCATGACCTGAGATATTGGGTCATGACAAGAAAACACAGGAGGAATTCATAGATCATGGAACAAACCACGGACCATGGATTGCATCTGCGAAAATTAGACCTGGAACTAAAATTTTTGTCTGAAAACCACGAGAAGGTTCCACGGGTCATGGAATGATCAACGGGTCATGAAACCCACTCATGGAAATAGTCTAAAAGCCTGAAAGGTGGTCTGAGAACCACGACTTCCATCCACAGAACGTGGTTCATTCCACGGGCCGTGGTTCATGTCTGTGGAACCCGACGATGAGTTTTTTTCCAGTAGTTTTACTTAGTTTTCTCAGGGGTATTTTAGACGTTTCCCATCTTTGCTTTTTATTCCTAAACTAAGTAGTTTTAGGCCTATTTGGAGAGGTTTTATCCGTACTTAGTCTTTCTTCTCCTCATTCCAGCGATTCAAGTTTCAAGAAAAGAAAAGAACGCTCTCTTTCAAGCTAAATACCTAGGGTTCATCCTCAAGATGAAAACCTCCATGTTTCATTCAAGATTCCAAGTAAACAGGTATGTGAGATTTCAATGAGGGTTTTCTTTCACCCTCATTCCCAAAGTTTCAGATTTTCAGTAAGATTTTACAAGTTACGATTCTAGGGTTATTACCCAAATATGTGATTTGCTATGAATTTGATTTCTTGATGATTCTACAAGACTACTACCCTTATTAGAATAATTTTTACATGAATTCTTTCAAATAGATTTCAAAACCCAAATTTTTAGGAGAAGTAAGTTTTAGCCTAATTTTACAACATTTTCTCAAAATTTAGCTTTTCCTCCAGAATTCAGTTCAGCTTGTCAGCATCCAGTCTAAACAAGTTTAAGCTTCCTCATGATGATTTCTAACTATGGAATTTGTCCTCAAACCCTCAGCATGTTATCTAACCCATGACTTCAAACTATGATTTTGAATTGCATATTTATTTCAGATTCTAGAATTGTTCAGTAATTCAATTTCTTAAGATGGTGGGTTATGAACACCCGATCAATTTATGTTTCATGCATTTTTAGATAGATGCCCAATTATTCAGAACTTACATAATTAGAATGCTTTCAGTCTCAATATTATTTTGCATTCTTAGAAAGTCAATATTTTGAGCTATCCAGCATTTCAGTTGTAATTGTTTTTTTACATATTCAGTTGGAAGTAGACTTAGCACCGAGCAGACGAGGGGATGAAGGCTCACCCGTCAATTTAGGCTGAGACCTTTAGCAGTAGTCCCTAAGTACCAGAACTACGGCACCATCATAGGTTATATAGGGGTCACCCGTCAGTTTAGGCTTGACACCCTAGTCCCTTGTTAGACATCAGATTAGTGGATCCACGCCAGAAAATATTTGTACCCTTGGCAAGGTATGGACACCCTCCCAGCCAGTATTACATGTTGGCCCCATAGTTAGCTCTTCTTGGGGTATGTTGGTTAATAGTAGCTCTTACAGTTCATACTCAATTAGTGCATGACCTCGTAGTCAGTTATTCATTTTAGTATTATTTAGTTACATGTTATCTACTTGGTCATTGCATCAGTTCACCTATTTTAGTATTTTCAGCATGCTTAGTAGAAGGAACTGCCCTAAATATTTACTTTAAACATGACTTTTGGCATGACTCATGATTTTCAGCTCAATTACGCTATTTCATGACTTACAAACATAATTCATCTTTTTAGTCCATGGATTCCCAAGCAACAGTTTTACTTATCTTTAAACATCATGATCTTACAGTTAACAGTCCAAAAATATGATTTACATTCTTTTCAGTAAAAGAGCTTATGTTCTACAAGTTGACTTATGCACTATCTGATATCCATACTTAGTCCAGCTTTCAGTTATGTTCTAGTATATACATGTTTTCTCATGATTTCAAGGGTAGTGAATTATCTCACATGCTCAGTACATTCAAAGTACTGATCACATACTCTTTTATGTTGCATCCTTCATGATGTAGGTTTCAATGCTAGCTCCCAGGATCATACTCAGACATATCGCAGCTTTCAGTCAGCAGGGAATGAGTTATCTTTTTCTTGGGAACTCCAATCAGTTAGTAGTTATAGCAGTTATTTCAGTTATTATACATTGATTAGAGACAGCTGGGGTCATGTCCCGACTAACTATATCCAGTGTTAGTAGAGGCTTCATAGATAGTCACTTAGAATAGTTATATTCAGTTCCAGTTTTCTTTTCTTTTGCAATACATTGTTGTTAATATTTTAACCAGTGATTCATTAAACAAGTTATTCCGTAGTCTTGCTTTGAAAAACTGTTATTTTTTAGTTTATATGTTCTATCCCATTGCTTATGAGATGTGCCAGTATGAAGGGTTAGCTTGGGGCCACTTGTGGTTCCAGGTCCCGTGTTACATCTAGGGTATAGGCTCGGGGCGTGACTGTCATGCCCCGAGGCTACCCCCTTGACGTAACACGGGACCTGGGACCACAAGTGCTCCCAAGCTAACCCTTGGTCATAGCATAACTCAGATAATTCAAGTAGACAAGTGGAAGCATAATAGGAAGATCAGAAATCAAATATATAGATAATCAAGTCAAATAGGAATACAAATCCAAAAGGAGACTCGCATACTGTCTATGTCTGAAAATCCTCTAACTGTCATAAAGAGTTATTGGGACAAGACCCCAGCTAACTTAGAATCTGAAATGAAAGAATAAAGGTGGACACTCTAACTCTACTCCTCGAATAATGAGGACTCACCAATAATCAGCTGAATGTCAGGCGTAGTCTAGCCACAAGTCTGAGGGCAGGTGCCTGAATCTGCATCGTAAAAGGATGCAGTGCAAAATGCATCAGTACTATAGGATGTACTGAATATATGAGTCTATGCAACAGTAAATGTAAACGTGCTTGAATCATGCTTAAAAGACTGAAGCCATGCATAATAAGAGAATTCATGAGTAAAATCGTAGTCAAACATAAGACATGAAAATAGAATATCAACTTCAAAAGTAGAATATCATATAACTTAAACTGAAAATCTTTTATACGAGAGTTTCTTATAAACGATAATAGACTATGTGAGCTACATGGAATCTATACAACCCTAGTTAGCAAAGCTGGTCCAAACCCTACCAAGGTAAAGAACACCATAATCCAACTATATCACCCTAGTTGACAAACTGCCATATAACCCGCTATGGCAAGGGCACCATGATAATAAAGAGTGGAACCACTTTCATAAGCCCATCGAGCAATACATAACCTACGCTGGCAATGTAGTTTTTGGACTTGGGTAATCGAACCCTCATCGCTCATTGCTAACTACTACTCCCAAAACATATACATATAGCTTATAATACTTGTGACATATCTGATGTCAAAACTGTTCATAACTTAGGTAGACATATCTGGATGCCAAACCTTTCATAAAACATAGGGACATATCTAATATCCAAAACTATTGGAAAAGCATAAGGACATATATGATGCCATGCAATTCACAAATTATGAGTCTTAAAGCTTTGCATAACCATAATTCAAAATATACTTTCCTTTCTAAAATCATAGTTTAAAGAATTAGGCATGCAATTTCATGAAAATAGAGGTCATATTATCTAAACATACCAATTTTACTTGAAGACATGCAATTCAATAAAATCATGCTAGAATTCATCATCAATCATAGGGGCTTTTATAAGAATTTAAGGAACCTCAATTAAAACATGGATAATGAATAAGAAGTCATGAATTAATACTGTAAAACAAAGCCCGTCAATTTCCCCTAATTTGGGTAAGAACCTTAATTTAGAAATTTATAAATTCAATTTAGAAGATTGGGGTTTTGGGCATATGGGTGAAGGGATTCCCTTATTGAATACTCACATACCGTAATTGAAGCTTTCTAAACCTTAGATGATGAGAATGGAGGCTTGAAGATGAATCCTTAGATGGGAGCTTGGAGCTTGAGAGAAGAAGACCTTTTTCCTCTTTGGATTGAACGAGAGCTTAAGGGAAAGAACTTAGGCTAAGTGAAGTTAAAACCCTCATAGAATTGCCCAAAATGACCTCATTTAGGAGATAAAAGGGTGGGTAATTACAAAAATACCCCTAGGAATTAACTAGGAAAAAGCTGGAAAAAGAGTTGGCTTCAGGAATCACAGATGGATTCCACGAATCGTAGACTGAACCGTGGCTCGTGGTTTCCACTCATGATTCTTGTCCAAAGAGTCAGCTTGCAGAAGACATTCTATGAGTCAACGGTATGGGCCATAGAATGAACTACAATCTGTAGACTCAGTCGTGGTTCTAGGCTCAGCATTCAATCTGTAGAAAGAGTTCTACGGGGCAACAGGATGGACCATAGTCCAAACTATGGTCCGTAGACCAACTCATGATTTTTGAAGGAAATAGTCAGCCCTCTAATCTGATTCCACGAATGGATAGGACGAGCCATGGTTTGAACCACGGTCTGTAGAACCAACTCAGTTCTCAGACCAGAGACTGAATCAGCAAGGATGAACCACGACTCCATTCCACGGTCCGTGGTTTAGACCCGTAACTTCTGGAAAGTTCAAAATTCTTAGATTTTCTAAGTTTAAAAGTTGGATTGAATTCTGGGGTGTTACAATATCTCTCCCTTGGGATCATTTGTCCTCGAATGAAGACTAAGAAAGGAAAATTTGAGAGAAAACAGCCCAACCAAGCAACAAAACATGAAAACTCAAGGATAAACATGAAAACCGAGCTTTTTAACTTAAAACATGATAAAACTAACTTCAAAAAACATGAATGCATGCTAGGATCATGGGAGAAACTGATGGACTAGTATCAGAGGAATATACTAAGGAGAAAACTATTACCTTAAGCTGAAACTAAATCAGAAGGAAAGAGATGAGGGTACTTGGCTTTCATGACTGCTTCTACTTCCCAAGTAGCTCCCTCAACTAGCTAATTTCTCCAAAGGACCTTTACCAAAGCGACTTCTTTGTTCTTAACCTCTGAATCTGACGATCAAGAATCTCTACGGGAACTTCCTCATAAGTAAAATTATCCTTCACACTCACATCTTCCAAAGGAACAATCAAGGTCGGATCACCAACATACTTTTTCAACATAGAAACATGGAAGACCGGATGAACCGCTTCTAAATCTGTTGGCAAATCCAACTCATAAGCAACACTACCAACTCTCCTTAGAATTTGATAAGGACCTACATAGCAGGGACTAAGCTTCCCTTTCTTACCAAATCTCATCACACCCTTCATGGGTGACACCTTCAGAAATACCCAATCATCAACTTCGAACTCCAACTCTCTTCTTCTCACATCTGCATATGATTTCTATCAACTTTGATCGGTCTTCAACCTTTGCCTAATGATCTGAACCTTCTCCATAGTCTCATAAACTGAATCTAGACCAATCAAAATTGCCTTGCCTACCTCAAACCAACCAATAGGAGATCTACACCTTCGACTATAAAGTGCCTCATAAGGAGCCATTTGGATGCAAGAATGAAAGCTATTGTTGTAGGCAAACTCGATAAGAGGTAAGTTATCATCCCAATTACCTTTGAAATCAATCACGCAAGCTCTCAACATATCCTCCAAATTCTGAATAATATGCTCTACCTGGCCATTCGTCTGAGAGTTAAAATTTGTACTAAGCTTAACCTGAGTACCAAGACCTTTATGGAAAGACTTCCAAAACTGGGATGTAAACTAAGTACCCCTATCTTAAATGATAGACAATGGAACACCATGCAATCTAACTATCTCCCGAATGTAGAGTCTAGCATAATCATCTGCTGAATCTGTAGTCTTAACAGCTAGGAAGTGGGATGACTTAGTCATCTGGTCAGCAATCACCCAAATAGAATTATGTTGCCTTCGAGCATGAGGCAAACCAGTGATGAAATACATATTGATCGCTTCCCATTTACAAGTAGGAAGATCAATGTCCTGAGTCATACCACCCGGTCGCTGATGCTCTACCTTCACTTGCTGACAGTTGGGACACTTAGCCATAAATCCGGCTATGTCCCTCTTCATACCATTCCACCAATAGACTTCCCATAAATTATGGTACATCTTGGTGGCACCAGGGTGAATAGAATATCTGGAACTATAAGCCTCAGTCAAAATCTGTTGTCTCAACCCATTTACATCTAGCACACACAATCGACCCTGATAACGAAGTACACCATTCCCTCTTAGGAGAAAACCTCAACCCTTTGCTGATGGGCTGCACTTTTTAGCTGAAGAAAAATAGGATCATTGTCTTGCTTTGCCTTCACTTCAGCTACCAAAGATGATTTCGAACCATTTTGAACAATAACACCACTTTTTGTCGAGTCCATAAGGCGAACTCCTAACCAAGCAAGCCTATGAACCTTATTAACTAATTCTTTCTTTTCGTCCTCAACCGAAGACACACTACCCATGGACAATCTCCTAAGTGCATCCGCCACTAAATTAGCCTTACCCGGATGGTAAAGCACACTCATGTCATAATCCTTAAGGAGCTCAAGCTATCTCCTTTGACGAAGATTCAATTCCTTTTGAGAGAACACATACTGAATACTCTTATGATCGGTGAATACATCCACATGCACACCATACAAGTAATGCCTCCACATCTTCAAAGCAATGACCACGGCTGCTAACTCAAGATCATGAGTAGGGTAGTTCTTCTCGTGGATCTTAAGTTGTCTAGAAGCATAAGCAATCACCTTACCACACTGCATCAAAACACAACCCAAGCCAATTCTAGAAGTATCACAATACACAACAAAGTCATCCGAAGCCTCGAGTAAAGTCAACACTGGCATTGTGGTCAACGTAGTCTTCAATTCCTGAGAGTTCTTCTCACAAAGATCAGACCACTGAAATTTCACTTTTTTCTGAGTCAATCGAATCAAAGGGGCAGCAATAGAAGAAAACCCCTCCTTAAATCTCCTGTAGTAACCAACCAAATCCAAAAAGCTCCTAATATCGGACGGGGAAGTGGGTCTAGGCCAGTTCTTTACTGCCTCAATCTTTTGAGAATCAACTCGAATACCATCTCTAGTCACAATATGACCCCGAAAAGCAACAGACTGCATCCAAAACTCACACTAGTTGAACTTAGCAAATAACTGTCGATCCTTGAGAGTTTGCAACACAACTATCAAATGGCCCGCATGCTTCTCCTAACTCCGAGAATAGATAAGAATATCATCAATGAAAACAATCATAAACATATCTAGATACTTTTTAAACACACGGTTCATCAAATCCATAAAGGTTGCAGGAGCATTCATTAAGCCAAAAGACATAACCATAAATTTATAATGACCATACCGAGTTCTAAAAGCTATCTTCAGAATATCACACTCTCTAACACGAAGTTGATGATAACCGGATCTAAGTTTGATCTTGGAGAAGAAACTAGCACCCTGAATCTGATTGAACAAGTCATCAATCCTAGGAATGGGATACTTATTCTTGATTGTGACCTTGTTCAACTGACGGTAGTCGATACACATTCTGAGGGAACCATCTTTCTTTTGCACAAACAAGATTGGAGCACCCCATGGAGAGATGTTGTGTCAAATAAAACCCTTATCAAGGAGATCTTTCAACTGCTCTTTCAATTCCTTAAGTTCCGCGAGAGACATTCTATAGGGAGGAATAAAGATAGGACTCGTATCTAGAAAAAGATCTATTCCAAAGTCAATCTCCCGCTCAGGAGGGACTTTGGGTAAATCTTCGAGAAACACTTCTGGGAACTTATTCACAACAAGAACATACTGAAGGGATGGGGTTTCGAACTCCGTGTCCATAACCCAAACTATATGATAAATATAAACCTTAGAAATCATCTTCCTAGCCTTAAGATATGATATGAAATAACCCTTTGAGGATGGAGGACTACCCTACCACTCTAAAACAGGTTCATTTGGAAACTTGAAACTGACAACTCGTGTACGACAATCAACTGAAGCATAACAAGTATACAACCAATCCATACCAAGAATGACATCAAAATCAGTTATCTCCAACTCTACTAAATCTGCCGAAGTGACTCTATGAAGGACTGAGATAGGACAATTTTGATAGATTCTTTTGGCTAGGACTGACTCACCAATAGGAGTAGAAACACAAAAGGGTCTAAAAGTTGATCCAGACACATCACAAATTTGCATGCTACATAAGAGGTTACAAAAGATAGGGAGGCACCATGGTCTAATAGGGCATACACAACTAGAGAGAAAACTTTCAACATACCAATAACGACGTCTGGTGAAATCTTCTGGGTCATGTCGAGAGGAAATGGCATAAAGACGGTTCTGGCACTGACTACCAGAACTAGAAGTAGTGCGCTGCTGGGATGGTCGACCTCTTGGAGCTGCTGGGGTAGACTGAGTCATGCTACCACCCTATCCCTTCTTAGCTAAAGGGCAATTTCAAATCATGTGACCAACCTGACCACATCCAAAATAACCCTCTCTACTGGCTAGACACTCACCGGGATGATTCTTGCACACTTGGTACAAATGGGGTAGGAAGACCCTTTTGCACTACTCTCCTGAGAATAAGAGCCCGCACCTCTACGAGACTGATCATGATGAGGCCTGGAGGCCTGAGAAAAAGAACTAGCAGTAGAATGCACAGGTCCTGATGACCTCTTCTAAAAGGAAGATCTATGCCCGCCTCCGGACTTCTGATGTCTAAATCATAAACCCTCAGATCTAACTCTTTTGTTCTCCCTAGCCATCTCTCTAAGCTTGTCTCCTTCGATCTGGTGAACATGAGTCATAAGCCTGGAGATACTCATGTTACTCAACAACATAGTAGATCTACACTCCTTCTTTACCAAATCTGAGACTCCATAGATGTACTTGCTCATCTGATTTTGTGGGTCAGCCACCATAGCAGGAGCGTATATGGAAAGTTAGGTGAACCTCAACCCATACTCCTGAACAGTCATGGATACCTGTCTCAAGTTCACAAACTCCTCGACCTTCGCTTGCCTTAACTCCCTCGGGAAGAACCAATCAAGGAAAGCCCTCTCGAAACACTCCCAAGTCATAGGGACCACGTCCCTAGCCCTAGCTTCCTTCCATTGTATGAATCAGATATGAGCTACATCCTTGAGTTGATAGGATGCTAACTCGACACTATCAACACCAGCCACTTGCATCACATCAAAGATTTTCTTCACTTCATCGATAAAATTTCATGGATCCTCACTCACTTTCGAACCCCAGAACTCATGTGGGTTCATACGAATAAAATCATGAACTTGGGCCACTACCCCACCTTGAGGGTGAATGGGGATAGGAGTCAATTGGTTGGCCTAAGCAGCCATAGTCTTAGCTAGCATATGGATGGCATTCCTGAACTCCTCATTCGTGACCTCGGGTGCTGAAACTGGAGAAACAGCATTCCGAGTGGATCGGTGAGGCATAGCACATCGAGGCATAATTTGAAACGTATAAGGAAAGGATTAGAGGGATATTAGAGTTAAACTCTATCGCATGATATGATCATGAAAAAAGTGAAGTTTTTCTAAGACATCTCATAGCTTCCCTCTCATGAGTGTGGCGCGCTTCACACACATGAAAGAAACTCTACTCGATGTGGCTTTCATTCATCTTAGGACTCTTGAACCTGATGCTCTGATACCAAGTTTGTCACGCCCCGAGGCTACCCCTTGATGTAACACGGAACCTGGGACCACAAGTTCCCCAAGCTAACCCTTGGTCATAACATAACTCAGATAATTCAAATAGACAAGCGAAAGCATAATAGGAAGATCCAAAATCAAATATATAGATAATCAAGTCAAATAGGAATACAAATCCAAAAGGAGACTCGCATACTGTCTATGTCTGAAAAGCCTCTAACTGTCATAAAGAGTTGTTCGGACAAGACCCCAAATAACTCAGAATCTAAAATGAAAGCATAAAGATGGATGCTCTAACTCTAGTCCTCGACTAATGAGGACTCAGCAATAATCAGCTGAATGTCTAGCGTAGTCTAGCCACGAGTCTGAGGGCAGGTGCCTGAATCTGTATCATAAAGGATGCAACGCAAAATGCGTCAGTACTATAGGATGTACTGAATATATGAGTCTATGCAACAATAAATGTAAACGTGCTTGAATCATGCTTGAAAGACTGAAGCCATGCATAATAAGAGAATTCATGAGAAAAATCGTAGTTAAACATAAGACATGAAAATAGAAGATCAACTTCAAAAGTAGAGTATCATATAACTTAAACTGAAAAGCTTTTATACGGGAGTTTCATATAACCGAGAATAGACCATGTGAGCTACATGGAATCTAACTATATAACCCTAGTCAGCAAAACTATTTTGAACCCTGCCAAGGTAAAGAACACCATAATCCAACTATATCACCCTATTCGGCAAAGATGCCCTATGACCATCTAAGCCAAGGGCACCATGATAATAAAGAGTGGAACCACTTTCATAAGCCCATCGGGCAATACATAACCTACGTTGGCAACGTAGTTTTTGGACTTGGGTAATCGAACCCTAGTCGCTCAGTGCTAAATACTACTCCCAAACATATACATATAGCTCATAATACTTGTGACATATCTGATGTCAAAACTGTTCATAACTTAGGTAGACATATCTGGATGTCAAACCTTTCATAAAACATAGGGACATATCTAATATTCGAAACTGTTGGAAAGGCATAAGGACATATCTGATGCCATGCAATTCACAAATCATGAGTCTTAAAGCTTTGCATAATCATAATTCAAAATATACTTTACTTTCTAAAATCATAGTTTAAAGAAATAGGCATGCAATTTCATGAAAATAGATGTCATGTTATCTAATAATACCAATTTTACTTGAAGACATGCAATTCAATGAAATCATGCTAGAATTCATCATCAATCATATGGGCTTTTATAAACACTTAAGGAACCTCAATTAAAACATGGATAATGAATAAGAAGTCATGAATTAACACTTTAATACAAAGCTCATCAATTTCCCCTAATTTGGGTAAGAACCCTAATTTAGAAATTCATAAATTCAATTTAGAAGATTGGGGTTTTGGGCATAACGGTGAAGAGATTCCCTTATTGAATACCCACATATCTTAATTGAATCTTTCTAAACCTTAGATGAGGAGAATGGAGGCTTGAAGATGAATCCTTAGATGGGAGCTTGGAGCTTGAGAGAAGAAGATTTTTTTTCCTCTTTGGATTAAATGAGAGCTTAAGGGAAAGAACTTAGGCTAAGTAAAGTTAAAACCCTCCTAGAATTGCCAAAACGACCTCATATAGGAGATAAAAGGGTGGATAATTACAAAAATACCCCTAGGAATTAATAGGAAAAAGTTGGAAAAAAGGTCAGCCTCAAGAATCACGAATGGATTCCACGAGTCGTAGACTGAACCACGGCTCGTGGTTTACACTCGTGGTTCCTGGACAAAGAGTCGGCTTGCAAAAGACATTCTACGAGTCAACAGTACGAGCCATAGAATGAACTACGGTACCTGGACTCAGTCATGGTTCTAGGCTCAGCATTCAAGCTACAGAAGGAGTTCTACAGGTCAACATGACAGACCATAGTCCAAACTACGGTCCGTAGACCAACTCATGATTTCTGAAGGAAACAGTCAGCCCTTTGATCTTATTCCACGAGTGGATAGGACGGGCCGTGGTTTGAACCATGATCCATAGAACCAACTCCTGGTTCTCAGACCAGAGACAGAATCACCAAGGATGAACCACGACTCTATTCCACGGTCCGTGGTTTGGACCGGTAATTCCTGAAATGTTCAGAATTCTCAAATTTTCTAAGTTTGAAAGCTAGATCAAATTATGGGGTGTTACAGTGACAATATGTTTTAATGATGACAACCTATTATGCAGGAACAAGGGGAAAAGCTAACCTCGACCAAAAAGAAAAAGGCATCAAGACAGGAAAGAATAACTCCTTGATGAAAGGAGTTCCAACAAATCATAAGATATACATGGAAAGAAGAAATCAAATGAAGTAGCAGATCCTCACACGAAATGCCAGCTCAACAAAGTCGAGCCACATAAGGAAACAATACATGGACCAAGCCACTGAAGGAAACTATATATGGACGTATCTGATACAGACATATAGTCATCAATCTAAGATCATCATACCACTTGGATTGATTGAAGAAAAATCCTTTGGGTTACCTTAAGAGCAAGATCCAATCAGAAAAGGAAGTTTTGACTGCCAAGCAATTAGCCTCAAGATTATAATCAGAATATCAAGATCATATCAGAAAAGGAATCTCTGATTACCAATAAATCAGCCTCAAGATAATAATCAAATTAAAAAATCATCCAATCAAGACCAACGACTCTAAGACATAGACATCCTATAAAAGAAGACGAAAGAACCAGATACTAGAACTTGACACCATCTGTAATCACAAGTTCTCTTAAAGCTCTAAACGAAACTCTTGTAACCCAAGGGGATTGGACTAAGGACCACATCGATGATCCAAACTAGGATAAAAACTCTCTATGTCTTTACTTTACTTCTGTTTCATAATCTGTTATTACTTGTCTTATTTACTAATCTGCTGGAAAGTTGACTCGTGATTACTCATAGTTGACTCAAGTTTGATAAAAGATTTCAATTCACCCCCCTCCTTAAATATCAATTGGTATCAGAGTAGATCTCGCATTCCAAGTTCCTAACAACATGTTAGAAAAGATCAAATGACACCATATCAAATTTTTGGAGCCACATTACAAAATGGACACTCGTCAAATTGACCTCCTTACTTCTACGGCCAACACTACTCTCACTAGAAGGAAAGATTAAGAATCTTCGTACAATCAAATGACTTTCAAGCTTGGGTTGTGATAAATAAAGGATCAAAACCTATCCCTGGAATCACAACAAAGGACTCCACTAGCAAAGTCGATTTGAAAACCTTTGAAACTACAAAGGAACAATAAGAGGTAATTCAAACTAACGCTAGAGCTATTAGCTTGCTTTATTATACTATAACCTACCTCGAAAGCCGAGATGCTACCAAGATGCGTGTAACTTACATGTTGTCCTCATCCTAGGAAACTCGGATGAATGGTCACCATGAGGGGGAGGGGAGTCCAACCCTCTTTCTGAGAGCTTTTCCTTTTTTTCTTGCTTTTCTAGGTTTGAGAGAGAGCTTGGGCGTCTTTAGGAGAAGGCCTCCTTATGGAAAAGTATTTAAAGGCTAAACAGGTTTTAGTACAGGTTTCTAACTCTTGCTTTCATCGTGACAAGGGTCACTTCATCGCAATGGACCATTATGACGAGGCCTCTTTTACTGTGATGAACCATCGCGATGAGCTTAGGCTCGTCACAATAAGGGACTCTAGCAGTTTATCCTTGGCCATATTTTACGCCTGTGATTTATTTAAACACCATCATAATCGATCGCACAAGTTAACATAACTGATCATATACCAAAAGTACTAATTAAATTATTTTAATCACAGCTTTTCAATAATGACGGGATGGGTCATTACAATAGATATCTATTTACCAACTATTCATCCCCGAATTGTCACGATCCAACTTATCATATTACAAGGGCACCTACTCTAATTTCCCAAGGTAGGAGAACCTCTTACCACCCAATTATAAAACTCGTGAAAAGTCTATAAAAATAATAAATTATTTTATTCAATACAAGTGTTTTACAAAATCGTAAGTACAAAAAAAAATTACCCCAAGGACCTAGTCTAAACAGGTACAAGAGCATCTAAGAGAAGTACAAAAACTAAGACACAGCTCCCACATAGGAATGAGATAAGTAAAAATTGTTGGAGATCACTATCCACATCACTTGAGAAACATCAACTGATCCTGCAACCAGACTATACCTCAAAAAAGGTATAGCAAGTGTAGTATACAAATAATACATATTAGTAGGTATCATTGGTCGACCAGGGTTAGATCACGTAAACACGTATAAATCACAGAAAGAAAGCATGACAACTTATATAATAATTTAATCCACATCACTTTCATTCACTTATGCTATCTTTATCCCTCATATTACTTAAGAGTAATTTCATCCTTATCCTCGCTAACTTAGTTTTATCAAATTCATTACATGTAGTCAATATGTTTTGCTTACACCTCAATTAACCTCAATAAATAATGAGAACAACATAACCATAACCTTGTAAACAATTACAACAATGAACACTTAACAATTACTTTTACCTAAATCATTTAGCCTCTTCAACCATCAACAGATAATTCAGTCAAATGTAATCAGTATAGACAATAAACCAAGTCAAGACCCTGACTACCAATCATTAACCAAGTCAACAAGCGTGACTTTACAATAATAACTTACACCTTACATCAAATACATAAGTAAGTAGACAATAATATAATGTATGCCGTTCTTTTATAGCCTTAGCCCATACCACTCAAAGATCCCAAATATATGTCTATAAACTGGATGTAAAACCCTGGTATTCAAATCAGCTAACAAACCTTGAATTCAGAAAAAAATTCGCAACTGTTGGACACCACAGGCAGCCGCCATGGGCATCGACGCTCCGATGGGCCATGGAGCACGCCGTGGGAAGCGTCCAGTGGCTCTTGGCCATAGTTCCTCCCAACCCAATGGGCGGTCACGACGGGCATCATAGATGTGATGGCCCGTGGGAACCCACCATCGGAATGCTCCAGTGATCCATCATGTCTTCCTTTCTTCGACGGGCGTCACCACGGGTGTCATGGTTGTGACAGCCCATGGGACCACGTCGTCAGAACCCTTCAGCACCCCAAAATTTTAGACTTTTCCTCTGATGCCTTGGCCGATGGGCCATCATGTGTACGACGCCCATCGGGCAGCCCGTGAGGCGACAATTTTTGCAGCTTTCTATTTTTAAGTTAGGGGTAAATTGGTCTTTTCCCCTATTTTTTAACTCCTAAGTGAGGTTGTTTTGATCATTTTTAGTAGGGTTTTATCCCCTAATATCCTAAGCTCTTCTCATTCTAAGTCATTTTATTCCAAAAGAAGAAATAGTCCCTCTTCTCCAAGTCTCAAGCTCCAAGCAAGAAGCTTCATGTTCAAGCCTCCATTTCTTTTTATCTTAGATCAAGCAAGCTTCAGTAAGGTATGTGGGTATTCAATAAGGGTTTTATTTCACTCTTATGTCCAAAACCCATGATCTCTACTTTGATTTATGAAATTAGGGTTCTTACCCAATTCGGGAAAAACTTATGGGTTTACGTTTAAAGCTTCAATTCATGGTTTCTTATTGCGTATCTATGTTTTATTTAAGGTTTCTTGATTGATTTCAAAAGCCCATGTATTAAAGATAATTTCTAGCATGATTCTATTAAATTGCATGATTTCAAGTGAAAATTGGCATGTTTAGATAACATGGCCTTATGTAGTTATGAAAGTGCATGCCTAATTCTTCAAATTATGAATTTAGAAAGAAAAGTATGTTTTGAATTATAGCAATGCTAAGTTTTAATAATTTTGAATAATGAATTGCATGACATTAGATATGTCCCTATGTTTTTATAAAGAGGTTGGGCATCTAGATATGTGTACCTAAGCTATGTGAATTGCATGGTATCAGATATACCCTTATGCTTTTTAAATAGATTTGGCATCAGATATGCCTTAAGTATAAGTTGAGCTATAAGTATGTTTTGGGAGTAGTATTAAGAACCGAGTTGGATTGGGTGAGAGTACCCCTTGTATATCCCAGAACTACATGCCACCGTAGGTTCTTTAAGTCCCCTCTGTGGGCATCAGACACCGTGATCACACTAGTTATGCCTTTATACCCTGGCAAGGTATATTGGGTCCTCTCAATGGGGTAGATACATTGGATTCCATGTAGCACGCATGGTCTAGGTCGGTTAGAGAACCTCCCACAGAAGCAGTTTCATGTTTTAAAAATGTATTTGACTCTTGCTCAAATTTCAAACTTACTACTTAAGATTATGTTTTCAGTTTATGATATTGCATTGAGTCATTTACATTATAGTTTTATAGTTATAGCATGAAATTAGTTTTACAGCATATCTAGCATGATTACTCAGATTTTACATATCTCATATACTCAGTACATCCTATAGTACTGACGCATATCTTGTATTGCATCCTTTTGATGATGTAGATTTAGGTTCGGGTCCTCAGATTCGTGGCTAGAGATTAGCCAGTATCCCAGCTTCGAGTGGTGAGTCCTCATACTTTGAGGACTAGTATCAGTTATCTATCTTTATGGTTTTTGTTTAGTATTTAGAGTTAGCTGGGGTCTTGTCCCAGCAACTCATTATTCAGTTTAGAGGCTTTCAGACATAGTAGAGATTTTGTATTTGGGTTTCAGACTTTGTTATGTCATGTTTGAGGTGTTGATGACTTAGTCTATTTATCTCTTCAGTTTGATGTTATCGTTAAGTTTGTCTATGTTTCTTTAAGTCATGCTGCCAAGGGTTAAGTTGGGGCACTTGTGGTCCCGAGTCTCGTGTTATGCCTAGGGGTAGCCTTGGGATGTGACAAACTTGGTATCAGATCATCAGGTTCAAGAGTCCTAGGGTGTCTAAAAGCTGCATCGAGTAGAGTCACTTTCAGGTGTGTGAAGCGCGTCACACTTATAAGAGGGAAGCTATGAGGTTTCTTAGGAAAAACTCCACTTCTTTCTTGATCAATATCGTGCGCTAGAGTTTAACTCTATTAACCCTCTAATCCATTCTTTATGCATTTAGATTATGCCTCCTCGCCGTGTCATGCCTCGCCTCCGATTCAAGACCCCGAGGTCACAAATGTGGAGTTCAGAAATGCAATTCATATGCTAGCTTAGACTATGGCTTCTCAGTCCAATCAGCAGGCTCCTATCCCCGTCCACCCTCAAGGTGGAATAGCGGTCCGAGTTCAAGATTTCATTCACATGAACCCACCTGAGTATTGGCATTCAAAAGTTGGTGAGGATCCGCAAAATTTCTTGGATGAGGTAAAGAAGATCTTTGGTGTGATGCAAGTGGGTGGTGTTGATGGTATTGAGCTAGCTTCCTATTAACTCAAGGACGTGGCTCATATTTGGTTTACTCAATGGAAAAAAGCTAGGGATAGAGATGTGGTCCCAATGACTTGGGAATGCTTTGAGAGGGCTTTTCTGGACCGGTTCTTCCCGAGGGAGTTGAGGCAAGCTAAGGTCAAAGAGTTCATGAATTTGAGGCAAGGTTCCATGTTGGTTCAGGAGTACGAATTGAAGTTCACCCAGCTTTCTAGGTATGCTCCTTCCATGGTGGCTGACCCATGGGATGAGATGATTAAGTATGTTTATGAAGTGTCAGATTTAGTAAAGAAGGAGTGTAGGTCTGTGATACTTTTGGGTGACATGGAGATTTCTTGACTTATGACTCATGCCTAATAGATCGAGGGAGACAAGTTGAGAGATATGGCAAGGGAGAACAAGAGAGGTAGGTCAGAGAGTTCAGGTTTTGGCCATCATAGGTTTGGAGGCAGACATCGCTCTTTATTTCAAAAGAAATCATCAGGACCCATTCATTCTTCAGCTAGTGCACCTACCCAGGCCCCCAGGCCTCGTCATGATCAGACTGGGAGAGGATCTGGCTCTTATTCACAAGGGAGTGTTGCAAAGGGGACTCCTTATCCTTCTTGCAACAAGTGTGGTAGAAGTCACCCCGGTGACTGTCTAGTTGGTAGAGAGGGGTGCTTTAGGTGTGGACAGGTTGGAACAGGATTAAGTTTTTCCCTTCAGCTAAGAAGGGTCGGGGAGGTAGTATGACTCAGTCTACTCAAGCATCCCTAGGAGGTCAACCAGCCTAGCAGGGCACTACTTCTAGTTTTGGTGGTCAGCGCCAGAATTGCATTTATGCCATGTCCTCACGCCAGGACCAGGAGAGTTCACTAGACGTTGTTATTGGTATGTTGAAAGTCTTCTCTCTCGATGTGTATGCTTTATTGTACCCCGGTGCCTCGTTATCTTTTATGATCCCTTATGTTGTTTGCAAGTTTGAGATTAGTCCTAATCAGCTCTTAAAACCCTTTTATGTTTCTACTCCTGTTGGTGAGTCAATCCTAGCCAAAAGAATCTACCAAAATTGCCCTATCTCAGTCCTTCATAGAGTCACGTCAGTGGATCTAGTAGAGTTGGAGATGATTGATTTTGATGTTATTCTTGGTATGGATTGGTTGTATGCATGTTATTCCTCGGTTGATTGTCGTACTCGAGTCATCAATTTCAAGTTCCCAAATGAACCTGCCTTAGAGTGGCAAGGTAGTCCTCCATCCTCAAAGGGTCATTTCATATCTTATCTTAAGGCTAGGAAGATCATTTTTAAGGGTTGTGTCTATTATATAGTTTGGGTTATGGACATGGAGTCTGAAACCCCACCTCTCCAGTCAGTTCTTGTTGTGAGTGAGTTTTCAGAAGTGTTTCTCAAAGTTTGCCCGGAGTCCCTCCTGAGTGGGAGATCGACTTTGGAATAGACCTTCTTCTAGATACGCATCCTATCTCTATTCCTCCCTATAGAATATTTCCAATAGAACTTAAGGAATTGAAAGATCAGTTGAAAGACCTTCTTGATAAGGGTTTTATTCGACCCAGCATCACTCCATGGGGTGCTCTAGTCTTATTCGTACGAAAGAAAGATGGTTCCCTCAGAATGTGTATCAACTACCGTCAGTTGAACAAGGTCACAATTAAGAATAAGTATCCTATTCCTAGGATTGATGATTTGTTCAATCAGCTTCAGGGTGCCAGTTACTTCTCCAAGATCGATCTTAGATCCGGTTATCATCAGCTTCATGTTCGAGAGTGTGACATTATGAAGACATCCTTTAGAACTCAGTATGGTCATTATGAATTTGTGGTTATGTCTTTTGGACTAACGAATGCTCCTATAGCCTTTATGGATTTGATGAACCATATGTTCAAGCAGTATTTGGATATATTTGTGATTGTGTTCATTGATGATATTCTTATCTATTCTCAGAGTGAGTCGGAGCATGCGAACCATTTGAGAGTGGTTCAAAGATCAACATTTATTTGCTAAGTTTAGCAAATGTAAGTTTTGGATGCAGTATGTTACTTTTCTGGGTCATATTGTGACTAGTGAGGTAGTAAAGAACTGGCCTAGACACACTTCCCCGTCTGATATTAGGAGCTTTTTGGATTTGGCTGGTTACTACAGGAGATTTGTGGAAGGGTTTTCTTCCAATGCTGCCCCATTGACTCGGTTGACTCAGAAGAAGGTTAAATTTCAGTGGTTGGATCTATGTGAGAAGAACTTTCAGGAATTTAAGACTAGATTGACCACAGCTCCAGTGTTGGCTCTACCCGAGGGCCTAGATGACTTCATTGTGTATTGTGATGCTTCTAGGATTGGTTTGGGTTGTGTGTTGATGCAGCGTGGTAAGGTGATTGCTTATGCTTTGAGACAACTTAAGATTCATGAGAAGAACTACCCTACTCATGATCTTGAGTTAGCGTCCGTGGTTTTGCTTTGTATATTTGGAGACACTACTTGTATGGTACTCATGTGGATGTATTCACCGATCATAAGAGTCTTCAGTACGTGTTCACTCAAAAGGAATTGAATCTTCATCAAAGGATATGGCTTGAGCTTCTTAAGGATTATGATATGAGTGTGCTTTACCATTCGAGTAAGGCCAATATCATGGCGGACGCACTTAGTAGATTGTCCATGGGTAGTGTATCTTCTGTTAAAGACAGAAAGAAAGAATTGTCCAAGGATGTTCATCGACTTGCTCGATTGGGAGTTCGCCTTATAGATTCGACTAAAGGTGGTGTTATTGTTCAAAATAGTTCTGAATCATCTTTGGTAGCCGAAGTGAAAGAAAGGCAAGATAGTGATCCTATTTTGCACCAGTTGAAGGGTGCAGTTCATCAGCAAAGGGTAGAGGTTGTCTCCCAAGGGGGAGATGGTGTGCTTCGATATCAAGGTCGATTGTGTGTTCCTGACATAGATGGGTTGAGACAGCAGATTTTGACAAAGGCTCATAGCTCCAGGTATTCTATTCACCCCGGTGCCACCAAGATGTACCATGACCTATGGGAAGTTTATTGGAAGAATTGCATGAAGAAGGACATTGCAGGTTTTGTGGCTAAGTGTCCCAACTGTCAACAACTGAAGGTAGAGCATCAGCGACCGAGTGGTATGACTCAGGATATTAATCTTCCTACTTGGAAATGGGAAGTGATCAATATGGATTTCATTACTAGTTTGTCTCGTACTGGAAGGCAATATGATTCTATTTGGGTGATTGTCGATCGAATGACTAAGTCACCTCACTTCTTGGCTGTTAAGAATACAGATTCAGCAGAGGATTATGCCACACTCTGTATTCGGGAGATAGTCCAATTGCATGGTATTCCAGTGTCTATTATTTCAGATAGGGGTACTTAGTTTACATCCCAGTTTTGGAGGTCATTTCAGAAAGGTCTTGGTACGCAGGTTAAGCTTAGCACAGCTTTTCACCCACAGAGGATGGCTAGGCAAAGCGTACTATTCAAACTTTAGAGGATATGTTGAGAACTTGTGTGATTGATTTCAAAGGTAGTTGGGATAATCACTTACCTCTTATCGAGTTTGGCTACAACAACAGCTTTCATTCTAGCATCCAGATGGCTCCTTATAAGGCACTTTATAGGCTGAGGTGTAGATCTCCTATTGGTTGGTTTGAGGTAGGTGAGGAAGCTTTGATTGGTCCAGATTCGGTTCATGAGACTATGGAGAAGGTTCAGATCATTAGGGAGAGGTTGAAGACCATTTGTGTTGCATCCTATTATGATGTAGATCCTATAGCTCGCTCCCAGATTCATGGCTAGTAGATCAGCAGCACATCCAGCCAGCTTGGTGAGTCCTCCTCATTCGAGGAGTTGGAGTTTAGCTTCATTCTAGACTACTAGTCCTTTTATTCAGTTTTCAGTATTTAGAGTTAGTTGGGGGCTTATCCCAGCAACTAGTCAGTAGTAGGGGCTTTCAGACATATAGTCAGATATTTAGCTTAATTCAGATTATCATTTTAGTCTTATTTTTATATAACAGATCAAGTTGCTCATTACTTCAGTTAAGCTTTCGTTCTTATGTTTGTTTCAGTTTCTAAGTCATGCTAATGGCAGAAGGTTATCTTGAGATCACTTGTGATCTTGGATCCCGTGTTACGTCCAGGGGGTAGGCTCGGGGCGTGACACTGAACTATACAATGGTCCCAAATATATGCCAAACATCCAGACCACACAAGGATTCCAAATATATGCCAAACATCCAGACCACACAAGGATTCCAAATATATGCCAAGTAACCGGACCATAGAAGGATCCCAAATATATGCCAAGTAACCGAATCACACAAGGATTCCAAATATATTACAAGTAAATGGACCATACAAGGCTTCTAAATATACTCCAAGTAAATGGACAACACAATGATTCAAAATATATGCCAAGTAAACGGACCACACAAGGATCTCACATATATCTGTTAAAATTATAACCCGGTTCACTCAAGGAATCCACAACAATAGCCATAATATAACTTGATTAACTCATGGAACCAATACAAACAACAACAATAACAGTAATCATAAACCTGGTCCACTCAAGGAACTGTCACACTCACCAGTACCTTGTACACACATGCTAAGGGTTTTATGGTCACCTACAAGCCATGACCTACAGGGGACGAGCTCTTATCCATGTACTATACCGGTGTGGTACCCGAGCTAACCAATGAATCATAGGTACTGTACCAGCATGGTACCCGATTCAACCTATGAATAACATCAACCAATCCCGTGAAAATGTCCAAGTATCGATAAATCTCACAATAATAATAGATAACAACAATCACAACCACAATGAGAATAAGCAATCATACTTGTACAATCAACAAACCTTTAATATAACCTCATTATATCTTATTAACACTTAGGATAATATTTAACAATTACCTTTCTTAAGCATGCATTGTAACAATAGACAACCACCCAAACACATGGTCAACTCAAGTTAATCATTTGATATAAACAACAGTCATTCTTTAATAGACCAAATCACAAGTAGATATGATTCATTGGTTTCATCAATTACAGCATGTCTGAAGACCAATCCACGGCTTATTCAAGTAAGCATTATCAAGCCATATTCATTAAATTCAAGTATTCATGTTAGGACTGCACATTCAATCCAATAAAGTCAAAAGTCTAGTTCAACATTCATAAATTCATTCACTAATCCAATCCTCCTTTATTATACCGAGACCGAAGATTCTGCTATTATCTAGCAACCCTTACATTCAAGTCATTATTAGGTTCAAGACCCTATACCATTAGCCAATAATTCAACTCTATTCAACTTACAATCTAGTTTTAGTCATACACCTTTATACCTTTTACTTTCTAACCCTTAGCCTAACTTGACTTTAGGCTCTTAAATTATGTGATCGCCTCTTCATACCATAATCAGCTCTCATCACTAACCTTAAGAAAGATTATCCCATATTCCAAACACACATAATACCAAGTTCACCCTTTTTATGGTTATTAGGCGAAATCACTAGATTATAAGTTCACACAATCTCCTTATTATCTGTATTCACATAATTCACATTACAATCCACCACGGAGTCATACAAATACAAAATATCCATCAAGGAATCATAAATTAACATATCAACATATAATTAAGTCCTTATTACATTAATCTCATGTTTTATCCATCCAAACTCCATTTCCGCGGGCCTAAGCATGATTTCTCTCATCAAGTCTATATTATGAATATGATTTCTAATCACAGTCTACTACTCATAAATCATAACCTACCTGGGCACCAAACTGCTGCTATGGAGTGTATTATTATGCTATTGCCTTGCCTTTTCTTACTGCTCAACTGGATATCGGTCTAACAATAATAATAAAACAATAATTCAACCATTATTCTACCAATTCTAGGCATATAACCTAACTTTCATTGATTTTAACCCAAGCTCATGCCTAAACTTGTCATTCTAAGATTTTCTACCCTTCAATCTACTCAAAATCTCTATATTTTGGAATGGTTAGATCAATTTCTAGTCCCAAGGACATAATATATAAACACTAACTCAAATTCAAGGGATTTCAACCTATTAATGCACTTTACACCAGAAAATTCCACCTAGGTTAAATTTCTACCCCACTATGATCAATCTAATGTTATTCTAAGGATTTTAGAATCAAACGAGTGTTAGATTGATGGAAGAACTTACCTTGAAGGAGGAAATCAATAGAAAACTGAAGAAATTGCCCCTTCCTTGCCCTAGCCTGACCTTGAACGAGTTTGCAGAGTAAAATAACATTTTAGGTCTGAAAATTATATTTAACTGCGCATAGCCCGCTATAGAGGCCCCTCTTATAGCGGCCTCAACTTTTTAACATGGACAGTCTATAATTAAATGGTCGTAACTTTTTACTCCAAAAGCGGATTAACAAATGGTCAGTGGCATTAGAAAGAAGACTCAAAGATCTTTAATTTGGTGGTTATATAACTCCTTATATTCTAGGAGGAGTTCTCGTTTGAATATGACCTTACTTTAAACTTATCCCAAAACTAAATCGGTAAGGATACTTTCAATTTAACTTTGTTCTAGGGGTATTATATGACCTTAATTCATAACTAATGCACTCACATACCAAGAAATATTTCCTAAAGCCTATGATGAATGAGATTTGTATACCTTTATCACAGATATTTTCGTTAACGATAAAATGGGTCGTTATAATAGATACCTATCTACCATTTGTTCATCCCCAAACGGGCATTGGGTGAAGAAGATCTAGGTTGGAATTAGAAGGACACTACTTCCAAAGTTGCTTAAGCTGCACCTTACCTACCCACTTGCCATCATTTCTCAACTAAACCATATTTATACTCGGCCTCCTTATTGAGGCTTTACAAGACTAGAAGATGGAGAGCCAAATATTTACACATGATTTAGTTATTTCCCTCATCGGTCTAGGAATGTGACCTTGAGAGTTCATGATGAGATAACATCCAAACTCAAAGAACACTAAAAATCTACTACATCGAGCCTACTATAGCGGTCCAATTCTCGCTATAACAACCTCTCTATTGCGAGAAAATTTCCGCTATAGCGGCACTGTGGTAGCATCCTGCCTCCCGCTATATCGGTGTAGGTGAGGCAGTAACTTCAGGTAGATTTTGGCCAATTTTACAATACAATCTCTGATTTCGACATTTTATACTAACCCATTTACGTCAAACAATATATCTGGAGTTCTACTAACCCAAACTCCATTTCAAAAGTTTCTATGGGATACCATGTCCCTTACATATCATGATATCACCTTAATTTCATAAAACACTACACCTCAAGTCACTAATTATCTCTAAACCACACAAAGCCAGATTTTCATTAGAACCTACCCTAGCCTGAGATTTTATCAACTCTCATCCTACGAAAAACTCTACCCAGGCGATTACCCCCTAAACAAATCTATAACAAATACAACATTACCGAACACTACATCATGTTTTCCCCTCGAGACACCTTTTTTAGGACACTTTTTTATACCTCCATGATCAATTCATAAGAATAGACCATCTAGAGTACAACCATCAACCAACACACCACTATGGGTTTCATTAACACACAAATTCTCCCCCACAACTCACATTAGTCAATTCGGCCCTCAACAACTTATCTTTTATAAACAACTAGCTTTTTTGTTACCACCCGGGGATAAGCTAAACTTATTTAGCCTCACAACCAGCTTATAGCTAGTCAAATTACTGACCCAACATACCTCAACCACTCAAGGGGTAATACTAATCAAGTATCATCGTGCAACAATGAGAGGGATATGACTATGCATAAGGACCTTTAATAACAAGTCCACAACACCTTTACTTTACTTTATTTCCAACAATATCAACAAATCAAAAGGTATGATCAATACAGAAATCCATCAATGCAACACCCTAACCAATGACAACAACCAATAACCAGGCAAGTATAAGTTATGACAGACAATTCATCAAATCAAGAACATGACTAATAACAATAAGTTCCACCTTGCCTCGTTTGTTCTTTAAATAGGCATCGATAGAAACTATAACTTTCAATGATTCCAATGGCCCGGTCACTCATTGATCCAATTAAAAATAATAAAAACCACCAAGTCAATTAAACTCTGATGTTCAAATATATATGTTACCTCAAACAGACAACATCACCCACATCAAACAATTAACTTTCATGCCAAGGGCTACCATATCCACCCTTTCATTCACTTAATCGATAATCCAATCATCAATTAAACCTTCAAGTTATCACAAAATTTAAAACCAAATTTTTTTTCTTAAGTCACAATCATAAATTACCACAAAAATTTTTTTTACCTTAATTCCCGCTATCAAGCAACAATAGCTCTTTTTCTATGGTACTTATTCACGTACCATCCACTTGAAACAAGAGTTTCCACAATCATATAATATTTATCCCTTACCATTTTACCAATGATAAGACCATGCCCAGCATTTGCATACCATTTTTAACTTAAATCACATAAAAAGAATTCTTTTAACGATTAACACATAACCAAGTTATGACCTTTCGCAATTCACAATTTCACAATCATTCAAGCAACTATGATTCACATAAATATCAAAACCCATTAACCTTATGCACCAATTTAAACGTTTATGTTACTACCAACTATACAAGCAACAATTGTAGTCAAATTCTATCACACACTACACAATGCATGGCAAATTACAACACTTACCTATCACAGATTCAGAGTAACCAAGTTATTATAATTCACAATAACATGAACTCAGATAAATTTCATAATCAAGTAAGTCATCCTTCGTATTCCCTTAAACATAATTCCACTCACATTCTTGATGACCATGAGTTGAACATCTAAAATTTTGCATACAACCCTTACGGCCACATACTAATTAGAACCTTCCCAGTTTGAATTTTCATTGCTTGTGTCATTCCAAACAAAGCCAAGTGACATCCATTTACCTCGTTGAGATATCAATTGGAATCGAGAGATACCGATTGGATTCAACCCATACAAGCAACCATACGGACTGCACAGAGGAAAGAAAGAAGTGCAACAATTTCCTAGAATACCTCATAGCTTTTCAAAGATTAGATGTGGACGTCAACACACTAATCCACAAGACTTTATTTGACATTTGCTCTTGTACTGGGAGACTGGTAACCTGGGATCTGATATCAACTTGTCATGACCCAACTTATTGGATCGCGAGGGCACCTACTCTAATTCCCCTAGGTAGGAGAACCCCTTACCACCCAATTATAAAACACGAAAAGTCTCTAAAAACAATAAATCCTTTTATTCAATACAACTATTTTACAAAACCTTAAGTACAAAGAAACAAAGTTACCCCAAGTATCTAGTTTAAACATATACAAGATCTTCTAAAAGAAGTACAAAAACTAAGACACGGCTCCCACATAGGAAGGAGATGAGTAGAAGTTGTTGGAGATCACTATCCACATCACCTGAGAAATATCAATTGATACTAGTAGGTATCATCAGCCGACCAGGGCTAAATCACATAAACATAACATAAAATCGCAAAAAGAAAGCATGATAACGTATATGAAAATTTAGTCCACATCTTTTTCATCCACTTGTGCTATCTTTATCCCTCATTATAACACCCCCAAAATTTGAACCAGCTACCTTACAGTACTTAGCAGAAAAAAATGTAGAAAAATTTAAATTTCCAAAAATCGCGGTCAAGATCATGGACTCTCAGTTAGAACTATGGCCCGTCGACTGACCCGTGGTTTGGCCTCTATATCTATCCTTCCTGACAAACCATAGGTGATTTCATAAATGGTGATTTCAAACCATGGTCCGTCCTGTCACTCGTTATTTGACCATCTGAGAGCCCCCATTCAGAGTCCAAAACCATGACTCAATCAACGTCTATCATTCAGTTCCACAGACCATCCTATCAGTCGTGATTCTTGAGGAATAGAGGACCTCCATTTTCCCCAGCTCAAATCATGAGTCACATGACTATTCATCATTCAGTTCCATGGACCATCAATCGACTCATGGAATAAAGGTTCAGCAGACCTCAAAAAGATCCCAGGTTCCAGGGGCCATTCCATCGTCCATGAATTGATTCCACCGGTCATGGTTCCACCCATGAAACCCTTTGGTTGCCAGTTTTTAGAACTCATTCAGTAAGAGTAAATCAGTCTTTTCTCCACTTTTTAAAGGCTAAGCTATGTCATTTTGGCTAGCCTAAGCCTGACTATTAGGCCTAAAACTACCCAAACCCCTCATTCCCTCAGACCTTAATCGATACTTAGCAAAAATAGAGAAAAAAAAGTGTTAGTTCTTCTCCAAAGCAAGAAGATGTAAGTTGATCCAGCTTTAAACTTAAGAAATCTAAAAATTTTGAACATTCCAGGAATGACGGGTCCAAACCACGGACCATAGTTTGAACTAGGAGTCGTGGAGTGGATGCGTGATTTAAGTCTGTCAGAATCAGTCTCTGGTCTGAGAACCACGAGTTGATTCTACGGACCGTAGTTCAGTCTACGGCCCATCCTGTCAACTCGTAGAACCAGACCTGAGGACTGACTGATTCCCAGGAACCACGAGTCAAGACTACAGACCGTGGTTTGAATTACGAGTCTAACCTGTTGACTCGTGGAACCTGATCAGAGGCCTGCTAAAACCCTTAGAAATGATGAATAGGTTCTACGAATCATAATCCTTTCGATGGGTCCATCTTGTTGAAACGTAGAATGTCTTCTGAAGGTTGGTTGTTTGGACAGGAACCACGAGTAGGAACCAAGAGTCGTGGTTCAAACTGCGACCCATGGAACCAACCCGTGATTCCTGAAGCCAACCCTCTTTATCAGTTTTTCCTAATTATTTTTTAGGGGTATTTTAGTCATTACCCACTCTTTTAACTCCTAAGTGGGGTCATTTTGACTATTTTTAGTAGAGTTTCTACACCTATTAGCCTAAGTCCCTTTTCATTACCTCATTCATCTCCCAAAAAGGAAAAGAACTCTCTCAAGCTCCAAGTCCAAGTCTCCTAATCTTTTCAATTTCAAGTGGGTTAACTTCAATCAAGGTATGTGGCTATTCAACAATGGGTTCCCTTCACCCTTGTGCCCAAAACCCCAAATCTCTATTTTGATTTCATGAACTTGTAAATTAGGGTTTTACCCAATTCTTATGGGTTTTTTCTATAAATTGCCTTCTCATAATTTCATTATGGAATTACTACTAAGTTGCATGATTTTGCATGGGTTTTTACGTATGAACTCCTATTTTAAATTGAAGGCTAATTATGGTAAATCCTATATGCATGAATTGATTTAAGAAAAATTGGGTATTTGATAGCATATTTTTCATCGAATTTCAAGCAAGTGCGTGCCTAGTTCCTATGTTTTACGAAAGTATATGCTATTATGAAATTGAACTAGTGTTATGCAAGTTTTCAAGTTATGAACTATTATGCAAGACAAGATACCCGATGTGCCATCAATGCTCATGAATCATTTTCTAAACCAAGGTTCGTGAGTAGTATGAAGATCCGGGTTATGAACATGTTATGAATAAGTTTTGACATCTAGATATGTCACATGTATGTGAGCCTCATGTTATATATATATATAGGAGTAGTATTTATCACTTAGTTGGACCGGGTGAGAGTACCCCTAGTCCCAGAACTATGTGCCACTTTAGGTGCCCTCTGTGGCTTATGACAGGATCCTGGTATGACATTGTTCTAACTTTGGCCGATTAGGACAGCCTTTTTCAGTATGGGTGCATGACACTGGACTCCATGTAGCTCAGCATGGTTTATGTCGGTTAAGAGAAACTCCCCACATGATTATCTTCAAGTTATGAAGTTACATGATACTTTACTTTGAAACTTGGTTTTACTTCATGTTTATGTGTTAAATCTCGATGAATTCTTATGTTATCTCTTATTTCGAAAAAGCTCACTTTAAGTATGTTTTAAGTATATTTTATCATGATTATGCATATCTCACATACTCGGTACATCCTATAGTACTGACACATATTTTGCGCTGCATCCTCTTGATGATGTAGATTTAGGTTTCCTCCCTCAGGCACGTGGTTAGTGACCGCAGGTCATATCCAGTCAGTGTTGGTGAGTACTCATTGTTCGAGGGCTAGTTATGACTCTAGTTTATTTTGATTATTTACTTTAGTACTTCGAGTTCGCTAGGGTCTTGTCCTAGCAACTTCTTATGTCATGTATAGAGGCTTTTCAGACATAGATGGTATTCGGGTCTTCTTTGAATCATGTTCTTTTGATTTTATCTAATGGAGTGAGCTATCTAATTCGTATTATTATTCCGCTATGCTTCATTGATTAACCTGAGTTATGCTATGACCAAGGCTTAGCTTGGGTCACTTGTGGTCCCAGGTCCCGTGTTACGTCTAGGAGATAGCCTCGGGGCATGACAGCAGAAGAACCCTTAAACTTCAGGCTCTAAACCCAAGGAATTCTTCAAGGGTTTTGCTCACAGGTATGTGGGAATTCATCAATGGTATCCTTTCACTCATTGAGTCCCTAAGTTAACTCAGTTCTCCAATTTTAGTTTAATCTTCAAGACCTAGGGTTCCTGAATTCATGAACTTCTTGTATTGCAGTTTCCATTGGTTTGTACGAATCTGATTACATATTTTCTTGAAGTCTTGCATTAATGAATACTCAGAATTCTCAAACTCTCAGCATGTTGTCTAACCCATGACTTTGATTATGCTCTTGAATTGCATATTTTGTGCAGGTCCTAGAATTGTTCAGTGTAATTTAATTTCTTAGGATGGTGGGTTATAAACACTCAATAAGTTATGATTCATGTATTTTCAGATAGATATACAGTCATTCAAAATTACATGATTAGAATGCTTTCAGCCTCAGTAATACTTTGCATTCTTAGAAAGTCAGTATGTTGAGTTATCTAGTACGTCAGCTTATTTGCTTATATTTAGTTGGGAGTAGTACTTAGCACCGAGCGGACAAAGGGATGAAGGTTCACCGATAAATTAGGAATGAGACCTTTAGTAGAAGTCCCTAAGTCCCAGAACTAAGGCGCCAACATAGGTTTTTAAGGGTCATCCATCAGATCAGGCTTGACGCCTTAGTCCCTTTAGACATCAGATTAGTGGATCCACGCCAGCCAGTGTTCATACCCTTGGTAAGGTATGAACACCCTCCCAGCAAGGGTTACATGTTAGCCCCATAGTTAACTCAGCTTGGGGTATATCGATTAATAGTAGCTCCTATAGTTCAGATTCAGTTATTGCATGACCTTGTAGTCAGTTATTCAGTTTAGTATTATACAGCTGCATGTTATCTACTTGGTCATTGCATCAGATTATATCTTTCAGTTTCATGTTCAGTGTATCTTGCATATTCAGTTTACCTTATCATATCCACTATGTATACATTAGTGCATATCTCGCATGCTCAGTATATTCTAAGTACTGACGCATGCTTTTGTGCTATATCCTATTATGATGTAGGTTCAGGCGCTCAGCATCCAGATCACGCATAGTCGATTTCCAATTGTCCTCAGCAGAATAGTTGGTGAGTCCTCATGCTTCAAGGATAGAACTCATTTCATTTACTTCAGTCTTTCATTCAGTTTTCCGATTATTAGAGTTTTCTAGGGGATTTTCCCAGCAACTCATCCTAATAGAGGCTTTCAAACATAGAGTCAGTTTTTCAGCTTATGCACTCAGTTGATATGTTTTCATACTTTTTACATACATTCATATTGTTGGTTTATGTTTCATATCTTACATAATTACATTAGTTTAGCTTCCGCACAAATATTATCTTAGTCAGAATGCTTAGTATATGCTAGGCCATGGGTTAGCTTAGGGTCACTTGTGACTCTAAGCACCATGTTACGTCTAGGGGGTAGCCTCAGGGTATGACAAACTTGGTATTGAAGCATCAGGTTTATGTGTCCTAGGGTGTATGAAAGTCGCATCAAGAAGAGTCCTTTTCATGGGTATGAAGTGTGCCACACTTATGAGAGGGAGGCTACAAGATGTTTTTAGGAAAAACTTCCCTTCTTTCTTTTCCATCTCGTGCTATAGAATATGAACTCTATCTAATCTCCTTCTAACTAGTGCTCTACATGTTACAGAAAATACCTCTCAAAATGGCTAACAGAAGAAGGAACGGCAATGGAAACCAGCAGCACCACCAGTCCCAGCAAAGGGTTTGAATGAGCAAGTCATTCACGCTGAGTTCAGGGCTGCCTTTCAAGTGCTAGCTCAGGCCATGGCTACTCAGGTGAACCAGCAAATTGTGTCACCAGTTAACCCACAGAATAGTACATCAACAGCTAGAGTCTAGGACTTTACTCGAATAAATCCTCTCGAGTTCCATGGTTCTAAGCCTGAGGAGGATCCACAGGAATTCTTAGATGACATCCAGAAAGTTACCGAGATCATGGGTGTCACTCCAGTTGAAAGTGCAGAATTGGCCACTTATCAATTGAAGGGAGTGGCCCATATTTGGTACAAGCAATAGAAGGAGGTTAGGGGTGCAGATGCACGCTCGGTAGATTAGGATTAGTTCTCGACTGCATTCTTAGATAGGTTCTTCCCACTTGAATTAAGGGAAGCCAAGATTCAGGAGTTCATCAACTTGAGGAAGGGTGACATGAGTGTGAAGGAGTATTTCCTCAAGTTTACTCAACTTTCAAAGTATGCTCCGACAATAATAGCTGACTCTAGAGCCCGCATGAGTAAGTTTTTGTCAAGTGTCTCCAAAGATATGGTTAAGGAGTGTAGGACTGCTATGCTAGTGAAGGAAATGGATATCTCCAGGATTGATGACTCATGCTCAATAGATTGAAGCAGAAAAGATTAAGGAGAGGAAAGAGACAGTAAGAGGTCCAAGATAGGTAACTTCAGTTATTCTCAGCAGAGTTTAGATGGCGGTAACTGCTCTCAATTCTGCCAGAAATCTTCAGCTCTAGCCCCATCCTCTGCTAGTGCCCTAGTGCCCAAGTTCATACAAGATCAGCGGGATAGGGCACCAGGCTCTAAGTCCCAGGGTAGTGTCACTAGTGGGCATACTCATCGAGTTTGCAAGAAATGTGGTAGGAACCACCAGGGTGAGTGTACGACAGGCAACAGTAATTGTTTTAGATGTGGCAAGCCAAGTCATAGGTTGAAAGAGTGCCCAGTGATTTCGCAAGGAGGCAAGGGTGCTCATTAGCAGAATCAGGATAACTCCTTAGCGCTTTAGTAGGTCACTCGACTCAGCAGGGTGTCTTGTCTAGTGCAGGTGGTAGTCAGTTCTAGAACAGACCTTATGCTCTCCAGACTCATTAAGATCAAGAGGGTTCCCCCAATGTGGTCACTAGTATGTTACAAGCCTTTCATCTTGATGTATATGCATTGTTAGACCTGGAGCCACCCTTTCTTTTGTGACCCCTTATATAGTAGTAGACTTCGGTGTCAGTCCAAAAACTCTCCCAGAACCTTCCTCAGTCTCTACTCCAGTTGGTGATTCAGTCATAGCCAAACGGATATATCAAAATTGCCCAGTCATAATTTCTTAGAAAGTCACCTCAACTGATCTTGTAGAGTTAGATATGATTGACTTTAATGTCATTATAGGCATGGACTGATTACATTCTTGTTATGCCTTAATCGATTGTATAACCAGAGTAGTTCGGTTCTAACTTCCTAATGAGAAAGTCTTAGAATGGAAGGGTAGTACCTCAGTGCCTGTAGGTCAGCTCGTATCTTACCTTAAGTTCTGAAAAATAATTTTAAAAGGGTGTATCTATCATCTTGTTCGGGTTAAGGATTCATATTCTAAGATCCCAACTCTTTAATCAGTCCCTGTGATCAGTGAATTTCCAGAAGTATTTCTAGAAGTTCTTCGCAGAGTTCCTCCCAAAAGGGAAATTGACTTTGGAATAGATCTCCTTCCAAATACCCAGCCTATCTCAATTCCTCCATACAGAATAGCTCCAGTCGAGCTTAAGGAATTAAAGAAACAGTTGAAAGACCTTCTAGATAAGGGCTTCATTAGATCCAGCATCTCTCTATGGGGTGTTGTAGTCCTATTTGTGCATAAGAAAGATGGTTCTCTCAGGATGTGCATCGACTACCATCATTTGAACAAAATGATAATCAAGAATAAGTACCACATTCCTAGGATTGATGACTTGTTCAACCAACTTCAAGGTGCCAGTTGCTTTTCTAAGATAGACCTCAGATCCGTCTATTATCAGCTTAGAGTCAGAGATTGTGACATTCCAAAGACAACCTTCAAAACTCGGTATGGTCACTATGAATTTGTAGTTGTGTCTTTTGGACTGACGAATGCTCCTGCAGCTTTTATAGATTTGATGAACAGGGTGTTCAAGCAGTATTTGGACATGTTCAATATTGTATTTATAAATGATATCCTCGTGTATTCTCGAAGTGAAGAGGAGCATGCAAATCATTTGAGGATTGTACTGCAAACTCTCAAGAATGGCTAGTTATTTGCCAAGTTCAGTAAGTGTGAATTCTGGTTGAAGTCAGTTGCCTTCCTTGGTCATGTGGTGCCTAGTGAGGGGATCCATGTAGATTCATAAAAGATAGAGGCAGTAAAAAATTGGCCCAAACCTACTTTTCTAATAGATATTAGGAGCTTTTTGGGTTTGGTTAGCTACTACAGGAGATTTGTTGAGGGATTTTCATCCATAGCTGCCCTATTGACCAGATTGACTCAGAAGAAGGTTAAGTTCCAGTGGTTTGATAAATGTGAAAAGAACTTCCAGGAATTGAAGACTAGGTTGACCACAGCTCCAATTTTAACTCTACCCAAGGGTTTAAATGGCTTCGTAGTATATTATGATGCATCCAGAGTTGTCTTGGGTTGTGTTTTGATGCAGAATGGTAAAGTCAATGTCTATGCCTCCAGACAACTTAAGACTCATGAGAAGAACTATCCAATTCATGACCTTGAGCTGGCAATAGTTGTTTTTGTCTTAAAGATTTGGAGACGCTAATTGTATGGTGTCCATGTGGATGTGTTTACAGACCATAAGAGCCTCCAATATGTGTTCATCCAGAAGAAATTGAACCTTCATCAGAAAAGGTGGCTCAAATTTCTCAAGGATTATGATATGAATATGCTTTATCATTCGGGTAAGGCCAATGTAGTGGTTGATGGACTTAGCAGACTGTCTATGGATAGTGTGTCACATATGGAGGAAGAGAAGAAATAATTAGCTAATGATGTTCACAGGCTCGCTCGCTTATGAGTTTGCCTTAAAGACACACCAGAAGGCGATGTGATAGTTCAGAATGGGTCAGAATCTTCCTTAGTGGTTGAGGTAAAGGAAAAGCAAGACAGTGATCCCATTTTACTTTAGTTAAAAGGTGCAGTTCCATCAGTAGAAAGTAGAGGTTTTCTCCCAAGGGGGGATGGTGTGCTTTGCTATCAGGGTCATTTATGTGTTCCTGATATGGATGAGTTGAGACGTTGGATCCTGACATAGGCTCATAACTCCAGATATTCTATTCATTCTAGTGCCACCAAGATGTATCGTGACCTACGAGAAGTCTATTGGTGGAATGGCATGAAGAGGGATATCACAGATTTTGTAGCAAAGTGTCCCAACTATCAGCAAGTGAAAGTAGAACATCAGCGACCAAAAAGTGTGACTCGGGATATTGGCATTCCTACTTAGAAGTGGTAAGTGATCAATATAGACTTCATTACAGGTTTACCTCGTACTCGTTGACAGCATGACTCTATTTGGGTGATAGTAGACATGGTGACAAAAGTCAGCTCACTTTTTACCTATCAAGACTATAGATTCAGTAGAGGATTATGCCAGACTCTACATCAGCGAGACAGTCAGGTTGCATGGGGTTCCCTTGTCTATCATCTCAGATAGGGGTACCCAGTTTACATCTCATTTCTGGATATCATTGAAGAAAGGTCTTGGTACTCAGGTAAATCTCAGCACAATATTTCATCTACAGATGAATGATGAGGTAGAGCGTACCATCCAGACCCTAGAAAACATGTTGAGGGCTTGCATGATCGATTTCAAAGGTAACTGGGATGAGCACTTACCTCTTATAGAGTTAGCCTACAATAACAGCTTTCATTCTAGTATTCAGATGGACCCGTATGAGGCACATTATGGGTGGAGGTCTAGATCACCTGTCAGTTGGTTTGAGGTAGGTGAAGCAGCCTTGATTGGGCCAGCTTCGGTTCATGTCATGGAAAAGGTTCAGCTCATTAGAGAGAGGTTGTAAACTACTCATAGTCGTCAGAAGTCTTATACAAATGTGAGGAGAAGGGACTTAGAGTTTGAGGTTGATGATTGGGTTTTCCTGAAGGTTTCACCCATATAGGGTGTCATGAGATTTGGCAAGAATGGAAAGCTTAGTCCCTGATATGTAGGCACCTACAGGATTCTGAGGAGGATTGGTAAGGTGGCCTATGAGTTAGATTTGCCTGCGGACTTAGCATCAGTGCACCCAGTTTTTTGTATATCCTTGTTGAAGAAGTGCATTGGTGATCCAGCCTTGGTTGTGCCTTTAGAGAGTGTGGGTGTGAAAGACAGTCTCAACTATGAGGAGGTTCCAGTATAGATTCTTGACCGTCAGGTTCGCAGGTTGAGAAATAAAAAGGTTGCTTTGATGAAGGTCCTTTGGAGGAACCAGACCATTGAGGGAGCTACTTGGGAAGCAGAAGAAGCCATGAAGACTAAGTACCCTCAGCTCTTTTATTCTGAATCAGCTCCAGCTTGAGGTAATAGTTCCTCTCCAGTATCTCAGTTTCCTCAGTTGCAATTTTCCCCCTAAGTTTCATGTTCCCTAAGCTATGCTTTCATTTTCAGCATGTTTTCATGTCTTTAGAACTCAACACAGTCAAAAATCATCTCTTAGAACTCAGTCGATAGGGATTTCATCTCCTTCCCTCTAACCTCAGCTTGTCTAGTCTTCATTCAAGGACGAATGGTCCCAAAAGGGAGATATTGTAACACCCCAAAATTTGAACCAGCTACCTTATAGTACTTAGCAAGAAAAAAAATGCAAACAAAATCAAATTTCCAAAAACCACTGTCAAGATCATAGATCGTCGTTCAGAACCACAGCCCGTTGACTGACCCGTGGTTTGGCCTCCAGGTCTGTCCTCCCTAACAAACCACGAGTGATTTCATGGATGGTGGTTTCAAACCACGGTCTATCATGTCACTTATCATTTGACCATCTGAGGGCCCCTATTCAGAGTCAAAAACTATGACTCAATCGATGATCCGTCATTCAGTTTCACGGACCGTCTTGTCAGTTATGATTCCTGAGGAACAGAGGACCTCCATTTTCCCCTGCTCAAACTATGAGTCACAGGACCATCCATTATTCAGTTCCACAGACCATCAATCAACTCGTGGAATGAAGGTTTGGCAGACCTCAAAAAGATCTCAGGTTCCACAGGTCATACCACCGGCCATGGTTCCACCCGTGAAACCCTTCGGTTGCCAGTTTTCAGAACCTATTCAGTAAGGGTAAATCAATCTTTTCCCCACTTTTTAAAGGCTAAGTTATGTCGTTTTGGGTAGCCTAAGCCTAACTATTATGCCTAAAACTACCCAACCCCTCACTCCCTCAGACTTTAATTGATACTTAGCAAAACCTGAGAAAAAGGAGCGTTAGTTCTTCTCCAAAGCAAACAGAAGAACCCTCCAACATTAGGCTCCAAACCCAAGGAATTCTTCAAGGGTTTTGCTCACAGGTATGTGGGAATTCATCAATGGGTATTCTTTCACTCATTGAGTCTCTAAGTTAACTCAGTTATCCAGTTTTAGTTTAATCTTCAGGACCTAGGGTTCCTGAATTCATGAACTTCTTGTATTGTAGTGTCCATTGGTTTATATGAATCTGATTACATATTTTCTTGAAGTCTAGCATCAATGAATAATCAGAATTCTCAAACCCTCAGCATGTTATCTGACCCATGACTTTGAATTATGCCCTTGAATTGCATATTTTGTTCAGTTCCTAGAATTGTTTAGTGTAATTCAATTTCTTAGGATGGTAGGTTATGAACATTCGATCAGTTATGTTTCATATATTTTCAGTCAGATATATAGTCATTTAGAATTACATGATTAGAATGCTTTCAGCATCAGTAATACTTGGCATTCTCAGAAAGTTAGTATTTTGAGTTATCCAGTATGTCAGCTTATTTACTTATATTCAGTTGGGAGTAGTACTTAGCACCAAGCAAACAAAGGGATGAAGGCTCACCCATCAGTTAGGACTGAGACCTTTAGTATAAGTCCCTAAGTCCCAAAACTACAGCACCACCGTAGGTTCTAAAGGGTCATCCGTCAGATCAGGCTTGATGCCTTATTCCTTTTGGACATCAGATTAGTGGATCCACACCAGCCAGTGTTCGTACACTTGGCAAGATATGAACACCCTCCTAGCAAGGGTTACATATTAGCCCCATAGTTAGCTCACCTTGGGGTATATCGGTTAATAGTAGCTCCCGCAGTTCAGATTCAATTATTGCATGACCTTGTAGTTAGTTATTCAGTTCAGTATTATACAGCTGCATGTTATCTACTTGGTCATTGCATCAGATTACATCTTTCAGTTTCATGTTCAGTATATCTTGCATATTCAGTTTACATTATCACATCCAGTATGTATAGATTAGTGCACATCCCGCATGCTCAGTATATTCCAAGTACTGACGCATACTTTTGTGCTACATCCTTGATGTGCTGGCATTTTATGGCATATTTGACTCCTTTTACCTAGAATAGATGCAAGTTTTTGAGCAACCATTGTTAGATTTGATGTTGTATATGCTTAAGTTGCAGGGAAAGTAAACCAAGACTGAAAAGGATGGATTTTTGCACCAAGGAGCTCTACTTGAAGGGGTGATGACTCATTTGACTGATCGTCACATGTGTGATGAGTCGTCACCCCATTAGTCAAGCAAAGCAGAATGGGCAACAACACTAGAGCTGGTGACTACTCAAGTGATGAGTCATCACTGCCTTGACGATTCATCAGCTAACTCGCCAGGCTATGCAGAACCCTGAACCACACTGGAGTAGGTGATGATTCAAGTGACAAGTCGTCACAGCCCCGATGACTTACCACTATTTACATGTAAGTCATCACAAGCCCTACGACTTACTACTATTTACATGTAAGTCATCACAGGCCCAATGACTTACCAAAAAACTCGTCAGGATGGGCACCTCAGCTCACTGGAAGTTGTGACGGCTTAAGTGATGAGTCATCACAGCTTTGGTGAATCGTCAGCCCAAGCCATCAAGTGAAGGCGAAAGTTCTGAAATATTTTTTTTGAATTTAAATTTCCTGGACAACTATAAATACCAAGTATTAGGTCTGAAATACTTATTATTCATTGTTGAATATTTTTCTTGGTTTTCAAACGTAAAGTAGCGACATAAACACGTTACAACACTAACAATTAGGGTTTTGAATTGTTGCTTAAGTTCTAGTCAAGAATTGAAGTGTTCTTCTTTTGATTATGATTTCCACTGCTTCTTTCATCTCTAAAGCTATGAGTGGCTAAAAACCCCACAATTAGGGTTGTGGGATCCATGGTGAATTAACGAGTTAGGGTTGATTTGGTATTGGATTCATGTTGTAGATACTGTTTTCTTATTATACTTTCAATTTTTACAGATTTCTAATGGTTGAAAATATTAGAATAAGCCCTAGGTTTGACTTGCTTGAAATAAGAGGTTAAAAACTGAGAAAAAGTCTTAACAACGAGGATTTGGAGTTTCTAACCTCCGTCTAATGAGTAATGCTCTAGCGAGATTAATTTACTTGAGGCTAAAATTGAGTTTCTTACTTTTATCTTTTCATGTTTGAATAAATTGAAGAGAAAATCGTCTAATTAGGTTGAGAAATGTTGAGGCGTACATTTGTATTCAATTGCCTCAAATAAGTTGTACGAAGAGAATCCGTTACCAAAGTTAACCCAAATTTGTTGTAAACCCATGGTGAACACACCCCTAGTTTGCTTCTCTATTGATTTTTACTCATTATAATTTATTATTTGCTAATTGAATTAGCCAGTGATTAAACAATGTTGATCGTTATAAAAAAAACCCCACCTTTCCAGAAATTATCGATAAATAGTCATTTAAACTACTAACGACTTAATTTTTACCATATTCCCTGTGAGATTTGACCCCAACCTTCGTTGAGTTCTCTATTTATAATGACCACTTATATTTCTTAAGTAAGGTGTAATTTTGGTGTATCAATCCTATTATGATGTAGGTTCAGGCGCTCAGCTCCGAATCACGCATAGTCGATTTCCTAGTCTCCTCAGCAAAAACGTTGGTGAGTCCTCATGCTTCGAGGACAGAACTTATTTCATTTACTTCAGTCTTTCATTTAAGTTTTCAGATTATTAGAGTTAGTTAGGGGGCTTGTCCCAGCAACTCATCCCAGTAGAGGCTTTCAGACATAGAGTCAGCTTTTCAGCTTATACAGTCAGTTGATATGTTTTCAGACGTTACATATATTCAGAGATTGTTGGTTTATGTTCCATATCTTACATGATTACATCAGTTTAGCTTCTATACAGATATTATCTTAATCAGAATGCTTAGTAAATGACATGCCATGGGTTAGCTTAGGGTCACTTGTGACTCTAAGCACCGTGTTACGTCTAGGGGGTGACACTCATATTACCTAAGAGTAATTCCATCCTTATCCTTGCTGACTTAGTTTTATCAAATTCATTACATGTAGACAATATGTTTTGCTTACACCTCAATTAACCTCAATAAATAATGAAAACACATAACCATAACCTTGTAAACAAGTACAACCTTGAACACTTAACAATTACTTTTACTTAAATCATAAATTATTTAGCCTCTTCAACCATCAATAAATAATTCAGTCAAGTGTAATCAGTATAGATAATAAACCAAGTCAAGACCCTGACTACCAATCATTAACCAAGTCAACAATCATGACTCTACAACAATAACTTACACCTTATATCAAATACACAAGTAAGTAGACAATAACATAATATATGCCATTCTTTTATATCCTTATCCTAGACCTCTCAAGGATCCCAAATATATGTCCATAAATCGGACCACAAAAGAGTCCCAAATATATGCCAAGAATTTGGACTACACAAGAATTCCAAATATATGCCAAGTAACCGGACCACACAAGGATCCCAAATATATGTCAAGTAACCGGACCACACAAGGATTCTAAATATATGCCAAGTAAATAGACCTCACAAGGATTCCAAATATACGCCAAGTAAATGGACCACACAATGATTCCAAATATATGCCAAGTAAATGGGCCACACAAGGATCCCAAATATATCCGTCAATATTATATCCCTATTCACTCAAGGAACCCATAACAACAGCCATAACATAACCTGGTCCACTCATGGAACCAATACGACTAACAACAATAACAGTAATCATAAACCCGGTCCACTCAAGAAACTGTCACACTCACTAATACCTTGTACACACATGCTAAGGATCTTATGGTCGCCCACTAGCCATGGCCTGTAGGGGACAAGCTCTTGTCCATGTACTATACTGGCGCGGTACCCGAGTCAACCAATGAATCATAGGTACTGTATCGGTGTAGTACCCGAGCCAACCAATGAATAACATCAACAAATCTCGTAAAGATGTCCAAGTACCGGTACATCCCACAATAATAATAGATATCACAACAATGACAATCACAATGAGAATAAGCAATCATACTTGTACATTCAACAAGCCTTTAATATAACCTCATTATATATGATTAACACTTAGGATATCATTTAACAATTATCTTCCTTAAGCATGCATTGTAACAATAGAAAACCACCCAAACACTTGGTCAACTCGAGTTAATCATTTGATGTAAACAACGATCATTCTTTAACACACCAAATCACAAGTAGATATGATTCATTGGTTTCATCACTTACAGCATGTCCGAAGACCAATCCACAGTTTATTCAAGTAAGCATTATCAAGTCATATTCATTAAATTCAAGTACTCATTTTAGGAGTGCACATTCAATTCAATAGAGTCTAAACTTTAGTTCAACATTCATAAATTCATTCACTAGTCCAATCCTCCTTTATTATACCAAGATTGGGGATTCCACTATTATCTAGCAACCCTTACATTCAAGTCATTATTAGGTTCAAGACCCTACCTCATTATCCAATCATTCAACTCAATTCAACTTACAATCTAGTTTTAGTCATACACCTTTATACCTTTTACTTTCTAACCCTTAGCCTAACTTGACTTTAGGCTCTTAAATTATGTGACCGCCTTCTCATACCATAATCAGTTTTCATCTTTAACCTTAAGCAAGATTATCTCGTATTCCAAATACACATAATTTCAAGTTCACCCTTTTTATGGTAATTAGGAAAAATTACTAGATTATAAGCTCACACAATCTCCTTATCATCTGTATTCACGTAATTTACATTACAATCCACCATGGAGTCATACAAATATAAAACACCCATCAAGGACTCATACATTAACATATCAACATATAATTAGGTCCTTATTATATTAATCCCATGTTTTATCCATCCAAACTCCGTACCCATAGGCCTAAGAATGATTTCTCCTATCAAGTCTATATTATAAATATGATTTCTAACCACATTCTACTACTCATAAATTATAACCTACCTGGGGACTAAGCTGCTGCTATGGAGTGCATTATTACGTGTTTGCCGTACCTTTTCTTGCTGCTCAACTGGATCTCGGTCTAACAATAATAATAAAAAAATAATTCAACCATTGTTCTACCAATTCTAGGCATATAACCTAACGTTCATTGATTTTAACCCAAGCTCATGCCTAAACTTGTCATTGTAGGGTTTTCTACCCTTCAATCTACTCAAAGATCTATATTTTGGAATAGTTAGATCAATTTCTAGTCCCAAGGACATAATTTATCAACACTAACTCAAATTCATGAGATTTCAACCTATTAATTCATTTTACACCAAAATATTCCACCTAGGTTAACTTTCTACCCCCACCATGATCAATCTAATGTTATTCTAAGGATTTTAGAATCAAACGAGTGTTAGATTGATGTAAGAACTTACCTTGAAGGAGGAAATCAATAGAAAACTGAACAAATCGCCTCTCCCTTGTTCTAATCTGACCTTGAACGAGTTTGGAGAGTAAAATAATGTTTTAAGTCTGAAAAATGCATTTAACTGTGCGTAAGCCGCTATAGCAGCCTCAACTTTTCAACACAGACAGTCTTCAGTAAAATGGTCTTAACGTTTTACTCCAAAAGTTTATTAATGAACGGTCGGTGGCATTGGAAAGAAGACTCAGACATATTTAATTTGGTGTTTATTGGACCCCATAACTCCTTATATTCTAGGAGGAGTACTCATTTAAAGATGACTCTAGTTTAAACTTAGCCCAAAACTAAATCGGTAAGGACACTTTCAATTTAACTTTTTGCTAGGGGTATTGTATGACCTTAATTCATAACTAATGTACTCACATACCAAGGAATTGATCATAATACCTATGATGATTAAGATTTGTATACCTTTACCGCATATATTTTCAGTAACGATGAAATTAGTCATTACACGAATGTACCTGGGCAGAGTGAGGCACAAGTTTACTAATAACCAGCTTAAGCTAAGTTATTCGTCACCCTGGAACACCTTATATTTACAGTCCCTTGTTGAGATATTAGGGTGCAGCTAAGGCAAACCGAATGTTAGGCATGAACCAGGTCCTTTTATTTTTCTTCTCTAATTATCGGGGAAAGAACTAGGTAAGAGAGTTCAGAATTTGTCCAACCATTCTCGAGGTAAAAAGGTGGAAGGGATTTTAACAAACAAAAAATTTAACCTTGAAGTAATCAACAGACCTGGCTGACTCATCGTGATGGCCCAATTCCCACAACAATGAACTGCCTCATCACTACGGATAGAGTCTCATCACGGTGGACCATCATAATAAAGAGTGTCCCATCGCAAGGAGATATCGAGCAGTTTTAAAGATGGGAGATGTTCATTTCTCCCATTTTCAAACTATTCCCCTTTCTCTCACACAAATTCCTCTCAACTTCTACTCACTTTACTTGATTTTTCAAGGAAAGAATCCTTCCGTAACTTAGATCATGATTATTATGCATAGATTTCATAGATTTAGAATCTATTATGCTTGATTCTCAAGTAGAATTTGGGTTGTGGGGTGTGGTATAATTTCTTGCTTTTATGGGATAGACTTACGAAGCATGCCTACTAACTTTATGTTGTCAAAGTTTTTACACTACCCCCTTCGTTGTTTCCACGAAGTTCATTGAGTCTTAGACTCGAAATAAGGTAGTAATGGTAGGAAGATTTCTTGAAATGGGATTCAAATGCTTGGGCTTGCTTTTTGAAGTTTGAATCACCATAAAACTTGCGTATAGGAGTAATATGTTGGTGGGTTATACCCGATCTGAGACGAACTTTGATAAAACAAAGTGTATCCTTGAAAATCACCATTTTCAGAAAAAGTTAGCTGAGGAAGATGACCTCATCGCGACAGGAGTTGTCTCATCGCGATGGAATGAGTTTCACCGTGATGACTCATCATGATGAGGTCATGTACATCACGATGAAAGTCTAAAAATAGTAGCTATTCAAGCTGGAAATATTTTACAACTTGCTTCCTTTTTATCTCCTAGTCCCTCTAATGATTTTGTACTACGCAATTATTCAACATATTGAGTAAGCCACTAATTTTCTCTTGTAGAGATGAACATGGCCAAAGAGGAGGAAGTGGATCATGTGAAATTTGTCAATGAGGAGAGTCATCAATGCTACATAGACCAGAGGGCTAAAGGATTCATTCGGGAGAGGAGTCTTTATGGTTTTGGTCCCGGAATGGTGCATGGGAGGCTAGAGATCGAGGAGATGGCACCGGAGTTCTACCGCCAGATAGTGGAAATATGGTCACTTCCCTTTGTGCAGGTTCTGGAGGAAGTGAAATGAAAACTGGGTCCGAAAGTTCTGTGCTCATATCCCCATGATTAACTAGAATAATTCCCACCCTATCATCTATGTTCGGGGTGAGCACATAGGGGTCTCTGCCATGGACATCAATGCGGCCCTGGGGTGCCAGATCATGATGAGATAGAGTACCAAAGATGAAAAGCTTCCACAGACAAGCAGTGGATGGTGAGGGCGCTCGTGGAGGAGGAGTATAGGGATTCGGTCCCTTGGGTCGGGCACCAGACGGGGGTCACTAGCCTTCACTTTGCCCCGAATGCACGTAAGTGGTTACAATTAATTGGCTAGAAGGATTTGTCCTTCTAACAACACTTCGGATGTACTTTTCACTCAGGCCTTTATGGTTGCTTTCTTAGTAGAGGGAGTGCTAGTGAATACAGGGGCACGAATCATGGAGGAGTGGAGATACTTCATGCAGTTACACACCAGGGATCTTCCTTTCCCTTCTCTTATCTCTACTTTGTGCAGGCAAGAAAATATGCCCGTGGAGCATACTGATTGCATCACCCTCATTGATCAGCCCTTTGACCTTCTAAAGGTGAAGGGTTCCTCCAGTCGTAGACATAAAAAGAGGAAGATAGGGTAGAATAGGAAAAGCAACAGCGGCCAGGCCAGTGATGGAGGGGGAGTTAGTTCGGCGCCGGGCAAGGTGACCTTAGAGTCACTTGGGGTAGATAAGGTGGCCATGAAGGCTATGATGTAGGGCTTAGCATCGGCCCCATTGGAGACAGTGCCTCCTCCGGCCGCTGGACCTTCAGGCGTAGCACGTACCTCCACTCTTTTTTTCTTATTTGAGGCGCTGGCACAGGCCCAATTAGAGCTTCAGGATGAGCTAGAGGCGAAGAGGAAGAAGGGACGCTCTCAGGATAAGCTGATGGTGAGGATGTGGAAAGGGATCAAGGCCCTTTTCAAAGGTTCCCTTCCAGGCAAGAAGATTCCCAAGGTGACTCGGGAGGATGCTCAGGAGTTCTCCTTTCTCAGCAGGTCTATTGAGGAGGAGTCTAGCAGTTTGAGTGCCGAGAGTTGATTGGAGTACCCCTCACCCTTACTCCCTTTTTATTACTGCTTTGGTTGCCCATGAGGGCTCTTGTTAGACAATTTTTACCTTCCCGCACCTTTTGATAATTTCTTTTATTTCCATTGTTTTGGATTTATGGTGCAGTTGGTGGCACTCATTGGAAAATGACCTTGTTTGTAGGCCTAAAATTTTTATGGTATAGCCTTCGTTTGCACTAATTTGCTTGAAAATTGCTTCACATGAGTGAAGTCCCAAAACACGGGACAAAATTTAGGGTACAATTTTGCGCCACTTCGTCGCGAAGAACGTCGCTTTGTTGCGATGGCTCATCGCTGCGAGCCTTTTCTTTGTCATGATGGACTGCTGCGACGAGGAGTCCTTTCGTTGCGATGAAGCATCGGGCAAAGCACTACTACAAATGGAAAAATTCCAAAGTTTTATTTTTTATACAAGCCTATTCCTTACTTATTTTTACGCACGAATGGGCAACAATGTGATTAACTCGCGAGCTTTCATAACTCTCATCTCATAACGGCTTCATTATTACCCTAACGATTTTAAGAACTCTGCTTTTACTTAAGCATATAACCATCAAACTGTGGTCCCATATTGTTAGAAATCGAAGGAACCATTAACAACACATAATTACATGGTTAATATATCATCAAGACTTCTTAAGGTGAGATACAAATTGGAATCAACTAGATATCAATTGGTTACATCCCACCATGGACTAGTCACGTCAGGTACCAGTTAGAATCGACCAGATACAAATTGGACTCAATCAGGAAGACAACAGACCTGTACAACACGATAGGAAAGAAGAAAGTGAAACCACACCTAGATGTCGCTATAGCTTCCCGTAGATTTGATGTGGACGTCAACACACCAATCCACATGACTCTATTTTGACATTGCTCTTCTGCTCGGGAGACCGGTAACCTGGGCTCTGATACTAACTGTCACGACCCCAAAATACAACGGGATAATGCGGGCACTTACTCTAACCTATCCAGGTAGGAGAACCCTATAACCACCCAATCCTTAATATGCTGAAGTCTTTTTAAGCAATTTCAAACGTAATGATATAGAACCAACTACATAAATCTTAATAATCATTAGACATTTAATATACATGGATTGCCAAATATGCAAGATGTTACAATTTTCCCAAGATCTAGTCTAAGCCTGTACAAGAGCTACTAAAGAAAGGACATGATAAAACATAAATAACACAACTCCCACCTGAAGAATAGAGAACGAAAGTTGCTGGTGGAGACTCTTCAATCCAAGCTCGAACTTCAGCCAACCTATCACACATTTATACCAAAAGTGTAGCAAGAGTAGCATCAGTACAACCACACGTACTGATAAATATCATCGGCCGACTAAGACTAGTTAACATAACTCGCATATATAGAAATCAATGCTAAACAGATACTACCACTTCAACATACAATAAGATAATTTAGGTAATTGATCATCTATAAGTACTTCTCATCCATCCCTGCCCATCTACCCTTCATTCGAGCAAAAGGGTATCCTCTAGCCCCTACTAACTTTCTCTTGTTCACATCTGGGATTACTTACACAACTATGCTTAGTGGTAAGGCATTACCCACTATCCAAGCTCTCCCAGCAGCTACCAACCCTCTCAGGTTATTCGATCTAGGTACACACGATGTAATAGTCTACATCTAAATGATTGAAGATCTCTACAAACATTTACAGGAATATATCCACCAGGGAACTAAGTTCATCTATCGCTCACTCATCAACATATTCAGTACTCACAGATCTTGCTCGTAACTACAACGTCACCTCATACAACTGATCACAAGGTACAACGAAGCATATAATGATAAATGTGATAACATATGCAATGATATATATGTATATTAGTGTGTACATACATGCTATGAGTCTTATTTTTGCCCACTAACCATGACCTGCAGGGGACCCTAGGTGTCCATGTACCATACCAGTGTGGTATCCGCTCCATAGAGATCATACTAGCAATAATCAATGCAATTAGGCTCTGTGGCCTATATCTAATGAATGCATGCATATATATATATATATATATATATATATATATATATAGTGTCCAAGACCCACTCACACTTAATCATGTCATCTCACTCATCACTTCCTGTTCTTTAGCCTATTCATACAAGCACAACATGGAAAAATACATATAATACAACCATGTTCGAAGACGAATACACAATTTCACTACAAACGTGTAATAAGGTAAGTATTAACTTCAATTGAAACCATAACCTACAAGTCCTTACCGAACTTACCTGCCACGCTGGTGGGTTCTAAACTTTAATTCAAGTCTGACCAACCATCCCCTTACGACACTAGCATAGGGTTCGTATTTCCAGATACATGATCATAACTCGCCTTAACTTCATTAACAGCCCATTCCTCCTAACTATGGGGCCTCCACGTAAGTACTTCTTGTTATTCCTTATTTAAGTCCCAATCCTGAAACATAACCATTGGGTTAATCTACTAAGGCCTCCCAAGCTATTATAATAGGGCTTCAACCACTCCAACTAGGCATCTAAACTTAACATAATTTATTTAAAAATCGCTCTAAAGTTATTCTTCTTACCGGCTAGATTCTCTACGGTTCAAGCATCACCTAGTTATCAAACACAAGGTTTAAGTCTAAATGCATTACATGCTAAGCACCATCTACACGCACAACTCACCATACACAAAATCATTCACAATCCAGGCTTATTAACTACATACAACTATTACCATGCAGACTCCGTGCCCAAAGGTCTAAGCATGTTGTCTCCATCAATTTCTATACAAGAATTATGCTTAATAATCAAGTCTTGCTATTATTAAATCATAACCTACCTCGAACGTTGGGGTGCTACCAAGATGCGTGCAACTTGCATGCCGTCCTCGTCCTAGAAAATCCGGAGGAATGGTTACCGGTAGGGGGAAGGGAGTCCAACCCCTTTTCTGACAGCTTTTTCTCTCTTTTCTTGCTTTTCTAGGGTTGAGAGAGAGCTGGAGCGTCTTTAGGAGAAGGTATCCTTTTGGAAAGTGTTTAAAGGTTGAACGGGTTTTAGTCCAGGTTTTTGTCCGGTGCTTTCGTCGCGACGAGGGAGACCGTCGCGATGAGGCCTCCTTCGTTGCGATGAACTGTCGCGGCGAGCTTAGTCTCATCACGATGAGGGAAGCTGTCACTTTGTCCTTGGCCACATTTTATGCCTGTGATTTATTTAAACACCCTCATAATCAATCCCACAATTTAACATAACTGATCATATCCCAAAAGTACTAATTCGGTTTCTTTAATCACAAATTTTCTATAACAACGGGACATATGGTTACATTTCCTCACCACAATTCTCATTAATTCTGTGAGGCAAAATGTTACCACATTATACAAAACTTGGACACCAATATTTGCTTAACTTTAACCAACTATGGGTGCTCGGTGCTCATATTTGTCATTTTCTCGAAAGGAGGACAACCAAACATGGCCTTGGCATCTAAAACCCTGCTTGTAAAACCCTTTCCTCCCCTCTCCATCGCTTCCTCTCAAACTCACTAGAAATGAGCAGACTTCAATCCTACGACGATTTCGTTAAGGTCCACGGCGTACTCTTAGCGGCCGCCGGCATCCCCCGTTCACTCCACAGACTTCTCTTTGAGAAGCTCTCCTCCGACACTTTCGATGGCGGCCGCTATTTCCAGATTGAGCCGCTCGACGATGGCCGCCAAAGAAGGCTACTTTTCACTTCTGATTTCATGGCCAACCACTCCAATCTCTTCCTTGTTGATCATGCTTGGACTTTTCGCTTATCCGATGCTTATAAGCAGGTTTCTTTTCGCCCACTATTTTCTCTCTAAAGATGAAGTGATATACATACACTATATACACTCCTTTTCTCTCCCAAATGGTAATGATTGGAATTTACACTTACTGGAAAATTGGTGACGAAGTAATTGTTTTTTCTTGAGCTTTACTTTCTGTTATTTGCGATTAATTTTTGTATGTACATAATTTTTTAAATCTCATAATGCAGTTGTGTGAAGTTCCGGGTTTAGCAGAAAGAATGGCTGCATTGATGTGTGTAGATATTGATTTGAACTCAGAGGCTGAGGAGGCAGGTGATGAAGATGGAGGTGCGGGTGAAGAGGATAGTAGCAAACTGAGTGTCGCGGAAATAATGGAGAGGGAAATGCATAAAGTAAAAGAAGGCCAGGATGATACGAGATGGTTGGACCTTGAGGAACTTGACATTGATGATGACATGCTTGTATCTCTTGATTTGCCTAGTAAACTTCCGGTACATTTTCTGTATAGATCTAAAATGTGATATCAACTCGGGCAATTAGAAACTAAAAACAAGTAGGAACCGAGTGTCTTTCGGGGACTTGGAATTACACATTTTTTTCTTGTACAAGCTCGTGATAGCATGGGCTTTATCTGCAGATAAGTAGTTCCCTTTATGGCTTTACTTTGCACTGAGACTGTTCCATCTTCTCTATGGATGAGAGATGCAACTTGTAGTTTCTTGTACATAATAGCTAGTCTAGATCCTTATTAAAAGTTGATAAAACAATAATAATAGCTAGCCTAAATCTCTTTATTGGATTTTTATTATGCATATAATGGAAGATATTTTAAGTTAGTGGTTAGAAGCAGCAAACAGTAGCTACATTATAGGGGCAAAAGTTATAAGTATGCAATGAGTCACCTGTAATGATTGGCACTTTTCACTTATGTTTGTTCTCCCACTTCTTACAATGTTCTTGTTGGTGCATTGTTTTTTTGTTAATTTAAAATTTCTTGCATCAGAACTTACTGGCACTGAGCTTGTGTGGCAACAATCTGACGGACATTGAGGTTGTTTCCAAGGAAGTTACCCGACTCAACAATCTTAAAGCTCTCTGGCTGAATAATAATCCAATTTTGGAGCATAGGTAAGTTGGCAAGAGCTCAGTAACTGGGCCGGTGGAGCAGTGAATGCTTAAATCTTTTTTTAATAGTAGTAATTGATGCTGGGTTCAACAATTTCCTTGTTGGCAAGCTTGAACAGTAATTGATGCTTCTTCCTTTTCTTCTTTGGATAGTAATTCAGAGGCTGCAATCATTCAGGGTTGTCCTGGTTTGGAAATTTGCAACTCAAAATTTACGTCTAACTATGGAGAGTGGGCATTAGGATTTTGTGGTGGAATCTATGACAAAGACAATGCAGGCTGTGCCCATCAAAGAGATCATCCTTTGGAGAGTGTGACATCTCTAGACCTTAGTAACAGGTCTATTCGCAATCTGATGAACAAGGTCAGGCCTATTCACACGTGTACTTATTTCCCAAATAAAGGAGCTATTGAATTTATCATGAAATTCTGCTCCTTCCCTTCTTTTTCCAAGAATATTAGATTCTTTGAGATAATGTGAAACTATGGCTGTCTTCTATGGATGTCGTGGTCTCTCCTTTGTCCTTCTAATCTTCCCCTGTTCATGCTACTTCTTTTTCTCAGGCATTTAATCCTGATGAGATCACATCTCTTTCTTATTTAAACTTGCGTGGAAATCCGTTAGACCAGAATTCTCTTAGCGATTTATTGCAGCTTCTTAAAGGATTCAGTTGCTTGCATTCTCTGGAGGTACCTCTTTTAACTACTGCTGCTTTAGTGTGAGCACATAATGATATTTATATAAACTATTTGAACAGGTGGATATCCCAGGGCCTTTAGGAGAAAGTGCTGCCGAAATTGTTGAAGCCCTGCGTAATCTTTCTCTACTAAACGGAGTAAACACATCCAAAATATTGGAGTCCGGGAAGTCTGTGGTTGATTCAATGTTGCAACCACGTCTTCCTGAATGGGCTGCTGGAGATCCACTAACAGATCGTGTCATAAATGCTATGTGGTTGTACTTAATGACGTATAGACTTGCTGATGAAGAAAAGATTGATGAAACCTCTGTATGGTATGCAAGCTAGAAATTATGATCATCTCCAAAGTTGGTATCTCTCCATGTGATGTCCTGTTTCCATTATTCAACTGCTCTAAACAACATGAAATAGTTCAGTTTATTAAGGCATTCTCAACTGAAGCTTTGGGTTTCTAGCTTTTCTCTTACTTGGTTATGAAGATTGCATCTGCAGACTCAGTAGGACCTAGAAAAAGTAGCACACTTTTCTGTGAGCTAAAGTCCCCGGAGTTCTAGTTGTGAAAAATTAGCCACTTGGACATTTAGCAATTGGGAATTAAAAAATGTCTGAGAGAGCAAAAGCTGCCATAACTTGGTATATTTAGTTCTATTAACGTGAGAATCTCTCTGTTTTGTTTTGTCAAATGTTTAACTTGGCTCCTTATCTAAGTTAGTGAGAGTTGCTATTGCAACTAAGAAGTCTTACAACTAGGTTGTGCCAAAGTTGCTGGACTATATGATACAATCCTTTTTTGATTCTGGACAATATTTTCTAAACTCACGCTCATATGTGTAATGTCCTCTTATGTGCATGTTTGATTGTGTTCATAGGTATGTAATGGATGAACTTGGTTCTGCTTTGCGCCATAGCGACAAACCAAACTTTAGAGTATCTCCTTTTCTCTACATGCCGGAGGGAAACTTGGCATCAGCTGTGAGGTTCTCTTCTTAAACCACCTGTGTTCTTGCTTACATATTGGGATGTTCTTTTGTAAACTACATTTTGTGTTAGAATAGGAATAGGAATAGCATATAGAATCCTAGTTAGAGTAGGAATAGGAATAGTATATAGAATCCTACTTGGTAAAGGATTGTTATCTAGTGTCTATATATAGGATCTTTGTGTAATAATGTAGACACAATTCAATAATATTTTTCTCCTATATTTCTCACATGGTATCAGAGCATTGGTGAGAAACATCGGTGAAAGAAAATTAGGTCAAAACAGTCGCCGGGCGTCAAATTCTGGCAACTTGCTAGGGTTGTGTTGCGTCACCCCGTGTCCGTTAGTGTTGTGCGAAAAATCAACACCACCACGGGGTCCCACACCTTCTAGCGACCATAACCCTAAATTTTCACCGACAGAAGCCTCTCCACGCGCCGATCATAGCAGACATATCCGGCAAGATCTAGGCCACGCACCGGGCGCGTGAGCCTCTTTTCGGCCATCTTTTTCGAGAATTTCTTTTTCCACTCAGGTCGCCTGACTGTTCTGACAGCAAACTGATAGTTTTCTTCAAGTTTCGGCGAGAAACGTTATGTTCCGACGACTTCTCACTTTTTTCGGCAGATCTGAGTTTCGGCTGCACTTTCTCGGGCAGATTTGAGTTTGTGCTGACTGTGTTTGGCAGATGTGAGTTGCTGCTGCGTTTTCTCTTTGTTTCCGACGACTTATTTCCTGATTCCAACCAGATTCGGGCGATCAGATCTACTCTTTTTCGGCCATTTATTAAAGAAATATTTTATTGTCAGCGTCGCGCAAAGATTCCGAGCTGACCCATACCATTTTCTTCAAGATCCGGTCACTTTTTATTATAGTCCTATGATTAAGTCCGAACCCTTAATGAGGAGATCAAATTATCAAACATTACAATCCATGAAGAATCGACGAGGGGGAGGTCGTTTTGGAAGATCTCGACCTAGGTGTAGCTATTGTAATAGGCTTGGACACACTCGTGAAGTATGTTATTCTCGACCTAAGTGTAGTTATTGTAATAAGCTTGGACACACTCGTGAAGTATACTATTCTTTGCATGGTCGGCCACCTAAAGATGTTCATGTTGCTCAGCCTAACACCACAAGTAATAAATGGGTTTATTTATCTGAAGAGGAATATGATGAGTATCTTCGATATCGAGCAAGTAAGCAGACATGTCTACCAGTAGCCTCAGTCGCACAGTCTTCTACCTTTGGATCATGGGTTGTGGATTCTGGCGCTTCTGACCATATTTCTGGTGATAAATCACTTTTGTCAAATATTGTTTATTCACAGTCTCTTCCAACTATTACTTTAGCCAATGGGAACCAAACCAAAGCAAAAGGAGTTGGACAAGCTAATCCCCTATCATCTGTCACTTTAAGTTCTGTTCTTTATGTCCCTGGTTGTCCTTTTAATCTTGCGTCTGTCAGTCGTTTGATTCGTGCCCTAAATTGTGGCATACTATTTCTTGAGGACTCTTTTATCATGCATGATCGCAGTACGGGACAAACAATTGGTGTAGGATATGAATCACAAGGCCTCTACTACCTTAGCTCTCGTACCTCCTCCGTAGCATGTCCAGTTACAGATTCTCCAGAATTAATTCGCAAACGTTTGGGACATCCCAGTTTGTTCAAGCTACAAAAGATGGTGCCTAGTTTGTCTAATATGTCTACATTAGATTGTGAGTCATGCCAACTTGGGAAACACACTCGCACTACCTTTCAACCTAGTGCTGAGAGTCGTGCAGAGTCTATCTTTTCCTTAGTTCACTCTGATATTTGGGGTCCTAGTAGAGTTAGCTCAACCTTAGGGTTTTGTTATTTTGTTAGCTTCATTGATGATTATTTAAGATGTACTTGGATTTTCTTAATGAAAGATCGTTCTGAGTTGTTTTCTATATTCAAGAGTTATTGTGCTGAAATACAAAATCAATTCGGTGTCTCTATTCATACCTTTCGTAGTGATAATGCCCTAGAATATATGTCCTCCCAGTTTCAGTAGTTTATGGCTCACCAAGGAATTATTCATCAGACTTCTTGTCCATACACCCCTCAACGAATGGAGTAGCAGAGAGAAAGAATAGGCACCTCATCGAGACTGCTCGCACTCTTCTCATTCAATCTCATGTTCCGCTGCGTTTTTGAGGCGTTGCAATTCTCTCATCTTGCTATTTAATTAATCGGATGCCGTCGTCTTCCACTCAGAATCAAATTCCTTATTCAATATTGTTTCCTCAGTCACCTCTATACTCTATTTCCCCTCGTGTCTTTGGGAGTACATGTTTTGTTCATAACTTAACCCAACTTAACCCCTGGGAAAGATAAATTAGCCCCCCGTGCTCTCAAATGTGCCTTTCTTCGTTATTCTCGGGTACAAAAGGGATATCATTGCTACTCACTTGATCTTCGTCGGTACCTTATGTCAACTGATGTCACATTCTTCGAGTCTCAGCCTTACTTTACAGCTTCCTCTGATCATGATCATCTTAGCATATCTGAGGTCTTACCTATACTGACTTTTGAGGACTCTACCGTTACTTTTACATCTCCTTCCCTTGTGCCACCAGTCTTACCCGTATCGACTTTTGGGGAACCTATAATACCTTCTACATCTCCGTCCACAGTGACACCACTCCTTACTTATCATCGTCGTCCACGTCCATCATCAGGTTCAGATGATTCCCGTCATGCACCCAACCTTGCACCTACTACAGACTTGTCTCCTCTTAATCAACCGATTGCACTTCGAAAAGGGATACGGTCCACTCGTAACACTAACCCTCATTATACCCTCTTAAGTTATCATCGTCTGTCATCACCCTATTATGCCTTTGTATCATCTTTGTCCTCTGTCTCCATTCCTAAGTTTACAGGAGAAACACTTTCTCATCCAGGATGGCGACAAGCTATGATTTGACGAGATGCCTGCTTTACATACAAGTGGTACTTGGGAGCTTGTTCCTCGTCCTTCAGGTAAATCTACTATTGGTTGTCGCTGGGTTCATGCAATCAAAGTTGATTCGGGCGGCCAAATTGATCGGCTCAAGGCTCGCCTTGTTGCCAAAGGGTATACTCAAATATTTGGGCTTGATTATGGTGACACTTTCTCTCCCGTGGCCAAAATAGCATCTGTATGTCTTTTTCTATCCATGGCTGCTGTCCGACATTGGCCTCTTTATCAATTGGACATTAAGAATGCTTCTCCATAGTGACCTTGAGGAGGAAGTTTATATGGAGCAACCACCTGGTTTTGTTGCTCAGGGGGAGTCTAGCTTGGTGTGTCGATTGCGCCGGTCACTTTATGGTCTTAAACGATCTCCTTGAGCTTGGTTTGGAAAGTTTAGCACAGTAATTCAGGAGTTTGGCATGAATCGTAGTGAAGCTGATCACTCTGTGTTTTATCGACATTCTGCTCCAAATCTATGTATTTATTTGGTGTTTTATGTTGATGATATCGTTATTACCGGCAATGATCAAAATGGTATCATTAGTTTAAAGCAACATCTCTTTCAACATTTCCAGACTAAAGACCTTGGCAGACTAAAGTATTTTCTAGGTATTGAGGTTGCTCAGTCCAGATCAGGTATTGTTATTTCGCAACGCAAGTATGCCTTAGACATTCTTGAGGAGACGGGAATGGTGGGTTGTAGACCCATTGACACTCCTATGGATCCGAATGCTAAACTCCTACCAGGACAGGGGGAGCCACTTAGTGATCCCGGAAGATATAGGCGTTTGGTTGGTAAGTTGAATTATCTCACAGTAACCAGACCTGACATTTCCTATCCTGTGAGTGTTGTAAGTCAGTTTATGGATTCTCCCTGTGATAGTCATTGGGATGCAGTTGTTCGCATTCTGCGATATATAAAGTCAGCTCCAGGTAAAGGACTACTCTTCGAGGATCGAGGTCATGAGCAGATCATTGGATATACAGACGCAGATTCTACATCCGGATATTGTGTTTTAATAGGAGGTAACTTGGTGTCATGGAAGAGTAAGAAACAGAGTGTGGTTGCTCGATTTAGTGCAGAAGCAGAATATCGAGCAATGGCTGTAGCAACTTGTGAACTAGTTTGGATCAAACAGTTGCTGAGAGAACTAAAATTTGGAGAAATCGGTCAGATGGAACTTGTGTGTGATAATCAAGCGGCTCTTCATATCGCATCAAATCCAGTATTTCATGAGAGGACTAAGCACATTGAGATTGATTGTCACTTTATCAGAGAAAAGGTACTCTCAGGTGATATTGTTACAAAATTTGTGAAGTCGAGTGATCAACTTGCAGATATCTTCACCAAGTCCCTCACTGGTCCTCGTATTGATTATATCTGTAACAAGCTAGGTACATATGACTTGTACGCACCAGCTTGAGGGGGAGTGTTAGAATAGGAATAGGAATAGTATATAGAATCCTAGTTAGAGTAGGAATAGGAATAGTATATAGAATCTTACTTGGTAAAGGATTGTTATCTAGTGTCTATATATAGGATCTTTGTGTAATAATGTAGACACAATTCAATAATATTTTTCTCCTATATTTCTCACATTTTGTATATATTCATTATGGAAAAAAATACATTTTGTATATATTAGAGTACACAGGAAATACCTTGTGTAGATGACTACTTGGAATTTGCAGCTAGGAATGCCCATCTCTAAAGTACTCAGAGTGTATACCTCTTGTACCCAGGCTTCAAGCTTTTTCCCTTTTGTGAATAAATCTCTAAAAGTACAACAACAACAACAACAACAACAACATAACCAGTGTATTCCCACAGCGTGGGGTCTGGGGAGGGTAGAGTGTACGCAGTCCATACCACTACCTCAGAGGTGAGGTAGAGAGGCTGTTTCCGATAGACCCCCGGCTCAAGACAGTCTAAAAATAGGCTAAAAAGGACGTAACAATGATACAGGGTAAAAATACAAGATAAAACTACAAGAGACGATAGGGTAAAAATACAAGATAAATCTCTAAAAATACCTATCCAAAAAGAAAATAATAAATATATGTCCTCCCTTCCAGATCCAAAAAATAATAAAAAGTATGTCCTTCCTCTTTTCAGGTCTCAATTGTTTAATTGAAAATTGTTGTTTCCAATGAATTGGTAATAAATGAATTTTTGAAAGTAGTACGTAAAACACCTCGTTTCTTTCTTACATATTGGGATTTTGTATTCTTATTTTGTGAACCTTTTTTTGGGTACGAAGAGGTATCACTTTTATGGATGATTGGTTGGAACTAGTAGATAGCAAGTATCCTAAGTAACTTTCCTTGGAAAAAGCTTAGCGAGTGAAATGAGATCCACTGTGTAGAACACATATGTATCCTACTCAACAGAATATTGGAAAATTATCCTTCTCATAGTCTCCTCTATGGCCTAAGGATGAAGGTCTTTTTCCAGTGGAAAGCCTGATGAGGAAATTAAAACAGAGTTGCTACGCACTTCTTCTGCTTCTCTGATGAAATTATTATGCATTTAAACTTTTAACTCTGCGAACTGCCATATTCTGAAACTTACACTAATCTTATTAATGATTTCAGTTATTCAATTCTTTGGCCGATTGATGATGTTCGAGAAGGTGACGAGTGCACTCGTGATTACCTATTTGGTATTGGGGAAGAGAAGCAGCGATCTGCTCGCCAAACTGCTTGGTTCCATACACCAAGAAATTATTTTGTCAAAGTATGTATTTACTTCTTCATATTTGATTGTTCTTGTTAACTGAATATAGATGCTCAACATGAAATTTGGTTTCTGTAATTCTTCAGGAATATGAAAAATACAAGAAGAAATTGCAATCGATCAAAATTGCTAGCCCAATTCAGGGGTCATCAATTACAAGTAGTCTGTGTCGTGGTGATGGAAGTGCTTTACGTGTGTACGCTGACATACCTCAAGTGGAAGAATATCTGACTCGTCCTGAGTTTGTAATCAGTATGTCTATTTTGATCCCACTAAAATTTCCCTTTATTAGATTGTTGACTATTTCTGTGTTGTTATCACTGTCTGGACTTGGTCTTTAATGTTCCGTGGACTCAAATTGCTTACAGTCAAGAAAGTGTGTACTAATTGTTTGAGTGCAATTTTATGAACATTTAATTGACTCAAGACTCTACTCATAAATTACCTTGCACATTACTGGTGGTGTTTGTAGCAACTGAGCCCAAAGATGCAGACATTATATGGACAAGCATGCAGATAGATGAGGAGACAAAGAAGTCCGTAGGAATAAATTACGAACAATATATAAATCAATTTCCGTTTGAGGCTTTCCTGGTTATGAAACATCATTTAGCCGAAACTATTCAGAAGGTCATCATAGATATCATTTTTCTTATAGTGGTTGAGCACTTGTTCTTTATGCAGGATGCTGATGCTAAAATTTGTCCACCTAACAGGCTCATGGATTGGTCGAATGGCTTCAGCCTACTTATAATCTTGAGACACAGCTAAGTCAACTTATTGGAGATTTTCACCTACGTGAAAGAGGGAAACTAGACAATTTGTGGATCTTGAAGCCATGGAACATGGCACGAACTATTGATACGACAATAAATAGCAATTTATCTGCTATTATTCGTCTCATGGAGACTGGCCCAAAAATCTGTCAGAAGTACATTGAGCATCCTGCTCTATTTAAAGGGAGAAAATTTGATATTCGATATATTGTCTTGGTTCGCAGTATGAATCCCCTGGAGATCTTCCTTGCAGAAGTTTTCTGGGTATGTACATATTCAGTGGTGTAGGTTTTCTCATGAGTGGTCGAGAAGTTGAAAAGAGAACAGTTTCACTAGGATACTTTACATTATAACATATAAAATGCCTTTTTTCAGATTTGTTTTCTCGTCTCTGGCTGATTTTGTTCCCATTTTCCTTTCAGATCAGATTGGCAAACAACACATATACCTTGGAGAAACATAGCTTTGATGAATACGAGACTCATTTCACTGTAATGGTAAGCACTGATTACTTCCCTATTTGTTGATTCTCCAGCTCCATTATTAGTTTGAGTATTTTATTTGATATAATTGCATGATTTAATTCCTTGACTTGGTTCGTGACATTTAGCGTAATATTCTCCTGTAGAACTACAGAGGCAGGTTGAACCATATGAATACACCAGATTTTGTGAAAGAATTTGAGAAGGAACATGAGGGTGAGGGTATTTCCTTTTCAATATCAATAATTTGATTTCCTCCTGTCTGTATATTGTTGATTTAGCAGGAGACAGTGATTTAGTTACTAGTCTCACTCTCTTGTCTTTGTTGCAGTTAACTGGCGGGATATCCACTCAAGGATTAGAAATATGATCAAATCGGCGTTTGAAGCAGCAGCTGCTGTGAATCCAGAAATGCAACATAGCAAATCTAGGGCAATGTATGGGGTTGATGTCATGCTTGATTGCCATTTTCAGCCTAAATTATTGGAGGTATGACAGCTATACTGCCTTATAGCAATTTTCAATGTTTAGTAGTTCCTGAAAGATGACTGCTCAAAGCATGACCTTGTTTATGGTCATCTTGCTTTTGTCAATATGGTTATGGATTTTGTTGCTTGCTATTTTCCTGTGTCATTGTATCTTATTGAGACAGGAAATGCACCCTCCCTCTTGTTAAGCTCTATCTGCAATGATGAACTCTAAAACCAGATGGATATTTTTTGGATGCAGATTACCTACTGCCCTGACTGTACTAGGGCAGTCACATACGATACTGAAGCTGTCGTTGGTGGAGGAGAAACTGTTAAGGGAAAAGATTTCTACAACTATATCTTCGGCTGTCTCTTTCTAAATGAAACTAAACATGTTTCCCAATTGTGAGTGAAACCCAGGCATGCAGAGCTCTTCACTGCAATTTGCATGCCAAGGTAAAACTCTTTTGAGTTATGCAAGTGTGTATCAAGAGAAAGATACAAGCAAAAAGCTGTTTGTACACCATGTATCTATGGAAAAGTAGGCCTGAGAATTTAGAGCCCTTTTAGTTTATCACACCCACCAAAAAGCTATGCAGAACTGCCTCACCAACCCCTCTCTTCCTCAGCTGTCTCGCAGTCGGAGATGCAGCATATTTCCATGGTCTATTTTTCTCTGTAATTTAGGGTCTTGAAAACTCTCCAGCATCATTCTCCACATTGCTCTGTTTTCGCTTTCATTTTTTAGATTATCTTTTTTTTTTTGGGGGGGTGGGGGGGCACATAAACTATGGTGTCTTCTTCGGGGGATCAGATTTGTGCAATACTGGCTCCCAGTATGATTTTTCATGTCTGTAGCCTGTGAACATGGTAGAAAACCTATGTTTTCCAAGTTTATTCCCTGTTCAGTTGCAAAAGTGACTAATGCCTTTTCAGTTGTGGTTGGTAACAATTTTGCTTCCATGTGCTTAAGGTTCACATAGAACTGCATGTGATCAAATGTTTTTTTCTATTGAAATATGCTGATTTTATGTATACTTCAAGAGAATAGAGGAAAAATCTCCAGCTGTGCAAGTGCCTCGTCTTCTTACCATCCCTGTTTTCCCTATGTTTTTCTATCTTACAAGCATAGCGTCTTGCAACGTCATGAGACCTAAATGCTGTTTGTTTCTTTCCATCGTGTATATTTAGCTGGGTATCTCCATATCTGTGGCACGCTCTTGCCAAATGACATTCAATGAATAAGAATTGGTAAGAAACAAATGGTACTAGTTCTGGGTACAGGTTAACAGAAACTGTCAAGAAATAGACTGACAAAGACATAGGAAACGAATTGCAAATGTGCACAAACCATACATTGGCTGAGAGGCTCAAAATGTTGCTCCAGCAAGCTACTCATGAGAAAACCTAGAATAAGCCTTATGTGCATAGAGTACAACATCCCTCGTAGGTAACGAGTAATCATCTTTGTCGAAACTATCCTTCTCTTCGTAAGAGCTAAAAGAACAAAGAATTGGCTAGTCTATTGAGAAGTAGCAAGTTTCTAACTTAGCAGCTACTTTGATTTAACTGATTCATGCGATTGACTTTTCAGTGTGGTTACTCTTTTTCTGCAATTCCAAGTTTGACATCCTTTCGAGCTCCAAAGCACGTTCAAGCTTTCCGACAACAGTACTATGTGCATTAGTTTTAACCCAAAGGAAATGATAATATTAACTATTTAGCGACATGATAATAATGATAACAGACTACCTTAGCTGCCCGGCTGCTCCATTCCCCTAGAATTGCTCTAAGCCTCTCATTTTCTTCTACATACTGTTACAGAACACCAAAAAACTAGAAGGATAAAAAGGAAATATCATGCAATCTTTTGCTGTAAAAGAAGATAGCAAGATTATGGAAAGCCAAATACTAAACAAGATGGAAAATGGAGTTAGAATAACATTTAGTAATAACTGTAACCACTACTTCTGTACATGAAAAAAAAGGGCAAAGTCAATTTTGCGTAATATAGAAAGTTACAAGAACCTCAAAATGTTTCTCTGAGGCAAGCAGAAAGGTTCGATCATAATAGATGAGTCATGCTTATAAAATCAATGTATGTTTGGAACAACTGTCGGCATTTAACTCGAATCAGACTAGCCTTGTAGGACTCATGCAATGGAGCACCTCGATGGCTAAAAAAATGGGGGGAAATGACATGGTGTGGCCACCAAAAATTTAAATGGCCCAACTTTGGTCTATATGCCCCTAAATACACTTTAGGCCCAAAATAATGACAACTTGTAACCACCTGAAGCAAAGACTATCCTACAATCAGAAAAAAACACAAAAAAGTAATGGCTACATTGGTGACTGATGCCTTCCAAATTCAGATTGTTCATTTAGGTTGTCAATTGCTACATCTTAATCAAATACTTGACTTTTTTTACAAGGCTAACCAAATACTTTGACTTTTCTTTTGATACATCATAGTTCATTCTTAATGGCAAAAGAGCAACAGTTGCAGCAAAAGAAGACAAACGAGCAGCACGAAGTTGCATCTTACGTATAAAATGACAGTTCTCCATGAAAAAGGGAACCCATCTCTGAGTACACCAAATGTTTTGCGTTTAAACAACGCAAGAAGTTTATTTTCCAAATAATTTTCTAACACACCTGATTGTTTGTACTGCGGAAGCGCTGCATCTCAGCATCCTTCTCTTCTATTAGAGATCGAGCAAGCTTAAGCTCGGATTGTAATTGATTCATCTGAAACAGAAATCTTTCAGCAGATAATAGCAAAACAGTAAAAGGATAACAAATACAGAGGTAAACTTCTACATGGAAAGAAGAAACTATCGGTATCAGACAAGTAAATTACATTCGTCCTTGAAAACAATTCCCTCCACGGATACCGAAATAGAATCAGGGAAAACAACAGAAGAACCATATAAACTCAAAAGCAACAGTCTCTTAAATTCATTAGTTCTCTTAATTTTCATCACGCTCTCTCAAACTCAAGCTGGTGAAATAACTTGAGTTTGCAAATCAAGACCAGAAAAAGAAGTTGAATATGGTGGGCTGGTGGCTAGAGTTTTTATCTCCTCCTCACTGTCATGAGACCAACTGGATAATGATGGAGCTCTGTCCATGAGGAAGGTTTTTTTAAATAGTGACTGGGTTGTTCAGAGGAGGGAGTCAATACTCAAACTTTGATGCCTCAAAGAAAGAAAAGAAAAGACTTCTCTAGAATGGTAACCAAAAATTCAATAATTAGAAAAGTCTCAATATCCGGACTCTGATATCGTGAGGAGAAAATAAGAGAAGACATTTCCAAATCAGCGTTTCAATATTCAAAGGAGTGATTCTATACTCAAACAAAGAAATAGAAAAGAAGATTTTTCTGGAACAGTGAGTGAGTTACCAGAAACGTAATGTTGAGAAGAGGAACTCAATACTCGACTCTGATACCATGAAGAAAACTAAATGAAAACAAGCTTTCTGCAAAGGTGACAACAAATTCAATTAAAAGGACTCAATACGGGCTGCAATGCCATGAGGAAAAAGAAGAGAAGGAGAAGTTTTACTTGAAAAAGTATCTGGAAAAATGACCGCCGTGATGGTTAGAGGAGACGGTGTTATTTAGAATGACGAAAAGAAGTACAGTGCTATTAGAACAGTCATCGAAAATAAGAGCGGTGCCACCAGAATAATCATTAGAAAGAGACAAGAATATAATAATTATTTTAAAACTTCGATCAAGCAGACAATGTAAAATCACGCCAGTAGATAAAAGTTGCTTGAGTCTCTACCTAAGATTGTAACAACTTTTACCATGTGAAAAAAAAAGAGAAAATGCAAAATATTCAATGGTATTCTACAAAATATTCTATAATATTCGCCTTACGTAAGTTTTACATGACATGTGAATCTAGACATATATAACTTTATTAATTTTCTTGATTTTCAACAATAATAAAATACAGAACATGCTCATGACTAGTATTTGTGGAATTGGACTTGGATGTACAAGTTCAATTTTTTCACCCAGAGAGCTATACAAAGCAAGTAATGTTAGTTCTGCATAGGATAAAAGTACTTCAATATCTACCGGCAGTGGCTAAGCCAGAATTTTCACCAAGGGGATTCAAAATATGAAGAAGTAAACACACGGAGAAACTGAAAGGGGTTCAACATCTACTAAATATATATATATAAAATAATTTTGACCATGTATAAATAGTCTAATTTTCCGCTGAAGGGGTTTTGGGATGGTCTCCCTGGACCCTACCTAGCTCCACCCTTGTCTACAGGCACTTAATTTTGTAAGAAAAGAGATAGGTCCAAAATACCACAAGCCACCAATAATACCTCAGCTGAAAGTGTGCGCAATTCTTGGTCTCGAGCTGCCAGTAAGTGGGCCAGATCAACCTGCAGAACCAAGGGATTGATTATTTTCACCATTTTCATAGTCCAAACTCTAATAACAATTGAGTGATTACCACACGAAGATGTTGATTTCATTAATGAATAATTCCACAATATATGTGCTAAAATAACATTAGCTTCCAAATTATTATCTTGCAGAATATAAAATATGCAACTGCTGGTGTATGTTATGCCATCCTTAGCATCTATGACCTTTTTTCTTTGTTTCCTGGTTTTGTCATTAAGAAACTTGTTCAGATAGTTATTAACAGCTACCTTGGTCAACAACAATAACAGAAGTGAAGCCCCTTTTTCATAATCTTAAACAGAAAATACCTTCACCAAGATCTTATAAAGAGGAAAGTGTGGAAGATCATTTACCACTTTCAGATTTATGATAGTTGACACAGGTTTATCCTTCTTAAATTCTTTGGTTTTTTTTCTGACTTATAGCTTAATGATCACAGACGCCAACTCACTGTGCAGACAAAAAGTCACATTCTTTCTTTTCTAGAAATAGAGGAAGGAGATCCCAGTACCAACGGAACTTCAATAAAGAGAAGCTTACCTGCGGTGCACTCCCATCATTAGACCTTTCATATTTGCTCAAGGATTCCTGTAATCCAAGAATCTGAAGGAAGAAAAACATCAAAATTCAGACAGAGAAATAAAGAATATAATTCCCCAAGAAACAAAAATAAATATAAAAATAAAAATTCCACAAGAAACAATGACTAAAACCTAATCAGAGTGCCATCTTTTTTTTTCCTATTTCGGCCGCAAGAAACCGACATCCTGTGGCCACCAAAACCTAGAAATGTTGGAACTCTATCTTCCTTTCCAAAGAATAGCAGGAGATCCCCGAACATGCAACACAAATGACCTCTTTGTGTTGTTAACTATTTGATGCACCAACTGGTAAATTAAAGCTGCTCAAAGTTCAGTTCCGACTTTACTCTCTCCTTGCAAAGAAACATGGCTGGAACCTTATTTCTACAAATAAAAATATCAGAGATTTCTTTATCAACATATACCTCCTCACTCAGAAAGTGTATATTTTCCTGCTGATATTGCAATAAGGCCATGAGCTGATCAGATAGTCGACCACCATCTTGATACCTATATAACAAAAGGCTCGCAGTGAACATCTGAAAATCATTTATCATCCAGAGGCAGCTTGTAATCATTTCAAGATCTTTGTTCACATCTGTTCTCAAAAATCCTTACTCCAAGGAACATAGAGAAGATGGCATCTCATCACACTGAGAATGACTACACATCTTCAAGTTCTAACTGTTGGTTGAGAAACACAAGGATATTTGGTTATTCTTTAGCATCAGTTTTCCCCCCAAACCCTGCTACTTCTCAAACAACCAAAGACGTAACCATCTCAGGAGACAGTATAGCTTTCGAACCTTTCATTCCACAACTGTTACTTGCATATGGTAGCTATATCTCAATATCAATGTGTTGAAACATATAGACTACTTTATCACTCCCAATTTATTAAGTTACTTTTCGTTCTAGTCATTCCGATATATTTTACCTTTTTTCATTATGGCTTCCGATCGTCAAGACTTTAGTTGACATAAGCTTTTCACAGTCATCTAAAAAGGATTAAGAGAGTAGTTTGATTGTGCCTCTGTAAATATTAAAACTAATTCCTTGTGCTATTTTTTTCTTTCAATATGCATATTATTGCTTCCGTTCTTAATAGACTCAAAAAGAGTAATGTGCTTTGAGAACCAAAAAATGTGGCAAAAATGTGCAACAAGAAAATGTGTCTGCAAAAGCTCTTTATTCTGCACGGGACTCCTGGAAGAGACATTCATTAATGGAGCATTTAATGTCAACTAGTTTGTCACGGCATATAATGACTAAACTACGAGTCAATTTTCTGCAAATTCAACATCGTAAATCTAATGTGGTACCTCAGTCCTTCCAAAGAATTTGATGGTTGAAGTGGAGAATAAAGTGACTTCAGAACATCGGGCTGGGAATCAAATGAATTGTATTGATGAACATAACCTGTGATAATTGAAGGTGTTGCACTGAAAAATGTTATTTTGCACATATGTTTCCGAATCACAATTTAGAATTTACAATACGCACTCAACAATCCTAAACAACTCTTAGTCATCAAACACGATGTTTTAAGACTCAACTTCACCTAGCAATTTTATGGAATTTCTTTTTAAGACAAGTGGGATTTACTATAAAAATATAGCTAGACAAATGACACTATATTTTGGAGGATCTGACACAAAGGAGGTCACTAACCAATATAGAGAGTCATGAAAGAAGCAGCACAGACTACTTCAGCCAGCATGATTATCCTGCAAAAATGGTGGAAAATGCATCAAACCTCTGATTAAAAGGACAATCAAGTTATAGGAAGCTACTCCAATACCACCACAATGACAAATAAACCTTCAATTGCAGCATTGACTATATAATAGAAGTTTGAATGGCTACACCTCACATGTGGCTGAGATCTTGAACATTTTAAAGATTATGGCCTCGAAGCTGCCTCTAGATCCAGTGTAATGTCAATCTTCAGCTTATGTATTCCACATGTAAATGACATATTTAAGACCAATTTGGATTGTTATGATTCAGTAGTATTGCATAGGAGCAAGGTCCATTGAATGTGGTCCATTTCGAGAAATTTTTAAGAATTGATAAACGGAATGAGACATTGGTTTCTTACTCATGCAAAGGAACTAATTCTTGGAAAATTTATAATGATGTTTGTCCCGCATATAACCAGGAAGATTGCCATCGACAACGCCTTTCAGTCTGATCTTAGGTAAAAAAAACAACCCCAAAGATTTTGGACCAAATTGACAATTTTGGCCCATTCTTTTTGCCTGGATCAATAGATCCTTTTGATATTTTGTATCCACTTTGGTTTAATATCCGTCCTTGAACTGGATCTCTTAAGCTGAAGCGACAAAGGCAGAAGTAGGGATTCCCTCTGCCATATTTTACTCTCATCATGCGTCAGTTGTCTGGGGTATTTTGAATTCAAAATTATTCTCTCACAATATTTTGGGGGATCATTCAGTCTATGTCTAGAATCTTCAGGTTTGGAGTAGAAGATATTTTTTTCTTTTCTTCTGGTTCCAAATAAAGCAAACAGGAGCCAAATAAATATATACTGAGAATCAGTTCCTTCATCCTTCGTTTCTCCTTGGTTTAACCCATCAAGCAATACATCAAGCTCCAAGAAAGTCCATTTCAGACTCTTGATCCCTCTGTACTTTCTCAAAATAAGAGGCTTTGATCTCTCTGTCACCTCTTCCATGGTATGTTTGGTATGACTTACCTATCGAGAGTGTAAAAAAAAAAAATACTATTTCTAATCATCATTCAAGTTGCTTTGACTGTCCAAGAAACTTAACTTGAAATTCTATGATAAAAAATCCGTTCTCAAATCCAAATCCATGAAAAGAAATGCACCGAGCGCAAAAGTGTTCAGTGTGCAGACAATTACAACAACAACAACAACAACATACCCAGTGTATTCCCACAGTGTGGGGTCTGGGGAGGGTAGAGTGTACGCAGTCCATACCACTACCTCAGAGGTGAGGTAGAGAGGCTGTTTCCGATAGACCCCCGGCTCAAGACAAAACAGTCTAGAAAAAGGCTAAAAAAGGACGTAACAATGATACAGGATAAAAAATAAGATAAAACTACAAGAGATGATAGGAAGTTACATGTAGTAACAAACAACAGACAAAAACAGAGCACTGCCACAAAATACTACCACGAGGAATCCAAGAACAAGAAACTAAAAGCGTATCACTACGATTACTAGTCGGGACTAATAAGGGAAAACACTCCTACCTACTAGCCTACACACACTTCTACCTACTACTCTTCTACCCTAATCCGCGTCCTCCACACCTTCCTATCTAGGGTCATGTCCTCGGTAAGCTGCAACTGCGCTATGTCCTGTCGGATCACCTCTCCCCAATACTTTTTCGGTCTACCTCGTCCTCTCCTGTAACCATCCATAGCCAACCTCTCACACCTCCGCACTGGAGCATCCGTGCCTCTCCTCCTCACATGTCCGAACCATCTCAACCTCGTTTCCCGCATCTTATCTTCCACCAACGCCACACCCACCTTATCTCGGATATCCTCATTCCTAATCCTATCTCTCCTCGTAAACCCGCACATCCATCGCAACATCCTCATCTCCGCCACCTTCATCTTTTGAATATGGGAGTTCTTTACTGGCCAACACTCAACTCCATACAACAAAGCTGGTCGGACCACCGCTCTGTAGAATTTGCCTTTAAGTTTAGTAGGCACCTTCTTATCGCACAAGATTCCAGATGCGAGCCTCCATTTCATCCACCCAATTACATGACAAAAAAATTATTTTAGAAGGAAAAGGTCTCCGGAGCCTGTTTCTCAGGTAAAATTGGCTATACAGCATCTCAATATTCAGGAAGCTGCATAGAACCGAGGAAGAAAAGGCAAAAGTAATCTTGGAAGGTCAACCTGAGTAGTGTGGATATGGAGAGGATGCTAATATCTGGATCCCAAACCATGACCAGCAGCATTGCAGCAGTTCCTGCAATCGAAGTGTTTCAAATGGATATTCACTTCAGTAGGAACTACAGACTGAAAAATAGAAATAATTGTGGCAGAAATATAATCTTCATGGAAGTTGGCAATTCAAACTTAGTACTTCCCCCAAGTCTCCTTCAACAAAGAACAAAAGGCTATGGATATTATCTTTAGGGCTCACAGTTGCAAATTAGCAAGCTTCTCAAAAGATTTATGTGATTGTCTTTTCCCCTTCTTTTCCAGGAAGTAAGAGATGGAGCATTGAGAAAGTAGAAAATTTGAATGATGTAATGCATCACAAATATTCACAAGTGTAAATTAGTAGGCGGAAAAAGGAAATCATTATACTGCTTTGCTGAAACACACGATTCAACTATAATAAGCCAGTCCTGCAAGTAACCAATATATTTGGCACTACAACAAGATTTGTTTAGACTTCTGACCATATATTTTTTTTGATAACCGTGGAGTCCGGGCCAGCTTGCACGCACCGACTAGTTCCAGATTTGTTTTAACCATATATTTTGAGATTAGAACTAATTAAAACAATACATAGTACACAAAAAAGGCTGAAGACAACTAAAGAACCAAGTAGAGATCATATACCATATGCAATTGTTGCAAATGGTAAGCGAATAATATGCTTCAGCTTCTGGCTGAAAACACAGTAACCCTACAAGATTAAACCATTATGCACTTCAAAAATTAATCACTTCACAACATATGATTTGGATCATGGTAAAAAAAGAAGGAAACAGACAATTGTTGATCTTAATAAGCAATATGTAATCCTCAGCAAAGTAGTGAAATTACAAGTCCTCCATTCTCATCCCAGTAGCCTAAAATATTCTATGTGAAAATGGCACAGAGAAGTTGCCACCTTGGCCAACTGACTTTTACTCCTTTGTACACCCAAGATTAAAAGTGGACAAGCCAACCTTTAGTCTCATATAGTTTGGTTACTAGGTTTTCTTCCTACATCTGTCAGGTCATTGAACTCTCTGGTAACACCATATTAAGAACATCCATAGAATGCGCAGTTGCTTACACCAGAAAGTGTAGCTACTTTAATGCTATGCATGTTTTGGCACCACAGCAGCCTATAATATATGCACAATGCCTCACGGGAATATGTTATAAACCAAAGTGGTATAAGGAGAGATTGTTTTCAATATCCAGTTCTTTTTATTCTGTACATGTCAGTTGGGGAACGACGCGGCAGAAGGACACGAGGGAGAGAAAAGAAAGTTATATCCAATGAGGCAGTGTCAATATTAATCATTGACTCCCTGTGTTATCTTCATCCACTTTGCGCGGTCTCTAAGCCATGATCTATAGTTCAACAGAAAAATGCCATCTGTGACATCAAAAACTACAAATTATCCAGTAATGTATAATGGAAAAATCAATGGAAAAATCACCTGCAACCGTATTTTCTGCACTTGGTATACCAGATATTGCTGAAAAATGCCTACAGATATTTAATACTTAGGTTTAACAATTAGAGTGAAGTCAACAACAGGAAGAATAAAATGATGAAAGAGATTTATAACTTATAACTTGGCCAAGATGAAACAATATAACTGGAGAGGATAAGTCACAGGGACAGACCGGTGATAACTAAGAGGGCCACATTACAACTGCAAAGAAGCTGGGAAACTAATCCTCGAATAGGGTGAAATATCCATGTAGCTCCCACAGCCAAAAAAGCAAAACCTGCCTAGAATTTGTTTTCAATCAGCTCCCAAATAAGTGACTAATTTGTATGCGGTATTGAAATAGAATTACTTGCCAATAAGATACAGTAGAAAACACTCCAAATAAGGCTTGTAGGCCTCCTATTACCGAATAGAGGTGCCTCATCCGGTATGTCCAGGAACCTACAGTTAAACAGGCAACAGAGCCATTTATTTATAAGCAAGAAAGCTCCAATATTAAGTCAAAAAGAATCATAACTTTCATTTTGACACAACATTTCACTTGGCAAGTCACACAATTGACCATAAACATCTCTTTTTTGCTTAATACATCGTCTTTGTATCAGCCTATGTTCCTCCTTCCCCTTCTTTATACACTCATAATTTACAGTCCAGATGCTAAGTTTGAAGATCATAACGCTTAAATATATTCATTTAGTTTATTATACGAAAAAACCTAATTCACTGGCCAAGAATCCATGCAAACTATCCTTTTATCACTGGCCAAGAATTCTTTTGTTATATAGAAGTAGAGTTCACCAGGATGCTAGCCACTATACTGAGTTAGCATTCACAATTAGGTATTGACAAAAATTGCCAAAGCAGGTATTTACAAAATAGAATTTCAGGCAGGATAAAGAGAAAAATTAACTGAATTTACAAGTAAAGAACAAAGATTGCAATTGATGGTGGCAAAATGAGAATGTAGAGGATTAGCGCTTACAAATTGTTTTCCTCTTCATACATAGAAGAGGAATGTCCTTCTGCCGACATTTTCTTCTCCGACAAATTCCCTTTCCCAAACTCCCACTTCAAAACTAAACCACTCTCTTTCCTTGTGCATCCAAAGGTTTCTCTTCCTTACTTTTGTTCTAACTATACTTGCAACGTAAGCACCTCAGGTCACCTCGAAAATTGAATGGAAGGTGACTTTCAAGTCTTGAAATTAATATTGATTACTCATGATCAAGCCTAAGGGTCAAAGACCCTTAAAAAATTGATAAAGTTAATTGGGGACCCAATTAATATTCTTAAAACTTCTTAATCTTTTTAAAAATACAAATCAATCCACAACTATGTTTAATAAAAACAAAAAGTTAAAAGTGAAAAATCACTTTTCAAAATCAAATCCCAAACCCAAAATCGTTCCCTCTCTTCTTCTTCTCTCTCAACAACCTACTGCCCTCCATCGACAACAGATCGACGAGACAGCTATTTTCCAGCGATTTTCAACATTCGGCGACTCCAATTTCCAGTTCTTCATCGTTCCTTTTTAGCTTTCAACCATCAATCTCAATTTTTTCATAGGTAAAGGCTTCTTTTTTTTTTTCAAAAAATTAGGATTTTTTAATTATGAAGATAAAGATGGACTTGAGTTGTCTTCTCTTCTAGTGAGAGTTAACAAGAATGAGTATTTGATGCTTGAAAAGGAAACGAGAACCCGAAAAAACTCTATTTTTTGATTTTCTTGGGAATCTGAGTGAAATATGTTGTTATTGTTGTTATTATTGATGGGGATCTTGTTGTTGTTGTTGTTGGGGATCTTGTTGTTTTTGTTGTTGTTGTTCTCGAATAACAGTTGAGTTTTATTGGTGTTGTAGTATTAGTAAATGTTGATGTTGTTCTTGAACATTGTTGTTCAAGTGATTATATTTGTGGCTTGTTGTTTGTGTTGTTGTTATGTTGGTTGGTTCCCAGTGTTTGGTGTTCTTGGAGGTGTTGTTGTTTCTGTTGATTTTATTGAATTTTGTTGGTGTTATTGATGTTGTTTTATTAGTAAATGTTGGTGTTGTTGTTCTTATATGGTGTTGTTGCTCTTCAAAATTGTTATTCAAGTGATAAATGTTGATTTATGCTGAGGTTCTTGGTGTATATATGTGGTAAAATTTTTGTTAATACCATAACAGATGTGTAATATGTTGCAACAGATGAAGAATCTGTTGAAACATATTAAGCATATGTTGGAAATACCTATACCATCTGTTGGTTTACTCTTATTATGTTTCCAACAGATGACTCATCTGTTGCAACATGTAGGTCATCTATTGCAACATATGAGTCATCTGTTGCAACAGATGACCTACCTGTTGGATCAATTATTTGTACATTTTAAATTCACTATTTTTTTAATGATGCACAAATCAATCATTGACCTTTATTTTACTCTTGTTTGTAGATAAATGTCTCCTACTAAAAGGAAAGGAAGTGAATCAACTCCAAAGAAAGGAAGAAGAAAAGTAGCTAGGGTACATTCACCACTAAAAGAGCTTGCTATACAAGCAGTATCTCAATTAGAAGAAGAAGTCGCTTCTCAATCAGCTTTAAATATAGAAAAAAGAGAAGGAAAAAGAGAATGAGAATGAAATAAAAAAAAGTGAAGAATCTGGAGATTTAAGTAAAGATGAACAAGGAGATGAGGAAAGTGAGGGAGATGAAGGAAGTGAGGGAAGTGAGGAAGATGAAGAAGAAAGTGATGAAGATAAAAACTCAGTAGAGGAAGAAGGTGTAGATGAAGAGAGGGATGGAAAAGATAATGAAGTAGAATCAGAGGAAAGAGAAGAAGGAGAATCAGAGGAAGGAGGAGATAATGAAAGTGAAGATGAGGAAGAGGAACACCTTGATCCTAACAGTCCTTCCACTGAGTTTGTCAAAACATTCTGCATTGATAATTTTTCTGTGAGAATGCAGTGTGATGGTGTCACAAATTTAACTGGTGATTGTGTGGTAAAGTCAGCCATGGAAAAATCTTTTGACACCTTCAGAAAAATACTTCAAGAATAAAAATTAGATGATTATTTCAGAAACAGCTGCTTTGGGCAATATCTTGATTTGCCAGAGGACAATAATGCTCATTTTCAAATGACCATGGTGTATGGTCTTCTCAAACGTAGGATTATGTATGAGAACAATGATAAAATGGATGAAGTCTGGATAAATTATTGTGGCATGCCACTTTATTTTGGGTTGAAGGAGTTTGCCATAGTTACTGGACTAAAATGTCATCCTCCTTCTCAACCTATTCCTGTTGTTACACAAAAAAAGCACCCCGTACACCAAAGACAACAACAAAAAAGGATCTAAGTCAGCAACCAAGACTGTCAAGAAAATTCAAAAGGGAAAGTCAACTGATGGTGATGACTTGGTGTTCCTTGTTGGTTCAAGCTTCAAGAGTGTAAATTTACTTCAAGAGTTGGAAGTTAAAAGGCTTTCAAAGAAGCACAAGCAATCACTGTGCTTGGTTTGGTTTGTACATAATATTCTTTGGGCGAGAGACGTTAACAACAACATACCACTTGGTTTAACAAAGCTCTTGGAAGATCTGGAGGCATTCAACAACTACCCTTGGGATCGTGAAAGCTTCATAATGACTGTCAAATATTTGTTAACTCCATTAACGCCAAAAACAGTCAACTTATATGGCTTTCCATGGGCTTTCATGGTAAATATTTCATTTTTGTGTTTTAATTTTTTTATTGAATAATATTTTTAATTTTTAGCATAATTTTTACAGGGTTGGGCATTTGAAGCCATTCTTTATCTCCGACAACAAGTGAAGGACTATCAAGAAGAAATTTCTAGTACTAGAATTTTGAGATGGTTGTGGGACAAGAACGATAAAAAAACAAAAGTTTTTGATCTTTTCAAACCACCTGAGGAAGCAGTAAGTCTACTTTTATAGAGATTAACTTGAATTTATTTTTTCAAAATTCACATATGTTGCAACACATTACACATCTGTTGTAATAGAATTCAATTATGAGTTAAATATTATTTTAATATATTTAATTAATGATTTTAGATTGTGCATCCATGGCTTATCCCGACTAATCAAGAGTTAAAGATGTCATTCCTTATTACTTTAGGATCTGTGGAAACTCTACCGGACCCTAAGGTAATTGATATGATAAAAAAAAATTGGCTGGAGCAACAGCCATCAAAAGAAAAACACTCAGGGAGGGTGAGCTTGTTCTTACTAATGTTGTTGTTGATGATGTTGGTGTTGGTGCTGGTGGTGGTTATGGTACTGGTGAGGGTGCTGGTGATTGTGCAGCTGGTAGTGTTGATGCTCCTCTTACAATTGTTGAAGTAAGGGATGATCATACTACACATGGTGGTGTTGATTTTGATACTGATGGTGGTGGTGGATATGATTTCAACACCCCTTTTAGTGGGCATGCTACAAATCTACCACACAACATGGATAGACAGTCATTTGGTGGTCTTGCCTCATCTAGCTCATGTTCTGCATGCAAATGCGAAGAGTGCAAGCAAAAACACATTGGAGTGATTAATGCTCTTGAGAGATTAACTAATTCTATAAAGGAATTGACATCTAAAAGGGGTGTCATCCCATCAAGAAAGATTACAGAGCCATTCACTCCATTGCAGGTTAAGATTAAGGACAAAAATAATAATTTCCAAGGCAACATCAGATATTAAATCAAGAAAAATTGTAACTCCTCTTTCTTGCACTGTTGGGGAAGTTCCAAGGGCCATAGGAGAGCAAGAAGAGCTGAAGAAGGTGAATATCTACAAGTTGGTGACTGCCACGAGAAAGGCAAAGCTGAAAACTCTGATGAATTTAAAAAAAGCCCCAGAACCTTACTCTATGTATGAGTTTGGTGCACAAGACTTCAAGAACATGACTGATATGAAGTATTGGTATGTGGATTGGGTAAGTTACTTTTACTAACCTTCTATTTATTTAATTTCATTAGTATGTTTATTTAGATGAGTCATCTGTTCCAACATATGAGTCATTTGTTGGATCAGATGGATCATCTGTTGGAATAAATGGATCATCTGTTGGAACAGATGGATCATCTGTTGGAACATATGGATCATCTGTTGGAACAAATGGATCATCTATTCCAACAGATGATTCATATGTTGGAACAGATGACTTATCTGCTGCAACTTTTCAATTGTTATAAGTTACAACTTATATATATTGTATTATTATTTCAGTATGTTGATGAAATTCTTTTCCTGATGCGAGTGAGGCATCTAAAATTCATTCAATTCCATGATCTTGGAGATAGAATCATGGACCTTAACTTTTATGGTAATTTCCTCGGTCGGTACAAGAAACTCAGTGAAGAAGCAACAACTCCTGGTGGCAAAAAAATAGAGGAGTTACTTGCTGAGTTTAAATGAGATGATGACATGATTGACTATGTCAGAGGAAAGAGACCATATCCAGGTGCCATGGATTGGTGAGAGGCCAAGAGAATCATAGCAGTCATGAATTTAGAAAAGAAGCATTTTGTGACTCTTGAGATCAGAATGACTGAGGGAGTCATGAATGTCTATGACTGCAACATATCATTGTTTGAAGAGTTTGAATTTTTGATATTCATGGAGGGTTTGTTGGAGTTGTTCCCTAGATTGTTGAAGCAAAGTGGCCTAATGAATCACTTGCCAAAAAAATTGCTCAACGAAAAATGGGCTTTTGAAGGTCGAAAATAGAACCTTCCAAAGAATGAGACTTTTGCCGTGTGTGGGTCATACTCGCTTGCTTTCATTGAGCATTTGATAACCGGCACTTGTATGACAACTCCCGACACTCTAATGAATGATAATTCAGTTGCAAGAATGCAAGAGGTTTGGGCTGCTGGGGTGGCTTTTAAGAGTTTGGAGCCCTGATATGGGTTGTAATTTGCAGACAATATTTTTATTTTTAGTATTTTATTTAATTATATTATGGGCTGTAATTTACAGACAATCTTTTTTATTTTTAGTATTTTATTTAGTTATATTATATATTTGGTGATGACAATATTGTATGTTTAATAGATGTCCAGTTATTATGTCATGAATTTTATTTTATCCCTAAATTTAAAAAATATTGGATTATTACTAAAAATGAATTACACATCTGTTGGAAATCATCCAACATATATACTCATCTATTGCAACAGATGAGTCATCTGTTGCAGCAGATGAGTCATCTGTTGCAACATATGAATCATATGTTGGAAATAATCAAACAAACTCTACACATTTTGCAACAGATGACACATCTGTTGGAAATGATCCAACAGATATAGACATATGTTGCAGCAGATGAATCATCTGTTGGAAATCATCCAACAAATATAGTCTGTTAACAGATGTGTCATCTGTTGAAACTTATCCAACAAATATAGACATCTGTTGCAGCAGATGAATTGACTTATTTGATGTGAATTGCTTAATTAACTCATGATTAGTAATAAATTAAGTTATTTAATCATAATTAACTTTCAATTAACAACTTCAATTACAATCTCAATGAATTACATAATAATTACATGATCAACTAAGTGTAGTGATCCTAAATAGATGGATCAATTGACTTATTTGATGTGAATTGCTTAATTAACTCATGATTAGTAATAAATTAATTTATTTAATCATAATTAGCTTTCAATTAACAACTTCAATTACAATCTCAATGAATTACATAATAATTACATGATCAACTAAGTGTAGTGATCTAAATAGATGGATCAATTGACTTATTTAATGTGAATTGCTTAATTAACTCATGATTAATAATAAACTAAGTAATTTAACCATAATTAGCTTTCAATTAACAACTTCAATTACAATCTCAATGAATTACATAATAATTACATGATCAACTAAGTGTAGTGATCCTAAATAGATGGATCAATTGACTTATTTGATGTGAATTGCCGCCACCTTTGGGAAGTTGTCGCCAAACTAATCAAGGGCAGACACCTCAAAGAGTTCCTGAGCGAGCGAACCAAGGGCAACTACACAAAAAGCATCGATGGTAGCCAGGCATCGGTAGAACCAGGGGCTCCTCGGAAGACAATTAATTGATCTATGACTCGTCATGCCAGGTACCCGCTCTTCCTTTGTGCTTTGTTTATCTAACGATCTTTTTTCGTAAGTGTGTTTGTAGGCACAAGCGCGACAACACAAGACCCAGAAGGACAAGCTATACTCTTTTTCCTTCAACCAGTTTTTATCCCAAAACAGATTTTTCTAGCAAGGTTTTTAACGAGGTAGCAGTAGGGACTTCCGGGGAAAAATTAGGAAAAATCTTTTGCTTTTTTGATTGTAAAAACAATGACCGATAACAAATTGAATGAATGAAAACTTAAAGAGATTAGCGTATGTCTATGCTTTTTTATTTTGAATTCCATTACAGTTTTTGGAATAAGATTCTTTTGTTGAATTGTAAGCTGGCTGGCAATGGTTAGGGCCTCCAAGGCTGCCCCCACCACTTCGTGAGAGCCAAAAGAGAGAAGCCCTACTGGTTATTTCTCCAAAACCCGAAAAGGGAAATGAGGCAACGACTTTGAAGCTCACATGAAGGGCCACAAAAGAAGTATGCACATCCCATAAATGGATCGGGAACTTGTTTCTGCAGGTGCGAGTGTCCCTCTCGTGACCTCCCCAAGAAGCACATGCACGAGAACCATGTAGACTGATCATTCAATTGTAAGGAAACCTGAGACCATGACATATCATGCTTGGCCTAATGCGCCTGAAAAAGAGGCCTGATTGAAATTAAACCCATATGAATTTATTTAGCTCTTAAAACTTGGTCCTTTGAGCTGTTATTGTCTATTCAGAGTTTGATACTCCAAGTCTATGCGCTAAAATATTTAGGAGATGTCCAGACTTAGACGCTCAACAAATTTAAAAATTAAAGGAATCCTTCCTTAGTATATTTAGGTTTAAAAGGCTGAAATGCCCACGGTCAATCTAATACTGATTAAAAAGAGACATGAGGCATGCAAAATAAAAATTCGATTAGCAAATGACCTCTGTTGTTAACACAAACTCGACACTTACAAACTTGATATTAAATGCACAGGCCGCAGAAAGGATGCGGTAATTGGTAATTGGTAAATTCTTATACGGTTGGTCAGAACTTGAAGATCTACGCAAGCAAATACCTAAACAATGTGGTGTGAAAGAAGAGTGTCAAAGTGGTTTATTGCAAAATTGACATTGAGCAAGCTCCTGATGGGACGGTAAGAATTAAATTCACTGACCAAAATTTGTTAATGAGTTATGCTTATAATATAGGCTTTTCTTCGAGAATGTTTAGATCTAACTCATCTTATATATCTCCTGCTGATTATATGTTGATATGCCTTCCAGAGCGTCTACTTCTCAGATTAGAGAAGAAGATAATTCTCGAGTATCTACCTCTTCTATGAGAGAGGGAAAAAGAGTTGATAGTATCAAAATTGAAAATCATATAGTTACCCCTGATATGGATCCTACTTTGTCCGAAATGGACTTTCCAAATGGTTTACATGGATAAATCCGAACCTATTGATTTTAGACCGGGGTCACCGGTAAGAAAGAAAATTTCAAATGAATTTTTCCAGCCCAAATGGGAATCATCTAGACAATGGTTTTTTAAGAATTTTAATAATAAGCAACAAATTTATTTTCAAGAAGACTTTTATAACGATCTTTCTAAAGTAAATAAAGTTATAGCTTTTGTACCATGGTTCATGACGAAATATGTTTATAACTATATCTCTATGTTAGAACAAGATTATAAATTATCTGATGATACAATTACCAAATCTCTCCTTCCTCCTCAACAATCTTTTCAAATTGAAAAAGATAATAAAACTGTTTATTTTACTGCATTTGCAGAATTATTTGATGATAACGACACTGCTCTTATTACGTCTAAGCATGTTAAAATGTTAATAAGACAAAACAATTACATGATTGTTTATGTGAGCATTTTAGGAGAACATATTCTTTCTTTACATGATAAAATTAGTCATTTATGTTCTGAAAAGTCATTCCTAAAATAATTTCATTAGAAATGTTTTTTATTAAAACAAAACTTTCAGGCATACATATATTATTTATACAAATATATGCTTTAGGAATTTTATATTCAATATCCATTTTATGACCACTAGCATTTCGAAGACTATGAGTAGTTTTCTTAAAATATTTTGATGGAATTAATCCTTCCTGAATGCAATTTAAATCAGCTCTGCTATCAATAAGAGCAACAAAATCTTTTTTTAAGTTATAATCAATAAAAAGCGTTATTTTTGCCAAAGGTTTATGAGCCGTAATTAGCTCGATTGTCTCTAAAATCACTCAAAAAATATTTTTGTAATTCATTCTCTAATATTTTATAATTCATTCTTTTCACTTTTAATAAAACATTAGTATAGTAACTTTTTATTTCAAACTCCAAATAAACTCTATCGTATCGTTATAATATTTTCTAAATATAGTTCTATTAATTATGAATTGCAATTACGCGTATTAAAATTATTTTTTATGTTATATATATACATATTGAAAAATTAATTAAGACGAAAGAAGCATCGTTATATTAATTAAGTGAAAAATAATTGGGGAAAAAATGATTTTTCGTATAAACTAATTCATTTACCATTTTGGGCCATTTTAACCTATGTTTCAGCCTAAACCCGCAGCTCACTATCCAATTACACCTAATATAGCCCAATAGAATACACTGACCTGGCCCAAATATCCCCATCAGCTTAGCTAAGTTACCCAGCACCCCTAATACCTTTTCTCTTCTCCTTCCTCATTGAAATCCAATGGGACCAGCGTCCCATCTCTCATATTCTCATTTCATCTCTCTTCTGCCAATGATAACAACCCACAGTCCATCGGATAATGGTGATTTCTGGTGGTGTTCACCCTTCTCCCCCCCACTTGTCCATCAATGTCGCTATTCCCTCATCTTTATGTCTCTCCCTCACCCTTTTGTCATCTCAAAACAGAGCTGTAAAGCTCTTCACCGCTACTGCAGACTTTGGAAAAGAGGATATCATTGAAAACTCATCAGATTCAAAGCATTATCCTATGGGAATGAGCTTAATCCGGTGGGTTCGAATTCTACACCTCAAAACTGTTACTTTTTCCTTCAAATCAACCTGAAAAAGTTAAATCCCAGCCCTTTTCTTTTTCTGATTTCATCATTATCCTTTTGAAATGTAGCTTCTCAAGAATTCAAAATTTGAATTCAAAAACTTTATTATGGAGCCGTTTGAGGCCCAAATTTTTGCTATAAAAGGGGAGTTTGGTTCCCCATTTAGATCATCTTTTTAAAATCACAAAAAAGATCCAATAGCAATAAGAAAAGATACATTGCTCTCTAAAAACAATCACTAACAACCTCTCTCAATTGCGATTTATCTTGTTCTCTAATTTATTTCTCTTTTTGCTCTTCTCGGAGTCCCTCGTGTCGAAGTCTGAATCAAAGTCGTTAGTTTGAACTCGATACTCGTTGGCCTCAATCACTGCATAACACAAGGTAAATACTATCCTGTCTTAATTATGTTACACTTTATTTTTCATTAATTGTTTATTATGTGGTTAGTCGGGATGTTAGCTGGCTAATTTTGGGCATAAAAAATGTGAAACGAAATCAGTTTCTGATCATTTGGTTTAGATTATGCGTTTGTGAAGTGCTTGCAACTCAAGACTTAACTTAAACGTTTTAAATAGGGTTGGCTGTTTAGTCTGAATTATCGTGATAGAATTTAAAGTAAAGTAGTTTCCGGGCTGTTCGATTGTATCTATAGTTGATGGTATGTTGGAGGAGTATTTATAACCTTGAATTAGCTTGAAATGAACTTCAAAAAGGCTTTAAGTTTCTGGATATGTATGGATGAATGTTTAAGGATATGGTGATCATGTGATGTCTATAATAGTTGTTTAGTTTGTCTTTTATTACTTGTGTCCTTGCAAGATGAGAACAACCTTGGTTTATCTCGAAAAGGACTTTAAGAGGCTTTAAAATTTGGGTGCGTTAAGCTGTCCATATTAGAACCCTTGTGACTTTTTCGCTTGAATATTGCATCAACTGTTGGTTATATCTTAGGCTAGCTGCTTGCTTAAATAAAATTTTTCAACTTCTAACTTAACTTAGTTATGGGTTTGAAGTTCATTGTTTTGTCTGATTGCATCATATGAAATGGAAGTAGTAATTTGAGTCTTAAAAGTGTTCAATGAGGTTTCACTATAGGCTACACATAGTGTTAGTCCCCTGTGAGTTTCAATATTGTACAGATTTGAATGACTCCACGAAGTAGTGCTAAATCGGTTTGAAGAGAAGTAGTATTTGTTACTTTTTTTTTGAAGTGCAAGCATGTGTATTTTTTTAACTGTTATTCCTCTTATCACTTAGTTGCAAGTACCTTTAAAGGGATAGTAAATTTGAATCAAGTCGTGTACATGGCTACTAAAAATTATTTTTGTTCAAAGGTCTGTCATCTCTATTTTTACAATCTTTAAGCCTATTTTAATAAGTCTCTATCAGTATGAGTGAATCGAAAGATAAATAATCAGTTCTTAAAGGACTCAATGTGTTGAAGATCATTCTATATATATAATTGTGCCTGTGTGAGGAATAGCTTCTTTAAAGGTGTTAATATACTTGGTAAAGAGGGATGAAATGTCTAGGATAAAACTTTGAAACAATTTGTATCTTTTCCAGTTGAAGCAAAGAGGTTTTTTTTAAATCTAATCAGAAGCTGGACTATGTATAAGTTTGCTCTCTTTATAAGTCTATTTGGATTATATGACAGCCATTTACTGAGTTAATGATATATTAATACAAGTATGCAAATTGATCTACAAAATTATTAGTTTTCTTTTTTATTAGAATTGATCCTGCTTGTTTGTTTTATAAAGTTAAAAAATGGAAAGTGTGACGTTGGTATAGTTGAGAACCAAGGAGGATCTGTCATATTAAGAAGAGAAAAATATCATTCTTATTTCTCTGTTTCAGTTTACTATGAGTATAATTTTTTTTTCTTTTTCTTCCCTATCTCTTGATATCTATTCATTGTCTTCATGAAAAAATAGCATTTGTTCTTGACCATGATGCAAGTTTCATGCTAGTACGTTTGGCGTTGAGTGAAGAAATGAATAATAGTTAAACTTGAATATCCCAATAATTAGACTGTTCGGACTAACAGTGGCCTGACCCTTTCCAATCGCTATTTAAGTTCCAATAAAATGAGCTTGTATTGATATAGTTTTGTTAATGCACTTTTATCAATTCGGGTGTGTTATCCTAAATTATTTAATTAAGTAGTTACTAATCTTTTTCTCCTTTTTTTGTTTCATGGCACAATAGGAGAGCTGGAGTTCTCATTTTAAAACTCATTTATGACCCAAAAAGCTTTTGGGTCAGCAGCTATTAGGAGATCACACACGCATTCGGAGTCAAGTATTAGGAGTTGGGCTCTCAAAGAACCTAACATTTCTTAGTTCTCTTCATCCTATATATATATTTTTTATACTATTATTGATATTGTTACTTGCTAACTCCATGTATTTTTGTGTGGTTTGGCGTACAGACTCATAGCGAAATTAGTAGACCTCCCTCGTCTTTAAGTATTATGTTTTGTTGATCTCTTTTTTTTAGAATCATTTGTTATATCACTATCTTCTAACACAAGGCTATTTTAAAAAATAAATAAAAGTAGATGATATTTCTCTCTTTTCCTTCATAACAAAATCTGAGAAGTACACCTTTTTTTATTTAAATATCACGTTTCTTCACTACTAGTCATTTCAACATCTTCAGGCAAAAAATTAGGAATAAGAAACGAAAAAATGACTTTTTTTCTCAAGCACAAAGAAATAGTTTATGGATTAGACCTGAATGAATAAAATTTGCTGATCATTTTTTGCTAACATGGGTTATTGTCGACCCAATTTTTACTTATTATTTGCATATTTTTTTTGACCCACAGTTTCTCCAAAATTACAAATATGAGGTATATGTTATTATTTTTACAAACATAATTTACCTACTATTATATTAAATCAAATTATACATACTTATTTTTTACATATTTACATATATATATTTTACACATATACTATTTTACACACTTTTGTTATTGCATATACTATTTTCACTATATATACATAAATTATAAATCATTTTACATCTAAAACTATTTTTTACTACATATACGTATATTTATAAGTCATGTTATATTTACACACATAACATATTTCATATATATTTTATTGTACATTTTACTTTATAATACTCTTTATACACACTATTTTATAACCACTACACATGCATTATTATCATACATATATACTTTACTACACTTTTTAAATATTTTACACTACTTTTAAATATTATTTTTTCACTTTTTTTTATATTTACCTCTTATATCGCGCCTACACACACACACACACACACACACACACACACACACACACACACACACATATACACACACACACACACATATATATATATATATATATATATATTTATTTATTTATTTATTTCACTTTTCTTATATACCTCATACTTTCTTTTAAACACAAGAAATGATTTTAATTTATTTCACTCTTTTTTTTACTTTATTTAAAATTTTATCTTCTAAATATGTTTCTTTTAACAAGTAATGCTAAACAAATATCCTTAAATATTTTTCTAAAACTAAGTTTTTAAGGACTATCTTTGGATAGGCTCCGAGGGATGCTTAATAACTTTCCCTCGAGTAACCAAAATCCTTACCTAGAATTTCATTGATTTTTGCCGACTAAAAATAGAGTTTTACATTAACAAATGGTTTTTTTTCTAATTTTTCCTAAAAAGATTAGGTGGCGACTCTAAACCTTTTTCAAAACTAGGTATAAGAGCCGGATGTTGCAAACATATTTTGGCTAGTTCAAAAGAAGGCGCGACAGAATGACGACTGTGTTGGGGATTAACTTAGGTTTTTACCTTAGCAGGCTTAGTTTAGGAATGTTATTTGGGATATATGTTTATTTTCAATACATTATTTGTTTTATTTATGTTTATTTCATGCTTTGTTTGAAAGGACGCAAGCCAAATCCAAACTTGCATTCCTTATTTGTTTGGTAAACACTACTTGTTACTGCCTTCTCATATGCACTTTTCTATAGAGTCTTTGGCCGTACACATTTCACATACTCTGGTTCACGCGAGGAATGTCATACTCCCCCAAACCTTCTTTTGAATTTCTTAGTTTCAGAGTCGGTGCAATTAGGTTAGTATGCCTTCTCGCAGTTATTCAGTCCCACTCTCAAATCTAGGAGAATACTCTTACTCTAGAAAAATAAGTCATGTTGCATAGCCTTAGACGGGACGATCCTTGGGATTAAAACCATATTTAGGAAACTACCTTTGTGTCAATGGGTTTTTCATAAAATCCAACGACATATAATTTTTTGTGAGATTGATGTAAATGATCCAAACTAAAACACATAATGGATTCGGAATAAACAAACTTATCATACCCCTTTTCTTCCAAATGAATATCAATCAAAACTTATCAAATATCTAGATGGTTGTCTCAGCTCCTGACAACCTAAAAAAATGGTGGCGAAATATTTGCGTAGCGTATGGGGGTGAGGTACGAGAGAATTCGGGTGCTTTGTTATCACCCATAGGGTCCAAGCTGACAAAACCCTCATTACTCTGTTGATGGAATTTTGGGATCCAACCACAGTGACTTTCAAATTTTTGGATTTTGAAAGCACTCCCACCTTGGAGGAGATTAGTGAATTTGCCAAACTACCGGTTAGGGGAAGAATGTGACGGGAGTATTTGCCAAACTACCACTTAGGGGGAGAATGCCGGTACTTCCGTCACCCATAAAAAAGGAAGATTTTCTTAGGCTCTTAGGGTTGCACATTTTTCCATCATTGAGAAATGTGGAAAGCAGAAAGATGAAGCTAGATTACCTTTTTGAAAGGTACGGTCATCTTGAGAGCTACGATGAACAATGATGTGAATTTTCTTGCACCCATAGACAGTGGATATATATGCGGCCTAGGGTCTTTGTGCTGACGTTCTTGGGAGCTATGGTCTTCCCAATGAGATTTCATTGTATCGACATCAATATTTTGCCGATAGTGATGAACATCTTTGGAGAGCTGCAGAGACTTACCTTGATACATATGATTCTCGCCAAGGTATTTCAGTTATTATCTGTATGCATAAGAGGGCATAATTTCTTTGGAGGCTATAACTTATTATTGCAAATCTGGGCAATAGAACACTTCTATCGTCGTTATCCACAGATGGACTATTGTATTGACACACGCAGCAGGATACAGAGTCATAAGGATTGTCTGAGGTATTGGATTGCTGTGCTCACTGGGGAAGAAGAGTGGCGCATGTTTTTGACCAACCTTACTGGAGATTCCATCCAATGAAAGTATCCTTGGATGACAGGATTAGTATTTGTCAGGACTCGACACTTGTACTTCATTGAGTTGATTAGACTAGGAGGCATCCATCCATATGCGCCTCTTCGAGTTCTAAGGCAGTTTGGTATTGTCCAGGACATATCGCTATGGTCATTCATGGTACTACATGAGGATGGTTATGGTGCTATGATCCCAGCGGCACGAATAATGAACCTTCAAATAGAATGAGATTACATGATCACACTATACATAGAAGGAGAGAGATGGTGCATGCCAAAATATTATGCATGGAAGACTACTGTGAGCCACATGGATCAACCAAATGCAGAGGGATTCAGAGATTTTGCAGACATCTAGTGGGTCAAGTGGGTTAGAGAAGAAGTACTTCCTCGTATGGAAATCACCACACCAATGTACAATCAGGTAGTTCCAGACTTCGTCAATTATCTATTAACAATGATAGAGGAAGATTCAGAGGAGTTAGAGGAAGAAGGGGAAGAGGATCCTTAAGAAGATCCAGAAGAGAACCCCGAAGAAGATCCAGAGGAAGAAATGGAGGAAGACCCGAATGAGGATCCGGAAGAAGATCCTGAGGAAGAGATGGAAGAAGACCCTGAGGAGGGTTCTGAAACTGGCTCCAACTTTTATGATCTTAGAGATGGAGGGGTGATGGATACAGACTTAGCACTTGAGTATGATCTTGATGGATCCCCAGAATACCACCCAAGGTCATTATAATGGGAGCGATGATGATGATGGTGATGCCACATGACCTTAGATTCTCTTTATTTTCTTTCCCCTAAAAGAGTCGTATGGCGAATCCCATTGTAAGCCTTCGCGGCCACCCATTACTTTCAGTTCTTTTAGGCTTCCATTGTTCCATTTCATTGTGACCTTTTGAAGTCATCTTTTGCTTAATGAAAGTCATGTTATTTCCGAATTCAAATGTGTTTAAATAGATCATTTATCATCAAACTAATTGAAACGTAGGCCTACCTCTGGCTAAAAGAGGCTCCATATTAGGACACATTTTTGTGTGAATATCGCCGATTTGGCGTATATATGTGTTATATCTTGTAACATTTCCCAAAATAATATAGTTTCATTTTTCTTTTCTTTTCTTTATATTTATTATCAATTCCCAAGAAAGTTGATTTGTGTCGATTTACAAACTGGCCAACTCACGGTACAACCTTCGATCCAAAAAAAAGATGACGGATAGGGATAAACTCGATGCTGCTGCAAATATAATGATACCGATAGAGAACCCCAAGAGTTCTCAAAAGATAGCAAGTTCTCAAAATGACGAACAAATGGCTCACATGGCACAAGAACTTAAAGTCCTAAGGGAAGAATTGCACCAAGTACGAGACTTGACCAAACTCATGGCTACCGCATTCCCACCTCAATTTCAATTCCCATCTTTTGAAGAACCCATCCACTTTCCAAACACTGACCTACCTCCAGTCACACTTGCCGACTTACCAAACCTACCTAAACAAACCTCGCATGCTCCTGTTTATGCTCAAGTCCCACCAGCTTCTCCACCCGCAGTCAAGACTGCACCTGATCTTCCACTACCTACTCAAAACCCTACCATGCCCTCCTATCAAGCAACACAACACATACCTAGAGCACACGTTGCCACTTCCTATGAGCTAGTTGTGCCACCTGTATATGCCACTAGAGCTCCTACTTTTACGGTACCAGTTTCGTACGAGGTCGATCAATATGCTAAAATAGAGAAGTATGTTCAATTGAAAGAATAAGATTCGATAGCAACTCAGCTCCATAGCTTAAGAAGGGCGTTGAAAGGCTTACAAGTTAGTAGGGGAACTGAAAGCCTGTACTATGATGACTTATGCATCCATACGGACATCGATATGCTAGTAGGGTACAAGCCACCAAAGTTTGACGTATTTGATGGAAAGGGTGACCCTCATGCGCATTTGAGAGCTTACTGTGACAAGCTATTCAGTATTGGGAGAAATGAGAAGTTAAGGATGAAGTATTCATCCAAAGTCTATCAGGAGAAACTTTGACTTGGTATACAGGTTAGGATCCCCGCAAATGGCGTGATTGGCAAGAACTGGATGAGGATTTCATGACTCATTTCAGGTTTAACACCAAAATCACTCTGGATAGGTTCTCATTAGCCAACATACTGAAAAACCCATCGGAATCATTTCAAGAGTATGCTCGACATTAGAGAACTGAGGCTGCCAGGGTTCAACCATCGCTGGATGAGAGTGAGCTCTCCAAGTACTTTATTCGAGCTTAGGAAGGTGTTTACTTCGACAAGATGATGTCAATGATGGGCCAAAAGTTTGAAAAATTGGTCAAGATGGGAGACTTTATTGAGGAAGGTATTAAGTCCGGAAAGATTCAGTCCATGGTCGTATTGAAAGCCATAAGCAAGGCAGTACAGTCAGGTTCAATTGGTGGTATCAAGAAGAAGAAAGAAGATATCTCAGTCGTCACACCTTACTACCAGCACGGAGGATCATCCCCCCAATACCCCAACAATCCCCAAATTGTTGCAAATACCCCGTATATCCTATATCCCATATACAATACCCAACCACACTATAATCCACCCCGAGCTCCAGCATACCAAAATTTGCCAAGACTATATCCCCCTATCCAAGCTCCAGTTCACCAAAATAGACCAGCATATGCACCAAGACCACGTACTAATCTTGAAGACAGAAATACCTGCACCTATACTCCTATTACCGAGCCTTTGGCTCAATTGTTTGAAAGGTTGAGGCCAACAAGTTTTTTGCAGCCGATTGAGGGAAGAATCCTGATCTAATTCCTCGAAGCTTTGATGGATATAAGCAATGTGCTTACCACTTGAGAGTCCAGGGACATGACACGGAAGAGTGTTTTAGCTTAAAGAAACAGATCGAGTCTCTTATCAGAAAAGGAGTAATCAAATCTACCGTTGTGCCCTCTAAATGTGAACAATAACCCTTTACTAAATCATGAGAATCAAGAAGTCAACATAATTACCCTGGAGGAAGAGTATGATTTGGAGGGAGTTATTGTGTCTGCTTGGAACACAGAAGAAGTTTCCACTACGTCTCCAACGCAACCTTTTATCACAGTTCAGTTGAGAGTGTCGTTAACTATTCAAACCTACCTGCCAAGAGTTGTGGTAACCACTATAGCCACTGGAAAGCCTGAATATTGCACTAAAGCAGTCCCATGGGACTATCAGGTGGAAGCCAAAGGAAATATTATAGACATTGTTATGGCCCAAGGGATGACCAGGTCAGGAAGGTGTTACACCTCGAAGGATCTAAATCGAGGAGTTCTCGGGAAGTAACAAAATCCAAAGAAGAATATTACCAATGCTGAAGCTGCAGAATTTTGGAAGAACATGCAGTCTAAGGATTATTCAGTTGAGGAACATCTAAAGAAGACACCGACCCATATTTCTATTATGTCCCTGCTTATGAGTTCCGAAGCCCATAAGGATGCTTTAGTACAAGTTTTGAGCAGAGTTAGCATACCGAAAGAGACTACAAGTGACATATTAGCTGCAGTGATTGGAAAAATGTTGGAAGCGAACAAAATCTCTTTCCATGATGATGAACTACCGGCAGAAGGGGCTGGTCACAACAGAGCACTTCACATCGCGATCAAGTGTTGTGATAAGATCATGACTAAAGTTTTGATTGATGGCGCTTATGGATGCAATATCTTCCCTTTCACTACTTTGAGAGATTTAGGTGTGAATATAGGAGAGATAAGGGAAAGTCATGTGAAGGTGAGAGCTTTTGACGGAGCACACATAAGCGTCATTGGAGAAATCTATCTTACGTTACAAGTGGGGCCAGCTGAATTTCCCATTTTATTTCAAGTGATGGATGTGTCTTCCAACTATAACTTGTTACTAGGAAGGCCATGGGTCGATATGGCAAGAGCAGTTCCCTCTACGCTCTATCAGTGTGTGAAGTTCGAGTGGGGTTGCAATAAAGTTACCATTCATGGGGAGCTCAGTCACCCCATCTATTCTATGAATTCTATTCCAGTCATCAAAGAATTTGATGGAGCCACTTTCCATGCTATGGAGATCATGCAAGCCGTAAGAATAGATGAGAAAGTAGAACCTATTGAAGTAAAGATGCCTAGAGCAACGAAGATGTTTGCGTCAGAGATGTTGAAATATGGGTATCAACCAAGGACAGGACTCGGGCCTATGGTCGATGGTATTATTGAACCAATACAGCTGAAATATCAGAAGGGTACTACCGGACTTGGATATGAGCCTACTTTAGGAGAAGTCCACAACACAAAGTTTGGTGAGATAATATTTGTGCCGAGACAAGTTCTAATCCTAAATGAAGTAATGGATAAATATGTCATTGAGGGAATATATAGGAAATCTATTAGTGGCCGTGATCAATGATAGACTGGAGATAGGTATCAAAAAGCTGACCATCTGCAATGCCGAGCCTAGAGAAGTCTTGCAGAATTGGACCATCAGCCCATCCTTGTTTCGACAGGAGTCCTGGTAGTGTGGAAATGTAGTTTTATTTCAAAAATGTTTTACATTGATCAATTGAGGCTTGGATCATGCCTAAGCCCTTTTTGCTACCGTCTCTTCTAACAATCTAGAATGTTGTTCAATAAAAAGTCTTTATTTTCTTAAAATTGTCTTTCTATGTTTTTAAAACATCTATTTATTTTTACTCACCTTTCATACTTTTCAGCGCTAATATTAGTAAAAGTCCTCGTACAACAGTTATCACATGTAACGAATCCACTAAGAAAAGTACGAGCTATGAGCAGGACTATGAAGAATATGATGAAAGCATGATACCCAAAAATCTACCTCAGGAGATTGAACAACTTGAAAGTCAGAAAAAGCCCAATATGGATGAAACTGAGGTTGTCAACTTGGGAGATAAAGAAACGGTGAAAGAAACACTAGTCAGCATACACTTGGAAAATGAAAGAAAATGAGACTTGATTGAATTGCTCAAGAAATATGTTGATGTGTTTGCTTGGTCCTATGATGACATGCCAGGATTAAGCACCGGTATTGTCTCACACAGGCTACCAACTGATCCTGCTTGCCCGCCCGTGAAGCAAAAGATGAGGAAGTTAAGCCAAATTTGAGTTTAAGAATCAAGAAGGAGATAAAAGGAGATAACTAAGCAGATCGAGGCAAACGTTATAAGGGTCACGAATTACACTAAATGGTTGGCCAACATCGTGCCAGTTCCAAAAAATGATGGAAAAATCAGGATATGTGTAGACTATCAAGATCTTAACAAAGCCAGTCCCAAAGATGATTTTCCTCTTCTAAATATTCATATACTCATCGACAATTGTGCAAAACATGAGTTACAATCATTTGTCAATTGCTTTGTAGGATATCACCAAATCCTGATGAATGAAGATGATGCAGAGAAAATAACATTTATCACTCCATGGGGAGTTTATTGCTACAGAGTGATGCCATTTGGACTCAGAAATACTGGTGCAACCTATATGAGGGCCATGACTACTCTCTTCCATGATATGATTCACAAGGAGATTAAAGTATATGTGGATGATGTCGTTATCAAATCCAAAAGGAGTTCGGACCACCTGGGGGATTTACGAAAGATCTTTGAGAGGTTGCGTAGATACAATTTGAAATTGAATCCAGCAAAGTGCACATTCGGAGTTCCTGCTGGAAAGATATTGGGGTTTATTGTCAGCAGGAAACGCATAGAGTTGGATCCATCAAAAATCAAGGCGATTCAAGAGTTACCTCCCCCCAAGACCAAGAAGGATGTGATGAGCTTCTTAGGGAGACTCAATTACATCAGTCGGTTCATTGCTCAGTCCACAGTAATTTGTGAACCCATATTCAAGTGGCTAAAGAAGGATGTTGCCACATAATGGGCAGAAGAATGCCAAAGGGCTTTTGATAGAATCAAGGAGTACTTGTCTAACCCACCAGTACTGGATCCACCAGAGCCCGGAATGCCATTGCTACTGTATCTATCTGACATGGATGGAGCATTTGGATGTATGTTAGGACAACACGATGATACAAGAAATAAAGAGCAAGCCATTTACTACTTGAGCAAGAAGTTTACACCATACGAGGTGAGATACACCTTGTTGGAATGAACATGTTGCGCTTTAACTTGGATTGCACAAAATTTGAGGCATTACTTATCAGCATACATCATGTACTTGATCTTAAGAATGGATCCACTCAAGTACATCTTTCAGAAACCATTGCCTACCGAGAAATTGGCAGAGTGGCAGATTTTGGTGAGTGAGTTTGATATTATGTACATGACATAGAAGGCCGTCAAAGGACAAGCCTTGGCCGATCACCTTGCAGAAAATCCGGTGGATCAAGGTTATGAGCCACTCACGACCTACTTCCCCGATTAAGAAGTATTATTTGCAGGAGAGACATCTCTGAGTCATATGATGGGTGGAGAATGTTCTTAGATAGAGCATCAAATTTCAAAGAAGTGTTAATTGGAGCAGTCTTGATTTCAGAAACAGGTCAGCACTACCCTATCTCAGCCCAGATTAGATTTTCTTGCATAAATAACATGGCAAAATACAAAGCTTGTATTCTCGAAATTAGGATGGATGTGGATATGAAGATCAAAGAGCTTCTGGTAATAGGTGATTCTGACCAGTTGGTTCATCAGGTGCAAGGAGAGTGGGCCAACAAGAATGTCAAGATCCTTCCTTATCTAGATTGTGTGAAGGAACTAAGCAAAAGATTCAGAAATATTGAGTTCAAACATGTCCCTCGGCTCAAAATGAGTTTGCTGATGCTTTATATATACTATCCTCAATGATCTAGCACTCGAACAAGAATTACATCGACCCTATCAAAGTGAAGATACGTGATCAACACGCATACTATTTTCACGTAGATGAAGAGTTTGATGGAAAGCCATGGTACTATGACATCAAAAGATTGCTCAAAGTAGGAGAATACCCAGAAAATGTTAGTAGCAAGCATAAGCAAACTTTGAAGAGAATGGCCAATCATTTCTTCCTTAAATGAGAAATCCTATATAGGAGAACTCTGGATTTGGGATTGTTAAGGTGTGACAATGCGATGGAAGCAACAAGACCATTGGAAGAAATACACGCAAGAACATGTGGACCCCACATGAATGGGTTCACTTTGGCAAAGAAGATTTTGAGAGCTGAATACTTTTGGATGACTATGGAGAGGGATAGCATCTGGTATATGCAGAAATGTTATCAGTGTCAAGTTCATGGTGACTTCATACGATTTACACCAAATGAGCTCAATGTGATGGGTTCCCCTTGGCCATTCGCCGCTTGGGGCATAGACGTAATTGGACCCATAGAAACTCCCGCATCAAATTGACACTGTTTCATCCTGGTAGCTATCGACTATTTCACAAAATGGGTTGAAGCCTCAATGCACAGGGCAGTAACTAAGAAGGTGGCAGCAGATTTCGTTCGCAATAACATAGTTTGCCAGTTTGGGATTCCAGAGTCAATCATAACATTTAATGGGGCCAATCTCAATAGCGATCTTATGAGAGAGACTTGTGAAAGTAAGATCTCTCATCAAAACTCCATAACATATCGACCACAAATGAATGGAGTAGTTGAGGCTGCAAACAAGAACATCAAGAAGATCTTGAGGAAAATAGTGGACAGTAACAGAGAATGGCATGAGAAGCTGCAATATGCTTTTCTCGGCTATCGCACCACAATCAGAATATCCACTGGGGTAAATCCATACTTGTTAGTCTACGGTTCGGAAGCAGTGATAACTGCAGAAGTGGAAATACCTTCCCTAAGAATCATCTAAGAGGTTGGTCTAGATGACGCGGAATGGGTTCGTAGCAGGATTGAACAGTTGATGCTCATTAATGAGAAGAAACTGGATGCAGTCTGTCACGGTTAACTCTATGAAAATAGAATAATCAAAGTGTTCAACAAGAAAGTAAAGCCTCAACGATTTGCATCAGGACAATTAGTATAAAAAGGAAGTATTCCCTCACCAAGATGAATCTAAGGGGAAATTTGCGCCAAATTGGCAAGGTCCCTACATGGTTCACCGAGTGCTCCCAGGGGGAGCAGTAATCCTTGCACAAATGGATGGCATAGTGAGCACAAAGCTGATCAATTCAAATGCTATCAAGAAGTACTACATTTGAAGACAGTAGGACTAGCTGTTATTTCCTTGTACTTTTGCATTTTTGTCTAATGTAATAAGAACTACGTATTAGCCTGACTTCCCATGGCAAGATATGTAGGTAACCCATATCGGGTTTGGTCTCTCTTAGAAAAACCAAAAAAACAAACATCATCTTTCATGTATGCAGAACTAAGATTGACTTGACTTCTCTCGGTAGGATACATAGGCAATCCTCATAGAATTTAATGCATTTTATCTTTTCCATTTCCCTTAATGTACTTGAACTATGTTCTGACCTGATTCCATTTGGATACGTAGGCAGCCTGAGTCAGGCTCGGTCATTGCATCACATATTTTTATCCTTCCTAATATACTTGAACTACGTTCTAACCTGATTCCACTTGGATACGTAGGCATCTTGAGTTAGGCTCGGTCAATGAATTACATATTTTCACCCTTTCTTGATTTCCTTGAACTACGTACAAACCTGATTCCCATTAGGGTATACATAGGCAACCTAAAAGGTTCGATCATTCCCTTAGAATAACCTTCCCCCTTTATTTGTAACATGCCTTCAAAGTATAAAGGATCTCATTATCAAAGTCATCGCAACATCCACAAAGAGACAAAGGAGTGTCACTAGAAGTCGACGCTACGAGAAGACTACATTTGGATGTCATCGACAAATGGAAAGGCTCAATTAGATTTTGGAACATGCCATAATCTAAAAATGATGAATAATTACTATATATATGCCTAATATAGACAAAATGTATTTTTTTTTTTTGAAAAACATATTTTTCAAAATATTTTACTACCTTTCCACCTACCGATTCTCCAAAAAAGGAAATCACGAGCAACTGAGGAGGTTTTGGAGGAATCCAATGACAAGGCCATGGTCCACAAGTCAACACAAATCAACACCTCCTCCTAAAACTAAGAATTTTTCTTTGAGAGCAGAAAGACAGGCATCAAGAAGGATGATGTCAAGTCAAGCTCATGGACATGATTGGAGAAATCTTTTGGCTACCACGACACCATAAGCCAAATATTCTTTCCCTACTCTATTTTGAAAATACTTTATCTTGATTCTTACAACTCTAAAAGGTTTCAATGTCTTTTCAGGTACATTTGAGATCCAGATCAAACATCAAATATAGAGGGCCCTCATAGGATAAACAAGATAGTTTATTTCTTTCCAATAAACTCTGCCAATCGGAGCCCCCCATCTGACTTCATCAAATAACTCCGCCAATCGGAGATCACAGTCTAACTACGTCAAATAAACTCCATCAATCAGAGAATGCCATCAAACCTCATCAGACTCTGCCAATCAGAAGCTGTACATAAGCAAACATTGTCAAAATCCACCAATTGGAGGCTATACATAAGTAAGCAAAATGATGCTCCACCAATTGGAGCTTGTACATAAGCAAGCAAGATGACACTCCATCAATTGGAGCTTGTACATAAGCAAGAAAGATGACACTCTGCCAATTGGAGCTTGTACATAAGTGAGCAAGATGACGCTCCACCAATTGGAGCCTGTATATAAGCAAACAAAGCAACACTCTACCAAATGGTCGAATTGTATATTAGCAAGCAAAACACGCTCCACCAATCAGAGATTTCATCATAGCAAATATCATCAAGAACTCCACCGATCAGAAGCATGCATGCTAGCAACATACTTATTTTTGCATTAAAGACTGCTCCGCCAAATGGAGATTTTATGATTGATCCACCAGATAGAGACCTTACTTTTCAAGTGTTGCCCCACCAGTCGAGAGGCTTTACTTTACAGTGTTACCCCTCGAGTCGAGTGGCTTTACTTTACAAGTGTTGCCCCGCCAGTCGAGAGGCTTTACTTTCAAGTGCTGCCCCACTAGTCGAGAGGCTTTACTTTATAGTGTTGCCCCGCTAGTCAAGAGGCTCTACTTTACAAGTGTTTCCCCGCCATTCGAGAGGCTTTACTTTACAAGTGTTGACCCGCTAGTCGAGAGGCTTTAATTTCAAGTGTTGCCTCGCCAGTCGAGAGGCTTTACTTTAAAGTGCTGCCCCGCCAGTTGAGAGGCTTTACATTACAGTATTGCCCCGCCAGTCGAGAGGCTTTACTTTACAAGTGTTGCCCTGCCAGTCGAGTGGCTTTACTTTACAAGTGTTGCCCACCAGTCAAGAGGGTTTACTTTCAAGTGCTGCCACGTCAGTCGAGAGGCTTTACTTTCAAGTGTTGCCCTGCCAGTTGAGAGGCTTTACTTTTCAGTGTTGCCCCACCAGTCGAGAGGCTTTACTTTTCAAGTGTTGCCTCGCCAGTCGAGAGGCTTTAACTTTTGAGTTTTGCCCTGCCAGCTGGAGGCTTATTTCACAAGTTGTTTCACCTACATTACATCCACTCTGCTAAACAGAGACGTAAATAATCATTTGTATATCTACACTCTGCTCTTTACATTACCATTTTAATTTACAGTTTTGAACCTCAATAGGTACTTTGTAACCCTTTCTTTTACCTGTTTTGCAGAACGATATACTACAATATGGAACTACCTCTAAGCAGCGATTGAGGCAATGCTTGATGAGGAATACCAAACTCACAAGCCATAGTTCAAGACTTGCACTCTGACTCTAATTCCTATAATCAACTGTCCATACTTCTAAATCAGAGTGCAGCTGCTCTCGCGAGCATCAATACTCTTTTTTCTTTATCTCCTAAAATTCTCACTAGAGGATACTAAAGGGCCTACCCACATCCAACAATCTGATGTGATCTTATAGAGATGTGAGATGCACCTAGTAGAGTCTCATTTATGGGTGTGCTGTGCACCACATTTATAATCGGGAGACTGCGAAAGTGCGCCCATCCTGAAAAGGTTATTGTCATCTAGCAAATAATCTATCGTCAATTCCATAAAACTCTTTTCAAGCTCAACTAAGAGACCAATGTCAACCATAAAACAAACACTGGGGAAATATTTTGAGGACCTCTCAAAATTTTCGAACTACATCGGCCTGATTCTCGTGAAACCCAAGATACGTAGGCAACTTAGATACCAGAGTTTGGTCGAATACATAATCACAATCATGCTGATTCTAGCTTCACCATTCTGCTCATTCTGGGTACGTCCTTTCAAATACTAATCTAATATTTCTTTCAATCGAGACAAAATTTGCTTTACTTCAACGTCTTGGCCCAAAGACTCTTGCATCATCTCTGTTCGAAGAGGGGAAAGTTGTTGACACCCAATTTTGGCTCTCCTTTTTACCATAATTAGTTTTTTCTATGCTTCTTAGTCCCGAGGACTGTCACAATCCAATTTCTTGATCATGATGGCACCTACCACCCCCAGTAGGCAAACCAATCCCCATAGCCCGAAACGGTCAGTAATGGGCTACTATCTAACAGTCTAAGTAGAAGAACAGTTTAATAAGCGGAAGCAAGGGAACAAGATGAAGAAAATAGATAACATGAATAATATATACAATGCAGAAGCTACACCAAACCCAAAACCTGGTATCATAGCGTATAAGAGATGGATCTACATAAAGAGTACAAGAGTCCAAAACAATATATACAAAGCTAAGCTCCGGTCGCCAAAAGCTTACCCTTAGTCCAGGATATCATAAAAACAGCTCCTCGTACGAGTCTCTATGAGCTAACAGTGATGTCCCACACTAGGATCTGCACCAGAAGATGTTGAGTGTAGTATGAGCACCAAATGTGAAGCATAAGGTACCTAGTAGGTATCATAGGCCGACTGGGCACATATAAGATAAAAGCATAGTAACAGACAAAATAGAAGCAAGTAGTCACAGAAATCAATGAAAAGTACACAGGATCTATCCAATAGGGAAGACAACAGAACAACATACAAGGCTAGCAAGTAGAATATATACACAACAGGCACAAGTGAAAGTAAGAAATGACGTACCTGGGATCCTTGCAATAACAGTATATACATAATAAGTTTAAGAAGTGGACGGTATACCGGTAACCTCTAGTATAAGGAATGGGAGAGAAGAGCAAAGATAGACATGCTCGGAAAATAGGAATCAATAACCAAACTAATCATATGAATCTCAAAACCAGAACTAACAACGTTGCAGTATAATATCTCAAAATCATAACTGTGACAGGGGATGGTATCATGATAGAGTAAAAAGAGTCTACCTGCAGTCCCTCGGCCACCCATATAATCGAGGAACGCAAACAAGTGAAAATAAAACCCTCGGGCATGCCATACTACTGGAGTGTACAATCAATATACAGCAAACAAGGGTGGTACCTCACACAGATGAATGATATGATGCCATGCTAAGTCAAGAGTGATAGTAGTACCGTATGTTACCCACTTCCGGTGACCTACAAGGCCCAGAAGACAGGATCCATGGAAGGTCACACCCGTATACCCCTACCACACCGTATACCCCTCCTCCAGCACTCGCAGCTTGCAGCCTCTGGTCTGGAATGGCAAGGTCTATGGAGGCCCCTGACCAACATACTAGATGTCCGGAATCTCAAAAACATCCCTAAGTAAGGCTGCCTGGAGGGTATCCAGGTCTAAAACAGTAAGTCCAATAGTTCTAGTACACAACCCCGCCTAGTCTAGCATCACCCCAGAAGCTGTAGTGAAATAAGTCTAGCGCTCGACCCCGTCGAGTCTAGTATAAGTAGAGCTAGTGATAAAATATCCATTAAAACTCCCTTACCCCAAGAAGACCCATTAAAACGTTACCAAACCATTTTGAGATCACTTTCACCAAAAAATAGGCCCCACGGGCCATGCAAGATTTAGAAAATCTGTTCCAGTAGGCCCGAAGCCAAAACCATAGTAAAAATCAAGAAGAAATCCCCTCTATCTATATGCATGGTGAATGGAATACACAATCACAATAGTGGCCCCCGACCCACAAATAACCTATCGGCCCTACACAGGCTCCAATCGCTCTACAACACAAATAGCCAGCATAATATCATGATAACGATGCCCGAAACTCACGGGCACCCCCGAATAACCCACCATCTATGGTCCATAGTTAAACAAGGCCATACAGGACCGTAAGGGTGATACTATCAACTACGAAGAATACTACACACAACAGAGGAAAGAAACGAAGCGATTCATGGAAAAGCAGTCAAAGTCTGTGGTACCAACCTAATAACCCAACCCAAGGATGCCAGATAGCACAATTTTATCCGATATATGCTAAGTCTAGGGAGTTTAGAACGTAACCTACCTGTCGTCCGATGACAAGTTGCTGGGATAACGAAATCCAAGCCCGAATCACTCCGAGAGATCCCGAACGATGATCAAACTATTAAAAACATAAATAAATCATTAAAATGAGTTTAATGATACCCATAATACTACAATTGTAGCCGGGTCAAAATTCAGGTCATCGGCGGGCCCGTGGGTCCCGCAACCCAAAGCCGAAAATGAAGAAGTGCACGACAATCACCATACTCCAAGGCGTGCATGCTCAGATATTAGAGAGAATTTAGCCAAGAAATTGGTCCAAACCAGCCAGCAAACTAAGAGGAATAACGAAGAACCAAAAGAGAGAATTTGACGGATTTAAGCTGGTAAAACTTACCAATTATGATAGAGAGACGATGAAAAGAAAGAATTATGTACCCCGACATCAAGAATTGATCAGAAACTGAGTTTAGGCGAGTTTGGAGCTGTTAACAATAGAGAAAAAGGATTTTGAATGAAAGAGATGAAGTGGGTAAGCTTATATACTGCCCAGGGGTCCTTCATCGCGATCGCCACAGGACCCTCATGGTTGTGAGGACCACGCTGGCTAGACCATCGCGATCACGAAGGCTAGCCATGCGGTCGCGATGAACAAAGGGGAAGGGACTTCATCGTGATCACGACAGGCAATCACGTGATCGGAAAGAGCAGGAGTCCAGGTGCTTTATCACGGTCGTGACAAGGAGTCTCGTGATCGTGATTAAGGCCTGAGTCCTGCACCTGCAACAACCAGAAATCTGCACCTGGGGCATTCTGGGCACAATCGGAAATCGACATTCAAAAACCAATACTGCAAACAGTGTGGAATCAACATTTCAGACTTAATGGAATCGATAAAACTTCCATACGAGGTCATTTTGGAGAAATGTTGACCCAAGTCAACACTAACAAATAAGAACCCAAACGCTCGAAATGAGCCTGACTCACCTGGGACCCGAACCAACCACCTTCCTAACCCAAACTCATCATTCCGGAGCTGATGTAATCATTGGATTTCGAATCCATCAGTCCGATCATCAAAAGCCACCCAAAGTTACACTTTCAACTCCAAATGGCCTGAAAATAGGGAAAACCATACAAAACCCACATCGGAAGTTCTCAGGCCTCAATTGAAGGTCCAACTAGACAAAACTCAATGCTACGAAGCTAACAGAACTATTAGAATTCAATTTTGAGCGCGTTAGCTAAGAATGTTGACTAAAGTCAATGATATTCTAAGTTAAAGCTCTAAAATAGGCAACATGCCAAAATGACCAACGAACGACTAAGGCACCAAACTACCGGTCTCAGCAAGCCATAAATGACTTGGGGCGCTACAAGAAAGCTCTAACAGTAAAATGAATGCATAAATGTGAAGATGACCGAAAGGGTCATCACAACATCCACTACTAAAAAGACTTTCATCCTCGAAAGTCAAGAAGAAGGAAGTACCTGAAGGCTCAAATAGCTACGGATACTGAGCACGCAACTCACTCTTGGTCTCCCAAGTAGCCTCCTCAACCGGATGATGTCTCCACTGAACTTTCACAACCAGAATCTCCTTAGATCTCAATCTCCTGATATCTCTAGCCAGAATAGCTATCAGCTCCTCAATAAATGACAAACTCTCGTCCAACTGAACTGAATCCCAATGCAACACATGAGACTCATCTGGCACATACCGATACAACATCGAGACATGAAAAAATGGATGAACAACTGCAAACATCGGAGGCAAAGCTAACATGTAGGCAACACCACCAACCCTCTGTAGAATCTCAAAACAGCCCAATAAACCTGGGGCTAAGCTTGCCCCGCCGACTAAATCTCATCACGCCCTTCACGGGAGATACTCGAAGGAAAACCAAGTCACCAACACTAAACTCCAAGGCATGAAGTCTATGAACAGTGTAGCTCTTCTGCCTACTCTAGGCCACTGTAAGTCTGTCCTGAATTAAACAGACTCAGTCCAATGAATCTCTGAGGAAATCTGTACTCTATGGTCTGGACTTCAAACCATCAAACTATCCAATCGGCGATCTGCAATGCCTACCATACAAGGCCTCAAAAGGTTCCATGCCAATGCTCGAATGAAAGTTATTATTATAAGCTAACTCGGCCAATGGCACAAACTGATCCCATGAACCTCCAAAGTCAAGAATGCAGGCCTGAAGCATGTCCTCCAGGACCTGAATAGTCCTCTCGAACTGGCCATCTGTCTGAGGGTGGAAAGCAGTACTAAGCTGAACCTCTGTACCCAAATCCCTCTATATAGCCCTCCAAAACTGAGTGCTGTGGTCTAAAATGATAGAAGCTGGGACTCCATGCAACTGAACAACCTCACGAATGTAAATCTAAGCTAACCTCTCAACCCCGTAGGAAGTCTGAACCATCAATAAATGGGCCGACTTAGTTAGCAGATCCATAATCACCCAAATGGAATCAAAACCCCGAGAAGTATGAGGCAACCCAACAATAAAGTCCATAGTAATACCTTCCCAGTTTCACTTAGAAATGGGAAGTCGCTGCATCAAGCCACCTGGTCTCATGTGCTCGAACTTCACCTGTTGACAGTTCAAGCACCGAGATACAAACTCTATTACGTCTTGCTTTATACCACACCACCAGTAAAGCTACCTCAAATCTCTATACATCTTCGCCGCACAAGGATGAATGGAGTATCTAGAACTATGTGCTTCATGGAGTATCAACTGAATCAAATCACCAACCCTCTGAACACAAAGTCGACCATCAAACCTCAGAATACCATCAGAACCCAAAGTAGTCCGGCTGGCCTCACTCCGAACTACCTGATCAAGAAGGTCACACAGACTCTGATCCTCAAATTGTTGGCTCTGAATCTGATCAACTAGAGTAGAACAGACCTCAACACTGGCAAGAACTCTGTTGGGATCCAACAAGTCAAGCCTAACTAATCGGTTAGTCAAGGACTGGATGTCCAAGACCAACGGTCGCTCCAAAACTGAAAGTGAAGCTAGGCTGCCCATACTCACCGCCTTCTGACTTAAGGCATCCGCTACCATGTTTGCCTTGTCCAGATGGTATAGAATAGTGAAATCATAGTCCTTCATTAGATTTATCCATCTCCTCTGCCTTGAGTTCAGCTCTCGTTGACTCGTAATGTTCTGAAGACTATGGTGATCGGTGAATATCTCACAATGAACTCCATATAAGTAGTGCCTCCAGATCTTGACCGTAAAGACTACTGCCGCCAACTCTAATTCATCTCAGGGCTCTTTTATGATCATTTTTATGAAGTTCTATGGGCGTTTCGTCAAGTTATAATTCTTTTGGGAAATCTGCCGATTTAAGATTAATTATGAACTGTTTATAAGTGAGTATAAGCTGCGTATATATAGTGTTTGTAAAGCTTAGGACATAAGGAACAATTTCCGTAAAGGAACTATGGGCATTCAGACTTTCGTTGGAAGGTATATTTGTCATTTTAGAGCTTCTTGGAGTGGTTCGAGCTTTGATATCATCGTCCTAGCAGCTTGTCGTTGGACAACAGGTAGGTTATGGTTTAAACTCCCTAGACTTAGCATATATAGGATAAAATTGTATTAATGGGCATCCTTAGGTTGGGTTTATTAGGTCGGTACCACAGACCTTGACCGCTTTATTCATGCCCACCTACTTTTATACCTCCGATGCTTGTAGTACTTGCCGATACATTTTATTTACCCTTGTGGTCCTGTGAGGCCTTGTTGACTGTGTAACATAGAAGGTGTGATATTGGGAATGTTCGCGAGTCCCGGGCATAGAATTATCCTTCTAGGCTGGTTATGCTTGTTGAGTAGCTATGGACCTGTGCAGGGTCGATAGGTTGATCGTGAGCTGCTGGGTAGCTATTGTGTTTGATCATACCATTTCTATGCATATAAAGAGGTTTTATCCATGTTTTACTATGGTTTTGGCTTCGGGCCTACTGACACTATTTTCTAAACCTTGCATGGCCCCAGGGGCCCATTTTTGATGGAAATGAATTGGAAATGGTTTGATTTAACTTGTGAATATTCTTGGGTAAAAGAAGGTAAAATTATGATTTATATCACCAGTTTTACAATTAACGCTAGACTCGGTAGGGCCGGGGTGCTAGTTGAGTTTTCTTACTACTTGGGATGATTTTAGCCTCGGTCAGACCGAGCACCTGAGATGACTTTCTATTGTTTAGACCCGGTTATGCCCAGGCACCCTTGGAGGGGTTTTTGAGATATTTTCCTACTACTTTAGTACTAGACAGGGTCTGGTCATGCATATTTGAGACTGGGTCTCTATCTTGAACTCAGACTTGCTTCCGGATGACATGTTTTGATACTGAGTTTTAGTATGGGGTCGAGGACCTCTATGGACCTTGCCATCCGAGCCTGGGGCTTTGGGCTGCGTGTGCCGGAGGAAGGGTATACGGTGGAGTAGAGGTATACGGGCAGTGTCCTTCCATGGAACCTACCTGCTAGGCCGGATCGGCACCGGAGGAGGTACATACAGAGATACCATTTCACTTGAGATCTTCATGCATCATATCATTCATTATTTGAGGCTCCACCCTTGTTTGCTGTTTGTTGATTGTACGCTCCAGTAGTATGGGATGTCGGAGGGTTTGTTTTCACTTGTTTGTGTTCCTCAGTTGTATGGGCGGCCGGGGGACTATAGGTAGACTGTTGTTATTTATTTATGGAATTGTTCCCTGTTACGGCTAAGTTGTTGGTTTCTGGATTTGATATTGACATGATTAGTTCGATCTTTGATTTTTATTTTCCCGAGCATGTCTATCTCTACTCTTCACTCCCTTTTCCTTATGCTCGAAGTTACTGGTATACCGTCCATTTCTAGAACTTATTATGTATATACTGTTATCATAAGGATCCCAGGTGCGTCTTTTCTTACTATCACCTGTGCCTGTTATGTATATATTCTACTTGCTGGCCTTACATGCTGTTTCTGTTGCCTTCCCGCTGGGCTAGTTTCTGTGTACCTTTTTCATTGATTTTCGTGACTACTTGGTTATATTCTGTCTGTTACTACACTTTTATCTTATATGTGCCCAGTCGGCCTATGATACCTACTGAGTACCTTATGCTTCACATTTGGTGCTCATCCTACCCCCTACTTCTTTTGGTGCAGATCCTAGCGTGGGCCATCGTTGCTAGATCGCTGTGATTCGTGCTTGGAGGTATGTTGGGGACTACTTTAGACTGAGGGTGAGCTCTTGGCGACCGGATCTTAGCTTTAGTTTATCTTTTGCTTTATGTACTCTATTACCATTCGGAGACATCTGTATATATTGTTTTGGATCGTTTGCACTCCATGTATGTAGTTCTGGCTCTATACCATGATACCAAGTTTTTGGGGTTTGGTTTAGCTTCCTCATATGTGTATATATATATTCCTGTTATCTATTTTCTTTATCTTGTTCCCTTACTTTTGCTTAATAAACCATTCTTCCGCTTATTTGTTAGATAGTAGCCCATTACTAACTGTTCCGGGCTACGGGGATTGGTTCACCTACTGGGGGGTTGCAGGTGCCATCATGACCAAAATATCGGGTCGTGATAGCTGCGGGGGCATTAGTCTCCAAATCACCAACAGATATCACAGAAGATCTCACAATCCGATCCACTACTAAAGAATCTCCTACTGGGGTCGAAACAAAAATAGGAACAGATAATGGCTCACTAGCCAACCCCAAACAAGGCAGCTACATATGAACAAGTGGATCCATGATCAAATAAAGTTGTAGCAGCCTGATGGCACACATAAATTATACCTTTAATCACATCATCTGAGGACTCTACCTCCGGTTTCCCAGGGACTGTATAGAATTGACGATGACCTCCACCTGCCCGACTGCCATCCCTACCACCTTCTCTATCACATGGAGCACCACCTCTACCCTGACCACTACCTTCTTGAGCCGGTGGCTGAACTGAGTGAATAAGATGAGCTGGCGGAGCGGCTGACTGAACTATATCCCGCTGGGGGAAATCTCTAGCAAAATAGCCACTAACTCCACACTTATAATAGGTTATACCCCGCTGGGGGCAATCTCTGGCAAAATGACCGCTGACTCCACACTCATAGCACGGCCCTGATGGCCCACCCTGTCAAGATAAACCCACTGAACCTGTGTGGCTACCTCAACCTAATGCCCTAGAAGTAGTACCTCTCGCAGACTGACCACTGTGACCATGCTGACTCCTCTGACCCTGCTCAAACTGAGAACCAGAATCCTAAAGTGATGCCTGAACTGGCCGACTTGTCTGACCCTAATGCTGCTGTGGCTGATAACCCCAGCCCCACTGGCCTGAGCCTCTACCACCATGTTTGGAACCACTGTAGCCACCCTGATGTCGAGGCCTCTTATCTATGGCCTCGGTGTCATAATGACATGAATCTTCTACAGTACGAGCATAGTTCGTAATAGACTGGAAAGACCGACCACTAGCAACCAATATCTCTGCGGGCTCTCTAAACTCTCTCTGTAGTCCCCAAACAAATCAACAGATCATGTCAGACTCGGTAGGCATAATCATGGCCCCAAATAGAGCAAGATGATGGAAATGGGTCTTATACTCCGAGATAGTCATAGAATCTTGGGCAAGTCTAGTGAACTCCTCTCTCCGACGCTCCCCGTCGCTCTGTGGAAAGAACTTGGCCATAAAGGCCTCATAGAACTCGGACCAAGTCAACTGAGGTGATGTAGAAGGTCTGCAAACAACCTGAGACCTCCACCATAACTTAGCTGGACCCTCTAGCTGATATGTAGTATATCCAACTCCGTGAGTCTCTAGCAATCCCAGATGGTGTAACATCTCCTCACAGGTAGTAATGAAGTCATGTGGGTCCTGACCCGGCGCACCAGTAAATCTCGGTGGTTCCAATCTTAAGAACCTACCCAACGCCTTTTGCACCCCCTCTGTCATAGCTGGGAGAGGAGCAAGAGGCTATGCAATTGATAGAATCGGAATAACCTCGACACGGGGGGCCACAGTAGCAGGCTGTGCTCCAGAACCCTGAACACCCAGGGCTGCCCTCTTAGCGGATGTCGGTGCTACCCCCGAAGGTCTCTCCAGAATCATACCCAAAAGCTGTAATAGTAAACCCCAAACATCTGAAGACTGAACTGTTGCTAAAGCTGGCACGGGAGCTGGTGGTACCTGGGCCATCCCCGGGTCCACATACTGCTGCTCAGGAACAAACTCGGGCTCATAGTCATACTCGGACTCTACCTCAACTCTAGCAGCTCTAGCAGGTTCCGCTGATCTGGGGCGTCTACGACCTCTACCTCTACCCTTGCGACCATTTTGACCCCTAGCTGGAGTCGGAGGTGCAGGGGAAGGAGGCTCTCCTCTGCCATAAGCTGAAGATCTCGAATGAACCATCTGCAGAAGAGCGAACCAGAATAAGTGAGATTTCCAGAAACTTTCAAGGATACTACGCACGAGATAGAAACAAGAAAAGTCCAATTTTTCCTAAGATGTCACTATAGCCTCCCGAAGATTAAGTACGGACGTCTCCGCCCCGATCCGCAGGACTCTACTAGACATTGGCTCCTATACCAATGACACTGGTGAACCTAGAGTTCTGATACCAAGCTGTCACGACCCAATTTCTCAGTCATGATAGCACCTACAAACCCCCAGTAGGCAAACCAATCTATGTAGCATAGAACGGTCAGTAATGGGCTACTATCTAACAATCTAAGCGGAAGAACAGTTTAATAAGCGGAAGCAAGGGAACAAGATGAAGAAAATAGATAACAGGAATAATATATACAAAGCAGAAGCTAAACCAAACCCAAAACATGGTATCATAGCGTATAAGAGCTGAATCTACATAAGGAGTACAAGGGTCCAAAATAATATATACATAGCTATCTCCGAGTAGAAATAGAGTACATAATCAAAAGATAAACTAAAAGCTAAGCTCCGGTCGCCAAGAGCTCACCCTCAATCCAGGATATCACAAAAGCATCTCCTCGCACAAGTCTCCATGAGCTAACGATGATGGCTCACACTAGGATATGCATCAGAAGATGCAGAGTGTAGTATGAGCACCAAATGTGAAGCATAAGGTACCCAGTAGGTATCATAGGCCGACTGGGCACATATAAGATAAAAGCGTAGTAACAGACAGAATAGAAGCAAGTAGTCACAGAAATCAATGAAAAGTATTCAGGATGTAGCCCAAAGGGAAGACAACAGAACAACATAGAAGGCTAGCAAGTAGAATATATACACAACAGGCACAGGTGAAAGTAAGAAATGACGCACCTGGGATCCTTGCAATAACAGTATATACATAATAAGTTTAAAAAGTGGACGGTATACCGGTAACCTCAAGTATAAAGAATGGGAGAGAAGAGCAAAGATAGATATGCTTGGAAAATAGGAATCAATAACCAAACTAATCATATCAATCTCAAAACTAGAACTAACAACGTTGCAGTATAAAATCTCAAAATCATAACCGTGACAGGAGATGGTATCATGATAGAGTAACAAGAGTCTACCTACAGTTCCCTGCCCACCCATACAACTGAGGAACGCAAACAAGTGAAAACAAAACCCTCCAGCATCTCCATACTATCGGAGTGTACATTCCACAAACAGCAAACAAGGGTGGTACCTCACACAGATGAATGATATGATGCCATGATAAGTCAAGAGTGATAGTAGTATCGGATGTTACCCGCTTTCAGTGACCTACAAGGCCTAGAAGATAGGATCCATGAAAGGTCACACTCGTATACCCCTACCACGCTGTATACCCCCCTCCGACACCCACAGCTCACAACCTTTGGTCTGGAATGGAAAGGTCCATGGAGGCCCCGACCAACATACTAGATGCCCCACAATCTCAAAACAATCCCCAATTACGGCTGCCTGTAGGGTATCTAGGTCTAAAACAGTAAGTCCAATTTTCTAGTATGCGGCCCTGCCTAGTCTAGCATCACCTCGGAAGCTGTACTAAAATAAGTCTAACGCTCGACCCCATCGAGTCTAGTATAAGTGGATCTAGTGATAAAATATCCTTTAAAACTCCCTTACCCCAAGAAGACCCATTAAAACGTTACAAAACAATTTTGAGATCATTTTCACCAAAAAATAGGCCCCACGGGCCATGCAAGATTTAGAAAATCTGTTCCAGTAGGCCCGAAGCCAAAACCATAGTAAAAATCAAGAAGAAATCCCCTCTATCTATATGCATGGTGAATGGCATACACAATCACAATAGTGGCCCTCGACCCACAAATAACCTATCGGCCCTACACAGGCTCCAATCGCTCTATAGCACAAATAACTATCATAATATCACGATAACGATGCCCGAAACTCACGGGCACCCCCGAATAACCCACCATCTATGGTCCAGAGTCAAACAAGGCCACACAGGACCATAAGGGTGATACTATCAACTACGAAGAATACTACACACAACGGAGGAAAAAAATAAAGCGATTCATAGAAAAGCAGTCAAAGTCTGTGGTACCAACCTAATAACCCAACTCAAGGATGACATATAGTACAATTTTATCTGATATATGCTAAGTCTAGGGAGTTTAGACCGTAACCTATGTGTCGTCCTATGACAAGCTGCTGGGACAATGAAATCCAAGCCCGAATCACTCCGAGAGATCCCGAATGATGATCAAACTATCAAAAACATGAATAAAACATTAAAATGAGTTTAATGATACCCATAATGCTACAATTATAGCTGGGTCAAAAATTAGGTCACCAGCGGGCCCATGGGCCCCGCAACCCGAACCAGAAACAAAGAAGTGCACAACAATCACCATACACCAAAGCGTGCATGCTCAGATTTTAGAGAGAATTTAGCCAAGAAATATGCCCAAACCAGCCAACCAACTAAGAGGAACAATGAAGAACCAAAAGAAAGAATTTGACGGATTTAAGCCGGTAAAACTTACCAATTATGATGGAGGGACGATCACAAGCATGAATTATATAACCCGACACCAAGGGTTGATCAGAAACTAAGCTTAGGTGAGTTTGGAGCTGTTAACAATGGAGAAAAGGTATTTTGAATGTAAGAGATGAAGTGGGGAAGCTTATATACTGCCCAGGGGTCCTTCATCGTGATCGCGACACCACCCCTCGTGGTCGTGAGGACCACGCTGGCTAGACCATCGCGATCGCGAAGGCTAGCCACGCAATCACAATAAATAAAAGGGAAGGGACTTCATCACGATCGCGATAGGCGATCACGCGATCATGAAGAACAGGAGTTCAGGTGCTTCATCGCTGTTGCGGCAAAGAGTATCGCGATCACGATTAAGGCCTGATGCCTGCACCTGCAACTGCCAGAAATCTGCAACTTTCCAAAACTCAATGGGGAATTCCGGGAATAATCGAAAATCGACATTCAAAAACCAATACTGCAAACAGAGTGGAAACAACGTTCTGGACACAATGGAATTGACGGAACTTCCATACGAGGTCATTTTGGAGAAATATTAACCCAAGTCAATACTAAAGAATAAGAACCCAAAGGCTCGAAATGAGCCCGGCTCACTCGAGACCCAAACCAACCACCTTCCTAACCTAAACTCATCATTCCATAGTTGATGGAATCATCGGATTGAAAATTTGACACTCCAATCATCAAAGCCACCCAAAGTTACACTTTTAACTCCAAATGGCTTGAAAACAGAGAAAACCATACAAAACCCATACTGGAAGTTCTCAGGCCTCAACTGAAGGTCCAACTAGACCAAACTCAACGCTACGGAGCTAACAAAACTATCAGAATTCAATTCCGAGCACATTAGCTAAGAATGTTGACTAAAGTCAACGATATTTAAGTTAAAGCTCTAAAACAGGCAACCGGCCAAAACAACCAACGAATGACCAGGGCACCAAACTATCGGTCCCAGCAAGCCATAAATGACTTGGGGCCACTACAAGAAAGCTCTAACAGTACAATAAATGCGTAAACGCGAAGATGACCGGAAGGGTCATCACAAGGACTTTTCCAAAATGATTTCCTTATTTTTATATTATTTTTAATAAATTTGGCACCAATGATCATTTTTAAAATTTATTTCCTTTACTTTTTGTAATAATAATAACAACTAATAATGTTGTATCTTATAAAATCCCTCAAAAATATTTTTATAATTCAGTCTCTAATATTTTATAATTCATTCTTTTCACTTTTTTTTAATAAAACATTAGTAACTTTTTATTTCAAACTCTAAATAAACTTTATCGTATCGTTATAAACATTAGTAAATATATACGTATTGAAAAATTAATTAAGACAAAAGAAGCATTGTTATATTAATTAAGTGAAAAATGATTGGGAGAAAATTGAATTTTCCTACAAACTAATTCATTTACCATTTTGGGCCATTTTAACCTATGTTTCAGCCTAAACCCACAGCTCACTATCCAATTACACCTAATTCAGCCCAATAGAACACACTGACCCGGCCCAAATATCCCCATCAGCTTAGCTAAGTCACCTAACACCCCTAATTCCTTTTCTCTTCTCCTTTCTCATTGAAATCCAATGAGACCAGCGTCCCATCGCTCATCTTCTTATCTCGTCTCCCATCTACCAATGATAACAACCCCCAGTCCACCGGATAATGGCAATTTCTGGTGGTGTTCATCCTTCTCTCTCCCACTTGTCCATCAATGTCGCTATCCCCTCATCTTTATGTCTCTCCCTCACCTTTTTGTCATCTCAAAACAGAGCTGTAAAGCTCCTCACCACCACTGCAAACCTTGGTGAAAGTCAAGGGGGGAGGGGTGAATTGAATTTTTTTTACCACCAAGTCGACTTTGGCTACGCACTAGTTGACTCACCTGCAAGTTAGTTTGATAAAAAGTTTATACTGGTTTCGATCACCGATGTGGTGCCTATTCTAGTCCCTTTGGGTTTCAAGGGTTTCCTTTAGAGCTTTTAATTGAATGGGGTTTACAACGAGTGTAGCTTGACAATCCAAGATTGTCTTTCTTGAAGCTGGGGATGACACAACCTCTACCTGTATAACTAGCACTGACTCTTTCTTTTCTTTTGATTACAATTGTAGACTCTAGAGAGTACAAAGTATTATGAAAGATAAAAGCTAGACAGTGGTCTTGTTCAAGAGAAGTTTCATAACTTCTTCATCTGACGTCGTTGGCTTTTATACTTGGAGGGTAGATTTGGTGTAGCTCTTCAAAAGGAAAACCCAAGGGAATTCTTTCAATCAAGGAATGTTGATGGGATTCCTTGATTGAGTAAATTATGTCCATATCAGATATGTCCATGATTATACTTCCATTTGTGAAATGGAAGATCCTTGATTTGATCCATACCATGTGTTTGGATCTTCATCTTCCTTGTCTTGTGGAATTGATTGTGAACTTTGATCATAAGGGATCTCTATCTTCCTTGTGCATCGTCTGATCTCCTTATCTTGTGGATTTGATTTTGAACTCTAATCTTTATATGTATCTTCTTTCCTTGTGTGGATTAGTCAATCAAGGATTGACATTTAGACAATCCAAGACATCCGTTGCTCCGTATCTTCTCATAGTTGATTTCTTTATTTTCCTTGTAAGGCTTTGTTGGTTGTTTCTTTTTATCTGCAACAAGTCTTAAGGTTAGTTTTGTCATTATTGAAATCAGTGTGCGGAGGCTAACAATCTCCCCCTTTTTGATAATGACAAAAATAAGAAAGCACAAATATATGTAGTTGACTTCCATGTATGTTGGCTGAGCTCCCCTGTCTTGGTGCTCCCCCTTTCTTGTAGCTTCTTGTTGTGATTAATTTGTGTGACTACTTCTTCCCCATTGGCATAATAAAAAAGAAACATAAGAAAACAAAGCAATTTTACAGATATGCAAGCACATATCACATAGAGCAAGTAAAAGGGATGATTAGAGAGAGATGAAAGAGGATTTTAGGTGGTATAGGGAACCCCAGTTACAGAGCCAAAAGATAGTTAATGGTGACAGACCCCCATAAGAGTCCAAAAATAGAAGAGCAAAAGTTATTTTTTCTGAAGAAAAAAGGCCAGAGTGTTGTGCATGTTCGTGCAGAAGGTGTCATAATAGCATTCCACATTTTTGTAGAAGTTGGTGTAGGAAGTCTGAACAATGACAACTAGTTCATTCTGAGAGGAGTCGGCTTCCGTCTTGAGAGAGCTGACTTGCTTCATCAGTTTGTTGACAGTGGATACTCCTTCCTTCTTTAACTCACCCATTTCTAGACGAAGTCTGCCGATATCAGTGCTAGATTCCTTTCCCAATGCAAGCAAATTGTTGATTGATTCCTAAAGCACCTGTATCCCATTCTTAAGATCATGTATTATACCCTTGATTTCTTCTGCTTCTTTGAGAAAAAGAGAGTCAAAATTGGCTGGTACACGGGTGGCTTTAGAGGATTCCAGCTTAACTTTGATAGAGTGTTTCTTGCACCATTTCTCATCAACCAAAGTATAGCCTATGCTAGAAAGGGTCCTGGAGTTGTAAGTGGCTGAGACTTCAGTTGCTTTGTAGTCTGACAGATCAATCATAGAGTCGATGAGAATTCGAGAAATTAGGAGACCATAGGGTAGGCTGGCTGTAGCATTGTTGTCCTTAGCGCTTTCCAATATGTAGTCACGAAACCACGAGGCCCAGTTGATACGTTATTTTTCAGTAAGCAGTAGAGAACAAAAATATCTCTGTTGGAGATAGAACTCAGATAAATTTTTTGAGGAACCAAGGTTGTAGCGACCATATGAGCCAAAATACGATGCTCAAAACAAAGAGAAAGAGGTCCAAAATCAAAAATATCAGAGCCAGATTCAGCCACCCCAGCTTTAGCACCGTCCAGAGTCACTTCAAAGTCTTCTAGCCAATTATCATCCATATATGGAACGATACCAGAAAACTTTGTACCAAAGACCTTCTCAAACAAAAAGTCATTCACGATGATTCGATTTCCCAGAACAAGGGTTTCTAGTTCCTGACTGTCTTGTGAAATTCAAAGGTTTGCATAGAACGTACGGACAGGTTCTTCATAAAATTCTGAATCACAGAGTTTAACAAATAGAGACAACTTCTGGACTTTGAAAAAGGTACTTACAGGGCAGTGAATTTCGTCTAGTAGTTCCAAATTGATAATTCATCCTGGAACAACCTGTCGGATTTTAAAGGACTCAAACTTTTTCTTCTGATTAGCACCCAAAACTTGTGCATGTCTTCTGGAGAGAGGGGTTCTGCAAGATTTGCTCATAACTTCTTCTTTTCACCTTTCTTACCAGCAGACGGCCTTTTCTTTGAGATAGGAAAAGAAAAAGGAACATGGGATTATCCTTCTGATGAATCAAAAGAAAGAGAGAGGACATTTGGGTCTGAGGAGGAAGGGTTATTGATGGAGGGCAGTTGAACGAAGGACCCCATGAATCTTGTTCTAGTCATGGAAAAAGAGAAGAAAGGGTGTGAAGAGGGAGAGAGTAGAAAGATAGATTTAGAAGGTATGGAGAAGTGTGAAGGAAGATGAAGGGATGTGATTTGAGAGGAGGCAACATAAATTAAGGGATGTGATGCTTAGAGAGGGAAAGATATTTTGGTAAACGATTTTGAGAAAATCAAGAAAGGTACAACAATTAATAAAACATAGAGCAAATAAGGAAGAAAATAATTTAGCAAAAAGCGATAATTCCTAGATAGTTTCTAAGAAAACAAAATCTTTCTTCCAAAAGCAATTTTGTAAAAATATCAGCAAGCAGATTTTTAGAATCAACAAATTCAAGAACAAAATCTCCTTTTTCAACATGATCTCTAATGGAATGATTCTTTATATCAATGTGTTTAGCTCTAGAATAATGCACGGTGCAATTAGATAGACTAATAGCACTAGTATTATCACAAAATATGTGAGTAGCTTCAAAGGATAAATTATAATCAAGTAATTGATGCATAATCCAAAGTAATTGAGTACCACAGCTACCAATCGCAAGATAGTCAGATTCAGTGGTTGACAGTGCCACAAATGTCTGTTTTTTACTGTGCCATGAAATTAAAGCTTCTCCAAGAATTTGACACGTTCCACTTGTACTTTTGTGATCAGTTTTATCTCCTGCAAAATCAGCATCTGAATAACCAATTAATTCAAAATAAGAGGAGTGAGGATATTATAGTCCAAGATCTTGGGTAACAATAAGGTATCAAATTATCCTTTTGACTACAGTGAGATAAGATTCCTTTGGAGTAGACTGGGCTGTGCACACTTGCATATACTAAAAATGATGTCAGGGCAACTTGCTGTTAAATATAATAGAGATCTAATCATCCTCGGTAGGTCTTTTCGTCTACAACCTTTCCAGGAGCATCGATTTCTAGACATGTTGAGGGACTCATGGGTGTTCCAAAGGCTTTTCCCTTTTCCATTCCAAACTTCTTGATGAGCTCTTTAGTGTATTTTCTTTGGCTAATGAAGGTTCCTTTTGAGAACTGCTTAATATTAGTCCGACAAAAAATGTGAGTTCTCCTATCAGGCTCATTTCAAATTCTCCTTTCATAAGATTTGCAAAAGTCTCAAAAAGAGATGAGTTAGTACTTCCAAAGATAATATCATCAACATAAATTTGTACAATGAGAATACTGGAATCCAGTCTTTGAGTAAAGAGAGTGGTATCAATTTTTCCCCGTTGAAAATTATTGCTTAGCAAAAAAAGTGTGTAGTCTCTCATACCAAGCTTTTGGGGCTTGTTTGAGACCATAAAGAGCTTTTGTGAATTTTAAAACATGATCGGGGCAGGAAAGGTTTTCAAAATCAGGAGGCTATTTTATGAAAAATTCTTCTTTTATGAAACCATTTAAGAAGGCACTTTTAACATCCATTTGAAATAATTTAAAATATTTAAAAGATGCAAAGGCTAATAATATCCGAATGGACTCCAATCTAGCTACAGGAGCAAAGATTTCATCAAAATCAATACCTTCTTGTTGAGAGTGTCCTTGAGCTACTAACCTTACCTTGTTTCTAACAACTTTACCTTCCTTATTGAGTTTTATCCGAAACACCCAAATTGTACCAATAACTAAGCAACTTTTTGGTCGTTTGATATTTAACACCCCCGAACTTCTAAGCTCAGACTTAGCTCAGAAAACCAAAGGAAATAAAAATTTTCCAACTGATGGCAGAACCATGAGTCACTTCCACGAGCCGTGGAATAGTCACAAGTCATGGACTGGACTAGTAAAGAAAGATCAGAGGACTACTCCTCTGAAGTCAATTCCACGATTGGAGCCAATGGACCGTAGAAGTTTCCATAGACCGTGGAAATCATCCATGGAATCCTTATTCCAGATGACTCCCAGGAACCACGATTAGGTTCCATGACCCGTGGGAGTTTCCACGAGTCGTGAACCCAACCCGTGGAATCAATCTTCAGAGACCAAGAAATTTGGCTCAGTAACCACGAGTGGGATTCCACGACCCGTGGAAGCTTCCACGAGTTGTGAACCCAACTCGTGGAGCTCCGTCCAGTAGCTCAACTTTCAGGACCAGGATCCCATGACAGGGTTCCACGACCCGTGGAACTTTCCATGAGCCGTAGAACCAAGTCGTGATCCCTGAGTCACAAATTTTAGCAATTTTTCTAATTATTTCCCAAGGGCATTCCAGACTTTTCCTTTATCTTTTAATGCCTAGGCTACGTCATTTTAACTACTATAAGCCTAATTAATTAGTCAAAAACTACCTAAAACTCTCATTCTCCTAAAATTATCGGACTTAGAAAGAAAAGAAGTGAAAGAAGCGATAGTTTTCTCTCAAGAACAAGCAGAGGTCTTCATTAAGTTCAGTCCCAAAAATCTAAGGATCTCTCCATAGTTTTCTTCATTAGGTATGTGGGATTTCACTAGTGGGTTCCTTTCACCCATTAGGTCCCTAACATTCAGTTGGTTCCCTCCAGTTTCTCCATGATTGATTAGACCTAGGGTTCAAGAACCATAGAATTTTCCTTTGTTATTCAGATGCTACAATTCATGTGATGTTTAGTCCAAATTCCTTAGAAAATTACTTCAGCCCATATTTAGGATCTAGAACCCTAGCCTGCTAAATTTCCAATATTTTATAGATTTTACTTGCTAAGCAGATTAGTCAAATAATCATGTTTCAGAATTTAAATGTCATATCCTTCAGTATGTTTATGTTGCATTCTCAGTTAATTACCAGTATTTTGAGCTATCCATTATTTTAGTGCATTATTTCATATATTCAGTTGGGAGTAGGCTTAGTACCGAGCGGACGAGGGGATGAAGTCTTGGCTATCAGTTTAGGCTAAGACCTTTAGTAGCAGTCCCCAAGTCCCAGAACTACGGCGCCACCGTAGGTATTAAAGGAGTCAGCTGTCAGACTAGGCTGCACCTCCTAGTCTCTTGAGGACATCAGTAGTGGATCCACGTCAGACTTGTCCGTACCCTTGGCAAGGTATGAATACCCTTCCAGCCAGGGTTACAGGTTGGCCCCATAGTTAGCTCAACTTCGGTATGTCGGTTGATAGTACCTCCCATAGTCAGATTCATGTTGCATTGACCGTGTACCCAATATTTATTTCAGTATTCAGATCAGCATGTTATATTTATGATTTGCACTTGGTCATTGTACTCAGTCCATCTTTTAGTTATATTTCAGTATGATGGTTTCCAGGTTCAGTTCTTTATTGTTCACTTAGTATATATATATATCCTGCATGATCAGTACATTCAAAGTACTGACGCATATTTTTGTGCTACATCATTTTATGATGTAGGTTTAGGCATTCAGCATCTAGACCATATTTAGTCGACTCCCAGTCCATACTCAGAAGCTCAGTGGTTAGTCTTCATAGTTCGAGGACGATAGACATGCTTTACTTTCAGCATTTACCTTTCAGTTTTAGTCTTATTAGAGTTAGCTGGGGGCATATCCCAGCAACTCATATCATTTAGAGGCTTTCAGACATAGACTAGATTCCGCGAAGTTGCTAGTGTTGTTTTCATTCATTACTATATTCTTGTTACAGTTTATACTCAGCTATGTTTTGGGCTCTTCCCCACTATATATATATAAATTGTTTTCAGCTTCCACACAATATATGTTTCTGCTTCAAATTGCATAGATATACCATGCCATGGGTTAGCTCGGGGTCACTTGTGACACTGAGCACCGTGTTGCATCTAGGGGGTAACCTCGGGGTGTGACAAACTTGGTATTAGAGCATCATGTTTAAGGGTCCTAGGGTGTTTGAAAGCCGCATCAAGTAGAGTCTTCTTCATGGGTGTGAAGCGCATCACACTTATGGGGGAGAAGCTATGAGATGTCATTAGGAATAACTTCCTTTCTTTATTCTCCAGTTCGTGCTATAGAGTATAAACTCTATTTAATTTTCTTCTATTCTAACTCATGCTCTTCACATTTCAGAAAAAAAACCTCCCCGAAGAGCTAACACTAGAAATCAGCCAGTGCTAGCAGCTCCAGCAGACCCCTTGAATGAGCAAGTCATGCATGCCGAATTCAGGGTTGCCTTTCAAGTACTTACTCAGGCCATGACCACCCAGGTCAACTAGCAGGCTGCTGCACCAGCTCCGCCTCAGGTCAATACTGCCACAGCCAGGATTCAGGATTTCACAAGGATGAACCCTCCAGAGCTTCATGTGTCCAAGTCAGAAGAGGATGATATTCCAAAGGTTACAGACATTATGGGTGTCACCCCAGTCGAGGGTGCAGACTTGGATGCCTATCATTTGAAGGGAGTGGCCTACACTTAGTACCAGTAATGGAAGGAATCTCATTGTGCCAACACAGGACCAGTGACTTGGGATCTTTTTAAGACAACTTTTTTGGACCGGTTCTTCCCACTAAAGCTCAGGGAAGCCAAGATTCAGGAGTTCATCAATCTGAAGCAGGATGACATGAGCATGAGAGACTAAGCTCTCAATTTCACTCAGCTATCCAAGTATGCTCCGCGATAGTAGCGGACTCCAGAGCTAGTATGAGCAAGTTTGTATCTGGTGTGTCAGATGATGTGGTTAAGGAGTGCAAGACCGCTATGCTCATTAAGGAGATGGACTTCTATAGAATGGTTACTTATGCTCAACAAATTGAGGAAGAGAAAATTAAGGAAAGGGGAGGAGATGCTAAGAGGGATAGGACAGTTGATTACAACCACTATCCACAGAGGTCAGAGGGTGGAAATCGCTCTCAATATCGCCTGAAAAATTCAGCTCCAGCTCCATCTTCTGCTAGTGCCCCAGTTCCTAAGTTCAAGAAGGATCGTTGGGATAGAACATCTAGCTCTAAGTCCCAAGGTACGGTTACTAGTGGGCACACTAATCGAGTATGTAAGAAGTATGGTAGAAACCACCAAGGTGAGTGCTTGGCAGGTAGTGGAAATTTCTTTGGGTGTGGCAAGCCAGGCCAGATGATAAGGGATTGTCCAATGGCTTCTCAGAAGGGTAAGGATGTTCACCCGCAAACTCAGACCGGTTCTATAATAGCTCCGACCGGATGCCTCACTCAGTAGGGTGCCTCATCTGGAATAGGTGGTGGTCAGTGCCAGAATAGGTTGTATGCTCTTCAGGCTCGGTAGGACCAGGAGGATTCTCCTGATGTGATCACAGGTACGTTACGAGTCTTTGATACTGATGTTTATGCATTGTTAGATCCAGGGGCTACACTTTTCTTCATAACTCTTTATATAGCAGTAAACTTCAGTGTTAGTCCATAAATCCTCCCAGAACCCTTCTCAGTCTCTACTCCAGTTGGTGACCCAATTATAGCTAGACGGGTGTACAAAAATTTTCCGGTTATAGTTTCCCAAAAAGTCACCTCAGCAGATCTTGTAGAGTTAGAAATGGTAGAATTCGATATCATTCTAGGCATGGGTTGGTTACATTCCTTTTATGCCTCAATCAATTGTAGGACTAGGATTGTTCTATTCCAGTTTCTTAACGAGCCAGTCTTAGAGTGGAAGGTTAGCAACTCTGTGCCTGTAGGTCGTTTCATCTCCTACCTTAAGGCCAGATAGATGATATCCAAAGGGTATATCTATTACCTTGTTTGGGTTAAGGATTCAAACACCGAGACCCCAACTCTTGAGTCAATCCTAGTGGTCAATGAGTTTCCAGAAGTGTTCCCAGAAGATCTTCCCGGAGTTCCTCCCGAAAGGGAAATTGACTTCGGAATTGATCTCCTTCCAGCTACCCAACCTATTTTGATTCCTCCTTACAGAATGGCTCCAGCTGAGCTTAAGGAATTGAAAGAACACCTAAAAGACCTGCTAGAGAAGGGCTTCATCAAACCCAGTATCTCTCCATGGAGTGCTCCAGTGTTGTTCGTGCGTAAGAAAGACGGTTCTCTCAGGATGTGCATTGACTACCGTTAGTTGAATAAATTCACAATCAAGAATAAATATCCCATCCCCAGGATTGATGACTTGTTCGACCAACTCCAAGGCACTAGTTGGTTTTCCAAGACAGACCTCAGATTCGGCTATCATCAGCTCAGAGTCAGAGGTAGTGACATCCCAAAGACAGCTTTCAAGACTCGGTATGGTCATTATGAATTTGTAGTTATGTCTTTTGGACTAACCAATGCTCCTGTAGCTTTCATGGACTTAATGAACAGGGTGTTCAGATAGTATTTGGACTTATTCTTCATCGTCTTCATTGATGATATCCTTATTTATTCTCAAAATGAGAAAGAGCATGTGAATCATCTGAGGGTCATTCTGCAGACTATCAAGGACCGCCAGTTATTCACCAAGTTCAGTAAGTGTGAGTTCTGGTTGAAATCAATCACTTTCCTTGGTTATGTGGTGTCTAGTAATGGCATCCAAGTTGACTCTTAGAAAATTGAGGCAGTAAAGGATTGCCCCAGACCCACCTCTCCAACAGACATCAGAAGTTTCTTGGGTTTGGCTGGTTACTATAGAAGGTTCATAGAGGGATTTTCATCGATAGCTTCCCCACTGACCAAGTTAACTCAGAAAAAGGTCAAGTTCCAGTAGTCAGATCAGTGTGAGAAAAATTTCTTGGAACTGAAGACTATGTTGACTACGGCTCCTATTTTAACTCTACCAGAGGGTTCAGATGGCTATGTGGTTTATTGTGATGCATTCAGGGTCGCTTGGGTTGTGTTTTGATGCAGCTGGGTAAGGTCATAGCGTATGTTTCCACACAGCTTAAGACCCATGAGAAGAACTACCTGACTCATGACCTAGAGCTTGCAGCTGTTGTGTTTGCCTTAAAGATCTGGAGGAACTACTTATATGGTGTTCATGTTGATGTGTTCATAGATCATAAGAGCCTCCAGTATGTGTTCACCCACAAAGAGTTAAATCTTTGTCAGAGGAGATGGCTTGAGTGCCTCAAAGATTATGATATGAATGTGCTCTATCATCCGGGTAAGGCTAATGTAGTGGATGATACTCTCAGTAGACTGTCTATGGGTAGCATATCGCATGTTGATAAAGAGAAGAGAGAATTGGCCAGAGAGGTTCATCGGCTTGCTTGCTTAGGAGTTTGCCTTATGGACACATCAGATGGTGGTGTGATAGTTCAAAATAGATCAGAATCTTCATTGGTAGTAGAGGTTAAGGAGAAACAGGATAGTGATCCCATATTGCTTCAGCTGAAGGGTGCAGTTCATCAGCAGAAAGTTGAGGTTTTCTCCCAAGAGGGAGATGGAGTGCTTCGTTATCAGGGTCACTTATGTGTTCCTAAGGTAGGTGAGTTGAGGCAGTAGATCCTTACAAAAGCCCATAATTCCAGATACTCCATTCATTCAGGTGCCACTAATATGTACCATGAACTATGGGAAGTCTATTGGTGGAATGACATGAAGAGGCACATCACAGATTTTATGGCTAAGTGTCCCAACTGTCAGCAGGTTAAGGTAGAACATCAGAGACCAGAAGGTGTGACTCAGGAGATTAGCATTTCTACTTGGAAGTGGGAAGTGGTCAACATGGATTTCATTACGAGTTTACCCCGTACTCGCAAACAACATGACTCCATTTGAGTGATAGTGGACAAAGTAAGTAAGTCAGCTCACTTCTTGGTAGTCAAGATGATCGATTTAGCGGAGGATTATGCCAGAATCTACATCAGTGAGATAGTCAGGTTGCATGGGGTTCCCTTGTCTATCATCTCAAATAGAGGTCCTCAGTTTACCTCTCATTTCTGGAAGTATTTTGAAAAAGGTCTTGGTACTCAGGTGAATCTTAGCACAATATTTCATCCGCACACAGATAGTCAGGCAGAGCGTACCATTCAGACCTTAGAGGACATGTTGAGAGCTTGTGTGATCGATTTCAAAGGTAGTTGGAATGATCACCTACCAATCATAGAGTTTGCCTACAATAACAGTTATCACTCCAGTATTCAGATGGCCCCATATGAACCACTTTATGGGCATACATGCTGATCACTGGTAGGTTTGTTCGAAGTAGGTGAAGCAGCCTTTATTGGGCTAGACTCGATTCAGAAGTCCTATGTAGATGTGAGGAGAAAAGACTTAGAGTTTGAAATCGATGATTGGGTTTTCCTGAAAGTATCGCCCATGAAGGGAGTGATGAGATTTGGCAAGAAGGGAAAGCTCAGTCCCAGGTATGTAGGTCCTTATAGAATCCTAAAAAGGGTTGGTAATGTGGCTTATGAGTTAGAGTTGACAGCAGAGCTAGCAGCGATTCATCCATTCTTTCACATTTCCTTGTTGAAGAAGTGTGTGGGTGATCCGACATCGATCGTACCCTTAGAGAGTGTGGCCGTAAAGGATAGCCTCACCTATGAGGGGGTTCCAGTTGATATTCTTGACCGCCAGGTTCATAGGTTAAGGAATAAGGAAGTCTCCTCAGTAAAAGTTTTGTGGAGGAGTCAGTCTATAGAGAGAGCTACTTGGGAAGCAGAAGCAGCCATGATGGCCAAGTATCCTCACCTCTTCCCTTCTGATTCGGTCCGAGCTTGAGGTAATAGTTTCTCTCCAGTCTTCCAGTTAAATCTTGTGTGAAATTCAGTCCTAATACCTTATTCCATCAGTTATCCTTGCATTTCAGCATAATTGCATGTTCATGGAACTCAGTTCAGTAGATGTCAGTTTCTTGCACTCAGCTGGTAGGGATTGCAGCTCTTTTTCTCCAGACTCTGCTTGTTTAGTCTTCATTAGAGGATGAATGATCCCAAGAAAAGATATTGTAACACCCTCAAACTTCCAAGCTCATACTTAGCTTAGAAAACCAAAGGAAATAAATTTTTTCCAACTGATGGCAGAACCACGAGTCACTTCCACGAGCTGTGGAACAGTCCACTAGTTATGGACTGGACTCGTGGAACAAAGATAAGAGGACTAATCCTCTGAAGTCGATTCCACCATTAGAGTTAATGGGAGTTTCCACAAGTCGTGAACCCATCCCGTGGAATCAATCTTCAGAGACCAAGAAATTTGGCTCAGTAACCATGAGTGGGATTCCACGACCCGTGGAAGCTTTCATGAGTCGTGAACCCAACTCGTGGAGCTCCATCCAGTAGCTCAACTTTTAGGACCAGGAAACCACGATAGGGTTCCACGACCCGTGGAACTTTCCACGAGCCGTAGAACCAAGTTGTGATCCCTGAGTCGTGAATTTTAGCAGTTTTTCTAATTATTTCCCAGGGGCATTCCAGACTTTTCCTTTCTCTTTTAATGCCTAGGCTATGTAATTTTGACTACTCTAAGCCTACTTAATTAGTCAAAAACTACCTAAAACCCTCATTCTTCTAAAATCATCGAACATAGAAAGAAAAGAAGAGAAAGAAGCGATAGTTTTCTCTCAAGAACAAGCAGAGGTCTTCATCAAGTTTAGCCCAAAAAGTCCAAGGATATCTCCATAGTTTTCTTCACCAGGTATGTGGGATTTCACTAGTGGGTTCCTTTCACCTATTAGGTCCCTAGCATTCAGTTGGTTCCCTCCAGTTTCTCCATGATTGATTAGACCTAGGGTTCAAGAACCTTAGAATTATCCTTTGTTATTCAGATGCTACAATTCATGTGATGTTTAGTCTAGATTTCTTGGAAAATTACTGCAGCCCATATTTAGGATCCAGAACCCTAGCTTGCTAAATTTCCAATATTTTATAGATTTTTCTTGCTAGGCAGATTAGTCAAATAATCATGTTTCAGAATTTAAATGCCATATCCTTCAGTATGTTTATGTTGCATTCTCAGTTAACTACCAGTATTTTGAGCTATCCATTATTTCAGTGCATTGTTGCTTATATTAAGTTGGGAGTAGGCTTAGTACCAAGCGGATGAGAGGATGAAGGCTTAGCTGTCAGTTTAGGCTAAGACCTTTAGTAGCAGTCCCCAAGTCCCAGAAATACGGCGCTACCGTAGGTATTAAAGGAGTCAACTGTCAGACTAGGCTACACCTCCTTGTTCCTTGAGGACATCAGTAGTGGATCCACGTCAGACTTGTCCGTACCCTTGGCAATATGAACACCCTTCCAGCCAGGGTTACAGGTTGGCCCCATAGTTAGCTCAACTTGGGGTATGTCGGTTGATAGTACCTCCCACAATCAGATTCATGTTGTATTGACCATGTACCCAATATTTATTTCAGTATTTAATTCAGCATGTTCTATATATGATTTGCACTTGGTCATTGTACTCAGCCCAACTTTTAGTTATATTTCAGTATGATGGTTTCTTTCTGTTTCAGTCTTATTAGAGTTAGCTGGGGGAATGTCCCAAAAACTCATATCAGTTAGAGGCTTTCAGACATAGACTAGATTCAGTGGAGTTTCTAGTGTTATTTTCAGTCATTACTATATTTTTATTATAGTTTATACTCAGCTATGTTTTGGTATCTTCCCCACTATATATATATAAACTGTTTTCAGCTTTCACACAATATATTTTTCTGCTTCAGATTGCATAGATATGTCATGCCATGGGTTAGCTCGGGGTCGCTTGTGACATTGAGCACCGTGTTGCGTCTAGGGGTTAGCATCGGGGCTTGACATGATAAGAGTCCATATTTGATTTCGTTCAAACTCATCCACTTCCTCCCTCATGGCATGTGTCCATGACTTATCCTTTAAGGCCTCATCAATTCATTTGGGTTCAAGTTAAGATATGAGAACCATTGAGGCTTGCTTCTTTAAGGAGGCTCGAGTCTGTATCTTTTCAGCTGGATCTCCAATGATAAAATCATTTGGGTAACTTGCATTATGTCTCCATTCTCTAGGAACATTAATTTTGTATGAGCCTACATTAGCTGAATCGATCTCTGTTGTAGTCAACTCATGTACTTTAACTGGCTTAATCGACTGGTTTGATTCTTTGGGAGTTGTATTGTATACCTGTTCTTCATCAATACTAAAACTGCTAGTTTTCTGAACACTAGAATTAGAGTCATCAAAAACTACATGAATAGATTCCTCAACACTTAAAGTTCTTTTATTAAAGACTCTAAAGGCACGGCTAAAAGGAGAGTAACCCAAAAATATACCTTTATCACTTTGTGGATTGAACTTACTGAGATTATTCTTACCATTATTATTGACAAAGCATTTTCACCCAAAGGGATAAAAATAGCTAATGTTAGGCTTCTTCCCTTTCCACAATTCATACAGAGTCTTCTTTAGGATAGGTCTGATTAGACACCTGTTAAGAAAGTGACAAGCAGTGCTTACAACTTCAGCCCAAAAGTAATCAGGCAAACCTTGTTCGAGCAATAGAGTTCTAGCGGTGTCTTGAAATAATTTGTTCTTTCTCTCCACTACTCCATTTTGTTAGGGAGAGCGAGGTGATGAGAAGTTTTGCGTGATGCCTTGCTTTGAACATAGGTCTTCAAAGGCATGGTTCTCAAATTATCCTCCATGGTCGCTGCTGCTTCTCTTTGGACTTTTCTACAAAACACTTCAAAGTTAGCAAAAGCTTTATGTTTGTGAGTAAGAAAAATAACCCACATAAATCTGGAGAAATCATCAACAATGACAAAAGCATATCTCTTTCCTACGATGCTAGCAGTCCTGGTGGGACTAAATAAATCCATGTGAAGAAGTTGGAGGGGCTTGGTTGTGCTCACAATATCCTTGACTTTAAAGGAAGTTCGAGTCTGTTTGCCAAGTTGACACGCATCACATATGTGATCCTTTTCAAACTTTAGCTTAGGCAGACCGATTACAAGTTCAAGTCTAGAAAGTTTTTCGAGAGCATGCATGCTTGCATGTCCAAGTTTTCTATGACATAACCAAGGATCATAGGATAAGACAGTGAGACAAGTTAGAGTAGGTAAATTAACATTATTTAAAACATAAATATTTTCAACCCAATCTCCGATTATGGAGATGTTATTTGCTGCACTGTTGATTGTGCATCTGATAGCATTGAAGAGCACATCAAATCCAGCATCACATAGTTGACTAATGCTGAGAAGATTATGCTTGAACCCGTCAACCAGGTATACTTCAATTAAGTCGCATGAGGGACTTATGCTTATAGATCCAACTCTTACTACTTTTCCTTTAGCATTATCTCTGAATCTCACATATCCACCATCAATATCTTTTATTGATTTGAAATTCTCCTTTTTGCCCATCATATATCTAGAACACCTATTGTCTATTACCCACATACCCTTTTTGTATGTCTTCTTGGAGTGTTCCTGCAAAACAAGTAAATCAGTTTCTTTTAGGTACCCAAGTATCTTTGGGTCCTTGATAGTTAGTGTTATTTTCTTTAGGTCTCCAAACCCATTTTTCAAGATGATTTCTTTTACAATTAAAAGCTTTGTGAACAATTTTTCCACAGGTAAAACATGTAGATTTATAATGACTGAAAGAACTTTTGCCAGAGTGAAAACCACTTGAGGAGTTTGAAAAGTATTCATTTTTTGATTTTTTTGAAGAGATCGGTGAGTTTTAACTGAGCATTGACTTGCTGACTTCTTTGAATTATTTAAATGCATCTTAAGTTCACCAAGTTCTTCCTCAAGCAAGGCTACTTCAATTTTGCTTGCTTCAAGAAGAATTTGCCAGTCCTTTTTTTCTCTAGCAAACTTATTGTATTCATCAATAAGCTTCTGGAGATCATCAGTGACTAAATCAAGGGAAGTTTGAAGATTGAAATAATTTGTACATTCAAGATATATTACCTTGCTTGTTTCTCCTAAATCCATGAAGCATATGTTGGCGGTTTCGGATAGTTCATCTTCTGAGGCTTTCTCATCACTCCATGTTCTAAAGTTCTTTGAATTGTTAATTCTTCGAGCTCCCTTTTTCTTTAGCTCAGGACAATTTGGTTTGATGTGTCCTGGTTTGCCGCAGTCATAGCATCTTTCATCGTTTCTTTGATAATCATTTCCTCTGTTGTTTGGCTGCGGTCTTTGATTTCTTTATCTCAACATGTGTCTCACTCCTCGATTGATTTCCTTCTTCAAATGCTAAAATCTTATTATTTTCTTTCTTGAGATGTCTGTTGATGTGGTTTTGTTCATAGGCTATCAGATTTCTTCGAAGTTCACCATAAGTCATATTTTCCAGATCACCATCTTCTAGAATGGTGGCCTTTGTTTCCCAAATCTTAGGAAGGCTTCTGATTAGCTTTCGGACTTGTAATCCATTTGAGTAAACCATTCCCGGAGATTTGAGTTCCCCTACAATTTTTCCGAATCTTAAAAACATCATTTCAATAGTTTCTTCATCTGCCATTTTGAATAGTTCATACTCGTTCACCAGGGCACTAGTGGTTCCTTCATATGTAACTTCTAGCTTGTCCCACATCTCCTTTTCCATCTCACAAGTGGATATCTTATCATACTCAGATCTGTTGACTGCACAATAAAGCAAACTTATAGCAATAGCATTAGTTTGAATTACCTCTTGTTGTTCTTTTGTGATATCAAAGGATTCGAGGTCAACTTTGCTCATGGAATCTTTCAATATGATTCCAGGAATAGGCTTGGGTCCCTTTCTTATTATAACCCAGGCTTGGAAATCATTTTCTTGCACAAAGATTTTGAATCTTTCCTTCCAGTGAGAGTAGTGTTTTCTATTGAAGTAGGGAGGTCTATTTGAAGAGTGTCCATCTTGCAAAATTGCTCCAGAAATTTGATATGCTGCCATTTGATCTTTCTCACGTGCTGTTAGGCACTTAAATTGTGAGACCTGCTCTGATACCAATTGAAAGTCAAGAGGGGGGGTGAATTGAAAATTTCTTACCACCAAGTTGACTGTGGCTACGCACTAGTCGACTCACCTGCAAGTTAGTTTGATAAACATTTTATAAAAGCAGTGTAAGAACTGAAAGTAAATAGAAGCATAATATTTTATACTGGTTCGTATCACCAATGTGGTGCCTATTCCAGTCCCCTTGGGTTTCAAGTATTTCCTTTAGAGCTTTTGATTGAATGGGGTTTACAACTGGAGTTTGACAATCCAAGATTGTCTTTCTTGATGCTTGGGATAACACAATCTCTACTTGTATAACTAGTACTGACTATTTATTTTTCTTTTGATTATAATTTTAGACTCTAGAGAGTACAAAGTATTATGAAAGATAAAAGCTAGACAGTGGTCTTGTTCAAGAGAAGTTGCGTAACTTCTTCATATGACATCGTTGGCTTTTATACTTGGAGGGTATATTTGGTGTATCTCTTCAAAAGGAAAACCCAAGGGAATTCTTTCAATAAAGGAATGTTGGTAGGAATCCTTAATTGATTAAATCATGTCCACATTAGATATGTCCATGATGTTACTTCAATTTGTGAAATGGAATATCCTTGATTTGATCCATCCTATGTGTTAGGATCTTCATATTCCTTGTACAGTATCTGATCTCCTTGTCTTGTGGCATTGATTGTGAACTTTGATCATAAGGGATCTCTATCTTCCTTGTGCAATGTCTGATCTCCTTATCTTATGGATTTGATTTTTAACTCTGATCTTTATATGTATCTTCTTTCCTTGTGTGGATTAGTCAATCAAGGACTGACATTTAGACAATCCAAGACATTTGTTGCTCCTTACCTTTTCATCATTGATTTCTCTATTTTTCTTGTAAGGCTTTGTTGGTTGTTTATTTTTATCTACAACAAGTCTTAATGTTAGTTTTGTCATTATTGAAATCAGTGTGCGGAGGCTAACACTTGTAAAAGAGGAGATAATTAAAAACCCGTCAGATCTAAAGTAGTATCCGACGGGAATGAGCTTAATCCGATGTGTCCGAGTTCTACACCTCTAAACCATCACTTTCTTCTTCAAATCAACCTGAAAAAGTTAAATCCCAGCCCTTCTATTTCTCTGATTTCATCATTATCCTTCTAACATATAGCTTCTCAAGAATTCAAAATTTGAATTCAAAAGCTTTCTTATGGAGCCGTTTGAGCCCCAAATTTCAGCTATAAAAGGGGGATTTTGGTTCCCCATTTAGATCATCTTTTTAAAATCACAAAAAAAATCCATTAGCGATCAGAAAAGATCCACTACTCTCTAAAAACAATCACTAACAGCCTCTCTCAATTGCGATTCATCTTGTTCTCAAATTTATTTCTCTTTTCCCTCTTCTCGGAGTCCATCGGGTCAAAGTCGGAATCGAAGTCGCTAGCTTGAAACTCGACACTCATCGGCCTCAATCACTACATAACACAAGGTAAATTCTATCACGTTTTAATTATGTTGCGCTTAGTTTTTCATTAATTATTTATTATGTGGTTAGTTGGGATATTAGCTGGCTGATTTTGGGCTTAAAAAATGTGAAACAAAATTAGTTTCTGATCATTTGTTTAGATTATGTATTTGTGAAGTGTTTGCAACTCAAGACTTAGCTTAAACATTTTAAATGGGGTTGGCTGTTTGGTCCGAATTATCGTGATAGAATTTAAAGTAAAGTAGTTCTCAGACTGTTCAGTTGTATCTATAGTTGATGGTATGTTGGAGGAGCATTTATAACCTTGAATTAGCTTGAATGAACTTCAAAAAAGATTTAAGTTTGTGGGTATGTATGGCTGAATGTTTAAGGATATGGTGATCATGTGATGTCTATAATAGTTGTTTAGTTTGCCTTTTATTACTTGTGTCCTTGCATGATGACAACAACCTTGGTTTATCTCAAAAAGGACTTTAAGAGGCTTTAAAATTTGGATGCGTTAAGTTGTCCATCTTAGAACCCTTGTGACTTTTTCGCTTGAATATTGCATCAACTGTTGGTTATATCTTAGGCTAGCTGCTTGCTTAAATGAAAATTTTCAACTTCTAACTTAACTTAGCTATGGGTTTGAAGTTCATTGTTTTGTCTGATTGCATCACATGAAATGGAAGTAGTAACTTGAGTCTTAAAAGTGTTCAATGAGGTTTCACTATAGGCTAAACATAGTGTTAGTCCCCTGTGAGTTTCAATGTTGTACATCTTGAATGACTCCACGAAGTAGTGCTAAATCGGTTTGAAGAGAAGTAGTATTTGTTACTTTTTTTTCAAAGTGCAAGCATGTGTATTTCTTTATTTTTTTTAACTGTTATTCCTCTTATCACTTAGTCGCAAGTACCTTAAAGGGATAGTAAAGTTGAATCAAGTTGTGTACATGGATGCTAAAAATTATTTTTGTTTGAAGGTCTGTCATCTCCATTTTTACCATCTTTAAGCCTATTTTAATAAGTCTCTATCAGTATGAGTGAATCAGAAGATAAATAATCAGTTCTTAAAGGACTCAATGTGTTGAAGATTATTCTATATATATATAATTGTACCTATGTGAGGAATAGCTTCTTTGAAGGTGTTAAAACACTTGGTAAAGAGGGATGAAATATCTAGGATAAAACTTTGAAACAATTTGTATTTTTTCCAGCTGAAGCAAAGAGGTTTTTTTTAATCTAATCAGAAGCTGGACTATGTATAAGTTTTCTCTCTTTATTAAGTCTATTTGGATTCTATGACAGCCATTTACTGAGTTAATGATATATTAATACAAGTATGCAAATTTATCTACAAAATTATTAGTTTTATTTTATTAGAATTGATCCTTCTTGTTTGTTTTACAAAGTTAAAAAATGGAAAGTGTAACTTTGGTATATGTCATGCCCCGAGGTTACCCCCTAGACATAACATGGGACTTGGGACCACAAGTTCCCCAAGCTAACCCTTGGTCATAACATTCTCAAGCATAACAAATGATAAGCGAAAGCATAATAGATAAAGTCTGAATAACATAAATGGATAGTCAAGCCAAATAGGCATACAAGATCCAAAAGACTCGAACCTTGTCTATGTCTGAAGAGCCTCTACATGACATTAGGAGTTGCTAGGACAAGACCCTAGCTAACTCGAAGTACGAAAGTAAAAAATCAGCACAAGCTAAAACATATCTAGTCCTTGACCTAAGAGGACTCACCAACAACTGACAGAAAAGTTGTCTGGAAGCTCTAGCCACGTGTCTGGAAAGGAACACCTGAATCTGCATTGTTGACACCCAATTTTTACCCTCCACATTATGAATTAATCTTGAGCCTTGTTGAATCTTAAACAATTTTTGAAATAATTGTCTTGTAAAAAGGGGTAAATCATTTTCAAATCAGCTTTATAATAGTTCTGAGTAACAATTTATATTTTTCATATTTAAATATGTGAAAATTATATAAGTTTACTGAAAGAACTATTTTAGAGCTTAGTTTCATAAAAAAAGTCCTTTTAAAAGATTAAACACTTGATTTTCCTCCAATTTAATTCAAATAAGAGGTTAATTGAATAAATTAATTTCATGATGGTTAAAAGAGGAAATTATGTGTTGAACATGATAATTGTTTCAATTTGTTTAAAGTTAAAAAGGCTCGGGTAATTAATTTTAATTAATTCGTCTTTATTTCTAGTCTAGCCTACATCCCTAAAGCTATTTAAATTCTAGCCGATTTTCTTAAATCCTATTCAATTTAGCTACATCTTTAACTCGAAATGGCCACATTTTGCCAAATGTGGCCAAATCCTCAATACGCCTTATAACTCCCTCACCAGACCCCTTGTCTCATCCCTTTTGGGCCAAAGCCATTACCAACCCGCCAGCCCACTCCCCCCTTTCCTTTGTTTATCCGCCTGACCCAGCTGGTCCAAGCCCAAATCCACCCTTATACGCCCCTTTCTCTTTTCTCTTACTCAGACAAAACCAAACACCCCTTTAGCTTCATCTTCTTCTTTTTCTCTCAACAGCTCACCTCTCAAACCCTAACGCCGCTTCTTATCCCCCTGTCTTCTTCACGTCTCACGCGTCTCACTCTCTGTGTTGTACAAGCAACGCGCCTTGTACACCACATCAGCTCCACTAGTACAATGTTGCCTTCTCCCTCTTCGTCGTTTCTCAAACGACAACTCAAAACCCCAATGTTCACAGCTTCAAATTCGCTCAACCTTCGTTAAAATTCCCAAACGCCATCCTTAGCTCCGTCAAAAATCGAGCTGGCAGACTAGAATATTCTAGAAATCGCCTAGGTGTTGATTTCTCCGTGAAATCCGTGAAAATTGGTACGAGTTTGTACCATTTCTTGATGATTCAACCTCGTCCGTTGAAGGAATTCGAATTTCCTTCAACAAAAATCCTAGAAATGCCCTTTGTTATTCCCCTCATTTTCACCTAAAATTCCCTATAAATACCCTCCCTAGCTGCATGAAAGGGAGCTGATTTTCGGGAAATATTGGGGGTTCTGGAGAATCGTTTCTCTAACCTCACGAAACCAGTCAGCTCTTCCGGAAGAACACACTAAGAAATTCAAAATCTAAATGGGGTTGATATTAATCTGGTGGTGGTAAGGCTTTCCGGTGAAGTTCGAAGCCCGAGTTGCTTCCCTAAAAAAGGTAACCTCTTACCCTCTCCCTTTTACTATTTTTGTTTTCATTTTGCTTCTATGATGTTTAAACTGTGATAAAATCTGGTTCTGGTCTTGTTTGTTAGCATTAAAATATGTGTTTAATGTTAAATTAATATTGTGATGATTTTGAGTAGATATCTTGTGTTATAAGTGTGGTGTTTCACTATTTCTGTTGGACTATGTTAAAACAGTGAGTATGAGCATAAATTTGAGCCTTGATTGTTGTTAAATGATGTTAAATCTGTCTGGCTTTGTTCATAAAAATATTTGGTTTTGATCCTTGTTTGTTCCCCAACCCCTCTTCATAATCATGTTCTTATTGGCTTACCAACTTTGCCTAAACTAATATTTCGTATATGTATTGATTAAGTGTTGATATGTTTTGCTCATGGTTGTTTGTGATGATTTTAAAACTTGTTTTCCCTTCCCCTGTATAAACCCCTTGATTTCATTAGCCTGTGTTCGACTTATATGATGATTAAATGCCAGAAACTTGAGCATGAATTTGTTGCTAGAATTTAAGGCTGATTTTGTTCATGCAAAGCTTAGTCTTTCTCTTTGTTGAACCTGTTTTCTCCTCTTTACTATCTAAACTATGTATGAACTGTTAGCCTTACTCTCATATACTTGGGGGTGATGCTTAGGTTAGTTTTAAACCTTGGTTGTCTATGGTTTAGTTAGTTCTTAAGTAAACTGTGTAGTATATATATATATTTGAGTACATATTTTCATATTTGTTAATTGATTTGAGCATGTTTAACCCCTACCCTATTTACCATTAGATTTGAACTTGCTTTTAAATGGTTTTTCTCCCTTTCCCTACTGTTTCTTGCTATGTGGTATCAGTCTACATGTTTGAACTGTAAGTATCATTTAGGATGATATTTGGGTCATCTTTGAGTCCTGATTTCTTCTCATAAGTTTGTTGGTTTGATTAAGTATAGCATGAGCACATGTTGCCTATTGGTTTGTTGATGAAAAATGTTCAAACCCCCTCCCTGCTTCCCTATGTTTAACAGTATTCATGATTTTCCTCTTCCCTTTCCCTTTTCACTATTTTGCTAATGCTGAAATGACTAAGTGATGCATATGAAATAGTTAGGTTTTGTTGTTATATTCTTATGTTTGAATTGGTGTCTAGTAATGCTTGTAGAACATTGTGACCTATTAAATCTTCAAGACTGCTATGTTTCTTTGTTTGCTATATGAAGATGTTATAGTTTTTTAGACCTGTTCAACTCTCATCCCCTTTCCCTCATTTTTTATCTGTTACCCTGTTCCTTTCCCCCCTTATCTTGAAATGATTTTAACATACTAGATGGTTGTTGTGTGATTAGAATTTGTTTAGGTCTAATGTTTTAAGAATCTGAACTCCATGATTGTTGTGTGTGTAAGTTCTGTCATGGAAGAGAACTAGAGGTGAGGCATGCCTCCTTGTGACATGTTCCTCACCCCTGTAGGTTCCTCTGATTCATCTTCATCAAGATGACCACTTCCCTGTTTGCTTTACATGTTATCTGTATGGACCATGAGATGATTTCGGCCTATATCATGTTAATAGCTCTCTCACATAGCCCTCCTTTGTGTTCTTGAGTGATTACCTATTAGTTATACTAGTAATCAGTGTTAAATACCTGTCCAACCTGCTTGATTTGTCTGTGATTAATATGTGATTTCTAAATTAGGTTCTTTAACTAGTCCTTTTGCTTAAATTATCTGGAATCTGCCTTCTATGTTTAAATTTAAGTGTTGAAAGTGACTAGATATGATCAAAAGTGCTGAATATGGGCCTTATGCCTATGTGATACCATTTTTGTGCATCTGAGTATATATGTTTTGCTTGAACCAATCCCCCCCCTTATGATTTCTGGAGAATAATTAGCCTCTATAAGTGTTTGAAACTTCCTAAGTCGTATAGAGTATATGTCTTAATGATAAAATTAGTGATTCTATTGTATGAGTGTCCCTGTTTCATGTGCTTAATTTGGTATAAAAATCTGCATATATTTCTCTTAAGTGTGAAATCTAAATTGTTTAAATTACTGCTTTTGCTTAATCTGGTTAAAATATATACTAATCTTTATTTATTTTACTTTTTTTTTCTATGTGCGAAATTCGGTGGAGTCCAATTGGACTCCCAAAATTCCCTTTGCATTTTCCAGTTGGGCTTAAGCCCAACACTACTTGATGGTCCGGCATGAGCAAGCTCAAAAGGGCTAAAATTGTTTTAGTCAGCCTCAGCAGCAGCAATGGAGAAATGGGCCAAGCCCAATAGAGATGATTAGCAGAAGTCCAAATGGACTGAACAAAGTGAAATGGGCCAAGTCCATAAAATTCAGTAGCAGCAGTAGCCCAAAGGGCTGAAAAACTGAAGAATTGGACTAAGTCCAAATCAGAAATCGGCGGTGGGCCTAAGGAGGGCCCACACACTAGTAGTAGGACAGGATTAACATATTTTAATTATGTCTTCTTACTTAGTTGATTAGTTTAATTGTATAATTTGGACCGACTTGGTAAAACTTAGCTAAATAATCCCCAAACAAAATCGAAATTTCTGTTTAAACATTTTTTTATGTTAATTACTGTTGTTCTTCAAATGTCAACTCTGTTTTCCCTATGTATAAAAATGAACTCTTCCATATATTGTCTTTATAAAATCAATCTTCTTTATAAAAACAAGATGTTTTATAAACCAATCCCGTTTTCAAAAGTTAGTCAACAAGTTAGTTTTTCAAACAAGCCCGGGAAACCGCAAGTTAGTGGATACTCTTGGTGCCTTAACACCCTTCCAAGAGTATTAACCTGAACCCTTACCCTTAATCTCTTAATTTTTAAAGTCTTTATCTATTTTGGGATTTTAAAAATTCTTATAAGTTTTTTCTTGGTTTTTACTTTATAAAAACTAACTGGCGACTCTTGCTTTTAATTGAAAATGTTTCAGAATATTTAATTAGATTTTCGAAATGAACCTTTCAACAAACAAAGCTATGTTTTTCCGTCCTTGCCCGAAAAGGATCAAAACAGAAATGGCGACTCCGATGGGGATAATTCAATTAGGTTCTAACCTTATTGTTTGAAACTAACTTGTTTGACTAACTATTCAGAAATTGTAATAATTGTTACTTTATTGCCTTCCTTATATTTTTTACTTTTTCCGCGATTATAAACTGTTCATGGCATTTTTCGCCTCTCTTGGCAAAGCATTAGAATGCATTAGGGGTAAAAAGGCGATTACACAAATCTTTGCGGTCGTTCTTGACAAAACACACAATTTTTGAAATAGACGAGTGAAGTAGTTGACCCGCGGTCGGTTAACGGTCACTTGTTGTTTCAAGCTTGTGTTGTCCGCCCGGGTTCCAGGTCAATTTCGAAACCTATTCTAGAAACTCAGGATAGAGTGAAACCAAATCTCGAAAATAGGCATTAGCCTAGGATGTCTTAATATCCAAGGGATATTAAGTCCATTAGTAAACCACCAAAATATGTCAACGGGTTTCTGACCCAGCGACATAGCATCCAACTACGTGTTGTTTGAAAGAAGTATGTGTTGTAACCGGACTATTGTCCTGGGGTGGGGCCTAACAGGTTATTCTATTTTGTAGGATGTCAAAATTTCTCAAGTTTGACATGGTAAAAGAGGCGCCTCTCCTCCTCCAAATGTGGTGGATAAATCTGGGTCCTAACCGTCAGAGGACAGTCCGTCAGTAAAAAGGAAGAAGATCGATGCACTATAGCAGGGTTGACTCAGGAACTCGAAGATATGAGAATGGGAATAGCCCACTTGATTAAAAAATGACCAGGAAATCCTTAGAGGCCGGGGCATTACCTATGCATGAACAAGTGGAACTCCAGGGTGACATGTGGTTGAGCCAATTCGAGCTTAGGAGCATTGCCGGAGCATCCAAGAGGAGCAGGACCGAGCAAGGACCTTCCACGTTATATCTTTAGTATCTTCGCCCCTGTGTGGGTTTTATTTCCATGTATGTCTTTACTTTACCTAAATTCGCCCCTGTGTGGGCGTGACTTTTGTGAAAATATCCTTTCCCCTAAAATGTATCCCCCTTTCGGCTAGCATTTGTATCCCTTTAAAAAAGGGAAGTTTTCCATATATATACATGCTATTTTAGGGGGCAATAGAAAGGTTCAGATACATCACATACGTCTTTCAAACTCGCTAGGCCTAACCTTGGCATAAAAAGGTCACCCAGTTAGGATGCGATATTAGCATAATATTATTGTGATATATACTATTTTATTTGCTATGTGTGTTGCTTGAATCAAGGAAAAATCGGTCCACTCCATGCCGAAATTTTCTAGAACACCATAGGCAAAAAAATAATATAAGCCCACTATGTAAAGTCCGACCAAAATACTCCAAGCCTTCCATGTTTCTCCGAAAATCCTAAAGCCTTTTAAAAACTTCCTAAAAAATCTCCGTTCTTTCAGGAAAGGTTGAAATGGAGGCCGTGACTATGCGAGAGAGAATGCTAAGGATACGAGAGGAAATGGAGGAGGTTCACAGAAAACATGAGAGAGTCGATCAACTTATGGAAATTACCTTAGCTCGGTCCAAGGAAGTGGAAGAGCAAACTGCCAAGGCTAAAGAAAGGATTGCTGCGATTGACCAAATACTGGGAAAAACCGAGACTAAGACCGAACCAGACTTTGACCTAGAACTCAAAGAATTGCTCCTAAAGATTGAGGATGTCCCTGGAGGATTGGAACAAGTCAACAAAGGGAAGGAAAGAGTAACTAAAGAACCCGAAGACAATGAGCAAGTGCCCATGGAGACCACTACTGAAGGGCCCCAACTCTTTGACACGAGAGTCCGCCACTGGACCAAGGTCAAGGGTGATGCTATTTGGCCTTCCAGATTCAGGCCAGGAGGGAAGCCCATCACCCTCAAAGTTCACTTCCGTGAATATACCAAAAATCCAAAGGTGATTCTCTGTTCAGAAATTTACGAGACCCTGAAAGCTATGGGGGTCCTCCATCCTGACCAATCTGAGGGATTCGGATGTCACCCTCACAATGAGAACAAAGAATGCGCCTATCATCCACGTTGCAGAGGACACACTACCAATGAATGCAATGCCCTAAGATCCCAGATTCACCATATGATCACTAACGACCAGATAATCCATCTGTGGGGCCCCTGAACTATCCTTGCTTGTGACCAAGTTGGCTATGGCATGCCCACCACTAAGGAAATGATGATTCATCGCTATGATTTCACTGTCTTTCAGGACACTTACTATGAAATCTATACTAAGCTGGTCCAAACCAGGATCCTGGAGCCCGTAGAAAGGAGACCAGGGAAGATGCCCAGGGCTTGGCGTCAGGGGAAAGAAGTTTGCCTCTACCACAAAGGGGTCGGAGGCCATGATATCGAGACTTGTCACCACTTTCGGGTCGATTTGGAATACCTCATTGACATAGGGAAAATCGAGCTCGAGTTTCCCCCGTATCATCCTTGAAGAAAAAATCGAGAAGAGTCTAGCAGATCCCATCATCCAGAGCTGAAAGTAGCAAAAGTTGCAGAGTTTTAGCTTTCAGTTTCTTTATTTTTATTTTTTTTGATGTCGTCTTTTACTTTCCCCTTGTATTTAGAATAGCGGATGAAATGAAATAAGACAACTTATCTATCACAAGTTCGAACTACGTAGGGCCTGAATTCTCCTTCATGAGATACTGATGTGCCGCTAATTTACGTCACTTTCGACTCCTTTAAACTAAGAACAATCGTACATTTTCAAGCAACCGTTGTCGTTTTTGATGTTTTTATGTTGTATTTTCAGGAAATGGAGACAAACGTGGAAACGGAAGGAAATACGAGAAAAAGAGGATTCTGCCTAAGAGTGACGGCCTGAGTGACGGTCCATCACACCTGTGACGGTCCGTCACCAAGACCGTCGCATAGAGGCAGTGCCACTGCCTAAGGTTGACGGTCCAGGCGACGGTCCGTCAAGGCAGTGACGGTCCGTCAGCCTGACCGTCGCACCAAAACAGTAGCGTCAAGCGGCTGCCCGCGTTTTGGGGATTCCTAGCTCGTTTTGGATTTGGTTTCTTTGACTCCTATAAATACCCTATGATAGGTTTATTTTACATGTTGTTCACCCAATAGTTTTAGCATAGTTTTTAGTCATTTTTGAGAGCAACAACACGTTTTCGTATTCTTGAATTCGTGTTCTTGATTCGTTCTTGAGTTCTTGGTTTTTCTTGTTCTTGGATTATTGAAGGGTATTTTCATCATATTGTAAGAATCTTCTTTCCTTTATTATGAATTTCTTCTTTTCTTCTTCGAGCATGAGTAACTAAAACTCCCGCAACTAGGGTTATGGGAGCCATGGCAAAAGTAACAATATAGATAGCGGGTAGCAACGGGTTCAATTTACATGTATTCACGTTGTTAATCATACTTTATGTCACATTTTTTAGTGGTTGCAAACATTAGAACATGCCTAGGTTTAATTTGCTTGAGTAAAGAGATTAAAACCGGGAAACTTGATTAACAACAAGGATTCGAGACTACTAATTCTCGTCTAATGATTAATGCTGTAACTAGATTAATCCACTTGATGTTTAGGATTGAAAGCTAAAAAGCACATCTTTTCGAGGTCGAGAGAATAGAAAAGGAAATTTGTTTATTTGGTCGAGAGACGTTTAGACGATACCATTGATGCAATCACATCGTGACACGCATATAGAAAGAACCCTGTAACACCTAGAATCGATTGTTACAACGCCATGGTGAACACGTCCCTAGTTCGCATTCTCTCATATTGATTAAAACTCACACGTTTATTATTTGTTTTGTTTACACGTTGATTACAAAACCCCCCCTTTATTTACTGGAAACGATTGACGACTAGTCACATACTTCACGAAAGGCTTAATCTTCACCATATTCTCTGTGGGATTCGACCCCAACCTTGTTGGGTTCTTTACTTGACAACGATCGCTTACGCCTCGTTAATTTGAGGTGTAGTTTGAGCGTTATCAAAAAGTGGCGCCGTTGCCGGGGAATACGGTTGTTAATTAAGTCTGGTGTGTTTATTTGACTCTTAGTCATAATTTCCTGCTTTACGTTTATTTGTTGTTTTTGTCTTTGACAGGGTACACAGTTGTGCATGCCAAGTACCCGAAGTTCGGGGGAACAAATTTTACCTTACGACCCCGAGTTTGCTAGAACATTGAGGCGGAATATGGCCGCACAACTAGAGGCAGCGAGGATCGCTGCGGAACTGCAGGCCCAACAAAATCTGAATGCTGGTGGTCTGCAGGATGATGGTGTACGGAATGATGAGGATCTCGATTTAGATGGAGCTGGCGCTACGGGCACCATTATTGTTCCACCGCTACCGCCCGGAGCCAAGTTCAACATCACTAGCACGATGATCCAGTTGTTGAACTTGAGAGGAGTGTTCCGCGGTGTGGCTAGTGACGATGCAAACCAGCACTTGATGAATTTCGTGGGCATCTGCAAGTCGTTCGAATTGCCAGGAGTGAGTCAGACAGCGATCAGGCTCAGGTTGTTTCCGTTGTCTCTGTCTGATGAGGCAGCATTGTGGTTGGCAGAGCTGACCCCCGACTCTATCGCAACATGGGGAGAGTTGAGAGGAGCTTTCCTAGAAAGGTTCTTTCCTCCCTCTCGGATGATACAGTTAAGGGACGAGATTAGCAACTTCAGGCAGCAACCGCACGAAGCACTGCACGAGACTTGGCTGAGGTTCAAGAAGAAGCTGACACAATGCCCTAACCATCAGCTGAACGATGAATTCTTGATGCAGACATTCTACAGGGCACTAAATTCGGCTACCAAGCCGACATTGGATAACGCAGCATGTGGAGCGTTTATGGGTCGCACTTTTGCCGACGCCACAGCTTTTTTGGACAGGCTCACCAAAACCAACAGGGCCTGGCACACACGAGATTCAGAGGTTGCAGCTAGCACCTATACCGTTGGTATGTCAGCAGAGCAGCGTAGGAAAGAGGAGGAGCGCGACCAAGACATGGCGCATCTGAAAACGCAGCTGGACCTACTGACCAAGCACTTGTTCTCAGGAGGTATGGAGAAGGTGCAAGCTGTGGGTGCCCAAGGTATTGAGACTGAGGAGGCAAATTACTTGGGGGGTTTCCAGGCCAATGGCCAGGGAAACCAAGGTCGGAACTATCAGCGAGACAACCACTATGAGAAAGGTGGTTACAAAGATCACGACCAAGGAAACTTGAGGAACAACACCGATAGAGGTGGGTTGTATATACCACCTGGTAATCGGGATAAAACTGGCAGTGAGGCTGAGACGTCCAAACTTGAGAACATGATGGCGAAGATGTTGCTTAAGGTGGAATCGACTGACTCTGGAGTAAAGGCAATGCGGACTGAGTTATCAACATTGAGTCAGGTAGTGGAGTCACACTCAACCGCGATCAAGCAATTGGAGCAGCAAGTGGGTCAGATCTCGGCATCTTTAAACCAAAGGAAGACAGGTACCCTGCCGAGTGACACGACTCATCCGAGGAATGACGCTAGCTGTATGGCGATCACCACAAGAAGCGAAAAAATATTACCGGAATCACATCCGGTAATTCAGACTCAAGGTGATGCTGCGGATGATGAAGAGGCGGTAGAGGAGGAAACTCCAAAGCCCGCGGAGAAAAGCAAGGAAGCTGAAAAGCTTCCAACTATGATGCCTCGACCACCACCTCCATTCCCACAGCGTTTGAAGAAGAAATCTGATGATGGTAAGTTCCTGAACTTCATGACCATGCTGAAGCAAATTTCAATAAACATACCATTGGTGGAAGCGCTGGAACAAATGCCCGGTTATGCCAAGTTCATGAAGGACTTGATTACAAAGAAGAGGTCGGTAAGTTTTGAACCGGAAGACAACCTCCACCACTGCAGCGCTATTTCTTCAAGGTCGTTGGTCGAAAAGAAGGAAGATCCATGTGCGTTTACTGTTCCCTGCACTGTTGGGAAGCTCAACTTCGGGAAAGCCTTGTGTGATCTGGGTGCTAGCATCAACTTGATGCCGCTAGCCGTCTATAAACAACTGGGTTTGGGAGCTCCTAAACCAACGTCCATAAGAGTGATAATGGCCGACCGTTCAGTAAAGCGACCTGTGGGAATATTGTCTGATGTGCTAGTAAAGATCGGTAAGCTTATTTTCCCAGCTGACTTTGTGATCTTGGATTGCGAAGTGGATTTTGAAGTTCCCATAATCTTGGGACGACCATTGCTAGCCACAGCAAGAGCCTTGGTTGACATGGAGAAAAACGAACTGACCTTCAGGCTGAACAATGAAATGGTCAAGTTCGATGTGTCCAGAGTGATGAAGCAACCAAGTGACATGAGGGTAGTCGCGGTCATCAATGCTATTAAGAAAGTCCCTGCTGATGTGTATCTTGAGGAGAAGGGTTGTGTGGAAACCCGAGCTGTTATGAGAGTAAAGTCGCGATCGCAAAAGAACGAGCAGACAAAGGAAAGCGGTGAAAGATCAAGAAAACGAAAACACCGAAAGAGAATCTGCAAAGAAAGAGCGAAGAAATTATCGCGACTAGCGATGGAGCCCAAAGAGGAAGCTGGAACGCCACACTCCATCGAGTTCTCGTGTTTTGGAGACCCTGGCGGTCTCCAACATCATTCCAGATTCTGAGTCCGATCGACTTCACAGGTATTCCTTTCTCTCACAGTTTTTTGCTTTCACATGTATGCATTGGGGACAATGCATGAGTCTAAGTTGAGGGTGTTGGGAAACCTGTGAGTCACCACCGAAGGTTTTTATTGCCGTGTTTCTTTTCCCTCCGGTGTGCTATCTAGTAGAACCGGCACGTTTAGGTTGTTATTTTAAAGTTTTTGTTTAGTGTCTATAGTGATGAGCATGGCGTTTTTCTTGGCTAAAACGAGGCCCCTTTAAAAATTTTCTGGTTTTGTACTTATGTTGAAACAATTGACTGTCTGGATCTTTAGATGTCATTGTGTGAATATGATAGAATGAGTATGCTTAAGCCGAGCGGTTGTTTGATAGTTGGTAGCGATATGGTTTCTTGGTGCTAAGAGTGTGTGAGATTAATTGTTATAAATTCTTACTCTGTGCATGCATCTAGAACTTGCCCGGTCTATTTTGTTAAGTTTGAAGTTTGGTTGCTTAGGAAAGGATCACAGGCCCTTTTTGTGTGCAGTCCACTTAACCTATAAGACCGTCCAAACGCAAATAATCCCTTTGATCCCTGTTTGAGCCATAATTGACCGTGTTCTTTCAATAACCTGTCACCGTTCCTGTTTAACTTTGAATCCCTATTTTGGCCCTGGTCCTTCCTTGGACATTGTGCACCTCAACGCAGGCAATCAGCCTAAGTTGAGGGTGGCTACTATAGAGGTAAACCCTGTTTTGGCCCTGGTCCTCCCTTGGACACCGTGCACCTCAACGCAGGCAATCAGCCTAAGTTGAGGGTGGCTACTACAGAGGTGAATGATAAGAAAAAGAGGATGGAGATGATTGGTTGTGAATAGAACGAAAAGTCCAGGTGTGTGCCTAAGAAAAGAAAAATAAAAAGAAGTGAAAAAGATCGAAAAAGGAATAAAAAGAAGTGTCAAAATAAAGAGGCCGCACCTGTAGCCAGAGAGAACCAAATAAAAAGGTGAATAAGGATGAACAAAGTAAAGTTATGTGGTAATAAGACGTCGGTAGATCCAAGGAGGGCTTAGTCACTAACCCCTAAATGTATCCTACCTGCACCTGAAGCCTCATTACAAGCCAAAACAAGTCCTGTAGTGATCCTGAGCGGCTGTCTGAAGAACAGAAATAGAATAGTAAGGGCAAGCCTATGGTATCGCAAGTGCATTATTTGAAATCGTTTGTGAGTGTGAGCGCTTACCTAGTCCCAAATCTTGTGTGTGGGATTTCCTTGTGGTGAGGGCACCAAGAGGTCTGTATTGTCTATTGATTGTTAGGATAGCTGCTCGTGTGTATGTAGAATGTTCTATCATATTAGAATGACATGTTTGGATCCTTGCAAGTTAGTGTTTCATACATTCGTGTGCTACGAGGGAGCTTGATTTAATTGAATAAGTTTTGAATGACCATGAGTTGCTATAGACACGAGTTGGTGTTCTTAGTTGAGTCGTAGTATTGTTTTATGTCATGTTGCTTGAGGACAAGCGAACGTCTTAAGTTGAGGGTGTTGATGTGCCGCTAATTTACGTCACTTTCGACTCCTTTAAACTAAGAACAATCGTACGTTTTCAAGCAACCATTGTCGTTTTTGATGTTTTTATGTTGTATTTTCAGGAAATGGAGACAAACGTGGAAATGGAAGGAAATACGAGAAAAAGAGGATTCTGCCTAAGAGTGACGGCCTGAGTGACGGTCCGTCACACCTGTGACGGTCCGTCACCAAGACCGTCGCATAGAGGCAGTGCCACTGCCTAAGGTTGACGGTCCAGGCGACGGTCCGTCAAGGCAGTGACGGTCCGTCAGCCTGACCGTCGCACCAAAACAGTAGCGTCAAGCGGCTGCCCGCGTTTTGGGGATTCCTAGCTCGTTTTGGATTTGGTTTCTTTGACTCCTATAAATACCCTATGATAGGTTTATTTTACATGTTGTTCACCCAATAGTTTTAGCATAGTTTTTAGTCATTTTTGAGAGCAACAACACGTTTTCGTATTCTTGAATTCGTGTTCTTGATTCGTTCTTGAGTTCTTGGTTTTTCTTGTTCTTGGATTATTGAAGGGTATTTTCATCATATTGTAAGAATCTTCTTTCCTTTATTATGAATTTCTTCTTTTCTTCTTCGAGCATGAGTAACTAAAACTCCCGCAACTAGGGTTATGGGAGCCATGGCAAAAGTAACAATATAGATAGCGGGTAGCAACGGGTTCAATTTACATGTATTCACGTTGTTAATCATACTTTATGTCACATTTTTTAGTGGTTGCAAACATTAGAACATGCCTAGGTTTAATTTGCTTGAGTAAAGAGATTAAAACCGGGAAACTTGATTAACAACAAGGATTCGAGACTACTAATTCTCGTCTAATGATTAATGCTGTAACTAGATTAATCCACTTGATGTTTAGGATTGAAAGCTAAAAAGCACATCTTTTCGAGGTCGAGAGAATAGAAAAGGAAATTTGTTTATTTGGTCGAGAGACGTTTAGACGATACCATTGATGCAATCACATCGTGACACGCATATAGAAAGAACCCTGTAACACCTAGAATCGATTGTTACAACGCCATGGTGAACACGTCCCTAGTTCGCATTCTCTCATATTGATTAAAACTCACACGTTTATTATTTGTTTTGTTTACACGTTGATTACAAAACCCCCCCTTTATTTACTGGAAATGATTGACGACTAGTCACATACTTCACTAAAGGCTTAATCTTCACCATATTCTCTGTGGGATTCGACCCCAACCTAGTTGGGTTCTTTACTTGACTACGACCGCTTACGCTTCGTTAATTTGAGGTGTAGTTTGGGCATTATCAGATACGTAGGCAGCCTTCAAGGCCCGGTCCATGTCTTAAAGAAATTGTCATTTCTCCACATCTACGAAGACGATGAAGAGTTCAGGAGAACAATAGGCAGAGATGTTACAAGATCAACAAAATCAACCTTTCCTGACAAAACCTACTAATCCCAAATCAACGGACAAAATCCTGTCCTTTGAAATGATTGAGTCAAAACCACCTGTGGACCAATTTGCCTTGACGAAAAGCAACTTTTATGTGTTTAAAGTAATTCCTATGTGTTTATTTCTCGCCATATATATTGTATTATTTTTCACTAACAAAAAACTAACATAGCGGCTTTTGAGTTGTTATTCATTTCAACAGATAAAAGAAATTGGTTTGTGTTGACAAAAACTGGTTGAACACTCTTACTTCACTCGCTCGAAAACACACTTAGACCCGTCCTCTGACCGTCGCTTGTCTACAAAAAGAATGACTGATAGTGAGGAAGAAAATGACCTGGCTATAAGAGACAGTGTCATCGATTAACAGAATGAAATGATCGCAGAGCTTGCGAAGAAATTAGAAAAGTTGCAGGAAGAAGTGCAAAAGGCGAAAGACATGGCTAGCTTGGCAATCGCCGCCAATACTCCTGCTTTGGGCAATTCTCAGCCCCCTCCTCAAAACCCTCCACTCAATTCTCCGCAAACCGGAAATCAACCAAAAGACATCCCCTCCTCTTCCATTCCCAGGCCTTTAAATAAACATGTCCACAATAACCCCTCTCTCGTCAGGTCCCTGTACTAGACCCATACTCCCTCTGTTCAACATACTAACCAGAATAACAATCCAGGTGCCTATTTCACACAAAACCCTCCAAACCTCCAGAACACTCCACAAAACACCTACAACTCCTAAAACAACCATCCTAATGCCACCAACATAGTTAACCCACATAATTTTACCCCCACATACCAAATACTATTCCACATGTCCAACCCCCACCCGCACAGAACATACCTCCCGCTTTCCATGCCATAACAGAACCATACCCCATCCTCCAGGAGAACCCTGAGCTAGATCATTATGAAGAGAAAGAAAGAGAGCTGAAGGCTACAGAAATGAAACGTGACCTTGATATGGCACAAATAAGAGAAGAAATAGCCCAAATTCGAGAGTTACAGAGTTTGCCTTACGAGGAAGGCTATGACTATGACGATCTCTGCATTCACCCTGAGATGAACCTGCCAGAAGGTTTCAAAATTCCAAAATTTGAAATCTTCAATGGTGTTGGGAGTCCTGAAGCCCATCTAAGGAGTTACTGTGATCATATGGTTGGTGCCTAAAGAAACGACGCCCTGCTAATGAGACTCTTTAGCCGAAGTCTGAATGGAGAGACATTGGAATGGTTTGCCTCCCAAGAATTGAAGAAGTGGTTCAAGTAGAGCAATCTCGCCCGATATTTCGCCCAAAGATTCACATATAATGTAGAAGTCATCCCAGATCGATATTCCCTGGGATGCATCATGCAAAAGTCAAATGAAGATTTCAGAGATTATGCTTACCGGTGGAGAAAAGAGGCCGCGAGAGTCCGGCCTCCTATGACCCAAAAAGAAATAAGCGCGGTGTTTATGCGCGCTCAGGAGTGGGAAGTTTATGACAAGATGATATCGGCGGTAAAGGCCCAATTAGACGACTTAGTCAAAATCGGTGAGATTGTGGAAGAAGGGCTCCGCAGTGGCAAAATCGCCAAAACCCCAATTTCTTCAGGATCTACCGGACCCCAAAAGAAAAAGAGACAGGAGGTATCTTCAGTATCTTTCAATACTAGTCCAAAACCACATAAACCCTTCGGATCTGGTTACAAGAAGCCACTTGTTCCAACAACCCCTCCTCCAGTTCCATAAAACCCTCAACCAATCTTCTATACTCAGCCAATCTACCAAAATTCCGTGCCAAATGTGCAGCCCATCTACCAAACTCCAGTCCCAAATATACAATCCACCTACCAAGCACCTCCTCAGTATTTTCCAGTATACCAAAGAGCTCCTGAAAACCAGAACAACCACCGGGTTCCTCCTTCCGCTAACCCCGGTCTCCCTTGACCAAATTTGGAAAAGAAAGTTCCTCGAACTTTCACTCAATTAGCCGAGACCCGAACTCAGTTATATGAAAGACTGAAGGCCGCTGGATTAGTTCAGCCCATTCAGCATAAACTAGGTAACGTCAACTCTCCTTTCAACAAAGCTGATCGGCATTATGCTTATCACTCTGGAGGCGCCGGACACAACACAGAGGATTGCATTAATCTGAAACACAGGATTCAAGATTTGATCGATCAGAAGGTAGTCACCTTACAGACAGCACCGCCAAACATTAATAATAACCCACTTCTGAATCACAGAAGAGCCACTGTAAACATGATCGAAATAGAGGAAGAATGGTTCGCAAGCAAGTCCATAGTGCCGGCGAGCCCCAGAAAGCCTGAGGAACTAGAAAGGTCTGTAGCTGCTTTGAGCATCACGGAGAAGCCGCAATTTGCTGTGTTGGTGCCGACTGAAATAGAGTTCATAATTAAAGCCGCCGCAACTCACAGTATGACAAGATCTGGGAGATGTTATGTCCCTGATAATCTGGTAGATGATGCTTACAAGAAGAGTCTGCAGAAAAGGCCAATCACTGAAGGTGAAGCAGAAGAGTTTTGGAGAAGAATGCAGCCAAAAGAGTACTCGATTGTGAAGCACTTGGAAAAGACCCCGGCTTAAATTTCTATTTGGGCATTGCTCATGAGTTCCCTGTACCACAGACAGGCGTTACTCAAGGTTCTAAATGAAGCTTATGCTCCCACGGGTACCAGTGCAGAAAACTTGACTGCCATGGTAAGCCAAGTCCTAGGAATCCACCGCATTTGTTTCAGTGATGATGAGTTGCCTTTTGAAGGCGTGACGCATAACCAGGCTCTACATATCACTATTCAGAGTCAAGAAAAGGTTGTGAACAGGGTACTGATCGATGACGGATCAGGATTGAACATTTGTCCATTGTCAACACTGACACAGTTGGAATACGATTTGGGAAAGATCCGTCAAAGCAGGGTCAATGTGAGGGCCTTCGACGAAGGACAGAGAGATACCCTTGGAGAAGTCAACCTATACATCCAGATAGGACCCACTGAATTTCAAATAGAGTTACAGGTCATGTATATTACCACTAGTTACATTTTGCTTTTGGGACGACCATGGATCCACAAAGCTGGGGCCGTGCCATCAACCTCGCACCAAATGGTGAAGTTCTTTTTGGAAGGGCACGAAGTGGTATTCCATGGAGAGGGAAGCCACCTGAGTCTCCCAAATGGCTATGTATCCACAATTGAAGAGGTCCCGAGAGGGAGTGCCTTCTACACGGTGGAAATTGTGAATGCCACAGAAGAGGACCTGGCTCCTCAAATTCCTATGCCTCCCATTTACAAGATGCTTGCGACCACAATACTGAGGTGTGGTTATGAACCAGGCTCGGGGCTAGGAAGGAACTCTAATGGTCGTATAAAACCTTTAAGTATCCTGGACAGTTGAGCAAGAACGGATTGGGGTATGTGATCCAAGAAGGTGAAGCCAGCAACAAAGAAAAGAAGAGGTCAGGACTGCCCAAGCTTTTCCCTCATTTGTATCAATCGTTCTCGGTACGCGTCAGTCCCCTAAGCGATGGGTTAGAGGATGGAATAGGGGATCTGTTTGAGGAGTGTGATGCTATAGCAGGAGAAGCTCCCGAAATAACCCTAATCAGGAACCTCAAACCCAGCGAGGAGTTGCAAAACTGGGTCGCCACTCCCTTGGCTACTCTCCACTCGGCTGGGTAGACAAATACTTTATTTTACAACATTCAGCGACGGTCCGGATGAGGCTCTGCGACCCGCCCTTTATGTTTTAAATTTCCTTGTATTGTTTACTGCTTTCTAAAAGGCATGAACCTACATTCATGTAGGTTGTAGCCATAGTTTGTAAATATTTCCGAATTTCAAATGAAAGCCTCCTTATTTTGAAAATATTCACCGTTTAAAGATTTATTTTTATTTGCTTATTATTATCTAACCCGTTTTGTTTTGGTTTCAGTAATAATAAGTTAAAACCTTCCACTGTCATGTCATGTCAAGGGCTTAATGAACAAATTGAGCTAAGTGATGATGATTTCGAGGAATATGATGAAGAAACTATGGTTCCCGAAGACTTGACAGAGGAGTTAAAAAACTTTGAGAACCAAGAAAAGCCTAATCTAGAGGAAACTGAGACGGTCAATCTAGGAGACAACTAAGAAGTCAAAGAAACCAGAATCAGTGTCCATTTGATAGAAACACAGAAAAGAGAACTTATCATATTGATCCAAGAATACATCGACATATTTGCTTGGGCCTAAAGCGATATGCCAGGGCTAAGCACAGACATAGTCTCCCACAAGCTGCCTATTAATCCAGGGTTTGATCCCATCAAGCAGAAGATTCGAAAGTTCAAGCCAGATCTAAGTCTGACGATCAAGGAAGAAGTTACCAAATAGATTCAGTCTGGAGTGGTAGGGGTTACAAAGTATCTGACCTGGTTGGACAATATCATCCTAGTTCCTAAGAAATACGGGAAGATCAGAATATGTGTCGATTATCAAGACCTGAACAGGGCCAGTCCCAAAGACAACTTCCCATTGCCCAATATCTATATCCTTATCGATAACTGCGCGAAGCACGAAATGCAGTCATTCATGGATTGTTTTGCTGGATACCATCAGATCTTAATGGATGAAGAAGATGCGAAGAAAACAACCTTTATCACCCCCTGGGGTATCTACCATTATCGAGTGATGCCATTTGGTCTCAAAAATGCGGTTACTACTTATATGCGAGCCATGACAACCATTTTCCACGACATGATTCATAAGGAGATCGAGGTATACGTGGATGATGTGATTGTCAAATCCTGCGAGATTTCGGATCACTTGACCCATTTGAGGAAGTTTTTTGACCGCCTGTGAAAATACAACCTAAAGCTGAATCTCGCAGAGTATGCTTTTTGGGTGCCAGCTAGAAAATTATTGGGTTTTATAGTCAGTAGAAGGGGCATCGATCTTGACCCTTCAAAGATCAAAGCAATTCAGGAGTTGCCTCCCCCGAAGACCAAGAAAGAGGTCATGAGTTTCCTGGGAAGGTTGAATTATATTAGTCGATTCATAGCTCAATCAACGGTTATTTGTGAACCCATTTTCAAGTTATTAAAGAAAGATGCGTCGAATGGTTGTACCAAGGAGTGCCAACAAGCTTTTGATCGTATCAAGGACTACTTGTACAGTCCTCCAATATTAGTTCCTCCAAGAGAAGGGAGCCCATTATTGTTGTATCTATCGATTTCAGAAAATGCCTTCGGATGCATCCTGGGACAACATGATGAAACCGGAAAGAAAGAACGAGCGATTTATTATATGAGTAAAAAGTTCACTCCGTGCGAGGCTCGTTATACTTTGTTAGAAAAGACTTATTGTGCTTTGACTGGGGTCGCTCAGAAGTTGAGCATTATTTGTCATTCTATACGACATATCTCATTTCCAGAATGGACCCCCTGAAGTACATATTCCAAAAGGCCATGCCTACGGGGAAATTAGCCAAATGGCAAATGTTGCTATATGAGTTCGACATCATATATGCGACTCAAAAAGCAATCAAGGGACAAGCCTTAGCAGATCATTTAGCAGAAAATTTGGTTGATGAAGATTATGAACCACTCCAAACTTACTTTCCCGATGAAGAGATTCTGTTCGTAGGTAAGGATATTGCTGAGTCATACCCCGGTTGGAGATTGTTCTTCGACGGAGCGGTCAACTTCAAAGGTTCGGGCATTGGAGCAGTCTTGGTATCAAAACTGGTCAACATTATCCGATGACAGCCAAACTCCATTTCCCGTGCACTAACAACATCGCCGAGTACGAATCTTGTATTCTCGGTATCCAACTAGCTATTGATATGAATGTCCAAGAACTTTTGGTCATAGGTGATTCCAATTTGCTAATTCACCAAGTTCAAGGTGAATGGGTTGTGAAGAACCCCAAGATTGTGTCGTATGTGAAAATGGTGCAAAGTTTTTGCAAGAGATTCAGGAAGATCGAATTCAAGCATACACCAAGGATTCAAAATGAGTTTGTCGATGCCTTGGCAACCATATCCTCCATGATTCAACATCCCGATCAGAATTATATCGATCCATTGATAATAGGTCTCAAAGAATAACCTACGCACTGTGCGTAAGTCAAAGAATCAGACGGAAAACCATGGTATTATGATATCAAGAGGTATCTAGAAGTTGGAGTCTATCCCGAAGATGTGACCGCCAACCAAAAGAAAACCATTCGTCGAATGGCCAATAACTTTTTCTTAAATGGAGAAATCCTTTATAAGAGGACTCCGGACCTTGGATTCTTAAGATGCATTGATTCGGTTGAAGCCACAAGACTATTGGAAGAGGTACAGGCTGGAGTGTATGGTCCCCACATGAATGGGTTCACCCTATCCAAGAAGATTTTGAGAACTGGATACTTTTGGATGACCATGGAAAATGACTGTAGCAAGTTCGTACAAAAATGTCACAAGTGCTAGATCCATGGAGATTTGATTCGAGTACCACCTAGCGATCTTCATGCAATGAGCGCACGTTGGCCTTTTGTAGCCTGGGGCATGGATGTCATGGTCCCGTCAAGTCTGTGACCAAGAAGGTTATAGCCGATTTTGTTAAAAACAACCTAATCTGTCGATTCAGGATCACTGAGTCAATTATTACCGACAACAGAACAAATATGAACAGCCACTTGATGAAAGAAATATGTGAGAAATTCAAGATAACTCACCGTAATTCAACCACATACCGACCACAAATGAATGGAGCTGTGGAAGTCGCCAACAAGAATATCAAGAAGATCTTGAGAAAAATGGTCGACCATCACCGATCTTGGCATGAGATATTGCCTTATGCTTTATTGGGATACCAAACGACCGTCAAGACTTTGACTGGGGTGACCCCTTATATATTGGTGTATGGGTCGAAAGCATTGATACCTGCGGAAGTTGAAATACTATCTCTTAGGATCATTCAAGAAGCCAGACTGAACAATGAGGAATGGGTTCGTGCCCATCACGAGCAACTCATGTTGATTGATGAGAAAAGGATGAGTGTCGTATGCCATGGTCAGTTGTACCAACAAAGAATGATTCGTGCATTCAACAAAAGAGTGAGAGATCGCATGTTTGCTGTAGGACAACTGGTTCTCAAGCGCATTTTTCCCCACCAGGGGGAATACAAAGGAAAGATTGCACCCAATTGGCAAGGCCTGTATGTCATCAAGAAAGTGTTATCCGGAGGAGCTATGATCCTATCCAAAATGGACGGTCTAGTGTGGACCAAACCGATCAATTCTAATGCTGTGAAGAGATACTTTGTTTAGGGATAGTTTTCCTTTAATTTCATTTCCTTGTAATCGCATTTCCTGATTGTAACCATTTTATGCTTTGTAATAGCTTAAAACATCCCTATCCTCTTGTACGAACTATGTTTGACTTGAATTCTCAAGAATGAGATACGTAGGCGACCTGTGTCAGCCTCGGTCAATCCCTTAGGAAAATCTATCTTTCCCCGTATGAACTATGTTTGACCTGAATTCTCAAGAATGAGATACGTAGGCAGCCTTTGTCGGTCTCGGTCATCCCTTTAATTATTTCCAATAATCTCCCACTCTAAGTGTGAGAACTATGTTTGACCTGATTCCTGCCTCAACGGGATATGTAGGCGCCACAACGGTTTGGTCATATCACCCCAAGAAATGGAAACTGGGGCAGAATTTTTGAGAAAGGAATCTTAAAAATTCGTAAGATGAAGGTCATTGCCAACAAGACAAGAGGATGCTTGTAGATACGCAAATGCCGCAACGGTTCAGTCATATCACCCCAAGAAATGGAAATTGGGGCAAATTTTTTGAGAAAGGAATCTCAAAAATTCAGAAGATGAAGGTCGTTGCCAACAAGACAAGAGGATGCTTGTAGATACGCAAATGCCATAATGGTTCATCCGTATCGCCCAGGAAATGGAAACTGGGGTAGAATTTTTGAGAAAGGAATCTCAAAAATTGAAAAGACGAAGAGAATTAGACTCCGAAGAGTTCCCCAGCAAGAATGCAAAGTATGCCTAAGAGCAACCAAAGCAAATACCGAGAATGAATCTCGCAATCCCCACAGAGTCTCAAGTCTCTTGCCGAAAGGAATAAAATCCGCTAAGAAACCTTTAACTGGGGCAGAAATTTTGAGAAGAATCTCAAAATTTCTGCCAAGTTTCATTCAAGAGTTCAACATTAAACTCCGAGGAATTTATCCAACACCGAGAGATCAGAGTACTTCAAAGAAATCCCTAGTCCTATATGGATTAATCCCCGGCTGTGATAGATTTATTGAAAATCATCTTTCAAGTTCCCCAGCTAGGACGACGAAGGACCTCCGTAGTCCGCCAACAGTATGTAAGAAATGTCAAGACCTCGAGTAAAGGACATTCGTTGAACTAGTACATGACATGACAGACAGAGACATTTCCAAATCATCTCCTTTTTAAACTCTTTGTTTTCCAAAGAACTTGTTTGAAAAATATTTACAAAGATTAGTTTTACTCTTTTAATATGATTTTGCCTTATGTCTACCTTGGTTCGGAGAGAGTTAAGGGTGACAAGTACCCGAGATTGGAAAGCATACGGAAAAGACAGAACCAGGAGCAAAAGATCGAAGGAGGTCAACACAGGCCGGTTTTGACAAAACTAACAATTTTTCGGTGGATGCAGGTTGTCCCCAAAAGTATATCAGAAAGCGATCTCGCATTATCCAACACATTCAAAGAAACGCAACGAGACCAGATGCTTTAAAAATTTGGCGAGAAAAGCCCAAAATAACAAGAAGAGGCCAAAGAGGCAAAAGCCCCTAAAGCGGACAAATGTTCTGGTAGTTCACATAAACTACCAGATAAAGAGAACCCGAAAACATTCTTAAGTCCCCAAAAAGGATCAGGACATCTCGGTCAACTTCAAAATTGAGGGCACTAAACAAAGAGCAACAACACTCCCCACCAATGCCTAGCAAGACAGGGATCACCCCGAACAGACAATGCTCAAAAAACGGTATTCATGGTTGTCCCTGAAAGCAGGCACGCCCATTTTGCTCGCATTTTAAAACTTTTTTTGATCAACTTCATAGACGCTGTCTTTAAAGTCTTTCAAATCTTGACTGTAGTCGCTGATAAAAGCAACACTGTGTCTGCTAACCATTTTCCTTGAGCACAGGTACCCACAAAAGAGTCAACATTAAGACCAAAGGTGATGTTTTCATGACTTCCCTATGGGACATTGCATCATGCTACATGGCATCATATTTTGCATTCACGTTGCATCATGCTGTATGGCATCACATTTTTGCATTCATATTTGCATCATGTTGTACTACATCACATTGCATCATGCTGCATTGCATCACATTGCACCATATCGCATCACCTGGCATAGCATTGTGTCGCATCATATTATGACATATCTCATTGCATTATATTATATTATATTGCATCGTATTGTATGGCATCATATCGCAGGAGCATGCCAAGAGAATGGTCGAGAGGGCCATGCCGAGAGGGCTATGCCGAGAGGGCCATTCATATTTCCATGTCAAGAGGACCATGCCGAGAGGGCCATTCATATTTCCATGTCAAGAGGACCATGCCGAGAGGGCCATGTCAAGAGGACCATACCAAGAGGGCCATTCATATTTGCATGCCGAGAAGGTCATGCCAAGAGGACCATGCCGAGAGGGCCATTCATATTTCCATGTCAAGAGGACCATGCCGAGAAGGCCATTCATATTTGCATGCCGAGAAGGCCATTCATATTTGCATGCCGAGAGGGCCATGTCAAGAGGACCATGCCGAGAGGTCCATTCATATTTCCATGTCAAGAGGACCATACCGAGAAGGCCATTCATATTTGCATGTCAAGAAGACCATCATCATCATATATCGCAGACACACATCCCCTACGAAGATTATGTCCCTCTGTCAGCTGGCTTCAAAGAGGATGACATTCATTAGGCATCCCCAAGCCGCACTAGCTGCTCAGGATCGACCTCAGCATGCTTATATCCAAAATTACATGAGACAAAAGGGTCTGACATTGAGGATATCATTATCGTTATCCTCATTCATTATGCCAAATCCGACATACAACATGCTTATATCCGAAATTATGTGAGGCGAAAGAGTCTGACGTTGAGGATACCATTATCATTTATTATGCCAAGTCTGGCATCCATCATATTTATGTCCTATATTGAGTAAGGCGGAGGAGTCTGATGTCAAGGATATTTTATGCACCTTTATTCGAAAGCATCAATCGCCGGAAGATGCTGTTATATACCACCTGTCATCAAGGTTCGAAGCATATTATCTGACAGATATTTGTAAGTCGTCTCTACCCAAATCAGACAATAAAATCAGATTTTCCATTATTTGAAGGTCAAAAGTCATCTATAAGTCACAATGATATCCGAAATCGGATAGTGTGCAAGATTTCCCGAAACTTGACAGAACTAAGAGTTGTCTGTAAGGCGCAATGATATCTGAAACTGGATAGTGTGCAAGATCACCTGAAGATTGACAGTTCAAAGGTAACGCGTAAGTCGCAATGATATCCGAAATTGGATAAAGTGCAAGACTACCAAAAATGGATGGTCAAAGGGTTATCTATAAGCCGCGACATATCCACGTTGATATTGTGCAGGATTACCCAAAGGCTAATAATTTGAGGGAAATCTGTAAGTCACATCACGTCCAAGATCAGATAAAAGTGCAGGATTACTCAAAAACTGGCGATTCGAAGGACATCTGTAAGCCGCCCCTATCCAAAGTCGGATAATATGCAAGATTACTTGAAAGCTGGCAAATTAAAGGCATCTGTAAGCCGCCTCTATCCAAAGTTAGATGATGTGATAGATTACCCAAAGTCTGACAATCCAAGGAGTGTCTGTTAGTCGTGTCGATGCAGAAGATACGCGAGATCAACCCCAAAGACATATGCAAAAGACCACTGCCAAAAGCCAAGAAGGCTATCGCATTCAAGAGAATGCCCTTAAGCAATCAAGAAGGTCGTCATCATTCAAAAATTGCTACACAAGCAATCGTGTCTGCTAGCCAAGAAGGCTATCATGTTTAACTGTCATGGAAGCGGCCATTTCCTAAAACAGAGACAGGAAAGGACATCATCTTCCTCAAGAAACAACAGATAAAGGAAAATGAGGTACGAATCTATCTCTCCTTACTTAATTCTGTTACTACTAACCATTTGGTTTTGAGATATTGTCGAGAGCATCCAAGAAGGATGAAATTCTCAAAAGCAAAACCACAGGTGCGGACTACACCAAAAAGGATGCATCACAACGTGGAACTTTTTCTTAGAAGCAACTTGTGACATTGTCCGGAGAGGGACATCAAACTCTTTGGACGCGAACTGAGGAACAACTCACCACCACTATCAAACACACCCCTATCATAAGTCATGTGGGTATTTCCTATCTTTGGGTCTTGGTTCCGCATCTAGGGTATTTTCTGAACCCGCATTGGAAGTAATATTCTTTCCTTTCAAATCCGAGTGGCGATACACCTTGAGCTTTGGAAATTATGTCCAGGAAAATCTTACTTATAGGTGTGAAGTGTACCACATTCATAGTTGAAAGGTTACAAGCCTCTTTTCTATAGATCAACTTATTCGTCACTCATCCCGAGCCAAAGGTCGTCTTAACATAAAGATTACCTTTTCCATCGATTGAGTCAAACTACAAGCAGCCTGATTCCCTGAGTCCTGGAATATGTAGGTGGGCTCTATGATAAAAACTCGGTTGCGTTCCTAACTCCCCCCAATCCTCCTAATCCCCAGCTTTCCGGTCTCTCCGTACTCTAAAACTGGGAAAGTTTGGAATTCCTTGAAAATTGTGCATAAAATCAAGCATCTTGGACTACAAGTGGCCTGAGTTCTCATGTAACCTGGGATATGTAGGAAATTCGATGCCAGAGTTTGGCCATAACTCCTTAAAATTAGTGCTAAAACCAATCGCTTCCTGGAGATGGACCTGTGATCAGATAAAATTGGGAACGTCAATTTCCTTTGCCCAGGGTTCATTACACTCACCCTACCCAAAGGGAGGGGCAGCTGTTGACACCCAATTTTTACCCTCCACATTACGAATTAATCTTGAGCCTTGTTGAATTTTAAATAATTTTTGAAATAATTGTCTTGTAAAAAGGGGTAAATCATTTTCAAATCAGCTTTATAATAGTTCTGAGTAACAATGTATATTTTTCATATTTAAATATGTGAAAATTATTTAAGTTTACTGAAAGAACTATTTTAGAGCTTAGTTTCATAAAAAAAGGTCCTTTTAAAAGATTAAACACTTGATTTTCCTCCAATTTAATTCAAATAAGAGGTTAATTGAATAAATTAATTTCATAATGGTTAAAAGATGAAATTATGTGTTGAACATGATAATTGTTTCAATTTTTTTAAAGTTAAAAAGGCTCGAGTAAATAATTTTAATTAATCTGTCTTTATTTCTAGTCTAGCCTAAATCCCTAAAGCTATTTAAATTCTAGCCGATTTTCTTAAATCCTATTCAATTTGGCTTCATCTTTAACTCAAAATGGCCACATTCTGCAAAATGTGGCCAAATCCTCAATACGCCTTATAACTCCCTCACCAGACCCCTTGTCTCAGCCCTTTTGGGCCAAAGCCATTACCAACCCGCCAGCCCACTCCCCCTTTTCCTTTGTTTATCCGCTTGACCCAGCTGGCCCTAGCCCAAATCCACCCTTATACGCCCCTTTCTCTTTTCTCTTACTCAGACAAAACCAAACACCCCTTTAGCTTCATCTTCTTCTTTTTCTCTCAACAGCTCATCTCTCAAACCCTAACGCCGCTTCTTATCCCCCCGTCTTCTTCACGTCTTATGCGTCTCACTCTCTGTGTTATATGAACAACGTGCCTCATACAACATGTCATCTCTACTAGTACAACGTTGCCTTCTCCTTCTTCGTTGTTTCTCAAACGACAACTCAAAACCCCAACGTTCACAACCTTCGTTAAAATTCCCAAACGCCGTCCTTAGCTCTGTCAAAAATTGAGCTGGCAGACTAGAATGTTCTAGAAATCGCCTAGGTGTTGATTTCTCCATGAAATCCATGAAAATTGGTACGAGTTTGTACCATTTATTGATGATTCAACCTCGTTCGTTGAAGGAATTTGAATTTCCTTCAACAAAAATCCCAGAAATGCCCTTTGTTTTTCCCCCCATTTTCACCCAAAATTCCCTATTAATACCCCCCCCCCCAGATGCATGAAAGGGAGCTGATTTTGGGGAAATATTAGGGGTTCTAGAGAATCATTTCTCTAACTTCATGAAACCAGTTAGCTGTTGGGGAAGAAAACACTAAGAAATTTGAAATCTAAATGGGGTTGATATTAATCTGGTGGTGGTAAGGCTTTTCGGTGAAGTTTGAAGCCCGAGTTGCTACCCTAAAAAGGTAACCTCTTACCCTCTCCCTTTTACTATTTTTGTTTTCATTTTGCTTCTATGATGTTTAAACTGTGATGAAATCTAGTTCTGGTCTTGTTTGTTAGCATTAAAATATGTGTTTAATATTAGATTAATATTGTGATGATTTTGAGTAGATATCTTGTGTTATAAGTGTGGTGTTTCACTGTTTCTGTTGGACTATGTTAAAACAGTGAGTATGAGCATAAATTTGAACCTAGATTATTGTGATGTTAAATTTGTCTGGCTTTGTTCATAAAAATATTTGGTCTTGATCCTTGTTTGTTCCTCAACCCCTCTTCATAATCATGTTCTTATTGGCTTACCAACTTTGCCTAAACTGATATTTCATATATGTATTGATTAAGTGTTGATATGTTTTTGCTCATGGCTATTTGTGATGATTTTTAAACTTGTTTTTCCTTCCCCTGTATAAACCCCTTGATTTCATTAGCCTGTGTTCGACCTATATGATGATTAAATGCAAGAAACTTGAGCATGAATTTGTTGCTAGAATTTAAGGCTGATTTTGTTCATGAAAAGCTTAGTCTTTCTCTTTGTTGAACCTGTTTTCTCCTCTTTACTATCTTAACTATGTATGAATTGTTAGCCTTACTCTCCTATACTTGGGGGTGATGCTTAGGTCAGTTTTAAACCTTGATTGTCTATGTTTTAGTTGGTTCTTAAGTAAACTGTGTAGTATATATGTATATATATTTGAGTACAAATTTTCATATTTGTCAATTGATTTGAGCATGTTTAACCCCTACCCTATTTACCCTTAGATTTGAACTTGCTTTTAAATGGTTTTTCTTCCTTTCCCTACTGTTTCTTGCTATGTGGTATCAGTCTACATGTTTGAACTGTAAGTATCATTTTGGATAATGTTTGGGTCATCTTTGAGTCCTGATTTCTTCTCATAAGTTTATTGGTTTGATTAAGTATAGCATGAGCATATGTTGCCTATTGGTTTGTTAATGAAAAATGTTCAAACCCCCTCCCTGCTTCCCTTTGTTTAATAGTAATCATGATTTCCTCTTCCTTTTCCCTTTTCACTGTTTTGCTAATGCTGAAATGACTAAGTGATACATATGAAATAGTTAGGTTTTGTTGTTATCTTCTTATGTTTGAATTGGTGTCTAGTAATGCCTATAGAATATTGTGACCTATTAAAGCTTCAAGACTGCTATGTTTCTTTGTTTGCTATATGAAGATGTTATAGGTTTTTAGACCTGGTCAACTCTCATCCCCTTTCCCTCATTTTTTATCTATTACCCTGTTCCTTTCCCCCTTCTCTTGAAATGATTTTAGCATACTAGATGGTTGTTATGTGATTAGAATTTGTTTAGGTCTAAGGTTTTAAGAATCTGAACTCCATGATTGTTGTGTGTGTAAGTTCTGTCATGAAAGAGAACTAGAGGTGAGGCATGCCTTCTTGTGACATGTTCCTCACCCTCGTAGGTTCCTCTGATTCATCTTCATCAAGATGACCACTTCCCTGTTTGCTTTACATGTTACCTGTATGGACCATGAGATGATTTCGGCCTATATCATGTTAATAGCTCTCTCACATACCCCTCATTTGTGTTCTTGAGTGATTACCTATTAGTTATACTAGTAATCAGTGTTAAATACCTGTCCAGCCTACTTGATTTGTCTGTGATTAATATGTGATTTCTAAATTAGGTTCTTTAACTAGTCCTTTTGCTTAAATTATCTGGAATATGCCCTCTATGTTTAAATTTAAGTGTTGAAAGTGACTAGGTATGATCAAAAGTGCTGAATATGGGCCTTATGCCTATGTGATACAATTTTTGTGCATCTGAGTATATATGTTTTGCTTGAACCAATCCCCCCCCCCTTATGATTTCTGAAGAATAATTAGCCTCTATAAGTGTTTGAAAATACCTAAGTCTTATAAAGTATATGTCTTAATGATAAAATTAGTTATTCTATTGTATGAGTGTCCTTGTTTCATGTGCTTAATTTGGTATAAAAATCTGCGTATATTTCTCTTAAGTGCGAAATTTACATTGTTTAAATTACTGCTTTTGCTTAATCTGGTTAAAATATATACTAATCTTTATTTATTTTACTTTTTTTTCTGTGTGTGAAATTCGGTGGAGTCCAATTAGACTCCCAAAATTCCCTTTGCATTTTCCAGTTGGGCATAAGCCCAACACTACTTGATGGTCCGGCATGAGCAAGCCCAAAAGGGATAAAATTGTTTAAGTCAGCCTCAGCAGCAGCAGTGGAGAAATGGGCCAAGCCCAATGGAGATGATTAGCAGAAGTCAAAATGGACTGAACAAAGTGAAATGGGCCAAGCCCATAAAATTCAGTAGCAACAGTAGCCCAAAGGGCTGAAAAATTGAAGAATTGGACTAAGTCCAAATCAGAAATAGGCGGTGGCCCTAAGGAGGGCCCACACACTAGTACTAGGACAGGATTAACACTAGTATTAGGACAGGATTAACATATTTTAATTATGTCTTCTTACTTAGTTTATTAGTTTAATTGTATAATTTGGACCGACTTGGTAAAACTTAGCTAAATTATCCCCAAACGAAATCGAAATTTCTGTTTAAACATTTTTTTATGTTAATTACTGTTGTTCTTTAAATGTCAACTCTGTTTTCCCTATGTATAAAAATGAACTCTTCCATATATTGTCTTTATAAAATCAATCTTCTTTGTAAAAACAAGATGTTTTATAAACCAATCCCATTTTCAAAAGTTAGTCAACAAGTTAGTTTTACAAACAAGCCCGGGCAACCGCAAGTTAGCGCATACTCTTGGTGCCTTAACACCCTTCCAAGAGTATTAACCTGAACCCTTACCTTTAATCTCTTAATTTTTAAAGTCTTTATCTGTTTTGGGATTTTAAAAATTCTTATAAGTTTTTTCTTGGTTTTTACTTTATAAATACTAAGTGGCGACTCTTGCTTTTAATTGAAAACATTTCGGAAACTTTAATTAGATTTTCGAAACAAACCTTTCAACAAACAAAGCCATGTTTTTTCGTCCTTGCCCGAAAAGGATCAAAACATGCATCATCAAAGGATGCAGTGCAAGATATGCGTCAGTACTATAGAATGTACCGAGTATGTGAGCGATGCATGAATCATGATAAAAATAGTTTAAAACATACTTAAGAATGAACTTGTTACGTAAAGAAGGAACATGAATAGATATCAAAGTATAAAACATGAATCATGAAATAAAGCTTAAGTTTCATAGTATAGAATCATATAACTTCATAGTTTGAAAATAAATATGTGGGAGTTTCTTTTAACCGACATAAGTCATGCTGAGCTATATGTAGTCCGATATATACGCCCCATCAAAAGGACCCAATATACCTTGCCAGGGTATAGAGGCATGAATGTGGCATGATCACAAAATAAATCTAATGCCCAACAGAGGGGACTTAGAACCTACGGGGGCACGTAGTTCTGGGACCTTGGGTACTCTCACGCGGTCCAACTCGGTGCTAAATACTACTCCCAAAATATATAACATGTGACATATCTGATGTCAATCGTGTTCATAGCTTGTTCATACTTGTTCATACCCTGGATCGTCATACTAATCATGAGTTTTTAGTTTAGAAATTAATTCATGAGCATTGATGGAACATCAGGTGTCTTGTTTTGTATAATACTTCATAACTTGGAAACACTTGCAAATTTCATGACTTGTAAAATTTTCATGGCTCTAGTTCAATTTCATAATACATGTATTTTAATAGAACATAAGAATTAGGCATGCACATACTTGAAAATCCATGAGGAACATGCTATCAACATCCAATTTGCTTAAATCAACTTCATGCATGTAGAAATTTTCATGGTTAAACTTCAATTCATGAAATAAGAGTCAACATGTAAAAACCCATATGAAATCATTCAATTTAATAGTAATTTCATAATCAAATCATGAGAAGATCATATTTAGCAAAAACCCATAAGAATTGGATAAGAACCCTAATTTGAAGATTATGAAATCAAACTTTGAATTTGGGGTTTTGGGCACAAGGGTGAAAGGAACCCATTGTTGATTACCCACATACCTTGATTGAAGATAACCCACTTGAATTGGAAAGACTTAGGAGGCTTGAACTTGGAGCTTGAGACTTGAAGCTTGGAGAAGAATTTTCCTTTTTTTTTTGGGAGAAGAGTGAAGTAATGAGAAGGAACTTAGGCTAATGAGGGTGAAAACCCTTCTTGAAATTGTCAAAACAACATTATTTAGGAGTTAAAAGAGTGGGTAATGACTAAAATACCCCTGGAACTTAATTAAGAAAAAGCTGGAAAATGGTCGGTCTCTGGGATCACGAGTCAGTTCTACGAATCATGACCCGTGGTTCCATCTCATAGTTTCTGACAGAAAAGTCAGGCTGCTGAAGGAAGTCCATGAGTCAATAAGACGGACCCGTCATTTGAATAACAGATCATCATTTGGACTCGTGGTTCCATGGGACCATAGGTGACCCCTGGTCAAACCACGAGTCAAGACTACGGTTCGTCGTTTGGATGATGAGTCGTAGAGTTGAATCGTCATTTCAGAGGAACTTGCCAACCCTCTAATCTGAGTTCCACGAGTGGACAGTACAGACCAGTGGTTTGAACCACGGTCTATAGAACCAACTTGTGGATCCAGACCAGAGGCTGAATCGATCAAGGGGAATCACGATTCCATTCCACGACCCGTGGTTCAAACCACGGTCCGTGGTTTGGACCCGTCATTCCTGAAACATGAAATTTTTCTGAGATTTTAACTTAGATAGCTAGTTTGATTTCCAGTGTGTTACAATATCTCCCTCTTGGGATCATTCGTCCTCGAATGAATACTAAGCAAAGGAAAACTAAAGATAAAATAGCCCAACCAATAACATAACATGGAGATCAAAGAGTAAACATAAAAACTGAACCTTTCAACTTGAAAACATGATAAACTAACTTCATAAAATATGGATGCATGCTAGAATCATGAGAGTAACTAATGGAATACAATTAGAGGGACATACTAAGGAGGAAACTAGTACCTCAAGATGGAACTGAATCGGAAGGAAAGAGATGAGGATATTTGGCCTTCATGGCCTCCTCCGCTTCCCAAGTAGCACCGTCTACAAGCTGATTCCTCCAAAGGACTTTCACCGAAGCGACTTCTTTGTTCCTAAACCTCCAAATCTGATGATCAAGGATCTCCACGGGAACTTTCTCATAGGTGAGACTATCCTTCACACCCACATCCTCCAAAGGGACAATCAAACTTGGGTTGCCAACAAACTTCTTCAACAAGGAAACATGGAAAACTGGATGAACCGCTTCCAGCTCTGTTGGCAACTCCAACTCATACGCAATGCTACCTACTCTTCTTAAAATCTGATAAGGACCTACAAAATGGGGACTAAGCTTTCCTTTCTTGCCAAACCTCATCACACCCTTCATGGGTGACACCATTAGGAAAACCCAATCATCAACTTCAAATTCCAACTTCTTTCTCCTCACATCCGCATAAGATTTCTGTCAACTCTGAGCGGTCTTCAATCTTTCCCTAATAAGCTGAACCTTCTCCATAGTCTCATGAACCGAATCTGAACCAATCAAGGCTGCCTCACCTACCTTAAACCAACCAATAGGAGACCTACATCTCCGGCCATAAAGTGCCTCATATGGAGCCATCTAGATGCTAGAGTGAAAGCTGTTGTTGTAGGCAAACTCGATAAGATGTAAGTGATCATCCCAATTACCTTTAAAGTCAATCACGCAAGCTCTCAACATATCTTCCAAAGTCTGAATAGTACGCTCTGCCTGACTGTCTATCTGAGGGTGAAAAGTTGTGCTAAGATTCACCTGGGTACCAAGACCTTTATGAAACGATCTCCAAAATTGAGATGTAAATTGAGGACCTATATCAGAAATGATAGACAAGGGAACACCATGCAATCAAACTATCTCCCAGATGTAGAGTCTGGCATAATCATCTACTGAATTAGTAGTCTTAACAGCTAAGAAGTGGGATGACTTGGTCATCCGGTCGACAATCACCCAAATAGGATTGTGTTGCCTTCGAGTATGAGGCAAACCGGTAGTAAAGTCCATATTGATTGCTTCCTATTTCCAAGTGGGAAGGTCAATATCTTGAATCACGCCACCCGTCCTTTGATGCTCCACCTTTACTTGTTGAGAGTTGGGAAACTTAGCCACAAACCTGGCTATGTACCTCTTCATGTCATTCCACCAAAAGACTTCTCGTAGATCACGGTACATCTTAGTAGCACCCGGATAAATAGAATATCTTGAACTGTGAGCCTCAGCTAGAATCTGCTATCTTAACCCATCTACATCTGGCACACATAAGCAACCCTGATAACGAAGCACACCGTCTCCCCCTTGGGAGAAAACCTCCACCCATTGCTGATGAACTGCACCCTTAAGTTGAAGTAGAATGGGATCCTTGTCATGGTTTGCCTTCACCTCAACTACCAAAGATGATTCAGCACCATTTTGTACAATCACACCACCTTCTGTCGAGTCCATAAGGCGAACTCCCAACTGAGCTAGCCTATGAACCTCCTTAACCAATTCTTTCTTCCCATTATCAACGGAAGACACACATCCCATGGACAGTCTACTCAAGGCATCCGCCATGACATTGGCCTTACTCGGATGGTAAAGCACTCTCATATCATAATCCTTAAGGAGCTCAAGCAATCTCCTTTGTCACAAATTTAACTTCTTCTGAGTGAACACATACTGAAGGCTCTTATGATTGGTGAATACATCCACATGCACCCTATACAAACAATGTCTATAAATCTTAAAAGCAAAGAACACGGCGTCCAACTCAAGATCATGAGTAGGATAGTTCTTCTCATGAGTCTTAAGTTGTCTCAAAGCATAAGCAATCACCTTACCACACTGCATCAAAACACAACCCAAACCAATCCTAAAAGCATCACAATACACAAAAAAAATCATCTAGTCCCTCGAGTAGAGCTAACACTGGAGCGGTGGTCAATTTAGTCTTCAATTCCTGAAATTTCTTCTCACACAAGTCGGACCACTGAAATTTTACCTTCTTCTGGGTCAATCGGGTTAAAGGGGCAGCAATGGAATAAAATCTTTCCACAAACCTCCTGTAGTAACCAGCCATACCCAAAAAGCTCCTAATATCATATGGGGAAGTGGGTCTAGGCCAGTTCTTTACTGCCTCTATCTTTTGAGAATCAACTCGGATACCATCCCTAGTCACAATATGACCCAAAAAGGCAACTTACTGCATCCAAAACTCACACTTGCTAAACTTGGCAAATAACTGCCTCTCCTTGAGAGTTTACAACAACCCTTAAGTGGTCTGCATGCTCCTCATCACTCCGAGAGTAGATGAGGATATCATCAATGAAAACAATCACAAACAAATCCAGGTACTATTTGAACACGCGGTTCATCAAATCCATAAAGGCTGCAGGAGTATTCATTAGACCAAAAGATATAAAAACAAACTCATAATGACCATACCGAGTCTTGAAGGCTGTCTTCAGAATATCACACTCTTTAACACAAAGCTCATGATAACTGGATCTAAGGTCAATTTTGGAGAAGAAACTAGCACCCTGAAGTTGATCGAACAAGTCATCAATCCTAAGAATGAGATATTTATTCTTTATTGTGACCTTGTTCAATTGACGGTAGTCAATACACATTCTAAGAGAACCATCATTCTTTCGAATAAATAAAACTGGGGCACCCCATGGAGAAATGCTAGGCCTGATGAAACCTTTATCAAGAAGATCCTTCAACTGATCCTTCAACTCTTTGAGTTCCACAGGAGCCATTCTATAGGGAGGAACAGAGATAGGGTGCGTATCTGGGAAAAGATCTATCCAAAAATCTATCTCCCACTCTGGAGGGACTCCGAGCAAATCCTTGAGAAACACTTCTGGAAACTCATTCACAACAGGAACATACTGAAGGGATGTGATAAATATACCCCTTTGAAATCATCTTCCTAGCCTTAAAATAAGATATGAAACAACCTTTCGAGGAAAGAGGAAAACCTTGCCATTCTAAAATGGGTTCATTTGGAAACTGGAAACTGATAACCCGAGTACGACAATCAACAGAAGCATAACATGCATACAACCAATACATACCAAGAATGACATCAAAATCAGTCATCTTCAACTCTACTAGATCCGCTGAAGTGACTCTATGAAGGACTAAGATAGAGCAATTTTGGTAGATCCTTTTGGCTAAGAATGACTCACCAACAGGAGTAGAAACACAAAAGGTTTCTAAAATCAATTCAGAAGAAACTTCAAACTTGCATGCTACATAAGGGGTCACAAAAGATAGGGAGGCACCGGGGTCCAACAAAGCATACACATCAAAATAGAAGACTTTCAACATACCCGTAATAACATTTGGGGAACCCTCCTGATCCTAACGAGAGGACATAGCATAAAGGCGGTTCTGGAGCTGACCACTAGAACTAGAAGCTGCGCCCTGCTGGGCTGGTCTACCTCCTAAAGCTGCTGGGGTAGACTGAGTCCTACCTCCCTGTCCTTTCCTAGATAAAGGATAATGTCTAATATGATGTCCAGGCTAACCACAACCAAAGCAACCCTCTTTACCGACCAAGCACTCACCGAGGTGATTCTTTCCATACCTGGTAGAAAGAAGGCCCATTTGTACTACTACCCTGAGACTGGGGGTAGGAACTAGATCCCCTACCACCCTGATCATGATGAGGCCTCTGAGACTAGGTAAGATCACTAGTAGAAGAATGAACCGATTCTGATGACTTGTTCTGGAAAGAGGAGCGATGTCCACCTCAGGACCTGTGATGACCAAAACCTAATCCCTCGTATCTAGCCCTCTTTTTCTCCCTTGCTATCTCCCTAAGCTTATCACCCTAAATTTGATGGGCATGAGTCATAAGTTGGGAAATATTCATATCACTCAACAACAAAGCAGACCTACACTCTTTCTTTACTACATCAGAAACCCCATAAATAAACTTGCTCATTTGATCATGCGGGTCTGCTACCATGGAGGGAGCATACCTAGACAACTGAGTGAACTTCAGAGTATACTCTTGAATCGACATCGACCCTTATCTCAAGTTCACAAATTCCTCCACCTTCGCTTGCCTCAACTCTCGGGGAAAGAACCTATAAATAAAGGCCCTCTCAAAACACTTCCAAGTAATGGGGACCGCGTCCCTCACCCTAGCCTCCTTCCATTGCGTGAACCAAATATGAGCTACATCCTTGAGTTGATAGGATGCAAGCTCAACACAATCAACACCAACCACTTGGATAACCTCAAAGATCTTCTTTACCTCATCAATAAAGTTGAGCGGGTCCTCACTTACTTTCAAACCCCAAAATTCGGGTGGGTTCATCCGGACAAAGTTACGAACTCGGGCCGCTACCCCACCTTGAGGGTGGACTGGGGTAGGATCCTGTTGATTGGCCTGAGTGGACAAGGTCTGGGCTAGCAAATGGATGGCGTTTTTGAATTTCTCATTCGTGACATCGAGGACTGAAATGGGAGGAACAATATTCCGAGCTGCTCGGGGAGGCATAGCACGTCGAGGAGGCATAATCTGAAATATACAAGATGAGGATTAGAAGAACATAAGAGTGAAGCTCTATCTCACGACATGATCATTAAAGAAGTGAAGCTTTCTAAGATATCTCATAATTTCTCCCTCATATGTGTGGAGCGCTTCACACATATGAGAAGGTCTCTACTCGATACGGCTTTCATACATCCTAGGACTCTTGAACCTAAAGCTCTGATATCAAGTTTGTCACACCTCGAGGTTACCCCCTTGACATAACAGGGGACTTGGGACCACAAGTGCTCCAAGCTAACCCTTGGTCATAGCATTCTCAAGCATAACAAAAGATAAGCGAAAGAATAATAGATAAAGTCAGAATAGCATAAATGGATAGTCAAGCCAAATAGGCATACAAGATTCAAAAGACTCGAACCCTATCTATGTCTGAAGAGCCTCTACATGACATAAGGAGTTTCTAGGACAAGACCCTAGCTAAATTGAAGTATGGAAGTAAGAAATCAGCACAAGCTAAATCATATTTAGTCCTCGACCTAAAAGGACTCACCAATAGCTGACAGAAAAGTGGCTTGAAAGCTCTAGCCACGTGTCTGGAAAGGAACACCTGAATCTGCATCATCAAAGGATGCAACGCAAGATATGCGTCAGTACTATAGGATGTACCGAGTACGTGAGTGATGTATGAATCATGATAAAAATAGTTTAAAACATGCTTAAGAATGAACTTGTTACGTAAATAAGAAACATGAATAGATATCAAAGTATAAAACATGAATCATGAAATAAAGCTTAAGTTTCATAGTATAGAATCATATAACTTCATAGCTTGAAAATAAACATATGGGAGTTTCTTTTAATCGACATAAACCATGCTGAGCTACATGGAGTCCGATGTATACGCCCCATCGAAAGGACCCAATATACCTTGCCAGGGTATAGGGGCATGACTGTGGCGTGATCACAAAAGAAATCTGATGCCCAACAGAGGGGACTTAGAACCTATGGGGGCACATAGTTCTGGGACCCTGGGTACTCTCACTCGGTCCAACTTGGTGTTAAATACTACTCCCAAAACATATAACATGTGCTCACTTACATGTGACATATCTGATGCCAATGTTGTTCAAAGTTTTTTCATACTTTTTCATACCCCGTATCGTCATACTACTCATGAGTTTTTAGTTTAGAAATCAATTCATGAGCATTGATAGAGCATCAGGTGTCTTATTTTTCATAATACTTCATAACTTGGAAAGACTTTCATATTTCATGACTTGTAAAATTTGCATGGCTCTAGTTCAATTTCATAATACATGTATTTTCATAGAACATAGGAACTAGGCATGAACATACTTGAAAATCCATGTGGAGCATGCTATCAACATCCAATTTGCTTAAATCAACTTCATGCATGTAGAAATTTTCATGGTTAAACTTCAATTCCTGAAATAAGAGTCAACATGTAAAAACACATGTGAAATCATGCAATTTAATAGTAATTTCATAATCAAATCATGAGAAGATCATATTTAGCAAAACCCCATAAGAATTGGATAAGAACCCTAATTTGAAGATCATAAAATCAAAATTTGAATTAGGGGTTTTAGGCACAAGGGTGAAAGGAACACATTGTTGATTACTCACATACCTTGATTGAAGATAACCCACTTGAATTGAAAAAACTTAGGAGGCTTCAACTTGGAGCTTGAGACTTGAGGCTTGGAGAAGAATTTTCCTTTTTTTTGGGGAGAAGAGTGAAGTAATGAGAAGGAACTTAGGCTAATGAGGGTGAAATCCCTTCTTGAAATGGTCAAAACGATATCATTTAGGAGTTAAAAGAGTAGGTAATAACTAAAATACCCCTGAGACTTAATTAAGAAAAAGATGGAAAATGGTCGGTGTCAGGGATCACGAGTCAGTTCTACGGGTCATCGTTTGAATCATGACCTGTGGTTCCAACTCATGGTTTATGACAGAAAAGTCAGGCAACTGAAGGAAGTCCACGAGTCAACAGGACGGACCCGTCATTTGAATGACGGATCATCATTTAGACTCGTTGTTCCTGGGGACCATAGTTGACCCCTGGTCAAACCATGAGTCAAGACTACGGTTCGTCGTTTGGACAACAAGTCGTAGAGTTAAGTCATCATTTCAGAGGGACTTGCCAACCCTCTAATATGAGTTCCACGAGTGGACAGGAAAGACCCGTGGTTTGAACCATGGTCCGTATAACCAACTTGTGGTTCCAGACCAGAGGCTGAATCAATCAAGGGAATCACGGTTCCATTCCACGACCCGTGGTTCAAACCATGGTTCATGGTTTGGACCCGTCATTCCTGAAACATGAAATTTTTTCTGAGATTTTAACTGAGATAGCTGGTTTGATTTCCAGGGTGTTACAGTATAGTTGAGAACCAAGGATGATCTGTCATATTAAGAAGAGCAAAATGTCATTCTTACTTCTCTGTTTCAGTTTACTGTGAGTATAAAATAATTAAATTTTTTTCTTCCTTATCTCTTGATATCTATTCATTGTTTCATGAAAAATAGCATTTGTTCTTGACCATGATGCAAGTTTCATGCTAGTATGTTTGGCGTTGTGTGAAGAAATGAATAATAGTTAAACTTGAATATCCCAATAATTAGACTGTTCGGACTAACAGTGGCCTGGCCCTTTCCCATCGCTATTTAAGTTCCAATAAAATGAGCTTGTATTGATATAGTTTTGTTGATGCACTTTTATCAATTCGGGTGTGTTATCCTAAATTATTTAATTAAGTAGTTACTAATCTTTTTCTCCTTTCTTTGTTTCATGGCACAATCAGAGAGCTGAATTTAGCAGTTTGAAACTCATTTATGACCAAAAAGCTTTTGGGTCAGCAGCTATTAAGAGATCACACACGCATTCGGAGTCAAGTATTAGGAGTTGGGCTCTCAAAGAACCTAACATTTCTTAGTTTTCTTAGTCCTATATTTATTATTTGTTTATATTATTGTTGACATTGTTACTTGTTAACTCCATGTGTTTTTGTGTGGTTTGGCGTACAGACTCATAGTGAAATTAGTAGACCTCCTTCGTCTTTAAGTATTAAGTTTTGTTGATCTTTTTTTTTTAGAATTATTTGTTATATCACTATTTTCTAACACAAGGCTATTTTTTTTTAAAAAAAAGGTAGATGATATTTCTCTCTTTTCATTCATAACAAAATCTGAGAAGTGCACCATTTTTTATTTAAATATCACGGTTCTCCACTACTAGTTATTTCAACATCTTCAGGCAAAAAATTAGGAATAAGAAACGAAAACATGACTTTTTTTTCCAAGCACAAAGAAATAGTTTATGAATTAGACCTGAATGAATAAAATTTGCTGATCATTTTTTGCTAAAATGGGTTAACATCGACTCAATTTTTACTTATTATTTGCACAAAATTTGTACCCACAGTTGGTCCATTTCAGATATTCTCAAAAGTTACAAATATGAGGTATATGTTATTTATTTTTACAAACATACTTTACCTACTATTATATAATATCATATTATACATACTTATTTTTTACATATTTACATATATACTAACATACATATATATTTTACACATATACTATTTTACACACTTTTGTTATTGCATATACTATTTTCACTATATATACGTAAATTTATAAATTAATTTACATCTAAAACAATTTTTTACTACATATACGTATAGTTATAAGTCATGCTATATTTACACACATATCATATTTCATATATATTTTATTGTACATTTTACTTATATAAACTCTTTATACGCACTATTTTATAACCACTACACATGCATTATTTACATACATATATACTTTACTACACCTTTTAAATATTTTACACTACTTTTAAATATTACATTTTCACTTTTCTTTTATATATTTACCTTTAATATCGTGCCTACACACACAAACACACACACACACACACACACACATATATATATATATATATATATATATATATATATATATATATATATTTCACTTTTCTTATATACCTCATACTTTCTTTTAAATATAAGGAATGATTTCAATTTATTTCACTCTTTTTTTTACTTTATTTAAAATTACATCTTCTAAATATGTTTCTTTTAACAAGTAATGCTAATTAAATACCCCTAAATATTTTTCTAAAACTAAGTTTTTAAGGACTATCTTCGGATAGGCTCTGAGGGATGCTTAATACCTTCCCCTCGAGTAACTGAAACCCTTACCTAGAATTTCATTGGTTTTTACAGACTAAAAATAGAGTTTTACATTAACAAATGTTTTTTTTTCTAATTTTTCCTAAAAAGATTAGGTGACAACTCTAAACCCTTTTCAAAACCAGGTATAAGAGGTGGATGTTGCAAACATATTTTGGCCAGTTCAAAATAGAGCGCGACAGAATGACAACTCTGCTGGGGATTAACATAGGTTTTTACCTTAGCAGGCTTAGTTTAGGAATGTTATTTGGGATATATGTTTATTTTCAATACATTATTTGCTTTATTTATGTTTATTTCATGCTTTGTTTGAAAGGACGCAAGCCAACAAACTTGCATTCCTTATTTGTTTGGTAAACGCTACTTGTTACTGCTTTCTCATTTGCACTATTCTATCAAGTCTTTGGCCATAAATATTTCACACACTGTGGTTCATGCGGGGGACGTCATACTCCCCCAAACCTTATTTTGGATTCCTTAGTTTTAGATCGGTGCAATTAGTTTTGTGTGCCTTCTCGCAGTTATTTAGTCCCACTCTCAAATCTAGGAGAATACTCTTACTCTAGAAAAATAAGTCATGTTGCATAGCCTTAGGCGGGACGATCCTTGGGATTGAAACCGCATTTAGGAAATCACCTTTGTGTCAACAGGGTTTTCATAAAATCCAATGACATATAACTTTTGTGAGCTTAATGTAAATGATCCAAACTAAAACACATAATGGATTCGGAATAAACAAACTTATCATACCCTTTTTCTTCAAAATTAATATAAATCAAAACTTACCAAATATATAGATGGTTCTCTCAGCTCCTGACAACATAAGAAAATGGTAGTGGAACATTCGCGTAGTGCATGGCGGTGAGGTACGAGAGAATTTGGGTGCTTTGTTATCACTCATGGGGGTCCAAGCTAACAAAACCCTTATTACTCTGTTGATGGAATTTTGGGATCCAGCCACAGTGACTTTCAAATTTTTAGATTTTGAAATCACTCCCACCTTGGAGGAGATTAGTGAATTTGCCAAACTACCACTTAGGGGGAGAATGTCGGTACTCCCATCACCCATAAAAAAGGAAGATTTTCTGAGCCTCTTAGGGTTGCACATCTTTCCATCATTGAGAAATGTGGAAGGCTGAAAGGTGAAGCTGGATTACCTTTTTGAAAGGTATGATCGTCTTGAGAGCTACGATGAACAATAATGTGAATTTGCTTGAACCCGTAGACAGTGGGTATATATGTGGCCTAGGGTCTTTGTGCTGGCGTTCTTGGGAGCCATGGTCTTCCCAATGAGATTTCATTATATCGACATCAACATTTTGCTGATAGTGATGAACATCTTTGCAGAGCCACAAAGACTTACCTTGATACACATGATTCTCACCGAGGTATTTCGGTCATTATCTGCATGTACAAAAGGAAATAATTTCTTTGGAGGTTGCAACTTATTGTTGCAAATCTAGGCAATAAAACACTTATATCATCGTCATCCACAGATGGACTATTATATTGACACACCCAGCAGGATCCAGAGTCATAAGGATCGTCTGAGGTATTGGATTGCTGCGCCCACTGGAGAAGAAGAGTGGCGCGTGTTTTTGACCAACCTTGTTAGAGATTCCATCCAATGAAAGTATCCTTGGATGACATGATTGGCCTTTGTCAGGACTCGACACTTGTACTTCATTGAGTTGATTGGACTAGAAGGCATCCAGTTGTATGTGCCTCTTCGAGTTCTAAGGCATTTTGGTATTGTCCAGGACATACTGCTATGGTAAGTCATGGTACTACATGAGGATAGTTACGGTGCTGTGATCCCAGTGGCACGAATGATGAATCTGCAAACAAAATGGGATTACATGATCATACTGCATATGAAAGGAGAGAGATGGTGCACGCTAAAATATTATGCATGGCGGACTACTGTGAGCCACATGGCTCAACCAAGTGTAGAGGGATTCAGAGATTTTGCAGAAATCCAGTGGGTCAAGTGGGTTAGAGAAGAAGTACTTACTCGTATGGAAATCACCACACCAATGTACAATTAGGTAGTTCCAGACTCCGTCAATTATCTATTAACAACGATAGAGAAAGATTCAGAGGAGTTAGATGAACAGGGGAAAGAAAATCCTGAAGAAGATCCAGAAAAGGACCCCAAAGAAGATCCAGAGGAAGAAATGGAGAAAAACCCAGAAGAGGATCCGGAAGAAGACCCCGAGGAAGAGATGGAAGAAGACCCTGAGGATGGTTATGAAACTGGCTCCAACTTTTATAATCCTAGAGATGGAGGGGTGATGGATATAGACTTAGCACCTGAGTATGACCTTGATGGATCCCCAGAATACCACCCAAGGTCATATTATAATAGGAGCGATGATAATGATGGTGATGCCACATGGCCTTAGATTCTCTTTATTTTCTTTCCCCTAAAAGAGCCGTATGGCGAATCCCATTGTATGCCTTTGCGGCCACCCATGTACTTTCAGTTATTTTAGGCATCCATTATTCCATTTCATTGTGACCTTTTGAAGTCATCTTTTGCTTAATGAAAGTCATGTTATTTCCAAATTCAAATGTGTTTAAATGGATCATTTATCATCAAACTAATTGAAATGTAGGCCTACCTCTAGCAAAACGAGGCTCCATATTAGGACGCGTTTTTGTGTGAATATCGCCAATTTGGCGTATATATTTGTTATATCTTCCAACATTTCCCAAACTAACATTATTTTACTTTTCTTTTCTTTATATTTATTATCAATCCCCAAGAAAGTTGATTTGTGTCGATTTACAAACTGGCTGACTCACGGTACAACCTTCAATCCAAAAAAAAGATGATGGATAGGGATGAACTCGATGCTGCTGCAAATATAATGATGCCGATATAGAACCCCAAAAGTTCTCAAAAGACAATAAGCGCTCAAAAAGACGAACAAATGGCTCACATGGCATAAGAACTTGAAGTCCTAAGGGAAGAATTGCGCCAAGTACGAGACTTGACCAAACTCACAGCTACCGCGTTCCCACCTCAATTTCAATTCCCATCTTTCGAAGAACCCATCCACTTTTCAAACACTGACCTACCTCCAGTCACTCCTGCCGACTTACTAAACCTACCTAAACAAACCTCTCATTCTCTCGTTTATCCTCAAGTCCCACCAACTTCTCCACCCGCAGTCAAGATTGGACATGATCTTCCACTACCTACTCAAAACCCTACCATGCCCGCCTATTAAGCAATGCAACACATACTTGGGGCATACGTCGCCACTTCCTATGAGCTACCTGTGCCACCTGTATATGCCGCTAGAGTTCCTACTTTCATGGTACCAGTTCCATACGAGGTCGATCAATATGCTGAGATAGAGAAGTATGTCTGATTGAAATAATAAAATTTGATAGCAACTCAGCTCCATAGCTTAAAACAGGCGTTGAAAGGCTTATAAGTTAGTAGGGGAATTGAAATCCTGGACTATGATGACTTGTGCATCCATCCGGACATCGATATTCCAGTAGGGTACAAGCCACCAAAGTTTGACATATTTGATAGAAAGGGTGACCCTCATACGGATTTGAGAGCTTACTGTGACAAGCTAGTCAGTGTTGGGAGAAATGAGAAGTTAAGGATGAAGTTGTTCATCGAAGTCTATCAGGAGAAGCTTTGACTTGGTATACACGCCAGGATCCCCGTAAATGGTATGATTGGCAAGAACTGGTCGAAGATTTCATGACTCGTTTTAGGTTTAACATCAAAATCACTTTGGATAGGTTCTCATTGGCCAACATATAGAAAAACCCATTGTAAGCATTCCAAGAGTACGCTCGTCATTGAAGAACTGAGGCTTCCAGGGTTCAACCACCACTGGATGAGAGTGAGCTCTCTAAGTACTTTATTCGAGCTCTGGAAGGTGTTCACTTTGACAAGATGATGTCAATGATTGGCCAAAAGTTTGCAAAATTGGTCAAGATGAGAGACTTTATTGAGGAAGGTATTAAGTTTGGAAAGATTCATTCCATGGTCATATTGAAAGCCCCAAGCAAGGCCATACAATTAGATTCAATTAGTGGTATCAAGAAGAAAAAGTAAGACGTCTCAGCCGTCACACCTTACTACCAGCACGGAGGATCATCCCACTGATACCCCAACAACCCCCAAATTGTTGCATATATCCCGTATGTCCCATATCCTATATACAATACCCAGCCACACTATAATCCACCCTGAGCTCCAGCATACCAAAATTCACCAAGACCATATGCCCCTGTCCAAGCTCCAGTTCACCAAAATAGGCCAGCATATGCACCAAGACCACGTCCTAATCTTGAAGCCAGAAATACCCACACCTACACTCCTATTGTCGAGCCTTTGGCTCAATTGTTTAAAAGGTTGAGGGCAGCAGGTTTGTTGCAGCCGATATAAGATAAGAATCCCTAATCCAATTCCTCGAAGCTTAGACGGAAATAAGAAATGTGCTTACCACTCGGGAGTCCAGAGATATGACACGGAAGAGTGTTTTAGCTTAAAGTACCAGATCGAGTCTCTGATCAGAAAAGGAGTAATCAAATGCACTGCCGCTCCTCTAAATGTGAACAATAACCCTTTACCGAATCATGAGAATCAAGAAGTCAACATGATTACCCTAGAGGAAGAGTATGATTTGGAGGGAGCTATTGTGCTTTCTTGGAACACAAAATAAGTTGCCACTACGTCTCCAGCGCAACCTTTTATCACAGTTCAGTTGAGAGAGTTATTGAATATTCAAACCTACCTGCCGAGAGTTGTGGTAACCACTATAGCCACTGGGAAGCCTGAATATGATAGTGAAGCAGTCCCATGGGACTATCAGGTGAAAGCCAAAGGAAAGATTATAGACACTGTTGTGGCCCAAGGGACGACCAGGTCAGAAAGGTGTTACACCTCAAAGGATCTAAATCGAGTTCTCCGGAAGGAACAAAATCCAAAGAAGAATATTACCTATGCTGAAGCTATAGAATTTTGGAAGATGATGCAGTCTAAGGATTATTCAGTTGAGGAACAACTAAAGAAGACACCGGCCCACATTTCCATTATGTCCCTGCTTATGAGTTTCGAAGCCCATAGGGACACTTTAGTACAAGTTTTGAGAAGAGTTAGCATACCGAAGACTACAAGTGACACATTAGCTGCAGCAATTGGAAGAATGATGGAAGCGAACAAAATCTCTTTCCATGATGATGAATTACCGGCAGAAGGGGATGGTCACAACAGAGCTCTTCACATCGCGGTCAAGTGTTGTGATAATATCATGACCAAAGTTTTGATCGATGGCAGTTCTAGATGCAATATTTTCCCTTTCAGTACTTTGAGAGATTTAGGTGTGAATATGAGAGAGATAAGGGAAAGTTGTGTGAAGGTGAGATCTTTTGACGGAGCACAGAGAAGCGTCATTGGAGAAATCTATCTCACGTTGCAAGTGGGGCCAGCTGAATTTCCCTTTTTATTTCAAGTGAATGGATGTGTCGTCCAACTATAACTTGTTACTAGGAAGTCCATGGGTCCATATAGCGAGAGTAGTTCCCTCCATTCTCCATCAGTGTGTGAAGTTCAAGTGGGGTCGCACCAAACTTACCATTCATGGGGAGCTCACTCACCCTATATATAAGGTGAATTCTATTCCAGTCATAAAGATGATCATGCAAGCCATAAGAATTGATGAGAAAGTAGAACCTATTGACGTAAAGATGCCTAGAGCAGCGAAAATGGTTGCATCAGAGATGTTGAAACATGGGTATTAGCCAAAGACAGGACTCCGGCCTAAGGCCGATGGTATTATTGAACAAATCCAGCTGAAACATCAGAAGGGTACTGCCAAACTTGGATATGAGCCTACTTTGGGAGAAGTCTGCAATGCAAAGTTTGGGGAGATAGTGTTTGTGCCGGGACAAGTTCCAATCCCAGATGAAGCAATCGATGAAGACGTCATTGAGGGAATAGGAAATCTATTTGTGACCGTGATCAATGATGGACTGGAAATAGGTATCAAGAAGTTGACCATCTATGATGCCAAGCCTGGAGAAGTCTTGAAAAACTAGACCATCAGCCCATCCTTGTTTCGACAGGAGTCCTGGTAGTGTGAAAATGTAGTTTTATTTCAAAAATATTTTTGCATCAATTGAGGCTTGAATAATGCCTAAGTTGTCATGACCCAGACCGTCGTGAGTGGCACTCACCCAACCCCCCCGGGTGAGTGAACCATCACTTCCCTAAACTTAACCGTTCTAACAACTCAAAACCAAAGTGCAGAAATTAAACTAGCAAAACAATAATAACAAAACCACTTCATTAATATAAACCTGCGGAAATCACCCCCTAGAATCTGAAAGTCGCTTTACCAAACAATCTACCAATGTCTAGAATACGGGGATGCAACCCTAAAACAAGGAAATAGTTTAAGCTCGAAACAAGTGGGCTATAACTCTAATGATAGATTCAAGGTAGCTCTATCGAAGCAGCTCACCCTTGAAGTCTAGACACGCTGGTACTACAGATGAGGTCGCGTCTCAACCACTGAAAGATTGCTTGTACTTACAAAAATAAAAGCAAGTGCAGTATCAGTACACTACCACTGTGTACTGGTAGGATCATTAGCCAGTTCCAAATAAAAATAGTGTATAATCAGTAAAACAAATCAAGTATAAGTACGAAATACATGCAACAAGTCAACAGGCACCCCTATACTACAAGTCTCTACCTATCTTGTTCCCGCATGAAATCCACCCTTTCTAACTGTAAGCAACAATCATATAACCAATAAACCATCCCTTTTCGTCTAACCCGGACCCACCCTGGGATCCCCTTTAAACAATACCTAAGTGTTAAACAGACAACCCGGCCTAATCCAAGGCCAACTCAATAGATATAAAAGGATTCCCGGTCACTTAAGGACCACCAACAAATATCACATTTAAATAAAATAGCCTAGTCCACTCACGAAACCAATAACAGTTAATGCAATACAACAATATCAATGAAATATACAGTAAAATAACCCATACTAGGTGTGTACTCGATCCAACTGTTAGTATCCCGTACCAGGCGTGGTACCCGAGCCAACCATTTGTTATACCCATACTAGGCGTGGTACCCGAGCCAACCGATTATTATACCCGTACCAGGCACGATACCCGAGCCAACCGTTAGTATTCTCGTACCAGGTGTGGTACCCGAGCCAACCGAATATCAATTAATCCACAGTCAAATAATAAACAAACAACTTGTAAAAACAACAAGCAACATACCATTCAATCCACAGACTATAAAACAGGACCCTTAGACATTCTAAACAATTCCTCTAAGAAATGGAATTCATACAAACAATTAGATAAGAGTACAAAAATATACAACATAAACAGGAATCATAAGCCATCACCTACCTCAAAATGATCCAAGATCTACTCAACCCGAGCTTTCTCGTGTTCCGGATTCCTTTCTCTTTCTTGGTCTAAAACAACATACAAGTACTTGAATTAACAAACAAGGCCTGTGTATTACCCGGATTACACCAAATCCCAAATCCCAAATGAGCCATGATAATTCTACCCTTTTTCTCGGGTTTCCCGCCATTAACTCCCCTAGTACTATCATTTTCACAGACAAAAATAGAGAATTTAACAACATGTGATCAATAACCCTTGTTTTTAACAATACCCAAGAACTTTTATGCCTAGAATCCCCTTTCTTTCCTGGATTCTGCCATCCCTAGGTTATTTCAACCTTTCCCCAAGTTCCCTCCTAGCAATTCTACCACGTAGGAAAAGTAGTACGAAGTTTGGGGAGTAGAAACCTTACCTTAGGGAAGAAAAACAATGGAAAATGGAGGAAAATCACCTGGGATCACCTTTCCCTTCTCCCAAAATGAAATTGTGAAAACTCAACATTTTGGGGAATGGTTCTGCATTAATTCTCGTCGAGCCTGGTATAGTAGTCCCCACTCGGCTATAGCAGTCTTGCTATAGCGGAAACGTTTTGCTATAGCAGTTCCGATCGGCGTTGACTGCCTTGACTTCCGCTATAGCAGTCTTTTCCACCACTATAGCAGAGGTTGCTATGGTGGATCCATTGCGCTCATCATGGTTAGAATGGCCAAAAATATCCAAAATTTGCCCATTTTATGACACACTTGCTTTCCCCCACGATCCAAAACAACCCCTTCACGTCAATCGCGATTCTGGGAGTTCTACTTACCCAAATTTGATTCCGAAAAGTCCCCCGAATTCTTTTATGTATTGGCTACATGGAAAACTAGCTCAAAACAAGACACTTAACCCAATCCTAACTCGAATTTCCCTAGACTCCACCTCACTCTAAAATCGATCGAGGCTAGCCTAGCCCAGAATTTCAAACTCCCAAACCCAGAGTTTTCTACCTCTAAAACTTGGCACAATTGGACTACCCATAACGACGGACCCGGTCATTACAACAGATACCAATTTACCTATTGTTCATCCCCGAATGATCAAACCCGAATTTATGGAAATAAAGGAAAGAAAGTGAGTACCTGAATCCTCAAGCAAATAAGGGTACTTGTCCCGCATATCTTTCTCGATTTCCCAAGTGACTTCCTCAACCAGGAGATGCTTCCACTGAACCTTTACCATATCAATCACCTTTGTCCTCAACCTTCAGATATCCCGAGCAAGAATCAAGGCTGGTTCCTCTTCATAACGAAGATCCTTATCGAAAATCACCTCATCCCACTTGATGATATAATCCCCATCCCCATGGTATCAGTTAAGCATGGATACATAGAATACCGGATGGACGCCCGACAAACTGGGCGGCAGTGCTAACTTGTAAGCCACTGGACCCACAATCTCAAGAACCTCAAATGGACCGATGAGCTGAGGGCTAAGCTTGCCCTTCTTACCAAACCGCATAACTCTCTTTATTGGTGACACTTTCAACAATACCTGTTCACTAACCTAAAGTTCCATTTCCTGGACCTTGCGATCTGCATACTCCTTCTGCCTGCTTTGGGCAGCCAGCAATTTGGCCTGAATGCCCCTTACCTTTTCTTGCACTTCATTTACCAATTCCACTCCCAAAGGTTTTACATCGCCTTCCTCAAACCACCCAACTGGTGATCTTCAGCTCCTCCCATACAATGCCTCGAATGGTGCCATGTCAATACTGGAGTGATAGCTATTGTTGTACGAGAATTCGCACAATGATAGGAACTGGTCCTAATGGCCTCCGAAGTCCATCACACATGCTCTCAGCATGTCCTCTAATACCTGGATCGTCCTCTCCGACTGACCATCAGTCTGATAATGGAAGGTTGTGCTAAATGTGAGTTGTGTACCCAAATCTTCATGTAGCTTGCCCAATAATTTAGAGGTGAACTGCGTACCCCTGTCTGAAATTATGGACAGTGGCACCCCATGCAATCTCACAATCTCCTTTACGTAGATCTTAGCCAATTGTTGCGAATTGTAATCTACCCTGACCAGGATGAAGTGAGACTTGGTCAGCCTGTCAACAATGACCCAAATCGAGTCATACTTCCCCAATGTCCTGGGAAGACCCACCACAAAGTCCATGGCTATCCTTTCCCACTTCCATTTTGGAATTGGCATTCTCTGAAGTAGTCCTGCAGGTCTCTGATGTTCATAATTTACCTGCTGGCTGTTCTGATATTTGGACAAAAAGTCGACATAATCCCTTTTCAACCCCAGCCACCAGTAACACTGCCTCAAGTTCTTGTACATTTTAGTCATACCCGGATGAATTGAGTACCGCGAACCATGAGCTTCTGCCAAGATTTTTTGAATTATATCATCAACCCGAGGAACACAAATCATTTCTCTGAAATGTAGCACTCCACCGGAGTCTAATGTGACATCTCTGGATTCCCCGAATATTACCTTACCTCGAAGCTTACTCAGTTTCAGATCCTGAAACTGTTTGGCCTTTATTTCCTCTATGAATGTGGCTTTGACCTTAATGCTGGCCAACAACCCACCCTGTTATGAAATACCCAAGTGCATGAACTTGGCCTCCAAATCCCGAATTTCCCTTGCTAATGGTCGTTTGGACACCCCCAAACAAGCCAAACTACCCATGCTAACTTTCTTCCGGCTCAATGCGTTTGCCACCACATTAGCCTTACCCGAATGATACTGAATAGTCACATCATAGTCCTTCAATAACTCCATCCACCTTTTCTTCCTCAAATTCAAATCCTTCTGAGTGAACACATACTGCAGACTGTGATGATCGGTGAATACCTCACACTTGACACCATAGAGATAGTGTCTCCAAATCTTGAGTGCAAAGACCACTGCTACCAACTCTAAGTCGTGAGTCGGGTAGTTTCTCTCATGCACCTTCAACTGCCTAGATGCATAGGCTATTATATTCCTATCCTACATCAACACAGTGCCCAAACCAGAATGTGAAGCATCACAGTAAACAATAAATTCTTTACCTTCAACCGGCAAGGACAATATAGGAGCCGTGGTCAGAAGTTTCTTGAGCTTTTAGAAGCTCTCCTCGCACATGTCGGACCATACGAATTGTACATCTTTCTGTGTCAGCTTGGTCAGGTGAGTAGAAATAGATGCAAAATCCTTAACAAACCTCCAGTAGTACTCTGCGAGCCTAACAATACTCCTCACCTCTGTCACCGAACTAGGTCGGGCCCAACTCTTGACTACCTCAATCTTCTGGGGATCCACCATCACCCCCTGTTCTGACACTACATGCCCCAAGAACGCAACTGAAGTCAACCAAAACTCACACTTAGTGAACTTCGCATAAAGCTTCTGGCATCTCAAGATGTCCAACACAATACGAAGATGATTAGCATGCTCCTCCCTACTCTTAGAGTAGATCAAAATATCATCGATAAACACAATCATTAAGGAATCCAAATACAACTTAAATACCCCATTCATCAAACTCATGAATGCTGCCGGCACATTGGTCAAACCAAATGACATTACTAGGAACTTGTAATGCCCATACCGAGTCCGAAAAGCAGTCTTAGGAATGTCCTCAGGCCTAATCCTCAACTGATGGTACCCCGACCTCAAGTCAATTTTCAAAAACACCGATGCACCCTGAAGTTGGTCAAATAAATCATCAATGCGGGGTAGAGGGTACTTATTCTGGATGGTCACCTTGTTCAACTGCCAATAATCTATGCACATCCGCATACTACCATCTTTTTTCTTTAAAACAAAATAGGAGCACCTCAAGGCGACACACTGGGATGGAAAAATCCCTTATCTAGGAGTTCCTGCAGCTGAGTCTTAAGTTCCCTTAACTCTGCCAGAGCCATACGATACGAAGGAATGGAAATGAGACAAGTGCCTGGCTCCAGGTCAATACAGAAGTCTATATCCCTGTCCGGAGGCATACCAGGCAAATTCGCTGGAACCACCTCTAGAAACTCAGAAACCACTGGAACTGACTCAATAGATGGGGACTTCACACTATCATCCCGGAGATGAGCCAAGAAGGCTAGACACCCTCTCCCCACTAGCTTCCTAGCCCGAACGAATGATATGACCTTAACTGGCTTAGGCCTGTACACACCTTCTCACTCTAGTCTATCCTTACCGAGAATCTCTAGAGCCACAGTCTTGGTGTTACAGTTCAACACAGCATGATAAGGGGGCAGCCAGGTTATGCCCAAGATAATATCAAAATAAGCCATATCCAGGATTACCAAGTTTACCCAAGTATGAAACCCCACAAACACAATAGAACAGTCACGATAAACATGAGTCACAATCACATACTCTCCAACCGGGGTAGAAACATAGATAGGGGAATCAAGGATATCACAAATCAATTCCAGACCCAACGCAAATCTCACAGATACATAAGAATATGTAGAACCTGGGTCAAATAATACCGAAGTCATTTTATCGCAGACAAGAATGGTACCTATGATCACCGCATCTGATGTTTCTGCCTCAGTTCCCCCTAGAAATGCATATGCACTGACAGTACCTGTAGCTCAGTATTCAAACCTTTCACAAACAATCGGACCCGTTCCTCCTCAAAACCCAACATTTGTGTGGCAAAACGAGACAAGGCGTGGAACTTAGCCTCGTAAGCAGAGACTGACTTGCTACCCTGCTCCAAGTTCAAGAACTCATCCTTCTTCCGGTCCCTCAAAGTACGGGGTACGTACTTCTCTAAAAAAATAAGGCATGGAATTGTTCCCAAGTCAGTGGGGGTAGAACAGAAGATCGACACTCCACATGAGACCTCCACCACTGCTTAGCATCACCCTGCAGCTGAAATGTGACAAACTCAACCTCATGGTGACGTACAATACCTAACTTGTGCAACCTATCATAGCAATTCAAGATGAACTCATAGGCATCCTCCTTGTCAGTACCCTAAAATGTCAGAGGTTTCATCTTGAGAAACTTGGTCAGCATCTCATGCTCATTCCCTGTCATCACTGGGCCTAGCATTGGCCTGAAGAAGTCATTCATTCCTGAAAAGGCGTCCATCCTAGGTGTTGTAGTAACCGTTGGCTGAGTATTCAAAGCCTGATTTGCAAATGTCGCGGGTATGGCTCCTGCACCCACCAACCCACTCAAAATATTCCAAGCTTATTGAAAAGCTTCTGGTGTCATATCAGGAAGGTCTGCACCCCCAACCGGTGTTGCCTCTGCATGTGCCTCGCCATCTTCAGCCACAACTTCTACATCTTCAGCAACATGGTCCTGAGGTGGGGGAGGGGTTGCTTCACGCTCTCCAGAAGCCGCTTGAGCTCCACCCCTGGCGGGTGTGGCTCTACCTCATCCTCTGCCCCTTCCCCTGCCTCTACCACGGACAGTCGGGCCAGCTGCTGGGATCGCTACTCTAGCTCTGTTGTTCCTTGTATTAACCATCTGCGGATGGAAGAGTGGATGAGGTTAGATACCAATTTGTATCACTAGATACCAATTAAAATTGAGTTATAGCACGAAGGAAAGAAGGAAGAGATAGTTTTTCCTAAAGCCCCATAGCCTCTCGAAGAAAAGTACAGATGTCTCTGCACCATTCCGCAAGACTCTACTAGACCTGTTGGTACAACGAGATCAACAAACCTAGGGCTCTGATACCATCTTTGTCACGACCCTGACCGCCATGAGTGGCACTCACCCAACCCCCGGGTGAGTGAACCATCACTTCCTCGAACTTAACCATTCTAACAGCTCAAAACCAAAGTGCGGAAATTAAACTAGCAAAACAATAATAATAAAACCACTTCATTAATATAAACCTGCGGAAATTACCCCCTAGAATCTGAAAGTCGCAGTACCAAACAATCTACCAATGTCTAGAATATGGGCATGCAACCCCAAAACAAGGAAATAGTTTAAGCCCGAAACAAGTAGGCTACAACTCTAATAATAGATTCAAGGCAGCTCGATCGAAGTAGCTCACCCTTGAAGTCTGGAAACGTCGGTACTATAGATGAGGTCGCATCTCAACCGCTGGAAGATTGACTGTACTCACAAAAAGTAAGGCAAGTGCAGTATCAGTACACCACCACTGTGTACTGGTAGGATCATCAGCCAGTTCCAAATAAAAATAGTGTATAATCAGTACAACAAATCAAGTATAAGTATGGAAGACATGCAACAAGTCAACAGGCACCCCTATACTACACGTATCTACCTAGCTTGTTTCCGCATGAAATCCACCATTTCTAACTGTAAGCAACAATCATATAACCAATAAACCATCCCTTTTTGTCTAACCCGGACCCACCCTGGGATCCCCTCTAAACAACACCCAAGTGTTAAATAGACAACCCGACCTAATCCAAGGCCAACTCAATAGATATAATAGGATTCCCAGTCACTCAAGGACCGCCAACAAATATCACATTTCAATAAAACAACCCGGTCTACTCACTGAACCAATAACAGTCAATGCAATACAATAATATCAATGTAATAATGCAGTAATATAACCCGTACCAGGTGTGGTACCCCATCCAACTGTTAGTATCCCATACCAGGCATGGTACCCGAGCTAACCATTTGTTATACCCGTACCAGACGTGGTACCCAAGCCAACCATTTGTTATACCCGTACTAGGCATAGTACCAAGACAACCGTTAGTATTCCCGTATCAGGCGTGGTACCCGAGCTAACCAAATGTCAATTAATCCACAGTCAAATAATAAACAAACAATTTGTAAAACCAACAAGAAACACATTGTTCAATCCACAGACTCTAAAATAGGACCCTTAGACATTCTAAACAATTCCTCTAAACAATGTAATTCATACAAACACTTAGATAAGAGTACAAAAATATACAACATTCATAGGAATCGTAAGCCATCACCTACCTCAAAATAATCCAAGCTCTACTCAACCTGAGCTTTCCCGTGTTCTGGATTCCTTTCTCGTTCTTGGTCTAAAATAACATACAAGTACTTGATTAAAAAACAAGGCCTGCGTATTACCCGGATTACACCAAATCCCAAATCCCAGACCAACTATGATCATTCTACCCTTTTCTTGGGTTTCCCGCCATTAATTCCCCTTGTTCTATCATTTTCACAGATAAAAATAGAGAATTTAACAATACGCGATTAATAAACCTTATTTTTAACAATACCTAAGAACTTTCATGCCTAGAATCCCCATTCTTCCCCAGATTTACCATCCCTAGGTTATTCCAACCTTTCCCCAAGTTCCCTTTTAGAAATTCTACCGCGTAGGAAAATTAGTACGAAGTTTGGGGAGTAGAAATCTTACCTTAGGGAAGCAAAACAATGGGAAAACAGAGGAAAATTGATTGGGATCGCCTTGCCCTTCTCCCAAAATGAAATTGTGAAAACTGAACATTTTGGGGAATGTTTCTGCATTAATTTCCATTGAGCCCGCTATAGCGGTCCCTATTCTGCTATAGTGGAAGCGTTCCACTATAGCGGTTCTAACCGGCGTTGACTACCTTGACTTCCGCTATAATGGTATTTTCCACCGCTATGGCGGAGGTCGTTACGGCGGAGCTGTTGTGCTCATCACGGACAGAATGTCTAGAAATCACCAAATTTGCCCATTTTACAACACACTTGCTTCCCCCGATGATCCAAAATAACCCCTTCACGTCAATCGCAATTTTGAGAGTTCTACTTACCCGAATTCGATTTCGAAAAGTCCCTTGGACTCCTATATGTCTTGGCTACATGGAAAACAAGCTCAAAACAAGACACCTAATCCAATCCTTACCCGGATTTCCCTAGACTCCACCTCGCTCATAAACTGGTTGAGGCTAGCTTAGCCCAAAATTTCAAACTCCCAAACTCGGAGTTTTCTAACTCTAAAACTTGGCATGATTGGACTACCCGTAAGATGGACTCGGTCATTACATAAGCTCTTTTTTCTACCCGCCTCTTCTAAAAAGCTAGAATGTTGTTCAATAAAAAGTCTTTATTTTCTTAAAATTGTCTTTCTATGTTTTCAAAAGATCTATTTATTTTTACCCATCTTTCATACTTTTCAGTGCTAACGAATCCATTGATCAAAGTACGAGCTATGAGCAGGACTATTAAGAATATGATGAAAGCATGATACCTGAAAATCTACATCAGGAGATCAAACAACGTGAAAGTCATAAAAAGCCTACTATGGATGAAACTGAGGTTGTCAACTTGGGAGATAAAGAAATAGTGAAAGAAACACAAGTCAGCATGCATTTGGAAAATTAAAGAAAATGAGAATTAATTGAATTGCTCAAGAAATATGTTGATATGTTTGCTTGGTCCTATGATGACATGCAGGGATTAAGCACAAATATCATCTCACACATGCTACCAACTAATCTTGCTTGCCCGCTCGTGAAGCAAAAGACAAGGAAATTCAAGCCAAATTTGAGTTTAAGAATCAAGGAGGATGTAACTAAGCAGATCGAGGCAAACGTTGTAAGGGTCACGAATTACCCTACATGGTTGGCCAATATCGTGCCACTGCTAAAAAAGGATGGGAAAATCAGGATATGTATAGACTATCAGGATCCTAACAAAGCCAGTCCCAAAGATGATTTTACTCTTCCAAACATTCATATACTCATTAACAATTGTGAAAAACATGAGTTGCAATTATTTATTGATTACTTTACAGGATATCACCAAATCCTGATGAATGAAGATGATGCAGAGAAACATCATTTATCACTCCATGGGGAGTGTATTGCTATAGAGTGATGCCATTTGTACTCAAAAATACTGGTGCAACCTATATGAGGGTCATGACTACTATCTTCCATGATATGATTCACAAGGAGATTGAAGTATATGTGGATGATGTCATTATCAAGTCCAAAAGCAGTTTGGACCAACTGGGGGATTTACGAAAGTTCTTTGATAGGTTGCATAGATACAATTTGAAATTGAATCCAGCAAAGTGCGCATTTGGAGTTCCTGCCGGAAAGCTATTGGGGTTCATTGTCAGTAGGAAAGACATAGAGTTGGATCCATCAAATATCAAGGCGATTCAAGAGTTACCTCCCCCCAAGACCAAGAAGGATATGATGAGCTTCTTGGGGAGACTCAATTACATCAATCAGTTCATTGCTCAGTCCACAGTAATTTATGAACCCATATTCAAGATGCTAAAGAAGGATACTGCCATAGAATGGACAGAAGAATGCCCAAGGGCTTTTGATAGAATCAAGGAGTAATTGTCCAACCCATCGGTACTGTTTCCACCAGAGCCTAGAAAGCCATTGCTACTTTATCTATCTATCATGGATGGAGCATTGGATATGTGTTGGGACAACACGATGATACAGGAAATAATGAGCAATCAATTTACTACTTAAGCAAGAAGTTTACACCGTACGAGGCGAGATACACCTTGTTGGAACAAACATGTTGTGCTTTAACTTGGATTGCACAAAAGTTGAGTCATTACCTATCAGTATACACCACGTACTTGATCTCAAGAATGGATCCACTCAAGTACATCTTTCAAAAACCAATGCCTAATGAGAAACTGGCAAAGTTGCAGATTTTGCTAAGTGAGTTTGATATTGTGTACGTGACACAGAAGGCCATCAAAGGACAAGCCGTGGCCGATCACCTTGCAGAAAATCCAGCGGATCAAGGTTATGAGCCTCTCATGACCTACTTCCCCGATTAAAAAGTATCATTTGCAGGAGAGGACATCTCTGAGCCATATGATGGGTGGAGAATGTTCTTTGATGGAGCATCAAATTTCAAATAAGTGGGAATTGGAGCAGTCTTAGTTTCAGAAAGAGGTCAGCACTACCCTATCTTGGCCAAGATTAGGTTTTCTTGCACAAATAACATGGCAAAATATGAAGCTTGTATTCTCGGACTTAGGATGGTTGTGGATATGAAGATCAAAGAGCTTTTGGTAATAGGTGATTTTGACCTGTTGGTTCATCAGGTGAAAGGAGAGTGGGCCGCCAAGAATGTCAAGATCCTTCCTTATCTATATTGTGTGAAGGAACTAAGCAAAAGATTCATAAAGATTAAGTTCAAATATGTCCCTCGGGCTCAAAACGAGTTTGTTGATGCTTTGGCCATACTTTCCTCAATGATCCAGCACCCAGGCAAGAATTACATCGACCCTATCAATGTGGAGATACGTGATCAAGACGCATACTGTTTTCATGTAGATGAAGAGTTTGATGGAAAGCTATGGTACTATAACATTAAAAGATTGCTCGAAGTAGGAGAATACATAGAAAATGCCAGTAGCAAGCAGAAGTGAACTTTGAGGAGAATGGACAATCATTTCTTCCTTAACGGAGAAATCCTATATAGGAGAACTTTTGATTTGGAATTGTTAAGGTGTGTTGATGTGATGGAAGCAACAAGACTGTCAGACGAAATACACACAAGAATATATGGACCCCACATAAATGGGTTCACTTTGGCAAAGAAGATTTTGAGAGCTGGATACTTTTGGATGACTATGGAGAGGGATAGCATACCATATGTGCAGAAATGTTATCTGTGTCAAGTTCATGGTGACTTCATACGAGTTCCACCAAATGAGCTCAATATGATGGGTTCCCTTTGGCCATTCGCCACTTGTTGCATGGATGTAATTAGACCCATAGAACCTCCCGTATCAAATGGACACCATTTCATCCTGGTAGCTATCGACTATTTCACAAAATGGGTTGAAGCCTCAACGCACAGGACAGTAACTAAGAAGGTGGTAGCAGATTTAGTTCGCAATAACATAGTTTGCTGATTAGGGTTTCCAGAGTCAATCATAATAGATAATGGGGCCAATCTCAATAGCGATCTCATGAGAGAGACTTGTGAAAGGTTTAAGATCTCTCACCAAAACTCCACAGCATATCGACCATAAATGAATGCAGCAGTTGAGGCCACGAACAAGAACATCAAGAGGATCTTGAGGAAAATAGTGGACAGTAATAGAGAATGGCATGAGAAGCTTCCATATGCTTTGCTCGGCTATCGTACCACAATCAGATTATCCACTGGAACAACTCCATACATGTTGTTCTATGGTTCGAAAGCAGTGATACCTGCAGAAGTGGAAATACCTTCTCTAAGAATCATCCAAGAGGTTGGTCTAGATGACGCAGAATGGGTTTGTAGCAGGATTGAATAGTTGATAATCATTGATGAGAAGAGACTAGATGCAGTCTGTCATGGTTAACTCTATCAAAATAGAATGATCAAAGCATTTAACAAGAAAGTCAAGCCTCGACGATTTGCACCGGGACAATTAGTATTAAAAAAAGTATTCCCTCACCAAGATACAGCTAAGGGGAAATTTGTGCCAAATTGGAAAGGTCTCTACATGGTTCACCAAGTGCTCTCAGGGGAAGCAATAATCCTTGCAGAAATGGATGGCACAGTGACCACAAAGCCGATCAATTCAGAAGCTATCAAGAAGTACTACATTTAAAGACAGTAGGACTAGCTGTTATTTCCTTGTACTTTTGCATTTTTGTCTAATGTAACAAGAACTATGTATTAGCCTGACTTCCCATGGCGGGATACGTAGGCAACCCACATCGAGTCCGGTCTCCCTTAGAAAAAACAAAAAACCAAACATCAGCTTTCATGTATACAGAACTATGATTGACCTGACTTCCCTCGGTGGGATACGTAGGCAATGCTCATCGGATTCAATGCATTTCATCTTTTCTATTTCCCCTAATGTACTTGAACTATGTTCTGACCTAATTCTGTTTGGATACATAGGCAGCCTGAGTCAGGCTCGGTCATTGCATCACATATTTTTATCCTTCCTAATATACTTGAACTATGTTCTGACCTGATTCCACTTGGATACGTAGAAAGCCTGAGTTAGGCTCGGCCAATGCATTACTTATTTTTACCTTTCCTTGATGTCCTCAAACTACGTACAGACCTGATTCCCATTAGGGGATACGTAGTAACCTAAAAGGTTTGGTCATACCCTTAGGAAAACCTTCCCCCCTTTATTTGTAACATGCCTTCAGAGTACAAAGGATCTCATCATCAAAGTCATCGCAACATCCATAAAGAGACAAAAGAGCATCACCGGAAGTCGACGCTATGAGAAGACTACATTTGGACATCATCGATAAATGGAAAGGCTCGATTGGATTTCGGAATATGTCATAATCTAAAAATGATGAATAATTACTATATATATGCCTAATATATACAAAATATATTTATTTTTTCTAAAAAACATATTTTTCAAAATATATTACTACCTTTCCATCTACTAATTCTCCAAAATAGGAAATCACGAGCAGTTAAGGAGGTTTTGAAGGAATCTAACGACAAGGCCATGGTCCACAAGTCGACACAAATCAACACCCTCTCTCAAAATTAAGAATTTTTCTTTGAGCACAGAAAGACAGACATCAAGAAGGATGATGTCAAGTCAAGATCATAAACACGATTGGAGAAATCTTTCGGCTGTCACGACACCATAAGCCAAATATTCTTTCCCTACTCCATTTTGAAAATATTTTATCTTGATTCTTACTACTCTGAAAGATTTCAATGTCTTTGCAGGTACGTGCGAGATCCGGATCAAACATCAAATATAGAGGGCCCTCATAGGACAAATAGGATAGTTTATTTCTTTCCAATAAACTCTGCCAATCGGATCCCCCCATCTGACTTCATCAAATAACTTTGCCAATCGGAGATCATAGTCTAACTACGTCAAATAAACTCTGGCAATCGAAGAATTCCATCAAACCTCATCAAACTCTGCCAATCAGAAGCTATACATAAGTAAACATTGTAAAACTCCACCAATTGGAGGCTATACATAAGTAAGCAAAATGATACCCCACCGATTGGAGCTTGTACATAAGCAAGCAAGATGACGCTTTATCGATTGGATCTTGTACATAAGCAAGAAAGATGACATTCTGCCAATTGGAGCTTGTACATAAGCGAGCAAGACGACGCTCCACCAATTGGAGCCTGTATATAAGCAAACAAAGCAACACTCTGCCAAATTGGAGAATTGTATATTAGCAAGCAAAACATGCTCCACCAATCAAAGATTTCATCATAAAAAACATCATCAAGAACTCCACCAATCAGAAGCATGCATGCTAGCAACATCCTCATTTTTGCATTAAAGACTGCTCCGCCAAACGAAGATTTTATGATTGATATACTAGATGGAGATGTTACTTTTCAGGTGTTGCCCTCTAGTAGAGAGGCTTTACTTTAAAGTGTTGGGCTGCCAGTTGAGAGGCTTTACTTTACAAGTGTTGCCCCACCAGTCGAGAGGCTTTACTTTTAAGTGTTGCCCCACCAGTCGAGAGGCTTTACTTTACAGTGTTGCCCCACCGGTCGAGAGGCTCTACTTTACAAGTTTTGCCCCGCCAGTCGAGAGGCTTTACTTTACAAGTGTTGCCTCGCAATTTGAGAGGCTTTACTTTCAAGTGTTGCCCCGCCAGTCGAGAGGCTTTACTTTCAAGTGTTGCCCTGCAAGTCGAGAGGCTTTACATTACAGTGCTGCCCCGCCAGTCGAGAGGCTCTACATTACAAGTGTTTCCCCACCAGTCGAGAGGCTTTACATTACAAGTGTTTCCCCACCAGTCCAGAGGCTTTACTTTCAAGTGCTGCCCCGCTAGTCGAGAAGCTTTACTTTCAAGTGTTGCCCCGCTAGTCGAGAGGCTTTACTTTTTAGTGCTACCTCACCAGTCGAGAGGCTTTACTTTTCAAGTGTTGCTCCGCCAGTCAAGAGGCTTTACTTTTTGAGTGTTGCCCTGCCAGCTGGAGGCTTATTTCACAAGTTGTTTCACCTATATTACATCCACTCTGCAAAACGGAGATGTCAATAATCATTTGGATTCTACACTCTACTCTTTACATTACCATTTTAATTTACAGTTTTGAACCGCAATAGGTACTTTGTAACCCTTTTTTTTACCTGTTTTACAGGACGACACACTACAACGTGGAACTACCTCTAAGCAGCGATTGAGGAATACCAAACTCACAAGCCAAAGTTCAAGACTAGCAGTCCAACTCCAATTCCTATAATCAGTTATCCATACTTCTAAATCAGAGTTCACCTTCTCTCGCGAGCATCGATACTCTTTTTTCTTCATCTCCTAGAATTCTCACTAGAGGATATTAAAGGGCCTACCCACGATCCAATAATCTGACGTGATCTTATAGAGATGCGAGATGCACCTAGTAGAGTCTTATTTATGGGTGTGCTCTGCACTATATTTATAATCGGGAGACTGCAAAAGTGCCCCCATCCTGAAAAGGTTATTGTCATCTAGAAAATAATCTATCGTCAATTCCATAAAACTCTTTCCAAGATTAACTAAGAGGCCAGTGTTAACCATAAATCATACACTAGGGCAAATTTTGAGTACTGCATCAAAATTTACCATAATCTTTTATTCAGAACTACAACCGGCCTGATTCCCATTTTCCTTAGGGATATGTAGGTAGCTCAACTTCGAGCACACTCGTACTGACTCCATTCATGCCAAGATCATCTTCCTCTTTATCGCAAGAAATACCAGTGTCACCATAAAACCAACGCTGGGGCAAAATTTTGAGGACCTCTTAAAATTTTTGAACTACATCAGTCTGATTCTCGTGAAATCTGAGATATGTAGGCAACTCAAATACCAGAGTTCGATCGAATACATAATCACAATCATGCTGACTCTAGCTTCACCATTCTGCTCATTTTGGGAGATAATTGAAAACTCATAAGATTCAAAGCATTATCCGACGGGAATGAGCTTAATTCGATGGGTCTGAGTTTTACACCTCCAGACCGTCACTTTTTCCTTCAAATCAACCTGAAAAAGTTAAATCCCAGCCGTTTTCTTTCTCTGATTTCATCATTATCCTTCTGAAATGTAGCTTCTCAAGAATTTAAAATTTGAATTCAAAAGCTTTCTTATGAAGCTGTTTGAGCCCCAAATTTCAGCTATAAAAGGGGAGTTTGGTTCCCCATTTAGATCATCTTTCTAAAATCACAAAAAAGATCCATTAGCAATCAAAAAAAGATCCATTTCTCTCTAAAAACAATCACTAACAGCCTCTCTCAATTGTGATTCATCTTGTTCTCTAATTTATTTCTCTTTTTTCTCTTCTCGGAGTCCCTTGGGTCAGAGTCAAAATTGAAGTCGTTAGCTTGAAACTCGACACTCGTCGGCCTCAATCATTGCATAACACAAGATAAATTCTATCCCATCTTAATTATGTTGCGCTTAGTTTTTCGTTAATTATTTATTATGTGGTTAGTCGGGATGTTAGCTGGCTGATTTTGGGAATAAAAAATGTGAAACAAAATCAGTTTCTGATCATTTGATTTAGATTATGTGTTTTTGAAGTGTTTGCAACTCAAGAATTAGCTTGAATATTTTAAATGGGGTTGGCTGTTTGGTCCAAATTATCGTGATAGAATTTAAAGTAAAGTAGTTCCTGGGATGTTCTGTTGTATCTATAGTTGATGGTATGTTGGAGGAGTATTTATAACCTTGAATTAGCTTGAAATTAACTTCAAAAAGGCTTTATGTTTCTGGGTATGTATGGATGAATGTTTAAGGATATGGTGATCATGTGATGTTTATAATAGTTGTTTAGTTTGTCTTTTATTACTTGTGTCTTCGCAAGATGACAACAACCTTGGTTTATCTCGAAAAGGACTTTAAGAGGCTTTAAAATTTGGGTGCGTTAAGTTGTCCATCTTAGAACCCTTGTGACTTTTTCGCTTGAATATTGCATCAACTGTTGGTTATATCTTAGGCTAGTTACTTGCTTAAATAAAAAAATTTAACTTCTAACTTAACTTAGCTATGGGTTTGAAGTTCATTGTTTTATCTGATTGCATCATATGAAATGGAAGTAGTAACTTGAGTCTTAAAAGTGTTCAATGAGGTTTCACCGTAGGCTAAACATAGTGTTAGTCCCCTGTGAGTTTCAATGTTGTACAAATTTGAATGACTCTACAAAGTAGTGCTAAATCGGTTTGAAGAGAAGTAGTATTTGTTACTTTTTTCGAAGTGCAAGCATGTGTATTTCTTTATTTTTTTTAACTATTATTACTCTTATCACTTAGTCGCAAGTACCTTAAAGGGATAGTAAAGTTGAATCAAGTCGTGTACATGGCTGCTAAAAATTATTTTTGTTTGAAGGTCTGTCATCTCCATTTTTACCATCTTTAAGTCTATTTTAATAAGTCTCTATCAGTATGAGTGAACCGAAAGATAAATAATCAATTCTTAAAAGACTCAATGTGTTGAAGATCATTCTATATATATAATTGTGCCTGTGTAAGGAATAGCTTCTTTAAAGGTGTTAAGATATTTGGCAAAGAGGGATGAAATGTCTAGGATAAAACTTTGAAACAATTTGTATCTTTTCTAGTTGAAGCAAAGAGGGTTTTTTTAATCTAATCAGAAGCTAGACTATGTATAAGTTTGCTCTCTTTATTAAGTCTATTTGGATTCTATGACAATCATTTACTGAGTTAATGATATATTAATACAAGTATGTAAATTGTTCTATAGAATTATAAGTTTTTGTTTTTATTAGAATTGATCCTGCTTGTTTGTTTTACAAAGTAAAAAAATGGAAAGTGTGACTTTGGTATAGTTGAGAACTAAGGAGGGTCTGTCATATTAAGAAGAGCAAAATGTCATTCTTACTTCTCTGTTTCAGTTTACTGTGAGTATAAAATATTTTTTTTTCCTTCCTTATCTCTTAATATTTATTCATTGTCTTCATGAAAAAATAGCATTTGTTCTTGACCATGATGCAAGTTTCATGCTAGTACGTTTGGCATTGTGTGAAGAAATGAATAATAGTTAAATTTGAATATCCCAATAATTAGACTGTTCGGACTAACAATGGCCTGGCCCTTTCCCATCGCTATTTAAGTTCCAATAAAATGAGCTTGTATTGATATAATTTTGTTAATGCACTTTTATCAATTCGGGTGTGTTATCCTAAATTATTCAATTAAGTAGTTACTAATCTTTTTCTCCTTTCTTTGTTTCATGGCACAATCAGAGAGGTGGAGTTCTCATTTTGAAACTCATTTATGACCCAAAAGCTTTTGGGTCAGCAACTATTAGGAGACCACACGAGTCAAGTATTAGAAGTTGGTCTCTCAAAGAACCTAACACTTTTTTGTTCTCTTCGTCCTATATTTATTATTTTTTATATTATTATTGACATTGTTACCTGCTAACTCCATGTGTTTTTGTGTGATTTGGCGTACAGACTCATAGCGAAATTAGTAGACCTCCCTCGTCTTTAAGTATTAAGTTTTTTTTATTTCTTTTTTTTAGAATCATTTGTTATATCACTATTATCTAACACAAGGTTATTTTTTTAAAAAAAGATGATATTTCTCTCTTTTCATTCATAACAAAATCTGAGAAGTGCAACTTTTTTTATTTAAATATCACGTTTCTTCACTACTAGTCGTTTCAACATCTTCAAGCAAAAAATTAGGAATAAGAAACAAAAAAATGACTTTTTTTTTCAGCACAAAGAAATAGTTTATGGATTAGACCTGAATTAATAAAATTTGTTGATAATTTTTTGCTAAAATGGGTTAATGTCGACCCAATTTTTACTTATTATTTGCAGAAAAGTTTTGATCCACAGTTGGGCCATTTCAGATATTCTCCAAAATTACAAATATGAGGTATATATTATTATTTTTATAAACATACTTTACCTACTATTATATTATATCATATTATACAGACTTATTTTTTACATATATACTAACATACATATATATTTTACACATATACTAATTTACACACTTTTGTTATTGCATATACTATTTTCACTATATATACGTAAATTTATAAATTATTTTACATCTAAAACTATTTTTTTACTACATATACGTATAGATATAAGTCATGTTATATTTACACCTATCATATTTTATATATATTTTATTGTACATTTTACTTATATATACTCTTTGTACATACTATTTTATAACCACTACACAGGTATTATTTATATACATATATACTTTATTATACCTTTTAAATATTTTACACTACTTTTAAATATTATATTTTACTTTTTTATTATTATTTACCTCTTATATCGCGCTTGTACACACACACATACACACACATCTATATATATATATATATATATATATATATATATATATATATATTTCTTTCTTTCTTTCACTTTTCTTATATACCGCATACTTTCTTTTAAACACAAGAAATAATTTAAATTTATTTCACTCTTTTTTTTACTTTATTTAAAATTACATCTTCTAAATATGTTTCTTTTAACAAGTAATGCTAAACAAATATCCCTAAATATTTTTCTAAAACTAAGTTTTTAAGGACTATCTTCGGATAGGCTCTGAGGGATGCTTAATACCTTTCCCTCGAGTAACCAAAATTCATACCTAGAATTTCATTAGTTTTCACAGACTAAAAACAGAGGTTTACATTAACAAATGGTTTGTTTCCTAATTTTTCCTAAAAAGATTAGGTAGCGACTCTAAACCCTTTTCAAAACAAGGCAGAAGAGCCGGATGTTGCAAACATATTTTAGCCAGTTTAAAATAGGGCGCGACACCTGAGCCAACCATTAGTATTCCCCTACCAGGCGTGGTACCCGAGCCAACCATTAGTATTCTCGTACCAGGCGTGGTACCCGAGCCAACCGTTAGTATTCCCGTACCAGGCGTGGTACCCGATCTAATCACACCAAGTCCAGTCAATCATAAACAATGAACAAACATACTTGTAAACCAACAAGCAACAAACAAGTTCATTTCACAAGACTGATAACCGGACAATTAGACATTCACAACTCATTCCCTAAGCATGCAAGTCATACGTTACTAAATAATGGTACATGAACACATAATGCATATTGGGAATCAGTAGTCATCACCTACCTCGAATTACTCGATAGCTCTATTTAACCGGAGCCTTCCCTTTTTCCGACTCCCTTGCTTGTTCTTGGTCTAGAAACAAATATACAATAACCACAATCAATTAACTAACCTAAAATACCCGGATTATATGAAATTCCCATTCCTCAGGCCAAACTATGATCATTCCACTCATTTTCCGAATTTTTTCACCATAAATTCACCTAAGTTCATTATTTTTACGGATATTTTTAAAGAATTATGGCTAAGTGATTGTAACTCATCAATAATATCAAGATCCAAGAACTAGCATTCCCTAGAATCCCCTTTTTCCCTGGATTCTTCCATTCTCAGGTTAACCACAACCTCTTCCCAAGTCCAATACTAGTAATTCTACTCCATAGAAAAGATAGTACTAAGTTAGGGGAGTAGAATCCTTACCTTTAGGACAAAAAATCATGCAAAACAGAGTAAAATTGCCTAGAATCGCCCAGCCCTTCTCCAAAATGCAGTTGAGGAAAAACTGAATGTTTTGGGGAAGTTTCTGCATTAAATCCTAACTCAGTCTGCTATAGCGGTCCGTACACCACTATAGCGCTCCCGCTATAGCGGCCACCGCCATAGCGCACTGATAGCGCTCGTCACGGGAAAAACTCAAAAAAAAACTTGAAAAGTGCCCATTTTACAACACACCTTAATTCCTCGATGTTTTGGAATAACTCCTTCACGTTAACCTCGATACCAGGAGTTCTACTCACCCAAATTCACTTTCGAAAAGTTCTTCGAACTCCTCTATACCTTAGGTAACAAAATATTTGGCTCAGTACAAGACACATTACCCAATCCTCACCCGGATTGCCCTAGACCATACCTCGCTTCAATATCAGTCGAGACTAGCCTAGCCCAGAATTCCCAACTCTCAAACCCGAAAGTTTTCTAACTCTAAAATTGGCATGAAATGTTTACTAGTAATGACAAACCCGGTCATTACACAATGCCACTTACCACAAGAGAGAATCCCACTCACAATCATGCAATTCATAATATAGGGATTATAAGAGAACACAAAGACTCTCACTCTCTCAAAGAAGTTCAAGTACACAGACATTGAACCATAGGCTTGCCCTTCATGTAATTTGCCACTAATGTAGAGTTGCAAAGCTCGGAATCACAAAGGACTTGTGAGCACGATATAGGCTAGGGTTAAGATGAGAATTTTATTTGGTCCAAGTGACTAAACCTCCCTAACGCTATCATAAGAATTCAAGTCCATTCGCTCACATCTTTGATTCACTTCACCTTATTTCCCCATCTCACAATCCCTATTTTTCTCTTACAAACCATTACTGCAAGCACCTTTTTTCTTTCTCTTATGAGGTAACACCACCCAATTCTTTCTTTCTTTCTTTAGATCAATTACTTTTCAAGATAAGCATAGGATGCTACCTCACTATCTAAGCTTAATTTCTCTTTCTATCATCAACAATACATACATCCCAAACTTAGGATTTTGCCTAAATCACATTTCATTTTTTATTCATATTTCCCCCAAACTTAGGCTTTTAGCTTACACTTACATTGCTAGCCATTAAAGAGGAACGGGCGCCAACAAAGAAGATTCAACAAGGTTAAGATATGTAAAATGGGTGCCAAGGAATGGTTAAGGCTCAAAGGGGTTAACTAGGATCAATGTTAAGGGAAGGAACTTTTGAGTAAAGTGACTATTTAAAAGAGGGCATAAGGTCATCTTCCAAGCTAAGGAACGTCTAGTATTTTGTCTTGAATCATATTCGAGGAAAGTTCTAGACAACATACATACACAAGAACAAAGCAAATCTTACAACACAAGGCATCATAACACAAGAAGTTCACAATGTGTCTCAAAATAAATTGGGACAAATGACTTTTGACAAGCTATTTTGAGTTTTGCACACTCATTTATGAATCAATCAAGCTAAATGGAGAATGTGCAAGTCATGACAAGAGAATGCCTTGGAAAATCATTTTCCCCTCTTTTCTCAATTTTTTTCAAATTCTTTGCCAAGAAATATTTTGGTGGGCTTATATGATACAAGCAAATTAGGAACTCAATCTAAACACTAAAACTTGGCCTTTTTCCTTAAGAAAATCACCTCTCATTTTATCATAGAAAAATATCACCAGTTTGACACAAAAATAAAGAAAAGAAAAAATTTACTCCTTGGGAAAGAACTGTTGCATGAAGAAAATCCTCGGAGTTTATTCTAAACTATTTGTTATTAACAAAGGTGAAATTTGAGTTATGCGCTTATGAATCATTGGAGAACTAGGCCTGGCATAGGCACTAAGCGCATTTACAAAGCACGAGTAGTGAAACAATTTAGCATGTAGGACTAATCCTGTGATAAAGCAATTCACATTTACAAGAATATCAAAAAGGATCAAGCCCATCAAGGGCAATATAAAGCATATGAAAATAAGGACCCTATGAGGGCAATAAGCAAAACCAACATAATCCAAAATATGCCCTACAAGGGCTAAATTGTCTAAAATAGAAAGTAAAGGCTCGACCCCCAACTTAAAATAAGCATTAACCTCAATGTGCAATCAAGAATGTAAGAGGTAAAGTGCAAAGAATCCTTGAGCATGCTACTAATCATTGTCCTCCTCGTGAGCTGCATCAGAACTAGGGCCTACTCCTCCTATATGGAGTGTGTTATTTGTTGAGACTCAAATAACGCCTGCTAGAGCCCCTCATCCTGCTCCTCATCATCGCCACTCAAAGTACCAAATAAATTATTTACAGGGGCAGGAGTCCAGTGGGGTACAACCATAGCATCGTCAAGTGCACTTAGGTCTGTGGTTGACATGGGTGCCTTTCCCTTAGCTTTATCAACATCAGCCCAAATAGCCATAACCACATGCTCCACAACCTTAACCCACTTTCAAAATTTGCCCACACTTGCTATGACATCCTTCATGGCATCCTTAACCGCTTTCTGAATCAGTCCTGACAACCTCTTAGCCATGGAAGGACTCAGCCCGTATACATATACTCCACCATATACCCTTCCCCCCAGCACACACGGCCCGAAGCCCCTGTCCCAGAGCAGCAATGTCCATGGAGGTCCCGAACCCCATACCAAACCTCGAAATCAAAATGTGCCCTCCGAAATCGAGTTTGGGCTCAAGCCAGTGGCTAAATCTCAAATATGCATGCCTAGACCCTGTCTAGGACTAAAATAGTGAAAAAGATGTCTCAAACCCTTCTAAGGGTGCCCGGGCATAACTGGGTCTAAAACAGTAGTAAAATCTCTCAGATGCTCAACCCAGCCGAGCCTAAAGTCATTTCAAATCAGTGAGAAAACTCAGCTAGAACTCCGACCCCGTCGAGTCTAGAACCTGTAGTAAATCATGATAAAACCATATTTTTAACCTTCTTTTGCCCCAATAAAATCCACATATCAAGTCAAATCATTTCTAAATCCAATTACATAAAAAATGGTCCCCTAGGGCCATGCAAGGTTTAGGAAATCAGTTTCCGTAGGCCCAAATCCAAAAACCATAATAAAATGTGAAAAACCTCTTTATATGCATGGAAATGATATGATCATCACAAATAGCAGCCCGACAGCTCACAATCAACCTGACGGCCCTGCACAGGCTCCGAAGCTTCTCAGCAAGCATAACCAGCCTAAAAGGATAATTCTATGTCCGGGATTCGCGGACATTTCCAATAATCCCACCGTCTATGTTTCAGAGTCAACAAGGCCTCATAGGACCACAAGGGTAATAATATCAAGATATAAGAGTACTACACACAATGGAGGAAAGAAATAGGACGGATCATGGAAAAGAGGTCAAGGTCTGTGGTACCAACCTAATAACTCAACCCAAGGATGTCAACTAGTACAATTTTACCCGATATATGCAAAGTCTAGGGAGTTAAGCCGTAACCTACATGTCGTCCGATGAAAAGTTGCGGGAACGACAATATCCAAGGCTGAGCTACTCCGAGAAGCTTCAAACAAGAATCAAACTATCAACAACATAAACAGGGTGTCAAGATGAGTCTAACGACACCCATATTACCATAGTAATAGCCGGGCCAAAATCCAGGTTGCCACGCCGCTCGTGGGCCCCGCAACCCAAAACCAACAACGAAAAGGAGCACGATGATCATCACCCTTCAAGGGATTCATGCTCGAATTTTAGAGGGAAATGGCCAAGGTAAAGGCTCAAACCAGCCAGCCATCAAAAGGGGAAATTTAAAGAATCAAAATAGGTGATTGACGGATTTAAGCGTTTACAACTTACCAGTTATGATTGAGGAACGATTAGGACCAAGGAAATTAGCACCTAACACCCACAATTGATCAGAGACTAAGCTGGAACAAGCTTGGAGTAGTAACAATGGAGGAATTTGAGTTATGGAGTGAAATAGATGGAGTTGGGAGCTTATATACAATTGAGGGGTCCTTCATCGCGATCGCGAAGGACCGCTCGCGGTCGCGAGGACCACACTGACTAGACCACTGCGATCGCGAAGGCTAGCCATGAGATCGCGAAGAATAGGGACCCAGCCACTTCATCGCGATCACGGAGGCTGGGCTCGTTGTCGCGATAGAGGCTGATGCCTGCACCTGCAACTTGGAAAAATCTGCAATTTTTTTTGAAAGCTCGATGGGGCATTCTGGGTACAATCAAAAACCGATATTTGAAAACCAATAATGCTAACAAAGTGGAAACAATGTTCCAGACTCAATGGAGTCGATAGAACTTTCATACGAGGTCATTTCGGAGAAATGTTGACCCAAGCAACACTAACGAAAAGGAACCCAAAGGCTCAAAATGAGTCCGGCTCACCCGAAACACAAACCAACTACCTTCCTAGCCTAAAATCAACATTCCTGAGCTGATGGAATCATCAAATTTCGAATCTGATACCCCGATCATTGAAAGTCACCCAAAGTTACACTTTCAACTCCAAATGGCCTGAAAACTGAGAAAACCTCACAAAATCCACACCGGAAGTTCTCAGACCTCAACTAAAGGTCCAACTAGACCAAACTCATTGCTCTGAAGCTAACGGAACTGTCTGAATTCAATTTTGAGCACATTAGATAAGGATGTTAATCAAATTTAATGATTTTCGAAGTATAAGCTCTAAAACAGGCAAATGGCCAAAACGACCAAACAAACGACCAAACAAATGGCCAAGGCACCAAACCACCAGTCCTAGCAAGCCATAAATGACTTAGGACCACTACAGAAAGGCTCTAACAGTGCAATAAATGCGTAAACGTGAAGATGACCGGAAGGGTCATCACAATCCTTGGGCCATTTTCAATTTTTAATTTTTCAGTATCTAAGCCCAATTGCCCAAATCATTATCCAAGACCAATTTTTAATTTTATTTACTTAACTAAATGGCTAAACCTAAAGCTAAAGGATCAGATCTCTCATTTCTCATTTCTCAAACCTAAAGCGGCGACGACTAAGGCATCGACAGAACAACCTCTCAACTCTCAACGAGCGGCAGTGATGGCTGAACAACTAGCGAGCGGTGCCATCTCCGACCAGCATCAGTCGTCTCTCAGCCAGTCTCAGGTACGCCGACTTTTCTTCTTCTTCCCTTTTCTTTGATTTTGTTTATTTCTTTGGTTTTTCTTCTTCTTTTCCTTTTCTAGTTTTCTTTGATGATGTTGAAGAAAAGGTGATATTAATGCCAGATTAAATTAAGAACCCTAATTTTCTATAATAAAAAAGCAACTGATTTTGCTTTAGAACCCTAAGTTTTTTATAAATTAATTTATACTTCTCTACTTCTGAATTTTGATTTAGTGATTTTAGTTGATTTAACATGATTTTCAAATTGCTGATTTTGAACTTCTGATTTTTGTCTATAAAAGATATATAATCTAAGGATGCACTGGTTGACGTCTACTTCTGATTTTAGTTCATTTCTGTCTTTTCCAAAGCTTGAGTTTACAGGAATTACACTTCATTTGACGTCTACTTGTCTAGTGTTGTTATCTTATTGATTTTGATCTAGTATTGTCTTTAAGTCTTAACTGTTAAGGTTGTCTTGTTTACAGGAATTGATTACATTCTGATTTTGCTTTCTGATTTCACTCACATAGATGGCTGATCAAAATTGAGTTAGTGAGGCTGATTCATCTGGTACCTTACCAGACAATTTGGTTGACACTGGAACTACAAAGAAAAGAAAAAAAATGCAACCTAGATCTAATGTTTGGGATCATTTTGAAAGGTTGTTTGAAAATGGTATTAGTAGTAAAGCAAAGTGTAAGTATTGTAAGCAAGATTATGCCGCTAATGCATCTAGAAATGGAACAACAGGATTGAGACAACATTTGAATAGGTGTAGAGAATATAAATCTCTCATTGGAACCACTGAGCCTGATACTCAAACAAAGATTAACTTACAATCTAAGGATACACCAATTAGGAAATTTGATCAAATAAAAATTAGGAGGTCTTTAGTTGAGATGATAATTATGGATGAGATACCCTTTAGCTTTGTAGAAAAGGAAGGCTTTAAGAAGTTTATGAATCAGGCTCAACCTCTATTTTGCATTCCTTCTCATAGAACAATAAAAAGGGATTGTTATGATATTTATGGTGAATTGAGGCAAGATTTGAAGAGGTCTCTTAGAGAAGTCAAACCAAGAATTTGTCTTACCACAGATACATGGACATCGATACAAAAGATTAATTATATGTGTTTGACTGCTCACTTTATTGATAGAGATTGGGTGCTGCATTGAAGAATATTGAATTTTATTCCTATCTCTATTCATAAGGGTGAGCATTTGGCAGAGGCTATAAGTAATTGTTTGCTTGATTGGAACTTGGATAATGTATTCTTTGTTACTATTGATAATGCTTCTTCAAATAATGTTGCAGTTTCAGAATTGTCTAAATAGTTAGATATGTGGGGAACTAACATAATGAATGGTAAGCATCTCCATGTGAGATGTATGCCTCACATACTTAATCTAATTATGCAAGATGGTTTGAAATAAATTGGCCCTTCTATCAAACGGGTAAGACAAATGGTGAAGTATGTTAGAGCATCTCTTGCAAGAATAAGAAACTTTACGAAATGTTATGAAGTCCAAAAGATAGAATGTGATAAAATATTATCATTGGATGTGCCTACTAGGTGGAACTCCACCTAGTTGATGTTGGAGGCGGCAGAAAAGTTTGAGATGGCCTTTGATAGGTTTGATCTTTATGATGGTAATTTTAATGCTCATCTTTCTACTGATGTTTGTGAGGATGAAAGTATTGCAGGTTCGCTCCAATATGACGATTAGCATAATGTGAGAAATGTGATAAAGTTTCTTGAAAGATTTTACAAGCTCACATTAAAGGTTTCAGGTTCACGGTATGTTACTTGTAATGTTCATTTTGAAGATATATGTGAGCTTGATGCATATTTGAATGAGTGTGTGAAAAGTGAAGATCTTAATTTGCGTAAATTAGTTGTGGGGATGAAAGAAAAGTTCAAGACTTATTGGGGTACTCCTGAAAAGATGAACAAAATACTTTTTATTGCATCTATGTTGGATCCTCGTAATAAATTTGTGTATATTAGCTTTGCACTTAAAGAGCTATTAGGGAAGGAAAAGGGAAAGACAGTATGTGACGAAGTGAATATTTATCTGAAAGCTTTGTTTGAAGAGTATGTTGGTAAATATTCAAAAGGTTCTAAACCACAATCATTTCCATCTGGATCTACTTCATCTGACTCATCTGATTCATCTTGTTCTAGCCTTTCTCAAAATGTGAAACCAAAGGCTTTGAGAGCTAAGCTTTACTAGAAGAAACAAAAGGAAGATTCTGGAAGTGGAGGTGCCAAATCAGAGTTGGATAAATATATTAGTGAAGAACAAGAGCCTGAATCTGATGATTTTGATATTTTAAGTTGGTGGAGGGTTAATACTCCTAGGTTTCCTGTTCTTTCAAAGTTAGCTCGTGATGTATTATCTATTCCAATATCAAGTGTGGCTTCAGAATGTGAATTTAGCACATGTGGTTGTATTCTTGATACATTTAGAAGTTCATTGATTCCTAAATGTGTGCAATTGCTTATTTGTGTCCAAGATTGGCTTAGAGAAGAGTCAATCCTATTTGTGTTGAAGAAAATTTAGACTATCTCGAGAAACTTGAACTTGGTAAGATTTGTATTTTTAGTGTGTTTTTGCAATAAATAATATACTTATTTGTGTTGTATGATGATCTCCAATTAGGAGGTCACGGCGATCGCATAGTCAAAACAAAATTTATAATTCCCAATGAGTATCGGGGTCGTACCCAAGGGAACAATGTAGTTGTGATCGAGCTAATAAAGAATCTAAGCAACTTATTGAAGTTCAATTAGGAAAGGGGGAAAGATAAAATAAGAAGGGGGGTTTTAACTACACTAAAAGATAAAAAAAACAAATAAAAGATAAATTGATCAATGGCTTTCCTTGCTTTCGTCAAGCAAGGACAACAAGGGGGATATGGGCTTGGGAATTCAAATTCACAAGACTTGCACCCGATTGACACTTAGGTAGTCTTGGTCATAGGTGTGGAGTGTTATCTCTCGATCAGCATCTACATTTCCGACTGATTTCAGTTAGAACATCATTCGGTGCGATAAACAAGCAACCAATTAACTTGGGGAGGTCATCATATTTCTAGCTCTGACCCTTAAATGGGAGATTCTGCGATTAGAGCTATGTCTACCCTCCAATCTAGATGGATTCCCAAGTACCCACTATCGAATCTTTCCGGATTTAGGGAAATTCTCTCTCGAGCAATAACCCAAATTAGAAAACTAAGTCAATGTTTGCAACTATTGACCATAAATTCAAGCAATATAAGATTCAAGAGACCCAAATAATCAAACAAGAACAAATCTATATATGGATTCAATAACCCACAAAGTATTATCTCTAATAAAAACCCAAAATCTCAAGTCAACAATACACCAAGTAAATAGCAATTAAGAACAAGAGTTGAAGAATGGAATCTAAAGATTTACAATAAAGTGCATCCAAATCTTCACTCCTATGGTGTTGATTGATGAACCTTGCTCCCAAGCTTGCTCAAAAGTTCTGAAAATAGCCAAAAAAAATGTTTCAAGACGGCTTGGAAGTGTTTTATGTGAATTGGGGTTTCCAAAAGGTAAAATTTCCATTTTTGTCCCTGCAGCTGATGACGCCTTCATTGCTATCGCATGACCAGTACTCGCGGTCATGAGGCTTTAGTTGTTCCTTCATCATTGTCGCGTGGATTCACTCTCGTGATCGCATGACTGTGATTTTTTGTGCATTGCAGTCGCGTGCCTTGTAGTTCGCAGTCGCGATGGCTTGCTTGTTTCATTGTGCATCGCGATCGCTTGCCTTAGGTCTCGCGGTTGCGATGGTCAATTTGATGCCAGTGATCATAAGATCCTCTTTTTGCTCCATTTGAGTTGTTTTCACTTGAATCTTTCTTGAACACTTCTGAAATACAGAAATCTGCAAAATAGAAGAAATTCGTGTCAAGTTGCACTATTTATCCACTTCATACTAGCAAAAGCATAAGATTAGAAGCTAAATAAGTAGGTAGAATACCAACTTATCATATGACATATTTGATTAAATTATTTTTAGAGATGGCAAATAGTGGAAGAGACTCTTGCATTATTGATGTATGATTACAATTTGCTAGTATTGTAGTGGTGAGTTCAATACTTTATTTTTTTGGTCCTATTCTTTTGAATTTTTTTCTTTAATATTGAAAGTTATATTCTAACTTTTTTATTTTATCTTGAAGGTTCAAGTTCAAGTGGTCAACCATGCCTCTTAATTCTAAAGCTTACTCCTCACCTATTTGGGAATATTATGTGGTGATTCAAGATAATGAAGAAGGGCGTAAAGTAAAGTACTTGGCATGTGGTTTGATTCTTAATTGTCATCCAAAAATGTGTGGCATATTTAGTTTGCATAAACACATTAAGAGGTGTCGTGAGAATCAAGAGAGGCAGCTTCGCCTTAATCGTTAAGCACTTAGCTTATGGTTTGAACTTTGAATATTTTAAGACTCATTTTGACTTTTGAGGCTGCTGCTACTGTTTTTAATGCTCGTTTGGTGACGGATTTAGACTGCTAAGTATGTATTTTGATGGTTATATTTTAAGACAGCTACAATTATTTTTATGTTGTTGGTTGCTACTAATTTGCTACTGTTTTGATGATTGTATTAAATTATTTTCATGTTTTGTTTTAGTGTGATGTGCGCACTGTTTTGGATAAGCAGTTGCTAGCTTGCTACTGTTTTTATGTGCATTTGACTTATGAGCTATCTTAATTCATGAACATACATAGGAAACTGTAAGTTGTGTTTCCAGAACTTGTCTGAATACAGAACCAAACTGGTTGGTTTTTGAAAACGTATGAGCTATTTTTTGAGTTGAACGCCACAACACTAATTAATTAATATATAACACAAATTGAAGTAGTTAGTAGTAGTAGTATAATATTATTAATTATACTATACATTTTGAGATGATAGATTTAATCCAAAGTTAAAATTGTTTATTGAAGCACTCGTGTGATATTGACTTGCTTTGCCAGCTATGAAACAACTTTTAATTTGCTGCACACATTATTTGGGTCATTAATGAATGGGGAAGTGAGTGCAACAAGCACAATTCTTCCCTTGTGAATTTTCTATAATATTGCTTCCATTTCACACATACAGAATATATGAATTAATTCCATCTTTCAGAATTATCGCACTTTATAGTCCTACAAATTGATCTTAAAGTCGAAAGGTTATTTCCAGAAGAAAATCTAGGATTTAAAGACCACGAGTTTCACGTGCTCCATTTTTAGGCTATACATTCGCCTTTGGGTGTTTCCTAGAGCAACTTAACGAGACGTGGGTTCACTTCCTGCTAGGCTTTATCTTAGTAGGTGTTTACACTCTGGGCCAGCTAAACTTGCTCTGATCTAGTGTGTGTCAGATCTAATTTGCGTAAAATGGCCATTAGAATAAAAAAATGGTCCATTTTGAAGTAAAAAACATTAACTATTTTTTAAAAATTTTAAAAAATAGCCTATTTTACAAATAGAAAATAGCCCATTAAGCAGGCCCAAAACTGAAATAACTAAATTTGATAAACCAAAACTGAACCGAACCAAATCGAAAATGGAAAAACCAAACTGAACCAAATTTAATTCGGTTTGGTTTTTGGTTCCCCCTTTCCCATAACCGAAAACTGAAAAACCCAAACCAAAATTTAAAAAACCGAACCGAATAACTGAATGCCCAGCCCTACCTAAAAATGATGATTTTTTTAAAGTTTGCAGGAACTACTATGCAAGAAAAGATCAACGACATCCTCAGATCCTTAGCAAATCAAGAATTACAATGAACATATGGTGTTCAAAAGTGAAAAAGGAGTCGATACATCAACAAAGGTGGAGGTGATATTTTCTATAACTACCCTATGGACCATTGCATTCATATTGCACCATATTGCATTGCATCATACTGTATTGCATCACACCACATTGCATCATATTGTATTGCATTACATTGTATCATACTGCATCATATTGTATTGTGTATTGTATCATGTTGCATTATATCACATTGCATCATGTCACAAGGACCATATCGAGAACACCATGTCGGAAGGACCATGTCGAGAAGACCATGTCACAAGGACCATGTTAGAAGGACCATGTTGAGAGGACCATCATCATCATTTACTGTAGGCGTATGCTCACCGCAAAGATTATTTCCCTCTACCGGCCAGTTTTAAGAGAATAACATTCAGAGGTGTACCTAAGTCATACTTGGTGCGTAGGATCGACCCAAAATCATGTATATCTAATATCACGTGGAGATGATGGAGTCTGAAACTGAGGATATTTGCACCTGCATATTCATGCCATGCAAAAGCGATGGAGTCTGGCATTGGGAACACTTATATTCAATATCACGTAGAGATGGCAGAGTCTGACGTTAAGGATATTCATGCATTTGCATCCTTATGGACACGTAAAGGCTACAGAGTCTAACATCGAGGATATTCGTACATCCAAAAGAGGTATTTATATTAGATCATGTGGCAAAGGCCTTTGCTACCCCAAAGATCAAATGACGCCTGCCATCCGGGATAAGGAAAGCATATAGTCTGAAGGAGGTCTGTAAGTTTCTATCTAAAATCGAATGATGAACTAGATTTCCCAGAATTTAACGAACCGAAGGTGGTTTCTAAGCCACAACCATGTATGAAAATAGATAGTGTGCAAGATTGCCTAAATTTTATAGCCCAAGAGTTATTTGTATGATGCAATGATATCTGAAATCGAATAGTATGCGAGAACAACTAAGAGTTGGTAGTTCAAGGGTAATTCATAAGTCACAACAATATCCAAAATTAGAAAAAAGTGCAAGAATACCAAAGATTGACAACCCAAGGGTTATCTATAAGCCGCGATATATCCACTTTGATATTGCACAGAACTACTCAAAGGTTAATGATTCAAGAGAAATCTGTAAGTCATGTTACATCCAAGATCGGATAAAAGTGCAGGATTACCTAAAGACTGGCAATTCAAAGGACATTTGCAAGCCACCGTTGTCCAAAGTTGGATGATGTGAAAAATTACTAGAAAGCTGACAATTCAAGGGACATCAGTAAGCCATCTCTATCCAAAGTCGAATGATGTGCAAGATTACTTAAGGTTTGACAATTCAAGGGATATCTATATGTCAAATCGATACGAAAAATGCGCAAGATTTATCCGAAGTCAAATGCAAAGATTATTGTTGAATAGACAAGAGGTCCATCATATCAGAGACTACAACAAGTGATTACGAAGACCGTCATCTCCAATGGCCAAGAAGGTCACCTCATTTGAAGAATCATCACATTCAATCATCCCAAAGGCAGTCTTATTTGATGTTCGAGAAGGCCATCATATCTATATCATCTTGAGAACCGTTGTTCCCTAGGACAAAGACAAGAAAAGATGGCATATTCCCCAGAATTTAACGTATGTAGAGACGAGCTGTGAACTATGCTAAAAAGGACATCGCATGACATGAATGAATTAGGACATAGTCCAAAAGGGAGGTGAAGAAACTCTCTCCACATGGAATTATTTTGTACCTAACCATCTCATTTTGAGATATTGCCAAGAGCATTTAAGGGGATGAAATTCTCAAAACAAAAACAACAGGCACGGACTACGCTAAAAAAGGATGCAACACAACATGGAACTTTTTCTTAGCAGCGAATTGGTACATAGTCCAAAGAGGAATATCAAACTCTTTGGACGCGAGCTGAGGGAAGACTTCCACCACCATCAAACCACACCCCTATCAGAAGACATGTGGGTTTCCCTATTATTGGTTCTTAGTTTCACATCCAGCGTATTTCTGAATTCACGTTGTAAGCAATATCCTCTCTCTTTCAAATCCGGGTGACAAACACCTAGAGCTTTGGAAATTATGTCCAGGTAAATTCTTACTTATGGCTGTGAAGCACACCACATTCATAGTTGAGAGGTTACAAGCCTTTTTTTATAGCTCAACTCATTTGTCACTTATCCCGAGCCAAAGATTATCTTAACATAAAAATTGCCTTTTTCACCGATTGAATCTGTAATAACCCTTCCAGTCATTTACACGTTTTCGCTTTCTTGTACCACTAGAGCTTACTTGTAGCGGCCCAAATCATTTATGGCTTATCGGGACTGGTAGTTCGGTGCCCGGGCCATTTGTTTGGTCTTTATAACCGTTACTCGTTTTAGAGCTTTAACTTTGGAAATCGTTGACTTTCGATAACATTCTTGGTAATATCAAAGAATTAAACCAAGGTTCTAGTTCAAAGGAATCCCTTACTCAAAAGTTCGAGTTAAAGAAATGCCTCGTGTAACACCTCACCCGTTTGGAAGGTTTAAAGTAACTCGTGCCTTTGGGGTAAGACTAATAGTGTCTATTATACTAAGAAGGATGTGTTATGAGGTATTATAACCGCAAAATGGTCGTATGATAAGTTTTGAAGTCAAGCAAATTGCGAAACAAAAGTCAGAAAAAGTTATTGTAAATTCCTTTAAGTAATTCTCTTCAAATTTGGGTTAAATGTCTTGGGGTGTTTCTCCCTATATATAAAGAGTTATTGGGCCCCCAATATACCAAGTCGAAGGTATACGAGTCTAGTTTCCAACTCAATAAACCGTTTGTCCATACAACTTAAGAAAAGAGAGATGTCGACATTTTCGTAAGACTGCACAAGCAGACACGTCAAGGTAGGGCCCACATCCTAAGTCGGTTTGCCTTTATAAATCAGCTTCTCCTTCGTTTTAAACCCATAAAAACAGACCAAAACCATATAAAATCAGATATAAACCTTAGAAATAATCCATGGACCTTGATCCTTTCAATTCGGAAGTTTAACGAAAGTTGTTTTACGTCGCGAGCTCATCATCGTGGTATAGTTTTCTCATCATTTTGGCTCCATTTGTTGCTACTGCAAGGAGGCAGTTCGTGGAACTGATATTTTTATGGTATTATCATTTGATTATTGGAAGGTAAGGGTTCTAAATCCTCGACTCATTCTTAATTTGAGCCTTAGAATCAATTCCGAGGAGAACTTATTGTTGTCAGCATGTTTGTCATGTTTTCTTGCCATATATTATTACAGCTCATGGTGGGCCCTTATAACAGCATGTTTATCTTGGTATTTCAAAGCTTTTTGTCGAGGTAACCTTACTCCTATGACCCTCCTTCGTTATTATATGTTCTAGTATTGTTTGATGGATTTCTGAGCCACGAAGTGGTATTTTGGATCTGTGGCTATGGGCAGCAACTTTGTCATATAAAATTGGGTTGTTATTGTTGTATGTTGATGGTGTTAAGGTGTTGGAGGTACTGGGAATTGGTGTGATTCTTATTGGAGTCACATATGATAGTTATTGGATTGAATGACATGAAGTACGCCTTTAAATAGTGCCTCGGGAGCTCGTCGCTCCTTTGAGATGTGAGTTGAATATTGTTGTTGGATTTATCTGCCATTTCTTATTGTTATTGGCCTCATTTTATGCTTTGGAGTTGGCTGGTCGCGAGTGTGACATTAACAACTTATCAAATGGATATGGCTCGTTCTTGCAGTCTCGTCGATTCTAGCAATTGTTCCATTACCTTGGTTGGTCAGGCTTCATAGAGACGCCTTTGGGACTTCAGTTAAAAGTGTTTTTGTGATTCAGAGCTTCCCGGAGCAGTGTGAGCCTGGACGACGCCATTCCCGCAGCTAGTCATTTGATGACAGGTAGGTTATGGCTTTTCTACCTAGACTCTGCGTATATAGGCTATAACTGTATTAATTAACATCCTTGGGTAGGTTATTATAGGTTGGTACCCCAGAACTTGTCCACCTTGTTCGTCCGTTATTTCATGCGTTGTTTGTAGTATTCACGTAGTATTGTATATTACCCTTGTGGTACTGTGTGGCCTTGTATTGACTCTGGAACATAAATGGTGGGTTATTGGGGAATGTCCGCAACTCCCGGACATAGAGATTATCCTTTTAGGCTGGTTATGTCTGCTGAGTAGTTGTTGTGAGCCATTTGGCTACTTTTACATTTGTGTGCGAGCATATCATCCATGAAAAAGGTTTTCCCCTGCATGTTTTACTACAGTTTTGGCTGCGAGCCACTACCGACAGTTTTCCTAAATTTGCATAGCCTTGGGGGGCCCATTTTTGGTACTGTTGATGATCGAAAAGGGGATTTTTGGATGTTTTTGCACTGATTTTATTACTGGTATTAGTCTCTGAGGGGCAGAGCACCAGACATGATTTTATTACTGATACTAGTCTCTGCGGGGCAGAGCACCAGACTTGATTTTATTAATGATACTAGTCTCTGCGGGGCAGAGCACCAGACTTAATTTTATTACTGATACTAGTCTCTGTGGGGCAGAGCACCAGACTTGATTTTATTACTGATACTAGTCTCTGCGGGGCAGAGCACCAGACTTGATTTTATTACTAATACTAGTCTCTGCGGGGCAGAACACTAGACTTGATTTTATTACTGATACTAGTCTCTGTGGGGCAGAGCACCAGACTTGATTTACTACAATTTTAGACCCGATTATGTCCGGGCACCCTTGGAGGGGTTTTTGAGGCATTTTCTACTACTTTAGTCCTGGACAGGGTCTGGGCATGCATATTCGAGACTGGGTCTCTATCTTGATCCCGGACTTGCTTTCGGATGACATGTCTTGATACTGAGTTTTAGTATGGGGTCGGGGACCTCCATGGACCTTGCCGCTCTGAGCCTGGGGCTTCGGGTTGTATGCACCGGAGGGAAGGGTATATGGTGGAGTAGAGGTATACGGGCTGAGACCTTTCATGGAACCTGCCTGATGGGCCCAATTGGCACCAGAGGAGGTACATACAGAGGTTCTATTTCACACATCATATCATATCATATCATGCATTGGATTCCACCCTTGTTTGTTGTGTGTTCAATGTATGCACCGGTAGTATGGGATGCCGGAGGGTTTGCTTTAAACTTGATTGTGTTCCTCGGTTGTATGGGCGGCCGTTGGGACTGTTGGTAGACTATATTAACTCTTGTCTTTATTTAGAGCTTGTCTTGGCACTCAGTTAATGAAGGATTAGTGATGGTTAACCTGTTGAGGTTTCAGTTATGAGATATATGATTATTTTGAGGGCTAGGGAGTCCTATCTTATTGAGGCACTTTTGTGTGGCCTTCTGAGCAGAGTGTGAGACTCTGGTTTTATTCTTGTGGGAAGCTGAGTAGTATCTCTCGGTTATTGTGGTTTATTTATTTCATCCTAGGGTGGTACTTGTGAGGTGATTCCCTTGTTATGCTATCATGTGATTGGATTGGTGTTATGATTTCCTTATACTGGTTGATTCCATTTTGAGTATGTTAGACTGCTCTCCGTCTTTTTCTTTTACTTGAGGTTACCGGTATACCGCCATTTTCTCAACTCCCTCTCTACTTACTAATATTGTTGTGCAAGGACTCCAGGTGCGTTCTCCCTTCCTTCACCTGTGATTCTGTGTAATTGTATCTCTGTGCTAGCATGTGTTACTTAAAGCTCTTGGTTATGGATGATCTATGCTAGCTCCTTGTGCCTTGCTTATTGCTTCAGTGACTGATTTCTTGCTATCTGTTACTTACTGCTTTTATATCTTATATGCGCTCAGTCGGCCGATGATGCCTACTGAGTACCCGTGGTTTTGGTGCTCATACCATACTTCTGCACTTTTTGGTGCAGATATTAGCTGAGTTTTTGCCGTTGATCACGTTGGAGACTCGTGCAGCTTTCAAATCTTTGAGACTAGGGTGAGCGCCTGATGGTCGGGGCTTGTCTACATCTCATCTTTTGTACTGTTACTTTTTGTATATTCGGAGACAGTTGTACTTATCATTTTGGTACTTTTAGCACTTGTATTCTATTAGAAGCTTTTGTACTATCGATACCAAGTCTTGGGGTTGGTGTAGTTTCATGATGTATATATTCGGGTAAATTACTTCCGCATTGTCTTATCTTTATATTCTGCTTCTGTTTATCTTAGCCTGTTGAGCGTATTGGTTAGGTAGTAGCCCATTACTAGCTGTTCAGGGCTACGGGAATTGGTTCACCTACTGGGGGGTTGTAGGTGCCATCATAACTTGAGAAATCGGGTCGTGACAGCTTGGTATCAGAGCTCTAGGTTCACCAGTATCATGGTACAGAAGCAAGTGTCTAAGAAGAGTCTCGCGGATCGGTACGATGACATCCGTATCCTATCTGCTTGAGGCTACAGGGCATTGTTAGAAAAAATTTCATCTTCTTGGCTCCTCATCGTGTGTTCCTGGCTCTATTGACTTCTAAACTTCGGTTGTTCATTCATTCTGAGATGCCTCATACGAGTGCGATAGCGGTTGGTGCCGAGGCTTCTTTGCCTATTGCTTCAGTGCTTCCATCAGTGCCAGGACTCCAGAGTAAGGGTTTACTACACTAGATAGGGGGTGTGGGGTCAGCCCAACCTCCGATTGGATTTATAGCGACCTCAGCGCTTCAGGACACAGTGGCTAGGACTCTGAGCCCTCCAGTGAGTGTTTCAGTACCTGGTTCTGTGAGTGGTGCTTCAGTTAGGTTTGAGCTTCTAGTTCTTCAGCCGGGTTGTCTGTCAGTATTGGAGTACGAGGCGAGATTTTCCCATCGGACTTCATCTGGTATAGGTTGTTTTTGGTATGGTGAGCATGGGCACTTTGCTAAGAATTGCCCCATGATTGTGTATCCCAGACAGCCTGGTTGTTATCATTGTAGAGAGATTGGTCACCTTTATAGAGCTTGTCCCCAGCGAGGGCCGGTTGGGCATTCAGTTTTGACTACTTAGTCCAGAGTTAGATCCCGTCAGCTTGATGCTCCTCTTGGTGGGCTAGAGGTAGAGGTTCTTGATATTATTGCTCCAGGTTAGGCTTTTACTACCTTTGACTTATGTTAGTCCCGCTCGTGTAGTAACTCTATCCCTTCTATCGTGTAATTGCTTATATGCCTACCTGTTACTTGTTTAAGTTGTTTGGCTACCCGAATTGTAGTATCGATATGTTGTTTTATTGGTAGTTTATTTTTTAGTAGTGGATAGGGGTAAGCTAGCCTTGAGAGGTGTTTTCTCAGAGTTGTAGCTCGTGGGTAGTTCTTGTTAGTCTGTTTCTAGTTGGGTTACCCCTGTTTCATTGTGATGTTGGACTTGTGGTTGAGTTGCCCTTGTTGAGAGGTCCTAGATGGTTGTTACCTAGGCCGTTATCTAGCGTGGCTAGAGATCCATGTGATAGTTTGGTGTATTACCGATAGTTAGGCCGGAGTTGAGATTTTGCCTCAGTTAGGAGATATTAGTTATGCTAGTGTGCATAGATTGGTTTGGTCTCCCGAGTGTCTAGAGTCGACCCTCTTTGTTCTTTAGCTTAGGAGGTTGGCAGGTATGTGGGTTGTTCCCATAGTCTCCTCCACTTCCTGGTCCGTTGGGTGTTTTGTTATATTCCTAGCTCCAGTTGGAACAAATCTTGATCGTAGTTCTTTCGATGAGCTCTTGATGTTGGCATCATGATTGGGTATTGACTTTAACACTTCTGACTAAGTGTTGATCGTAACCTCGTGGTTAGGTTGTATTTGTAAGCATTTTAGGTGAGTTGGGCTTCCGGCCCATTCTTCTCCTGCCTTATTGAATTTGACGTGTAGCTATGAGTAGTATGGTAATGGCTTCAGGTTCTTATTCAAGAAAGGATTTGTAAGGTTTAGTATGTGCTAAGAAAGGATTTTTGTTTAGTTGAAAAAGAAGGGATATGACTCTTTGTTTGTGTTTATGTGTCCTCGTAGTTGCCTGAGGTGTCGATGAAGGTTTTCTTTGGGTTTGTGTGTCGGCAATTCAATTCAGCCGTCTACACATTGCCGTGGGTTTTCCATCGATTGGTTTTGTTTCAGTAGCAACTGCGGTGTTGGCAACTTGCATATTCAGGCCTAGTTGGCTTGGGTGCTTAAGGGTTCATTGGCAGCATACGGGTTCTACCAAGGCTTTAGTTGGTAGTTTTGAAAGTCGGTGTTCAGAATCATAACTTGGCAGGTTACATCGAATGGTTTGTGGCAGTTTCTATTTGGTTGGAGCATCCTAGTGCCGGGAGGCAGTGGGTGCGGGCAACTTAGCTTCTTTACTTCAGTTGTGGATGCGGCTATTGGCCTTGGACACCTAGTCCTTGGCTAACCTCTGCAAGAGGCGAGATATTATAGATTTTAGCAGTGTTCTAGTTAGTACGAGGTTCTTCTACCATGGTTGGACAGACTCAGCGGCGTAAGTTTGAGCTTCAGCAGTGGTGTATGCTTTATGTTGTCAGCTTGTGCGGGTGAAGACTAGCATTGCTATTTTGAGTTCTGATGATACGTAGAGACTAGTAATCGCCATTCATTTGCCAAGGATTTGAAAGCTTGTTTAATTGATTCCTCCAGAGTTGTTGTTTATGTGGGGTTCTAGTGTTGGTTAGACTCGGCCAGTATGGACGAGAAGTTCGTTATGATATATGCTTCGAAGTGGTTGGTTGTTTGCAGAACCAGTAGAGCTGTTGATTCGAGCCAAAGGAATGAATTGAAAGTATATGCAAAAATTTCTATGTCTAGATGGTAACTTTGAACCCCAGGCACCTTTTTCCTTTGCCTTCGGGGTGTTTGGACTTGATATTCGTGGCATGGTGGACTTCTTACTGAGGTGAGATTCGTAAGGCAATTTCACATTCAAATGGTGTTCGAGTGTTCGGAGTAGTAGTAGTGTTTTCTAGAGCTGGGAGCTTGGCTCATGGTTACAGACTTCATGGTAGGCTTACCACACTTCTTGCGGGATCGTGGTTTTAGTTTGGGTCTTTTGGGCAGGTTTCCCTGGTTCATTCACTTTCAGCTTATTCAGACCTGGCACGGTTCAGTTAGCAAATTTGATGTTAGAAAAAATGTTCGTTCGTTCGTTGGTGGTCAGTAAAGGCAGGTAACTTCATTTTCAATGATATGCTACGAGTTGTTATCTTAGATGGCAAAGGCTAGTAGCCTATATCTTGGCTTAAAACGAGTTTGAATAAAATGGGTGACTTCGTTCATGGTAAAGTATAAGCAGGAACTATGGATCTCCGGTGTGTCAGTTTATGCTTCGAGGGTGGTTTGAGTGTTCAGCTTGTATGCAGCTTCCTTTTTGTGGTGCTAAAGGATTCAGTTCAGGAAAAAAAAAGGGGCTTTTACGGAACAACGGGTTCATGAGTTAGAGTTTTGGGTTGATGGATTTTCTAGTAAACTTGGTATGGTTTTGAGGATTCGAGTTTTGTGTGTTGATAGCCTTGGTGCTCTGGTTTTGGTGTTGTGTAGGTGCTTTTTGGTTAAGATTCTCGAGGTTCAGTTTGGGTTGGCAGATCCTTGGAGTTTGAAATCTAGCTTGGCTAGTAAGAAATTAAGGCTTGGTTGCTTTCTTTTGTTCTGTTCAATTGGGTGTCGTCTGGTCGCGGAGGTTACCCGGGTTGTCTGAGAGAGTAGTGCGGGCGTTGTATCCGCTATTATTAAATCTCTGGTATTTTCTTCCTTTCTGACTTTCGGGGACGAAAGTCTTTTTAGTAGTGGATGATGTAATGACCCTTCCGGTCATTTACATGTTTTCTCTTTCTTGTACCATTAGAGCTTACTTGTAGCGGCCCAAGTCATTTATGGCTTGTCGGGACTGGTAGTTCGGTGCCCGGGCCGTTTGTTTGGTCTTTATGGCCGTTCCTCATTTTAGAGCTTCAACTTTGGAAATCGTTGACTTCCGACAACATTCTTGGTAATACCAAAGAATTAAACCAAGGTTCTAGGTCAAAGGAATCCCTTACTCAAAAGTTCGAGTTAAAGAAATGCCTCGTGTAACACCTCGCCCGTTTGGAAGGTTTAAAGTAACCCGTGCCTTTGGGGTAAGACTAATAGTGTCTAATATACTAATAAGGATGTGTTATGAGGTATTATAACCGCAAAATGGTTGTATGATAAGTTTTGAAGTCAAGCAGGTTGCGAAACAAAAGTCGGAAAAAGTTATTGTAAATTCCTTTAAGGAATTCTCTTCAAATTTGGGTTAAATGTCTTGGGGTGTTTCTCCCTATCTATAAAAAGTTAGTGGGCCCCCAATATACCAAATCAAAGGTCTACAAGTCTAGTTTCCAACGCACTAAACCGTTTGGCCATACGACTTCAGAATAGAGAGACATCAACATTTACGTAAGACTGCGCAAGCAGACACGTCAAGGTGGGGCCCACATCCTAAGTCGGTTTGCCTTTATAAATCAGCTTCTCCTTCGTTTTAAACCCATAAAAATAGACCAAAACCATAGAAAATCAGATATAAACCTTAGAAATAATCCATGGACCTTGATCCTTTCAATTCGGAAGTTTAACGGAAGTTGCTCTACGTCACGAGCTCATCATCGTGGTATAGTTTTCTCGTTGTTTTGGCTCCGTTTGTTTCTACGTCAAGGAGGCAGTTCGTGGAACTGATATTTTTATGGTATTATCATTTGATTATCGGAAGGTAAGGGTTCTAAATCCTCGACTCATTCTTAATTTGAGCTTTAGAATCAATTTCGAGGAGAACTTATTGTTATCGGCATGTTTGTCATATTTTCTTGTCGTATATTATCACAGCTCGTGGTGGGCCCTTATAACAGCATGTTTAGCTTGGTATTTCAAAGCTTTTTGTTGAGGTAACCTTCCTCCTATGACCCTCCTTCGTTATTATATGTTCTAGTATTGTTTGATGGATTTCTGAGCCACGAAGTGGTATTTTGGATCTGTGGCTATGGGCAGCAACTTTGTCATATAAAATTGGGTTGTTATTGTTATATGTTGATGGTGTTAAGGTGTTGGAGGTACTGGGAATTGGTGTGATTCTTATTGGAGTCACATATGATAGTTATTGGATTGAATGACATGAAGTACGCCTTTAAATAGTGCCTCGGGAGCTCGTCGCTCCTTTGAGATGTGAGTTGAATATTGTTGTTGGATTTATCTGCCATTTCTTATTGTTATTGGCCTCATTTTATGCTTTGGAGTTGGCTGGTCGCGAGTGTGACATTAACACCTTATCAAATGGATATGGCTCGTTCTTGCAGCCTCGTCGATTCTAGCAATTATTCCATTACCTTGGTTGGTCAGGCTTCATAGAGACGCTTTTGGGACTTCAATTAAAAGTGTTTTTGTGATTCAGAGCTTCCCGGAGCAGTGTGAGCCTGGACGACGTCGTTCCCGCAGCTAGTCATTGGATGACAGGTAAGTTATGGCTTTCCTACCTAGACTCTGCGTATATAGGCTATAACTGCATTAATTAACATCCTTGGGTGGGTTATTATAGGTTGGTACCCCAGACCTTGTCCACCTTGGTCGTCCGTTATTTCATGCGTTATTTGTAGTATTCGCGTAGTATTGTATATTACCCTTGTGGTCCTGTGTGGCCTTGTATTGACTCTGGAACATAGATGGTGGGTTATTGGGGAATGTCCGCGAGTCCCGGACATAGAGATTATCATTTTAGGCTGGTTATGTCTGCTGAGTAGTTGTTGGGCCTGTACAGGGCTGATAGGAGTTGTTGTGAGCTATTTGGCTACTTTTATATTTGTGTGCGAGCATATCATCCATGAAAAAGGTTTTCCCCTGCATGTTTTATGACAGTTTTGGCTGCGAGCCACTACCGACAGTTTTCCTAAATTTGCATAGCCTTGGGGGAGCATTTTTGGTACAGTTGATGATCGAAAAGGGGATTTTTGGATGTTTTTGCATTGATTTTATTACAAGTATTAGTCTATGCGAGGCAGAGCACCAGACTTGATTTTATTAATGATACTAGTCTCTGCGGGGAAGAGCACCAGACTTGATTTTATTACTGATACTAGTCTCTGCGTGGCGGAGCACTAGACTTGATTTTATTACTGATACTAGTCTTTGCGGGGCAGAGCACCAGACTTGATTTTATTACTGGTATTAGTCTCTGCGGGGAAGAGCACCAGACTTGATTTTATTACTGATACTAGTCTCTGCGTGGCGGAGCACTAGACTTGATTTACTATAGTTTTAGACCCGGTTACGCCCGGGCACCCTTGGAGGGGTTTTTGAGGCATTTTCTACTACTTTAGTCCTGGACAGGGTCTGGGCATGCATATTCGAGACTGGGTCTCTATCTTGATCCCGGACTTGCTTCCAGATGACATGTCTTGATACTGAGTTTTAGTATGGGGTCGGGGACCTCCATGGACCTTGTCGCTCCGAGCCTGGGGCTTCGGGTTGCATGCACCTGAGGGAGGGATATACGGTGGAGTAGAGGTATACGGGCTGAGACCTTCCATGGAACCTACCTGGTGGGCCCGATTGGCATCAGAGGAGGTACATACAGAGGTTATAGTTTACACATCATATCATATCATATCATGCATTGGATTCCACCCTTGTTTGTTGTGTGTTCAATGTACGCTCTGGTAGTATGGGATGCCGGAGGGTTTGCTTTAAACTTGATTGTGTTCCTCGGTTGTATGGGAGTCCGTTGGGACTGTAGGTAGACTATATTTACTCCTATCTTTATTTAGAGCTTGTCTTGGCACTCGGTTAGTGAAGGATTAGTGATGGTTAACCTGTTGAGGTTTCGGTTGTGAGATATCTGATTATTGTGAGGGCTAGGGAGTCCTATCTTATTGAGGCACTTTTGTGTGGCCTTCTGAGCAGAGTGTGAGACTCTGGTTTTATTCTTGTGGGAAGCTGAGTGGTATCTCTCGGTTATTATGGTTTAGTTATTTCATCCTAGGGTGGTACTTGTGAGGTGATTCCCTTGTTATGCTATCATGTGATTGGATTGGTGTTATGATTTCCTTATACTGGTTGATTCCATTTTGAGTATGTTAGACTGCTCTCAGTCTTTTTCTTTTACTTGAGGTTACCGGTATACCGCCATTTTCTCAACTCCCTCTCTACTTACTAATATTGTTGTGCAAGGACTCCAGGTGCGTTCTCCCTTTCTTCACCTGTGATTCTGTGTAATTGTATCTCTGTGCTAGCATGTGTTACTTAAAGCTCTTGGTTATGGATGATCTGTGCTAGCTCCTTGTGCCTTGCTTATTGCTACAGTGACTGATTTCTTGCTATCTGTTACTTACTACTTTTATATCTTATATGCGCTCAGTCGGCCGATGATGCCTACTGAGTACCCGTGGTTTTGGTGCTCATACCACACTTCTGCACTTTTTGGTGCAAATATTAGCTGAGCTTTTGCCGTTGATCACATTGGCGACTCGTGCAGCTTTTGAATCTTTGAGACTAGGGTGAGCGCCTGATGGTCGGGGCTTGTCTACATCTCATATTTTATACTGTTACTCTTTGTATATTCGAAGACAGTTGTACTTATCATTTTGTTACTTCTTGCACTTGTATTCTATTAGAAGCTTTTGTACTATCGATACCAAGTCTTGGGGTTGGTGTAGTTTCATGATGTATATATTCGGGTAAATTGCTTCTGCGTTGTCTTATCTTTACATTCTGCTTCTGCTTATCTCAGCTTGTTGAGCGTATTGGTTAGGTAGTAGCCCATTACTAGTTGTTTCGGGCTATGGGAATTGATTCGCCTACTGGGGGGTTGTAGGTGCCATTATGACTTGAGAAATCGGGTCGTGACAGAATCGAACTACAAGTAGCCTGATTTCCTGAGTTTTTAGATATGTAGGCGGGCTCTGTGTTGAAAACTCGGTTGCATTCTTAAAATTCTTAAAATTCTCTTACTCCCCAGCTTTACGATCTCCCCATAATACAAAACCGACATAGCTTTTAAAGTCCTTAAAAATCAGGCATAAATCGAGCATCTTGAACTATAAGTGGCCTGAATTCTCATGTAACCTGAGATGTGTTGGAAACCTGGTACCAGATTCTGGCCATAAGTCCTTGAAATTGTGCTAGAACTAATCGCTTCCTAGAGATGAATTTGTGGTCAGACAAAATTGGGAACTTCAATTCCCTTGGCCTAGGTTTCTTTACAATCACCCTACCCAAAGGGAGGGGCAGTTGTTGACACCCAATTTTTGCCCTCCACATTATGAGTTAATTTTGAGCTTTTTCATTTTTAAAACAATCTTGAAATAATTATTCTGGTAAAAGTAAATTTTTTTTAAAATTAATCTGGTACCAATCTTGTCATTGGTCAGGATATATCTATCTTGGTTTGGATTATCAAAATTGATTGCGGTGGCTCCTAAAGTGAAGAAAGCCACTTTCCAATCAATTACGACTCCTCACTCAGATATTGATAGTGTCCATGAAGTTCTTGGAGAAATGAAAATTTCTTTCAAGATTTTGAGTAAAATATATATTTTGTATTTAATTATATGGAATTATATAATTTTTACTTAAGAAATAATGTTAAAAATTATTTTTGAGCAAAAACTGTATTTAAATTAAAGAAGCTTCGTCTTTTCGAAATTGGTTTAATATTGAAGATTAATCAAATAATTGGTCTCTTAATTGTAATTTTATTATGAACGAGTAATTATTTTACTTTGTTTTTAATTGAAAAGGCTAGAATAATTAATTTCTATAAGGTCGTCTATTTAATTATGGCCGAATTTCATTAAACCTTTTTAAATTTGGCCGTTTTTTAAATTTAATCTAGCCACATTTTGCAAATGTGGCCATCACATAAATTTTCCATATTAACCATTCTCTCAGCTCACAATTTTGGGCCAAAATTAAACCCAACTTCCACCAGCCCACTCCAAAACTCCTCTGACCCGGTCCAGGCCTGCACCCAACACACCCTTATCACTCCTCTTTCTCGCTTAGAACACACCAGACACACCCTTTACTCTTCTTCCCCAAATAGGAAAAAATGACAACAATAATGGCAGCAACTCTAACGACGCTCCCCTCTCCCCTCTATTTTTGCTTTCATTCGTGCTCATACGTGCGCCCAGCACGAGGATTGTACCAAGAAGGTACTAGGACGATGATGTGGCCTCATCCGCACCCCTCATCGAAACCTTATTGCAAAATCCCGCTCAAACTATATACCAAGATAGTACTATGTGTGAGTTTTAACCTTATCCCCTAATAAGAATTCAAAAATCCTTCACGAAATCTCCAAAAAAACCCTTAAAAATCTTTTATCCCACATCGCCCCTTTGTTCCCAAATCACCCGTTCCTTCTCCTATATAAACTTCACTATTTTCACAGTGAGAGGTAGGCATTCTCAAGGCTAAAAACTCTATAAGACTTATTTTAGCAAGGGATTTTGGCTACAGAAATTCAAGAGTTTTTCGGTGTGGTGAAGTGTTTTCCGACAGAAGCTCGTGAGTCCCGTTTGCTGCTCCGAGAAAGGTAATACCCCTTTATCTTATTAATTTTTATCTATATGTTTTTTTGTTTGTTGTGATTTTAGTTTTAAAATAGTATGTTATATAGCTAAGTTCATGTCTCCTTAGTTATAATTTTGTCTCATGATCTATGTTTTCTTTTACTTGTTATTATATTAGAGTATGGGCAGAGTCAAGTCAAACTTCGTAGGGGTGCTCAAAGTCATTTATTGTAGTCTTTGTGCCAAATATCTCCATTATAAAAAAAATATAATCTGAATGTATGATAAAGTTGAATCGATATCTCCTCTTTTCCTTGCCAATTTAGAAATAGTCAGCTCCTGTATGTTCAAGTGTTCTCGGCAAACTCTCATTCTTAAAATTACTTTTTGCATAATGAAACTTTTTTGATAGTGGCTACATGTTTACTTGATCCCGTCGATTGCGCTAGATTGAGTACCCGAAGCTTGTTATGTGATTTCTCTTGGTTTGAATCTCATCCCTATCTACAGTGTGTGTTTTGTCATCTCGTCAATGTTCTCGCATCATGTTTCCTTTTAAAAATGAATGAATACGTTTTTTTATTGCATTATTTGTTCTTTCAAATTCAATGTTGCATGGAGTCTTACTTTAGTAAAAGTTCTTGAGTTTTAGGATGATAATAGAACAAGTCTCTGGAAAATCTTTGTTTCTTTACTTTGAAAGAGTGAAAAGTTAATTGCATCTTTATGGTTCATATTTGTTTCAAGCAAGGCCTTCGTTACGCCAATGAATGTTAATTTGGCCTCCATCGCCCTTCTACTAACCAATCCTCAAGATGTGACTCCAATCACTAGCTTACCAAAACATGCTCATTTAACTCATTTTTGGAGTTTATAAATGTCACCAACTATCCTAATTCACATGCCCTCACAAGAACGAAAGTCCCAAAAACACACTATGTACAAAGTTAATCACAAGGGACAAATACAAACACTAACACTCACAGGGAAGTTCAAGTGCACACATGTTGAGCCATAGGCTTGCCCTTCATGTAGATTACCACTAATGTAGGGTAGCCAAGCTCGGAATTACCAAGGACGTACGGGTTACGATGTTGGCTAGGGCTAAGGTGAGGATATCATTTGGTTCAAGTGACTACACCTCCCTAATGCTCTTTGTATTCATTTCAAACACCGCTCACATTTTTCAATTTCAACTTCACCTTATTTCTCCCTCGCACAACCCAAGATTTCTCCTTTTTAACTCATGATCATTCACACCTTATATCACCTTCACTTGGTAGCACAAATTTTTGCTTTTCAATTTGCTCGTTAGATTGATCTTTTGGAGCAATTTTCAATTTTTGAAGTAAGGTGCTACCTTGCACTTGAAGTGCATTTCTTTTCTTCTCCTCATTTGATCACATGCACCCCCAAACTTAGGCATTTGCCTATGTTATATTTCGTTTCCCCCCCAAACTTAGGATTTTAGCCTACATTTCATTTTCAAGCAATTAGGTAGAATGGGTGCCAAAATAGAGGTTCCAAAAAGTTCAAGATGTTACAAGGTGCCAAAGGATGGTCACAAGCTCAAAAGGGGTTCACTAGGGTTGATGTCATGGGAAGTGATTTGGGTGAAGTGGCAATCAAAAAGGGCCTAAGGTCATTTTCCAAGCTTAGTTACACCTAGAATTTTGCCTTGAATCACATTTGGATCAGGTTCTAGACGACACACATGCACAAGAATTATTCAACTAAACCTCGCCACACATCGCATGCGAATCATTCAAGAAAGATCATTTAACTTCCTAAACAAGAACAAAGTAAAGCTATTCTACATTATCACCACTAATGAGTCAAGAGTCACAAAAAGATTAATAGAGTTGTCACAAAATCACTCTTCGCCATGCATTTTTCACAAATTTTTTTGGAAGGGTATGCCTATTTCACTTAGCATGCAAGACTACTTCATTGGTACCAAACAAGTCAATTTGCAATCAAAACCTCAAAAGATGAATATTTACCCTTAAGAATGTCGTCACTTAGTCTATCATTGGGTCAATTCATCTATCTAAATTGGCATGGCTATACAAGGTGGATCAACATAAACATCACACTATGGACACATGCGATTCACACATGAGGAAGTGCTAGTCGCACGTGCAACGCACAGGCCAAACAGTAGGCATGTGCGAAGCTCGTGCGGTTTGCACAACGTCAAGTGCAGAACAAATATACCCCCAGCTCAAATAGGTTCACTAGCCTAACGGGTACTCAGACTTTCCCTGGCCCACAACAACCAACATCTCAACTACTATAAAAATTAAAACAAAGAAGTTACAACAAATAAAACTAATAGCTTAAACCATTAACTCCATCCATAGCAATAAACAAACCTACCGAGGGTAAACCAACAATAAAAACAAGCCCGACAAAGGCGCATCAATCACCCCCAACTAAAAACATGCAGTGCCCTCACTGAAACAAAATAAGAGAAGAGTTTGAGGGGGCTCCCTGAAGGGTGCATCAATCAGAACTAGAACTTCTAGGTAAAGAGAGGACCCAGTATCCCTCATCAGCATCATCTTTGCCCTCAGACCCACATAGCTTCCTCAGAGTGCTCATCATCTTCGTGAGGAACTTTCTTTGCATCCTGTCGTGGTCCTTTTGATTTTTATGTCACCTTTCCACCTTATCCAACCACTCCTTGATGTGCTGATGTTGGCTTGCTACACTAGCTAGTGTAGGGCCACTACAAGTGGTGAAGGCAGCCGGTGTGGTGGAACTCTCACCTGGACCCGAGGGTATTCTTGCTACAATCTGATGAAGATGGGCATCCATGCCATAGACTTGGCTGGAGATGTGGCAGAGTGTCGGAGGCCGAACTCTTAGAGGACCAATAGCCTCAGCAGCAGTGGCTGACTCACGTGCCTCGCTAGACTCAAATGATATATCAAATGATGATGAGTCCACGTCTATCTTCCTCTTCTTTGATGCTTGCATAGGGCCTCTCTTCTTCAAAGGGTGGATCATTTACTCGGGCTTACTCTCATTCTTTTTATCCTTCTTGGTGACCCCAGCTTAGTAGCACAAGTATGTGATCAACAAAGGGAAAAGCAGAATCTTGTTACCTCCGAGCAATACTTATTGAATTTCATGCACAATCAATTGCCCCACATTCACCGGGAGTCCCTCCATTAGAGCACAAATCACCTTTGCTTTGTCAGTGGTCACGTCAGACTCATTCTAGGATGGCATAACTCAGGCACAAATGATCGAAATCCAAGTGCGGGCTTCGAGGTTAAACTCGGATGACTCGATCCTTGTATTCAATGCTATCCATTGTGGGATCTCACCATCATGCAAATGTTCCACAAACCACTCAGGCCCCTTTTTTGTAGCTCGGGCTTTGTAGGTGACATTGTCAGCATTCGAGAGGTTGTAATATCCATTGATCAACTCCGGATCAAAGCAAACCAATTTTCCCCGCACCTGCACCATCAAGTTGTTGGCAAAGTCTGTCTCAGCCGTATTGGCATAGAAATCTTGGACAACGGCAAAGTTTTCCTTGATAGGTTTGGCGGTGAAGAAAATCCACCCGCTGTCAACCAACTTCCTATAGAAGTCGGTCTATTTCTCCTCCAATTCATCCAACATGATACCTTGCTCCCTCGTGATTGTCTTCATCAAGAGATGATCATAAAGTTGGGAGCACTTGAGGGAGACGAAGGTTCCTTGGTCAAAGTACTATTCACCGGCCACTAGGTTGGCATCTTCGTGTGCAATTTCGGCCATTTTCAAGCTTAAGGTACCTACACAAGGATAAACATTGTCAAACAAAAAGATAGGCATGTAAAGCAATGTATTAGGATCAGATTAGGCCAAATAAACAAGCCAAAATGATTCCAAGCAAAGCTGGGCAGAGTTGCTATTTTTGGGGTAGTGAAAATTGGGCATCGCGATCGCAACCCTATCCGTCGCGTTTGCGAAGACAAAATTATTTTTTTAGAAAATTAAAGCATCACAATCGTGGAATAGGGCATCACGATCGTGAGGCTCAGAGAATTTGGTCATTGCGATCGCGGGCTTTGGGCATCGCGATCGCGATGGTCATCGTTTTACTCGGAAAATTCAGTTTAAGCATTTTGACGAACAGGTGCCTTGCACCCTTTTGCACACCATTTTTACATCACATGGGCATCACTTTTTACCCCAAAAATTAGTAAACCAACAGATTTATAACCCCCCCACTATATTTTACCCACAATTTCATACCCAACATCCAATTTACACATTATGAAGAAAGCAAAGATTGACACCCAATTGGGTGTTTGAAGCACTTACTTTAACACAATGAGGGTAGATTGAAGAAGAAAAAGCAGAGATCATACCTGAGGAGTTGCAAGGTGCTTATGAAATTGAAGTTGATGGTGGATTTTTATTCTCGCCTTCGGAAGAGAAAAGAAGCCAAGTTTCAAAGCAAATTTTTGCTTTTGAAACGGCTTATTTGAACTTTAATACCCAGAATTTGTTTGGTGCCTCGCGATCATGTGGCCTTATCATGCGATCGGGATGAGTTAAGTAACCCAAATTTCTGCGATTGTGAAGTTATTACGCGGTCGTGATGAGTCAGAGAAAATTTCCTCATCGTGATCACAATGGTCAAGCGTCGCGATCGTGAAGCTTTAGCATCTATTGAATTTCTGAATTTTTGCACAGTGCACTATTTTGTCGTGCTATGCCAGGTGCGACAGGCACTTTGTGAGGTGAGAAATGCACCACATCTGCATATGCCAATGTTTTTTTTCAATATATTATTTGAGTGTTCGATGGCATGTGCGACAGGCACTCTTCCAGGTGTGAAAAACAAATTTTTCAAAGATATTTTTGGGTGCTTTTCAACACTTGGTTCCTCTTCTCCTCCCTTGGGCATCTAGAACACACCAAAATGAAACAAAAAGTGAAGTAAAGTCTAAAAATGATGGGTTGCCTCCCATCAAGCGCATAATTTAACGTTGCGGCGCGACGCCGGCTACCTCACCATTGAGATTTCCACTTAGAAGATTTGAACCTTCGACCCAAATTTGAATCGAGCTTCTGGTGAAAGTCATGGGTGAAGGTGTGAACATGAGAAGGCCATTTTCTTGGTGTCACATTTTGCACTTTTTAGCCTTCAAGTGAGGAAGGTCTCCTTGCTTTCTGTTCATGACAACTTTAAAACTGGATAAACTTTTATCCATCCTCCTTCCAAGGTCTTCCAAAAGCTTGATTACTTCGACTCTCATCCATTCAATCAAACTCAAGGTTGACAAGTGGTTGGAGTAAGACTTGGGCGTCTCCACCTTCAAACTTGTCTCATTTATAGCATTCTCACTTTCGAATGAACTAGAGTTTTTCGCGATGAACCATTGCAACTCTAGTATCATTCATTTATTTTAGGCATCGTGATCCTTGTATGGATTAGTTGGTTTCCACAACACCTTCAAGCTACGAGCTTCCCTTATGTCTTCCTCTTTGATAGGGAACAACTCAAAACTACTACCCATAATTGTGCACCTGTCAACACGAGCTTTCAAAACAATTTCCAATTTTGGATAGCAATTTCAAGCATCCTCTCTTTTTGCCTTCTCTTAGCATGCCTTTTCAACAATACCTCAAACATTAGTAGCATTCTCTAGCATTGTTCCCCATAGGCCTCAAGTTGGTGAGCTTGGTTTAACACCCATTCTAGGCTCACAACCTCACCCAATATAAATTTATCCTCTTGTTAGGGTTCAAGCACCACCGGTACGGATTCATTTTCGAGCGATTCCATGTTTTGCAAATCTTCATCATCGTCCCCAAAGTGAATTTGATTGATCTTGATGTTCGAGATATGTTCATTTGCTTGGCTTGGAGGTTTTTCTTCATCAATTTGACCGGAAGGGGTAGATAAATCTTCCATGAGTTGTGTGGCATGATTTTTCTCCTTTTCTTCTTTAGCTCTTGCATCCACAAAGTCTTGATTTATGGATTACATATCCTCCTCTATGATATCTTGCTTGGCCAAGAGAGTATGAACCATGGTATATAGGCTTTCAGGGTAGGTGTTTTCTTCATCATCTTGAGCAAAAGGAGTGTACAAATCCGCCATGGTTTGTTCGGACCCTCCTCTTGGGTGTCTAGAGAGGTTAGGAGGGTTTAGAGCTTAGCCCATATGCCTTCATCGCTTGCTAATTCATGGTTCCTGTTAAGATCACAAGCACCACTAGCAACATCGTTAGCATGAGAGGGGGGAGGATAGTCATTAGGGAAATTGCTCCAATGTCCATCATGACCACCACACAAATAGCAATTTCGCCCAACATAGGGACATGAAAGTGAATACCTTCCTCTCGTAGGGCCAATCTTACATTTCCGCTGAAGGTGGGGTCCTCCACAATAACAACAACGATCAATATCACAAGAGTTGCAACCACCAACACCTCTATCATTTCGAGATGCCATGAAATCAAACAATAAAATAAAAATACGCAAAAGAAAAAAAACAACTATTCACAAAAATTGAACTAGAGTAAGTAAACTTAAATCCTAAACTAACTCAATACGCCAAATTGTTCCCCAGCAACGGCTCCATTTTTTATAACGCTCAAATTGTGCTCTCCAATTAGGAGGTCACGACGATCGCATAGTCAAAACAAAATTTATAATTCCCAACGAGTGTCGAGGTCATTCCCAAGGGAACAATGTAGTCGCGATCGAGTTAATAAAGAATCTAAGCAACTTATTGAAGTTCAATTAGGAAAGGGGAAACGATAAAATAAAAAGGAGGGTTTTAACTACACTAAAAGATAAAAAACAAATAAAAGATAGATTGATCAATGGCTTTCCTTGTTTTCATCAAGACTTGCACCCGATTGACAATTAGGTAGTCTTTGTCATAGGTGTGGAGTGCTATCTCTCAATCAGCATCCACATTTCTGAATGATTTCGGTTAGAACATCATTCGGTGTGATAAACAAGCTACCAATTAACTTGGGGAGGTCAACCTATTTCTAAATCGGACCCTTAAACGAGATATTCCACGATTAGAGCTATGTCTAGCCTCCAATCTAGATGGACTCTCAAGTACCCACTTTTGAATCTTCCCAGATTTAGGGAAATTCTCTCTCGAGCAATAATCCAAATCAAAAAACTAATTCAATATTTGCAACCATTGACCATAAATTCAAGCAATGTAAGATTCAAGAGACCCAAATAATCAAACAAGAACAAATCTATATATGAATTCAATAACCCACAAAGTATTATCTTTAATACAACCCCAAAATCTCAAGTCAACAATACACCAAATAAATAGAAATTAAGAACAAGAGTTTAAGAATGGAATCTAAAGATTTACAATAAAGAGCATCCAAATCTTCACTCCTATGGTGTTGATTGATGAACCTTGCTACCAAGTTTGCTCAAAAGTTCTGAAAATAGCCAAAGATATGTTTCAAGATGGCTTGGAAGTGTTTTATGTGAATTGGGGTTTCCAAAAGGTGAAATTTCCATTTATGTCCCCGCAGTTGATGATGCCTTCATCGCTATCGCATGATCAGTCCTCGTGGTCATGAGGCTTTAGTTGTTCCTTCATCACTGTCGTGTGGATTCACTTTCGCGGTCGCGTGGCTGTGATTTCCTGTGCATCGTCGTCACGTGCCTTGTAGTTTGCGGTCGCGATGGCTTGCTTGTTTCATTGTGCATCGCGATCGTGTGCCTTAGGTCTCACGGTTGCGATGGTCAATTTGATGCCAGTGATCAGCAGCTCCTCTTTTTTCTCCATTTGACTTGTTTTCACTTGAATCTTTCTTGAACACTTCTAAAATACAGAAATCTGCAAAATAGAAGAAATTCGTGTCAAGTTGCACTATTTATCCACTTCATACTAGCAAAAGCATAAAATTAGAAGCTAAATAAGTAGGTAGAATACCAACTTATCATATGACATATTTGATTAAATTATTTTTAGAGATGACAAATAGTGGAAGAGACTCTTGCATTATTGATGTATGATTGCAATTTGCTAGTATAGTAGTGGTGAGTTCAATACTTTATTTTTTTGGTCATATTCTTTTGAATTTTTTTCTTTAATCTTGAAAGTTATATCCTAACTTTTTTAATTTTATCTTGAAGGTTCAAGTTTAAGTGGTCAACCATGCCTCTTAATTCTAAAGCTTACTCCTCACATGTTTGGGAATATTATGTGGTGATTCAAGATAATGAAGAAGGGCGTAAAACAAAGTGCTTGGCATGTGGTTTGATTCTTAATTGTCATCCAAAAATGTATGGCACATTTAGTTTGTGTAAACACATTAAGAGGTGTCGTGAGAATCAAGAGAGGCAGCTTCGTCTTAATCGTTAAGCACTTGAGCTTATGGTTTGAACTTTGAATATTTTAAGACTCATTTTGACATTTGAGACTGTTGCTACTATTTTTAATGCTCTTTGGGTGATGGATTTAGACTGCTAAGTGTGTATTTTGATGGTTGTATTTTAAGACAGCTACTATTATTTTTATGTTGTTGGTTGCTACTAATTTACTACTGTTTTGATGATTGTATTAAATTATTTTCATGTTTTGTTTTAGTGTGATGTGCGCTGGGATAAACAACTGCTAGCTTGCTACTGTTTTTATGTGCATTTGAATTATGAGCTATCTTAATTCGTAAACATATATAGGAAGCTGTAAGTTGTGTTTCCAGAACCTGTCTGAATACAGAACAAAACTGGTTAGTTTTTGAAAATGTATGAGCTATTTTTTGAGTTGAACGCCACAACACTAATTAATTTATATATAACACAAATTAAAGTAGTTAGTAGTAGTAGTATAATATTATTAATTATACTACACATTTTGAGATGATAGATTTAATCTAAAGTTCAAATTGCTTATTGCAGCATTCGTGTGATACTGACTTGCTTTGCCAGCTATGAAACAAATTTTAATTTGTTGCACACATCAATTGGGTCATTAATGAATGGGGAAGTGAGTGCAACAAGAACAATTCTTCCCTTGTGAATTTTATATAATATTGCTTCCATTTCACACATACAGAATATATGAATTAATTCCAGCTTTCAGAATTGTCGCACTTTATAGTCCTACAAATTGATCTTAAAGTCGAAAGGTTATTTCCAGAAGAAAATCTAAGATTTAAAGACCACAGGTTTCACGTGCTCCATTTTTAGGCTATACATTCGCCTTTGGGTGTTTCCTAGAGCAGCTTAAAGAGACGTGGGTTCACTTCCTGCTAGGCTTTATCTTAGTAGGTGTTTTCACTCTGGGCCAGCTAAACTTGCTCTAATCTAGTGTGCGTGATATCTAATTTGCGTAAAATGGCCACTAGATTTAAAAAATGGTCCATTTTGAAGTAAAACACGTGAACTGTTTTTTTTAAATTTTGAAAAATAGCCTATTTTACAAATAGAAAATAGCCCATTAAGCAGGCCCAAAATCAAAATAATTGAATTTGATAAACCAAAACTGAACTGAACCAAAATTGGAAAAACCAAACCAAACTGAATTTAATTCGGTTTGGTTTTCGGTATCCCCTTTCCCATAACCGAAAACTGAAAAAACTGAACTGAAATTTTAAAATTCGAATCGAATAACTGAATGCCCAGCCCTACCTAAAACTGATGATTTTTTTAAAGTTTGCAGGAACTACTATGCAAGAAAGATCAACGACATCCTCAGATCCTTAGCAAATCAAGAATTGCAATGAACATATGTTGTTCAAAAGTGAAAAAGGAGTCGATACATCAACAAAGGTGAAGGTGATATTTTCTATAACTACCCTATGGACCATTGCATTCATATTGCACCATATTGCATTGCATCATATTGTATTGCATCATACCATATTGCATCATACTGTATTGCATTACATTGTCTCATACTGCATCATATTGTATTGTGTATTGTATCATGTTGCATTGTATCACATTGCATCATGTCACAAGGACCATGTCGGAAGGACTATGTAGAGAAGACCATGTCGCAAGGACCATGTCAGGAGGACCATGTCGAGAGGACCATCATCATCAATTACTGCAGGCATATGCTTGCCGCAAAGATTATTTCCCTCTACCGGCCAGTTTTAAGAGAATAACATTCAGAGGCGTACCTAAGTCGCACTTGGTGCGCAGGATCGACCCAAAATCATGTATATCTAATATCACGTGGAGACGATGGAGTCTGACACTGAGGATATTTGCACCTGCATATTCATGCCACGTAGAAGCGATGGAGTCTGGCATTAGGAACACTTATATTCAATATCACGTAGAGATGGCAGAGTCTGACGTTAAGGATATTTGTGCATTTGCATCCTTATGGCCACATAAAGGCGATGGAGTCTAACATCGAGGATATTCGTACATCCAAAAGAGGTATTTATATTTGATCACGTGGTAAAGGCCTTTACTACCCTTAAGATCAAATGACGCCTGCCATCCGGGATAAGGAAAGCATATAGTCTGAAGGAGGTCTAAAATCAGATGATGAACTAGATTTTCCAGAAGTTAACGAATCGAAGGTGGTTTGTAAGCCACAACCATGTCTGAAAATAGATAGTGTGCAAGATTGCCTAAATTTTACAGCCCAAGAGTTATCTGTAAGATGCAATGATATCTGAAACTGGATAGTGTGCGAGAACAACTAAGAGTTAATAGTTCAAGGGTAATTCGTAAGTCACAATAATATCCAAAATTAGAAAAAAGTGCAAGACTACCAAAGATTAACAGCCCAAGGGTTATCTATAAGCCGCGATATATCCATGTTGATATTGCATAGGACTACTCAAAGGTTAACGATTAAAGAGAAATTTGTAAGTCATGTTACATCCAAGATCGGATAAAAGTGCAGGATTACCTAAAGACTGGAAATTCAAAGGACATTTGTAAGCCACCGCTATCTAAAGTCGGATGATGTGTAAAATTACTCAAAAGTTGACAATTCAAGGGACATCAGTAAGCCGTCTCTATCCAAAGTCGAATGATGTGCAAGATTACTTAAGGTTTGACAATTCAAGGGATATCTATAAGTCGCATCGATACAAAAAATATGCAAGATTTATCTGAAGTCATATGCAAAGATTATCGCCGAACAGCCGAGATTGCCATCATATCAGAGACTACAACAAGTGATTACGAAGACCGTCATCTCCAATGTCCAAGAATGTCACCTCATTTGAAGAATCATCATATTCAATCATCACAAAGGCAGTCTTATTCGATGTTCGAGAAGGCCATCATGTCTATATCATCTTGAAAACCATTGTTCCCTAAGACAAAGACAAGAAAAGATGGCATATTCCCCCGAATTCAACGTATGTGGAGATGAAGTGCGAACTACGTTAAAAAGGACATCACACGACATGAATGAATTAGGACATAGTCCAAAAGGGAGGTGAAGAAACTATCTCTCCACATGGAATTATGTTATTACTAACCATCTTATTTTGAGATATTGACGAGAGCATCCGAGGGGATGAAATTCTCTAAACAAAAACCACAAGCACGGACTACGCTAAAAAAGGATGCAGCACAACATGGAACTTTTTCTTAGCAGCGAATTGGGACATAGTCAAAAGAGGAATATCAAACTCTTTGGACGCTAGCTGAGGGAAAACTTCCACCGCCATCAAACCACACCCCTATCAGAAGGCATGTGGGTTTTTCTATTATTGGGTCTTAGTTTCACATCCAGCATATTTCTGAATTCACGTTGTAAGCAATATCCCCTCTTTTTCAAATCCGGGTTACAAACACCTAGAGCTTTGGAAATTATGGCCAGATAAATTCTTACTTATGGGTGTGAAGCGCACCACATTCATAGTTGAGAGGTTACAAGCCTTTTTTCTATAGTTCAACTCATTTGTCACTCATCCCGAGCCAAAGGTTATCTTAACATAAAAATTGCCTTTTTCACCGATTGAATCGAACTACAAGCAGCCCGATTCCTTGAGTTTTGAGATATGTAGGAAGGCTCTGTGTTGAAAACTCGGCTGCATTCTTAAAATTCTCTTACTCCCCAGCTTTTCGATCTCCCCATAATCCAAAACCGAGATAGCTTTTGAATTCCTTAAAAATCATGCATAAATTGAGCATCTTGAACCATAAGTGGCCTGAATTCTCATATAACCTGAGATGTGTAGGAAACCCGATACCAGAGTTTGTCCATAAGTCCTTGAAATCGTGCTATAACTAATCGCTTCCTAGAGATGAAATTATGGTCGGACAAAATTGGGAACTTCAATTCTCTTGGCTCAGGTTTCTTTACAATCACCCTACCCAAAGGGAGGGGCAGTTGTTGACACCTTATTTTTGCCCTACACATTATGAGTTAATTTTGATCTTTTTCATTTTTAAAACAATCTTGAAATGATTATTCTGGTAAAAGTAAAATATTTTCAAAATTAATCTGGTACCAATCTTTTCATTTTGAGTAAAATATATATTCTGTATTTAATTATATGGAATTATATAATTTTTTACTTAAGAAATAATGTTAAAAATTATTTTTGAGCAAAAACCGTATTTAAACTAAAGAAGCTTCGTCTTTCCGAAATTGGTTTAACATTGAAGATTAATCAAATAATTGATCTCTTAATTGTAATTTTACTATGAACGAGAAATTATTTTACTTTGTTTTAAATTGAAAAGGCTCGAATAATTAATTTCTATAAGGTCGTCTATTTTAATTATGGCCGAATTTCATTAAATCTTTCTCAATTTGGCCGTTTTTTAAATTTAATCTTAATGTGGCCATCACATAATTTTTTCATATTAACCATTCTCTCAGCTCACAATTTTGGGCCAAAATTAAACCTAACTTCCACCAGCCCACTCCAAAACTCCTCTGACCCAGTCCAGGCCTGCACCCAACACACCCTTATCACTCCTCTTTCTCCTCTGTCTCGCTTAGAACACACCAGACACACCCTTTACTCTTCTTCCTCAAATAGGAAAAAATGACAACAATAATGCCAGCAACTCCAACGACGCTCCCCTCTCTCCTCTATTTTTGCTTTCATTCATGCTCATACGCGCGCCCAGCACGAGGATTGTACCAAGAAGGTACTAGTACGATGATGTGGCCTCATCTGCACCCCTCATCGAAACCTTATTGCAAAATCCCACTCAAACTATATACCAAGATAGTACTATGTGTGAGTTTTAACCCTATCCCCTCATAAGAATTTGAAAATCCTTCACGAAATCTCCAAAAAAACCTTGAAAATCTTTTATCCCACATCGCCCCTTTATTCCCAAATCACCCGTTCCTTCTCCTATATAAACTTCACTATTTTCACAGTGAGAGGCAGGAATTCTCAAGGCTTAAAACTCTATAAGACTTATTTTAGCAAGGGATTTTGGCTAGAGAAGTTCAAGAGTTTTTCGGCGTGGTGAAATGTTTTCTGGCAGAATCTCGTGAGTCCCGTTTGCTGCTCCGAGAAAGGTAATATCCCTTTATCTTATTAATTTTTATCTATATGTTTGTTTGTTTGTTGTGATTTTAGTTTTAGAATAGTATGTTGTATATCTAAGTTCATGTCTCCTTAGTTATTATTTTGTCTCATAATCTATTTTTTCTTTTACTTGTTATTATATTAGAGTATGGGCAGAGTCAAGTCAAAGTTTGTAGGGGTGCTCGAAGTGATTTATTTGTAGTCTTTGTGCCAAATATCTCCATTCTTAAAAAATGTAATCTGAATGTATGATAAAGTTGAATCGATATCTCCTCTTTTCCTTGCCAATTTAGAAATAGTCAGCTCCTGTATGTTCAAGTGTTCTCGACAGACTCTCATTCTTAAAATTACTTTTTGCATAATGAAACTTTTTCGATAGTGGCTACATGTTTACTTGATCCCGTTGATTGCTCTAGATTGAGTACCCGAAGCATGTTATGTGATTTCTCTTGGTTTGAATCTCATCCCTATCTACAGTGTGTGTTTTGTCATCTCGCCAATGTTCTCACATCTTGTTTCCCTTTAAAAATGAATGAATACGTTGGTTTATTGCATTATTTGTTCTTTCAAATTCAATGTTGCCTGGAGTCTTACTTTAGTAAAAGTTCTTGAGTTTTAGGATGATAATAGAACAAGTCTCTGGAAAATCTTTGTTTCTTTACTTTGAAAGAGTGAAAAGTTTATTGCATCTTTATGGTTCACATTTGTTTCAAGCAAGGCCTTCGTTACGCCAATGACTGTTAATTTGGCCTCCATCGCCCTTCTCCATCTTCCCCTATATGTCACGTTTGGGTTGTTTCTCTTTAAGATACATTATACGCTAAGTTCAATATGTTTAATTTACCAAGCAAATTCAACTCTTTCTTTTTGCTTAAAGTCGGATAAATTTTTTGTTGCTAAGTTTGAACTTTGAAAAGCAACCTTGAATGTATTATGTTCCATTAGTCGTTAACATAAATGGGAGAAGTATGATATAGTTTCTTGAATTAGCTCATGTATGCTTATGCTACTTGAAGCAGTGTTCTGGGAGGCGGGCGCTTCACCGCTTAAAGCGGCGAAGCGAGGCGAAGCGAGGCAGTGTCGAGTCGCTGCTGTGATGCGCAGGCAGCTTCGCTAAGCGGCCGCTTCTAGGGCTGAGGCGACGAAGCGTAGCGAAGCGCGAAGCGAGGCGAGGCGGGCGCTTTATGGTGACAGCCATTTAAAAGGTCTATTTTGGTATTTTACATTTTAAAAAAAAGGAAACAGACATCTAGGGTTTCTCTCTAGCTGCTGGTGACATTTGCGACCTCTTCAGGTAACTTCTTCTCTTCTTCTCTTCTTCACTTCTTCTCTTCTTCTCCTCTTCTCTTCTTCTCCTCTTCTCCTCTTCTCTTCTTCTCTTCTTCAGTTCTTTTCTTCTTCTTTGCTGCGGTCTGCGATTTTTTTTTTCATCTTCTTCTTCTGTTCTTCTTCAGAGGCGAGGCTCTGTTTTTTTTTCAATTTTTCTCTGTTTTTTTCTTCAAAGTTCAAACTTGCTCTGTTTTTTTTCTTTCCAATTTTGCTCTGTTTTTTTTTTAAGTCAGCAGTCAGCACTTTTTTTTTTTCAATTCTGATTTGCTTCTTAATTCTTAAATCTTAACAGTGATTCAAAATGTCTGATCCGGCTTGGAAATATGGTACGAAAGCTGATCCGAACAATAGGTCTAAAGTTACATGTATTTTCTGTAACAAGACGTTTAATGGTGGAATTTTTCGCCATAAACAACATCTTATTGGTTCTTATAGTGATGTAATTGGCTGTTCAAATTGTCCGGATAATGTGAGGAATGAAATAAAGGAGTATGTTGAGGGAAAAGGGGATCTAAAACGTCAAATGTTATCTCAACCACCAATAGTTACTAATCTTGATGATGATGATGATGAAATGGAAGAAGGAGAAGCTGCTGATTTGTCACTTCCTTCAAAATCACAAAAACAATCACAGAATGCATCAGCAGTCTCTTCAAGTTATGGATCAACCGGTAGGAAAGGTCCAATAGATTGTTACTTTCCTAAGAAGCCAGTAGATATTGCAGGGACAAATGGTAAAAAGAATGTGCATGATGTGGCTAAAGGAGTTCTGAGGGATCGTGCAGTTGCGGCCTTTTCACGGTGGTTGTATGATGCAGGGCTTCCCTTCAATTGTGTCAATTATACCGACACTTTTGGAGCCTTCATTGAAGCCGTAGCCCAATGTGGTCCAGGTATGAAGCCTCCCACTTATCATGAAGTTAGTGTCACTTATCTAAATAAAGAAGTGGAAGAGACACAAAAACTTGTGGAGGAGCATCGGCTTGAATGGAACAAATTCGGATGTTCCATTATGATGGATAAGTGGACAGCAAGAACCGGAAAGATGATCATAAATGTGTTGGTGAATTCTCCTAAAGGAAGCTTATTTCTTGAATCCATTGATGCGAGCGACTCGTCTACTGATTCCATCAAAATGTTCTCCTTGTTTGAGAGCACCATAGAGAAGATTGGAGCAGAGAATGTTGTTCAAGTGGTTACAGATAATGCAGCTGAAAATGTTAAAGCAGGTGATATGTTGAAGGGAGTGTTCCCTCACATATATTGGACTCCATGTGCAGCTCATTGTATAAACTTGATGTTCGGGGATATTTTCAAGGAAAGACCCTTCCAAGATGTTTTCACTAAGGCAGTTAGGGTGCATTCTTACATTGTCCAAAGGCCTTTGTTGTTGAATATGATGAGAAGATTCACTAAACAAAAAAACTTAGTGAAACCTGGCAAGACTAGATTTGCTACTGCTTTCTTGACCTTGCAAAGAATGCACATACAAAAGGGCAATTTGAGAACCATGTTCACTTCAGATGAATGGAATAATAGTAAATTTGTAAAAGAAGTGAAAGGAAAAGAAGTTGCAAGGATAATGCTTTCTTACACCTTTTGGAACAATGTTGTTTATGCTCTTAAAGTCAGTGGTCCCTTGCTTAAAGTTCTTCGTTTGGTAGATGGTGAGGCAAAACCATCCATGGGTTACATTTATGAAGCGATGGATAAGGCTAAGGAGGGTATTAAAAAGTTCTTTACTGATGAGCATAAATATAAGAAGGTCTTTGAGATCATTGATAAAAGGTGGAAGGATCAACTCCATCAACCGTTGCATGCGGCTGGTAATATCTTGAACCCATCACTCTATTATAAACGTGAGAATGATTTGCTGAATAAGAAACTGATGGAGGGATTTCATAAGTGCATTGAAAAGTTGGTTGTTGATGAAAAAGTTCAAGATAAAATAACCGATCAGATTAGTACTTATTGCTCTGCTGATGGACTTTTTGGAATACCATTGGCCGTAAGACAAAGAGACAGAAAGTCACCAGGTGAATGACTCCTTCTATGTTTCTTTTGAGTTAACAGTAACACTTCAAGTTGTTTCTTTATAATTTGTTGCTAAATTTTGAACGATTATTCTACTTTAATAGTTGAATGGTGGAGGTTTTATGGTTCAGAAGCTCCAGAGTTACAAAAGTTTGCCATCAGAGTTTTGGGTCTAACTTGTAGCTCATCTGGGTGTGAGAGAAATTGGAGTGTGTTCGAACATGTAAGACTTAGAGGAAAGCTTTATATCCCAAATGTCTCAAGTCTTAACTCCTACTAATTACTTGTCAATATTTATTTGCAGATTCATACCAAGAAGAGGAATAGACTCACCCTAAAGCGCCTCAGTGACTTGGTGTTCATAAAATACAATAGAACATTAAGGCGTCGTTACAGAGCTCGCGATGAAATTGATCCAATTAGCTTGGACAATATTGATGATGCCAATGAATGGCTAACTGGAGTTGAGAATGCTGAAGATGAACCAATTTTTAAGGAAGATTCTACTTTCACTTGGGGTGTTGTTGCCGAGGCAAGTGAAGTTGAGCAGAACCGTTATGGTTTAAGGGGGAATACTTCAAGTTCAAGCTTACATAACAAGGGAAAAGAAGTAGCTACTTCAACTTCAAGACTAGTTGATGAAGATGATGAAGTTGAAGATGATGAGCAATATAATAATGATAATGAAGGAATACAAGATTTAGATGATCTTGGACTTGATGAAGTAGAGCTTTAGAAGAACAAGAATTAGATGTTGTCATGTTGAAATCTATGGTTTTTCTGCACTATTTTGTGGTTGTTTTGTAGTTGCTGATTTACTGTGTTACTGCTATGTTTTTAGGCTTTTTTTAAAAAAAATTGCGCTTCACCTTAATGAAGCGGGCGCTTCGCTTCACGCTTCGCTTAAAGCATGAAGCGGAGCCTTGTCGCTTTTTCCCGCTTCACGCTCCCCAGAACACTGACTTGAAGTATGTTCTGTCAAATATGACCCTTTGGTTTGTTTACTTTAAATTCTTTCTCTCTTTGAAATCTATAGCTGGGGAGTATGTCACTGTTTTATCCAAAAAGAATCTTCTGTTTTTCCCTTTAAGTGATGTATGATATTTGGTTCCTAAAGTGGGTAGAGAGTGTGATTAGCTGGATGTATTCTTCACAATTTATATGTGTATTTTTCGATCGTTCCTCGTAAGTTTTTGGTCTATTTGTGTTTGAAAGTCAATATGTAAGTAAGAAATGGCTATTCTAAGATGGTGGTAGAAGTCTGTTCTTAGAAAATCAATGATTGATAAGGTTTAAAGCTCTCTTCCTAAGTTCTTTTCTGAAAAATGACATCGAACCAAATTCTCCCTGTAATATCAGCAAATTTTAATGTGTTATTCTTAAAGACATAGGTTGTTGTGTCTGCAAATAGTAGAAATGGAATTGAGTATATCACTTTAAGGTGTTAAGCATGTTTCTTGCGTATCATGAGTGTGGCTTCTTGGTTAGTTTATTCTCCGAATTGATCCAGTTTGATTGATTTTTGGGACCTTGATGTTCATATAACTAGATCACCTAGACATCTTGAATAGATGAAGAACTACATCTGCATTAACTATGAGGGATAGGATGGTTAATTCCTTTGAAATTATTAGTTCTTTTGCACATCACTTGGTTTGAAGTTTAGTTGTATTGATTTGTTTTGGTTGGAAAGAATAACTATAAGATTTCAGATGTATATCCTTTTCTGATAACTATGTGTTCAAAATAATAAGATCAAAATATAGCATATGTACCCTTAGTTCTCATGCATAATTACCCTTATGAGATTCAAAACTTCTCCCTCTCCCCCTGCATATAATTTTTATTATTATTATTTTATTTTAATTTTAATTTTACAATACTGATGATAGTTTCCCTTTGCTAATCCTTTCTTCTTTACTTTTTACGCATGAATCACCATGAGTCCAATGGACTCGAGATACTCTTTGCATATTCCTTGAGTCGTCTCTATCCCAACAAGCAGCATGCAAGAAAAATGAATAATCGTCCGGGAAGCTAATATACAAGATATACAACTGGTATACAAATGAAGAATGGACACAAAGTCCAAAATCTGGACAGCCTTTAAATGGGCCAAAAGGGGCCCAAATCTCAACTCTTCTTTTATTTTCATTATATTGTATTTATTTCAATTACATGATTGACTAACTTTAATTTAATCTCAATAGATCCCCTAAAGTATCGTCATTTTAATTTCATCTTTGTTTTCTTCCTTTAACATGTTTTGTTTGAATTTAGCCATGTAATTTAGCTTGTGTTAAAAATGAGAAGAAAAAATGAGACTTTGTGCCAATTTGCCCAAGAAATAAATTATTTTATAAAAAATGCATTCTTTTTCCCATTCATGTGCTAATCTAGGCTTAAAAGAAGTCGTTAATATCGTAAAAATGCTTTCTTCATTTTAATCAAATTTTCTAATAAGTTTAAATATCTCTTTGCTCGTCATTTTTTCTCAAATTAGCTAAAATAAATTTCTCAATTTTAGTCATGTCAATGCCAAGTGACCGTCTCATATTGATTTTGGGCTCAATATATCTTCTTTAAAAAAATGAGCTTTATTTTCTTTCAACTTTAATACTTGCATAAATTAGTGAAGAAATCCCTTAATCCCTTTTAGCTTAAAATTAGTATTTCTTTAAAGCATTTTTCTCAAAGTTGCATTTTTTTTATCAATCTCTTTCCTTTAAAATAACTATTTCTCCAAGTAACTCAATAACTTACAACTCTATTTATTTTTACACTTTTAATTTAAAAAGAATAAAAAGTTGTTCAAATTCTTTTCTTCAAATAATGTTTCCTTAAACAATTATATTTTTCTAAAATAAATTATTTCCTTTAAGTTGAAATTATGCCATGTTTAAAGTCTTCAAATATTTTTTAATTTGTTGCAAAATTAGTCATCTTTATCAAGTTAGTCAAAATTATTTTGGTCAACCATTTTAACAGACGTTCTTAAGTGCCTTAAAACCCTTCTTAAGACATTACTTGAACCCTTACCCATTTTCTCTAGATCTTAAAGATTTATTTCTGTTTTTAAGTCTTTGAAATTCTTTTAAGTTTTCTTAATTTCTTTATAAAAATTAAGTGGTGACTCTGTTTGTTTTAGAATTATTTGAAAACTTTCTTTTAAGTTTGAAATGATTTTAATGTGTCAAAGACCATTTTTCTTTTAAATTAAATTCTGAAAAGGGATAAAACAACAGATACAATTTCTTTTTATAATAAATGTATCAGTTTTCTTATACATAATTATATATACAATCTTATAATAACTATATCAGTTTTTCCGATGCACATACAATTTTTTTGATAGATAGATGCAATTGATTGTCTCAATATGTATCAATCGAAGAAGAAGAGAAAATTCAAAAGCGAAGAAGTGTCTAATATTGTTTGTTTTTTAGTTTATTTATACATAGATACAAAAAGTATATAATTTTTTGTGATACATAGATACATTGATTGTATTAATATGTATCAATCGAAGAAGAAGAAGAGAAACGTCAAAAGGGAAGAAGAGTCTGATACAATCTGCTTTTCTATTTTTTCTGATACATAAATACAAAAAAGCAACTGAAGAGGTGGAGTGAGAAGGGATAGACATCTTGTTGTAGGGTCAATATAGTAGATGTTGAAGGCTACGAAAGCGATGCCTAGGCCAGTGAAAGTGTGGCGAGACAAATTGGTCAACGTAGAATGCTTCCTCCACTCATCCCTTCTCCTGAAGAACTCTCCGGTCATTCCCAATAGCTTCCCCATTTCAATCTTTTGCTCATCTTCCTCTCTTCTGAACTCTAATTTTCAGCCAAATTGATTGCTAAATTTCATGATTTTACACAAAAGAAATGGCTAAAACATAAAGGGAATGTTGTGTGGGATGTTGGCGAAATAGTAAGGATTTCACATTCTTCTAATTGCAATACTTGAGACTATTTTTGATTTGTTAAGACAAAAAGATTAATGACAATTTCATAGAGATCGCCCCATTGTCCCTTTCTTCTAGCCTAATATACCTTGTTAGTATGGTAGTTCTTGGTTACGTGTATTGTAGTTGTATTGCAGGTTAGTTGGTTTAGTTAGTATATCCTTGATTAGTTTGCACTTTCTTTAGTGGCTTTGGTAGATAATGGTAGACTTGGGTCATATCTTTGGTGGGGGTTGAGGTCAAGTTGGGGATCGGGATTAGGGTTGGGGTTAGGGTTGGGGTTGGGGGCGCGTGCAAAGGGTAGGAGCGGTAAATGGGTTAAGGGAACCTCTAGATTGATAATAGGGTCTTGGAACATTGATACTTTACGAGGAAAGTCCATAGAGCTGGTGAAGACTCTTAGGAGGGGGAAGATTAATATAGCTTGTGTCCAGGAGACCAAATGGATAGGTACTAAGGTGCGGGACATGGACGCATATAAGTTATGGTACTCAAGCGGCGTGAGGAATAGGAATGGGGTAGGAATCTTAGTAGATAAAGAGCTTAGGGAGCAAGTGGTGGAGGTTTGTAGGGTAAATGATAGGATGATGTTGATTAAGTTGGTATTGAGAGGGTCTACTTGGAACATTATTAGTGCATATGCACCACAAGCAGGTTTGGATGAGGAGGAAAAAAAGAGCTTTTGGAAGGTTTTAGATGAGGTGGTGAGAGGTGTGCCTAACACCGAGAAGCTTTTAGTAGGAGGAGATTTCAATAGGCACATAGGTTCATCACCGAGGGGTTATGACAATGTGCATGGAGGTTTTGGTTTCTGGAAGAGGAACGAAGGAGGAGCTTCACTTTTAGATTTTGCTAGAGCCTTTGGGTTAGTGGTAGTGAATTCATGCTTCCCCAAGAAGGAGGAACATTTGGTTACCTTCCATAGTTCGGTGACCAAGACTCAGATAGACTTCTTGCTTCTTAGGAAGGAAGATGAGTGTCTTTGTAGAGATTGTAAGGTTATCCCAAGTGAGAATCTTTCGACCCAATATAAGCTTTTGCTGATGGATTTGGAGATCAAGAACAAGAGGATGAAGAGGGTTGTGGATGATCGAACTAGGATCAAATAAGGTAGCTTGACTATGGCCAGTGCCCTAGAGATAGGGGAGAAATTGATGGCTAAGAGGGCTTGAGGGAGTAGGGGGATGCGGATAGTATGTGGGATAAGACCACCAGTTGCATTAGGAAAATGGCTAGGGAGGTGTTGGAGGTCTCAAGAGGTCGATCTGGCAGGCGTCGAGGGGACTGGTGGTAGAATAGGGAAGTACAAGGTAAAGTAGAGTCAAAGAAGGGTGCTTACGCGAAGTTGGTGGAAAATACCATCGAGGTAGAGAAGAGGAATAATAGGGAAGTATATTATGTGGCTAGGACGGAGGCTAAGCTAGCAGTTATGATGGCTAAAACAATAGCGTTCAAAAGCTTGTACGTAGAGTTAGAGGCTAAAGGCGGGGATAAGAAGTTACACATGCTAACCAAGGCCAGAGGATTCGTGATCTTGACCAAGTGAAGTGCATCAAGGGTGAGGATGGAAAAGTTTTGGCGGAGGAGGTGCTCATTAGGAAGAGAGTGAAGTCATACTTCCATAAGCTCTAAAACGAAGCAGGGGACAAGGACATTGTGTTGGGAGACTTGGAACACTCGGAGAGGTGTTTCAATTATAGTTATTGTAGACATATAAGAGTTGAGGAGGTAAGGGTTGTTATTTGTAAATTGCATAGGGGTAGAGCGACTGGGCCTGATGAAATCCCGGTGGACTTTTGGAAGAGCACATGCAGGAAAGGTATGGAGTGGCTGACCGAGTTGTTTAATGTCATTTTCAGGACGGCGAAGATGCCCGAAGCTTGGAGATAGAGTATGATGATTCCAATGTACAAGAACAAATGTGACATCTAGAATTTCAACAACTATAGATGTATTAAGTTGCTAAGTCACACTATGAAGGTTTGGGAGAGGGTGGTAGAGTTGAGGTTGAGGAGAATCATGAGTATTTCTAAGAATCAGTTCGAATTCATAATAGGACGCTCGACTACAAAAGCCATTTACCATGTAAGGATACTGGTGGAGCAGTATAGGGAGTGCAAGAAGGATCTACACATGGTGTTCATCGATCTAGAGAAGGCCTACGATAAAGTTCCAGGGAGGTTCTATGGAGGTGTTTAGGGGCTAGAGGTGTCCCTGTTGCATAAACTAGATCGATTAAGGACATGTACGATAGAGCCAAGACTCAAGTAATAAATGTGGGAAGATACTCGGAGTACTTTCCCGTATTGATGGGGATGCACCAGGGAAGCCCATTTTTATTTGTCTTGGTGATAGATGTATTAACGCGGTGAATTTAAGGTGAGGTGTCATGGTGTATGTTATTTGCGGATGATGTAGTTTTGATTGATGATACCCTCGGAGGAGTTAATGCTAAGTTAGAGGTTTGGAGACAGACCCTAGAGTCTAAAAGGTTTAGGTTGAGCAGGACCAAGATGGAATATTTGGAGTGCAATTTCAGTAGGTGAAGCAGGAGGCGGACATAGTAGTGAAGCTCGATACTCAGGTCATTCAGAAGAAAGATAGTTTCAAGTATCTTAGGTCTATGATCTAGGAAAATGGAAAGATCGACGAGGATGTCACTCACCGTATTGGTGCTGGGTGGATGAAATGGAGGCTCGCTTTAGGGGTCTTATGTGACAAGAAGGTGCCTCCTAAACTTAAAGGTAAGTTCTACAGAGTGACGGTTAGACCAACTATATTGTATGGGGTGGAGCATTGTTAGTCAAGAACTCTCACATCCAAAAGGTGAAGGTGACAGAGATGAGGATGTTGTGATGGATATGTGGGTTTACTAGGAGAGATAGAATTAGAAATGAGGTTATTCGAGACAAGGTAGGAGTGACTTCAGTGGATGTCAAGATGCAAGAAGCGAGGATGAGATAGTTTTGGCATATGATGAGGAGGTGCACGGATGCCTTAGTGTGAAGGTTGAGATGGTTTTGGCATATGATGAGGAGGTGCACATATGCCCAGGTGAAGAGGTGTGAGAGATTGGCTATGGATGGTTTTAGGCGAGGTAGGGGTAGACCAAAGAAATATTGGAATGAGGTAATTAGACATGACATAGAGCAGTTACAGCTTGCTGAGGACATGCCCCTAGATAAGAAGGAGTGGAGGACGCAAATTAGGGTAGAAGGTTAGTAGGAAGAGATGCGTCCATGCTAGTAGGTAGGAGTGTTTTGTTTTTTGATCTGTACTAGTGGTCATAGTGCTGCTCTTATAGTGTCTTGTTCTTGGTATTTTGGTCATGTTTGTTATTCCGGGTTGGTTGATTATAGTATTATTTTGTGGTAGTCGTGTTTATGTTACTATCTGTTGTTTTGGTACTACCTATTATTTCTTGTTCTTATATTATGTCAGTTTATAAATTGTTTTTGCTTTGAGCTGGGGTCTATCGAAAATAACCCCTCTACCTCACTTTTGAGGTAGTGGTACGGACTGCGTACACTCTACCCTCTCCAGAACTCACTGTGTGAAATATACTGGGTATATTGTTGTTGTTGTTTGTTAATGACAATTTCAGAGAGAGAGGGGGGAGAGAGAGAGGCGTGACAGAAAAATTGAGAAAAGGAGAGAGAAAGACGGAATAGAAAGAGGGAGAGAGGGAGAAATTTGCTAAAAAAATATAGTAGATAATATTTTAAAGCTATAGCTATGTATCATAAATATATTAACCTTTCTAAAATCAAGTGTTACAAATATGGAAAGCTAGGGCATATTGCTCCAAATTGCAAGCTTAATAAGCTTAAAAGCTTAGAACTTGATGCAGAACTGCATGATAAGGTTTATAAAATGTTATATACTTCAGGTTCTGATGATGACTATGATTCGTATTCAGAAGCAGGTTCAGACATTGATCTTATTGATTTATCTGACCATGAAGAACAAGTTGATAGCTCGTGTGCCACTTGCAAAGGTAATACATGCAATTGTGAAGAAGATGAAGTTTATAAATTGCAATCACAGTTTCAAGATTTCAATCTTAAAACTTTTACTTCTGACAATATTATTGAACTGTTAAAAGAAGTTACTGATAACAAACTTCGAGAAAAGATTATTAATCTTTCCACGGCTAATGATAATAAATCTAGCACTTCAAAAGGCCTTGTTGATAACAAGAAAAATGATTTTGAATATTATACTCCTTATTCATTAAAGGAAATTGATAACCGATTAATGATAAAAAATAAGAACGCTGTTGTTGAAAGAGATGCTTCTTTCGATGATCTAAAGGAAGAGGTTGAAAACCTCAACAGAGAAATAAAAACTCTCAGACATAACCAGGCTATTTGCGACCAAAGGATTTCTCAGATTGAGAACAATATTCATAACAGTTCAACTCAAGCCAGTACTTCAAAAGGCAAAGAGGTCGACCATGATGAGCCTCCCACAATTGATCCTGAAAATAACATGTTTTTAGGAATGATGCAGGTTGTCACTGCTCATAAATGGTATGTTAAATGCAATATTTTAATTGATAATAGTTTCTCTATTACTAACGTTGCTATGATCGACAGCGGTGCATATGTTAGCTGCATTCAAGAGGGTCTTGTCCCCTCAAAATACTTTCAAAAAACTATGCACATGGTCAAATCCGCATCAGGACATGTTTTAGATATAAAGTATAAGCTTTCTAATACAAAAATATGTCAGAATAAGGTTTGCATTCCTCATTTCTTCTTTCTGGTAAAAAATCAGTTGCATCCTCCAATTATACTTGGAACACCTTTTATAAATGCAATATAACCTTTTACTCATATTGATTCAAAAGTATTTTCAGCTTCGTATAAAGACGATAAAATAAGTTATACTTTTATCACAGAGCCAATAACTCGTGAGATTAATACTTTAATTGATATAAAACAAAAGCATGTCGATTCATTATAATATGAGCTCTTTAGCATGAATATATTTGAGTCTCTCAAATCTGCTAAAATACAGGAAAAAATTAAAATAATTTCCGAACAGATCGCCATTGATATTTGCGCAGATCACCCCAGTGCCTTTTGGAATCGCAAAGAGCACATTGTAACTCTTCCATATGAGGAAGATTTCTCTGAAGATAATATCCCAACCAAGTCTTGTCCCTGCCAAATGAATTCTGAATTAGTAGAATTCTGCAAAAGGGAAATTGATAGTCTGCTACAAAAAGGTTTAATAAAACCATCCAAATCTCCTTGGTCATGCACAGCATTCTATGTCAATAATGCTGCAGAAAAGGAACGTGGAGCTCCCAGGTTAGTAATAAATTACAAGCCTTTAAACAAATGTTTAAAATGGATAAGGTATCCTATTCCAAATAAAAGAGACTTACTTTCAAGATTATACGACGCCAATATATTTTCAAAATTTGATTTAAAATCAGGTTATTGGCAGATTCAGGTATTTCAAGAGCATTCTTATAAAACTGCTTTTAATGTTCCTTTTGGGTAATACGAGTGGAATGTCATGCCATTCGGTTTAAAAAATGGCCCATCAGAATTTCAAAAAATTATGAATGACATCTTTAATCCATATTTGGATTTCATCATTGTGTATATTGACGATATTTTGGTATTTTCCAAAACTCTAGAGATGCATATTAAGCACCTTGATATCTTCAAGAAGATTGTTATACAAAATGGTTTGGTGATATCTAAACCAAAAATGAGTTTGTTTCAAACTGAAGTTCGTTTTCTAGGACATCTAATCTGTCAGGGAAAGGTCACTCCCATACAAAGGGCTATTGACTTTGCGTCCAAATTTCCGGACATTATCACTGACAGAACACAGCTGCAAAGGCTCTTGGGAAGATTAAACTATATTTTCCCATTTTATAAAAACCTTTCCCGTGATTTAGCTCCGTTATATGACAGGTTAAAAAAGGATTATAAATCGCCATGGACTAATAGTCACACTACTATGGTAAAGAATATCAAACTTCGTGTTCAATCTTTACCATGTTTAACTCTGGCTAACCCTGCTTGGTAGAAAATTATTGAGACAGATGCGTCCAATATTGGTTATGGCGGGATACTGAAGCAAATTAATCCCAATGATAAAAATGAGTATCTTATAAGATTTCATTCAGGAAAGTGGACAGAGGTCCAGAAAAAATATGCTACTGTGGCCCATGAAATGCTCACTATTGTTAAGTATGTTCTTAAGTTCCAAGATGATTTATATAATCAAAAGTTTTTAATAAAAATTGATGCTCAATCAGTCAAATATATGTTTGACAAAGATTTTAAGCATGATGCCTCTAAGCTTATATTTGCAAGATCGCAGGCTCAACTAGCCCCATTTGATTTTGATATTCATTATAAGAAGGGAATTGATAATTCTTTACCAGACTTCTTATCAAGAGAATATATTCAATAAAATGTTTTATACTTCATTTTTCTCTGAAAAAACCTTGATTTCCATTTTAAAGGTAATTATATTACCTTAAGATCTTAAAAAACTCATTGTTGAAATCATCATGGATAATCTATTAAGAGAAGATTTCTCTATTCATGACTACTCAGAAGTAGTCCGAGAAGACTTAACGGTTTATTTTTCAGAATAACTAATCTGTTTTTCTACAGGATGGACCCGCCTTGGAGGCAAGTTCGAGGAAGAGGAAGGGGAAGATCAGCCCCAGGAAGGTCCTATGGACATTCCAGTTCTCAGGGATCGTCATACATATCCAATTACCTGGTTATACAAATGGGTAATAAAAGCCTGTTTAATAAAAAGGTTTCTGGTGAAAGTGAATCTTCATCATCTGCTGTTGTCCCTGAGCAGATCATTAATTTAGAAGATATTCCAAAGGATAGCCCGTTATACGAGCATATGCAAGCATTTATACATGCGCAGAAGTAGAAAGATACTTTTGCTTCAGTTATGAAAGAGGATAATAATAATATCATATCCTATTAGAAACTCCAGAAAATGGAAATTATATTTCTCTTGGAAAACTCTGATATTCAGAGAAAAAATGAATCATGGAAAATTTTCCAGAGGTACTTGATCAAAGGATTATATTACCCGGGATAGTCATACAAAACCTAGTCATATTATGAAACTATACTGACAAGTACTGGAAGTGCAGAAATTCAGCACTTTTGCCCTGCGGGTTATACCCCAGAAGAGAATGTTTATAATTTCTCAAAAATAATTATCAAACAGATTATATCTGTTGAGGACTGGGGAATATCAACCATGAAAGAAAGGCAGCTAAGCCTCAAAGGTATTGCTATGAGTTTTACTTATTGGGATTATATCCAAGCTTTCAGTAAAACACTGTTTTATAACAATGATAAAAATAAGCACACATGGTTTGTAAAAATTTGCTCAAAGATATTTGCAGAACCAATCCCAAATTGGTTCATTAACTGGTGGTCATACCACGGTCCTACAATCCAGATTTTCCCGGAAAAATTCCTCCAGTTATACAAGGATTGGAAAAAGGTATCTCCTTTTCTCGGTGAATTATATCATGAAGATCACATCTGCTGGTTGGACAAGATTGATCAGATATATTTTTTTATAGAATTCTCAATACCCTGGATCTATAAATGGGCTCCAGAAATAGGATTCACGGAGGAAAATATTACTTGCTTATACCGAGTATGTTATAACAACTTCTGGGAAAAATTATTGAAAAAAGATCCCAGGTCCAAACAATTAAATGGACAAGAACTTATTGACACAATTATTAACACAGTTAATACTTATAAAGAACTTCCTCAAAAGGGAATTAGCGTTGATAATCCCTTAGTCAGGCATAATGCCCGAAGAATCTCCACTCAAGATGGAGACAAGGAAGCAATGATCAACGAGTATCTCGAGGAAATGAAAAGAAGCTTGCTTCAAAATATCACTCAGATTGATAAATCTGATACTTCAATGCGAAGTGAAACCAGTAACGAGGAAGCACAACGCCATGAAGAAGACATTATATTATCCACAGAAGATATACAGGAAGCAGAAGATTTGCTGCAATCACTAAAAACCATGGAGAAAAAGCGTGGCAAAGAGAAAGTATGAAGAAGACAGAAGATAGGCTGTCACTATTACTACACAGTATATAAACTGTTTAAACAGTAGATTTACTGTTTAGGGACCCATATGGGACCCCTCTCTACTGTACATAGATTCTTTATGTTTTCTTTTCTTTCTATATAAGTGTTCATTTTGTTAAGTAGGAACACACAGAAAAATTTAGAAACTCTCTCTTCTCTCTTAGCTTTTGTAAAGAAAATCAGAAAGCGTTGGCCACTGTTTCCGACTTAAATAAAAAAATTTGGATAAGTTTTGCTAGCAATCCTTGGGTCTTGGCTGTCCTTTAAGGTATTTACTTTTTAGTTTTATTTATTTTAGTTCTGTTCTCCTAGCTCGGACGATGTCCGGCTAAACGGTTTCCATGTCTTTATCTATTACCTAACTTCTCCCCTATATGCACCATGAACGGATCTAAGCTTTATTAAAATAGAGGTCATGGCTGGGCCTCTGTCCACTTTCCTGAATGAAATCTTATAAGATACTCATTTTTATCATTGGGATTAATTTGCTTCAGTATCCCGCCATAACCAATATTGGACGCATCTGTCTCAATAATTTTCTGCCAAGCAGGGTTAGCCAGAGTTAAACATGGTAAAGATTGAACACGAAGTTTGATATTCTTTACCAAAGTAGTGTGACTATTAGTCCATGGCGATTTATAATCCTTTTTTAACCTGTCATATAACGGGGCTAAATCGCGGGAAAGGTTTTTATAAAATGGGAAAATGTAGTTTAAACTTCCCAAGAACCTTTGCAGCTGTGTTCTGTCAGTGATAATGTCCGGAAATTTGGACGCAAAGTCAATAGCCCTCTGTATGGGAGTGACCTTTCCCTGACAGATTAGATGTCCTAGAAAACGAACTTCAGTTTGAAACAAACTCATTTTTGGTTTAGATATCACCAAACCATTTTGTATAACAATCTTCTTGAAGATATCAAGGTGCTTAATATGCATCTCTAGAGTTTTGGAAAATACCAAAATATCGTCAATATACACAATGATGAAATCCAAATATGGATTAAAGATGTCATTCATAATTTTTTGAAATTCTGATGGGCCATTTTTTAAACCGAATGGCATGACATTCCACTCGTATTACCCAAAAGGAACATTAAAAGCAGTTTTATAAGAATGCTCTTGAAATACCTGAATCTGTCAATAACCTGATTTTAAATCAAATTTTGAAAATATATTGGCGTCGTATAATCTTGAAAGTAAGTCTCTTTTATTTGGAATAGGATACCTTATCCATTTTAAACATTTGTTTAAAGGCTTGTAATTTATTACTAACCTGGGAGCTCCACGTTCCTTTTCTACAGCATTATTGACATAGAATGTTGTGCATGACCAAGGAGATTTGGATGGTTTTATTAAACCTTTTTGTAGCAGACTATCAATTTCTGTTTTGCAGAATTCTACTAATTCAGAATTCATTTGGCAGGGATGAGACTTGGTTGGGATATTATCTTCAGAGAAATCTTCCTCATATGGAAGAGTTACAATGTGCTTTTTGCGATTCCAAAAGGCACTGGGGTGATCTACGCAAATATCAATGGTGATCTGTTCGGAAATTATTTTAATTTTTTCCTGTATTTTAGCAGATTTGAGAGACTCAAATATATTCATGCTAAAGAGCTCATATTGTAATGAATCGACATGCTTTTGTTTTATATCAATTAAAGCATTAATCTCACGAGTTATTGGCTCTGTGATAAAAGTATAACTTATTTTATCGTCTTTATACGAAGCTGAAAATACTTTTGAATCAATATGAGTAAAAGGATATATTGCATTTATAAAAGGTGTTCCAAGTATAATTGGAGGATGCAACTGATTTTTTACCAGAAAGAAGAAATAAGGAATGCAAACCTTATTCTGGCATATTTTTGTAATAGAAAGCTTATACTTTATATCTAAAGCATGTCTTGATGCGGATTTAACCATGTGCATAGTTTTTTGAAAGTATTTTGATGGGACAAGACCCTCTTGAATGCAGCTAACATCTGCACCGCTGTCGATCATAGCAACGTTAGTAATAGAGAAACTATTTTCAATTAAAATGTTGCATTTAACATACCATTTATGAGCAGTGACAACCTGCATCATTCCTAAAAACATGTTATTTTCAGGATCAATTGTGGGAGGCTCATCATGGTCGACCTCTTTGCCTTTTGAAGTACTGGCTTGATTTGAACTGTTATGAATATTGTTCTCAATCTGAGAAATCCTTTGGTCGGAAATAGCTTGGTTATGTCTGAGAGCTTTTATTTCTCTCTTGAGCTTTTCAACCTCTTCTTTTAGATCATCGAAAAAAGCATCTCTTTCAACAAAAGCATTCTTATTTTTTATCATTAATCGGTTATCAATTTCCTTTAATGAATAAGGAGTATAATATTCAAAATCATTTTTCTTGTTATCAACAAGTCCTTTTGAAGTGCTAGATTTATTATCATTAGCCGTGGCAAGATTAATAATCTTTTCTCGAAGTTAGTTATCAGTAACTTCTTTTAACAGTTCAATAATATTGTCAGAAGTAAGAGTTTTAAGATTGAAATCTTGAAACTGTGATTGCAATTTATAAACTTCATCTTCTTCACAATTGCATGTATTACCTTTGCAAGTGGCACACGAGCTATCAGCTTGTTCTTCATGGTCAGATAAATCAATAAGATCAATGTCTGAACCTGCTTCTGAATACGAATCATAGTCATCATCAGAACCTGAAGTATATAACATTTTATAAACCTTATCATGTAGTTCTGCATCAAGTTCTCAGCTTTTAAGCTTATTAAGCTTGCAATTTGGAGCAATATGCCCTCGCTTTTCACATTTGTAACACTTGATTTTAGAAAGGTCTCTTCCTGACCGATCTTTGGTAAATCTATTAGATTTACGAGAGCTTTTCCTAGCTTGTCTTTCTTCCTTAGATCTTCTTCTGGATCTTCGTCTCCTATTAGAACTTTCAGTTCTAGGGGATCGATAATACTACTTTTTGCTTCCATAGGCTGTTGGTTCAGGTAGACCGAACTGTGTGCAAAAGTCTCCAAGCTGAGATCTTTCTTTGTGCTTATTCATTCTAAGTTGTTTAGACATGAGAAGTTCGTTGCACAAGTTTAATCCTTCCTGAGTGCAAATTTCTATTAGATTCCCATAAGTGTAATCCTTATAAGGGATCTCAAGGTGATTTCCTCTTAGGGTTTTCCTAACCCTTTCTGCAAATAGCGAACGAAGGCCGTCTATAAACTTAGCTTTCCAATATTCGCATTTATTTCTGGTAACTCTATGACCCGACTGAGAAACGTATCTTTGTACCACCTCCATTTGGTCAACGTAGGGCATTTAAGACCATTGAGTAAGGTACGAATTGTTTCATGCTGGGAGGTAAATCTACCATTAAAATATTCTAATATGGTCATAACCAGAGTGTACACCACATCTTCTCTACTTTTAACTAGAGCCATGCCTAGGTTATCAACACCTTCATTTTCGGCAATTGCATTAATAATAGAGGCTTTCTCCTCTATATTTAAGTAGTTATCCCACCAGCCTATGAGCTGACCTGTAAAACCTGCAACAATCATCTTGCAGATAGATCTATCATTATTTTTAATGCTTTTGCAAATAGTTGCATACATAAGCATTCTATGAACAAGGATGGTCAACTGTTTATCCGTTAACCCGTCAAGGTTCCATTCGTAAATCTCGGAAATGCTGTAGGACGTATTTGTCTGATTCCAATCTCGTTCCTCTATCAAAACATCTTGAGGAGTAGGATGAGGATAGTAGAAGGTATTCATCGTTGGTTTAGTAGCATAGCTACTATTCTTTCGAGGGTAACCCTTAAGCTTATTAAGCTCAGTTAAAACATGATTTTTATAATCACTGGTTTGATCTATTTTTTCGAAAAACTCTTGTGACAAATCAATAGGTTTTATATTTAAACTAGAAAACTTTTTATCAAGAAGTTCTTCTAAATCATTTAACGATTTAAACTTAAAATCCTGAATCTCAGGAGGCCTTTGAATAAAAGTAGGAACAACATCCTTTTTACTTCCAGAAGTAGAAGCGACGTTGGTTTTAGCTATATCTGCTTTTATACCTTCTAGTAAAATGGTTAGCTCATCAGTTTTTTATCAAGAGAGCTAATATGTTCTCCCAAAATTTTGACATACAATCCCAAATAATTATTTTGAGAAACGAGTTTATTAATCTCAGAAATACTTACTGAAGCAATTTCTTCGTCAATTAATTTTTGAAATGCACTGAATGTAATACCTGTATTGTTGGGCAAAACAAAATCGAACTGTGGAGGGTAAACGGTTGTAGTAAGATTACCATTTCCATCGCGATAAGTTCTCTCAATAGTATTTACATATAAAGGCAAATAGGTGGTTATAAACCAAGGGACGAAGTGCATAATTTGATTATGCAGAGCACAAGTTTCATAGAATTCTTGAGAAATATTATTCATATCATCTTTACTATAAGATTCAAAAAACCAAGTTTTAAACTTGTTCCACTTTACATCAAAAAATTCTTTTTGAATTAGTTTTCTTGGCAGGGAACCTGGGCTAAAATCTAATTGGTGTGGAATCATTAAATATCATTTAGATTGAACTCCATATCAGAAGCAATAGGGAAGTCCTTATCAGAACTATCATCCTTGACATCATTAACCTGAACAATATTAGTCCGGGGGTCAATTTTAACCTTTTCCACCTTTGAATTATAATCAGATTCAATAGTGTGTAAAGAAGCAGCGCGATTTCGTGGTGGACCATAAATTGGGTCAATAGGAGAAATATGCTCTATATTAGGCAAAAATCTGTGACTAAGAGATCGTCTATTATAAATAGAACTTACAGGAGGCATGAGCCTATGGTTAGACAGGGACTGCCTGTGAGGAGCATAGTTATTTTCTGCGAACTGGATGCAAATTCTCCCATCGAGATTTTGCGAGATGTGAGAATACTCAGTATTAGTAACCATATATGTTAACTGACTTGGGGATATAACCGAGTCGAGAGTCCAAGTTGTTGGGAAATTAATTTCTTCCCACTTAATCGGTCTCCTGGTGGTGACTTTAGATCTTGCAAAATTCGTTTCCATTAAAATTGTTTGATCGGATGTATCATATAACTTATATCTTGGATTCAAGGTTGATAATAACTTGAAATAAATTCTATAAGACAAACTTATAAGTTCTGAACCTGGCATATAGTTATAACCATGTGTTTTAACATTTAATGTTAAGGCATTAAGAATATTGACATCAGATAAAGATAACTGCAAATTAGGTTGCGTATTGAAATAAACTGGACCGTAGGCCACGGTTGATTCAATCGAACCCATAAGAGACTGTCGAAAATTTAAATTTTTAGCATATCTGAGAGCGGCTAAGAAAGTCTCAGGTAACCCTTTAAGGGTAAGAGGTTTAAAAACAATTTGAACCATGCCAATATGCAGATAATTATACTGATTTTTATAAAGATCAATATCACGTTTGTTTAACAAACGAATAGTTTGTTCAGAAGAATTTAATGCTAAAGATTGTTCAGTTGTTTTAATCAACTGCTTGGTAGATAGTTTATCAAACCAACCATAATCATAAATGGTCTTAATAGGAACTTTAGGAATCGTCCATTTGTTTAACAAATCAAGGTTTTGAGGTATATCTACCTCCTCGAGTCTAGTACTTTTAGTACTTAATTCTCCGAGATCCATAACAGCAGATGATAAAGATTCACTTTCAGCAGAAACCTTTTTATTAAACAGGCTTTTTTTACCTATTGGTATAACCGGGTAATTGGATCTGTATGACGATCCCTGAGAACTGGAATGTCCATAGGACCTTCCCCTTTTACCTGAGCAAAGGGTCTGTCAGGGACCACAGTACATACTCTTATTAATCTCTTGTCCAACGGTTCTAACCCAGTAGCAGTTCTAACCGGACCAAAAGGTGCCCTTTTCAACACATATCACGGGCTAAGGAGGTCATGGCTTGCTACAGGCTTGCCAGACAGAAATAATAAGAGTAGTTCCAGATCCGACTGTACCACCATCTCAGAACCAAGTCAAGAAACCATATTAAAATTCCTTTCTATTTTAATAAAGCTTAGATCCATTCATGGTGCATATAGGAGAGAAGTTAGGTAATAGATATAGACATGGAAACCGTTTAGCCGTACATCGTCCGAGCTAGGAGAACTGAACTAAAATAAATAAAACTAAAAAGTAAATACCTTAAAGGACGGCCAAGACCCAAGGATTTCTAGCAAAACTGATCCAAAATTTTTTATTTAAGTCGGAAACAGTGGCCAACGCTTTCTGATTTTCTTTACAAAAGCTAAGAGAGAAGAGAGAGTTTCTAATTTTTTCTGTGTATTCCTACTTAACAAAATGAACACTTATATAGAATGAAAAGAAAACATAAAGAATCTATGTACAGTAGAGAGGGGTCCCATATGGGTCCCTAAACAGTGAATCTACTGTTTAAACAGTTTATATACTGTGTAGTAATAGTGACATTCTATCTTCTGTCTTCTTTATACTTTCTCTTTGCCACTCTTTTTCTCCATGGCTTTTAGTGATTGCAACAAATCTTCTGCTTCCTGTATATCTTCTGTGGACAATATAATGTCTTCTTTATGGCATTGTGCTTCCTCGTTACTGGTTTCACTTCGCATTGAAGTATCAGATTTATCAATCTGAGTGATATTTTGAACCAAACTTCTTTTTATTTCCTCGAGATACTCATTGATCATTGCTTCCTTATCTCCATCTTGAGTGGAGATTATTCGGGCAATATGCCTGACTGAGGGATTATCAACGCTAATTCCCTTTTGAGGAAGTTCTTTATAAGTATTAACTGTGTTAATAATTGTGTCAATAAGTTCTTGTCCATTTAATTGTTTGGACCTGGAATCTTTTTTCAATAATTTTTTCCAGAAGTTGTTATAACATACTCGGTATAAGCAAGGAATATTTTCCTCCGTGAATCCTATTTCTGGAGCCTATTTATAGATCTAGGGTATTGAGAATTCTATAAAAAAATACATCTGATCAATCTTGTCCAACCAGCAGATGTGATCTTCATGATATAATTCACCGAGAAAAAGAGATACCTTTTTCCATTCCTTGTATAACTGGAGGAATTTTTTCGGCAAAATCTGGACTGTAGGACCGTGGTATGACCACCAGTTAATGAACCAATTTGGGATTGGTTCTGAAAATATCTTTGCGCAAATTTTTACAAACCATGTGTGCTTATTTTTATCATTGTTATAAAACAGTGTTTTACTGAAAGCTTGGGTATAATCCCAATAAGTAAAACTCATAGCAATACCTTTGAGGCTTAGCTGCCTTTCTTTCAGGGTTGATATTCCCCAGTCCTCAACAGATATAATTTGTTTGAAAATTATTTTTGAGAAGTTATAAACATTCTCTTCTGGGGTATAACCCGCAGGGCAAAGGTGCTGAATTTCTGCATTTCCAGTACTTGTCAGTATAGTTTCATAATATGATCAGGTTTTGTATGACTCTCCCAGGTAATATAATCCTTTGATTAAGTACCTCTGGAAAATTTTCCATGGTTCATTTTTTCTCTGAATATCAGAGTTTTCCAAGAGAAATATAATTTCCCTTTTCTAGAGTTTCTCATAGGATATGATATTATCATTATCCTCTTTCATAACTGAAGAAAAAGTATCTTTCGGCTTCTGCGCATGTATAAATGTCTGCATATGCTCGTATAACGGGCTATCCTTTGGAATATCTTCTAGATTAACGATCTGCTCAGGGACAACAGCAGATGATGAAAATTCACTTTCACCAGAAACCTTTTTATTAAACAGGCTTTTATTACCCATTTGAATAACGGGGTAATTGGATCTGTATGACGATCCCTGAGAACTGGAATGTCCATAGGACCTTCCTAGGGCTGATCTTCCCCTTCCTCTTCCTCGAACTTGCCTCCAAGGTGGGTCCATCCTATAGGAAAAGAGATTAGTTATTCTGAAAAATAATCCGTTAAGTCTTCTCGGACTACTTCTGAGTAGTCATGAATAGAGAAATCTTCTCTTAATAGATCATCCATGATGATTTCAACAATGAGTTTTTTAAGATCTTTAGGTAATATAATTACTTTTAAAATAGAAATCAAGGTTTATTCAGAGAAAAATGAAGTATAAAACATTTTATTGAATATATTCTCTTGATAAGAAGTCTGGTAAAGAATTATCAATTCCCTTCTTATAATGAATATCAAAATCAAATGGGGCTAGTTGAGCCTGCCATCTTGCAAATATAAGCTTAGAGGCATCATGCTTAAAATCTTTGTCAAACATATATTTCACTGATTGAGCATAAGTTTTTATTAAAAACTTTTGATTATATAAATCATCTTGGAACTTAAGAACACACTTAACAATAGTGAGCATTTCATGGGCCACAGTAGCATATTTTTTCTGGGCCTCTGTCCACTTTCCTGAATGAAATCTTATAAGATACTCATTTTTATCATTGGGATTAATTTGCTTCAGTATCCCGCCATAACCAATATTGGACGCATCTGTCTCAATAATTTTCTGCCAAGCAGGGTTAGCTAGAGTTAAACATGGTAAAGATTGAACACGAAGTTTGATATTCTTTATCAAAGTAGTGTGACTATTAGTCCATGGCGATTTATAATCCTTTTTTAACCTGTCATATAACGGGGCTAAATCGCGGGAAAGATTTTTATAAAATGGGGAAATGTAGTTTAAACTTCCCAAGAACCTTTGCAGCTGTGTTCTGTCAGTGATAATGTCCGGAAAATTGGACGCAAAGTCAATAGCACTTTGTATGGGAGTGACCTTTCCCTGACAGATTAGATGTCCTAGAAAACGAACTTCAGTTAGAAACAAAATCATTTTTGGTTTAGATATCACCAAACCATTTTGTATAACAATCTTCATGAAGATATCAAGGTGCTAAATATGCATCTCTAGAGTTTTGGAAAATACCAAAATATCGTCAATATACACAATGATGAAATCCAAATATGGATTAAAGATGTCATTCATAATTTTTTGAAATTCTGATGGGCCGTTTTTTAAACAGAATGGCATGACATTCCACTCGTATTGCCCAAAAGGAACATTAAAAGCAGTTTTATAAGAATGCTCTTGAAATACCTGAATCTGCCAATAACCTGATTTTAAATCAAATTTTGAAAATATATTGGCGTCGTATAATCTTGAAAGTAAGTCTCTTTTATTTGGAATAGGATACCTTATCCATTTTAAACATTTGTTTAAATGCTTGTAATTTATTACTAACCTGGGAGCTCCACGTTCCTTTTCTGCAGCATTATTGACATAAAATGTTGTGCATGACCAAGGAGATTTGGATGGTTTTATTAAACCTTTTTGTAGCAGACTATCAATTTCCCTGTTGCAGAATTCTACTAATTCAGAATTCATTTGGCAGGGACGAGACTTGGTTGGGATATTATCTTCAGAGAAATCTTCCTCATATGGAAGAGTTACAATGTGCTTTTTGCGATTCCAAAAGGCACTGGGGTGATCTGCGCAAATATCAATGGCGGTCTGTTCGGAAATTATTTTAATTTTTTCCTGTATTTTAGCAGATTTGAGAGACTCAAATATATTCATGCTAAAGAGCTCATATTGTAATGAATCGGCATGCTTTTGTTTTATATCAATTAAGGCATTAATCTCACGAGTTATTGGCTTTGTGATAAAAGTATAACTTATTTTATCGTCTTTATACGAAGCTGAAAATCCTTTTGAATCAATATGAGTAAAAGGATATATTGCATTTATAAAAGGTGTTCCAAGTATAATTGGAGGATGCAACTGATTTTTTACCAGAAAGAAGAAATGAGGAATGCAAACCTTATTCTGGCATATTTTTGTATTAGAAAGCTTATACTTTATATCTAAAGCATGTCTTGATGCGGATTTTACCATGTGCATAGTTTTTTGAAAGTATTTTGAGGGGACAAGACCCTCTTGAATGCAGCTAACATCTGCACCGCTGTCGATCATAGCAACGTTAGTAATAGAGAAACTATTTTCAATTAAAATATTGCATTTAACATACCATTTATGAGCAGTGATAACCTGCATCATTCCTAAAAACATGTTATTTTCCGGATCAATTGTGGGAGGCTCATCATGGTCGGCCTCTTTGCCTTTTGAAGTACTGGCTTGAGTTGAACTGTTATGAATATTGTTCTCAATCTGAGAAATCCTTTGGTCGGAAATAGCTTGGTTATGTCTGAGAGCTTTTATTTCTCTCTTGAGGTTTTTAACCTCTTCCTTTAGATCATCGAAAAAAGCATCTCTTTCAACAAAAGCATTCTTATTTTTTATCATTAATCGGTTATCAATTTCCTTTAATGAATAAGGAGTATAATATTCAAAATCATTTTTCTTGTTATCAACAAGGCCTTTTGAAGTGCTAGATTTATTATCATTAGCCATGGCAAGATTAATAATCTTTTCTCGAAGTTTGTTATCAGTAACTTCTTTTAACAGTTCAATAATATTGTCAGAAGTAAAAGTTTTAAGATTGAAATCTTGAAACTGTGATTGCAATTTATAAACTTCATCTTCTTCACAATTGCATGTATTACCTTTGCAAGTGGCACACGAGCTATCAGCTTGTTCTTTATGGTCAGATAAATCAATAAGATCAATGTCTGCACCTGCTTCTGAATACGAATCATAGTCATCATCAGAACCTGAAGTATATAACATTTTATAAACCTTATCATGCAGTTTTGCATCAAGTTCTAAGCTTTTAAGCTTATTAAGCTTGTAATTTGGAGCAATATGCCCTCGCTTTCCACATTTGTAACACTTGATTTTAGAAAGGTCTCTTCCTGACCGATCTTTGGTAAATCTATTAGATTTACGAGAGCTTTTCCTAGCTTCTCTTTCTTCCTTAGATCTTTTTCTGGATCTTCATCTCCTATTAGAACTTTCAGTTCTAGGGGATCGATAATACTCCTTTTTGCTGCCATAGGCTGCTGGTTCAGGTAGACTGAACTGTGAGCAAAAGTCTCCAAGCTGAGATCTTTCTTTGTGCTTATTCATTTTAAGTTGTTTAGACATGAGAAGTTCGCTGCACAAGTTTAATCCTTCCTGAGTGCAAATTCCTATTAGATTCCCATAAGTGTAATCCTTATAGGGGATCTCAAGGTTATTTCCTCTTAGGGTTTTCCTAAGCCTTTCTGCAAATAGCGAAGGAAGGCCGTCTATAAACTTAGCTTTCCAATATTCGCATTTATTTTCGGGTAACTCCATGACCCGACTGAGAAACGTATCTCTGTACCACCTCCATTTGGTCAACGTAGGGCATTTAAGACCATTGAGTAAGGTACGAATCGTTTCATGCTGGGAGGTAAATCTACCATTAAAATGTTCTAATATGGTCATAACCAGAGTGTACACCGCATCTTCTCTATTTTTAACTAGAGCATGCCTAGGTTATCAACACCTTCATTTTCGGCAATTGCGTTAATAATAGAGGCTTTCTCCTCTATATTTAAGTAGTTATCCCACCAGCCTCTGAGCTGACCTGTAAAACCTGCAACAATCATCTTGCAGATAGATCTATCATTATTTTTAATGCTTTTGCAAATAGTTGCATACATAAGCATTCTATGAACAAGGATGGTCAACTGTCTATCCGTTAACCCGTCAAGGTTCCATTCGTAAATCTCGGAACCGCTGTAGGACGTATTTGTCTGATTCCAATCTCGTTCCTCTATCAAAACATCTTGAGGAGTAGGATGAGGATAGTAGAAGGTATTCATCGTTGGTTTAGTAGCATAGCTACTATTCTTTCGTGCGTAACCCTTAAGCTTATTAAGCTCAGTTAAAACATGATTTTTATAATCACCGGTTTGATCCATTTTTTCGAAAAACTCTTGTGACAAATCAATAGGTTTTATATTTAAACTAGAAAACTTTTTATCAAGAAGTTCTTCTAAATCATTTAACGATTTAAACTTAAAATCCTGAATCTCAGGAGGCCTTTGAATAAAAGTAGGAACAACATCCTTTTTACTTCCAGAAGTAGAAGCGACGTTGGTTTTAGCTATATCTGCTTTTATACCTTTTAGTAAAATGGTTAGCTCATCAAGTTTTTTATCAAGAGAGCTAATATGTTCTCCCAAAATTTTAACATACAATCCTAAATAATTATTTTGAGAAACGAGTTTATTAATCTCAGAAATACTTACTGAAGCAATTTCTTCGTCAATTAATTTTTAAAATTCACTGAATGTAATACCCGTATTGTTGGGCAAAACAAAAGCAGACTGTGGAGGGTAAACGGTTGTAGTAAGATTACCATTTCCATCGCAATAAGTTCTCTCAATAGTATTTACATATAAAGGCAAATAGGTGGTTATAAACCAAGGGACGAAGTGCATAATTTGATTATGCAGGGCACAAGTTTCATAGAATTCTTGAGAAATATTATTCATATCATCTTTACTATAAGATTCAAAAAACCAAGTTTTAAACTTGTTCCACTTAACATCAAAAAATTCTTTTTGAATTAGTTTTCTTGCCAGGGAACCTGGGCTAAAATCTAATTGATGTGGAATCATTAAATATCATTTAGATTGAACTCCATATCAGAAGCAGTAGGGAAGTCCTTATTAGAACCATCATCCTTGACATCATTAACCTGAACAATATTAGTCCGGGGGTCAATTTTAACCTTTTCCACCTTTGAATTATAATCAGATTCAATAGTGTGTAAAGAAGCAGCGCGATTTCGTGCTGGACCATAAATTGGGTCAATAGGAGAAATATGCTGAATATCAGGCAAAAATCTGTGACTAAGAGATCGCCTATTATAAATAGAACTTACCGGAGGCATGAGCCTATGGTTAGACAGGGACTGCCTGTGAGGAGCATAGCTATTTTCTGCGAACTGGATGCAAATTCTCCCATCGGGATTTTGCGAGATGTGAGAATACTCAGTATTAGTAACCGTATCCGTTAACTGACTTGGGGATATAACCGAGTCGAGAGTCCAAGTTGTTGGGAAATTAATTTCTTCCCACTTAATCGGTCTCCTGGTGGTGACTTTAGATCTTGCAAAATTCGTTTCCATTAAAATTGTTTGATCGGATGTATCGTATAACTTACATCTTGGATTCAAGGTTGATAATAACTTGAAATAAATTCTATAAGACAAACTTATAAGTTCTGAACCTGGCACATAGTTATAACCAAGTGTTTTAACATTTAATGTTAAGGCATCAAGAATATTGACATCAGATAAAGATAACTGCAAATTAGATTGCGTATTAAAATAAACTGGACCGTAGGCCACGGTTGATTCAATCGAACCCATACGAGACTGTCAAAAATTTAAATTTCTAGCATCTCTGAGAGCGGCTAAGAAAGTCTCAGGTAACCCTTTAAGGGTAAGAGGTTTAAAAGCAATTTGAACCATGCCAATATGCAAATAATTATACTGATTTTTATAAAGATCAATATCACGTTTGTTTAACAAACGAATAGTCTGTTCAGAAGAATTAATGCTAAAGATTGTTCAGTTGTTTTAATCAACTGCTTAGTAGATAGTTTATCAATCCAACCACAATCATAAATGGTCTTAATAGAAACTTTAGGAATCGTCCATTTGTTTAACAAATCAAGGTTTTGAGGTATATCTACCTCCTCGAGTCTAGTACTTTTAGTACTTAATTCTCCGAGATCCATAACACAATGAAGTTCCATATCTATATCTAATGCTTTCACATCTATCTAATATATACCTATGAACAGTATTAGGCTCTGATACCAGATTACAGGATCAAAGACGCTATGTTTATCTAGTTAAATAATTTTTTCATATTAATATGATATAATATCCTACCTACTATTATATTTTAACGGATGCAAAGTCCAAACTGAATAAATGAGTTCATGTTCCTTGTCTCATCCCTCTAGCAAGTTTGTGAAAGCGACATTCATTATTAGTTACTTCACTCTCGAGCAGAGAGAAGAAATATCTATCCAAAAGTGTCTCATTTCTTTTTCTAGGTGTACTAGTGCACCACCAAGAGAAAATGTCAGATTCTTTACGTATTAGAAAATGATGTTCTGATAATTTTTTATATTGAGAGAAGAAATCCAGTAGGGCGTTGAGGGTTTAATTTGAGTTGATTTTCTTCCAATTAGAAAAATAAAAACTAAATTACTTGAATTGATTTTTCATCCGTTTGATTATATATTATCGATATTTCTTTCTATATTTTAGAAAGAGTGATTTTGACATGTTAGTTGTTTGTCATTAAGTGAAAAGTATGAAGGTATTTTAGTCTTTAAAATATTTTGCAAGTTCAATTTGCTTAAGAAGGTAGTGTTTTCTACTTTATTATTTGAACCTTATCAATAACTCCAAAAGAAAAGCCCATTCTTTTATATTAAATTACATATCATGCCCTCCATTGAATGTTAGTATTAAATATGATTGGGCCATTGAAACCTTTCAATTTGGTACGTACTAAGACATGTTCTCAGACCCTTAATTTAAAATAAATATCATATAATATATATATATATATATATATATATATATATATATATATATATATATATATTATTTGACTTTTATGTTAAAAATTAATTACTATTATATTTTAATTATTTATTTTAGTGAACTAAGAAAATTTTATATTATTACTAGATATAAAGGAGCCCGTGCTATATATTACTTTTTTATTTCAATTTATGTGACACGGATAAAATTTAGATAGTCAAACAAAAAATTTATATGGTTTTTGCATATTTTGAGTTGTTAACTATTGTGATTTATAATATTTTTTACATAATTTTCAAATAATATATGTTACTTCATCTGTCATAATTTATGTGGCATTGATACAATTTTGAGAATCAACTAAGGTTTTTATATATTTTTTAAATATTTTAAGTTGTTAATTATTATAATTTATAGTACTTTTTCTCTTGTCCAATTTATGTTGCACTGATAAAATTTAGAGACTCAAACAAAAAATTTATGTCTTCTAAATATTTTAAATTGTTAATTATTGTGATTTATACTACTTTTTATGTAATTTTAAAATATATAACAGATTAAAAAGGAAAGTAAGATAAACAAATTAAAATGAGAAAAGTATAAGGAAATATCCAATCAGACACGTCGACCTTGTGCCTGCTTATTCCCTTTTATAAGTAAGGGAATATGTTACACTGATAAAATTTAGAGACTTAAGAATTTTTTTTATGTCTTTTAAATATTTTAAGTTGTTAATTATTGTGATTTATACTACTTTTTATGTGATTTATAAATAGATAACAGATTAAAAAGAAAAGTAAGATAAATAAAGTAAAATGAGAAAAATATAAAAGGAAATATTCAAGCAGGCAGCACAAGCAGACACGTCAACCTCAGCTTATTCCCTTTTATAAGTAGGGGAATATAACAAATTTAAAAAAATTAGATAAATAAATTAAAACGGAGAAAGTATAAAAAAATATTTAAGGAAGCAACACAAGCAAATACGTCGACCTGCTACCTGTTTGAGCTGCTACAACTCCCTCTTATAGTATAGTAGAATTCTTATCATTGAATAGTTATATAAAATATTAAAAGTCAAATTTAGATTTTTAAAGTGTAATTAATAAAATTATTTTAATAAAATAAATTCTTAATAAATATTTTCTCAAGACATATGTCAAGTCAATATGAACCAAGTAAAAAAGAACGAAAGAAAAGCGTCTAATAAGTTTTTAACTTTGTGAGAAGTAAACATAATTCACTATTAAATAACATATAATAATTCGTTATTTTTTTTGTATGCAAATCATCCACTGTTTGATTTTCAGGAACTTATGAGTGTTTATGTTCTGAATAAAATTATTAACATAAAAAGAATAAGAACTATACTCCTAAATAATCGAGAGTTTAAAATTTAATAACTTTATTTGCTTATTTTTATTTATTCGCTATTGATTTGACACACACTTTAAGAAATACTAATAAATAATAGGGGTAATATTACTTCACCTTTGAATATAATAAATTTAATACTTAAAAAAATGTATCGGGTAATGAATAGTATTTAATAGCAAGAGTAAAATAGATACAAAATAATAAATTATTCATTGATTTTTTCAAACTGGACAAGTATTGTTGAACATCTATTTTTAGTATATGGGACAAATAAAGATGAACGAAGAGAGTAGATCATTAATAGTCTATGCATGTATTTGTCCAAAAATAGATAATACATATTTTTAGCATAATATATCAAAAATATATTACTAATTTTTTTAATTTTTATAATATTGAGCTCGTGAAGACACGAGTCATTCTCCCTAGTATTCTCAAGACATATCAGATTGATTATATTCCAGCATTACACTACAAAAATCAACATGCTTTACCACAATTTGAGGAATGAAACGAACAAGACTGTAATTGAACAAGACTGTTTGAAAAGTCACATGGTAATTGAATTTGATTATAATTAGGTGTAATTACGATAAAAATTTACCCGCACCGGATGTTTACACCAAACCAATGAATGCATGACATGTGTTTGAATGTATACAACTATCACTTAACCATGATTAATTGATGTATATAATTACTTCATTAAATCACTTAACCATGATAAGTTGCATTGATTTGGTGTAAACACCCGGTGTGAGTAAGTATTTACCGTGTAATTATACAGTTTGACATGCTTGAAAAATCACATGGTAATCAAATTTGAGTGTAATTAGGTGTAATTACATAATTTGACATATTTGGAAAGTCACATGGTGATCGAATTTGAGTGTAATTAGGTGTAATTATACAGTTTGACATGTTTGAAAAGAATCGGACTTGAGTGCAATTGAGAGGGTAATTAAACTCTCCAATTCTCAAGCGAGAGGTGAGAATTGGGTGTAATTACACCATGTAATTACAATGTTACTTTTTAATTTCTTTCATTTTTAATTTATTTTTATTTATTTTTCTTATTTCTATTATTTTAATTTCTTTCTTATTTCTATTATTTTAATTTCTTCTCTTATTTTTATTATTTTAATTTCTTTTCTTATTTTTATTATTTTAATTTTATTTTTTATTTTTACTTTTAAATATATTTTTCTTTTATATTATCTATGTTTCATTTTCTTTCTTCTCATTTTTCAACCTTTACTTCTTGTGATTTCATGTAATTGCTCATTTTTTTATTTTTTTTTCTTTTATGATAACTGTATTATTATTCTAGTTTTTGAAACTACACCTCCTAATATTAGAACGAATGAGTCATTAACAAACGTGGTATATAATGAGTGACCATATTAAAGTAAAATTTCGTTGTTGAACTTGGTATGCAAAATTATATTTTTTTTTTCTTTTGAATTGTATTTACTTATGTTATGTTGAAACTTATTTTATGTTATGTTGAAATTTGACATAAGCGTATTATGTTAAATATTTTTTTTGTCGATTTTGAATTTAAGTTATATTTTTAAATTCAATTTATCTAGTACTATTAACTTGTTATTTCACATGGCATGTTGTTCATTGTTTCACTTACAATTGATAAAAAAAATTCTTTATCAAATGTTTGAATAATATTGTAGCATTATGTTTATAAATATTAATTTTTTTGGTCAATATGATGTTCTTACAAAATGTGTTCTTTAGTTTTTATAAGTAAGTAAATTAAAATATTAGAACCAACATGTATCTTAAATACTTAATTTAATATTATTTAATGACACATATTTATTTAATATTAATTTTAAATTTTTAATAATTAAATTTTATTTTAAAAATAATTTAATTATGTAATTACACTTGTGCGACTAAACAGTACACTTATAATTATATTATAATTATATTATAATAAATAAATAAATCATTATAATTACTAGGCTAATTACTAATAATTATCCCAATTCCAAATTGTGTAAACAACATAAAACACAGTAGTTTGGTCCCTAATTACGTTTTATCCCACTATTTTAAAATATTACATTTTCGCCGGTAGTTTAAAAAAGAAAAGGCGTGTATCCTTTGTATTTTCGTGTATCCTGGATACATATAACCTCTTCATTAATGGTAAATCTGTTTCTATTATGGCGCTTTAAAAGGAAATAAAATATTTACAATTAATGAGGAGTAAATCATTAATTGTAAATCTATTACTATTAAGGCGCTTTAAAAGGAAATAACAGATTTACAATTAATGAGGAGTAAATCTGCAGTATCCTCATCTCCACAAACAACTGGAGAATTCAAATTTCAATATAAAATTACTTGGATACACATCAAACTAGCAAGTAACTCCATTATACAAGATACATGTAATAATAGATCTCAAATATCTAAGGATACACATTTAAACAGCAAACAACAATAGGTATACTTGGATACACTGTTAACACTGTATCCAAGATTATAAGCTTGGATACATTATAACAGTGTTAAGGATACTTCCCAATATCTAAGGATACCCATCTAAACAGCAAATAGATATAGGTATACTTGGATACATGTTAATATTGGATACAAGTTTGTAAGCTTGGATACATTGTAACAGTGTTAAGGATACATGTTATCAACATCTCAAATAGCAGGTTGCAGTAGTATTGGGATACATGTTAACATGAATTAATCTTGGATACATGTAACACAAGATTTGCTTACAATGTTATCCCTGGATACGTATTGCTTTGTTTTGATTTGAAACTTTAAATTTACAAAAGTTACACATTTACAACTCAGATAGATATATGTATACTTGGATACATGGAAAATAACACTGGATACATGGTAACAAGTTGGTAACACTGGAAAATAACATCTGGGTTTGAGTCCCTTGTTCTTGATTTCAAATTTTTGTGCAATTCATTCATTTTGACTTGATCGTTTCTAAATTTGGATCTATTTTCAGCAAAGTCTTCTTCTTCAAAGTCTCTAACAGCCGGAACAAAGGTCGGAGAAGGCACTTCATTGTTCCTAGACAGCAATGTGTTCCTAGGACTACTTTCTGCATTCTGATTTTGTGTCCTTTTCCTTAGCAGATACTGTAGTTTCTTGATCCAAGGATTCTTCTTCCCATTCAAAATTAATGGATAAATCTGAAAAGGGAGTTTTTGGATTTTGCCCAAAAAGGTTTGATTGAATGCTATCCATGGAAGTATGTTGTTAATGGGTGTCTGAAAATCCGAGAATCTTGAAAAAAAAACCTTAAAAGGTCTCTTCAATGGCGGAATCAAGCCCGGGTAAATCTGTCACCATTCTTGCCATCGTGTACGGTGGTGGCGCCACCACTATTTGGCCTGGACAGCTTCACCACTGTCCGCTTCGATGAATTTTCCCTCCTCTACTGGAGATGACGATGAAAGTTTGTGGAAGCAAAATATCGAGATAAAATCTGTGAAAATTTTGATTAGTGAGAGAGATTTGAGGGAGAAGCTGGAGAGATTTGAGGGAAGGAGTGATTTGGGGCGAAGGAATAGGAGTATGTTGGGATACACATTTTGGTATGAAAAATACAATCTAGTGAGATATATGTAATTATTTTAAAGTAGTGGGATATTATGTAGTTATGGTATGGATGTTTGACTAATTATGTAATTTATCCTTCCAAATTTAAGCAATATGAATCCGGATTAATGGGACAATGAGTAACGTATATTAATTGTAAAAAAAATAAAATGTCAGAGCAATTTTCTAGACACTCTCTTATTAAAAAGTCATGGTCTTTTGCGTTCTACAAGAAAAATCAACAAAACGACAAAAGTGCTCCATATACTTGAGAGTTCATTGGATAAACTTAAATAATGTGTCCTTATATATTATTATCCTCCTAAAATGTCCACCACACGTTACTTCTTCAATTCGGATTTGAACTCCTTTTCATTTCGGGTAAAACTTTCGTAAGGATAATTTCTTGAAAGAAAAATATGAGATTTGATTATTCTAAATTATATGTATTGTGTGTGCGTGCTTTTGTTGGAAAAATAATTCGTATATATTTAATAGCGAGTATAATAATTTGAAGCATATATTTGAGAGTTATATAATATTTAATAGCTACTAAAAAAGTAAGTTATTCATATATAAAATTAATATGATATTTATTTTGCAATTTAGAAGATCTGCACCAATTAATATATTAATACGGCGTTTGATTTGTAGTTTAGAAAATCTGTATAACTAATATATGTATAAGTTATGAGGGAATTGGTGCATTATTTTATGTTGAGTAGAAAATAAAATAATTAATACCCATATAACTTACTAATATATGTATTACTAATACTTATATATTTCTAACCAGCTATCAAACGACCCCTTATAAATATCTAAATATACCCCTAAATAATTTAAAAGGTCCAAAAATACCCTTACGTGGGAGGATCATATTTCGACTCTCTTTTACTCCCTCCGTCCATCTTTACTTGTCCACTATTGACTTTGCACAATTATTAAGAAACTATAAATAGAAGGATAATTTTACCTTATCACCCTTTGAATATAATAAATACAATGTCTTAAAATATGTAATAGGGAAATGACTATAATTAATGATAAGGGTAAATTAAGAACTACGTGTAAAATTATCTCTTGATTTCATAAATTGAACAAGTATTATTGAACATCTATTTTTAGTATAATGGACAAGTAAAGATGGGCGGAGGAAGTAATTATTTAGGTATATATTTAAGCTAAAAAAATAACGTTTAAATAATTATTAGCCAATAAGGTAACAAAGGGAAAATATTAGATAAAATACAAATATTTTAAGGCTTTTTCTTTTTATCCTTTTCCATAAATAGAAACCAAAATCATCCTCAAAAGGGCATCTAAAAAATTCATTAGTCTCACCTAGGGCTGGCAAACATTCCGAACTTGTCTCGATATTGACAGTTCAGTGGATGGGATAGCAGAGAGAGAAAGGAAAAGAAGTAGTTCCGAAAGGAGACTCCACCTAGCTAGCGCGCTCCTCACCTCAATGCTACACTTCGGCAGCTACGAACTAAGACGCTTCTGAAGAAAAGCTACACCCACGTCCAGAAATGGTATGCCAACAAACACCCTTTCTCCTTAGCCAACCAAAGTCTTCTGATGGCAATAATCGCGTTTCTCGTTAAAAGTAAAGCGGTGTTCTCTCTACGCAGGTAGAACCCTACTCTACCACGGTTTTTCGAGTAGGATATGTAATACATCCATAAGGACGACGTCACACAAGACGTCCTGCTTTAACTTCCCTAGCTCCAACTTAGCAGAAGGGGAACCTTCTCCCCCCTTACTCAACATAGGGCCCGCCGCTCATGCCCTTTTTGATCTGATTCGATAAGGCTCTGGATGAGGCCCTTTCAACCCAAGCCTATTTGATCCACCCAACTCATCCAGATTTTAATGGGTTGGACATGAGCTACATTATAAATGGGATAGTTTGGACACAATCCATCTTAACCCATTTTTCCTAAGCAGCCAAAATTTGCCCATTACTTTGGCTCAAACTAACCCATGCAAGAGCCATCTTTTTTTTTGAGAAAATTAAGCAAAATGGTCACTCGACCATAATATTTACCAAAAAATGACAGTTTTCTAATTTACACAAAAAATGACCACTCGGCCTTTCTTCTTCTTCTTCCTTCTTCTTCTTCGTCTTCTTCTTCCTTCTTCTTCTTCGTCTTCTGCGTCGTCGTCTTCTTCTTCTTTCTGCGTCTGCTTCTTCTTTTTCTTCTTCTTCTTCTTCTTCTCCTTCTCCTCCTCCTCCTTCTCTTCCTCCTCCTCCTCCTCCTCCTCCCTCTACCTCCCCCTCCTACCTCCCCCCCCCCTCCCCTCTCCCCTCCCCCCGCCCCCCTCCTCCCCCCGCCCCCCTCTCGGCCCCCCTCCGCCCGCCGGCCCCTCCTCCGCCACCCCCTGGCCCTCCGCCGACCCCGCTCCGCCCCCTCCCCTCCCCTCCCGCTCCCCTCCCCCTCCCCCTCCTCCCCCTCCCGCCCCCATCACCCGCTCGCCTCCCACCCCTCCCCTCCCCCTACCTCCACTGCTACGCCTCCGTCCCGGCCGGACACCCCCGGATCCTCTGCCCCCCTCCCTCCTCCTCCATCCATCTCCCCCTCCTCCTCCTCCTCCCCCTCCCCCTCCCCTCAAACACCCTCGCTCCTCTCCTCCCCCTCCGCCCTCCTCTCCTCCTCCTCCCCCCCTCCTCCTCCCCCTCCTCCCACCTCCTCCATCCTCCCTCCTCCTCCCCCCCTCCTCTCCTCCTCCCCCTCCTCCTCCTCCTCCTCCTCCTCCTCCTCTGACTGCTTCTTCTGCGTCGTCTGCTTCTTCTTCTTCTTCGTCTTCGTTCTTGCTTTTCCTTTCTAAAAAAATTGACATACCACAAACGTGAATTGTTTTGAGTAAATTATATATCAAAAGACTCGAAACATCGAGGGGAGCTCATATCTAAAATTTGAGACTGTTTAGAGGAGATTTTGAATCGTTTTGAGTGAATTATATATCAAAAGACTCGAAACATCGAGGAGAGCTCATATCTAAAATTTGAGACTCTTTAGAGGAGATTTTGAGTTGGTCAAGATTGAAAGAACTTGTTTAGAGAGGTTGTATTGATGCTTGAAAGCTTTGTTGTTTATTATGCTTCTATTTAAAGACTTAATGACTGGAAAAAAAACAGATCGATACACTTGTATACACTATTTATACAATATCTTCTTCTTCCTTCTTCTTCTTTCTTCTTCTTCTTCTTCTTCTTTCTAAAAAATTGACGTACCACAAACGTGAATTGTTTTGAGTGAATTATATATCAAAAGACTCGAAACATCGAGGGGAGCTCATATCTAAAATTTGAGACTGTTTAGAGGAGATTTTTAGTTGGTTAGGATTGAAAGAACTTGTTTAGAGAGGTTGTATTGATGCTTGAAAGCTTTGCTGTTTATTATGCTTCTATTTAAAGACTTAATGACTGGAAAAAAAACAGATCGATACACTTGTATACACTATTTATACAATATTGATACACATTTCTACACCATTTATATAATATTTTACACGTTTGTGCACTATATATACAATATCAATACTTGTTTATACATAATTTATATAATTTTGATACATTACATAATTTTTATACAATATCGATACACGTTTATACACTATTTATACAATTTTGATACATTACGTAACTTTTATAATAATAATAATAATAATAATAATTAGAAAAAAAGATTATTCAAGAATAAAAAATCTTGATTGAGAAGCTGTAACACTTTTGATAGATTGATTGCTCTCTCCGCCGGGTTTCCTCTGCCGCTGGTCACTTTCTCCGGCGAAATCGATCTGTTTTTTGATACGACAACTCCGGTTCCCCTTCCGCCGCTGCTCCGCCGCCGGATACTGAGTACCGAGCAGAGCTGAATCAACCAAATCAGATCGAACGGCGAAAATCACCGGAAACAGATCTCCAGCTCTTTCTCCTTATTTCCGTTACTGAGATCCCGGAGCTGCTTCGCCGGCAGCATTCTTCTCTGCCGCCGATCGCGTGCACCGCCGACGAACCACCTTTACCAACGACGTGCAGACCATCCAGGCAAGATCTGTTCTGGCAAAGATCTGCTTCCTTTCCTTTCTTGGTTTCCTTTCTTTTTCTTTTGTCTCGATTTCTGCTTCTTGCAGGTTCCTTTCCCGAGTCAAATCTAGTATAAATTCCGGCGACCAACCAGATTCCGGCGAACAACAAGATTCCGGCGACCAATTTCGACACCTCATCTTGCCGGAATCCAACCACTTTAGCAAGCAGACCGTCCTTCTCTCCTCACAGCTTGACCCCGGTGACTTCTATCCCTAGACTTTATTTTCGTCCTCAGTAGTTGACATTCGCTTGGATTTTTTATTTTTTTTATCGCATTCTTGATAGCCAATTTAGGTTGACATTTCTGCCATTGCTTTAACACTCGCTGTCTAGTTTTTTACATTTTTTTACATTTTACATTTTATATTGATTTTGACGTGTAGTGTATTCGGGAAGCAAATTATTGGCTCTATATCGTGTTTGGTAGTGTAGTTCCTGTCTCTTGTACCTTATTTTGCTTTTCTTGTGATATAGTTGTTTAGTATAGAGTAGTTGGTGGAGTTGGTTTATCCTTGACTATAGCGCACGTTTTAGTGGCTTTGGTGAATGATGGTCGAGTAGGGTCATGTCATCGGTCGCACTCGGGTTTGGGGGCAGGGTCGGGGGTGGGGCCGGGGGCGGGGGCGAGGGGAAGGAGAGGTAAGGGGGTTAAGGGAGCATCTAGGTTGAGAATAGGGTCTTGGAACATAGGGACTTTATCCGGAAAGTCCATAGAGCTAGTGAAGGTTCTAAGGAAGAGGAGGATTAGCATAGCGTGTGTCCAGGAGACTAAATGGGTGGGCACTAAGGCGCGAGAGGTAGACGGGTATAAGTTGTGGTACTCAGGAGGTGTGAGGAATAGGAATGGGGTAGGTATCCTAGTGGATGAGGAGTTGAGAGAGCAAGTGGTGGAGGTTAGGAGGGTCAACGATAGGTTGATGACAATTAAGTTAGTCCTTGGAGGGTCTACTTTGAACATTATTAGTGCGTACGCACCACAAGCAGGCTTGGATGAGAAGGAGAAGAAACGCTTTTGGGAGGTTTTGGACGAGATAGTGGGAGGTTTGCCTGATACTGAGAAGCTTTTCATTGGAGGAGATTTCAATGGGCACATCGGGGCATCTTCGAGGGGTTATGACGATGTGCATGGAGGCTTTGGTTTCGGGGATAGGAATGAAGGGGGTGCCGCACTCTTGGATTTCGCTAGAGCCTTTGGGTTGAGAGTAGCTAACTCTAGTTTCCCGAAAAAGGAGGAGCACTTGGTTACCTTCCGTAGTTCGGTGGCCAAGACTCAGATAGACTTTTTGCTCCTTAGGACAGGTGATAAAGGTCTTTGTAAAGACTGTAAGGTTATCCCAAGTGAGAATCTTTCGACCCAACATAGACTCTTAGTGATGGATTTAGAGATCAAGAAGGAGAAAAAGAAGCGGATTGTGGATGACCGGCCTAGGATTAAATGGGGTAGCCTGACTATGGCCAGTGCACTGGAAATAGGGGAGAAGTTGTTGACTAGGGGGGCTGGGGGGAGTAGTGGGGATGTGGATAATATGTGGGATACGACCGCTAGTTGCATAAGGGAGACGGCTAGAGAGGTGTTGGGCGTCTCGAGAGGTCGTTCTGGCAAGCATCGAGGGGACTGGTGGTGGAATGGAGAAGTAAAAGGAAAGGTGGAGGCTAAGAAGGGGTCATATGCGAAGTTGGTAGAGAGTAAGGATGAGGAGGAGAAGCGAAGGAATAGGGAGGCGTATAAGATATCTAGGAAGGAGGCTAAGTTAGCGGTAACGGCAGCTAAAACGACAGCCTTTGAAAGCTTATACGCGGCTTTAGAGGATAAAAGTGGGGATAAGAAGTTGTATAGGTTAGCAAAGGCTAGGGAGAGGAGGACTCAGGACCTTGACCAAGTGAAGTGCATCAAGGACGAAGATGGCAAAATACTAGTAGATGAGGTACTCATTAGAAGGAGATGGCAGTCTTACTTCCATGGACTCTTGAATGACGAGGGGGACAAAAGCTTTGTGCTGGGAGATTTGGCACACTCAGAGAGGCGTCGTGACTATGATTATTGTAGCCGTATAAAGGTTGAAGAGGTTAAGGTTGCGATTCGTAAGATGCGAAGAGGTAGGGCGACGGGGCCAGATGAGATTCCCGTTGATTTTTGGAAGAGCTCGGGGGAGAAAGGTGTGAAGTGGCTAACCGAGTTGTTTGATGGTATTTTCAGAACGGCAAAGATGCCTGAAGCTTGGAGATGGAGCACGATGATTCCTTTGTACAAGAACAAGGGCGATATTCAGAGTTGCAACAACTATAGGGGTATCAAATTGCTAAGCCACACTATGAAGGTCTGGGAGAGGGTGGTGGAGTTGAGGTTGAGATAGATCGTGCCTATTTCAGAGAACCAGTTCGGCTTTATGCCAGGACGCTCGACTACAGAAGCTATTCATCTCCTTAGAAGACTGGTGGAGCAGTACAGGGAAAGGAAGAAGGACTTGCACATGGTGTTCATCGATCTAGAAAAGGCGTATGATAAAGTCCCTAGGGAGGTCCTTTGGAGGTGCTTGGAGGCTCGAGGTGTACCCGTGGCGTACACCAGATCAATTAAGGACATGTATGAGGGGGCCAAGACTCGCGTTAGAACTGTGGGAGGAGATTCGAAGCACTTTCCCGTGTTAATGGGGTTGCACCAGGGATCGACCCTTAGCCCGTTTCTATTTGCCTTGGTAATGGATGTATTGACGCAGCAAATACAAGGTGAGGTGCCATGGTGCATGTTATTTGCGGATGATGTAGTTTTGGTGGACGAGACTCGCGGAGGAGTTAATGCTAAGTTAGAGGTTTGGAGACAGACCCTCGAGTCTAAGGGGTTTAGGTTGAGCAGGAACAAGACTGAATATATGGAGTGCAAGTTCAGTGAGGCGACTCAGGATGATGACGTAGAAGTGAAGCTGGATACACAGGTCATCCAAAAGAAAGGGAGTTTCAAGTATCTTGGGTCTATTATCAGGAAAATGGAGAGATTGATGAGGATGTCACTCATCGTATTGTTGTTGGGTGGATGAAATGGAGGCTCGCATCTGGAGTCTTGTGTGATAAGAAGGTGCCTACTAAACTTAAAGGCAAATTCTACAGAGTGGTGGTCCGACCAGCTTTGTTGTATGGAGTAGAGTATTAGCCAGTAAAGAACTCCCATATTCAAAAGATGAAGGTGGCGGAGATGAGGATGTTGCGATGGATGTGCGGGTTTACTAGGAGAGATAGGATTAGGAATGAGGATATCCGAGATAAGCTGGGTGTGGCGTCGGTGGAAGATAAGATGCGGGAAGCGAGGTTGAGATGGTTCGGACATGTGAGGAGGAGAGGCACGGATGCTCCAGAGCGGAGGTGTGAGAGGTTGGCTATGGATGGGTACAGGAGAGGACGAGGTAGACCGAAAAAGTATTGGGGAGAGGTGATTCGGCAGGACATGGCGCAGTTGCAGCTTACCGAGGACATGACCCTAGATAGGAAGGTGTGGAGGACGCGGATTAGGGTAGAAGAGTAGTAGGTAGAAGTGTGTGTAGGCTAGTAGGTAGGAGTGTTTTTCCTTATTGTCCCGACTAGTAATCGTAGGGCTACGCCTATATTTTCTTGTTCTTGGATTCCTCATGGTAGTATTTGGTGGCAGTGCTCTGTTTCTGTCTGTTGTTTGTTACTACATACTACTTCCTATCGTCTCTTGTAGTTTTATCTTGTATTTTTACCCTGTATCATTGTTACGTCCTTTTTAGCCTATTTTTAGACTGTCTTGTCTTGAGCCGGGGGTCTATCGGAAACAGCCTCTCTACCTCACCTCTGAGGTAGTGGTATGGACTGCGTACACTCTACCCTCCCCAGACCCCACGCTGTGGGAATACACTGGGTATGTTGTTGTTGTTGTATTATTATTATTATTATTATTATTATTATTATTATTATTATTATTATTATTATTATTATTATTATTATTATTATAATATAAAAGTAATTCTGAGAATTGTTTTATTTTTATTTTTTGAGGTTGTATGAATTGAAGAGCTCGGTGTACTAAGGGTGTGTTCGATATGAAGGAAAATGTTTTCTATAAAAAATATTTTTTAGGAAAAATAAGTTGTTTCTTACTTATTTTCTTGTGATTGGTACACAAGTATAATTTTTTTCCTAAAAATATTTGTATATATATCTAGCACAAAACAATAAAAAAAGCTAATGATAAAATGATTGATATTGTGATGGGGGTGGGATAGGTGGGGCGGGGTAGGATGGAGGTGGAGTGTGGTAGGAAAGCAAATTATTTTTTTAAAAAAATTTTGGCGGGGTAGGGGGGTAAGGGGGTGAGGTAGGATGGTGTAGGACAAAAATTAAGTAAGGGGCAAGGTAGGATGGGGGTGGGGGTAGGAAAACGATAAAATAACTTTAGAAAAATAAAAATAAAATTAAAAAACTTTTATTTGGGGGGTGGGGTGGGTGGGGTGGGTGGGGTAGGAAAACTTTTTAAATTATTTTATAATTTTTCTTGGGGGGGGGGGGGGGGTGGCGGGGGGAGTTGGATGGGGTTGGAGGTCGGGGTTAGGTTGTGTTTTGATTTGTTAAAAAGTTAGAATATTGTGATTCACAATTTGTGAAGACTTTTAGATTAAGTTTGGCGTGTTGGGGTTATGACCCATTGTTTAGCTCATTATAACCAGTCCATCTTGACTCAAATGACTTTTGGGCAGGATTGGGAATTAACCTATTTACTTATTCAGGGGACAACTACACAAATGCCCCTCAAAGGAAGTGGCTTTATATTTTTGCCCCCCATAAGAAAGATCTTACAAAAATAGTCTTCCTCGTTTTTATGTATAGAATAACTACATTTTTGCCCTCTATACCTCAAATATTTTTAAACAACTCTTCATGCTCATTTGCCTCTCAACTTTTATATTTATTTCTTTCTCTCTCTTTTCTTTTTTTTTTCTTCTTTTTTCTCAACCTTTATTTTTGTTTTATTCTTTCTTCTACATTTTTTTTCCTCAATTTTTTTTTCCTTTTCTCCTCTCAATTCTATTTTTTTCCTCCTTTTTTTCCTCAACCTTTATTTTTTCGTTTATTTTTTATTATCTTTTTTCTTCTTTGTTTTTTATTTTTTTTCTCAATTTTTATTTTTTTTCTCTCAACTTCTATTTTTTTATTTTTTATTTTCTCTTTTTTTTAATCATTTTTCTCGACCTTTAATTTTTTAGGAGATGTTCTATAACTCTTATTTTAGAGGCAAGACTTAGCCCAAAGACTTTCAAACAACAAATTACGCCCCATGAGCAAGACTTGACACTAGTACATTGTGTCTTGATTTATAAGATATTTTATAACACTTGCCTCAGAGGCAAGAATTAACCCAAGGACCTCTCAAAAATACAAGTTAGGCCCCATGGGCAAGAGTTCACACTAACTCATTGTGTCTTAGAGGCAAGACTTAGGTCAAGGATTTTCAAACAACAAGTTATGCCCCACGAGCAAGACTTGACACTACCTCATTGTGTCTTGATTTATGAGACATTCTATAACTCTTGCCTTAGAGACAAGACTTAGCCCAAAGACTTTCAAACAACAAGTTATGCCCCATGGGCAAGAGTTGACACTACCACATTGTGCTTGATTTATGAGATGCTCTATAACACTTGCCTAAGAGGCAAGACTTAGCCCAAGGACTTCCAAATAATAACTTACGCCCCATGGGCAAGAGTTGACACTACCACATTGTGTCTTGATTTATGAGATGCTCCATAACTCTTGCCTTAAAGGCAAGACTTAGCTCAAAGACTTTCAAACAACAAGTTACGCCTCATGGGCAAGAGTTGACACTAGCACATTGTGTCTTGATCATGAGATACTCTATAATGTTTGTCTTAAAGGCAAGACTTAGCCCAAGGGCCTCCAAAAAAATACTATGCCCCATGAGCAAGAATTAACACTACTTCATGTGTCTTAATTTATGAGATGCCCTATAACTCTTACCTTAGAGGCAAGACTTAGCTCAAGAATTTCCAAACAACAAGTTATGCCCCACGAGCAAGACTTGACACTACCTCATTATGTCTTGATTTAGGAGATGTTCTATAACATTTGCCTTAGAGGCAAGACTTGTTCCAAAGGACTTCCAAACAACAAAGCACGCCCTTAAATTTACTTCGATTACAAAAAAAGAAAATTCTCTTTGCGAATTATCCAACTTTTTATTCATTAACAAAAAATAATAGAGACTAAGAAAAAACAAAAAAAGAGAAAAGGAAAAAATAAAGATTAAAAAAAGAATAAAAAAAAAAGAGAAAAGAAAATAAAAGTTGAGAAAGGGAAAAAAAAGAATAAAAAAAAATAAAGGTTAAGAAAAAAAAGAACAAAAAAAATTGAGAGAAAAGGAAAAAAGAAAAAAAGAAAAATAAAGGTTGAGAAAAAATAAAACGAGAATTAAAAAAATTGAGAAAAAAGAAAAAAAAGAAAAAAATTAAAAAGATAAAAGAAAAAAGAATAATAAAAATTAAAAGTTGAGAGACAAATGAACATGGAGAGTTGTGGTGTAGAGGGACAAAAATGTATTTGTTCTATACATAAAAAAGAAGGAAGGGTATTTTTTAAAGACTTTTCTTATGGGGGGCAAAAATTGAAGATCACTCACTTTTTTGGACACTCCATATAATTTTCTGCTTGTTCAGCCCATCTTAACCCGCCCAACTTCAGCCCAAACAACTCATTTTCCACCCCTAGACTCTCACATATATTTCATATGTACGAAATCTCTTATTAGCAACCATGCTTCTCCATCAACAAACTCAATTACTCAACTATTTGGGGGAGCTCGACCAAATAACTTTTTTGTTTTACTGCTTTTTGCACTATTTTATTCCTTGTTTTTTTTTATTTTGTCTAATTTATATGGGTGAAAATCATTTTTATCCTCTAATTTTACTGTAGAAATCAACCTTTCACCTTAACTTTAAAAAATAATCATTCTTCCCCCTTTTTTATGCAATATTATTTTACCCTTGATATTTTTAATCGATAATTTATGTAATATTTTTTTATATTGTATATAATATTTTATTTTTTAACTTAGATATTTATATATTTTTTTATTTAAGTTCATTAACTTTTTAAGTAAAATAATTCTTTTATAAATTTATTATAAAATATAATGAATTTTTTTTATGATTGCTATTTTAATATTATATGCATTAAGTATGTATGTATCTGCATGCACATTTAAGTTTCACGTATCTCTTATTCTCTATTATTTATATATAGATAAATAAAATTTAATTATCATTCATGAAATATTTTTTAAACTATAATTTAAAGAATATAAATGATAATCTTTTAAGATTTTTTAAATAAAATATACCTTCATTTTTAATTAATTATTTTGTATTACCTTCATCTAAATATATTTATAAGGTTAACGCATTAAATTTTTTATTATTAGTAATAAATAAATTTTTATTTTGTTCATTTATTTTATTATAAAATGTCATTAGCTATACTCAATCAATATTTCTAGCACTTCAAAAGGCCTTGTTGATAACAAGAAAAATGAATTTGAATATTATGCTCCTTATTCATTAAAGGAAATAGATAACCGATTAATAATAAAAAAAATGAACACTTATATAGAAAGAAAAGAAAAATAAAGAATCTATGTACAGTAGAGAGGAGTCCCATATGGGTCTAAATAAATTTTTATTTTGTTCATTTATTTTACTATAGAATGTCATTAGCTATACTCAATCAATATTTTTACTAATGCTTTTCAATAAAAATAATATTCTAATTTGTTACATAGATTAAAAATAAAAAAAAATAAAGAAAAAGGATAAATGTTGAGAATGTAAAAGAATGGGGTACTCCCATATTATATAGGAGTAACTAATTTCAAACTTCCAAACAGGGATTTGGCTCCTCTTCATTTTCCTTCTTTCCATTTTCTCCAAGTTCTTGCTTGGATGGAAGACATATATGTCCTAATCATGATTAAAATATTTAATTCCTTCTGTATGTTTACTCCTAAAATATTTTTACATCTCACAAATTTAGCTATACATTATATTTTTTCTAAAAAATTCAAAACTTATTTCTTTCTGCCATGATTAAATTTTTGCATGCATCATTTTTTTTACTACTTTTTTATTCCTCGATATGTTAAGCTTCAATATCTCATAGAGATCTGCTCACATTCTCAATTAAAATTTGAAAATATTAGAGGTAAATTTCAACATATGATAATACCAATTAAGAACTTTATAAAATAATATTTGTCAAATAAAAAAATTAAAAGTGTGAAATACGAGAATACTTTTAGAAAATAGAAAATGAATACTTTTGGAAAATAGAAAATCAAAAGAGGTCACAATTTATTCATCACTGGTAATCATTTACATAAATTATTGTAAAAAATATAATGTATAGCTAAATTTGTGGAATGTAAAAATATTTTAGGAGTAAACATATGGAAGGAGTTAAATATTCTAATCATAGTTAGGGTTTTATTTTAATCAAATAAATTTTAATTATTAATATTAAATTATGACATGTGTCTTTCATTCAAGTAAGAACTTGAAAAAAATAAAGAGGAGGGAAATAGAGAGGAGCCAAATCCTCCGAACAGATTCCATAACAAAAAAATGAAATTAACGTCACCCAGTACGCCATGTTTTTCGAGTATGCGAGCACGCCAGCACGCCAGCACTTATAGCCCCACTTGAAGATTCCCTCGTAAGATTTCTTTCAAGTACTAGTTTTTAACATTTTACTCATCAAAGGAGAGGAGAAAGTCGTAAATATCTGCCCATACTTTTCAAATAGGGTTCCACTTAAATACCCGACAAAAATAAAACCTGAATAAATTCTCCACTATTCCTACTAACCTTTACCATATTCATCCAATCAGTATCACGGAGATTACAATTACAATGTCACGTTTCTCAATCCTATTGGTTCTCGTCGTCGCCGGCCTTTTTGCCGCCGCACTTGCCGGACCGGCAACCTTCGCCGATGAGAATCCGATAAGGCAAGTAGTTTCCGACGGTTTCCGCGAGCTGGAGAACGGAATTATCCAAGTCGTCGGCCAAACTCGCCATGCTCTCTCCTTCGCTCGCTTTGCTAGCAGGTTCCTAAATTCCTCTATGATCGATCTCTATATGGAAATGAGATTTCTCTTCGTTTTGCTTAATTTATTTATAGTATTGTCCTAATTTTGAATGTTTATTATAAAAGGCATAACAAAAGGTACGAGTCCGTTGAGGAGATCAAGCAAAGGTTCCAGATATTTTTGGACAATCTGAAGATGATTCGATCACATAACAAAAAAGGACTATCATACAAACTCGGTGTCAATGGTATACTATGGCATAAAGCTAAAGGCTCCTCTCTTTTGCTTTTTCTCTTTAGTTTAAGTCGAATCCTTGTTCACCTACTATTTATGTTTCTTAATTGTAGTTGAGTTTATTTATTTCATATGACTTAGGTAGCATATTTTACTTAGATTTTTTTTTTTTTTGAAGTTTTGTGAATGATAGTGAAAATTGGAAAAATTAGTATGAACTAGTTTTTGGAACTTGAAATTTTTTGAAGATAAATTTTCAAAGATTGATCAAATTTCATGAGCAAATAATTTTTTAATTTTTTTTTTAAAATTCTACTCCCAAAATCTATAGTCAAACTAGAGCTTATTCTCCAGCTACTTGTTTGTTGAATTTGGGTTATCATGAAGTGCAACTCTACTGTTTCTCAAGGCTTTATGTACCATAATTATTTTTATTTGAGAATTTTATTCTGCTGTAATTTGCCAGTTCGCTTGATGCATCTGATATCTGTATATGTTCTTTATTTTTTCAATCTCTAAACTTTGTTAAGATGTGGACAAAAATAATAGTGCAATAATTCATATTCTCCACTACGTAGTGGTTACTGCAGAGATAAGATTTTAGTGAAAGTAAACAAAGGCAAAACGGTATTGTATGTGCAGTTTGCATATATATTTTATTAATTAATTATTCAAGTGCATTATCACCGCCATATCATGGGTAGATCCATTCATATTGTGTGGCTAGTCTATACCCTTTCTCTCTCCACTTAAAAAGCTTTTATTTATGAATTTAGATTATATAACGAATAATGGAAAAAAACACATCATCAATAAATTGTAATTAGTTATAGAAGGTTATTTACTTTATTTTTAAAATTACCAAATTATATAAACTTATACTCCCTCCGTTTAAAAAAGAATGACCTATTTTGACTTGGCACGGAATTTAAGAAAATAAAGAAGACTTTTGAATCTTGTAGTCTTAAATTAAAGTTTTGTCAAATGTACCAAAATGTCCTTTAATCTTGTGGTCCTAAACATGCCATGTGGAAAGTTGAAATTAAAGTGTTGCCAAAAAAGGAAAAAGGTCATTCTTTTTGAAACGGACTAAAAAGGAAAGTAGGTCGTTCTTTGTGAAACAGAGGGAGTAATTACTATTCATGTTGATAAGTTGTTTTAACATGATGATGTAAAAAATTTCACACAATCACTGTATAGAAGTGAAATTCTATCTTTTATTAACTAATCTACCTTAAAGAGACCTCAATAAAAACAATTCTTATTTCTTATACTCATCCATACATGGACATCAAACTCAGAGTACATGGGGAAAATATAGGCATGGGACTAGCCCAAGTGAAGAAGTGTTTGCAGCTTAATCTAGTTGTAAATGTAGGGAGTGCATTTCATGCTTGTTAAGTATAGTGTTGTTCTGTTATGGGTTGGCCCTCATTGTTTATTGATTACTATTATGTTTCATGGCAGAGTTTACCGACCTAACATGGGACGAGTTCCGGAGAGACAAGTTGGGGGCAGCTCAAAACTGCTCTGCCACCACAAAGGGAAATCTCAAGCTCACTAACGACGTTCTGCCAGAGATGGTATATCTAATTAGAATGAACTCATTAGAGTTAAACTAGTTTGTAATGCTATATTATTTCCAATATGCTGGAGTGCACTGAGTTGAATTATATGCTATAATAAACATAGAGACACTAAACATCTATCGATCGTGTACTGAGTTAATGTATATAATTGGTTGCAAAAAGAATATTTTTTTTCCTAACGAACGCCAAATTTCCAATTTTGTGATTATAGAAAGACTGGAGGGAAGCTGGTATTGTTAGCCCAGTCAAGGAGCAGGGCAAGTGCGGATCTTGCTGGACATTCAGGTGAAGAATTAGTTAGAATCATATCCATTGGACTCTTAAAATTGTGACTATATATTGAACTCTAATGGAGCAGACATATTATGTGGTTTTGGCAGCACTACCGGTGCACTAGAGGCAGCATATGCCCAAGCATTTGGGAAGGGAATCTCTCTGTCAGAGCAGCAGCTTGTGGACTGTGCTGGAGCTTTTAATAACTTTGGCTGCCATGGAGGGCTTCCATCACAAGCCTTTGAGTACATTAAATTCAATGGTGGTCTTGACACTGAAGAAGCATATCCATACACTGCCAAGAATGGCATATGTAAATTCTCACAAGCAAATGTTGGTGTCAAAGTCATCGATTCTGTCAATATTACCCTCGTAAGATCTCTTTTCGCTGTGATTGAACCAACTTCTTGCCAGTGCTATTCAGTCCATTTGTTTAACTTGTTGAGTTTTTCAGTCATGAACTTCAACTTGAGCTGCTGCTTTTACCAACCGGAATGGTCAAATAAGCATTGGTTGGACTTCTAACACATATGTAATTACAATTTATAGGGTGCTGAGGATGAACTGAAATACGCAGTTGCATTGGTTAGGCCTGTTAGTGTTGCTTTTGAGGTGATAAAAGGTTTCAAACAGTACAAGAGCGGAGTTTACACCAGCACTGAATGCGGCGGCACTCCCATGGTAAGTCAGCTGTCCCGTCAATGCAAAGTATATGTACAGTTTTGCCTACATAGGCCTATATGGACAATATTACAAACATTGGTTGTTTCATTGGCAGGATGTCAACCATGCTGTTCTTGCTGTGGGTTACGGTGTCGAAAATGGCGTTCCCTATTGGCTCATAAAGAACTCATGGGGAGCAGATTGGGGTGACAATGGATACTTCAAAATGGAGATGGGAAAGAACATGTGTGGTGTTGCAACTTGCGCATCCTACCCTGTCGTTGCCTAAGTTTAAATATTTTCCCGCATAAATTCCGTGGTCTCAGCTAATGATGCGCGCCGGCAACATTCAAGCTCCATTGTCAGATTTATATTCAGAAGATGAATGGATTGTTATACATACAAAAATGGTTTAGGCTATTTTTATATGAAAGAAAGAATAAGATACAAGTAGTGAATTCACAGAGATTATTATGCAGGAAGAATCCCTATGTAATTTATACCATTATAAGTAATGAGAGGGAAGAAGAATGTCTTATTGTCCAAATTGTTAATCGATTGATGTCCTTAGTTAATGTCTTATTGTGAAAAGTCAAAACTGTTAATGGATTGATGTCCTTAGTTATCCTTTTTTTGGTTTCGCAGACGAGCCAAAGTTAGAAATTGGTAGATGCTACCACTCATCAGTGGGAATAATACCGACTGACATTATTCTCGCATCATTCATTCGACTCGCCCAAAAAATTAGCATGAATCAGCTCCTACATTTGAACGGCAAATTTCCCTTCTGTTTTACAAAATACATAGCATCAAGCATCATATATAACACCCACTAGAAACCATAGAAATATAATTCTAGTGACTTTACTTAAATCTGTTGAAATCAAATGGAGTGCTGTCAATTAGGACTGTGCATGGACAAGCCTTGACCAGGCCAGGTTGATGAAAAAAAGGAAAACTTCTCCTATTGCATCGTTAACTAGTACTGTATAAGATTTAAAATCACTTATTCCTCTTAATTTTGGAACCATCCGAGCCGTATTACCAATAATTAATGTTTATATTAGGGTAGACTGTCTATATCACACTCCTCAGAGTGTGATCCTTCCCCAGACCTTGTGTAAATGCGGAATACTTTGTGCATCGAACTGCCCTTTTTTTTAAAAAAAAAAAAATTAAGAATTTATAGTCAAATTATTCCTTATCTATCAGAGTAGGTTTACTATTATCCTTTATATAATCCTGAGCATTTTTAGTCCCTTAACTTTGCTAAAGTAGAGCATCTTTGGTCCAAATAACACAATGGACTTAAAAACTAATAGTGACTACCAAAAAACATAATTAAAAACTGTAACGATTCGTCTAGTCATTTTGAATATTAACCCCCCTCCCTTTTTTTATTTACCTAAATAACACTTTTCATACATTCAACATGTGTTTTATGACTTATAGAGATGGAGGCACGGGTTCCGAGAGACCCAGATGCGTATCAGGGAAGAAAATTAAAAACTAGAAGTTGAAAACTTAAGAAGTGACCAAAACAACATCGGGGGTAAGCAGACTCAGAATTAATGTTTGAAAGTTCCTATAGGTCCGTATAGTGCTTCAGGATTTAGTTGGATGATTTGGCCGGGCCCCAAGAGGTTCAGGAGTAATTCAGTTGCTTAAATTGAAAACTAGTGATTGCAAAGAATAAGAATTGATCACGGTCAAATATTTGACTAAGCGAGCCCGAATTCATGATCTAAAAATTTCAACAGGTTCATATGATGATTTTGAAATTGTACGCAAGTTTTGGTTAGATTTCGATGAGTTTCAGACAGATTTTGATAGTGTTGCCTTTCATATTTTGTGTTTGGACGTTAATTTGAGCATAAATGGTACCACACAAAGCAAAAGGCTCCAAATTCTATTTTATTGAACCATTAGATCCATATCGCGATTTCGAAACCATAACAACAAGAATCATCAAATTTCGATATCATATGAGAAAGTTATGATCATTTTACTTTGAAAAGTTGTTGTTGAGTCTGGTGCATCCATAAATGCGGAGTTTGGATCGCAAATGTAGAGTTTGGGCTGCAAATGAGGTATTCATAAATGCGATAAAGGGTCTACAAATAACGGCAACTGCAAAGTATTAAAATTCTGACTTCGCCGTCATCTTCAAATCAATTATTGGAACCTTGGGAGCTCAAATTGAGGTAATTTTTGAAGCGTCTTTCTCGTATAAATATTGGATACGTGATTCTACTTTGATTTTTTTTTATTTTACATAAATACCATTAATTTTCATGTTCTTATTCATGGATTCGATGTGAACATTGAGATTTTTCGCCTTAAAACTTAAGAGAGTGAAATTTATGAATTTGAAGGTCGATATGTGAGGCAAGAAATACATATATTTAGCCATTATTTACCTCACATTTTAGTACTTTAATTGTCTTTTGAATATTGATTATATTATTTTGTGCTTAAAAATTAGTAACTATACAATGGGGCTAGTAAATTAAGCAAAAAGGGTATCAGGATGACTCTACACTTGATTTACTAGCACGAGTACTCAGAATTTTTCTCAACACTTTTCATACATCCCTCCAACATTCAAACATAACCCTGCACTTATACTTTTTTAGTCCCTTAAAGTTCACCGAATGACTAACGCAGCTTTAAGACAATCGTCAATTATCTATCATAGGAAACCTAGTGCCTAAGACTATACTTTGAGGTATTTTATCAAACATGTGATGTTCACAAGGTTCTAGTCAAGCTTTCATGTTAATGGAGTCTACTAGTTCACTCAATTTCGCTCACATAATCAAATTCTACACAACTAATCTCAATAATAATTTACAGGAATACAAGTCTATCACAATGATCACTCTTTAGTTCATAACAAACATAATGACATAAAAATCTATCAAAATGGTCAATTTTTTAAGACTTTATCTAACCCAACAATTCAATATCAAGAAATAACCATGAAAATTTAAAATAAACTTGTAGTATATTTTCAATATCATCATTATAACTATTTAGAGCTATTTAATCAACCAAAATAACTCACATTATACTACAACAAACTATCCCATAATTTTGAAAGCTTGAAACTTTGAAACAAAAATCATAGAAATAAATTTAAAATTAGCATAATAAAAAAGTTGGGAAGGAATTTTGTATAAATAGTGAAGAAATAATAAATAAAACTTACCACTTGAAGCTTTGTCTGAGCTTGGGGAAAATTTAGAAGAATTTTAATGGAGGGATAAAGTAAAACCGGGTAAGAGAGAGAGAGCGAGTTTAAAAAATGAGATTGGGACGTGGGCCACACATGTGTCCCTTACCTTTGGCTGCCACAAGGCAGCTCGCGTGGCAAGGTAACCTAAGTAGGCTTGGACGTCGCGTGGCGAGGTGTCTAAGATATGTCCTTGTTGGATAGTTTTTTGTGTATTTGTCCTTGGCCCTATTTTCCTAATGGTTTTGATCCCTATACCTTCACATAGTCACTTTAAATACTATTAGTGGTGGGTTGCCTCCTACCCAACACCTTAGTTAAAGTCAGGGCACAACATCATTTTTTTTTGAATTTTTTATTTTTTTGCTAAAAACTAGAAAATAACTAACATTAAAAGAAAAACTTAAAAGCATGAGTTTTCTCTCGAAAAACGCTTAATTTAATATTGTGAAATGATGATATTGACTTTATCAGTTGAGTTTATTGGAGTGCTCAGGATTGAAGAGTTCTCCGTAACATCTCTTCATATATTTTTATTTTCTTGAATCCCTTCTATTAACTATATGAATTTGGAGTTTTATTCATCGCCGTGTTAGCCATATAATTCAATAACTTGGTGGCTTCTTCAAATGTGATCTCATTTAAGTTTTCATCAGCTACATCATTGGCTATAGACGTATTCATTGGATCTAGAGAGCGATAAAATGCATCAAGTATTGCTTTCTCATGAAGCCCATGATCCGAAAGTCTCAGAATTTCTTTAAATCTTGTTCATGCCTCCGGTAGGAGTTTTCCTTCCCGTTGCTTGAAGTAGAGAATCTTGTTTACTATTTGTGTCCTTCTTGCTACTAGGCTCCATTCATGTATGAATACATGTACCAGCTTAGGCCAAATGTCTACTTCAATTCGTGGTACTTTTTGGTACCAAGATTTAGCTTCACATGTGAAAGAGTGTATGAACATTCACAACTTCAATTCTTCTTCAGAAATTAATGCATACCTCTACTGCGCACACATACTCATAAAGCTCCTCCGATGTTGAATAGAATCCCACTCCCAAGGGTTACGGAATAGCCCCTTGTCCATGAGGTCTCTCTCAATTTGGCCTTGTAGTGATAGTAAGGGCATCTCAGGGTAATTATCTACCATTTTCACTACTGCTACTTATGCATAGAACACTGACAGTTTTGATGCTTTATACACATCAAACACCTCAACTTTGTCATATGCTCATATAGTCAGTTGGACAAATGCAACATTTTTAAGTACTTTGCCTGTAGCTAAGAACAAACATCTTAAAATAAATAGGATTTTTGAATCCAGTTCAAAATCAGGGACTACAAAGTCCACTATAAAAATCAAGGTCCAATTTGTACTAGGACATCCTCCACAATGCCTTCTGGTTTGGTTAATGATCAGTCTACCAGTTGTAACACAATAGTAGTATTTGAGGACTCCCAACCCCATTTTATTAAATAGGGGTAAGAGCATCAGATTGATGCTGGCCCCCAGGTCACATAATACTTTGGCCATTACTTGTTGTCCAATGGTCATTTCAATAGTGAAATTCCAAGGTCTTTCAACTTTGTTGGCAATCTGTTTTAGATTCGAGCCAAGCATTGCTCTGTAATGGGAATCTTTTCTTGTCGGCCATGATATTCTTTAGATACTTTGTATTGGGAAATTCCCTACAATATGTCAACAAAAGGTACATTAATGGTTACCTGCTTTAGTAGATCTAGAAACTTCGTGCTGCCTCCTCTCTAGCTTTGATATGTTTTTATGAAACTGGGGGAGGGGGTCTAGCAGCTACTGGTGTGGCTTCTTTCTTCTCTTTCTACTAGCACCTCAGTGCTTTCTTTCTTAACTGCTTCTTCAATCAATTTTTCTTGCGCTCTTTCACCTAGACCTTTATCACTTCTTATAGTCACAATATTAATATGTTTTGAGTTTGGGTCCACATCACTAGGCAAACCTTCTTTGGGTCTAGTCACAATATTTTCCGTATTTTTTCTGCGTTTTGAGCTTTCCCTCAGTGGCTACAGATCATTTATGACTTACCAAAACTGACGGTTTGGTGCCCGGATCGTTCGTTAGGTCGTTATGACTATTTCCCTATTTTAGCTTTTAAAGTTGGTAAATCTTTGACTTTGGTCAACTTTCTTGGTTAACGCACTCAAAATAAAATTCCGAGAGTTCCATTGGCTTCAGAACGGGGATTTTGGTCTAGTGGGACCATTAGTTTGGGCCTGAGTGCTTCCGGTTTAGTTTTGTGTGGCTTTGTGTGTTTTGGAGTCAGTTTGGCTGGTAGGGTTGACTTTGGTCAACATTCAGAGAAGACGGCCTCAAATAGAAATTCCGTCAGCGCCATTAGCTCCAGAATATTGACTTTGGGTTAGGGAGACCTTTGGTTCGGATCCTGAGGCTTTCGGGCTCATTTTTGGGTTTTGAGTTTCGAGTTAGTTTTGGGCATGGGGCTCACTTTTCATCAAAACGATCTCCGTTGGGAGTTTCGTCGATTCTATTGAGTCCAGAATGCTGTTTCTAGTAGGACAACATGGTTGGTTTGTGTTCACGGGGTTCTGGATGAATCCCGAGGGTCCGTCGTAATATTTTTGGACTTGGTGTTTTTGCTGGTTGCTGCAATAAGTTGCAGACAACTTTGCCCTTCGCGATCGCGGGGACCCGATCGCGTTCGGGATGGTCTAGTTTCTTGACCATCGCGTTCGCGAAGGGTTTCTTCGCATTCGCGATGTAGTCGGCTGGGACTCGGCTCGGCTTCCTCTTTGTGAACGCGGCCTGGACCATCGCAAACGCGATGGTTGGGCCGACTGTTCTCCGCTAACGCGGGGGTCCTGTCACGATCGCGTTAAAGTACCCCTGACAGTTATATTAAATTTCAACTTCATTTTTTCTTTCAAAATTCTGAGAAACTCCATTGTTAAGCTCCAAAACTCCATTTTCCAGCTTCTTTGCTTCAGCACTCTTCATTCGGTAAGTTCCCTCGTCACCCCTCTCCTCCTTCCGTATTTTATTCTCGTAATTCTCTCGTTAGAACTTCGTTGTTGTTAATTCTTACGATTGGGGTGATCCTTGTGGGAATCTGATTCCCTGGGGCTGCATGCTTGGAAATCTGTACAATTCACCTCCGTGACGTATTCCTCTTGTCGAGGTAGGTTCCCGCCTTTAATTTCGAGTTTTCCCGTCTAAATTCCGTAAATTAGTAGCACTTCGGGGCTGTTTTGGGCCATGAATCGAGCTCCGTTTGCGCCCAAACTTTGGGCATGGGTTCCTTAACCCACCACGAGTATAATTGTGAAATTTATTTTCTGTTTCGTTGCGCGGACCCCGAGGGTCATTTTTTTGACCTGATTTTTCGTATAGCAATATGAGTGTCATTATTCTCGTCTTGACACCTAGTTCATGTTCTTAATAGCGTGACATCTTTCTGAGGCTGTTCAGAAGGAGAAGGCACACGAGTGATGGTTGGTGCTTGCAGTTTGACCCCGAGGTAGGTTACGGTGTACCTTCTAGACTGAGTTAGTTAGGTCTTATATATTTATATGTTACTGGAACGCTAGGTTGGTTTTTTGATAGACTTTAGGCTTAAATCCTGTTTATCATGTTATTTGGCCATTTCAGATTTTTAGCACTAGGACTATATGTTATCCTTAACCTAGGAGCTTGTTTCTTCTGTGTGACTAGTCTAAGACCCTTAGCATACTTTTAGGAGGCTTTAGAGGTAGAATAGAGCTTGCCCGCTGTTTTCCGCTTTTATTTTCCGCTTTACCGCTTTATTCTATCGTTGTATGTAACTGTGGGCCCGAGGCCATGGCTAGGATTTGGATGGATTTCATGTCCGTTCTCTTGTTTTGGAGGGTACTTTTTCCCTGCTTGATCTGATGGTGTGATTATTCCTCTGCTTGTGAACATTTATACTCATATCGCATGGCATATCATTGGTACAGTATGAAAATGATTTTCAAAGGCTTTTGAGTTTGAAAAGAGGGTTTTCTACTGTTGTGATGGATTTTGAACTAAATCGAGCTATTTTGAGTATCACCTTAGTTTTGAGAGGGAAAGAGGAACTACTATTTTTTTGTATATAAATTTATAGTCCGATGCGGTATTCCGGACCCCCGATGCATTATTCCGGGTACTTTACTTTCTCTTTATATACATATTAGTCCGATGCGGTATTCCGGACCCGCGATGTATTATTCCAGGTATTTTACTATTTCATATATACATATGCATAGTCCGATGCGATATTCTGGGCGCCCGATGCGGTATTCTGGGTTTATATTATATTGCATTCATATATGCATCATCGTGCATTGCATTATATTTGTTTTGGCATGTGGATGGACTCTGGTTTGGCTTGATGTTGTTTCCCTTTTCTTTTATTCACTGGCATGTATCTGGCTTTATAACTAGAATTAGGAGGATCCCTGTATAGTTAGCTGCTTTCCTGTAATCTATAGTTATATATTATCTTTCTGTGCTCGATCGGCCTATGATGCCTACTGAGTACCCGTTGTCTTGGTACTCATACTACACTCTGCATCTCTTTTTCTGATGCAGCATCTAGTACGAGCCACCCTCGTTGATCTCCTGTCGTTCGAGGCCCGTAGTTGTTCGGATCGCGGTGAGCTCCCGACGCTTTGGAGACTTTACTTGCTTTCCATCTTGTATTTCCTGTCTATATTTTGTATTTTGGATAAACAGAGGTTATTGTATAGCTACTCTTTACTTTAGTTGCTCTTGTACTAGTGACACCAGGTTCGGGTTGGTGTTTGGATCGTTTTGTCTTTTTGGTCACTTTAGGACCATCTTTTGTATATTGTGTATGCTGGTATGTATATATATGCTTTTGGCCCTATCTTTTGTTATATCTTCCGCTTCTCTTTAGTTAAATTATTATTTACTATTTTCCGTGTGTTTGGGATAGGCTTGTCTAATGGGGGGTTATGTAGACGCCATCATGGCCCAATTTTGGGTCGTGACACTAGTGTTCTGAGCTTCGATAATCTGATCACCTGTATTTCAAGATTTTTGATTGCCAAATCTTGGTTTTGCAGAATAGCAACATTTTTTGCTGATATCCACTAATTTTTTAATGTACTCGATCTCATCTAGCTAACCTTGAATTGGATTACCTTGGTTCTGCTGTTGGCCCTGTAGTTTGTATTGGTTATGATTCTGTAATGACCTATTCCGTCGTTATAGTAATGAAAGGGTGTGAGTACCCAGCTAGAAAAGTCCCTAGGTTGCGAGTTGTTGAAATCTCAGGCTAGGGTGAGCTTAGACGAAAATATAATGTGTTGTGCCTTAGAGATGATTCATAATTCATGTGTTGCCGTGTGATAGTATGGTATCTATTTTTGGATATTCAATTATCGTAGGTCTAGTATAAGTTTGGCAGACGGGACGGGACAGGATCAGTGGGACGGAATAGGGGGGACTGAGACAGGACGGGATGGCTCCCGTCGGGATTGGGGACCGAGACCGTGATGATCGGACCGAGATTAGTGGGACAAAATGATCGTTTCGTCCCGTCCCACTATTAAGCGGGACGAAACGCGATAAATGAGATGAAAATATTAATTTTATAATAATTTATTTAATAATTATTTAAACTAAATATAATTTAAAAAATGTAAGTTATGATTTTAAAAGACTTATTAATTTTTTTTGAATTTACTTCTTTAGTTAAGAAAATTTAAATTTTAAAAAGTTAAAGTTTTAGACTTGAAAATTTGAATTTCAAAAAGTTAAAGGGTTTACTTTTAGAGTCTTTAGTCTTTACACTTAAAAAAAATTGAATTTCAAAATGTTTGACTATTAGACTTAAAAAAATTAAATTTTAAAAAGTTAAAGTGTTAGATTTCAAAATTTTAAATTTGAACTTGAGTCTTGAAATATTAAGTAAGTTAGCTAAATAAGAAACTATTTATTATAAGCTTATTAAAAATATTTTTAAATTGAATTCTATAGTAACAATTTTTTTTTGAAATATATAAAAAGACTTGTTAAGACAATAATTAAAGTAAATTAGGCGAATAGACTATAAATTCATTCATATAAAATGAAATAGTATAATTTATTTTACAAATATTAAAAGAACACCTAATCTATGCAACCACCTTCTTGGAAGGGTTCTGTTTGAATTAGGTCTAGATATATAGTCCTATTTTTTTTTTCTAACTCTTCTAACTCTTGGGCGGAAAGTTGATCCGCATCGATTAAATATTGTTGTTGGTCTAGTGCTTCCATACCATCTTCATTATTACGTCCAATTATTGAATCTAATACAACTTCTTGTTGAAAAGTTAACTTTGGTAGCCCGTTATTTCTTCGCTCGTCATTGTTCCAATCTCTGAACAACACCAATACCTCCAAACTATCTTCTGCCAATGAATATATGTGATTTCCAATTTGAAATCTTGTTTCACTAAAAGGAGCTTCTGAAGCTACTGATAATACTTGAATAGCTAGAACGTCTTGAATCATCTTGCTAAGTCTTGGAAATGCGCTGCCATGGGACCTCCACCAATTCAAAAGATGCTCATTGCCTTCTTCATCTGTAATATTTTCCAATCCCTAAGTAAAATATTTATTAAAATTACACTGTGAGGAAGAATTAAGACCAATATAAACACTATCGGTTCTAGCCCTAGACATTGGAGGAACATTTACTTTTTATTTCTTTCCATGGATTGATACCTATCATACAATAGTTTAGCTTGGACTTTAATACTCATTTTATAATATTTCACACTTGGACTTCATCTTCTTTAATTTCTAAATTTTTATAAAATTTTTCAACTATTGCTTGTGCACCTTCTAATTTATACTCAGGATGAAAAAGAATAGCAGTTAATAAATTTGAGGAATGGGAAAAAAATATTTTTTTAAATTTTTTGATCATAGCTTCAATTGCCGATTGATACTTTTTTATTTTTTTATATTTCACAAATTGAGATGAAATAGCACAAATATTTAATAAAATTGAAGAAATAGTAGGATAATAAATTTCAGAAAATATTTTTGTAGCTTGATAAAATAATCTTAAAAATTTAATAAGTTCTTGTATTTCCTCCCAATCTCTATCACTAATTTGATCAAGTGGGTGATCGTTATGGGCATTAAAAATCATTTGTATAGGACTATAGACTTTCGATAATCATAAGCAACTTCTAGCTTTTCACATAAAGAATTCCATCTAGTTTTAACTTATTTTGGAACTTTTCTAAATGGAAGATCACATTGAATTCAACGTGTTTTAAATTCTTGAATTCTACTACTATTATGCATATTAAAAATTCAAAAACAAGCACATTCAATTTTTGAACAACCACATTCAAATAACTAAATACCATCTTTTACAACTAAATTAAATATATGTGTAGCACACCTAATATGAAAAGAATCACTACTAATTGGACAAATTCTAGCTTTTAGCATACTAACGACATTTGTATTAGTAGAAGCATTGTCTAAGATTGTAACACCCCAGAAATCAAACCAGCTATCTACGTTAAAATCTCAGAAAAATCTTATGATTCAGGAATGACGGGTCCAAACAACGGACTGTGGTCTGAACCACGGGTCGTGAAATGGAATCGTGATTCCTGTCTGCTGGTTCAGCCTCTGGTCTGGAACCAAGAGTGAGTTCTACGGACCGTAGTTCAAACCATGGGTCCGTCCTGTTGACTCGTGGAACAAGATCATAGGGATAGTAAGTCCCCCAGGTTCCATGACTTGGTTTGACGACCCGTCGTCAGAACGACGACCCATCATTTTGAGTCGTGGTTTGATCCAGAGACCAACTAAGTCCCAAGGAACTACGGGCCTAAATGACGACTCATCATTTATTCTACGGGTCCATCCTGTTGACCCATAGAAATATTTCTGCAACCTGGATTTTTACTAAGGAATCACGAGTTGGAACCACGGGTCATGGTTCAAACGACGACCCGTAGAACCGACCCGTGATTCCTAAAACCGACTCATTTTATAGCTTTTCCTTCATTAAGTCCCTGGGGTATTTTAGTCATTACCCACTCTTTTAACTCCTAAATGATGTCATTTTGACTATTTCAAGAAGGGTTTTCACCCTCATTAACCTAAGTTCCTTCTCATTACTTCACTCTTCTCCCAAAAAGGAAAATTCTTCTCCAAGCTTCAAGTCTCAAGCTCCAAGTTCAAGCCTCCTAAGTCTGTTCAATTCAAGTGGGTTATCTTCAATCAAGGTATGTGGGTAATCAACAATGGGTTCCTTTCACCCTTGTGCCCCAAACCCCTAATTCAAATTTTGATTTCATGGATCTCGACACTAGGGTTCTTATCCAATTCTTATGGGTTTTGCTAAATATGATCTTCTCATGATTTGATTATGAAATTACTACTAAATTGCATGATTTTACATGGGTCGTTTTTACATATGAACACCTATTTCATGAGTTAAAGTTTAATCATGGTGATTCCTACATGCATGAAATTGATTTAAGCAAAATTAGATTTGATGGTATGTTTTTCATGGATTTCCAACCATGTGCATGCCTAGTTCCTATATTCTATAAAAATATATGTATTATGAAATTGAACTAGAGACATGCAATTTTTTACAAGTCGTGAAGTATGCAAATTTCACAAGTTATGAAGTATTATGCAAGACAAGACACCCGATGTTCCATCAATGCTCATGAATCGATTTCTAAACCCTAATTCATGAGTAGTATGACAATCCGGGGTATGAACACGTTATGAACAAGTTTGGCATCAGATATGTCACATGTATATGAGCTCATGTTATATGTTTTGGGAGTATTATTTAGCACCGAGAGACGAGGGTTCAGATAACCCAAGTCTAAAACTACGTAGCCACCGTAGGTTGCCCTCTGTGGCTTATCATGACAGGATCCTGGTATGATATGGTTCTAACTTTAGCCAGTTAGGACAACTCTTTTCAGTGGGGGTACATGACACTGGACTCCATGTAGCTCAACATGGTTCAATATCGGTTAAGAGAAACTCCCACATGTGTATTTTCAAGGTATGAAGTTATATGATTCTATACTATGAAACTTAAGCTTTATTTTATGTTTCATGTTTTATACCTTGATATCTATTGATGTTCTTTCTTTATGTAGCAAGTTCATTCTTAAGCATGTTTTAAACTGTTTTTATCATGATTCATACATTGCTCACATACTTGGTACATCCTATAGTACTAACGCATATCTTACGCTGCATCCTTTGATGATGCAGATTCAGGAGTCCCTTCCCAGGTATGTGGCTAGAGCTTCCAGGCCACTCTATCTGTCAGCTATCGGTGAGTCCTCTTAGGTCGAGGACTAATTATGTTTTTAGCTTGTGTTGGCTTTTATTCCCGTACTTCGAGTTAGCTAGGGTCTTGTCCTAGCAACTCTTTATGTTATGAGTAGAGGCTTTTCAGACATAGACAGTATTTGAGTCTTCGTATGGATCTTATATTTTTATTTGACTTGACTCTCCATTTATGTTATTCCGACTTTATCTATTGTGCTTCCACTTAATTTATGTTATACTTGAGGATGCTATGACCAAGGGTTAGCTTGGGTCACTTGTGGTCCCAATTTCTATGTTACATCTAGGGGTTAACCTCGGGGGGTGACAAACTTGGTATCAGAGCCTCAGGTTCAAGAGTCCTAGGATGTCTGAAAGCCACATCGCGTAGAGTCTCTTTCATGTGTGTGAAGTGCGCCACACATATGAAAAGGAAGCTATGAGGTGTCTTAGAAAACTTCACTTATTTTATGATCATATCATGCGATAGAGCTTAAATCTTATGTTTCTCTAATTCTCATCTTATACATTTCATATTATGCCTCATCGACATGCTATGCCTCCCCGAGCCGCTCGGAATGCTGCTCCTCCCATTTCGGTCCCCAATGTCACAAATGAGGAGTTCAAGAATGCCATTCATTTGCTAGCCCAGACCTTGTCCACTCAGGCTAATCAGCAGGTTCCTGCCCTCATTTATCCTTAAGGTGGGGTAGCAGCCTGAGTTCATGACTTTATCCGTATAAACCCGCCTGAATTCTGGGGTTTGAAAGTGAGTAAGGACCCGCTCAACTTTATTGATGAAGTGAAGAAGATCTTTGAGGTTATGCAAGTGGTTGGTGTTGATTGTGTGGAGCTTTCATCCTACTAGCTCAAGGATGTAACTCACATTTGGTTTATCCAATGGAAGGAGGCTAGGGTGAGGGACGCAGTCCCCATGAATTGGGAGTGTTTTGAGAGGGCCTTCCTTGATAGGTTCTTTCCCCGAGAGTTGAGGCAAGTGAAAGTGGAGGAATTTGTGAACTTGAGGCAGGGGTCGATGTCGGTTCAAGAGTATAGTCTGAAGTTCACTTAGTTGTCTAGATATGCTCCCTCCATGGAAGCGGACCCACATGATCAAATGAGCAAGTTCATCTCTGGGGTTTCTAATACGGTGAAGAAAGAGTGTAGGTCTGCTTTGCTATTGAGTGATATGAATATTTCCTGACTTATGACTCATGCCCAACAGATTGAGGGTGACAAGCTAAGAGAGATGGCGATAGAGAACAAGAGAGCTAGATCCGAGGGATCAGGTTTTGGTCATCACAGGTCCGTAGGTAGACATCGCTCTTCTTTCTAGAAGAAGTCATCAGGATCCGTGCATTCTTCTGCTAATGCTCCTACCCAGGCTCAGAGGCCTCATCATGATTAGGGTAGTAGAGGACCTGGTTCCTATTCCCAGTCTCAGGAAAGTATTGCTAAGGGACCTTCCCATCCTAGTTGCAGCAAGTGTGGGAAGAATCACCCGAGAGAGTGTCGTTTGGGCACGGGTGCATGCTTTAGGTGTGGACAGGCTGGACACTTGATTAGAGATTTCCCTTCAGCTAAGAAGGGGCAGGGAGGTGGTAGGACTAAGTCTACCCCAACAGTTTTAGAAGGTAGACCATCTCAGCAGGGCACAACTTCTAGATCTGGTGGTCAGCGCCAGAACCGTCTTTACGCTATGTCCTCTCATCAGGATTAGAAGGGTTCCCCAGATATTGTTACTGGTATATTTAAAGTCTTCTCTTTCAATGTGTATGCTTTGTTAGACCCCGGTCCTTCCCTATCTTTTGTGGACCCTTATATAGCATGCAAATTCAAAGTATGTCCTGAATTACTTTTAGAACCCCTTTGTGTTTCTACTCCTTTTGGTGAGTCAGTCTTAGCCAAAAGGATCTACCGAAATTTCCCTATCTCAGTCCTTTATAGAGTCACCTCAGCGGATCTAGTAGAGTTGGAGATGACTGATTTTGATGTCATTCTTGGTATGGATTGGTTGTATACATATTATGCCTCTATTGATTGCCATACCCGTGTGGTCAGTTTCAAGTTCCCAAATAAACCTATTTTAGAATGGAAAGGTAGTCCCCCTTCCTTGAAAGATCATTTCATATCTTATCTTAAGGCTAGAAAAATAATTTCAAAGGGGTATGTTTATCATATAGTGCAGGTTATGAACACGTAGTCTGAAACCCCACCTCTTCAGTCTGTTCCTGTTGTGAATGAGTTTCCAGAAGTGTTTCCCGAGGATTTGCCCTGAGTCCCTCCCGAGTGGGAGATAGACTTTGGGATAGATCTTCTCCCATATACAAACCCTATCTCTATTCCTCCCTATAAAATGGCTCCCGCAGAACTTAAAGAGTTGAAATATCAATTGAAGGATCTTCTTGATAAAGGTTTCATCAGGCCTAACATTTCTCCATGGGGTGCCCCAGTTTTGTTTATTCGAAAGAAGGATGGTTCTCTTAGAATGTGTATTGACTACCGTCACTTGAACAAGGTTACAATCAAGAATAAATATCCCATTCCTAAGATTGATGACTTGTTTGATCAGCTTCAGGGTGCTAGTTTCTTCTCCAAAATTGACCTTAGATCCGGTTATCATCAGCATCGTGTTAGAGAGTGTGATGTTCCAATGACAGCCTTCAGAACTCGGTATGGTCATTATGAATTTTTTGTGATGTCTTTTGGTCTAACAAATGCTCCTGCAGCCTTTATGTATTTGATGAACCATGTGTTCAAACTGTACCTGGATATGTTTGTGATTGTTTTCATTGATGATATCCTCATCTACTCTCGGAGTGAGGAAGAGCATGTATACCACTTAAGGGTTGTGTTGCAAACTCTCAAGGATAGACAGTTGTTTGCTAAGTTTAGCAAGTGTGAGTTCTGGATGCAGTCAGTTGCCTTTCTAGGTCACATTGTGACTAGTGATGGTATTCGAGTTGATTCTCAAAAGATAGAGGCAATAAAGAACTGGCCTAGACCTACTTCCCCGTATGATATTAGGAGATTTTTGGGTTTGGCTGGTTACTACAGGAGGTTTGTGGAAGGATTTTCTTCCATTGCTGCCCCTTTGACCCGATTGACTCAGAAGAAGGTAAAATTTCAATGGTCTGACTTATGTCAGAAGAACTTTCAGGAATTGAAGACTAGATTGACCACAACTCCAATGTTAGCTCTACCCGAGGGCCTAGATGATTTTGTTGTGTATTGTGATGCTTCTAGGATTGGTTTGGGTTGTGTTTTGATGTAGCGTGGTAGGGTGATTTCTTATGCTTCGAGACAGCTTAGGACTTATGAGAAGAACTATCCTACTCATGATCTTGAGTTGGCAGCCGTGGTCTTTGCTTTGAAGATTTGGAGAAATTATTTGTATGGGGTGCATGTGGATGTATTCACCGATCATAAGAGTCTTCAGTATGTGTTCACTCAAAAGAAATTGAATTTGCAACAAAGGAAATGGCTTGAGCTCCTTAAGAATTATGATATGAGTGTGCTTTACCATCCGAGTAAGGCCAATGTCATGGCGGATACTTTGAGTAGACTGTCCATGAGAAGTGTGTCTTCTGTTGAAGATGGGAAGAAGGAATTGGTTAAGGAGGTTCATAGGCTAGCTCGGTTAGGAGTTCGCCTTATGGACTCGACAGAAGGTGGTGTGATTGTACAAAATGGTGTTGAATCATATTTGGTAGCTGAGGTGAAGGAAAAGCAAGACAGGGATCCCATTCTACTTCAGCTTAAGGGTGCAGTTCATCAGCAGCGGGTGGAGGTTTTCTCCCAAGGGGGAGATAGTGTGCTTCATTATCAGGGTCGCTTATGTGTGCCAGATGTAGATGGGTTGAGACAACAGATTTTGACTGAGGCTCATAGTTCTAGATATTCCATTCATCCGGGTGCTACTAAGATGTACTGTGATCTACCGAAAGTCTTTTGGTGGAATGGTATGAAGAGGGACATAGCCAGGTTTGTGGCTAAGTGTCCCAACTGTCAACAAGTAAACGTGGAGCATCAAAGGTCGGGTGGCATGATTCAAGATATTGATCTTCCCACTTGGAAATGGGAAGCAATCAATATGGACTTTATTAATGGCTTGCCTCATACTCGAAGGCAACATGATTCCATTTGGGTGATTGTCGACCGGATGACCAAGTCATCCCACTTCTTGGCTGTTAAGACTACTGATTCAACATACAATTATACCAGACTCTAAATTCAGGAGATAGTTTGATTGTATGGTATTCCCTTGCCTATCATTTCTGATAGAGGTCCTCAGTTTACATCTCAGTTTTGGAGATCGTTTCAGAAAGGTCTTGGTACCCAGGTGAAGCTTAGCATAACTTTTCACCCTCAAACAGACGGCCAGGCAGAGCACACTATTTAGACTTTGGAGGATATGTTGAGAGTGTGTGTGATCGACTTCAAAGGTAATTGGGATGATCACTTTCCTCTTATCGAGTTTGCCTACAATAGCAACTTTCACTCTAGCATCCAGATGGATCCATATGAGGCACTTTATATCCGGAGGTGTAGATCTCCTATTGGTTGGTTTGAGGTAGGTGAGGCAGCCTTGATTGGTCCAGATACGGTTTATGAGACTATGGAGAAGGTTCAGCTTATTAGGGAGAGGTTGAAGACCGCTCAGAGTCGACATAAATCTTTTGCAGATGTGAGGAGAAGGGAGTTGGAATTTGAAGTTTATGATTGGGTTTTCCAAAAGGTGTCACCCATGAAGGGTGTGATGAGGTTTGGCGAGAAAGGAAAGCTTAGCCCCCATTTTATAGGTCCTTATCAGATTTTGAGGAGAGTTGGTAGCGTTGCCTATGAGTTGGAGTTGCCAACAGAGTTGGAAGTGGTTCACCCAGTTTTCCATGTTTCCTTATTGAAGAAGTGTGTTGGTGATTCGTCCTTGATTGTTCTCTTGGAGTATGTGGGTGTGAAGGATAGTCTTTCCTATGAGGAGGTTCCCGTGGAGATCCTTGATTGTCAGATTTGGAGGTTGAGGAACAAAGAAGTCGCTTTGGTGAAAGTCCTTTGGAGGAATCAGCTTGTAGAGGGTGCTACTTGGGAAGTGGAGGAGGCCATGAAGGCCAAATATCCTCATCTCTTTCCTTCTGATTCAGTTCCAGCTTGAAGTACTAGTTTCCTCCTTAGTATGTCCCTCTGATTCTATTCCACCAGTTCCTCTCATGATTCTAGCATGCATCCATATTTTACGAAGTTAGTTTATCATGTTTTCAAGTTGAAAAGTTCAGTTTTTATGTTTACTCTTTGATCTCCATGTTTTGTTGCTGGTTGGGCTGTTTTATCTTCAGTTTTCCCTTGTTTAGTCTTCATTCGAGGACGAATGATCCCAAGGGGGAGATATTGTAACACCCCAAAAATCAAACCAGCTATCTAAGTGAAAATCTCAGAAAAATCTCATGCTTTAGGAATGACGGGTCCAAACCACGGGTCGTGAAATGGAACCGTGATTCCTGTCTGCTGGTTCAGCCTCTAGTCTGGAACCACAAGTGGGTTCTATGGACCGTGGTTCAAACCACGGGTCCGTTCTGTTGACTCGTGGAACCAGATCAGAGGGATAGTAAGTCCCCTATGTCCCACGACTTGGTTTGATGACCCGTCATTTGAACGACGACCCATCATTTCGAGTTGTGGTTTGATCTAGAGACCAACTAAGTTCCCAGGAACTACGATCCTAAATGATGACTCGTCATTTATTCTACGGGTCCGTCCTGTTGACCCGCAAAAATGTTTTTGCAACATGGATTTTTACTAAGGAATCACGAGTTGGAACCACGGGTCGTGGTTCAAACGATGACCCGTAGAACTCAGCCGTGATTCCTGAAATCCACTCATTTTCAAGCTTTTCCTTAATTAAGTCCCAGGGGTAGTTTAGTCATTACCCACTCTTTAAACTCCTAAATGATGTCATTTTGCCTATTTCAAGAAGGGTTTTCACCCTCATTAGCCTAAGTTCCTTCTCATTACTTCACTCTTCTCCCAAAAAGGAAAATTCTTCTCCAAACTTCAAGTCCCAAGCTCCAAGTTCAAGCCTCCTAAGTATGTTCAATTCAAGTGGGTTATCTTCAATCAAGGTATGTGGGTAATCAACAATGGGTTCCTTTCACCCTTGTGCCCAAAACCCCTAATTCAAATTTTGATTTCATGGATCTCCACACTAGGGTTCTTATCCAATTCTTATGGGTTTTGCTAAATATGATCTTATCATGATTTGATTATGAAATTACTACTAAATTGAATGATTTTACATGGGTCTTTTTTTACATATGAACACCTATTTCATGAGTTGAAGTTTAATCATGGTGATTCCTACATGCATGAAATTGATTTAAGCAAAATTGGATTTGATGGTATGTTTTACATGGATTTCCAAGCATGTGCATGCCTAGTTCCTATGTTCTATGAAAATATATGTATTATGAAATTGAACTAGAGCAATGCAATTTTTTACAAGTCATGAAGTATGCAAATTTCACAAGTTATGAAGTATTATGCAAGACAAGACACCCGATGTTCCATCAATGCTCATGAATCAATTTCTAAACCCTAATTCATGAGTAGTATGACGATCCGGGGTATGAACACGTTATGAACAAGTTTGGCATTAGATATGTCATATGTATACGAGCTCATGTTATATGTTTTTGGAGTAGTATTTAGCACCGAGAGACGAGGGTTCAGATAACCCAAGTCTAAAACTACGTAGCCACCGTAGGTTGCCCTCTGTGGCTTATCATGACAGGATCCTGGTATGACATGGTTCTAACTTATTAGGGAAACTCTTTTCAGTGGGGGTACATGACACTGGACTCCATGTAGCTCAGCATGGTTTAATATCGGTTAAGAGAAACTCTCACATGTGTATTTTCAAGCTATGAAGTTATATGATTCTATACTATGAAACTTAAGCTTTATTTCATGTTTCATGTTCTATACCTTGATATCTATTCATGTTCTTTCTTTACGTAGAAAGTTCATTCTTAAGCATGTTTTAAACTGTTTTTATCATGATTCATGTATTGCTCGCATACTCGGTACATCCTTAGTACTGACGCATATCTTGCGCTGCATTCTTTGATGATGCAGATTCAGGAGTCCCTTCCCAGGTACGTGGCTAGAGCTTCCAGGCCACTCTATCTGTCAACTGTCGATGTGTCCTCTTAGGTCGAGGACTAGCTATGTTCTTAGCGTGTGTTAGCTTTTATTTCCGTACTTCAAGTTAGCTAGGGTATTGTCCTAGCAACTCTTTATGTTATGAGTAGAGACTTTTCAGACATAGACATTATTTGAGTCTTCGTATAAATCTTGTATTCCTATTTGACTTGACTCTCCATTTATGTTATTCCGACTTTATCTATTGTGGTTCCGCTTACTTTATGTTATGCTTGAGGATGTTATGACCAAGGGTTAGCTTAGGGCACTTGTGATCCCAAGTCCCATGTTACGTCTAGGGGGTAACCTCGGGCATGACAAAGATGACACTCATCACTTTGTCACAAAGATAATAAAAATCTAAAAATTTTAAAATAGTTTCTAAAATATAGAACCAGTTTTTCTCTGTTCACATAATTTATAACCTATAATTCTTTTTTGCAAGTTTCAGTGATGATCAATTCAACGTGTTGTAACAATTAAAAAATCATAGGTATTAATACTATGACCCATATCAGCAGTGATAGAAACTCTAGAAGGCAACTTGTAAAATAAGCAATGAAGATATTGACAATATTTTTCTTAAAAATCAAAAATAGCTTTTTTAACTATATTTCTTGAAAAACCCTTAAAAGAAGGATTATACGTTTCTCGTATATACTCAATAAAACTGGGATGTGAAGTAAAAGAAAAAGGCAAACCACAAACAATAATCATTTTAGCAATATTTTTATGATCTTTTTCAATACTATATTTTGCGTTGTGTAATAGGGCCACCTGGGTTGGAAGCGTCTAACATTTCTTGAACCATGTTAGAACCCCCTGCCGATTCAACGGAGCACCAATAGAAGCGCGCGAGGAATTGGCTTCAAGTCTAATAACATTATATTCCATAGGAGAACAAACTAACAAATATCTATGGAAGCCCCCTGTCCTACCTGAGGATCCACCAGTTCCATGCTTATATCATTTTTTACATTTATTACAAATAGCATGAGTTTGTTCCTCATTTTATTTCATAAATTTCCACATAGCAGAAGTTTTAGGACGTTGAGCCTTGACCCTACCCCTAGTAGGAGGTATAGGGGTAGGTCAGCTCCAGACTGAGTTGGAGTTGTAGTAACCAAACAATTAAGTGTATCATCTAATTCTTCTTGTTATAATTCAACTTCTTCTTCAATATCTTCTTCAAAATTACCATAACAAAATTACAAAGTTTCATGATCTAGTGGAACATCCGAATTAATATCAAGGGGATGGAAAAAAGAAGTTTCATCAACATACGTAAATTCTTCCATATTAATTCTAACTCGAGCCTTTGATTTAGAAGAACTACTACCTTTACTATTTTTCCAGTAAATACTTTAGAGACCTTACCAAGAATCTTTGTGGTAGTCTTATCAATATTTTTTACCAAAATTTATATTAAATTAAATAAAATATAAAAGTAAGTAAAATAAATAAAATATAAAAATTAAATATAAAATTGAATAATAGAAAGATGGAACGAATGTACCGAACGTCTGCGTAAAAGCAGACATATATAACCAAAAGCTAAAATTGAGAGATTAAACTTGACGCTTGAAGATTGCTCCAAAATAATTCACCAAAGCACAATTATATTAGTAGTAAAAGTAGAGAGAATATAGATGAAGAAGAGATTATTTGTGAAAAATAATGAAAGGGTATAGGGATATTTATAGTTTTAAAATAGGACTAAAATGTATTTTAAGAAACTTTAGGGTTAAGGAGTGTAGGGGGTGTTTTTTTTGGTGGGGGGTATGGGGGTTGTTAAAAAAGGACTAGCCATTGGGGTGGGCCCCCCTAATGTCTAGTCCAACGACCATATTTAAAAAAAAAATTGAAAATTTTCGTTGGGACTGATCAGTCCGGATCAGGCTGGTACTGGGCAATCGGGCTGGGTCCACCAATAAAAGCCCCGTACTGTCCCATATGCCATCTAACTCCTGTCCCGTCCCCCCATCCCATTACTGTAGCAGGCTGGGACTATCGGTATCCAAAACCAAAATTGAACTGGGCAGGGCTGAGATGTCCTATCTTGCCTGCCATCCTTAGTCCCGTAGTAAGTTTTGGGACAGGAATTGAGTTCATAAAACTCCAAATATGATAGTTACAATGTGTTGTGAAATGAGGGCCTAACGCGAGAAATCAACATTCTAGAAAATGACACTCGTCGCGATGAAGGGACGTCTTATCGCAATGAGAAACCATCCATTGTAATGAGGAGACGGGACAACATACCTGTATGTTTTCTAGTTTTATGAGTTATTTTCTAATAATTCCTACTCCATTCTAGAGCTTTAAGAATTGATTCTTTCAATAAACTAGGACATTCTTCATCGTTTGAGGTAAGTAATCTGTAAAACCTCTTTGGTTATTGATTATTAATCTTTGTTAGACCTTTAAGGTGGGAATTAATGGTGGATTTCTTGTAATTGAGCCCTAAAAGCATGAATTTGGGGAAGAATCCTATGGGTAGGTATAATTTCACCTAGAATTAATCCTAGGATGTTTATTTTTGACTCCTAGCATGAAATTAAGTATTTTTAACATGTTTAAGGATAATGAGGAACCTTGGATTCCATAAAGATGTAACCTTTAGGCATAAAAATGGCTAAAAGGAATGAACTTAGTTAGAACCCCTTTGGGTATTAATTTTATAAATGCTATGAGCTTAGTTGTTGATTAATTAAACCTTGGGGAATGCTAGAAACCTCGTTTAAGGGTATAATTGATGGGTTAAATTTACAAGACCTGAAATGAAGAGTAAATGATTAATTACTCTTATATAATTATTATTTATAGACCTTGAGCTTTCTAAAGAGTTGAAAAAAGTAAAGGCTGTTGTGAGTTGACTTGCGGGTGGTATTCTTCACTCGATGTATGTTATGTTTTAATTGGAGCTGAGACTCATATTATTATATGCTATATGGTAGAACTTTGTAACTTGTGATTAGTCTTCAAACATAGTTGAATTTTATGTGTGTTCTTGTTATGTTTGAATGAATAGGCTAAATGAACAGAAAGTATTAAGTGAGCTGAAATGACTAAGTGTAAATATGTCTTGGGCATTGTGTATAATATTGATGAATAGGTATGAGAGCTTGGTTATATTGATACTGATGTTGATACAATTGTGATGGATCAGATATCACACCAGTATGGTACATGGACACCTAGGGTCCTTTGCAGGTCATGGATAGTTGGACAAAAATAAGTTTCTTTAGCATGTGTGTACACTCTTTTGCTTAGTATTGCATAGTTGTGTGTTTGTTCATAGTAAGAAGATATGATGAGTTGAAATGAGACTAAAAAGACTAGACTTATTGATGAGAGATGGATGAGAAGAAGCCCATTTGATATGACTTGAAGGTAAACTCTTACATTTCATGTTGGTACCTAGTGAATTCTGTGAACTTAATATGGTTGTTGACTTGAGTTGAGGTAATTATCTGTTGACTGATTATATGCTAAGTGTTGAAGTCCCTTTACTTGTTATATGATTTTACTGTATTTATGTTTTAGTTTGAGTTGACCTATGATACCTACCAGTACATAGTGTTTTGTACTGAGACTACCCTGTGCTCTTCTTTTATTGAGTCTAGACCGTGTTCTAGAGGCTGAGATGCGACCTCGGCTAGAGTAGAGGAGTTGATTTCAGATCCAAGGGTGATAATTACTTCTCAGGCTACCATGGATCCTCTACGAGTTGTTATCCATCTTCCGGACAATGAGACTCTTATCATTAATTGTTTCTTTAGTATTTTTGGATATTCTAGACGATATTTTAGTTAGAGTTCTTGTACGGTGACTTCCAGTTCCTTGGGTATATTGGACTACTTCTGCATATTTCTTTTCATTTAAATTAGAATTGACTCGTTATGATTTAATTGCTAGGTTTTATCTATATCTTCTAAAATTAGTTAAGTTAGAGAATTGAGTTTGGGTTAGTTGGTTCTCCCATTGGAGGATTAGTGTGGGAGCCACTCACGGTCCAGTTGGGTCATGACAAAGTTGGTATTAGAGCCCTAAGTTTGTTGATCTCATCATATAAGAATGTGTCTAGTAAAGTCTTGCGGAACGGTAAGAAGACGTCTGTACTTTTCTGCAGGAGGCTACATGACTTTAGGAAACCTCAATTTTTTTCATTCCCCGTGCTATTACTTGATTCCAATTGGTATCTGGAGATCCAAATTGTTATCTAACTCTTTCACTCTTATTCTCGCACATGGTGAGAACACGTGCGTTCAAAGCTAAAGCAGCAAAATCGACCCAATTTTGAGGCTGTGGTACATGGCAGAAGTAGAGTTAGAGGCAGAGCTTGTCACGACCCAGACCGCCGTGAGTAGCACTCACCCAAACCTCGGGTGAGTGAAACATCACTTCCCTGAACTTAACCGTTCTAACAGCTCAAAACCAATGTGCAAAAAGTAAACTAGCAATCAATATCAATAAAATAACTCTATTATAATAACCTTGCGGAAAATCTCCCCTAGAATCTGAAAGTAAACGTACAAAAACACTACCAAAACTAGAGTACGGGGATGAAACCCCAACAAACAAATAGTCTAAGCCCAGAACAAGTGGGCTACAACTTCAAAAGATAGAAATCTAGGCAGCTCGACCGAAGCAGCTCACCCTTGACGTCTGAAAGCGCTGGGACTGCAAGTGAGGTCGCGTGTCAACCACTGGAAGATCACCTGTACTCACAAAAGAAAAACAAGTGCAGTATCAATACACAACCACCGTGTACTTGTAGGATCTTCAACCAGTTCCAACTAAACAGTATATGAACAGTACAACAAATCAAGTAAGAGTACAGGAACACATGTAACAAGTCAACGGGCATCCCTAGACTACAAGTCTCTCCCTAGCTTATTCCCACATGTAATCCACTTTTATCACCATGATCAACAATCAAGTATAACAATTAAACAACCCTCTTTATATAGCCCGGACCCACCCTGGGATCCCCTCTAAACAACACCAAAGTGTTAAACATTGCAACTTGGTCTACACAAAGGCCAACTCAGAATCAGATATAATAATAACTTGACCTCTCAAGGACCATAAACAATTATCACAATTAAATAACACAACTCGGTCCACTCAGGGGACCCACAACACAATGATAATGCAATAAAGTAAACCCGTACCAGGCGTGGTACCCGAGCCAACCGTTAGTATTTTGTACCAGGCGCGGTACCCAAGCCAACCATTAGTATTTCATACTAGGCATGGTGCCCGAGTCAACCATTAGTATTCCCGTACCAGGCGTGGTACCCGAGCCAACCGAACGTCAACCAATCCACAGTCACAAACAATGAACAATCAACTTGTAACCCAATCAAGTAAAATACATAGTTCAATTCACCAGACTGTTAAACAAGACCATTAGACATTAATAAATCATTCCCTAAGCAATGCAAACATCATACAATTACTTAGAGAAGAGTACACAATCATACAAGGTATACAAGAATGAATAACCATCACCTACCTTGAAATGATCCAAAGCTCTACTCAACACGAGCTTTCCCGTTCTCCAAAATTCTTGCTTGTTCTTGGTCTAAAACAATATGCAAGTACTGAATTAATAAACATGGCCTATACATTACCCGGATTACACCAAATCTCAAACCCAGGCCAACCATGATCATTCCACCCTTTTTACGGGATTTTCCACCATTAATTCTCCTAGTTATACCATTTTTCATGGATATAATTAGAGAATTAAAGTCACATGATCATAATACAGTACTTTTAACCATACTCAAGAACTTTCACACCTAGAATCCCTCTCCTTCCCCAGATTCTACCATCCCAAAGTCATTCCCAACCTTTCCCCAAGTCTACCCCTAGCAATTCTATAGCGTAGGGAAAGTAGTACGGAGTTTGGAGAGTAGAAACCTTATCTTAGGGAGGAAAAACAATGCAAAATGGAGGAAAATCCTGCTGGGCCCGATCGGCACCGGAGGGGGTACATACAGAGATTCTATTTCACCCTGAGGTCATCATGTATCATATCATCCATTGTTTGAGATACCACCCTTGTTTGTTATTTGCTGATTGTATGCTCCGGTAGTATGGGACCAAAGGGTTTGTATTCACTTGATTGTGTTCCTCGATTGTATGGGCGACCGAGGGACTGTAGGTAGACTCTCTTTACTTAATTACGGATTTGTTCTCTACTATGGTTAAAAGTGTGGAATTGGACTTGCTAGACTGTTACCTTTGGATTTGCGAATTGGCATGGCTTGGGTGTTTATTCATTCTGTTATCGAGCATGTATACTTTATCCTTCTCTCTCTTTCTATATACTTAAGGCTACCAGTATATCGTCCCTTGCCAGAACTTATCTATATATACTATTTTTGAGAGGATCCCAGGTGCGTCATTCTCTTTTCACCTGTGTTTGCCATGTATATATCCTATTTGCTAGCCTTGCTTGTTGCTTTCGGTTGTCTTCCTTCTAGGTTAGTTCTTATGTACTTTATTGTTGATTTCTGTGACTGTTGTTTCTACTCTGGCTACTACTGTTCTTTTAATTTATATGTGCCCAGTCGGCCTATGATACCTACTAGGTACCTTATGCTTTGCATTTGGTGCTCACCCTACCCCTCTACATCTTCTGGTGCAGATCCTAGTGTGGGCCATCGTCGTCAGAGCACCGGAGACTCGTGCGAGCAGCTATTTTTTAGATCACCCAGGCTGAGGGTGAGATCTTGGCATTCAGAGCTTGACTTAGTTTATCTTTTGTATATTCTACACTTTATTACTATTTGGAGATAGCTTATGTAGATATCTCATTGGACCTTTTGTACTCCTGTTGTAGTTTGGCTCTTATATACTATGATTCTAGGTTTTGGGTTGATTTAGCTTTTGTTTTGTATTTATATTACTCTGGTTATCCGGTTTATTCCTTTGTTCCCTTGCTTTCGCTTATTTATTGTTCTTCCGCTTAAACTGTTAGGAGGTAGCCCAGTACTAACCATTCCAGGCTACGGGGATTAGTTCACCTACTGGAGGTTGTAGGTGCCATCATGAGCAAGAAATCGAGTCATGACAGCTTGGTATCAGAGCTCTAGGTTCACCGGTGTCATCTATATAGGAGTCAATGTCTAGTAGAGTCATGTGGATCGGGGCAGAGACATTCGTACTCAATCTTCGGGAGGCTATAGTGACATCTTAGGGAAATGGACTTTTCTTGTTCCTCTTTCGTGCATAGTATCCTCAAAAGTTCCTGAAAATCTCACTTGTTCTGGTTCACTCTTCCGCAGATAGTTCGTACGAGATCGTCAGCTTCAGGCGGAGGAGAGCCTCCTGCCTTTGCACCTCTGACTCCAGCTAGGGGTCGGGGTAGTTGCAAGGGCAAGGCTAGAGGTCATCCCAAAGTAGTGGTGCCTGCTAGGGCTGCCATGGTTGATATAGAGCCGGAGTATGACTACGAGCCAGAATTAGCTCCAGAGCAGCAGCACGTGGACTCGGGGATGGCCCAGGTACCACCAGCTCTAGTGACAGTTCTAGCATTGATTTTTATGCCAGCTTCAGCCCCAGCTCAATCTTCAGCTGTTCGGGGTTTACTTGTTTAGCTCTTGTGTATGATTGGGGAGCGTCCTTTTGAGGCAGCACAAACATCCACTCAAGGGGTAGCCCTGGATGTTCAGAGTTCAGGAGTGCAGCCTGTTACTGCGGCTCCCCATGCTGAGGTTGTTCCAGTCCCATCGGTTCCCCAGCCTCTTGCTCCTCGCCCCGCCATAACAGATAGGGAGCAGAAGGCCTTGGGTAGATTTCTGAGATTGGCACCACCAAAATTTGCTGGTACGCAGGGTCAGGAACCCCATGATTTTATCACCACCTGTGAGAATATGTTGCATCACTTGGGGTTATTAGAGACTCACGGGGTTGGCTATACTTCATATCAGCTAGAGGGTCTTGCAAAGTTATGGTAGAGAGCACAGGTTGCTTGCAGGACTTCTATGTCACCTCCCTTGACCTGGTCTGAGTTTTATGAGGGCTTTATGGCCAAGTTCTTGCCACAGAGTGACAAAGAGCGTCGGAGGGAGGAGTTCACTAGACTTTCCCAGGATTCTATGACTGTCTTAGAGTACGAGACCCGTTTCCATTAGCTTGCTCTGTTTGGGGCCATGATTATGTCTACTGCAGCCGACAGGATTTATAGATTTGTTTGGGGGTAGCGGAGAGAGTTCAGAGAGCCTGCAGAGATACTAGTTGCTAGTAGTCGGTAATTTCAGGCCATTGTGGACTATGCCCATACAGTTGAGGATTTGCGTCGACATGACACCGGGGCAAGATATAAGAGGCCTCAACATCAGGGTGGTTATAGTGGTTCTAGGCATAGTGGTAGAGGTTCCGACCAGTAGGGCTGAGGTTATCAGCCACAGCAGCATCAGGGTTAGCCTGGTCGACCATTCTAGGCTTCACTTCAGGCTTCGGGTTCTCAGTTGGAGAAGGGTCAGAGCATTCATGATGGTCACAACAGTCAGTCTGCGAGGGGTACTGCTTCTGGGGCATCAGGCTGAGGTGGCCACACCAGTTCATCGGGTCTGTATCAACAGGGTGGGCCGTTAAGGTCATGCTATAAGTATGGTGTTAGTGGTCATTTTGCCAGAGATTGCCCCCAGTGGGGTACAACCTGTTATGAGTACAGAGTTGGTGGCCATTATGCTAGAGATTGTCGGGGTGCGGTTCAGCCTTTTCGCTCTGTTCAGCCACTGGCTCAGGGAGGCGGGGGTCAGGGTAGAGGTGGTGCTTCACGTGGCAAAGCATGTGGTAGGGATGGCGACCAGAAAGGTAGAGGTCGTCGTCAGTTCTATGCGGTCCCTGGGAGATTGGAGGAAGAGGCCTCAGATACTGTAATCATAGGTACGATTTATGTATGCCGTCAGCCAGCTTATGCTTTGTTTGATCCTGGATCCACTTGTTCATATATATCTGCCTACTTTCTGCCTTGTTTGGGGTTGGCTAGTGAGCCATTGTCTGTGCCTGTTTCTGTTTCGACCCCAGTAGGAGATTCTTTAGTAGTAAATCAGATTGTGAGATCCTGTGTGATATCTATTGGTGATTTAGATACTTGGGCTAACTTGATGATACTTGATATGTTAGACTTTGATGTGATACTGGGCATGGATTGGTTATCCCCTCACCGTGCTATTTTGGATTGTTATGCCAAGACCGTTACTATAGCCATGCCCGGTGTGTCCCTGGTTGTGTGGCAGGGTTTGTTAGCTATGCACCGTTTGGGATCATCTCTTGTCTTCGAGCTAAGAAGTTAATTTCTAGTGGGTGTCTAGCTTATCTAGCATATGTCCGAGATGCTAGTGTTGAACCTACGTCTCCTGAGTCTGTTCCTATGGTTAGAGACTTCCTAGATGTGTTTCCTACCGACTGCCAGGCCTTCCACCTGAGAGGGATATTGATTTCTCCATTGAGTTAGAGCCAGGCACCAGGCCCATTTCTATCCCTCCCTACCGTATGGCTCCTGCTGAGTTGAGAGAGCTTAAGAAGCAGCTCCAGGATTTGTTAGCTAAGGGGTTTATTAGACCGAGTGTGTCTCCTTGGGGTGCTCCTGTCCTCTTTTTAAAGAAGAAGGATGGGTCGATGCGGATGTGTATTGATTATCGGTAGCTGAATAAGGTGACAGTGAAGAATAAGTATTCGATGCCCAGGATTGATGACTTATTTGATCAGCTTCAGGGTTCCGCCGTATTTTCTAAGATTGATTTGAGGTCTGGCTAACATCAATTGAGGATTAGGGCGGAGTACATCCCTAAGATAGCATTCGGGATACGTTATGGCCATTATGAGTTCCTGGTGATGACTTTTGGGTTGACTAATGCCCCCACAGCCTTTATAGATTTGATGCATAGGGTGCTTATCCTGTACCTGGATATGTTCGTGATAGTCTTCATTGATGACATTCTGATATACTTGAGGAGTAGGGACAAGCATGAGCAGCATTTGAGGACTATACTTAAGACTTTGAGAGATCATCGGCTTTATGCCAAGTTCTCAAAGTGTGAGTTTTGTCTCAATTCAGTTGCATTCCTAGGACACGTGGTGTCTAAGGATGGGATTAGAGTGGATCTGGGTAAGATTTCTGCGGTTTGTGATTGGCCTAGACCTACCACTCCTACCGAGGTTCGCAGCTTTATTGGGTTAGCTGATTATTAGAGGAAATTCATTGAGGGATTTTCTTCCATAGCAGCACCCTTGACTATGCTGACTAGAAGGATGTTCCATTCCAGTGGTCTGATCAGTGCTAGGGTAGCTTCCAGAGGCTTAAGGCCTTATTGACTTCAGCTCCAGTTCTGACTTTACCGATTGAGGGTCAAGGTTTCTCCATGTATTGTGATTCTTCAAGGGTCAATCTTGGTTGTGTGTTGATGCAGCAGGGTCGAGTGATAGCATATGCGTCGAGGTAGCTAAAGGTTCACGAGCGCAACTACCCCACTCATGACTTAGAGTTGATCTGGAGGCACTATCTATATGGAGTTCATTGTGAGATATTCACCAACCATCATAGTCTTCAGTACATTATGAGTTAGCGCGAGCTGAACTCGAGGCAGAGAAGATGGATTGAGTTGCTGAAGGACTATGATTTCACTATCTTATACCATCCGGGCAAGGGAAATGTGGTAGCAAATGCATTGAGTCGGAAGGCGGTGAGTATGGGTAGCCTAGCTTCACTTTCAGTTTCTGAGAAACCGTTAGCCTTAAACATCCAGTACCTGGCTAACCGTTTGGTTAGTCTTGACTTATCAGATCCCAGCAGAGTTTTTGCCAGTGTTGAGGTTTGCTCTACCCTAGTTGATCAGATTTAGAGCCGACAGTTTGAGGATAAGAGTTTGTGTGACCTTCGTGATCAGGTGGTTTGGGGTGAGGCCAGCCGGGCTACCTTGGGTTTGGATGGGGTTCTGAGGTTTGAGGGTCAACTTTGTGTTTCAAGAGTTGGTGACTTGATTCAGTTGATACTTTGCGAGGCCCATTGTTCTAGATACTCCATTCATCCTGGCGCAGTAAAGATGTACAGAGATTTGAGATAGCTTTACTGGTGGAGTGGTATGAAGCGAGACGTGGCAGAGTTTGTATCTCAGTGCTTAAACTATCAGCAGGTGAAGTTCGAGCACATAAGACTGGGTGGCTTGATGCAGCGACTCTCCATTCCTGAGTGTAAGTGGCAAGGTATTACCATGGACTTTGTTATTGGTTTGCCTCGTACTACTCGGAGGTTTGATTCCATTTGGGTGATCGTGGATAGACTGACTAAGTCAGCGCATTTCTTGTCGGTTTAGACTTCCTACGGGGAAAAGAGGCTAGCTCATATCTACATTCGTGAGATTGTACGGTTGCACGGGGTCCCAGCTTCTATCATTTCAGACTGCGGCACTCAGTTCGCATCTCAGTTCTGAAGAGCTATACAAAGGGATTTGGGTACGGAGGTTCAGCTTAGTACTGCGTTCCACCCTCAGACAGATGGCTAGTCCAAGAGGACCATTCAAGTCCTGGAGAACATGCTTCGGGCCTGCGTACTTGACTTTGGAGGTTTATGTGATCAGTTCGTGCCATTGGCTGAGTTAGCGTATAATAATAGCTTTCATTTGAGCATTGGCATGGCACCTTTTGAGGCTTTGTATGGTAGGCATTGCAGATCGCCCATTGGTTAGTTTGATGGGTTAGATTCTAGACTGCAGAGTATGAATTTTCTTAGAGATTCCTTAGACCGAGTCCGTTTGATCCAGGATAGGCTCAGAGCAGCCCAGAGTAGCAGAAGAGCTATGCTGATTGTAGACTTCGTGCCTTGGAGTTCAGTGTTGGTGACCTGGTTTTCCTTCATGTATCGCCCATGAAGGGCGTGATGAGATTTGGCCAGAGGGGCAAGCTTAGCCCCTAGTTTATTGGGCCATTTGAGATTCTGCAGAGGGTTGGTAGTGTTTCCTACATGTTAGCGTTGCCTCCGATGTTTTTAGCTATTCACCCAATTTTCCATGTTTTGATTTTGTGTCGGTATGTACCTGATGAGTCTCATGTGTTGCATTGGGATTCAGTCCAATTGGATGAGAGGTTATCATTTGTTGAGGAACCAATAGCTATTTTGGCGAGGGATATCAGGAGGTTGAGATCTAGGGAGATTTCGGTTGTGAAAGTTTAGTGGAGGCACCGTCCGGTCGAGGAGGCTACTTGGAAGACCGAGAGTGAGTTGCGTGCTTAGTATCTACAGTTGTTCGAGCCTTCAGGTACTCCCTTCTTCTTGACTTTCAAGGATGAAAGTCTTTTTCGTAGTGGATGTTGTGATGACCCTTCTGGTCATCTTCGCATTTACGCATTTATTGCACTGTTAGAGCCTTCCTATAGCAGCCCCAAGTCATTTATGGCTTTTTGGGACCGGTGGTTCGGTTCCCTGGCCGTTCATTTGGTCATTTTGGCCATTTGCCTATTTTAGAGCTTAAACTTAGAAAATCGGTGAATTTGGTCAACATCCTTAGTTAACATGCTCGAAATTAAATTCTGACAATTTCGTTAGCTCTGGAGCGATGAGTTTGGTCTAGTTGGACCTTTAGTTGAGGCCTGAGAACTTCCGGTGTGGGATTTGTGTGGTTTTCTCAGTTTTCAAGCTATTTGGAGTTGAAAGTGTAACTTTGGGTGGTTTTCGATGATCGGAGTGTCAGATTCGAAATCCGACGATTCCATCAGCTCCGGAATATTGAGTTTGGGCTAGGAAGGTGGTTGGTTCGGGTTTTGGGTGAGCCAGACTCATTTCGAGCCCTTGGATTCCTTTTTGGTAGTGTTGACTTGGGTCAACATTTCTCCGAAACGACCTCGTATCCACTCTGTTAGCATTATTGTATTTCAAATATTGGTTTCCGATTGTGCTCGGAATTCCCTATCGAGCTTTCAAAAAAAATTGCAGATTTTTCCAAGTTGCAGGTGCAGGCATCAGCCTCTATCGCGATCGCGAGCCCAGCCTCCGCAATCGTGATGAAGTGGTTGGGTCCCTGTTCTTCACGATCGCCTGGATAGCCTCTGCGATCACGGTGTTCTAGTTAGCGTGGTTCTCGCGACCGCGAGCGGTCCTTCACGATCGCGAGGAAGGACCCCTCAACTGTATATAAGCTCCCAACTCCGTCTTTTTCACTCCAAAACTCAAATTGCTCCATTGTTACTGCTCCAAGCTTGTTCCAGCTTAGTATCTGATCAATTGTGGGTGTTGGGTGCTAATTTCCTTGGTCCTAATCGTTCCTCCATCATAATTGGTAAGTTGTAACCGCTTAAATCCGTCAATCACCTCTTTTGATTCTTTAAATTGCCCCTTTTGATGGCTAGCTAGTTTGAGCCTTTCCCTTGGCCATTTCCCTCTAAAATTCGAGCATGCATCACTTGGAGGGTGGTGATCATCGTGCTCCTTTTGATTGTTGGTGTCAGGTTGCAGGGCCCACGGGTCCGCCGGCAACCCAGATTTTGGCCCGACTATTACTATGGTAATATAGGTGTCGTTAGACTCGTCTTGATGCCCTATTTATGTTATTGATAGTTTGATTCTCATTCGGAGCTTCTCAGAGTAGCTCAGCCTCGCATATCGTCGTTCCCGCAGCTTGTCATCGGACGACATGTAGGTTACGACTTAACTCCCTAGACTTCGCATATATCGGGTAAAATTGTACTAGTTGGCATCCTTGGGTTAAGTTATTAGATTGGTACCACAGACCTTGACCGCTTTTCCATGATCCGTCCTATTTCTTTCCTCTATTGTGTGTAGTACTCTTATATCTTGATATTATTAACCTTGTGGTCCTGTGAAGCCTTGTTGACTCTGGAACATAGACGGTGGGATCATTGGGAATGTTTGCGAGTCCCGGACATAGAATTATTCTTCTAGGCTGGTTATGCTTGCTGAGTAGCTTCAGAGCCTGTGCAGGTCTGTAAGGTTGATTGTGAGCTGTCGGGCTGCTATTTGTGATGATCATATCATTTTCATGCATATAAAGAGGTTTTCCACGTTTTATTATGGTTTTTGGCTTCGAGCCTGCGAAAACTGGTTTCCTAAACCTTGCATGGTCCCGGGGGCCCATTTTTTATGAAATTGGATTTGGAAATGATTTGACTTGATACGTGGATTTTATTGGTGCAAAAGAAGGTTAAAATATGGTTTTATCATGATTTCCTACTGTTTCTAGACTCGACCGGGTCGGAGTGCTAGCTGAGTTTTCTCACTGATTTGAAATGTCTTTAGGCTCGGCTGGGTCGAGCATCTGAGAAATTTTACTATTGTTTTAGACTCGGTTGTGTCCGACCACCCTTGGAAGGGTTTGAGACATCTTTTTCACTGATTTAGTCCTAGACAGGGTCTAGGCATGCATATTTCAGATTTAGCCACTGGCTTGAACCCAAAATCAATTTCGAAGGGCACATTTTGATTCCGAGGTTTGGTATGGGGTCTGGGACCTCCATGGACCTTGCCGCTCCGAGCCAAGGGCTTCGGGCCGTGTATGCCGAGGGGAAGGGTATACAGTGTAGTTGAGGTATACGGGCTGAGTCCTTCCATGAAACCTGTCTGTTGGGCCCGATCGGTATCGGAGGGGGTACATACAGAGATTCTATTTCACCCTGAGGTCATCATGCATCATATCATCCATTGTTTGATATACCACCATTGTTTGCTATTTGCTGATTGTACGCTCTGGTAGTATGGGATGCCGGAGGGTTTGTATTCACTTGATTGTGTTCTTCGATTGTATGGGCGACCGAGGGACTGTAGGTAGACTCTATTTACTTAATTACGGATTTGTTCTCTACTACGGTTATAAGTGTGGAATTGGACTTGCTAGACTTTTACCTTTGGATTTGTGAATTGGCATGGTTTGAGTGTTTATTCATTCTGTTATCGAGCATGTCTATTTTATCCTTCTCTCCCTTTCTATATGCTTGAGGTTACCGGTATACCGTCCCTTGCCAGAACTTATCTATATATTATTTTTGCGAGGATCCCAGGTGCGTCGTTCTCTTTTCACCTGTGTTTGCCATGTATATATCCTATTTACTAGCCTTGCTTGTTGCTTTTGGTTGTCTTCCTTCTGGGCTAGTTCTTGTGTACTTTATCATTGATTTCTGTGACTGTTGTTTCTACTCTACCAGCTACTGTTCTTTTACTTTATATGTGCCCAGTCGGCCTATGATACCTACTATGTACCTTATGCTTCACATTTGGTACTCACCCTACCCCTCTGCATCTTCTGGTGCAGATACTGGTGTGGGCCATCGCCGTTAGAACGTCAGAGACTCGTGCGGGCATCTGTTTTTGGATCACCCAGGCTGAGGGTGAGCTCTTGGTGTTTAGAGCTTGACTTAGTTTATCTTTTGTATATTTTGCACTCTGTTACTATTCAGAGACAGCTTATGTATATATCTCTTTAGACCTTTTATACTCATGTTGTAGTTCGGCTCTTAGATACTATGATACCAGGTTTTGGGTTGGTTTAGCTTCCGTTTTGTATTTATATTACTCTGGTTATCCAGTTTATTCCTTTTGTTCCCTTGCTTCCGCTTATTTATTGTTCTTCCACTTAAACTGTTAAAAGGTAGCCCATTACTAACCATTCCGGGCTACGAGGATTGGTTCGCCTACTGGGGGGTTATAGGTGCCATCGTGACTGAGAAATCGCGTCGTGACAGGGATATATAATATATTTTTTAGAAAATAGTACTTATAAATATTTTGGTTATTCGGTTAAATTGAATAACTGGTAGTCCAAACCCAAAAACTGAACTGAATTATTAAAAATAAATAAACTGAAATCGAAAAAACGAATTAGTTTGGTTCGGTTTGGTTTTTCAGTTTTTTTGTATTTATGTCCACCCTTAGTTTTAGGAACCTCTAGCTCTTTCGACTTTTTCCCCTTATTTTGGCTTTTCTCGTCGATCTTGAGAATTTGGTCTCATTTTATTTCTTTGAATACATTGGACAATGGGGACTTTCACCGATAACCTGCATCTACAGAAAAATTGTTAGTTCTTGGCAAAACTGATCTGTGTCGACCTCCTTCGATCTTCTGCTCTTTGCTTTATCATCTCTGAATATTTGCCATCTTTGGTTGTTTCGTCATCATTGACTCCCCGTGTCACAGTAGATGTAAGACAAAGTCAAATTTATAAAGGAGCAAATTAACTTGTAAAATCCTTTCAAAAAATAGTTTTTAAAAGTATTAATTTTGAAGAAATGGTTTAGGAAAATCTCTGCCAATTTTGCCATGTCATGTACTAGCTCAATGAACGTCCTTCGTTCAAGGCCTTGACATATCTGACGCACTGCTGACAAGCTATGAAGGCCCTTCCGCATTCTAACTGGGAAGTTTGAAAATGAGAAGTCTGTCGTAGCTGGGATTTCTGAAGTAGACTTTGATCTCCTAGTGCTGGGGGAATTCTTCGGAGTTTATTTTCTAAACTCTCAAATGAACCTTGGTGGAAATTTTGAGGTCCTCCTCAAAAATTCTGCCCAGTTAAAGGTTTTATGATGAATCTCATCTCGTTGATAGGATATTTGACACTCTATGGAGATTATGAGATTCGTGATTCATCTCAATTGCTCTCTGGCATAATCTGCATTCCGGATTGTTGGAGAATGATATTTACCTTCTGAATTTTTGAGATTCCTTTCTCAAAAATTCTGCCCCAGTTTTCACTATCTGGGGTAATATATAATTGAGCCATTGTGGCGTCTACATATCATGTTGAAGCAGGGATCAGGTGAAACATAGTTCTTAACCTCGTAGTGGGAGAAAAAATAGTAACAATTAAAGGGGTGACCGAAGCCGCTCCCTACGTATCTCATTCTTGAGAATTCAAGTTATCACGTAATTCAAGATATAAAGGAAAGATAGATTTTCCTAAAGGGTTGATCGAAGCCAACACAGGCCGCCTACGTACCTCATATTTTGAGAATTCAGGTCAAACTTAGTTCGTACAAAAAGGATAGGGAATTTTAAGCCATTACAAGGCATAAAAATGATTATAATTAGGAAAATGCAATTACAGGGAATGAAACAAAAGGAAAAGGAACCATCTTCAGGCGTAGTATCTCTTCACAACATCAAAGGGGATCGGTTTGGGCCATACTTGGCCATCCATCTCGGACAAAATCAAGGCTCCTCCATATAATACTTTGTGGATGACATATGGTCCTTGCCAATTTGGTGCAAACTTTCCTTTGTATTCCTCTTGGTGAGGAAAGATACGCTTAAGGACCAACTGTCCTATTGCGTTCATTAGAGATCTTACCTTATTGTTGAACGCATGAATTATTCGTTGCTGGTATAATTGGTTGTGGCATACGATGCTCATTATTTTCTTATCGATCAACATGAGTTGTTCATTGCGGGCGCGAACCCATTCTTCATTGCTTAGTCTTGCTTCTTGAATGATCCTAAGGGAGGGTATTTCGACTTCAGCAGGTATTACTGCTTCTGACCCATATACCAACACATAAGGAGTTTCCCCAGTCGATGTTCTCACGGTCATTCGATATCCCAACAAAGCATAAGGTAACATCTCATGCCAAGACCGGTGACTATCAATCATTTTTCTCAGGATCTTTTTGATGTTCTTGTTGGCAGCTTCTACGGCTCCATTCATTTGGGGATGGTATGCGGTTGAGTTTCGGTGAGTGATCTTGAATTGCTCACATATCTCCTTCATTAAATGACTATTCACATTTGCTCCATTATCTGTGATGATTGACTCGGGGATTCCAAATCAACAAATCAAATTGTTTTTCACAAAATCAGCTACAACTTTCTTGGTCACAGACTTGTAAGAAGAGGCTTCTACCCACTTGGTGAAGTAATCTATACCCACCAAAATGAATTTGTGTCCATTTGAGGCAGGTGTCTCAATTGGACCAATGACATCCATGCCCCAAGATACAAAAGGCCAAGGTGAGCTCATAGCATACAGCTCTCTAGGGGGCACTCGAATTAGATCTCCGTGTATCTGGCACTTGTGGCATTTCTGCACAAATTTACTGCAATCATTCTCCATAGTCATCCAGAAATATCCAGCTCGCAAGATCTTCTTGGCCAAGGTGAATCCATTCATATGAGGCCCACATACTCTGTCATGTACTTCTTCTAGCAACTTTGTGGCTTTGATTGCATCCACATATCTTAAGAACCCAAGGTCCAGAGTTCTCTTATAAAAGATTTCTCTATTTAGGAAAAAGTTATTGGCCATCCGACGGATTGCCTTCTTTTGATTGGAGGTCACATCTTCTGGATAAACCCCGACTTCTAGATACCTCTTGATATAAAAATACCATGGTTTTCCATCTGGTTCTGCTTCGACGTGTGCATAATGTGCAGGTTGCTCTTTTAGAATTATTACCAATAGATCAATGTAATGTTGATCAGGATGCTGAATCATGGAGGATATAGTTGTCAAAGCATCAGCAAACTCATTCTAAATTCTCGGAATATGCTTGAACTCGATCTTTCTGAACCTCTTGCATAGACTATGTACCAATCCCACATATGACACGATTTTAGAGTTTTTCACAGCCCATTCACCTTGGACTTGGTGAATTAGCAAATTAGAATCTCCAATGATCAATAATTCTTGAATGTCCATATCAATATCCAACTGAATGCCGAGAATACAAGCTTCATATTCGGCCATGTTGTTAGTGCATGGAAATCAGAGTTTGGCAATTATCGGGTAGTGATGACCAGTTTCTGATACTAAGACTTCTCCAATACCTGATCCTTTGAAATTGACCGCTCAATCAAAAAACAATCTCCAACCAGGGTATGATTCTGCAATATCCTCGCCTATGAACAAAATCTCCTCATCTGGAAAGTGAGTTTGGAGTGGTTCATAATCTTCATTTACTGGATTTTCAGCCAAATGATCTGCCAGGGCTTGTCCCTTGATTGCTTTCTAAGTCACATATACAATGTCGAACTCACTTAGCAACATTTGCCAATTGGCTAATTTCCCCGTAAGGATGGCCTTCTGGAATATGTACTTCAAAGGGTCCATTCTGAAAATGAGATATGTTGTATATAACGATAAAAAATGCCTTAATTTCTGGATAACCCTAGTCAAAGCACAACAAGTCCTTTCCAGCAAAGTATAACGAGCCTCATATGGAGTGAACTTCTTGCTTAGGTAATAAATTGCTCGTTCTTTGTTTTCACTTTCATTATGTTGCCCTACGATGCACCCAAATGCATTTTCTGAGACTGACAGATATAGCAACAATGGACTTCCTTTCCTTGGAGGAACCAATATTGGTGGACTGGATAAATAATTTTTGATACGATCAAAAGCTTGTTGGCACTCTTTGGTCCAATTGGTCAGTGCATCTTTCTTTAACAACTTGAAAATGGATTCACAAATAACCATTGCCTGGGCTATAAACCGGCTAATATAATTCAACCTTCCCAAGAAACTCATAACTTCTTTCTTGGTATTTTATGGAGGCAACTCTTGAATGGCCTTGATTTTCGAAGGGTCAAGCTCGATGCCCCTCCTACTGACTATGAAGCCTAACAGCTTGCCAATTGGCACCTTAAAAGCACACTTAGCGGGGTTTAACTTTAAATTGTATTTTTGTAGTCGATCAAAGAACTTTCTCAAATGAGTCAGGTGATCCAAACTCTCGCGGGACTTGATAATTACATCATCCATATATACTTTGATCTCTTTGTGAATCATGTCATCGAATAGAGCCGTCATGGCTCTCATATATATGGAACCTACATTTTTAAGACCAAACAATATCACTTAGTAATGATAAATACCCCAAGGTTTAATGAAGGTTGTTTTCTCCGCATCTTTGTCACTCATTAGGATCTGATGATATCTAGCAAAACAATCCATGAATGACTGCATTTCATGTTTCACGCAGTTGTTAATAAGGATGTGGATGTTGGGCAAAGGAAAGTTGTCCTTGGGACTGGCTTTGTTCAAGTCTTGATAACCAACACAGATCCTGATTTTTCTGTCCTTCTTTGGAACTGGGACGATGTTAGCTAACCAAGTTAGATACTTTGTGACCTCTACCACTCCAGATTGGATTTGCTTGGTAACTTCCTCCTTTATTCTCAGACTTAGGTCTAGATTGAACTTCTGAACCTTTTTCTTTACTGGATCAAATCCTAGATTGATGGGCAACTTCTGGGAGACGATGTCTATACTAAACCCTGGCATATCACTATAGGACCAGGCAAATATATCGATGTACTCTCGAAGCAACCTAATGAGTTCTCTCTTCTGTAATTCTCTCAGGTGGACACTGATTTGGGTCTCTTTGGTCTCTTCGTCATATCCTAGATTGACTATCTCGGTCTCTTCTAGGTTAGGCTTTTCCGATTCTCAAAGTCTTTTAATTCTTTTGTCAACTATTCGGGAACCATAGTCTCTTTATTGTATTCTTCGAATTCATCATCATCTATCTTGATTTATTCATTAAGCTCTTGACATGAAATGACATTGGCAGGTTTTAAGTTGTTATTATTAAACCATAAACAGAATAAGTTAGATAATAATAAGTAAACAAGATACATAGCAAAGGTTTTCATAATAAGAGAGGCTTTCATTAAAATCCAAAAATATTTACAAACTATGGCTGCGACCCATACGAATGCAAGTCTCTGCCTTTTGGAAAGTGATAAAATAGTATGAGGAAACTAAAAAATAAAGGGTGGGTCGCGGGCCTCATCTGGACCATCACTGATTTTGCATAAAAGAGTCAAATTTTGTCTACCCAAATGACCGGGGAGTCATAAGAGGAGTAGAGGCCCAATTTTGCAACTGTTCGCTTGGCCTAGCCTCTTTGATTATGGCTGCCTCAGGGATTTCTTCTATCATAGCATCACATTCCTCAAACAAATCCCCGATTCCACCCCTAGACCATCGCTCGAGGGACTGCTTCACACCGGGAATGATTGGTATAAGTGAAGGAGTAGCTTTGACAATCCTGAATGCTTCTTTTCTTCAACTCCTACTCTGTCTCCTTGGAATACATACCCTAGCCCATGCTTAGACAGCTGTCCAAGGATCCTTATTGTCTCAATCATACTGACAAATGTTTTTCCTAATCCGAACCCTAGTTCTAATCCACGCCTCAACATTATGGTCGCGAGCATCTTGTAGATGGGTGGCATTGGGATTTTAGGAGCGAGATCCTCTTCGGTGGCATTGACAATCTCTACGGTGTAAAAGTCACTTCCCTGTAGAACTTCTTCGATTACGGGGACACAACCATTGGGACAACTCAAGTGACTCCCCTCGCCATGAATGACCACCTCATGATCTTCCCAGAAAAATTTCACTATTTGATGCAAGGTCAATGGCACAGCTTCAGCTTCCTGGATCCATGGTCTCCCTAAGAGCAAGTTGTAACTAGTAGTGATTTCCATGACCTGGAATTTTGCGTGGAACTTTGCAGGTCCCATCTGGATGTACAAACTGACTTCTCTGATAGTGTCCCTTTGGCCCCCATTGAAGGCTCTCACATTGATCCTGCTCTGGTGAATCTTCCCCAAATCATAATCTAAATGGGTAAATATGGATAGTGGGCAAATATTTAGACCCAATCTATCATCAATCAACACCCTATTTACGATCTTTTCTTGACTATTAATAGTAACATATAGGGCCTTGTTGTGCATTACCCCTTCAAAAGGTAGCTCATCATCACTGAAACAAATATAGTGGCCTCCCATGACTCGGCTCACTATGGCGGTTAAGTTCTCCACACTCGTACCTGTTGGTGCATAGGCTTCATTTAGTACTTTGATCAATGCCTACCTATGATATTAGGAGCTCATAAGTAATGCCCAAATAGATATCTGGGTAGGGGTCTTTTCCAGATGCCTTACGATTGAATACTTTTTTGGTTGCATCCTCTTCCAGAACTCTTCTGCTTCTCCTTCAATAATTGGCCTCCTTTGTTGATCCCTCTTATAAAAATCATTAGCTAGATCATTAGAGATATAACATCATCCCAACCTAGTCATGCCATGGGCAGCGGCGAACTCTACCGTGAATTCTTTTTCTGCGGGTACTAGAGCAAAAGTTTTATAAGGCACTGTTAGCACAATAAACTACAGCTTATCCATAATACTCAAGGTAGCCATGGCTTTTTACAACTCTTCTGACTTTTTGGGATTGGCTGGCCTTATGAATTTGCGCACCACCCATTCTTCGTCAACCTCTATCATGTTAACAGTGGCTCCCCCGTGATTCAGGAGTGGGTTGTTATTAACATTTGGCAGTGTTGTCTGTAGTGTGACCACCCTTTGATCAATCAAATCCTGAATTTTGTGCCTTAGGTTAATGCAATCTTCGGTATCATGTCTGACTCCTCCAGAATGATAAGCACAATGTTGATCAGCCCTGAAAAAGCGAGAGTCAGTGTTGCCTGGTTTGGGTTGTATGGGCTGAATAAATCCATGAGCCTTTAATCTCTCATATAGCTGGGTTCTAGTTTTGGCTAACTGGGTGAAAGTCTGAGTAACTTTCCTTTCTAAATTTGGCCGAGGGAGATTAGCATTGGTGGGAGGGGGAACCTAGCGATTATTCTAGTTCTTGGGAGCCTTTTGATACACTTGGAAGTTTGGGGGAGGAGCTTGGTAAGTGGGCTGCACATTTGGTTGTGGAGCTTGGTAAATGGGCTGAGTATATGGTGATGGATCTTGGTAAGTGGGCTGAGTGTAAAACACTGGTTGGTGATTTTGTGGAGCTGGGGGGTAGGTTGATGGAACAAGTGATTTCTTATAATTGGCTACGAAGGGTCTTTTTGGTCTTGTGCTTGGACTAGAGGACACTGAAGATACATCCTCTCTTTTCTTTCAAGGGAATCCTGTTGATCCCGATTGTGCTGAGACTTTGGCGATCTTACCACTTTGAAGACCCTTCTCGATGGTCTGGCCAATTTTAATTAAATATGCAAACTTAGCCTTGACTGTCGATATCATCTTGTCATAAAATTTAGATTCCTGGGAGCGCATAAACAAAGCTCCAATATCTTTCTCAATCATGGGAGGCCGGACCCTTGCCCTTTTTTTCCTCCAAAGATACGCATAATTGCGAAAGTGCTCATTTGACTTCTGCTTGATATGATCCAGGGAGTACCGGTCTGGAATGACCTCAACATTGTAAGTGAATCTTTGAGAAAAATCCCTGGCTAGATATGATGACCCTTCCAGTTATCTTCGTGTTTATGTGTTCCTTGTACTGTTAGAGCTTTCCTGTAGTGGCTCCAAGTCATTTATGACTTGCTGGGACAGGTGGTTTGGTGCTCTGGTCATTCGTTTGGTTGTTTTTGCCATTTGCCTATTTTAGAGCCTTAACTTAAAATATCATTGACTTTAGTCAACATTCTTGGTAAACATGCTCAAAATCCAAGTCTGACAGTTCCATTAGCTCCAGAGCATGGATTTTGGTCTAGATGAACCCTTGGTTGGGTTCTGAGAGCTTTCAGTCTAGTTTTGTCTTGGTTTTTGTGTTTTAGCCAAGTTGAACTTAAAAGTTTGTCTTTGGTCAACATTCGGAGAAGACGGCCTTGGATGAAAATTCTCACAGCACTGTTAGCTCTAGAATATCAACTTTGGGCTAGAGAGACCTTTGGTTCGGGTCCCGAGGCTTCTAGACTCATTTTAGGCCTTGGTGTTCCATTTTGGAAAGATAAGCCTAAGTTGGTTCTTAGGTGTGGGGACTACTTTTTTTGATATTGACCTCCGTTGGGATTTTCCTCATTTTCATTGAGTCCGGAATGTCATTTTTAGTCTAATAGCTCAGCTCGTTTGTGTTTGCGGGACCCAGGATGTGTTCCTGGGGGTCCGTCAGAGTAAAATTCCAAGTTGGCTTTGTTGTTGGCAAGTTGTTGTTGTCATGGAACAGCTAGGCCTTCGCCTATGCGTGGGATAGCCGCCTACGCGAAGGGTAAAGCCAGCCAGCCTTAGGCTTGGTCTTCGCCTACGCGTGGGCTGGCCGCCTACGCAAATGGCAAGGCCAGCGCCGAGATTTCTCGGTCATCGCCTACGCGGGCGCCTGGCTGCATATGCATAGGCCTGGCCAGCTGCCAAGATTTTTGGCCTTTGCCTAGGCGACACTTGGACGCGTTCACGAAGGCCTGGGCCAATAGCTATTTAAGTTGTGCCCATACGTTTTTCCAGCCTTTGTTCATCAATTCTCTCAACACTAAAACACCAAATACTCCCTACAAATTGCTCAAGTCAGTTGAAGCTCGGAAAATTCGTTGTTCCCTCGATAATTCATGCTTTCTTAACATTTGGTAAGTTTTCCTTCTTCCCCAAGTTGTTTTCTCCATTTGTTGATATCACCATTGTTGTATTTTATTGGAGCTTGGGAAATTTTTGTAGAATCCGCTCTCTTACCACTGCATGCTCTGTGGAATCATTAGTTCATTTCCTTGGTGTGTTTTTCATCGTGGTAAGTGTTTTCCCCTGCTCAATTTTTGGTTTTAGTCCTAAATTTCCCTCTTTGGGTTCTTGACTTTTAGGGGTTGTTTAAGATCGAATTCTTTCCCAATCACCTTGATTTTCTGAGCATGTTCTCCCATGGTCATTGTGACTATTTTGTCCACTTTCATTTTCCGTTTTGGGTTGCGGGATCCACGAGCCTGCTGGTAACCTGAATTTTAATCTGACTATTTCTATAGCATTATGGGTATCGTTAGGCTCATTTTGATATGTTATTTATGATTATGGTAGTTTGATTATCATTCAGAGCTTCTCGGAGTAGTTTGACCTCGGATATCATCATTCCAGCAGCTTGTCATCGGACGATAGGTAGGTTACAATCTAAACTCCCTAGACTTCGCATATATCAGATAAAATTGTACTAGTTGGTGTCCTTGGGTTGGGTTATTAGCTTGGCACCACAGACCTTGACCGCTTTTCTATGTTTGCCTCGTTTCTTTCCTCCGTTGTGTGTAGTATTCTTCGTAGATTGGTATTATCACCCTTGTGGTCCTGTATGGCCTTGATTTGACTCTGGACCATAGATGGTGGGATGTTCGGTGAGTCCCGGACATTGTTATCCTGACTTTAGGCTGGTTATCTATGATGTAGAGCGATTGGAGCCTGTGTAGGGGCGATAGGTTGATTGTGGGTCGTGGGCCACTATTGTGATTGTATATACCATTTGTCATGCATGTAAGAGGGATTTCTAAATGATTTTACTATGGTTTTGGGATTTGGGCCTACTATTGATGATTTTCTAAACCTTGCATGGCCCGTGGGCCTCATTTTCGAACAACAATTGTATAAAGGCTTGGTACTATTTGAATGGATCTTCTTGGGGTAAGAGAGAATAAAAAGGGGTATTTTATCACTATTTCAACTTATACTAGACTCGGCGAGGCCGAGAACTAGACTTGTTTTACTATCACTTCCAGGATAATACTAGGCTCGACGGGGCCATGCGCTAGACCTATTTTGACTTACTGATTTAGACATGGATACCCTCCAGGCAGCTTTACTTAGGGATTTCAAGATTTTTGGGGTATCTGGTATTCTAGTCGGGGGCCTCCATGGACCTTGCCATCCCGGGCCAAGGGCTATGTGCTGCGAGTGCCAAAGGGGGGATATATGGTGTAGTAGAGGTATACGGGTGCGACCTTCCATGGATCCTGTCTTATGAGCCTTATAGGACACCGGAAGCGGGTAGCATATGATACTATTATCACACTTAGTCCAGCATATCACATTAAATCATTCTTTTGTATGAGGTTCCACCCTTGTTTGCTATTTGCAGAGTGTATGCTCTAGTAGTATGGGATACCGGAGGGTTTGTCTTCACTTGTTTGTGTTCCTCGGGTGTATGGGTACCCGTGGGTACTGTAGGTAGACTTATTATTGCTTTATCGAGTTTTATGATTCATTATGTTGATCTTTTATGGTAACTTAATATTGAAACTAGTATCATATAGTTGGGCTTGGTTGTTATTCCAGTGTTCGAGCATGCTATCGTGATTTTTGCTTCCCTTCTTCTTGTTTACTTGAGGTTACTGGTATATCGCCTACTTCTAAAATCTCTCCTTATATATATTGTGGTTGCGAGGATCCCAGGTGCGTTATTTTCTTCCTTCACCTGTGTATGTGATGTATATATATCTAGTGGCTAGCCATGTTGTTAATTTATGTTGTCTTCCTTCTGTGCTAGCTTCCGTGTACTGCTTTATTGATTCTGTGAATATTTTCTTCTACTCTGCATGTTACTATTCTTTTATCTTATATGTGCCCAGTCGGCCTATGATACCTACTGGGTACCTTTTTCTTCACATTGGGTGCTCATACTACACGCTGCATCTTCTAGTGCAGATCCTAGTGTGGGCCATCATCGTTAGCTTGTGGACGCTCATGTTTGGAGATTTTGGATCGTCCCAGACTGAGGGTGATCTCTTGGCGCCTGGATCTCGGGTTTAGTTTATCTTTTGTATTATGTACTCACTTACTTCTCGGAGACATAGTGCATATGTTATTTTGGATCCCGTTTGTACTCCTTAAATTTAGTTCCAGCTCTTATATACTATGATACCAGTTCTTGGGTTGGTTTAGCTTCTTTTATCATCATGTTGCTTATTTCTTCATCGTGTTCCCTTGCTTCCGCTATTTAAACTATTCTTCTGCTTATTTGTTAGATAGTAGCCCATTACTAATCATTCCGGGCTATGGAAATTGGTTCACTTACTGGGGGGTTGTAGGTGCTATCATGACTGAGAAATCAGATCGTGACACTAGATCGCTCCATCGAGACCACTTTTTTAATTCCTGAGTGGTAAACCACTACAAGGCTTCTCTGCTTAGACTTCGGCTAAACAATCTCATCAATAATGCTTCATTGTTCCTTGATCCTACCATTTGGTCACAATAACTTCTTAAGTGAGCATTTGGGTTTCCGGTACCATTTAAGGTCTCAAATTTAGGTATTTTAAATCCTTCAGGCAAATCCAACTCCGGATGAATGCAAAGGTCATCATAATCGTATCCCCTTTCATCAGACGAACCTTTAAATTCCTTGATTTTAGCAATTTCCTCTTTCATCAGTGCCAGGTTATGATCACGACTCGTTTTTGCTGCCTTCAACTCCCTCTCCTTTTCTTCATAATGATCAAGCTCGGGATTATCTGAAAGGGCGGTATAAGGTTCTACCATGGCATGGAAGGTAGGAGGTGGTATATTCTGGACGGGTGGAGGCTGGACATGTGGAATAGTATTTGTGTATGTGGGGGTATAGTTCTATGGGTTAGTGACATTGAGGTGGCTATTCTGGGAGTTATAGGTGTTCGGTGGTGTGCCTTGATAATTTAGAGGAAGATGTTGCGGATTGTAGGCATTGGGGTTGTTGTTTTGGTTAGTATGCTGTATATGAGGAGTATGGGTTTGGTATGAGGATCTGATATGGGGTGGGTTCTTGGAGCTAGGTTCATTGGAAGGCCTGGGGATGAAAGTGGAAGGGATGTCTCTTGGACGGTCTTCGGTTAATGAAGAATTGAGTGGGGGATTTGGAGAAAATGTTGGGAGTTGCCCAGAGTTGGGGTATTAGTGGCAATGGCCAAACTTGCCATGTCCTTGGCTTTTTGTATCTCCTCTTGCATCTTTTCCGACTTTCTTGCAATCTCAGGAATCATTTCACTTTGTTCAATAAATAACATTATCTCTTATTGCCAATGCATTTTCTTCCTCACTATCAGTCATTTTGCCCTTAGAGAAGCGACGATTAGGGGAGGAATCTTTCTGTGCCTTTGAACAAGTGAAATAAGTGTGCTTGGCCAGCTTTGTCAACACAAATCAGTTTTCTATATATATTCCGTTACCTGATAAAGTAAGAACAACTCAAAAGGAAAATATGTTAGATTTCATTAGAAACAAATAATACAAGATATCTGACTAGAAATAGACACATATAAATTGCTCTAAACACATAGAAGTTGTTTTTATCAAAGAGAATTGATCCATGTGTAATTTTGACTCAACGGGTTCAAGAAACAGGACTTTGTCTATTGATTTTGGGTGCATTAATTTTATCAGGAAGGTTGACTCTTGGGATCTTCATCTTCCAATATCTCTGCTTGCTGATTCAGACATCCTTGTCAATATGGGGAAATGAAAATTTTTAAAGATAGGGGTTGGGCCGTTGCCTACGTATCTCACGAAGGAGAAGTCAGGCCCTGCGTAGTTCGAATAGGTAAAAGGATAAAAAAAATCATTTCATTTGATTCAGCCACTATCTTTGATTACAAAGGGAAAGTAAAGACAGAAACATAACTTAAAGAAAGACTGCTACTTTTAAAGCTTGATTTTGGATAGTGGTAAGTCTTCTGGATTCTCTTCTCGATCGTTTTTTTTCAAGGATGGTATAGTGGAAACTCGATTTGGATCCTTCCTGCATCTATGAGATCTTCAAGGTCAATCCTGAAAGTGTGACAGTTCTCTATGTTATGCCCTCCTGCTCCCGCATGGTAAAGACATATTTCTTTGCACTCGCGCCAGGCTCAGGACATTTTCCGAGCTTTCCATTTGATTGGCTCAATGTTACCAGCATGGACCAGCTTGAAGTAAATGTCAAGGTATGTGTCATAAAACACGGTGAAGTCATATTGGAAAATCAGAATGTACTGAGTGATTGGCATTCTTGGTCTCACTCTATCATAAATCAACAAGGTGTGAGGGCCCTACATATGGCATATTTGGCCACTATTGATCATCTCGTGAATCCTAACCCTCAGCATAGTGCATTCATTAGTAGTATGCCCCCTTTGGTGCGGATGGTAAGCACATCTCTTATGTGCGTCTCTGGGGTCATGCTAAAAACTCGGGGTTTGATCAGGCTGTAGGATTCCCTTCATCATTAGAGCTAGGAAGATGACTGAGCGTGTGACAATTCTGGGCCTCCGGCCAATTTCCCGTGCATGAGCCTTGAGAATGATCTTTCCTCTTCCCGTCTTGACCCTAATTGGCCAAATATGATCATTCCTAATGTTGGCCCAGTAATCCGAGACTCGGCTAAAAGGCTGGATTTGTTCACCATTTTCTCCCACAGACTCTTCATCATTTTCTATGACTGATGTTGACCTCTTATGTGTCAATTGGTACCTATGATCCGTTTGGTTGATCATTTTATCTGTCTGGTCTATCCATGTGTTAACGTTGGCTATCTTTTCTTCCTTAAGGGCTATCTCTTTATCCACTTCTGTGGACCTGGCTACCAGTTTTCCTCCCACTTGCTTAGCTTTCTTGATTTGTTCCTTCATTTCGTTGATTTCCTGGTCAATCTCTTCCATTCTCCTATGCATTGACCTTTCAGTGTCCATGGAAAGTCAACCTTCTTGAAAGATAGGAGGGAAGTTCTTAGGCTTGTTTAAGGGGATTTTGGATTTTTTGGGAAACTTGAGAAACCCGAGGAGTAATTTTGGCCAGACTTTATGCTTGTGGGTTTATTTTCTGTTTATGGCGTTCTAAAAATTAAGATAGGAGTAGATCAATTCATCCTTGATTTAGGCAACAAACGTAGCACGTAATAATAATTGTAATCACACAAGAGTATAATAGTCACATAGAGATATCGCGTCCTAACTTGGGTGACCCTTTTGTACCAAGGGTAGGCCTAGCGTATTCAAAGGAGATATATGCCTTTAAGTCGATCCATTATCCCCAAAATATGCTTTCATTAATAATAAAAAGAGACAAGGTTTTTACAACTAAATAGCAAATGGGGATACAATTTTTAGGGAATGGAAAATATTCGAGAAATAAACAATCCCACGCAGGGGATGAAAATAAACAATCTCGTGCAGGGGAATGATAATAGATAACTCTAACTCCCTGAAGGTCCTGCATCAATCCTCGCTCTCTTGGCCTTGTCCACTTCTTGCCACATGAAGTACCTATCCACAACCAAATGAGCTCCAGCCATCAGTGTAACGGCCAGGTTTGCCGTTATGGGTAAATCTTTCGTGCCAAGTTTTGAGTCAGAAAACTTCCGGGTTTAGGAGTTGAAAATTCTGGGCTAGGCTAGTCTCGACCGATTTTGGAGTGAAGTATGGTCTAGGGAAATCCGAGTAAGGATTGGGTAAAGAGTTTTGATTTGAGCTAGGTTTCCATTTAGCTAAAACATAAAGGAGTTGGGGGGACTTTCCGGAATCGAATTCGGGTAAGTATAACTCACGATATCGAAGTTGATGTGAAAGGGTTGGTACAAAACATCAGGATTTCGAAGTGTGTTGTGATATAGGCCATTTTTGGGGATATTCCAAGGTTCTGTTCTATGTCAACTGCTATGGCGGTAGACACAACGCTATAGCAGCATCAGCTATAGCAGAGAAATTTCTGCTATAGTGAAAGTCAATATCGGTCAACATCGCTATAGCGATAGGTTTTGCTATGGCGGTACCGCTATAGCAGAGCGTGGACTTCTATAGCGGAGCGACAGGATCAAAAAATTTCAAAAATGAGTTTTATATTTTCATTCTCTCCCATTCAACCCCAAAATAGATGAGGGTTACCCCAAGAACCCTCTTTGGCTTCTCTAAGGCTTGGGAGTCATGAGGAGGGGATATTTCGGCTAAAAGAATGCAAAACCATGAATTTTGGGCCTGTCATCCATCAAGGAATGCCTTTATGGAGCCAGAAATTGCACTGCGCAGTTGCTTGACATCCAGGTAGGCTAGGTTTTCTTTATTAATTAGATTGACCCGGTCCTATTTCCTACTTGTTATATAGTTGAAAAGAAGAATCCATGCTTAGGCCCTCGGGCACGAAGTCTGAAGGAGAATTATTATGGTTGGATTAGTTAATCTAGAATTGATTGCCTTGTGATAATTTATTGTGACATTTTGGGTTGTTATGATTAATTGGGTGTTGTGTGGTGATAAAATTTAAGGACTAGGATGTTTAGAAGGTTCGGGGAACTGGGAACTTGGAAAATTAAACCACAGGTTAAAGGGGGGATTCTCTGAAATATTGTTATAAGAAACTAGAATATCGTAATTGGTTAAATTACCAAGGTTAGGGAAAGCCTCTCCCTATGTTGTATTTTGGTACTAAAAGGAGGGTCAGGACTGGATGTAGCTACTAGTATGTGTTAAGGGGTGAATTGAGGTTAGTCTTCGAATAGGATATCAAGGTTAAATTTATGCACCCGGAATGGGGGTAGGTGATGGTTGTTGATTCCAGTATGCATTGTATTTTGTGTACTTTTGTCTAAGTATTGTATGAGTTTCATGCTTAGGGAATGATTAGGAATGTCTAAGGGTCATGTAATCAGTCTTGTGAAATGAACTAGGTGTTATTGCTTGTTGGTTTACAAGTGTTGATTGTTCATTATTTGTGACTATAGATTTATGTGACATTCGCTTGGCTCGGGTACCACGCCTGGTATGGATATACTAACGGTTGGCTCGGGTACCACGCCTGGTACGGGCATACTAACAGTTGGCACAGGTACCACGCTTGGTATGGGAAATACTAACGATTGGCTCGAGTACCATGCCTGGTGCAGGTTCTACATTGGTTGGCTCAGGTATCATGCCTAGTACGGGTTAATTATGCATTATTGACTTTGTTTGTCGATGGTTACATGAGTGTATCGGGTTGATTATTAAATCTGTGATTATTTTTTATCCTTGAGAGCTCGAGTTATTACACTTAAATGTGGGGGTCCTGGCGTGGGTCGAGCATCGCATGTTAACACTTAGGTGTTGGTATAGGGATCCTTGATTGGTCCGGGTAATGAAAAAGGGTAAATGTCATGTTTATTATTGTTGTTAAATGATTGTTGAACCTGTTCTTTGTGGTTGATAAGTAAAAAAGTAGACTAAGAGTCTGGAGTTATTCTGTTGGCTGTTATTATGTGTTGCACAGCTTTACTTAGTGCGGGTGTACTTATTGTTCTTCATATGTTGGGTTCCTGAGAGGGCCAACATTTATTATTATTTTGCGTATAGTTGGTCCTTGAAGGGACGGGTCAGTGTGCTTAAGTGACAAGGTGGTTCTTCTGTGAACCAGGGTCGTATGTTATTGTCCTAGTGATCCATGTTAGGTCTGAGTTACGTAAAAAAGATGTATATTTGTTGTCACTAGGAATTGTCAATGTTGGTTAGACTTGTTATGTACGTTTGCTAAGCTAAGGGAGAGACTTGTGGTCTGGTTATAGCATTAGTTATTGTCACTGGCCGAGTATGGCCCTGGGGGTCATTGGAATAGTTTTGTACTAGTAGGTGGTGATACGACGGGTGCGGTCTACTCACTAAGTAGTGGGGTTTACTCTGGGTTATTGAGTCATAGTGGTTGACTTGGGTAAGGAAATGGTAGTCCGGGTATGGACATAGATGTGGGCAATGTACAAGGTGACTTGGGAAGTCTAGGTGACAAGGTGACTTGGGAAGTGTAGGTGTCAAGGTGACTTGGGAAGTCTAGGTGACAAGGTGACTTGGGAAGTCTAGGTGTCAAGGTTACTTGCGAAGTCTAGGTGTCAAGGTGACTTGGGAAGTCTAAGGGATAGGTAGACTTGGGTTGACGTTGGGTTTTGGTAAGGTGAATATTAAAGGGTCGAGTATTGTAATTAATTATGCATTCCCTTGATTTCTTATATGATGGTATGAGTGGAATCGGGTCAACCGATGATGCCTACTAGTACGTGTGTTTGTACTGATTCTACTTTTGCTATACCTTTTTTGGGTATAGTCTGGTAGCAGGGTTGGTGATGTTTCATAGGTACACAATGATGGGAATATCCAGCAGCTCCTACTTCTTGCTTCTATGGTGGGAGTTGTGTCTTCTTTTGTTTTAGAATCACTCTTGTAGTAGCTCTTGTACCGGCATAGACTAGATTCTAGGGAAGGCTATTTTCAAATTGTAAAAGGTTTTTCCACATATCTTTTAAACATTTTCATGTATCAAAAAGGCTTATTTTATGATTTATTTCTTTTTCTACATTACCTATTGGTTCGGGTGGTAAAGGTTCTCCTATCTAGGTGGATTAGAGTAGGTGCCCGCACGGCCAGATAGTTGGGTCGTGACAAATGGTATCAGAGCCGAGGTTATCGGTCTTCCAGTACAAGAGAAAAATGTCAAATAGAGTCCCGCGGATTGGTGTGTTGACGTCCACATCTAATCTCTGGGAAGCTATGAAGCATTCTAGGAAATATCTCTCTTCTTTCATTCCTTTTCGTGCGGTTTATTCACTTGCTTGTATGGGTTGAGTCTAATTGGTATCTCTCAATTCCAATTGGTATCTCAATATAGTAAAGGATGTCATTGGACTCCATTTACAATAAGACAAGCAAGGAAAATTGGAATCGGGAATGTTCCAATTGTTATCTGGCCTGGGAGGCTATGTAAAGGATGGATGAATCGATTAACGGTCATCTATGAAGCGAATAAAAGGTAATGAAACTGATTTGATTGAGTGTTGGAGCTTGAGACTTGTGATTGAATGCATTGCATTGTTTGAATGACTGCGATTGTGTGGTGTGTAATTTCTTGAGTTACTTTGAAATTTATGATTAGTGAAGAGTCTTAACCTGGTTATGTGTTAATGATTGAAGGAATTCTTGTTTTGTGGTTTCAAGTGGAAAATAGTATGCTAAATGCTGGGCAGGGTCTTATCATTGGTAAAAATGATAAGGGAAATTGATATATAGATACTTGTGGGAACTTAGGTTTCAAGTGGTTGGTATGTGCATAAGTACCAGGGACAAGGGTTATTATTGCTTAATAGCGGGAATTGTGGTGAGACATAGATGATCGACTAATGGTCATCCATTGGATGAATAGAGAGTAAATTATGTGACTTGATTTCATTATAGCCTGAAGCTGAATTGTTTGTGATTTATAGTGCGTGTATGACTTACTTGGTTGGTATGTGATTGGTTGCCTTACTGTGAAATTATGGGTCTAAAGGTCGTCATAATTTGAATTGGTATGATTTGGTTTGTGATAAAAAGCTATGTGTGTGGAGTTAAAATTTCATATTACTTTTGGAAAGGGAATCATTATTGGTTAAGATGGTGAGGGGAAATAATTTACGACTGTAGGGAAGCTTCGGTTTCAAGACAGTCGGGACTTGGTTGGGAACCATGGGAACAAGGGGGTTATTCGTGCGTAATAGCGAGAATGTATTGTTGAGAAAACATTTCTTAGGTGAATCTTTTATGATTGGTGATAAGTGGATGCTAAGTTTTGTTCAGTGCATTGCTGGCAATGGTATAGGGATGTTGTTTAAGACCAAAGCGGGGTTTATGGGGTTAAACCATGATAACTGGGAAGGGGGTGATTTGTTTTGCTGAAAAATTAAAATTTTCTAGACTGGTAACGTCGGGACCGCCATAGCGTAACCATACCGTTACGACAATCCTGCCATAGCAGGATTTTCTCTGCTATGGTGGTACCGCTATAGTGGAGTGACAACTGCTATAGTGGAAGGGCGTGGGGCAGAATGCATGCCCTTCTTTCCCTTGTTTTCCATTTCATTCCCGGTGCATCTAAAGGCAATGGTTAAGTTACGAGCTGCTATGTGAAACAAGGAGATCGTCTATAGAACTAATATAGTATGCATATAAGGGAATTTGCCAGAAATTTAGCATTCATGCACGATAAAAAGGAAATGGTAGATATGGTAGCCTGGGGTATTGGTAAAATATGATTAACCATTGGTGGGAATAGTCACTCATGTAGAATTTGGCAAAATGACCCGTAATTGACTAAGCAATATTGGACATTGCTCATAGTCTTATGTTATGAGGGCGATTATAAGCTGGTTTTATTATTGATGATCCTTAGTGGCAGGGTCGGTCAAGGGAGTGGGGTTATTAAATGAATCCTTTCACATTGTTATTCCTTCTGTCAGTCATGATAATACCGGTATTACTGCTCATTGAGTGGTGGGGGTGTGCTCGCTATAGCATTGGTTAGGGTGTAAGTGCCCGAGTAGAATTCCCCCTAAGATGAGAGTTGAAAAAAACCTCAAGCTAGGATGAGTTCTAATGGAATTTTTGTTATTGCATGGTTTAGATATACGTGGTGTCTCGGGGCATAGTGTTGATAGGAGTAAGGTGATACTATGATATGTGAGGGGCATAGTACCCCGTAGGAAGCTTCCGGAATGGATTTCGGGTTAGTGGAACTCCGGGTATAGTGGGAAAGGGATCGCCATGGTGGGATCTAGTCCGCTTGGCATGGAAAAATTGTTTTTGTTCGTTAGTTGAGTTTCTTTCTCTCTAGTGTTTCGATGAGGCCCCTTATTTCTTGGGCATCGGGGAGGGGTAATCTAGTTAGCCTTGTGCAGCTCGAAGGAAGGAATTCCTTGATAGAGCGGGAGTGAGCTAAATTTTGATTGAGAAGGTATACCAAGGGATTTAGACGTTTTGGTGGTTTGCATAAGGTTAATTTTACGCTGTCATAATAGAGCGTTAAGGTCCAGGGGGAGGGATCCTTCTTCTCTTTCCACCTTAGAGATCATTTGGGGAGGAACGATAGGTAAATTGGTATTTGTTGTAACGACCGGGTTCGTCGTTATGGGTAAATCTTTCATGCCAAGTTTTGAGTCAGAAAACTTTGGGGTTTGGGAGTTAAAAATTCTGGGCTAGGCTAGTCTCGGTCGGTTTTGGAGCGAGGTAAGGTCTAGGGCAATCCGGGTAAGGATTGGGTAAAGAGTCTTGATTTTAGCTAGTTTTCCATTTAGCTAAGACATAAAGGAGTCCGGGGGACTTTTCAGAATCGAATTCAGGTAAGTAGAACTCCCGAAATTGAAGTTGATGTGAAAGGGTTGGTACAAAACGTCAGGATTTCAAAGATTATTGTGAAATGGGCCATTTGTGGGGATTTTCTGAGGTTCTATTCTATGTCAACCGCTATGGTGGTAGACACAGTGCTATAGCAGTCTCCGCTATAGCAAAGAAATTTCTGCTATAGTGAAAGTCAATGCCGGTCAGCACCGTTATAGCGGTAGGTTCCGCTATGGCAGTACTTCTATAGAAAAAATGGATAACTATAGCGGAGCGACAGGATCAGAAAACTCAAAGGCTTGGGAGTCACGGGGAGAGGAGATTTCGGCTAAAAGGATGTGAAACCATGAATTTCGAGTCTGTCATCCATCAAGGAACGCCTTCACGGAGCCAAAAATTACACTGCATAGTTGCTTGGCATCCAAGTAGGATAGGTTTTATTTATTGAGTAGATTGAACCCCTTCTATTTCCTACTTGTTGTATAGTTGAAAAGAAGAATCCATTTTTAGGACCTGGGGCACAAAGTCTGGAGGAGAATTGTTGTGCTTGGATTAGTTAATCTAGAATTGATTGAGTTGTGATAATTAATTGTGACATTTCAGGTTGTTATGATTAATTGGGTGTTGTGTGGTGATAAAATCTGAGGACTAGGGTGTCGGGAAGGTTCGGGGAATCGGGAACTTGGATAATTAAACCACAGGTTAAAGGGGGGATTCTCTGAAATGTTGTTATAAGAAACTAGAATATCGTAATTGATTGAATTACCAAGGTTAGGGGAGGTCTCTCCCCATGTTATATTTTGGTACTATAAAGAGGGTCAGGACTGGATGTAGCTACTAGTATGTGTTAAGAGGTGAATTGGGGTTAGTCTTCGAACGGGATTTCAAGGTTAAGTTTATGCACCCAAAATGGGGGTAGGTGATGGTTATTGATTCATATATGTATTGTATGTTTGTGTACTTTCATCTAAGTATTGTATGAGTTGCATACTTAGGGAATGATTAGGAATGCGTAAGTGTCCTATTATCAGTCTTGTGAAATAAACTAGGTGTTATTGCTTGTTGGTTTACAAGTGTTCATTGTTCTTTGTTTGTGACTGTGGATTTATGTGACATTCGGTTGGATACCACGCCTGGTATGGGTATACTAACAATTGGATCGAGTACCACACCTGATATGGGTATACTAATGGTTGGATCAGGTACCATGCCTGGTATGGGAAATACTAACGGTTGGCTCGGGTACCACACCTGGTACAGGTTCTACATTAGTTGGCTCAGGTATCACGCCTGGTATGGGTTAATACGCATTATTGACTATGTTTGTCTATGGTTTCATGAGTGTACCAGGTTCATTGTTAAATCTGTGATTGATTACATTGGTCCTTGAAAGGCCGAGTTATTACACTTAAATATGGGGGTCCTGGGGTGGGCTGGGAATCGCATGTTAACACTTAGGTGTTGGTCTAGGGATCCTTGATTGGTCCAGGTAATGAAAAAGGGTAAATGTCATGTTTATTATTGTTGTTAAATGATTGTTGAACCTGTTCTCTGTGGTTGATAAGTAAAAAGGTAGACTGAGAGTCTGGAGTTGTTCTACTGGCTGTTATTATGTGTTGCACTGCTTCACTCAGTGTGGGTGTATTTATTGTTCTTCATATGTTGGGTTCCTGATAAGGTCGGGATTTATTACTATTTTACGTATAGTTGGTCCTTGAAGGGCCGAGTTAGTGTGCTTAAGTGACAATGTGGTTCTTCTGTGAACTAGGGTCGCATGTTATTTTCCTAGAGATCTTTGTTGGGTCCGGGTTATATAAAAAGGATATATGTTTGTTGTCACTTGGAATTGTCAATGTCGGTTAGACTTGTTGTGTATGTTTGATAAGCTAAGGGAGAGACTTGTGGTCTAGTTGTAGCATTGGTTATTGTCACTGGCCGAGTATGGCCCTAGGGGTCATTAGAATAGTTTTATACTAGTAGGTGGTGGTACGATGGGTGCGGTCTATGTCACTAATTAGTGAGGTTTACTCCGGGTTATTGAGTCATAGTGGTTGACTTGGGTAAGGAAATGGTAGTCCGGGTATGGACATAGATGTTGGCAATGGACAAGGTGACTTGGGAAGTCTAGGTGACAAGGTGACTTAGGAATCTAGGTGTCAAGGTGACTTAGGAAGTCTAGGTGACAAGGTGACTTGGAAAGTCTAGGTGACAAGGTGACTTGGAAAGTCTAGGTGTCAAAGTGACTTGGGAAGTCTAGGTGTCAAGGTGACTTGGGAAGTCTAAGGGATAGGCAGACTTAGGTTGACGTTGGGTTTTGGTAAAGTGAATATTGAAGGGTCAAGTATTATAATTAATTGTGCATTTCCTTGATTTCTTATATGATGGTATGAGTGGATTCGGGTCGACCGATGATGCCTACCAGTATGTGTGTTTGTATTGATTCTACTCTTGTTATACCTTTTTTGAGTATAGTCTGGTTGCAAGGTTGGTGATGTTTCATAGGTACACGATGATGGGAATCTCCAACAGCTCCTACTTCTTGCTTCTATGGTGGGAGTTATGTCTTCTTTTGTTTTAGAATCACTCTTGTAGTAGCTCTTGTACCGGCTTAGACTAGGTTCTAAGGAGGACTGTTTTCAAATTATAAAAGGTTTTTCCGCATATCTTGTAAACATTTTCATGTATCAAAAAGGATTATTTCATGATTTATTTCTTTTTCCACATTACATATTGGTTCGGGTGGTAAAGGTTCTCCTATCTTGGTGGATTAGAGTAGGTGCCCGCATGGCCTGGTAGTTGGGTCGTGACAAATAGTATCAGATCCCAAGTTACCAGTCTCCCAGTACAAGAGCAAAATATCGAATAGAGTCCCGTGGATTGGTGTGTTGACGTCCACATCTAATCTCTAGGAAGCTATGAAGCATTCTAGGAAATATCTCTCTTCTTTCGTTCCTTTTCGTGTGGTTCATTCACTTGCTTGTATGGGTTGAGTCTAATTGGTATCTCTCTATTCCAATTGGTATCTCAATGAAGTAAAGGATGTCATTGGACTCCGGTTGTGATACGACAAGCAAGGGAAATTAGAACTGAGAAGGTTCCAATTGGTATCTGGCCTGGGAGGCTATGTAAAGGATGGATGAATCGGCTAACGGTCAACCATAAAGCGAATAAAAGGTATTGAAACTGATTTGATTGAGTGTTGGAGCTTGAGACTTGTGATTGAATGCATTGCATTGATTGAATGACTGCGATTGTGTGGCGTGTAATTGCTTGAGTTACTTTGAAATTTGTGATTAGTGAAGAGTCTTAACCTGGTTATGTGTTAATGATTGAAGGAATTCTTGTTTTGTGGTTTCAAGTGGAAAATAGTATGCTAAATGTTGGGCAGGGTCTTATCATTGGTAAAAATAATAAGGGAAAATGATATATATACTTGTGGGAACTTAGGTTTCAAGTGGTTGGTATGTGCATAAGTACCAGGGACAAGGGCTATTATTGCTTAATAGCGGGAATTGTGGTAAGACATGGATGATTGACTAATGGTCATCCATTGGACAAATAGAGAGTAAATTATGTGACTTGATTTTGTTGTAGCCTGAAGCTGAATTGTTTGTGTGTTATAGTGCGTGTATGACTTACTTTGTTGGTATGTGATTGGTTTTCTTACTGTGAAATTATGGGTCTAAAGGTCGTCATAATTTAAATTGGTATGATTTGCTTTGTGATAAAATGCTATGTATGTGGAGTTAAAATTTCATATTACTTTTGGAAAGGGAATCATTATTGGTTAAGATGGTGAGGGGAAATGATTTACGACTGTAGGGAAGCTTCGGTTTCAGGACAATCAGGACTTGGTAGGGAACCATGGGAACAATGGGGTTATTCGTGCGTAATAGCGAGAATGTATTGTTGAGAACAATTTTCTTAGGTGAATCTTTTATGATTGGTGATAATTGAATGCTAAGTTTTGTTCAGTGCATTGCCGGGAATAGTATAGGGATGTTGTTTAAGACCATAGCGGGGTTTATGGGGTTAAACCATGATAACCGGGAAGGGGGATAATTTGTTTTGCTGAAAAATTAAAATTTTCTAGATTGGTAACGTGGGGACCGCCATAGTAGAACCATACAACTACGGCGATCCCTCCATAGTGGGATTTTCTCCACTACGGTGGTACCGCTATAGCAGAGTGACAACCGCAATAGTGGAAGGGCGCGGGGCAGAATGCCTTCCCTGCTTTCCCTTGTTTTCCATTTCATTCCCGGGACATCTAAAGGAAATGGTTAAGTTATGAGCTGCTATGTGAAACAAGGAGATCGTGTATAGAACTAATATAGTATTCATATAAGGGAATTTTCCAGAAATTTAGCATCCATGCGCGATAAAAAGGAAAGGGTAGATATGGTAGCCCGGGGTATTGGTAAAATTATGATTGACCATTGGTGGGAATATTCACTCATGTAGAATTTGGCAAAATGACCTGTAATTGACTGAGTAGTGTTGGACACTGCTCATAGGTTTATGTTATGAGGGCGATTATAAGCTGGTTTTATTATTGATAATCCTTAGTAGTAGGGTCGGCCAAGGGAGCAGGGTTATTACATGAATCCTTTAACATTGTTATTCCTTATGTCGGTCATGATAATACCAGTATTACTATTCATTGAGTGATGGGGGTGTGCTCTCCATAGCATTTGTTAGGGTGTAAGTGCCCGGGTAGAATTCCCCCTAAGATGAGAGTTGACAAAAACCTCAAGCTAGGATGAGTTCTAATGAAATTTTTGTTGTTGCGTGGTTTAGAGATGCGTGGTGTCTCGGGGCATAGTGTTGATAGGAGTAAGGTGATACTATGATATGTGAGGGGTATAGTACCCCATAGAAAGCTTCCGAAATGGAGTTGGGGTTAGTAGAACTCCGGGTATAGCGGGAAAGGGATCGCCATGGTGGGATCTAGTCCCCTTGGTTTGGAAAAATTATTTTTGTTCGTTAGTTGAATTTTTTTCACTCTGGTGTTTCGATACGGCCCTCGGTTTCTTGGGCACTCGGGAAAGGGTAATCTAGTTAGCCTTGTGCAACTCGAAGGAAGGAATTCCTTGATAGAGCAGGAGTGAGATAAATTTTGATTGAGATGGGTACACCAAGGGATTTGAAAGTTTCGGTGGTTTGCATAAGGTTATTTTTACGCTGTCATGATAGAGCATTAAGGTCCAAGGGGCGGCCTTCTTCTTCTCTTTCCGCCTTAGAGATCGTTCGGGGATGAACGATGGGTAAATTGGTATATGTTGTAATGACCGGGTTCATTTTTATGGGTAAATTTTTCGTGCCAAGTTTCGAGTCAGAAAACTTCCGGGTTTGGGAGTTGAAAATTCTGGGTTAGGCTAGTCTCGGCCAGTTTTGGAGCGAGGTATGATCTAGGGAAATCTGGGTAAGGATTGTGTAAAGAGTCTTGATTTGAGCTAGTTTTCCATTTAGCTAAGACATAAAGGAGTCCGGGGGACTTTCAAAATTAAATTCGGGTAAGTAGAACTCTCGATATCGAAGTGGACGTGAAAGGGTTGGTACGAAACATCAGGATTTCAAAGTGTGTTGTGAAATAGGCCATTTGTGGGGATTTTCCGAGGTTCTGTTCTGTATCAACCTCTATGGTGGTAGACACAGCGCTATAGCGGCCTCCACTATAGCGGAGAAATTTCTGCTATAGCAGAAGTCAATGCCAGTCGGCACTGCTATAGCGGCAGGTTCCGCTATGGCAGTACTGCTATAGCGGCGCGTGGACCACTATAAGGGAGCGACGGGATCAGAAAAGTCAAAAATGGGTTTTATATTTTCATTCTCTCTCATTCAGCCCCAAAACAAATGGGGGTTACTCCAAGAACCCTTCTTGGCTGCTCTAAGGCTTGGGAGTCATAGGGAGGGGAGATTCCAGCTAAAAGGATGCGAAACCATGAATTTTGGGCTTGTCATCCATCAAGGAATGCCTTCACGGAGCCAGAAATTACACTGTGCAGTTGCTTGGCGCCCAATTATGCTAGGTTTTCTTTATTAGTAGATTGACCCACTTCTATTTCCTACTTGTTGTATAGTTGAAAAGGAGAATCCAGTTTAGGCCCTCGGACACGAAGTCTGGAGGAGAATTATTGTGGTTGGATTAGTTAATCTAGAATTGATTGAGTTGTGATAATTTGTTGTGACATTTCGAGTTGTTGTGATTAATTGGGTGTTGTGTGGTGATAAAATCTAAGGACTAAGGTGTCGGGAAGGTTCGGGGAACCGAGAACTTAGATAATTAAACCACAGGTTAAAGGGGGGATTCTCTGAAATATTGTTATAAGAAACTAAAATATCGTAATTGATTAAATTACCAAGGTTAGGGGAGGTCTCTCCCCATGTTGTATTTCGGTACTAGAAGGAGGGTCAGGACTGGATGTAGCTACTAGTATATGTTAAGGGGTGAATTGGGGTTAGTCTTCGAACGGGATTTCAACGTTAAGTTTATGCACACGGAATGGGGGTAGGTGATGGTTGTTGATTCATGTATGCATTGTATGTTTGTGTACTTTATCTAAGTATTGTATGAGTTGCATGCTTAGAGAATGATTAGGAATGTGTAAGGGTCATGTTATGAGTCTTGTGAAATGAACTAGGTGTTATTGTTTGTTGGTTTACAAGTGTTGATTGTTCATTGTTTGTGACTGTGGATTTATGTGACATTCGGTTGGCTCGGGTACCACGCCTAGTATGAGTATACTAACTATTGGCTCGGGTACCACGCCTAGTATGAGTATACTAACTATTGGCTCGGGTACCACGCCTGGTACGGGTATACTAACGGTTGGCTCAGGCACCACGCCTGGTATGGGAAATACTAACGGTTGGCTCAGGTACCACGCTTGGTATAGGTTCTACATTGGTTGGCTTGGGTACCACGCCTGGTACGGGTTAATTATGCATTATTGACTATGTTTGCCGATGGTTCCATGAGTGTACCGGGTTGATTGTTAAATCTGTGATTGATTAGATTGGTCCTTGAGAGGCCGGGTTATTACACTTAAATATGGGGTTCCTTGGGTGGGTCGTGCATCGCATGTTAACACTTAGGTGTTGGTCTAGGGATCTTTGATTGGTCCAGGTAATGAAAAAGAGTAAATGTCATGTTTATTATTGTTGTTAAATGATTGTTGAACCTGTTCTCTGTGGTTGATAAGTAAAAAGGTAGACTGAGAATCTGGAGTTGTTCTACTGGCTATTATTATGTGTTGCACTACTTTACTCAGTGCGGGTGTACTTATTGTTCTTCATGAGAGGGCGGGGATTTATTATTATTTTGCGTATAGTTTGTCCTTGAAGGGCCGGGTTAGTGTACTTAAGTGACAAGGTAGTTCTTCTGTGAACCAGGGTCGCATGTTATTGTCCTAGAGATCCTTGTTAGGTCCGGGTTACGTAAAAAGGATATATGTTTGTTGTCACTGGGAATTGTCAATGTCTGTTAGACTTGTTGCGTGCATTTGATAAGCTAAGGGAGAGACTTGTGGTCTGGTTATAGCATTGGTTGTTGTCACTGGTCGAGTATGGCCCTGGGGGTCATTGGAATAGTTTTGTACTAGTAGGTGACGGTACGACGGGTGCGGTCTACGTCACTAAGTAGTGGGGTTTACTCCGGCTTGTTGAGTCACAGTAGTTGACTTGGGTAAGGAAATGATAGTCCGTGTATGTACATAGATGTTGACAATGGACAAGGTGACTTGGGAAGTCTATGTGACAAGGTGACTTGGAAAGTGTAGGTGTCAAGGTGACTTGGGAAGTCTAGGTGACAAGGTGACTTGGAAAGTCTAGGTGTCAAGGTGACTTGGGAAGTCTAAGGGATAGGCAGACTTGGGTTGACATTGGGTTTGGTAAGGTGAATGTTGAAGGGTCGAGTATTGTAATTAATTGTGCATTTCCTTGATTTCTTATATGATGGTATGAGTGAATTCGGGTTGACCGATGATGCCTACCATTATGTGTGTTTGTACTGATTCTACTCTTGCTATACTTTTATTGAGTGTAGTCTGGTTGCAGGGTTGGCGATGTTTCATAAGTACACGATGATGGGAATCTCCAGCAGCTCCTACTTCTTTCTTATATGGTGGGAGTTGTGTCTTCTTTTGTTTTAGAATCACTCTTGTAGTAGCTCTTGTACCGGCTTAGACTAGGTTCTAGGGAGGGCTGTTTTCAAATTATAAAAGGTTTTTCCGCATATCTTGTAAATATTTTCATGTATCAAAAAGGCTTATTTCATGATTTATTTCTTTTTCTGCATTACCTGTTGGTTTGGGTGGTAAGGGTTCTCCTATCTAGGTGGATTAGATTAGGTTCCCGCATGGCCCGATAGTTGGATCGTGACAATCAGGGCCCTGCTCCCGAAGTCCATCCCTTCTATGCTCTCAATTTGTTGACCCATGTGATCATCTAGCTCAATCAAACAATGTTTAGCATCCCCCAACTCTTGCCTAGTCTGCCTCAATTCTTCTTTCAGATATTGTATGGTCATAGCATCTTCTTTGTGTCGTAGATGGTGTGCCACCTCACTCCTCGTGCACTGCTCTTGGAGCCTATGAACTCAGATCTGGTGCTCAGACTCAACATCCTCCACTTGATAAGGCACATTTGGACCTGGCTCAATAATCCCAGCAAGGTTCTTCTTTACGCACTCCTTGTACGTCTCACTACATGGTGGTTCAAGTATGTCTTCGGCCTTAGGTTCCTCAACCTTCTTTTGCTTCCACTCTCGATGATCCATATCCTTGAATTCTACCACACCATCCTGATCGATTATGAACTTAGCCATCTCGCCTACTTGAGGTGTTTCTTGTTTTAGGCAAAATTGTCTACGAACCCTAGCGGGGACATAAGGACGGATCCCCCTAAGGCCTATAGGCACTAAGAAAGGCAGTGTCTCACCTCGAGTGATGTATTTTTCCGGATAGAGATCTCTGATTACCCATTGGATGTTGTCATTCCTTAAGCCACGAAATTGAGTGAACCAAAACCCTTGATTGGGTCTTTGCCTGTATTTATTTACAATGAGCCACATGCCATGGGATGCGAAATTGTCCAACCTTATCAAATGGTCCTACTCCTCGGTGTAAGAACATTTGAGTAGATGCTTGATCATCCCCCATTGTAGAATTAAATTACACCCTTGAAAGAATCGCTCACCTTCTTGGCATTTACCCAAGGCTCGATAAATATCCACAAGTATCATGGGTGCTAGTGTATGAAATTTGAAGGATGTCCCATACTTGATTCCATAAAAGATAGAATGTGTGACCATGATTACGCTAGGATGAATAGCGCCCTTCGATCCTTGAGGAAACACCATGGATCTCAGAAGACATACGGCGAATGCAAAAGTTCTTCAATCTTTCCAATCTTTTTCAAACTCAAACTCGTGGCCAAACTTTTGGAATGCATTGTAGCGTCCAAACCTATAGTATAACTTCCGAATAGGTATGTTTGGCCCATCAATTCTCCCAAGCCAACTATCATCCTTGATAAAAAATACTTCCTTAATTTGTTGCCGGTCCCATTCTTTTGGAAAGAGGAGGTCCTTATCCGGCGTTCTTCTTCTTTTTTGACACATATCCACACTTTTATAACTTGCAACTACTTTCTCAATGGACGGGGTTAACTCCACACTCCCAAATCGAAAAACCATAGTTTTGTTGTCCCAAAATGTTGTAATCATTTCAGGCCATGCTTCTATATTTATAAGGGAGGGTAAGTATCCAATATGCTCCCGGACGGTTCTCTTGTCGGCCTTGCCCATGTGTTCCCACCAAACCTTTAGGAAATCATCCGATTTCTTTACCATTCGGAATCTTCTAGCGAGATACGATAAGGACATCCTACAAAATAAATAAATTAAGGTAAGATTCCCCCCCCTCCCGGACGATAATGGATTAATTCAAATGGCATATACTCCTTCAATTTAAACACATATGGATGATCGTCTGTGATTGACTCGTGGTCAATAGACGCAAGGTGGTCTTTCTAATGGGTCCAATACCTCTAAGATATTGGATCGTCCTAGGCTAATGCCTAAAATTGAGTTTTGGTTTAGCTCTACGGTAAATGTCTAGAGTGAGTTTATTTTGAAATATACCGGGTCCGAAGCGGACAATTTGGGTTGAAAATACGATAGTCATTGGACGCATGACGTACCCATAAATTATTGTATCTCCGAGAAAGAATTATTTATAGCGAGAGGCCACGAGATCGTGAGCCTCCCTAAAATATAAATAAAATTGCATGCCATGTGGCAAAAAATGCTATGAGATGCAATGACAGTATATTTTACAATTCAATAAACAATCAAGCATTTTAGCGTAGTTAGTCATACAAGGTTAGTCAAAAAAGTTCAGATTCTTTTGATTAGAACCTAAATAAATCCCCAATGGAATCGCCATTCCTGTTTTATCCCTTTTCGGAATTTAATTTAAAAGAAAAATGGTCTTTGACACATTAAAATTATTTCAAACTTAAAAAAAAGTTTCAAAATAATTCTAAAACAAACAGAGTCGCCACTTAATTTTTATAAAGAAATTAAGAAAACTTAAAAGAATTTTAAAAACTTAAAAACAGAAATAAATCTTTAAAATCTAGAGAAAATGGGTAAGAGTTCAAGTAACGTCTTAAGAAGAATTTTAAGGCACTTAAGAACGTTCGTTAAAATGGTTGACCAAAATAATTTTGACTAACTTGATAAAGATGACTAATTTTGCAACAAATTAAAAAATATTTGAAGACTTTAAACATGGCATAATTTCAACTTAAAGGGAATAATTTATTTTAGAAAAATATAATTGTTTAAGAAAACATTATTTAAAGAACAAAATTTGAACAACTTTTTATTCTTTTCAAATTAAAAGTGTAAACATAAATAGAGTGGTAAGTTATTGAGTTACTTGGAGAAATGGTTATTTTAAAGGAAAGAGATTGATAAAGAAAATGCAACTTTGAGAAAAATGCTTTAAAGAAATACTAATTTTAAGCTAAAAGGGATTAAGGAATTTCTTTACTAATTTATGCAAGTATTAAAGTTAAAAGAAAATAAAGCTCTTTTTTTTAAAGAAGATATAGTTGAGCCCAAAATCAATATGAGAAGGTCACTTGGAATTGACATGACTAAAATTGAGAAATTTATTTTAACTAATTTGAGAAAAAATGATGAGCAAAGAGATATTTAAACATATTAGAAAATTTGATTAAAATGAAGAAATCATTTTTACGATATTAACGATTTCTTTTAAGCCTAAATTAGCACATAAATGGGAAAAAGAATGCATTCTTTATAAAATAATTTATTTCTTGGGTAAATTGGCACAAAGTCTCATTTTTTTTTTTTTTTTTTAACACAAGCTAAATTATATGGCTAAATTTGAATAAAACGTGTTAAAGGAAGGAAACAAAGACGAAACTAAAATGACGATACGTTAGGGGATCTATTTAGATTAAATTAAAGTTAGTCAATCAAGTAATTGAAATAAATACAATATACATAAAAATAAAAGAAGAGTTGAGATTTGGGCCCCTTTTGGCCTATTTAAAAGTTGTCCAGATTTTGGACTTTAAATTTGATGGACTTTGTGTCCATTCTTCATTTGTATACCAGCTGTATATCTTGTATATTAGCTTCCCGAACGATTATTCATTTTTCTTGCACGCTGCTTGTTAGGATAGAGACGACTCGAGAAATATGCAAAGGGTATCTCGAGTCCATTGGACTCATGGTGATGCATGCGTAAAAAGTAAAGAAGAAAGGATTAGCAAAGGGCAACTATCATCAGTATTGTAAAATAGAAATAAAAATAAAATAAAAAATAATAATAATATGCAGGGGGGAGAGGGAGAAGTTTTGAATCTCATAAGGGTAATTATGCATCAGAACTAAGGGTACATATGCTATATTTTGAACACATAGTTATCAGAAAAGGATATACATCTGAAACCTTATAGTTATACTTTCCAACCAAAACAAATCAATACAACTCAACTTCAAACCAACTGATGTGCAAAAGAACTAATAATTTCAAAGGAATTAACCATCTTATCCGTCATAGTTAATGCAGATGTAGTTCTTCATCTATTCAAGATGTCTAGGCGATCTAGTTATATGAACATCAAGGTCCCAAAAATCAATCATGCTGGATCAATTCGGAGAATAAACTAACCAAGAAGCCACACTCATGATACGCAAGAAACATGCTTAACGCCTTAAAGTGATATACTCAATTCCATTTCTACTATTTGCAGACACAGCAGCCTATGTCTTTAGGAATAACACATTCAAATTTGTTGATATTACAAGGAGAATTCAGTTCGATGTTATTTTTCAGAAAAGAACTTAGGAAGAGAGCTTTAAACCTTATCAATCATTGATTTTCTAAGAACAGACTTCTACCACCATCTCAGAATAGCCATTTCTTACTTAAATATTGACTTTCACACACAAACAGACCACAAACTTACGAGGAACGATCGAAAAATACACATATAAATTGTGAAGAATACATCCAGCTAATCACACTCTACCCACTTTGGAAACCAAGTACCATACATCACTTAAAGGGAAAAAGAGCAGATTCTTTTTGGATAAAACAGTAACATACTCCCAAGTCATATTTGATAGAACATACTTCAAGTAGCATAAGCATACATGAGCTAATTCAAGAAACTATATCATGCTTCTCCCATTTATGTTAATGACTAATGGAATATAATACATTCAAGGTTGCTTTTCAAAGTTCAAACTTAGCAATAAAAAAATTATCCGACTTTAAGCAAAAAAAAGAGTTGAATTTACTTGGTAAATTAAACAAAAAGAACTTAGCGTATAATGTATCTTAAAGAGAAATAACCCAAACGTGACATATAGGGAAAGATGGAGAAGGGCGATGGAGGCTAAATTAACATTCATTGGCGTAACGAAGGCCTTGCTTGAAACAAATACGAACCATAAAGATGCAATCAACTTTTCACTCTTTCAAAGTAAAGAAACTAAGATTTTTCAGAGACTTGTTCTATTATCATCCTAAAACTCAAGAACTTTTACTAAAGTAAGACTCCAGGAAACATTGAGTTTGAAAGAACAAATAATGCAATAAACCAACATATTCATTCATTTTTAAAGAGAAATAAGATGCGAGAACATTGACGAGGTGAAAAAACATATAATGTAGACAGGGATGAGATTCAAACCAAGAGAAATCACATATCATGCTTCGGGTACTCAATCTAGCGCAATTGACGGGATCAAGTAAACATGTAGCCACTATCAAAAAAAATCATTATGCAAAAAGTAATTTCAAGAATCAGAGTCTGCCGAGAACACTTGAACATACAGGAGCTGACTGTTTCTAAATCGGCAAGGAAAAGAAGAGATATCGATTCAACTTTATCATACATTCGGATTACATTTTTTAATAATAGAGATATTTGGCACAAAGACTACAAATAAATGACTTTGAGCACCCCTACGAACTTTGACTTGACTCTGCCCATACTCTAATATAATAACCAATAAAAGAAACATAGATCATGAGACGAAATTATAACTAAGGAGACATGAACTTAGCTATACAACATACTATTCTAAAACTGAAATCACAACAAACAAACATATAGATAAAAATTAATAAGATAAAGGGGTATTACCTTTTTCGGAGCAGCAAACGGGACTTACGAGCTTCTGCCGGAAAATGCTTCACCACGCCGGAAAACTCTTGAACTTCTCTAGCCAAAATCCCTTGCTAAAATAAGTCTTATAGAATTATTAGCCTTGAGAATGCCTGCCTCTCACTGTGAAAACAGTGGGGTTTATATAGGAGAAGGAATGGGTGATTTGGGAACAAAGGGGCGATGTAGGATAATGGGTTTTTTGGAGATTTCGTGAAGGATTTTCAAATTCTTATGAGGGGATAGGGTTGCAGCTCACACATAGTACCATCTTGCTACAGAGTTTGAGCGGGATTTTACAACAAGGTTTCGATGAGGGGCGCGGATGAGGCCACATCGTCGTCCTAGTACCTTCTCGGTACAATCCTCGTGCTGGGCACGCGTATGAGCACGAATGAGAGCGAAAATGGAGGGGAGAGGGGAGCTTCATTGGAGTTGTTGCCATTGTTGTTGTCGTTTTTTCCTATTTGGGAAGAAGAGTAAAGGGTGTGTCTTGTGTGTTCTGAGTGAGAAAGAGGAGAACGAGGAGTGATAAGGGTGTGTTGGGTGCGGGCCTGGACCGAGTCGGAGGAGTTTTGGAGTGGGCTGGTGGAAGTTGGGTTTAATTTTGGCCCAAAATTGTGAGCTGAGAGAATGGTTAATATGGAGAATTTATGTGATGCAAATGTGGCCAGATTAAATTTAAGAAACGGCCAAATTGAGAAAGGCTTAATGAAATCGGCCATAATTAAAATAGACGATCTTATAGAAATTAATTATTCGAGCCTTTTCAATTAAAAACAAAGTAAAATAATTACTCGTTCATAGTAAAATTATAATTAAGAGATCAATTATTTGATTAATCTTCAATGTTAAATCAATTTCAGAAAGATGAAGCTTTTTTGGTTTAAATACGATTTTTGCTCGAAAATAATTTTTAACATGATTTTTTGAGTAAAAAATTATATAATTGCATACAATTAAATACAGAATATATATTTTACTCAAAATGACAAGATTGGTACCAGAATAATTTTAAAAATATTTTACTTTTACCAGAATAATTGTTTCAAGATTGTTTTAAAAATAAAAAACTCAAAATTAACTCATAATGTGGAGGGCAAAAATTGGGTGTCAACATCTGTGTATTTACTTTAGGGGTGACACAATAATTTTAACACTGTACCAATGATTTTTTTTATCTGTGTATCAAAAAAAATACAACAATTATCAGACTATCTGTGTAGCAGAAAAAATTGATACATATTTTGTCAAAAAAATTATATTTGTGTATTTATTTTAGGGGTGATACAATGTGTATTTCTCAAATTTATTGCTGGATTTGCGATAGAATTTCTTTAGATTTTAATTAAGCCGGATGAAATTCCAAATTCAACAAACTTTGAATTTTTCCACGAACATGTTTTGGGTTTCTTATAGAATATTGAGAAAAGAAGATGAGAGTTTAGGGTAATTCAATATCGTTTTATTATTATGCATACATATGGGTATTGTATATATGAGGTGATGAACATCACTACTATTTTATTGTGGGTGGATGATGATACTTATTGAGTATGTGTTGGTACACTTACTTGTATTTTTTGTACAGATCTTGATCCTTGTACCAATTGAGTTTGGGAGACGAGGAGCTGATTGAGACTATCATGATGAGCAGCTTGACCTCGTCTACGACACCTTAGAGTCTTTCCTTTATTTCTATATGATGTTCTTATTATCTAGACAATATCATTTTGTTGAAATATTTGTACTAAACTATTTTAGAAACCCATGACTTGTATTATCATATTTTGGGGCTATTTTGGTCTTTTCGCTTTGTTTTAGTTCTAAAATTCCTTGTCTTTTGAAGTTACTATTGAACTTTTTCACGTTTCTTAATTTCATGTTTTGATTTGAAATGATTTTAGCATTTTTCAAATGGGTTGAGGTTAGGTATCATCACGACTTAGAAATATTTGATCGTGACATCACCAAATCATAAGAAAATTACATCAAATTGATCGCTACTGATGTTTCTTTCTTTCTTATTTTTCGTATTTTTTCTTCTTCTCCAATGTCCTGAAGTTAGAATTGTAACAATTGAACTTTAGGACACAAATGTGAAGTTTGAACTACACAGTTCAAACTTCAAAACACAGTATTCTTAAAATTTAACTGAAATAATTGAATATCAAAACACTAAAATTGAAATCCCTGGAGTTTGAATTAAAAACTGAACTAAAGAACATAATTTCTTGAATTTTTGAATTAAAAAAAATTGAACTTAAGGACATTATGTCCTAAAGCTTGACCTGCGAAATTCAAACTTAAGGACACAATTTTAGGAACATATGCATCATTTTAGTCATCAAACCATAAGAAAACTACATCAAATTAGTCACTATTATTGTTGCTTCTTTCTTATTCTCCTCACTCTTTCTTCCTCACTAATAGCCAAAAATTAGAACCATAACAATGAAATTTCAAAACATAAACCTAAATGGATCGAACTTCAAGATATGATGTCCCTTAAATTTAAATTGAAAAAATTAAACTTCAGAATGCTTAAGCTGGAAATCTCCAAGTTTGGATTAAAAAATTAAACTTAAGGACACAATTCCTAAAATTTTGAATTGAAAAACAAAATTGAACTTAAGGACATAATATTCTGAAGTTTTGAATCAAAAATTGAACTTTATGAAACAATGTCCTGAATTTTTAAACTAAAAGTTGGACTTCAACACATAATGTCCTTAAAGTTTGAACTAAGAGAGTGTTTGAATTGACTTATTCTAAGTATTTTAGGCTTTTAAGCACTTTTTTTTTATTTTTTGGGGTATTTGAGAAAGATAAAAAGTGTTTTTAAGCATATACTTTAGGCTAAAAAGTACAAAAATAAACTAAAAGTCAAAAGTTATTCCCAACTTATGGTTTTTAACTTTTAGCTTATAAGTTACTTTAAAAAAGGCTAATACAAACACCATCTAAAAACTTAACTTCGGGACACTGTAAGTGTCTTGAAGTTTTGAACTAATAAACTGAACTTTAAAATGGTATCCTACAATTTCAAACTGAAAAACTTAACTTTAGAATACGTTATTCTTGAAAAGCAGATGAGTAGAAGAAGCAACATTTGCCTACTTTTTAAATTTTCTCTAAACATCAAATAATTTGCAAACGTTGAATAAAACTAAAAAGCAATAGTCCTAAAATAGGCTATATTGTGACACTATGTAATGATCCTCATAGTCGTTTTGTATTTTCTGTCTCTTTTCTCCTATTTGACCTTTTCCATAGCTTTTTTTAGCTGTTTATGACTTGTGGGGATGAGTGACATAATTTTTTAGGTGATCGGATGCATTTCGGGGAAGTCTTTTAGTTTTGAAAGTTTAAAACTTAGAAAGTTTGACCAAAGTCAATATTTGGAGTTGACGAAGTCATATTTGAGTTTTGACAATTTCACTAGGTCCGGAGGGTAATTTACGACTGGGTTGAATGTTTTGCACGAATTTCAGGACACTTGGGAGCCATTTGGATCCTTGTGTAGAATTCTAGTTTTCTTAAAGTTTGGAGTTAATCACGGTCAATACTTGATCAAGACAACTTCAAAATGGTGATTTGATGATTTCAACAGGTTCAGAACGTATTTTATGATTAATTTGCACTATTGGTTTGTGTTCGGAGAATTTTATATATTAAAACCAAGTTTGAAAAAAGTTAAAAACTTCTACTTTTTGGTGTGAGCGCCTTTGGTGCGCATGGAACACTATCGCGCTAAAGGACCTAGGGCCACATGGGGTGCCATCAGCTTTGGGTGGGCGCAATCGCGCAGAGAGGCCATAGGGCCACATAGGGTGTCATCGACTATGGGTAGGCGCAATGGCACAAGGACCCTAGGGCCGCGTCGGGTGCATCTAGCGCTGCATGGGCGCGATTGCGCTAGCCACTGGGGCCTCGCCTGGGTACCTGGGACCTTAACAACGTTTTCAATATTTTACTTCATTTCACCATTTTTGGAGTTTTAGAGCTCATGTTAAATTAATTTTTGGTGCAATTTCAAATGGGGATAAGATTCTAATCATTATTTTAGATTTTTTTTTCGCGAATCTATCATCTATTTTGAGCTTGAATTCGCATTTTGGTATTAGAAATGAAGGGGGGAGGGATCGAGTTTGCCCTAAGCTTCTTAAATGATATTTTCTCAGTTTGAGGTTTGACTCATGCTCGATTTTGGTTCATTTTTGGCCTATAAGCTTTTTACATCATGGGTAAACTAATTTTAAAATAAATTTTTAATTTTGACCTCGAAGGTTCGGGGTTGACTTTCTGACTCAAGTTTTGACCAAACTTTTACAATGCAATATGGACATAGATAGACTCGTATACTCACGTAGAATATGATTTTGATAGATAATTGAGAGCTTTCCAAGGCGATTTGAAAAGGAAATGTGATTGTATGAGGTTCATAACGCGTTTGTTCAATCTTCGAGGTAGGTTATGGCTTACTCTCTTAGACTATGCTTGAGCAATAGTAATTGTATAAAGTGTGTTATTGGGTGTATGTATTAGTGCGGAGAACTGAGAGAATGATTATATATGTGAAATCTAAGTTGAGACCTAATTGTAAACATTATACGATTGAAACTTATTGTTTATTGTTGCATTACGTTGTTTCTTGCGTCATATCGTATTTTGAGGACTTATTTGGTCTAAAAACACTGTGTTGAAAGCAATCTGCTTATTTGAGGGAAGTATTGGCCTAAGGACATTGTTTTGAAAGAGATATTCATATTCTTGATGTATTTGAATTTTCTTTATTATTATGATCATGTATACATATTTATTTTTTTATGGATCACGAATTTGGTATAATGAATATAACAAAGTAATGAAACCTGAAGGAAAATGACTTGGAGTACTTAATTTTTTATTTGAAAACCCGAAGAAAAATGGTTCTGGATATTGTTACTATGTGAAGCTTGAGGGTAAATGTTTCTAGCCGGTATATGCCCTCGCGAGTCCACTATGAATCCTAGCTCACAAAATGCCACTTTGGAGTAAGTGTATAACCGTCAGATTATTGCCTATTGCATATCATTATTTTGTATTTCTTTGTACCTTTTTAATTATTGTCGTAATTGTTGCTTCGTATTTACTTACCGGATAATTCTAATTAGCTGTTTTATCCATGTTTTCCTTGAGTTATTGAGAACTGTTATGTTGACTTAGTGAGGTTCATTTCATACTTTTATGATATAGTTGTCTAACTCTTGCTCAGCCGGTCTATGATGTCCACTAAGTACACATGTTATCGTACTCATACTATTCTTGCTGCATTTTTTAATGCAGATCCTAGCACTAGCAAACCTAGTTGATATTCTGTCTGAGGCGATACTTCTTCGGGAGTTTTGGTGAGCTACTTGACATTCAGAGCAATGTTGGATTCTCTCTATCTTTACTTTCATGTCTTTGCTATTTCAGACAGAGTTGTAATTTTTGAGATGATTGTATTCAGTTAGATGATCTTGTACATGTAATACTAAGTTATGCGTGTACTTGTTACTTCTGCATTTCTTTCTATCAAAGGTTTACATTTGAGACTTATTTTTGCTCGCCTTACTATTTCCGCATGAATGTATGATATTTGTTTCGGGTGAAGATGATGGCTTACTCATCAGTGAGATAGTGTAGGTGTCTTCATGACCCTGAGATTTTTGGATCGTGACATCCATATTTTTTACTATCTATATTAATTCCTTCCAAAGTTTTTGACCAATAATTTTATTTCAAGTTGTATAGGAAGTGTATTAAAATTATTTCTTTCCTTTTGTATTCTACCAATCAGGAACAAATTGCTTTGTTACTAATTAGTAATTACACTAATAATTCCCACTTAGCGATTGATGTAGTTATTTAAGATTTATGTATACAGTGGGCGTGTTAAGAATATTTGAACTTACTACCTACATAAACTTCTCAAGACCTTGTCAAAATGGATAGTTAGAAATTACTATTAAACCACAACTTCTTATTGACAAGATGGAAAATGTTATACACAAAAGTATTTCAACTTCGTGACGTGTTAGCTTTAGCACTATATTATGATCTTGTGCTACCTCATGAGTCATGAATTTATTATACTATTCCAAACTTTGATTAACGGCATTTCATATAAATATAGGTACAAATTTTAACAAGTCCTTAACACGAAATTCCTTAATTCTTAATTCAAATTTTGTTTCTTCATTAAAAGTAACTTTTACTCACCCTTTTATTCTTAATTTAATATTTTTTGGTACTTGCCAACTGTCAACTAAAACTTGTCTTTACCTTTAAACCTTCACTATTTCTAAGCAATCATAAAAATAAGTTTCACATTACTACTTACTAGTGACTAATCATAATCACCTTAGACCTATAGTTGTACATTTAGCTCTCATCAATATACCTCACTTAGTCAATGAGTCAGAGAGGTTATCTTAGATAGACTTGACATAATAAGCGTAATAATTTCACTAGAAATTAATTTTTAAAAATAGAAAAACTTCTTTTTTCCTGATTAGGTCAATAAAATCATGAAATTCTTTATTTTTGATATTCATATCCCAAAGAAATATGTTTCAATTTACTATTGGACATCTTGCCTAATGTCTATCAGATTACAATGCATGAGGATAATTGGCATCCACGCATTGTGGGCACAACTCTTTATGTTTAACAAGAGATTTACCAGCCATTTTGTCTCTCCTCCTACCGTCGTTAAAGCAATAAATTCAGATTTCATTATGGAATGATTTGCATGTCTATCTTTAGAAGCCCGTGAGATAGCTCTATATATATATGGAAAATCTAACTAGACGTTAACTTATTACTTATTATTTGCACTAGTTCTTTTGGTATGCAAAAGGCGTGGCATGAATTCATATACGTCTAATAATAGTGCAAATGAACTAATGTTTCGATTTGCGGGCAAGTTAAAATTATTATCAATATCTCATGGGTAGTTACTACTTTGCCATTTTATTATAGTCTTCAAAGGAGCAAACAGTTGAGAAGTGTAATAAATAGTGGCAAAAAAATATGATGGAAGAAGTAAAAGGATGAGATATCAACGTTAACAGTAGCCAGTTCATATAAAAATCAACTCATGGTACATATGATAAAACGCTATAAAATGTTGAATGCATCCTATCATGAATTACATTGAATATTGTATTCCGATCTAATACATAGGCCAAATCTTACTTTCTTGAAAAAAGAGTTCAGACTGGAATATTATTATGATGAATCTTTAGTCAACGACAACTTCAAAAGTGAAGAGAATTCAAGTCATGGAAAATTTATGACTTTCTAATAAGCCAAAATTAACACCAGTTACCACATATTAGTAGGAGAATACCTACATATAACTTGAACACGCATACTTCCATAGGATTTAAAGATAGGTTTCTTGTTGTGCATATTTGAAAATGAGACTTGTTTTGAAATTACTTGCTACCTACTAGATTAAAACTTCATTTGCATAACCACAAGTCATGCTAAGATCTTCCAAAAAAAAAACAAATTCCTATTCAAAGAGTGCATAACCGCATGCATAAGCTCACACTAACCCGTCAATTTGGAATTTAGTCATAATCTCAAGATTAAGGCGCCTCATGCCTGTGCTTATTTCATTGAACTTACCTCCTATTGATCACAGATTCATAATCTTGTACTTGAACTCCCCTTCCTCCGAGACTCGCCTTAGTGGAGACAGACATGGCTGCTTTACTTTGACATGATTTATGATGTTACCCCAAAAAGTACTACAATAAATTTCAAATATGCTACATTCCTGCTAAACACATTCGATACTTCTTAGATGTTTAGTTTTGCTAATCCAATTTTCACAAAAGTTCAGTCTACGACTCCCGGTCGAGTAAAAACAAACATACCATTGAAAGAAGTAGCTTCTACTTTATTGCAGGGATATTCATGTTTTCTCCTGGACTGTGTAAAGATAAAGATATCTGAGATTTCAAACAAAATCTTCTGACTGCTTCAGGGTTACCATCTCTTTCTGCAGTGTCAGACCCATCTATATCAAAGAGCACCTAAAATGGAAAAAAGACTTTGAACTAACTGAAGCAAACCCCCCCCCCCCCCCCAAAAAAAAAAAAAAAGAACCCCAAAACGTAATTCAGAGCAAACCTACCAACGTCAATTAATGAGAATGGTAATTCAATGTTTCGGATTCAGAAGAATGCTCACTCAACCAAACTAGTAATGGTGAGTATTCTGAGGCTACCTTCAAGCCAGTAAAGGTTGTGCCACAGCTGCGAAGACTGAAAACAAGTGCAGATGTGCTCCTGAAGGCAGTAAACCGAGATGGCTGCTTCTCCGTAATGCAAAAATACGCAGTAAAGGGATAACATGATGTTTGATGTTTATTCACCAAAATTCAAGATAAGACACCTCTCGTCAGATCTTCCACATTCACATTCAACTTCAAGCCCATATTTGACAAGGCACTGAGCATGGCAGGAATATCATGTTGTAGTTTTGCAGCCAACTCCTGGAAATGTAACCATCAAAGACAATATTCATAAGCACAATTATACAGTGACCCTATATATAAGTGGGAACGTCAAACTAAAAAGTTGAAAGACCTAAATAGCCTTCTAAATAATCTAAAACCCCTAAAGAGTCGTAAATAACCTAAAGCCCCAAGCCAACGCCTCATACTACTTAATATACAGTGACATTACATCATATTCAGCACAGCCTGTTGGGCTCCGTGTGCTTAGAATGCCAGGTGGTGCTTTTATGATTTGAATTCGATGTCGGGTTGGTTTTTGGTGGAGAGGAATGTTCAACTAATTCACAAATCAATCAACTCGTCTGACTGTTTTCAGAGTTGTAATATTGAAGTGTTGAAGCACTCTAGGCAATTAAAGATTGGTCTCGTACAATTACAGATAGTGCTGGCAAGTGGACGAGTTGGATCAGGTGTGGGAGTTGAAAACAGGTAAACAAAAAATGGATAGAAATTCCAACCACCTATTTTTAATATGGGATAAAAAGAAGTGATTGTGTGACAGATAATATGAGTACCCATGTTATCCATGGCTTCTTGAATAATGTCACATTGGGAGAATTCCTAGCCTCAATATCTGTTCTCAAAATTAGACAGGACATGCGCAGCTTCAGGTTACTCAGGACATAACCTTAGATAGGAGGGTGTAGAGAACGCATATTAGGGTAGACGGTTAGTAGGTAGTGGAGTGTTGTCATGCTTTTCAAGGGTTTAGGCTTGTTGGTGTTTTTGTCGTTGTACTGGCCGTATTATGGTAGTTCTTGCTTTTGATATCTATCATCTTTTGTTTATTGTGTTTTAATTATCGCACTATTTTGTTGTTGTTCTTGCTCTTTTCTTGTAAGCTTTGCACTGCTTCCTTTGTAAGTTGCTATGTTTTCTTCTTCTTTGTACTTGGATTTGATGCACTTGAGCCGAGGGTCTTTCGGAAACCGTCTTTCTACCTCCACGAGGTAGTGGTAAGGTCCGGGTATATTCTATCCTCCCCAGACCCCATTTGTGGGATTACACTGGGTATGTTGTTGTAATTTCTATTGTCAAAATAGCTAAGTTGAAGTCCTGGGTTCTAATCCATCTATGAGTATTTTATTTGTATATACTTCTTCCTATGTAGGTTAGCTGTCTTCCAACTATTTTACATTTGAAATTTGCAAAGATAATTTATAATATTCCAACCAGAAACTTGTTTTCAAAAAAAATATCCCAACCAGTAACTTTTCATATATATGTGGCTCTACTAAAAAGCACTTCTCTTATAATCTAATGTCTGGTGTAGTGTAAAGAACACGAGTTTGAGGAGAGGACGTAAAAAATACAAACAACTGAATACGCACTTAACAGCACAAGATGACACCCATGCCATGCTTTGAAGAAATCAGAATCAGTCAACTGGGATCAGAATAAAAAAGGAAACTATATAGAAGCTAACTAAGATCCAAAGGGTAACCCATAAATACGAACAAGCAAAAACAAACCAAATAAAACTCATAACGTCCTACGTCAGCACTAAATCATTACAGAGCAACTCCAAAAAAAGAAAGTAATAATTCTCGAAATAATATACTAGAATGTTCAAAATAAAAAGAATAAAGAGCTCACCTTCCTCCTCTCATCCTTTTGTCGCTTTATCACATCCAAAGGCCAGTACACAACTAGCTTTTGAAGTTCAACCATGAATTTTTGCCTTCTTGAATCAGGTACTGTCTGCAATGAACATCAGCACTTTGAGAGTATGGCTCAAAGGATACATATACATGAAATGCAATGAGGACCAAACATTGCAGCATATGATAAGTATGAGAACATGAGAATAATAGGTAAACTTCAATAAATAATCTGTCATTCATTGATTCTCTTGCACAAAAGTCTAATTGCAATGACCAGCTGAAGGGATGGAGTAAGTTCATTTATCTTGTTCATTTAAGCAAAAGAGAATAAGCAAATATGGAAATGCATGTCTACCTTCTTCATTAGTTTATTAAGACAAGTGTAATTGGATGAAATTCTCCAAAATCAGGTATCTATAAACCTTCAAGAAGGAGAACTAAAGCATACTTGCCTCCCCCCATTTTTTTAATGAGCGAGAAATCCATCTAGAACCAACCCTTTGGGCCAACAACCTTTGAAACTCGGAAATGATGGGTCCGCCCCTCTACCCTTCTCAACTTAAATACTAGATTTAGTTTGCTTGGCGTTGGGCTCGAACTTGTGACTAAGACACAAGCCCCTCAACCTTAGCCAATTGAGCTAGCCCTGGGGGGCCCTTTCCCTCCCTTTCATTGAGCCAAACATTGTAAAAACAACAGTCTTTAATCACATGTCATAAGAATCCCCCAATATTTGGAAGATCAGAATAACAAGGAAGATTGAATGAACTTTTTTCCCTCCCTTTCATTGAGCCAAACATTGTAAAAACAACAGTCTTTAATCACATGTCATAAGAATCCCCCAATATTTGGAAGATCAGAATAACAAGGAAGATTGAATGAACTTTGGAAGAAATTAACATCTGGCAAATCATATGGAATTGATATATTTGCTCTCTCTGACCATCAGGAGCATGCTACATGATTAATATATCAGTCAGTCAATTTATGAACATTCAAGAAATCAATATTTGAATGCTGCTGATAATTGAGATGGTCACCGATATTAAAAAGCCTATTCAAAGGGGAGATACATGATCAATTATCCAAAAGAGAAGAAAAAGAGATATACATGATTATGGGGGATCACCATGAATTTTCAGTAATTTACCAAATTGCTGAAGTCAATAGCGCACGTTATCCATTGTCAATACAATGGACAACTTTTTGAGCACTTAAGCATTAGTCCATTCTAGTTATCTAAGAGCTGACTATTTACAAAGCTCCAATTCGAATTATAATATCCTTACTATTGCAACAAGCTATGCACATGCTTGATAACAACTCTCCATAAACAATAAAATAAAAGACTCCAAAAAGTTAGAATAAGCAAAACTGGGAGCAACCTGATTGAGTAATTGAATGACAGCAGCAGCATCTTCAGGTTTGTGGTCAATTAGGAAACCCTACAAACAAAACCAAAATTTGTTAATGTCGAGTTCAAGGCCACATCTGTCCCTCTCCAGGTGCTTGGATAAATTAGCCGAAAGCAAAAGATGTTAAATAGTAGGTGCAGGTTCATCATGTTGCACTTGCAACTTGTAAGCAATTAGAAAGATGAGCAGACAGGAGTTTCATAATCTTCATCAAGAAATAGAAACCAATCAACTAGTCAGTTTTCTAATCAATGTTAAAGGAGTTCCCAAATCATCTTTTACATTGATCCAGCATTTTACCATTATCCAACCTGCTCTGAGGCTGTCAAAAACTACAGGGGCTCTGTAGGGAAATACTTCTCTAGCACTATAGATCAACCATGTATTGAACTTGATAGCCAGCCCTTATATCAGTAAGGTTTGTTACATAGCTGCTGCTGCCTACTTCAATTGAATTTAAGAAGATGGGAAAGAGAAGGTGCTACTACTCAGAGCGATCCAGACACGTTCTTTCGGCAGGTAAGTGACAATGGTGTTAAATGCAAGAAAGCATCAAAAGATGTGACTATAACTCTACTATCAAGACCTCAAATATCTTTTAACCACTTCTCCAGTAGGCTATATGCTACAAATTTTTATCCCCTTCGAAGTAATTCAGTTTTTGCTGAAACAAGAAAGGGAAGCAGGTAATGTAATAAATCAGAACTAAGAAAATGAATCACCTTAGCACATGAAAGTCCACTTCCAAGAGTATGTTCCTTCATGGTTTCTGATCGTATCTTCTCAATTTTCCACAAAGCATCCACATCTCCTGCAGAGAAGCAAAGATGCAGTCAACAACAGTGTGCCAAAGCCAGAGCAGTAAGCTTTAGTGTTTGTTTGGAAACTATTATCCATAAGAACTGAAGCAACTAAGAGATTCACCATATTACTTGGTTCTATTATGAAACTTACCACCAACCACGACTGCACTCATGCAACAAAAAAGAAGATTGTGATATAAAGTTCTATATCTTTTGAAAAGTTTTAAATAGGAGAAAAGGAAGAACAAGTACCTATTTTTGAGGCAAATTCCATCCAAGTGTCCAAGGAAGTCTTTCGTAGCTTCACTCCTGCCTTGACAAACTTTTTACCATACTTACATATCAAGTCCCAGTTATCAGTTTGGGAGCAAATGCTGCAGTAAGCCAATCCAACAAGTAAAAGATATGTTTAGAAAGAATGAAGTGTATATGGAGAACTTAAGCAGCAGATTGGAGTTCAGACATGACATAGCAATAATAAAACTGCTGTTACTTTTTCTCTATCATTAAAGGGAAGTCCAGTGATATCCAGCATCAAGAATATGTAGTAACTTATGTACAGGAGGTAGCATCACTACATGTTGTGTAATGAGCTCAAAAAGTCTATCATGGCTTGTGTGTCATTTGCAATTGCCATGTTTCACCAAAAAAATAGAAGAGAAAGACATTTGTATTTAACGCTAATTACAAATTCAGATTACTTTCAAAGATTCTCGAATTTCATTCCTTCTGGATGCTCCACCAAACTATTGTAGCCAGTGGTGAATCTAAGATTACTAGAACATGAGTGCACCACTTTAACAAAAAGGAAAAAAAATGTATTTAGTGGGAATTGATACCTAGCCCTCTAGTCTAGATAAATAACTCAACCTTCAACCAAGTGCATCATTTGTCTTCTTGTAGCATGGTCGCCAGCCGATAATATTATACTAAATTTAAAAAACTATATACATAAAATACCTAATTTTTACGAAGAGACCACGGGTTCACGTGCCCCAATTTTTCCCTGTAAATTCGCCCCTCCGTAGGAATTGTGTCCAAACCTTCATTTTTATTTTTTTTGATACCTAGTCCTCTAGTCTAGATAAATAACTCAACCTTCAACTAAGTGCATCATTTGCCTTCTTGTAGCATGGGTGCCAGCAGATACTATTATACTAAATTTAAAAAAATTATATACATAAAATACCTAGTTTTTATGAAGAGACCGCAGGTTCACGTGCCCCAATTTTTCCTTATAAATTCACCCCTATATAGGAGTTGTGTCCAAACCTTCATGTTTACCTTTACGAGTCCTTTCCTTGACCAGCATCGGCAATTATTCAGTTGTTATAGGCATCGACCAATTAATCCCCATAATATTCAAAATAAAATAATGAATGCTTTGAAAAGATTCATTCATTTCATTGCCCATAAATGTTTGGTGAAGGTGCAATGAATGAAGAGATGGTTGACATCCTCAGGTTGCATCTCACACAGAGAACCTCAGCTGCATATGTTTACCCCTCTTTTCTAAAGATTTTCATGCATTAAGCACACTCCCATGGGCCGCCAGCCACGTGAAGCACTCCACCTCCAAAGGGGCTTTATTTTTCTTAAATGCGCTTCCAAGGCCAATCAGGGATTGGATGCACTAGAGTTGCTTAACTACTGATAGCAACCTCTAACAGTGAACCTCCCTTTTGAATCACCTCTCCACAGAAGAAAATCAATTTTGGATGGTAAAAGAATGCAGCTTTGCAGCTGGAACAACACCGAAAACACACTGCTCAGTTCCCAGTCATAGATACCACGCCTATAATTAAAATTTCAGCCATGTCCATTCCAATAGTCAGAGATAGTAGCATCCTGGTTTTGTGCAATGCTGAAAAGAATGGGGTGTTGCTTCATTAAGATTGATTCTCTAAGCCAAAGACCCCTCCAGGAAAATATCTTCATTCCATTTCCAGTCTCCCGGGAGGAATTAGAATGAAAGAAATCCCAATGTTCTCTAATGTGTCTCCAGGGACCATAGGGGCCATGATGGTATGATTGGTTGGTGGTCCATGAGTTAAGGCGCCCATATTTTACAGCAATAATTGTTCTCCATAATGCCTCCTCCTCCTGACTAAACCTCCAAAGCCATTTGTGCAGTAAACTGGAATTCGGAGTCAGCAAATTCTTTCTCCAAGGCCCCCTACTCTCCTATCTGTAATGACTTCCTCTCATCTTAACAAGTTGAACGTTCTATGCTCTCTATTCCCTTGCCACAAGAAGTCCCTTTACAGTTTCTCCAGTCTTTTCACCACAGAAGCAAGTAAGGGAAATAGGTATATATTATAAGTAGGCAATGAATCCAGTACGGTATTATTAGAACTAGCCTTCCACCAAGCGAGAGATACTTCTCTTCGAACAAGACAACTTTTTCTCACACTTTTCCAAGATATCATCCCAAATTGTTGTGGCTTTTGCTCTAGCACCAAGAGGAAGGCCCAAATATTTTATTAGGAATGATCCCATGTTGCATCCCAAAATCTCTTCAAGTTTATGTAGGTTGGAGATTTCATTCACATGGTATAGTACACTCTTAGAATAATTTATATGAAGCCCGACCCAGTGTTCTGGGAGGCGGGCGCTTCACCGCTTAAAGCGGCGAAGCGAGGCGAAGCGAGGCAGTGTCGAGTCGCTGCTGTGATGCGCAGGCAGCTTCGCTAAGCGGCCGCTTCTAGGGCTGAGGCGACGAAGCGCAGCGAAGCGCGAAGCGAGGCGAGGCGGGCGCTTTATGGTGACAGCCATTTAAAAGGTCTATTTTGGTATTTTACATTTTAAAAAAAAGGAAACAGACATCTAGGGTTTCTCTCTAGCTGCTGGCGACATTTGCGACCTCTTCAGGTAACTTCTTCTCTTCTTCTCTTCTTCACTTCTTCTCTTCTTCTCCTCTTCTCTTCTTCTCCTCTTCTCCTCTTCTCTTCTTCTCTTCTTCAGTTCTTTTCTTCTTCTTTGCTGCGGTCTGCGATTTTTTTTTTCATCTTCTTCTTCTGTTCTTCTTCAGAGGCGAGGCTCTGTTTTTTTTTCAATTTTTCTCTGTTTTTTTCTTCAAAGTTCAAACTTGCTCTGTTTTTTTTCTTTCCAATTTTGCTCTGTTTTTTTTTTAAGTCAGCAGTCAGCACTTTTTTTTTTTCAATTCTGATTTGCTTCTTAATTCTTAAATCTTAACAGTGATTCAAAATGTCTGATCCGGCTTGGAAATATGGTACGAAAGCTGATCCGAACAATAGGTCTAAAGTTACATGTATTTTCTGTAACAAGACGTTTAATGGTGGAATTTTTCGCCATAAACAACATCTTATTGGTTCTTATAGTGATGTAATTGGCTGTTCAAATTGTCCGGATAATGTGAGGAATGAAATAAAGGAGTATGTTGAGGGAAAAAGGGATCTAAAACGTCAAATGTTATCTCAACCACCAATAGTTACTAATCTTGATGATGATGATGATGAAATGGAAGAAGGAAAAGCTGCTGATTTGTCACTTCCTTCAAAATCACAAAAACAATCACAGAATGCATCAGCAGTCTCTTCAAGTTATGGATCAACCGATAGGAAAGGTCCAATAGATTGTTACTTTCCTAAGAAGCCAGTAGATATTGCAGGGACAAATGGTAAAAAGAATGTGCATGATGTGGCTAAAGGAGTTCTGAGGGATCGTGCAGTTGCGGCCTTTTCACGGTGGTTGTATGATGCAGGGCTTCCCTTCAATTGTGTCAATTATACCGACACTTTTGGAGCCTTCATTGAAGCCGTAGCCCAATGTGGTCCAGGTATGAAGCCTCCCACTTATCATGAAGTTAGTGTCACTTATCTAAATAAAGAAGTGGAAGAGACACAAAAACTTGTGGAGGAGCATCGGCTTGAATGGAACAAATTCGGATGTTCCATTATGATGGATAAGTGGACAGCAAGAACCGGAAAGATGATCATAAATGTGTTGGTGAATTCTCCTAAAGGAAGCTTATTTCTTGAATCCATTGATGCGAGCGACTCGTCTACTGATTCCATCAAAATGTTCTCCTTGTTTGAGAGCACCATAGAGAAGATTGGAGCAGAGAATGTTGTTCAAGTGGTTACAGATAATGCAGCTGAAAATGTTAAAGCAGGTGATATGTTGAAGGGAGTGTTCCCTCACATATATTGGACTCCATGTGCAGCTCATTGTATAAACTTGATGTTCGGGGATATTTTCAAGGAGACCCTTCCAAGATGTTTTCACTAAGGCAGTTAGGGTGCATTCTTACATTGTCCAAAGGCCTTTGTTGTTGAATATGATGAGAAGATTCACTAAACAAAAAAACTTAGTGAAACCTGGCAAGACTAGATTTGCTACTGCTTTCTTGACCTTGCAAAGAATGCACATACAAAAGGGCAATTTGAGAACCATGTTCACTTCAGATGAATGGAATAATAGTAAATTTGTAAAAGAAGTGAAAGGAAAAGAAGTTGCAAGGATAATGCTTTCTTACACCTTTTGGAACAATGTTGTTTATGCTCTTAAAGTCAGTGGTCCCTTGCTTAAAGTTCTTCGTTTGGTAGATGGTGAGGCAAAACCATCAATGGGTTACATTTATGAAGCGATGGATAAGGCTAAGGAGGGTATTAAAAAGTTCTTTACTGATGAGCATAAATATAAGAAGGTCTTTGAGATCATTGATAAAAGGTGGAAGGATCAACTCCATCAACCGTTGCATGCGGCTGGTAATATCTTGAACCCATCACTCTATTATAAACGTGAGAATGATTTGCTGAATAAGAAACTGATGGAGGGATTTCATAAGTGCATTGAAAAGTTGGTTGTTGATGAAAAAGTTCAAGATAAAATAACCGATCAGATTAGTACTTATTGCTCTGCTGATGGACTTTTTGGAATACCATTGGCCGTAAGACAAAGAGACAGAAAGTCACCAGGTGAATGACTCCTTCTATGTTTCTTTTGAGTTAACAGTAACACTTCAAGTTGTTTCTTTATAATTTGTTGCTAAATTTTGAACGATTATTCTACTTTAATAGTTGAATGGTGGAGGCTTTATGGTTCAGAAGCTCCAGAGTTACAAAAGTTTGCCATCAGAGTTTTGGGTCTAACTTGTAGCTCATCTGGGTGTGAGAGAAATTGGAGTGTGTTCGAACATGTAAGACTTAGAGGAAAGCTTTATATCCCAAATGTCTCAAGTCTTAACTCCTACTAATTACTTGTCAATATTTATTTGCAGATTCATACCAAGAAGAGGAATAGACTCACCCTAAAGCGCCTCAGTGACTTGGTGTTCATAAAATACAATAGAACATTAAGGCGTCGTTACAGAGCTCGCGATGAAATTGATCCAATTAGCTTGGACAATATTGATGATGCCAATGAATGGCTAACTGGAGTTGAGAATGCTGAAGATGAACCAATTTTTAAGGAAGATTCTACTTTCACTTGGGGTGTTGTTGCCGAGGCAAGTGAAGTTGAGCAGAACCGTTATGGTTTAAGGGGGAATACTTCAAGTTCAAGCTTACATAACAAGGGAAAAGAAGTAGCTACTTCAACTTCAAGACTAGTTGATGAAGATGATGAAGTTGAAGATGATGAGCAATATAATAATGATAATGAAGGAATACAAGATTTAGATGATCTTGGACTTGATGAAGTAGAGCTTTAGAAGAACAAGAATTAGATGTTGTCATGTTGAAATCTATGGTTTTTCTGCACTATTTTGTGGTTGTTTTGTAGTTGCTGATTTACTGTGTTACTGCTATGTTTTTAGGCTTTTTTTAAAAAAAATTGCGCTTCACCTCAATGAAGCGGGCGCTTCGCTTCACGCTTCGCTTAAAGCATGAAGCGGAGCCTTGTCGCTTTTTCCCGCTTCACGCTCCCCAGAACACTGGCCCGACCCGAACACTGCTTCGAAGAACAAAAGTATCATTTTGAGATGCAGAATCTGATCCCTATCAGGTTCACAAAAAATTAGGCCGTCGTCAGCTTAAAGAAGATGAGTGACATGAAGTTTCACCTTGAGACCTTACATTGGATTGAAGCCCTTTATTTTATTTTATTTTTGAGAAAGAAACAGCCTTGTTGTCCAACAACTGGTAACATCCTACTCAATCCATCCATCAAAAAAGTGAACAAAAATGATGATACGGCATCCCCTTGTCTCAAACCCTTCTGTGTTGCAAAGAATCCTTTAGGAGCTCCATTTATGATTGTGGAAGTTTGACAGTGGAAATACAAAATGAATCCACTTGATCCATCTATCGACAAAGCCCATTAACTTGAGTATGCTCACTAGGAAATCCCAATCCACATTATCAAAAGCTTTCTCGATGTCCAACTTACATAAGGCCTAACCTCCTTTGTTTCAATATAGAGTCGGAGCACTCGTTTGCAATAAGTGTGGCATCTACAATTTGCCTGCCTTTTATGAGTGTCATTTGAGGAGCCGTGACCAGTTTCCCCATCACAGTCTTGAGCCTATTAGCAAGTAACTTTAAGAGCACATTGTAGAAACTTCTAATTAAACTTATCGGCCTATAATACTTTAATTACTTGGCTCTGTACTTCTTTGAGATTAAATCAATGTAGGACACAATGAGGCTTTTTTCGAACTTTTCTCGAGTGTGAAAATGATTGAGGGCTCTAATAAGATCGAACTTGATAGAACCCCAACAACTTTTGTAATCTTCCATTTTGAAACTATCCGTCCACGGAGCTGTATCTATTGAAATCTTTTATCACCCCAAGATCTCCGCTTGGTCAAAGGGACTTTTCATCCACTGACTTTCCTCCTCTAAAATAGACGGAATATCCTCCTATGTCCACGAAGTCTCCAATGATCCGAGGCACTATAGAGGGGACTCATAAAACCTCATGATTTCATTATTTATTTGCTCCTCTTCTTCCAACACTATTCCATATGATTCCACCTTCTCTGTGTGGTTGTAAGTTTTGTGCGTGTTTGTTAGTTTAAGGGAAAACCTAGTGATTTTATCCCTATGCCCAAGCCATAAGCACCTTGACTTCAGCCGGCATGAGAGCTCCTCTAATTTGGCAATTTCCTCCAATTCTATTTAAGCTCCATGTGCTCTGTTTCTATGAGGAAGAGTTACACCTTCCTCACAATTTCAGACTGTTGTTAGGGATGGCATGTGGGAGCGAGGACAGGGCAACACGGGTTACAGAGCTTGCGGAGCGGGTTTGAGTTTTCTCCGGGGTGGGGCGGGTGGGGTTCAAATATTTTTTTTTAAAATCAAGCGGCGCGAGGCGGGTTTGCTGGTTGGGGATTTAGACTGTAATATCCCACCGTTCGTTTTATCTTTTCAAAATAGTAATCAGGTGTTTGCCCGTACTTTGCAAAGGAAATCTAATGCAAAAGCTAACTTCAGATGAAGCCATTCAAACAAATGCAAATTTAGACATTGTTGTACTTACTATAAATTGACAGTGATAAGAAGAACTTGCACTATTTAAATCACCTTAAAATAATTATGTTACAGATAATTATCTAAAAAAAAGCAGGTAACCTACAATAGTAGGTAAAATTACAGTCTATTATAAGCAGAGGCGGACAGACAACTTTAACTTGATGGGTTTTACTTTCTCTAGATAATGATAAAAAGAATTTTATGAATTTCATTTTTTATACTGCCTCTGTCAATCTTTACTTGTCCACTATTGACTTAGCACACACCTTAAGAAATAATAAATTATAGGGGTAATTTTACTATATCACCCTTTGAATATAATAAATTTAATGCTTCGAAAAATGCATTGGGTAATGAATAGTATTTAATTGCAAGGTTAAAATGGACACAATGGTAAATTATCCATTGATTTTACAAACTGGACAAGTATTGTTGGACATCTATTTTTAGTATACTGGACAAGTATAGATGGACGGAGGGAGTATCAAACTCAATTAAAAAAAGAAAAGAAAAATTATGCTGGACGGGTTGAAAATAGAATTTTTTGCTATGTTGGGCCAGTGGAATCTTCACAGGTTTACGTAGGTTTGCCCCGCAACCGCACCGCCCTGCACCGTTTGCCATCCCTAACTATTGTTACTTGTATTTATTAAGATAAAAAGTTATTTTATAACATTAGTATCTGGGCCAGGTTACGCAAACCTCGACTAATTCCACGGAGTACCTACTACCTCCCACTAGCATAGGTACCGAGTAACTCTGTCCACCAAGGCTTGACAGATGTGAACAAATAACTAGTGTTTTTTCCTCTGCTTAGATTTGAACTTGAGATCTCTTCTCAACCAACTCCATTGACCACTAGGCTACACTGCCACACTGTTGGATGCTATCAAGATATATATTATTATGTCAAAATAGCATAGCTAAGAAACATTTTGTCAACATGCCTTCAAAATAAGTACTCTATCTATATGTAAGCTAATAAAACTCATAAAAGAGCTTTGTTACCATCCTAAAAAAACTCATAAAAGAACTGAAAAATATCTACAAAATTTCAGCAAAAAAATGAGATTATACCACAACGTCATTAAGAAGGCAATTACCCTTTAATTGCCCAACATACATGTTGTTATGATCAAAACAAGCAGAGGAAAGCATCTACATGCCTGTATGGTTGTAGGATTCATCTTTCATCACTGAGAAGTGAAAACCAAAGTAAAATCACTTGAGCCACTACTTGTCCCCAAATAAGAAATGCAATCTTCTTTGTAGAGCAATATTTTACTTTAGCTATTAAAACCTATGTTGCTCGGGTTTTTCAAAAATGCCATGCCACCAGGAGCGTGTCTGATTCTCCAAAAGTAGTGCATTTTAGGAGGATCCGACACGAGTGCGGCAACCTTTTTGGAAAGTCTGAGCAACATAGATTAAAACAATATCCAATGTGATACATGCCCTGGCATATCACAAGTCAGCTACTACATGGCCCTTGTATAAGACCACATCTATTGATATATCATGCTTCGCAACAATTTGTAACTTTACCATCCTATCGGCAAAAACATCTAGGACGGAAGTTAGGTCGAATTCTGAAGTATCCAAAAAATTAAAGAACTATCATACTTAATCTTGAAAAGCACAAACTTATTATGCTCTCCTAATTTTTATTGAACTAGAGCAGGTCCTTTTGTGTCTATCACTCCATAAGATGACAATGGGTGCAATCCAACTTAAATCAAATGCAATATAATATGAAATTCCAGAATTTGCTCTTGACCCCAATAAAAAGGTATAAAGAGCCTGTTTGGATAAGCTTATTTTAAGCTGCTTTTTTTAAGTTGGAAATCCCAGCTTTTAGCTTTTAGCTTTTTTTTGCTATTTTGGCTTAAAATTAAGTGTCCAGAAGCACTTTTTTACTTACCCAAACACTATAAAATAACTTAAAAGCTATTTTAACTTAAAAAGCACTTAAAATAAGCCAATCCAAACGGGAAAACTATGAAAGTTACAGCACAGATAATGTTAACTAATATACCATCAGAATTTAGAACTTAAGCTAGAATAACTCACCAACATCAAACAGAAATCAATCTTTTTTTGCAAAGCAGTAGACAACCCTCTATAGGCCTAAGGGTTCCTACTTCCCTCCAGTGTGTTCAAGGCATGGTTATTTTTTTTAAGGACCAAGAAATCCATCTGGAACCAACCCTTTGGGCCAACCTCAGCCTACGGAACTCGGGGATGATAGGCCCTCCCATCTACCCTTCTCCACTTAAACAGTGGACTTAGTTCTCCTGACGCAGAGCTCAAACTCGTGACCCTATGACACAAGTTCGCCAACCTTTGCCAATTGAGCTAACCCCTAGGGGCTTCAAGACATGATTAATTATTCGTATAGTCAGTAAAAGAAGATGGGCATTGACAATTTCCCAGATATTTTTTTTTTTGAGAAGTTAACATTCAATTTCCCAGATATTATGGTCCTCAGATTAAACAAATATAGAAAAACCGTGCTGGTAAAGAACAATAGGAGTGCCACAAAAATTACCTTTTCAAACCAAAAAAATAGGAATGCCACCAAATTAAATAAAACAAGAGAGAGAAAAATCAAAGCGGAAGGGATATTCGGAATTAGCTTATATTGGATTTGTACCTGAAAACTATATCTGCAGTTCCAGGCTGCAGGATCAAGTCATTTTTCTTCACCAGATTCATAATTTCTACCAAGAGTTTAACATCGTTATGCTGTTTAGCAAATAACTGCAGTCATACAACACCAAATTTTTAAATGGCATAATCACTATGCACATATCATACATGTTGAAGCCAAAGTTGAACCCAAATTACCAGTAAATGGTGCGCAGATCCAATATTAGGAGTCAGTCCATATACACTATGCTTCCACAACGCCTTCTTACCTGTATACAAGGTGAAGCTTTAACATTCTCAACAAGCTGTTTGTTAGCACAAATACTTGAAAATTCAGTTTAACAATCCATTAGTACATTCAGATACCAATAAAAAAAATCAATTACATGTAATAATTATAATACTCTTTTATCTCATTATTCGTCTTTTGAAAGCTTTAACTTCCACGTAAGAAATCCTTAAAGATGACCAATAGGTTATCTTACATGTTATTCCAGCAAGAATTACAATCCTAAGATGGGCAATCTTTCCCTTCAAAAGTTTGTAACCACAAAATGAACTTAAAAACTGAACATTTTCAAATGTATTCCTACTTGAAATTTCTCATACACGAAAAATACAGGGATTTTAACCAGAAGTTGACAAACTTATTTTTTATTTAGCTGGGTTGAGCAAGTGTAGTAGAGCCAAAGCAACAAGGTGAGATGCACTTCTGGTTTCAGTCAAAAAGACTACCTTCTTTATAGATATTAACAAGTTTGCACTAAGAAAGATTGCAACTAGCAACTAAGCTTAACTACTGAAGAAATAGCAAAAGAGAACTCTCAGATAGATTGCAATTCTTGTGTACGTAACAAAAGATTAGAGTAATAAAGACACATCAGATATCATACCCAAATCAATGGCACCAACACGTACACATGCCTTAGTAATTTCCTGGCAGAGGGCACAATTGAAGTTTTCATGGATACGGAGATTTGAAAGTCTCTGCACTCAAACATACACCATGTGCTACTTACCATTAGATGTGCAAATCAACAAGGACTTCATATTCATAAGTCAACAAGATAAAAAGACTAACAAATATCCGAAGTCTCTGCAATATGTCAAATAAAAGATTAGCATCTTCACGATTTGCACAACTTTGTATTAGGGACCATAACCAGGCATTGGGCGGAGCACTTCTTTGATCCACGACAGACTTCAGCATCTTGTCATACAATTCCTTCACAGACTCTGCTTTAAAACTATGATTCAGAAAGAAAAAAAAACAAACCACTCGAAACCAAACAGAAAACAACTATCACCTGTCGCACTACTTTCAACTGTTCCTGCTTCCGTAGAAAATGATGCCCTGAGCATCGTAGAGCATTTCTGACACTGACATACATTTCTCTGAATATTGCATTCTGTTTGCATATAATTTCCATAAATTGTACCTGTTTATTCAGAAATATTGATCTTAGGGTACGGTAAGTCGAGGTAGCATTATAAGCCAATCAGCATATCATGACTACATCTTATTAAAATAATTCATCACTGATGGGCAAAGAAAGGGAAACAGAAGCAATGGAGGCCATGAAATTGTGCAAGAAAGCTGAGTATTACAAACTCTATGAGCATTTAGCAGTATATAAAGCTCTCCAAGTGAAAATGCAGTGCACTGTGGACAATGGTTGGAATGCTAATGAATTGCAGTAAATATTGCTTGAGAAAAGCAAACTACTATAGACTCTCGATATGCTATTCACATCATCTGCAGAAGAAGTTCAAGTGTTTTTGTGATACACTGTAAATCTTAACCATTTTGCCACACGTAATTGGGAGTAACAATGATAGCACCACGCGTTCAAGTCAACCATGTCACTTATGGATAATGGTAGTTTAGTTGTGAGAGTGACTAGCGAGAAAAAAAATTCTTTAGCCGGGAAAAAAACAGCAACTTTACTATCATTCAAGTGTAGACTTGTCTAAGCTCAAAATCTGGTTAATTGGAAAATCTTAAAATAGCATTCATATTTTTATACCAATGTCGAGATTTCCCGAAAGATTCCAGCAAATCACAAAATACCCAACGCAGAAAAGAATGAAAAAAAACATAATCAAGAACCAGCAAAGTTGTATTTATTTTTTTCCCCCGTTTTCTCTTCGCCCCCTTCCACAATAGATCAAATTGCTCATTTTTTTCACGATTTTTACAAAAGAAAAACCCCCATCTTGTTTCTCCAGTATTAATAGATATAGGATTAAAGAAAAAGCCAAAGAGAAGATGAAATATTACGAGAGGTGAAGTAACCACGCCATAAAGAAGATTCAGTAGCTTCAAGGGTACAAGGAGATTGAACACGCGGCACTGAGTAGAGCAGAACCCTAGCAAGTCGATGAGCCTTCAAAACCCCTTGCATTTTCCTCTGCCAAAACCCTCACAACGGGAGTGACAAGTTTACAATTTTTTCTTCTGTTCCAAACAAGCCCTTCCGACTCCTCCCTCTTTCGTAAACTTGGGTGGAAGTGGAACCCTCTTTTTGTTCACTTTCAAGTTGTTGTTTTTTTGTTTTTTTTTTAGGGAAAATTTCGTGGGCAATTAATGTTATAGTGTAAATTACCTAGAATACCAATGTTTTTAAGTTTATCAAAAATACTTTTTTGTTATAACAAAAACTGCCAAAATAGTATATATATACGGTTTTATTGTAAAATATTAACAAATATTAAAGGAAAAGAAAATTAAAGTGGAAAGAGAGAGAATTTAGGATATTGTCTATATTTTTATTTTTTCCATCTAATCTCCAATTTTACAAGAAAACTAATATATATACAGGCCAAAAAGTTGTTCATTAGTCACTAACTTAATCACAATCCTTCCACATGGAAGGACACATGTCCATCCAAGTATATAAGTGGAGGCCACATGGCATCCACATGTTTCACAACACTCCCCTTGGATGTCCATGTAAAAAAAAAAATATGATACATAGTTTTCTACAATACGCATTGCTTGCTGCCTCATTAAAAACCTTACCAAGAAAAATTCAGTAGGATAAAACTTTGGTTAAGGGAAAAAGAGTACAGCGTGTATTCTTACTCCCTTTGATGAAGGCCACGTTCCAAGCGGTGGAGCCTCCGCATTCCAATCTTGTCTACCATCTTCTCAAGAGCTGAGGTTGGTAAAGACTTGATGAATAAGTCCGCTGGATTATCACTGGAACGAATTTGTTGTACATCAATATCACCAATATCACCGTTCTCCTGAAGATCATGTGTGAAGAATAACTTTGGTGAAATGTGCTTCGTTCTATCTCCTTTTATGAAGCCTCATTTCAATTGGGATATACACGCAGCATTGTCTTCAAATATGATCGTGAATATTTTGACACCACACTCCAAGCCGCATCTTTCTTTGATGAACTGTATCATCGATCTCCACCACACACATTCTCTACTCGCTTCATGAATCGCTATTATCTCAGTATGGTTTGAAGAAGTAGCAACAATGGACTGCTTTGTAGATCGCCATGATATAGCAGTTCCTCTGTATGTAAACAGATAGCCTGTTTGAGATCGAGCTTTATGTGGGTCCGATAAATAACCTGCATCTGCATGACCAACAAGATCTGCACAATTTTGATTAGTATAAAACAGACTCATATCAATAGTTCTCTTTAGATATCGCAGGATATGTTTGACACCATTCCAATGTCTCCGCGTCGGGGAAGAACTATATCTTGCTAGCAAATTAAGAGAAAATGTTATATCAGGTCTGGTTGCGTTAGCAAGATACATAAGTGTGCCTATAGCACTGAGATATGGTACTTCAGGACCAAGAAATTCTTCATTCTCTTCTGGGGGTCAGAACGGATCTTTATTCACTTCAAGTGATCGAACAACCATTGGAGTACTTAATGGATGTGCTTTGTCCATGTAAAATCATTTTAAAATCTTCTCAGTGTAGGCAGATTGGTAGATGAAGACCCCATGTGTTAAATGTTCAATTTGCAGATCGAGACAAAGTTTTGTCTTTCCAATATCTTTCATCTCAAATTCTTTCTTTAGATATTCAATTGCCTTTTGGACCTCTTCAGGGGTTCCAATGAGGTTTATGTCATCAACATAGACGGCGAGTATAACAAACTCACATGTCGTCTTCTTAATAAAAATACAAATACAAATGGCATCATTTATATAACCTTCAATTATCAAGTACTCACTGAGGCGATTATCCACATGCGCCCTGATTGTTTTAGACTATACAATGATCTTTGCAATCTGATTGAGAACATATCTCGAGACTTAGGATTACGTGCTTCAGGCAGTTTAAATCCTTCTGTAATTTTCATATAAATTTCATTATCAAGTGAACCATAAAGATAAGCTGTAACCACGTCCATTAGATGTATTTCAAGGTTTTGGTGTATAGCTAAACCGATGAGGTATCGAAAAGTTATTGCATCCATAACCAGTGAATATGTTTCTTCATAGTCGACGCTGGGTCTTTGAAAGAATCCTTGTGCAACAAGGCGTGCCTTGTATCTTACAATTTCATTTCTCTCATTTCGCTTTCGCACAAAGACCCATTTATAGCCAACTGATTTTACACCATCAGGGGTTTGGACTACAAGTCCAAAAACCTCATGTTTAGCAAGTGAGTCCAATTCTGATTGAATTGCCTCTTGCCATTTTGGCCAATCACGTCTTCGTCGATATTCTTCGACGGATTGAGGCTCAATATCCCCACAGTCTTGCATAAAATTAAGTGTAATATTATATGCAAAAACATTATCCACCGTAATTTTTGATCGATCTAAATTCATTCCATCACCGGTAGAACTTATCAAAAGTTCTTCATTCACTTGAGTCTCGGGCTCACTGATTTCTTCAGGAATATCAGGATTAATCAGATCTTGAATCTCTTCACGAGATTCTTTTGTAGTGTCATCTTTATCATTTCTTGCACTTTTTTTTCTAGGATTTTTATCCTTTGAGCCCAATGGTCTACCACGCTTCAGGCGTGTTTGGGATTCAGAATCTATGACACTAGTAGATGGTCCTTTTGGAACGTCAATTCTGATAGGCACATTCACTGTAGGGATATGCGACTTAGTTATCCGTTTCAAATCAGTAAATGCATCTGGCATTTGATTTGCTATTTTTTGTAAGTGGATGATCTTCTGGACCTTCTGTTCACATATCGGAGCACGTGAATCAAAATGATATAGTGATGAAACTCTCCACGCAATTTCTCTTATGGGTTCCTTTTTCTCTCCCCTTAATTGCGGAAAATTTGTTTCATCAAATCGACAGTCTGCAAATCGAGCACTGAATAAATCTCATGGGAGGGTGAGTCAAACCCAACATATATACCTAACCTTCGTTGAGGTCCCATCTTAGTACGCTGTGGTGGTGCTATAGGCACGTATACTGCACAACCAAAGATTCGTAGATGAGCTATATTTGGCTCGTGACCAAATACTAATTGTGATGGAGAGTATTTATTATAATGAGTCGGTCTGAGACGAACGAGTGTTGTTGCATGTAGGATAGCAGGCCCCAAATAGTAGTGGGCAATTTCGTTTTCATAAGCAGTGGTCCTGCTATCAGTTGTAGGCGCTTAATAAATGACTCTGCAAGGCCATTTTGAGTATGAACATGAGCAACAAGATGTTCAATTCTTATCCCAATTGATAAACAATAATCATCAAAAGCTTGGGATGTAAATTCTCCAGCACTATCGAGGCGAATAGCCTTAATAGGATAATCAGGAAATTGCGCCCTTAATCATATTATTTGTGCCAATAACTTCGCAAATGCCAGATTGCGAGATGACAAGAGGCACACATGTGACCATCTTGAAGATGCATCTATTAGGACCATAAAATATCTAAACGATCCACTAAGTGGATGAATAGGTCCACATATGTCCCCATGTATACGTTCTAAAAAGCTAGGGGATTCAATTTCAACCTTCATTGGTGATGGCCTGATCATTAACTTGCCTTGATAACAAGCAGCACATGAAAATTCATCATTTGTAAGAATCTTCAGGTTCTTTAATGGATGCCCCGTTGAATTTTCAAGAATTCGTCTCATCATTATTGATCTAGGATGACTTATTCGGTCATGCCATAGCGCAAAAGTATTTAAATCAGTAAACTTCTGATTTACGATCAAATGTGCTTCAATTGCACTAATTTCTGCATAATATAGGCCAGAAATAGGGTTGGCAATTTCTCAAAAATATATTTTTGGCCTGAGATACTTTTGGTTATACCAAGGTATTTCATATTTATTTCATTTAGTGTCTCAACATGATATCCATTTCGGCGGATATCTTTGAAACTTAACAAGTTTCTTGGTGATTTAGAAGAGAATAAAGCATTTTCTATAATAAGTTTTGTCCCCTTAGGTAGAAAAATAGCAGCTCTTCCGGAGCCTTCAATCAATTTTGAATTACCAGAAATTGTAGTAACATTTACTTTCTTTCTAAGGAAGGAAGAAAAGTATTTCTCATCTTTAAATATGGCATGCGTGGTTCCACTGTCAATTACGCAAATATCCTCATGATTTGAAGATCCAAATAAAATTTGAGGCATATTCATATTTTCTTTAACAAAGTGAAGTTACTATCAAATATGGCTATTATACAAACTTTATTTATTTACAAGAGTTGAAAAAAAAAACATAAACATATCGACAAGGATAAACAAACAGAAGACTATCTAGATTATAGCAGGCTCATCGCTGATCATTTTTCCTTCAGGGAATTCAAAGAAATCAGCTACGTCCAGATGCATGGGCTCAACATTATCTTCAGAGATAAAACTTGCTTTCGCATTGTTACCCAACCTATGTATGGGCTCGGCATTATCTTCAGAAATAAAGTTTGCTTCTGGATTATTATCACCCCTTTTTAAGGATGCCTGATACAGCTGAACCAGACGTTTGGATGATCGACACGTACGTGATCAGTTCCTCATTCCTCTACATCTATGACATATACTTTTTGAATTTTTCTTTTGCACAGCTTCCTATTTTTCACCCTTCTTTTGTATACTGCTGGTCATTTTTTGGTGCAAGACGACCATCATGAATATAATTTTTTTTTCGATCATGGCCACGATCACGACTGGGGCCACGACCTCTTTCTCGCTGATTATAATTTGCTTGATTCACTTCAGGGAGTGGCATAGAACCAGTGGATCGACTCTCATGATTTTTCATCAATAGGTCGTTATGCTGCTCAGCAATAAGAAGATGTGAAAGTAATTCAGAATATTTTTGAAAGCTCATTTTTCGATATTACTGTTGCAGGAGCATATTCGAGGAAGGGAATGTGGAGTATATTTTTTCAAGCTTAGCATGTTCAGTGACCTCTTCTCCGCATAAGTTTAACTGCGATATAATTCTATACATGGAAGAATTATATTCAGTTATACTTATAAAATCTTGTAACCTCAGATTAAACCAATCATGATGTGCCTGTGGAAGAATGACCAACTTCATGTGGTCATATCTATCTTTTAAATTATTCCACAGGATAAGAGGGTCTTTAATAGTGAGGTATTGCATTTTCAACCCCTCATCAAGATGGTGGCGGAGAAATATCATAACTTTGGCACGATCTTGACTAGATGCCTGATTATTATCTTTGATGGTGTCTACCAGACCCATCGCATCTAAGTGGATTTCAGCATCAAGTGCCCATTACGAGTAGCCTTTTTTGCCCGATATATCCAGGACAACAAATTCAAGTTTAGAAATATTGGACATTTTTAAGAAAATAAAGTCCTTACCCTTTTTACCTGTCTACGTAGCTCGAGATGACAGAGTCTTGTGCTGATAACGTATTGTAAAATATTAACAAATATTAAAGGAAAAGAAAATTAAAGTGGAAAGAGAGAGAATTTAGGATATTGTCTATGTTTTTATTTTTTCCATCTAATCTCCAATTTACAAGAAAACTAATATATATATATATATATAGGTCAGAAGGTTGGCCATTAGTCACTAACTTAATCACAATCCTTCCACATGGAAGGACACATGTCCATCCAAGTATATAAGTGGAGGCCACATGGCATTCACATGTTTCACAACAGGTTTGATTTTTTACTCTATTTTGTAATCCCTAAATTAGTGCATTATAGGATGGAATGTGCCATATCCTTTTTCCTTTTTTTTCGACTAACGAAAGGGAACAATTCCTATTTTAAAGCAGAGTTAATTTGGATATTCCATATACATTTTTTTATAAGAAAAAAATCTTTCTTTCTATTCACAGTTTTCTCTCACCAACCATCTCCAACTAGGCGTGTGCATTCGATTTTTCAATTTGATTTTATGCTATTCGGTTTTGATTTTTTAATTTTTGATTTTATAAAAGTGCAACTCAATCCGAACCAAAATAAATTTGGCTTGGTTCGATTTTTCTCTTTTCGATTTGATTTTTTTCGGTTCGGCTATTCGGTTATATTAATAATTAATAACATATACAATAATTAATAACATAATCAAAGTTATATTTGCACGTTTAAAAAAATAAAAAATTATATACAAGAGAAAATAATAATATTTAATCAATTAATACCGATTCAGGAAGCATCAAAGCATAATTTGAAGCCTCTGACTTAAACGATTAAAGAAGTTGTTTGTATTCTACTATTCTATTATGAAGCTTTGTTATGAAAGACAAATTATAGGCTTTAACTTTAGGTTTAGAGTGTGTTTGGTATGGAGGAAAATTTTTTCTGAAAAATATTTTTCAATTTTCTTGTGTTTGGTTGGTCAAAAAATTTGAAAAATATTTTCTTTAGTAAAATATTTTCCTCAAAAATAAGGAAAATGACTTCTCTAATGAAAGTAGGAAAAACAAGTCCTCACCTTCATAACACTCCAATCCCACCTACTCCACCCTCCTACTCCCACCCCTACCTCCACCTCCACCTCTACCTCACACAATATTTTAAAAATATTTTCTATTTCACCCCACCCCACCCCACCTCCACCTCCACCTCCACCTCCACCCCACATCAATTTTTTTAAATTTTTTTTCAATTCTTTCTTTAAAAAAATAAAATTAACTTTATTAAAAAGAGTAATTATTTTTGTATCTCACCTTACCCATCCACCCACCCCACTTTAACACTCCCTACACGCACACACACCCCACCACCACTACCACCTCCACCCACCCAAACTCAATTTTTTTTTCAAAAAAAAATATATTTTTCTTTCAAAAGTAATATTTTTGTACCCCAACTTCCACCCTACGCTCCCAGCCCCTCCCCCCACCCAAACCCACCTTACCACATCCACCCCACCCAAAATTTAATTTTTAATTTTTTTTAAAAAAATTACTTAATTTTTTTAAAAAATAATATTTTTGGTACTCCGCCCCTCTCCCCCTCTCCCCAGCCCCCCGCACCCCCACCCCACTCAACCCAAAATTCAATTTTTTAATTTTTTTTTTAAAATTACTTATTTTTTTAAAATAATAATATTTTTGGTCCCCCCTACCCACCCCACCCCACCCAAAATTCAATTTATTTATTTTAAAAAATTACTTATTTTTTTAAAGTAATATTTTTGGTCCCACGCTACCTAGGCCCCCCCCCCCAAAAAAAAAAAAAAAGATTAATGTTTAAATTTTTTTTAAAAAGTTTTTTTTTAAAAGAAGTAATTTTTTTAGTTACCGCCTCCCACCTACCCACCCACCCAACCCCTCCCCACCCCCCAAACCACTACACCCCAACCCCCGACCTACCCTCTAGAAAATATTTTCTACTCTCTAATCAAAAATAAAAAAAATATTTTTTGAAAAATGTGTTTTCACTCATCAATCAAACAATAGAAAACATTTTTCGAAAAATATTTTTCACTCACCAACCAAACATGAGAAAATAAGTAAGAAACCAACTTGTTTTCCATAGAAAACATTTTCCATGGAAAATATTTTCCTTCATCCCAAACACACCCTAAGTATTAGAATTACAGTAAAAGTTTATAACTTGGGGGTGGGGGTGGGGCGGTGGGCTACTGCGGCTCTTTAGGTTAGGAGTTTAAGTTATTACCTTTTATAAGTTTAATGGGGTATTAGGGTATATGTATATATAATATAAAATAATTTGATTTTTTTAATTTTTTGATTTTTATTTTTCTAAATTCAAAACCAAATCAAAAAACCAAGATAAATAAATTCTTAATTCGAAATCAAATCAAAAAATTAAAAAATTAATCCAAATTAAAATTTAATTTAATTTAATTTGATTTTTTGATTTAATCTGAATAATGCACACCCATAATCTCCATACCTTCAATATTTAGATATTCATTGTTTTTGTTTTTGCGTTCTTATTTTGTTCTGAAAAAATAATGGTAAATTATTTTCTTATTTTTGACTCATTTCCAATCTACTACAATACGTTAATATTTTAAACCTTTCTGATGCATTGCTAAAGTTTTATTTTGGTTCCATTTATTGAATACATACACACTATCAAATACAATTAGTATTCCTGAGTACATTTAAAAATCGTCCGATACATTCAATATACAAAACAAATGTGCATTAAAATGTGATGAATTAGAGTTGTACAAGTAACATACAGTCATACATAATTATATATGTAAAAAATTAAGTTTTCATACAAATATACTATTAAATATATTAAAATGAGTTCTAATACATTAGACATACAAAACAAATGATATATTAACATGAGGAAAATGTTTATACTATTAAATACTATTAAATATAGTGAAAGTTTAAATATATTAAATGTTTTTTTTTTTTTTTTTATTTATTATTATTATTTACATTTTCCCCTTCTTCCTCCTTTTTTCCCTACTTTTTTCTCATATCCATGCTATAAGCTTCACATTCATGGCATAACTTTTTTTTTAACTATCAAACCAGCCAATTAAAGACCTCAACAAGATATTTTATAGATTAAATAGACAATTGTATAGAGGAAAAAAGATTGTCGAAATTTGATTTTTTGATGAAGTTAGGACAATTTCAATTTCTATATCTATAAGGTACAAGATCTGAGTAAGATGATTTCATAATGTTTTAGAAAGGTGTTTTTTGAAATTAACACTATTAAATCTGGCTGAAAAATTTGAGAGACATTTATTTTTCAAGCCAAGAATTTCACACTTTCGATTTCCAACAGATTAATTTTGACATTTTCATCACTGAATAGAAATAACTTATAAAAGCCCCTTATTTGAAAAAATAAAAATCGATGATTTGTGTAAATTAATTAAAGAAAAAATTATATAGTAAAGTGAGTTTAATTATAAAGACCCATTTGAAAAGAAAAAATCTCAATGAACTAGAGAAGAAAAGGTGAAAAGAGAGAGAAGAAGAGTAGAGAAAAAGAGGTAACTCGCTGAAAAATATGGGAAATGACCGTCGGAAAATATGGAAACATGGAGAAAAAGAAAGAGAGAGAAAAGATTAAGAAAGATAAAAGGAAAAGGAAAATCTAAAATGAAAAATAAGAATAATAAGAATATATTATTAAGTTTCCTCCAATAAAAAAATGACACCTGGATTGTTTGGAACATCTTTTTCCTTTTCACGTGCTTTTCTTGAGTTGTATGTCACATCACATGTTAGGGGTTAATTAAATTCACTTTAAACTAGGATATGGGGGTAAAAAAAATACTCGTAAAGTTTAAGTGCTAAAGTAAGTTTGTCAGCCAAGTTTAGGGAGAATTTTATGTATTTTCTCTAAAATATATTAGGGTGAGTTTCGATATAGTACACATACAAATAAGCCATTAAAATACATTAGAGTTAATTTCAAGACACTACACATACAATTTAACCATTAAAATACATTTGAATGAGTTCTGATATACATGAAAATGAACCACTAAAATACATTAAAGTTAATCCGAATACAATACACATACAAATGAACTACTAAAATATATTGGAGTGAGTCTTTATACATTACACAAATCAATAAACCACATAAATATATTAGACTGAATCGTCATACATTACACATATAAATGAACCTTATTGTCTAACAATTGGGCTAAAAATTGGGGGGTGGTAAAAAACTTATACATAGATATTGTCTAATACATTAAATATCATTAAAGTGGAGTCTTGATGTAGTACACATACATTACACATACGAATAAACTACTCCCTCCATTTTAAAATGAGTGACTTGTTTTGACTTAGCACGAAATTTAAGAAGATTTTTGAATCTTGTGATCTTAAATTAAAGATATGTCAAATGTACTAAAATGTCATTTAATCATGTGGTCCTAAACATGCCATGTGAAAAGTTGGAATTAAAGAGTTACTAAAAAGGGAAATGGTCATTTTTTTTAAAACATACAAAAAAGGAAAGTAGGTCAAACAAATTGAAACAGAGGGAGTATTAAAATACATTAAAGAGAATCTTAATACATTATATATTAAACATACAAAATAAATACTCCCTCCGTTTCAATTTGTTTGACCTACTTTCTATTTTAGTCTGTTTCAAAAAGAATGATCCTTTCCTTTTTTAGCAACTTTTTACTTTCAACTTTTCACATGGCATGTTTAAGACAACAAGATTAAAAGGCTTTTTGATACATTTGATATATCTTTAATTTAGGACCACAAGATTTAAAAATCTTCTTTATTTTCTTAAATTTTATAACAAATCAAAATAACTCAATCAATTTGAAACGGATGAAGTAATAAATACAAAGTAAACCGGAAGCAAACACGTGCTTTTTCGACAGCGACAAAAGTGATAAATACACAAGAAAAAGTGAAACTGCATAAAACATTCAATTAGGCTAAAAATTGGGGGATGGTAAAAAACTGTTTTATGGTAAAATGACAAATATTAGTATTAATAGTAAATACTTAATACATTTGGTAGCCGTAGTAATATTAGTCTTATAGTTAGGACCCCGTGTAATTTTCTTTCTTTTTTTATTAAAAAGGGCCAAAGCCCCATATTTATTTATGGTTATTAAAAGAAATTCGGATGAGCTTAACATAGGCCCATCCTAAAATACGGTTCACTTTCAAGTTTCAAACGTACTAATAGGGATATTTTTTGGGGAAAATTAAAAGAAATAGCCACTCGGACATAAAATTTACCAAAAAAATGTCATCTTCTTCTTCCGTCTTCTTCTTCATCGTCGTTTTCTGCTTCCGTCTTCTCCTTTCAGCTTCTGCTCCTTGCTCCTTTCTTCTGCTCCTTTCTTCTTCTCCTTTCTCCTTCTCCTTCTCCTTCTCCTCCTCCTTCTCCTCCGTCTTCTCCTCCGTCTCCTCCTCCGTCTCCTTCTCCTTCTCCTTCTCCTTCTCCTGCTCCTCCTCCTGCTGCTCCTCCTCCTCCTCCTCTTCTGTCTGTTTTTTTTTAAATCGACGTACCGCAAATTATTTTGAGCGAATTATATACCAAAAGACTCGAAACATCGAGGGGAGCTCATATCTAAAATTTGAGACGGTTTAGAGGAGATTTTGAGTTGGTCAGGATTGAGTAAATGCTGGACCCTGTTGGCAATGTCTACATGTTTGGCTGCAATAAAATCCATCAGCTTTACATTAATATATATATATATATGTAAAATTCATAATTGGTGTTGTTTGATAATTGTTTGACATAACCACGTGTTTGAGAATATTGTATGTCTTGTACCTTGATTTTACTAAAAATGATCGACACATTTGTATACACTATTTATATAATATCGATACATATTTCTACACCATTTATATAACATCGATACACATTTGTGCACTATATATACAATATCTATATACGTTTATATATCATTTATATAATTTTGATACATTACATAATTTTTATACAATATCGATACACGTTTATACACTATTTATATAATTATGATACATTACATAATTTTTATACACTATTGATACATTGCATATACATTATATATACATGCGGCTATTTTTTTTGTAATTTGTTTTGGTGGCTAGTTCATTTTTTGGCTAATTTTTTTGTAAATAAAACTTGGCTATATTTTTTGTAAACTAATTAGTTTATTGTACATATTTGAAATTATCCCAATTTTTTGGGATAATTTTAAAAAGAGATAATTACACAACAAGCCAACAATGAAGGCCTAATTACGCTCCATGCCTATAGTTTAAATCAATTACGCTCCTTGCCGATAGATCAAAATTATTGGTATATAGCCTCTCCTTCTCCTATCTATCTCTCTCGCCACTCTCATCCCTCTCTCTCAATCTCGCTCGCCACTCTCCTCCCTCTCTCGGTCCCTTCTCTCCCTCTCCCTCCCTCTCGTTGTCTCTCTTCCTCCCCAATCTACAATATCTTTATAGTCTCATTTTTCAGTAAACTCATACAACAGAAAATTGATATATTGGCATAAAATTTCACAACATTATATTCCCCGCCTCCCCCCTCCCTCCCCCCTCCCTGCCCCCCCTTATTTTTTAGTTAATTAGAATAATATGGTCTCTTGTTATTGTTACCAGAATACTCTCCAACATTAACAGCAGTACCTTGGCCAGGAATAGCATCTCTAAACAAGAGATCTTTTTTCTCTAAACAGGGAACCTTTTTCTCTAAACAAGGAACATACATATGACATATATGTATAATACAAAAAGGAGAGAAAGAAAAATTGTATTCGTTAATACGAATTGTATTGTCCATTTATTGATATGATTTGTATTTGTATAAATACAAATTGTATTTCGTTGATATGAATTGTATTTGTATTTGTAATATGTATAATACAAAGAGGAGAGAAAGAGATTGTATTCGTTGATACGAATTGTATTTGTATTTGTAATATGTATAATACAAAGAGGAGAGAAAGAGAAATTGTATTCGTTGATACGAATTGTATTTTCTATTTATTGATACGAATTGTATTTGTATTCGTTGATACAATTGAATACAAATTATTTTTTGCTTACGAATTGTATTTGTATTTGTATTCGTTGATACAATTGAATACAATTTGTATTTTGTTGATACTAATTGTATTTGTATTCGTTGATATAATTGAATATAAATTGCATTTCATTAATACGAATTGTATTTATATTCGTTGATATAATTGAATACAAATTGTATTTCATTGATACGAATTGTATTTGTATCAATTTATAAGAATGCCAAGTTTATCAAATCCAAAAGAAAAGAAAAACTTAAACCACATCAACAAATGCAGTATTTAAAATACTCTCTTTTCAATGATGAAAAAACTCGCAGTTACTGAGACCAAAACTTTTTATAACACAATTCACACAATTAGAGAGGTGAATATTATCTGGAGGAAGAGAGCATGTGACATGACAAAAAAATAAAGAATACGACACCGATATCCTTTACCCGCTTCCGAGAAATAGATTTCTCTCCATAAATTTGAGAACCTCCAGCTATTCTCATTTGTATAGCTCATTCTTCAGTAACAATCCCATTATTTGGGGTCAATTTGTTTCAAAGGTGGGATTATCTTGATGTAGGTCTGTCTCTGGCCTAGATCAACCTTAAGTTAAATGAAGTCTCTATCGTTCTGCTTAGTCTTTTGTTCTTGTCTTCTAATTTTCTAAAAATAGATAAAGAGTTTTTTACAGATTATCGAAAGATTTGGTTGAATTCGACCCAACATGAATTTATAGATAAAATGGTTTTTCGGGAGATAGAGAAAGATACAAAACTCTATTATCTATGTTTAAATTTCAAATTATATACCTAAGACAAGAAGAAATTCATTTTATTTTCCTAATTTCACAAAAGGAAGAACTCACTCTTGGTGATGGTGATAAAGGCTTCTTGATTCGTAATCAGGAATATAGGTAAAAGTAATAAATACAAAAAATAGAAATAATAAGGAAGAGTAGGATTTTTTCAGGGAATGATTTGTCCGTCAGAAAAGGAAAAAGGTGTGAAATTCGATTTCTTTCACTTTCATTTGATTCATTGTTTCTTAGCTCTTACTGTTCGAGAATCAACTATGAATAGGCTCTTCCTTAGGCCTTCAAGGAGTCTTCAGTGGAGCCTTCTTTTCACGGTTAGATATACGAGAAGGAGCATTAGAATGCGACTTGAACCGGCCTCTACCTCCCTCTTCCTTCTCCTGCATAACATAAAATATTTTTGAGACAGAGAACGAGAGGGAGAGAAAAGAGAAAGAGGGAGAGACAGGCGAGAAAGATAAAAAGAAACAGAAAGAAAAAGAGAGAGGGAGAAGCGGGTGAGAAACAGTAGCGCTTTTCCTTTTTTTTATTTTTATTTTTTAGTTAGCATTTAAATTGTTGGTATGGATTGTAATTAGCAAAGTGTTGGTATAAAAGCCCAATTAGTTTCAGTTAGGCTGGTATTTTTGAAATTTACTTATTTAAAAATATACATTTTAAAAAATATATTTATATTTATATAGCCCATAAAATTAATTACACCCATATAGCTTAATTTTTATGCGATATATAATTTTATACTACTTTATACAACTTTATACCACTTTATACAAATTTATACACACTCACACACACACACACATATATATAAGAAGCGTGTAAACATGTGTGTGTGTGTGTGTATAAACATACATAATAGTGTATAAGAAGCGTGTAACACACTTTTACATTATTATACAAAATTATACAAATTTATACAAAAATTATGTTTGGTGTCCTGTAAACTTCAACTATGAAACTCCATTCGAAATGAGTCAAACTTTTTTCAAACAACTTTAAATTTTAATTAGAATATCAAAGTAACACCCCCGACGAACTATAATCATTAATTTGTTAAAATTGTCAACAAAGGCACCTGTATAATCACATAGTACCCGCACTTAATTTGTAATTTTATTCCAATTAAAGCATGATAATCGATTTGTTGATACAATCACTTAGGATTTCTCTCCCATGACAGACCAAGAAAATTAACACTTGAATAAAATAGAAATAAAAAATATATAGGAAGCAAATCTCTTATGCAAGAATAGAACTAGCAATTTTGCACTATTCGCCTTATCAATATATTCATCACAGATCGAAGAAATATTGGAGAGAGGTGATTAGGCAAGATTTGGTGCAGTTGCAGCTTACCGAGGACATGACCTTAGATAGGAGGTGTGGAGGGCACAAATTAGGGTAGAAGGTTAGTATGTAGGTTGACTTCATAGTAGGGAGGAGTGCCTTTTTAGCAGTTGTAAGGCTACTCTTGTAGTTTTTTTTTCATATGCGTTGGATACTTGCTAGTGCTTCGTGTAGTTAGATTATAGTATTATTTTATTATAGTATAATTTTGGGACTATCTGTTGTTTTAGTTTATTGGCTATATATCTTGGACTGTTTTGAGCCGAGGGTCTATCGAAAACAGCTTCTTTACTTCATCTCTGGGGTAAAGGTACGATCTGCGTACATTCTACCCTCCCCAGACCCCAATTTGTGAGAACATACTGGATATGTTGTTGCTGTTGTTGTTGTTGTAGTGTTTTTATTAGTCGAAAAGCAACCTCTTAGATGATAGCATAAAACTGTTCAAGGTAGGCTGCTTCGGTCGAAGCTTTCAACCCCTTCAGATTGTCGAATTTTGGGACTATTTAGTGTAAAAATTAAAAGTTGGGCCAAAATATGTAATAATTTTATCCTAATGTTCACACAGTGTAAATTTTCCTATTTTTTAATCACTTTTTGTTACTTAAAGTGTTGCACGGTAAAAATTTAAAACCACATATTTGAGAGGCAAAAGTTAAATACCATTCTGAATAGGGGCATTCTTGCGAATAATCATTTCAAATCAAGATACTGATTTCAAATCAGGTTGATTTGAAATTGAAATTTTATTTAGACATGCAATTTGAATAAATTGTATTTTTTTTCATAAACATGAATACCCTATAATTTGTGAAAACTATCAAAACTTCTCAAACTATTATGCAATCTTACCAAATAAGCAAACTATAGTTCATAAATAAAGTGTTGGAATATCCTAAGGCTCTAATAAATCACATATCTCCATGTCTTTTTTATAAATAAATGCTTGTCATTACATGCTATTATAAACTTTCAAATACACATAATTTTACAAAGATTCATTGGTCCAATAAATCAACAATAGTAGCAACTACCTATTCTTTGATATAAGCCGTTCACATGGTACAAACAATTCACGTCAAGCATGTTTTTTTTTTTTTACAAAATTTAATAGGTTTTTTTTACAAAATATAAACTTATGAGTCAAGTTTTATACTTAAAAATTAAAGTCACAACTTAAAATTTAAAATTCTATTTTTTGGAGAATTTAAAATTTGAAATTGAAGCTAAAGTTTTGTGCATATTTCATAACACAAACATTGATTTCAAATCAAAACTTTGAATTGGGATTTCAAATTGGATAAATTACCTAAAGAACTAAACATCCCTACCATATCTACTATTTCTCCTATCAATTTATTTTAATTACTCAATATACCACATCTTATCAGAAAACCCTTCTTTATACTAGATACATCACCAAAGCAGATCCCTTATTTAATGGAGTAGATTACTCTCCTCTCAAATTCAAATCACCCAAATCACGGTTAATTTATCTTTTCCTTCTTTCTTTTCTTCTCTTTTTCCTATGCTAAAAGTAAAATCGCCGCCGCCTCCACCACCAGTACATATCCATCTGAATATCTAAATATCACCAAACAATTGCATTTAACTTACTAATTTGTGAGTGCCAAATGAATATGTTTCTTTTGTGTTTAAAGTAAATGGTAATTACGCCTGTCTATGTGAAACAACGCAGACTATGTTGACAAGGCTCCATATGAAGAAGACACACTGAAGTCCCTGTTGGAAAATAGTACACGCAACGGAAGCATTACAGGAACATACTGCTTACATGAATTATAGACAATAAATACCAACATGTAATACATATAAAACGTGCTGTAAATTAACCAAGAATTACCTCTTGAAGCGTGAGCAGAAATCTTGAAGCAAGTCCAACTTCAATTCTACAGTCTTCTCGAGTGATCCCAAATTCACAACCGAACTCTCTCTATACTTGGATGGGCAAGTATTGTGCAGAAAACTTATTAATTCTCTTCTAGGTTAGAAGAAACCCTACTTATAGAGGAACTTTCCCTGTCCAAAAGGGAGAACAAAAAGACACGCTTGTTTTTCTTTGAACAAGAAAACATGCGCCACTTTTTCCTTTTTCCCTAGAAAATAGGATTCTGAGTTTCAGTTAAATATGAGCACTGTAGGGACCACAGAATTAATTACCGAGGCTTCCTATTATGGAAATAATTCAATAAATTAAATTGAATTATTCTTACCATAATAAATTACAAATCATTCCACTAGAAATTCGTAATTGCACTCCTATATTTATATTTCAAAATTCCCCATTAAACACTTATGTAATTCCCCATGTTAAGATTACAGATACTAATCAATAAATTAAATTACTGACGAATTTAATTCAATGATTAATTTCCTTTAGAGCAATGCTTAACTTATTTCATATGTCGGATTCATAAATCCACCGGCCGGGTTTACACATGAAAACTTATAAGCTTCTCATAAAAAGCGTATCATCAATCTCTATACCGAGACATGAATTCTATCAACAAACTTATTATTTCACCAATATATATTATTATCATCCAATCTATCAGGCATATTGACCCATCTCAGGATCTCGCCTTTTAATAAATCAAAACGATAGTTAATATATACAACTCATAATAGTTATATCAAGATTGAGAATATAACTACATTTAATAGTTTAGAGAATATATTTTTGTCAGTCAGTCTAAAACATCTATCTCTACTCGGTCCTGTTCAATACATACAAAATGCACTAGCACGAGAAGTTAGAATTATACCATTCTCGTAATCAAGACAAATTACTTTTAATCTCGTGCTATAATCATTCTGATGGTTTGTCCAAATTTTCATCTACGATTGTCAACTATAACTTTAACTTATAAGAACCGATGATTTAATCTTCTGTGCATAAATGATCTGTTTAATGTAACACTTTATTAAATTAAATAAATGAATAAATAATCATCAATCAATAATACTATATCAAAACGTATGGTTAATAGTATATACCTAACAGTCCCAAAATTAATCAAGACGGGGAAACACAGTAGAGGGTAAATAAGGGAGATGATGCCACCAGAAAACTGAATTTAGAAAGGGGAAAGAGATGAAAATCAGGAGAAGGAGTTTACATTTTTTTTTGTGATTTTCTTGCTGGCTGAAAATACTAATTCCTGAAGATCTGTATTATTTTGTTTCCATGACTGTTATTACTGTTTGAGAAGCTTCGTCTTGCGATATTTCTATTTTTCTGCCGGAATTTTGTATTGTTTCTGAAGATTGTCGATATGGTGGGTGCCGTAGAGTGGCGGGTACTGTAGGGTGGCAAGGAGGAGGGTAAATGTACCTGCGTACTCATGTATCATAGTCTACTAATTCATATTGAATATGAAACTTAGTGCTTGTTCATGTACATACGAATGTATCTCTATCAGATTTATGTTTCTTCTTCTTCTTCTTCTTTTAAGCATGTATCTATGCACAAATACATGTATCAACAGTTTCAATGTGACAACTTGATACTAGATACATGCATTTTGAATTCACTATATGAAATTTATATTGGATACATCAAATTAATACTGGATACACTAGATTAAGTTGGTTATGGATACATGTATTTTTGGATATAATATATGAAATTGGTACTGGATACATCAATTCATTATTATATTGGATACATCAAATTAATACTGAATTTACTGTATTTTGGATATAGTGTATGAAATTGGTACTAGATACATATAAACATATTTATGAAATTAATAATTGATACATATTAAAATATACATGAAATTAATACTAGATACATATAAAATGATACATTAGATGAAAAGTAATCAAATTACATAACCAAGATATACATATTTCCGTCTTATATTAATAAAATTAATGAATTTATTATTTTTTAAAAGTAAAAAAATGAAATTAATTAAACATATATACATACCTTGATTTTTGCCTTATATTAAGGGATTTGATTAATTAAAATTTCAATAATTAGTTATTCATTAATCTGAGATACATACAATCAACTTGAAATATGCATGTATTAGAAGTATGAAAAGTGATAAAAAATATAATTAGGTAAATTAGTGTTTTAAAGATTAATTTAATTTTAAAGATGTGAGTTTTATGTAAGTTAACTTTTCAAATTCTATGGTCAAACGCCTACTTAGTATATGAAAAATATTAATGACTTAGCAAATACGTGGAGGCCTCTTTGTATTTTTAAACACTTTGGAGCTCTCTTTAAAATATCTTTTTTCTCTTTCTTTCCATCTTTCTTCTTCCATATTCTTCTTCCTCCAAAACCATTCCTTTACTCCCAAAATTCTCTTATTCCTTCATCTTTTATGCGTGTAGTCATTGTTGGAAGCTAACTTGAAGTATATATATGTTTTAATTGCTGAAAAACATTAAAAAAAAAGAGTTGAAAGCCATTGACAGAGATTCAAAGCTCTAGTTCAAAAAAATTGGTTACTACAAACGAGCTTCATTTTGAGTGAATGACATTTCAAAAGAACTAGCATGTCGAAGAGAATTCATATCTGAAATCTGAAGAAATTTCATTGAGGTTTGATATGATTTTGAATCGATTTACAACAACTCTTAAGGTTGAAGAAGAAAACTGGTCAAAATTTGTTTATTGCAAACGATCTTCATTTCGAGTGGTGATATTTCAAAAGAATCAAAACGTCGAGGGTAGTTCATTAAAGATGAACATTCAGTTCTTAGGTTCTATTTTATCAATTTTCAATTTCATTTTTCAATTTTTGACTATGAAAAAGTATGCTTCGAATACCAAATCAAATTATTTTGGTTCAATTCAATGTTTTACAACTTTGATTTGGTACTCTAAGATGATTTTTTGGTGCAAATGAGTAGAATAAAACGAGGACCAAAATAAACACCAAAAAACTTCAAACATTTAAATGTGCAAAAAACATATTTGCACCATCAAAAACTGCATATAGCAATAAGATGTGCAGCATGCAGCACCGCAACAGGCTATCTAGCAGGGGTCTATTGCCTAGCAGCAACCATCAACAGGCAATAACATTATATCACCAACTAGCCCTCACAAGCAGTCAGCCAGTTGCAATTTCACAAGGCACAATTTCACAATTTACAATTTATAATGCACAAGCAGCCAACAAACATTTAAAACAAGTATTATTGCATCCAATAAACATATAAATAAATGAGCACAAGCACTGTTGAACACTTTAAACAACACAAATATCTTATAATTTAACTCCAAATAGAAAATATTAGCAGTCACAAACTGTTGGTGAAATTACAACTACAATTGAAAAATACAACGAAGAAAATAAAATATTTTTAGGCTAAGGCGCGAATATCTCACTCTCTTTGACGAGATTCAAGCCCACTGCAGCAAAAAATTTCACCTGTCCAGCAGTAATCTTCTTAGCTTGTTCCCGTCAGGATACAACAGCCCAATCACAAAATATAACTCAACAAACTCTAGACAAGAGTTTAGACCAAAACTCCAACACAAAAAGTTTTCCTTCAACTAATAAACTCTCTTTTTTTTACTAATTTTTATGCACTTTATATTTTTTTATACTCAAAATAATGCAAGATCATCACTATTTATAGGTAATTTTTCTCCCCATGTATTGAATAGGAAGAATATGCAGTAGTAACGGAGTAGATCAATGGGATAGAAATTACGTGAATTACAAGAAACTAATGACCATGAGAGTTACAAAAATTAATGCATTAGAGGGTAAAAGAGTTTCAATAGAAGAGAATGGTGTCAAGCACTACCTTCCTATGCCTTAAAAGGCCACTAACTCTAAAAGAGTAATTGACATATGTGTGTTTGGCATGAAAGGAAAATGTTTTCTGGAAAATGTTTTTCAATTTTCTTATGTTTGATTGGTCAAAAAATTTGGAAAATATTTTCCTCCAAAATAAGGAAAATGACTTCTCTAATGAAAGTAGGGAAAACAAGTCCTCACCTTCATAACACCCCAATCCCACCCACTCCACCCTCCTAATCTCACCCCTACCTCCACCCCCACCTCTACCTCACACAATTTTTTAAAAATATTTTTTCTATTTCACCCCACCCCCACCTCCACTCCACATCAATTTTTTTTTAATTTTTTTCAATTCTTTCTTTAAAAAATAAAATTAACTTTTTTTAAAAAAGCATTTTTTTTGTATCCACCTCACTCATTCACCCACCCCACTTTAACACTCCCCCCTTCCCCCCCCCCTCACACCCCACCACCACTATCACCTCACCCATCGAAACTCAATTTTTTTAATTTTTTTTTTCAAAAAAAAATACATCTTTTCTTAAAAAAAGTAATATTTTTGTACCCCATCCCACTCAACCCCCACCCTATGCCCCAACCCCTGCCCCCATCCCCACCCCCACCTCTGCCCCACCCAAAATTTAATTTTTAAATTTTTTTATAAAAAAAATTACTTTTCTTTAAAAAAGAAATATTTTTGGTACCTCAACCCTACCCCCTACCCCCACCCTCAGCCCACCCTACCACCTCTACGCCACCCAAAATGAGGTGGTTAATTTTTTTTAAAAAAATACTTCTTTTTTTAAAAAAATTATATTTTTGGGTACTCCGCCCTTCTCTCCCCCATCCCAGCCCCTCTCCACCCCACCCATCCAAAATTCAATTTTTTTTTTAAAATTACTTATTTTTTTTAAAAAATAATATTTTTGGTCCCCTCCCCCTCCACCCCTCCACCCCACCCCCACCCCACCCCACCCAGCGCCCCCCTCCTTCCAAAAAATAAAATAAATTAATCTTTAATTTTTTTTTTTTTTAAATAAAATTTTTAGTTACCCGCCCTCCACCCACCCACCCAGCCCCCCTTCCTCCCTCCAACCACCACACCCCAATCTCCGACCTACTTCCTAGAAAATATTTTCTACTCTCTAATCAAAAATAATTTTCTTTTTAAAAAAAAAATGTGTTTTTGCTCATTAATCAAACAATAGAAAATATTTTTCAAAAAATATTTTCCTCTCACCAACCAAACATGAAAAAATAAGTGAGAAATGAACTTATTTTCCATAAAATATTTTCCATGAAAAACATTTTTCATGAAAAATATTTTCCTTCGGACCAAACACACCCTAATGTCATTAGTAAAAAAATATATGCAGTAGTAATGTTACAAACAGACGTGCACTTTAATGTCCACCAACAGTTGGAAAATAAATTTAACACAATGTAACATGCAATGGATTTGAGAAATTAGCACTTAATGCCTTTAACATACATCAAATCACATTTAGGTATTTTAGAAAAGATGTACTTTAACATAATTAATATTAAAATGCTTTCAAACTCAACATTCTCTCCTCATTTTAATATTAAGCTAGAAGAGTTTATCAGCTCAAAGTAGACTATTATGTATAATAAAGGTATGCTCTGCATTGAACCTTTACTTAGTAAAATATTAGTTTTTACTCCAGAGTCATAGTGGTCAAACTTGAACAATAAATGCTTAAGAAAAATAAAATATCAGTACTTACACATAATAATCAAGGTGTTAACGTGAGCTTTATAGCCAACACATTATAGTCTTGTGCTATCTCAATTTTCATGAGTATTTTTTGAGAATAAGCCCAATTCTCTTAAGAAGCGGCCTACTTTCACACTCACATAGGTGAAATATGTCGAGGGAGCTCCTATAAGCTTAACATCCCACTCATACGAGTTATAGATTTTTATTAAGAGTTTTTAAACTCAATCTCCACAAATCATTACAGATAAATTGCAGTCACATCATAAGGAGGAAAAAATATAGTGCATTTCACAACAAGTCATCATGTGATTCATTTTTTCTATTGAACATGGTTATAGGATCTCTAGTTCCCGGGTTGAGTTTTCTCATATATGACTCATGGATTTATGGGCTTCAATCTCATCCTCCTCGATGTGCTCCAGACCTTTTCTCTTACTAAGGCCTTAGTCAATGAATTTGCAAGATTATCACAAGATTTGACATAATCAACATTAATGATACCACTTGTCAAATATGATCTCACATTCACGTGTTTTCTTCTTATAGGTCGAGATTTACCGTTATAATAATAATTTAAAATAAGTATTGAAAACACCCCTAAACTTGACGCGAATTATTACTTTAGTCCCCGACCTATTGACAGCCTTAAAAACACCGCTCTACTTGATTAAGTGAATTTAAAGACATTTCTCGTATGCCACACATGCGTACATGTGAAATTTTCTGCTGATGTGGCATACACATAGATAAATATAGTTAAAAAAATATTAAAAAAATTAAATGCTAAGAATTTAGCAATTAAAGAAGAGAAAAAGTTTTTTTTTTAAATTAATTTTTTTTCTTACCCCATCCCATCCCCTACCTAGTACCCCAACCCCCCCTCCCCCCAAAACTTTCTTTTTAAAAAAGTTATTTTTAAAATAAAATTAATTAATTTTTCTTACTCCCTCCTCTCTCCCCTTCCCCCCTAATTTTTTTTTAAAAATTAGTGTAATCAGTCACATATCTCAAACTTTCAATTATGCTAGCATATTCTTTTTGATTTATCACATTATTTACTTTCAACAGAAAATAAGTGAACACTTGAATCAAAAGGAGTTACAACATGCTTGCAACTAAGAAAATTATATTTTTTAAAAAATTTCTCAACATAATATGGCTGGTTATTGTGTTCAAATGCACACACAAGTGTACGTGGTCTGACAAGTAATATAGGACTTATAAGTCCATATATTGATCCCATAGAAAATTGAAGAATTGATAATAGAATGAATTTCTATTTGACTATTCAGTGAGTTAACATAAAATAATATTTGATTGAGAGATTATTAACTACTAGTTACTTTAAATTCAAAGACTTAAGAGCAATCTCAAGTTATTTTGTGATTTCAGAGATAATTAATGATCCAGGGTTGCGAACTTAGAACTATCCAGTTGAGTTATCAGTTAATTAGTTTAACTAATTTCCTGAGTTACTAGTTACGAGTTGATATTCACGTTGTTGAGCATCTTTCCAACAAACTCTACGACTACTCAACTATTCCTAACGCTTATATTCCTATGACCATCGGTCGATAGTGAAATGCATGTGATTCCTCTTTCGTATTAACTAAGCAAGACTGACTAGTATATTCCTATCCACGTTAGCAAATCATTCCCCCTTTCTTATAGAGTTCACGATCAAGCTCTACCTTTTTTTTTATTGCGAACGTAAAAATTTCTATTCCTAGTCCAATTTATGAATCATAGATAATATTTGAGAATTGGCCATATAATCAAATAATTAAGATCAAGAAAAGATAACTGATTCAAATAATGAAAATCCAATCAACCTATATTAACTTCAAACATCAACATTCCTGTTCATCCACAACCCTAGATACTATGAGTTTAGCTACTCATGAATTGATTACAAAAATAAAAATTCATGAATAGAACAAGGTTCAATCATAAAAAGTAGAAAAAGAAATGGAAAAACCTAGGTAAAAAACCCTCTGAATGTTATGTACTTCTTCTCCTCAGTATTTCCTTTAAAAGTTAGTTAATCTCCATAAAAATAACTAAAAGTAATATATATATATATATATGTGATTTTGGAGGGTTTCAGATTCGATCCAGGTCGCCTGGGGAAAACCATGCCAAGCTTGGCCTGATTTTGCACTGGGTGATGCCACAGGCTTCTTGGGCAGCCTCTGTGCATGGTCTGTCTTATTGCACTACGGGGGCATCCGGGGCGGTGCCCAGGATTTTTTCGTAGTGTACTTTTTATTTTTTTTTCTTTTTTTCTTCGTTAAGCCTTCATCTTGATCTACCATCCATGGACATGCTCCGGGTCATCATCCTTGGATCCTACTCAGACTGCAAAGCTCCAATATTACTTTATTATGCTTCAAATATGTGCAAAATCCTTTATTTTTCATCCTACACACCAAGACAAGCTATGTAAGCGTATATTACATAAAGTAAGCTCAAAAGCGTATTAAAATAAGTAAAATGTGAGGCAAATTATAGCATAAAATTATGACTTTTAGCCTCACATTAACACCCTACACTTAAACTCTTGCTCGCCCTCGAGTAAGCTCTACCCTATAACTACAATTTCTTAATCCAAATTGGAACTAGCTCACTCAATTCAAGAATAACACTACTACAAACATCAAGCATCTCTTCAACTTTGTGCATTCCCTTTATATTAAGCTCACAACAATCAACTCAAGACATCCCAACCACAAGAATCGAATTAAGTAAGCATGTACGAAAACTTAGAAAAATCACAACATAGAAGATCAAATGTTCAAGCATATTGTACTAAACATGTACCCTCACACCAAGGAAATGCCCTTTCACTCACTTAATAATATTCAACCATGGGCATACAAAGCATCAAACTCTCGCGTTCATAAAGAAAATTCACATATGACAAAAGGTGAACCATAAGCTTGCCCTTAGTGTACTTGCTCTACTAATTCAAGAAAGTTCATATCTAGGATCAAGTTAATCTTCATTTGGTTGTAATGTATGCTAAAGGACAGGTGGAAATATTTTAGATAAAATAATAACTAATCCTCCCTAGACACTTTTAATATATTACTTTTCACAATTTAGCGCTTTCGACTTTTCACAAGTCATGTAAATGTGTTTAGGTGTCTTAAGTAGGGTTATTGTCTTTTTTTGCACAATTTCTTTCAAACAAATCAAGCTTGTGTTCATAGAGGTGAATCTTAACTTGAGGATCTAGCTTAAAGGGGACCATTCTACCTCTTGACTCAACCTAAAAATTAAAATTAAAATTAAACTAAGAAAACTAAAATAAACTAAAAATTACCCCTGTTCAATGGTCACCCTTCCAAAAAAAACTTATGGAAAGAAAATCAAAAGGTAAAAAGAGTGTGTCATTAAAAGACTAAAAAAAGCTAAAAAACCTAAAATCATCTTCTAAAAATAAGACTTTTTTTTTGTATTTTTCTTGTTTTTCTCATTTTTTAAATTATCACCTAAAATATGAAGTACTATAACTAACACTATGACATACAATCCTATAACCAAAATAAAAATACAATCAACTAAACAACATAAAAATAATATGATATAATATCCCACCAACATTAGGAGTATCAAACACATCTATAAAATAACATCAAGTTAACAAATTATCACAAGTACTCCACTCTACACTTAAAATATTGCGGCGTCTTCACGCAATAAATAAAATAAAATTAAGGGGTTAAAGGATCTCCCTAGAGATGTGGCTACTCCGACTTTAACTCGAAGTTTACATCCTCATTTGGTGACCTTTGTGGGCGCCGATTGGTGCATCAAGTCCAAGAAAGAAACGTGTGACGGGTGTCAGTTGCTCCTTTTCCTCGATCTCTTCTCGGCTAGCTTCATTGATTGTGATTTTTCCCTTCATACACTTAGCAAAGAATTTGATGGATTCCTCCATCTGTGCCATTCTCTTCTCGGTTGTAATCTTAGCGCGTTTATCATCTTTCTTCACGGTTGTTACATTAAATAGCTTCTCTGATGGCTCAAGATCTCTATCAACACCCGATATTTTTAAAACTCTGACTCTTCTAAGGATGGAGGTCAACATACTTGGGCAAAACAATCTACTCTTTTCTTCTCCCCTCTCTCTAGCCATCTCACAAATCATAACTTTTTCCATGTTGATGTCCCATTTGCATAGAATGACATAAATTAGGTAAATTTTAAACTTGGAGACATTTGTATGATTTGAAGTCGGGGTGATGTTATTGTTGATGAATCTCAAAAATACCCCAGACGCTAATGTGAATTTGATCCTAGGATAAGAGCTAGGATATTTTCGAGAATCACATGCCATATAGCATTTCAGTTGTAACCACAAACTTTTTCATGAAGCATTTGGTAATCCTGCCTTTTGTAAAATTCCCCGAATCTTTTATAGGGCCATTCTTTGAATTCTATGTACTCATTAATTGTTTGGTAGAAAAACTTTACCACAACTCCTCTCACTCTTACTTCATATTCTTTTTCAAATTCAACTTCGGGCTCCCAACTAGCATAGAACTCATTCACCATATATATTGGCTATATCATGAGAATTAAATAAGCTTCTCAACCCCATATGCATAATATTATTGTAAAGGTAGAGAAACTTGTTATGGAGAGGAGTTGTATCAATGTTTGATTCGGAGGTAGCCGACGGATATTCTTCAAAATGTATGTACCAATGTCTTCTTAGAGGATCAACATCATTCAATCCATGTGATATTTCTGATTTCTTGCGTTGGGCCTCATTCTCTTTCCTTAACCTTTTATCTTTTTTGTCTACTAGTTATAACCTTTTTCTTTTTAGTGTTAATTTGTTTCGGCCTTGAAGACTTGATTTCTAAAAAAAAAGGAAATTAAATATACAACACACATTAAAAACTACAAGAAAATTCTATACTAGCCTAAGACTGGAAACTAAAATAACAAATAATTCAAGAAAAACTACTAAAAGCTACTAACTTCATTTATAAACCCAAGTAAATTTTTAAGAGTAACTTAGCTCTAGTTAGTGTTATATAATCAATTATGAACATGATATACTAGCTTTCATGGTAGGGGTAGATAATTTTTAAGCTTAAGTAAGGTTTAGAGTTATCCCACACTTAGATTTTTAACATATATTTTCAAATTTTTTTCTTTCAAGCATTTTATCAAATACTTGGTGTGCATTGAACTTTAACCTTAGTTCCATGAAAATAGTTATTCTAATTCATCCTTAAATCTTATTCAATCAATAAACAACCATTATAAATGTAATGTAATCACTAGCAATTAAGAATTCAAGTTTTTCATCCATCAAATTAGCATGAATCACAAGTTGGGAAATTTAAGTTTGTAAACTTACTTTCACGGGTTTATAAGAAAATAGCTAAAACTAATAAAATAAATAATTAACAACTAAAATTAAAACTAAAAGCTAAAAACTAATTACTTATAAAATAACACAAACAAATAAGGAAAAAAAAATTCATACCTTTGAAGATTGAATGAAAGGAAAAAAGTTTGAAGAATGAAGACTTAGTAAAAAATTTCTAAAGAGAGAAAGTTTTAAAATGCACAAGTGGACAAAAAAAAGGAGAAAATAGTGGTATTTATTTATTTTAATTTTAATTTTTTCAAATATCAAGAAAAATATTTTTTGAGTAAAATTACACTATGGAGGGCCTTGGGTGGCGTCCTAGGCGTCCCCCTAGTGCAGTTTTCACTAGTTTTTTATTTTCTATTTTTTTTTATTTTTAAACCTCATTTTGAGTGTCCAATTTTCACTTTTGTTGCTTCACAACCTCGAAAACCTGTAAAAAATATACTCAAATAAATTATTAATTTTTTATATATTTTAAAGTGCATTAAAAAAAATAAAAAATAATATACAACTGTTGGGTATCCTCCCAACTAGCGCCGTATTTAACATCGTGGCATGATGTAAATCTTTCAAGTTCTAATAGCTCCATGATGGAGGTTGTTAGAGTGGGTAAAATGTTCACATTGGTTGGAGAATGAACTGGTCGTTTCTTATATGGACTTGAGCAATCCTCCCCTCATGAGCTAACTTTTGGGGTTGAGTTAGGCCCAAGTGTCATATCTTTACATGGTATCAAAGCCAGGTCCATCCCCGTTTGGGCTCCCAGTCCATGCTTCAGTTGGGCCCTGAGCATAAAGGGGGGTGTTAGAGTGGGTAAAAGTCCCATATTGGTTGGAGAATAAACTGATTGTTTACTTATATGGACTTGGGTAATCTTCCCCTCATGAGCTAGCTTTTAGGGTTGAGTTAGGCCCAAGTGCCATATCTTTATAGAGGTAAACAACTTCACCCCATCTTAATTGAGCTTTCATTCTCTTCTTTTATTCTTTTACCTCTCTCATCAGGCCTTGAAACTTGATATTCTATGAAATTTCATATCCGACCATACTTTAGCAAATCATGACCGAGCTAGATCAAATTTCATCCCACCATTTACCAGTTACCACATCCATAGTGGATTTATTGATTTGGTCAAGTGTTCGATAGAAATTGTCCATCATCATCATTTTAGATAAGTCCAAACTGGAATACTCCACAAGTTGGTTGAATCTTGCCCAAGCGTCAGATAATAACTCATCTTTCTTTTATTTAAAATATAATATCTTATTCACAATGCTTGTCTTTCTGGTGTTTGGACTCAATTCATGGATGAAAGTATAAACCAAGCCTGACCACATCTCTACTAATTTCAGTAAAGTATTCATGTACCATTCCCTTACTTCTCCCTTAAGAGAGTAGAAAGACTAAGAAAAGTTTGGGTGATTTCTGTAATTTTGAACGTAGCCATTAGCTTGATATCTTATACCACAGTTTTACTGCCCAACATAGAATATATATATTTGATTTAGAGGACAACCTGAATAGATGTGATTTCACCATATAACACACAGAGAACATTAGCTGCTTGAACCTGCTGAACTTGACTTGAGCTTTGCGTTGTCAGATACTTCTTCACTAAGTTAGAGAGTTGCCCAAATTCAGCCCCCATGGCTATAACTTCGTCTAACTCTAGCTTTTCAGGCACTTTTTGTGAAGTTGAGGAGAACACTTTACTCAGCTCTTGATAATCTCTGTTACCTGCAGACATAAGGTTGAGCAACACTTGAATCTAATTATAGCTCTTGGACAAGATTTTCCCTTGAGCTATAACACCTAGAAGTAACTTAGAGTCTGATCTCAGTCCTTTAATAAAGTTGTGGCCAATGATCTCCTTAGGCTACTGATGATGAGAAAAATCTCTAAGATAACCTTTGTACCTTTTCCATGCTTATGGCAATGACTCAGTATCTTTCTGCACAAAATTAGATATCCTTCCACTTAAATTTTTGGTTCTTCTTGAAGAAAAGAATCGATTTAAGAACTTTTCTGACAATCCATCCCAAGTAATAATTGAACCTGCTGACTATTTTGCAACCATTGTTTTGCTTCCCCAATAAGTGAAAAAGGGAACAAACTCAGTTTCACGTATTCATCTTACACATTTTGGTAGTGAAAATTGCCACTCAATTCTATGAATTTTGTCAAGTGTTTATGCGGGTTTTCGTGTGATTACCCTCAAATTGACAAGTGTTCTACACTAGCCATACTATTTCTTCTTTCAGTTCAAAGTTTCCTGAAATTGCTGATTTGACTATTGCCTTAGAGATATTTTTATGATTTGGCCGTGCAAAGTTAAGCATTTTAGGATCGTCTCTACATCCCAACAAGATCTTGCAATCCATCCAGATTCAGATTTCAATTCGCTTTGCTCCTGTAATGACCCTCCAGGTTATTTTTCTATTTTTCATGCTTTTTCTGCATTTCAAGCTTTCCTCCAGCGGCTACAGGTCATTTATGACTTGTCAGGACTAACGGTCCAGTGCTTGGGCCATTCATTAGGTCATTATGGCTATTTTCCCATTTTAGAACTTGAACTTAGAAAATCCTTGACTTTGGTCAACTTTCTTGGTAAATATGATCAGAATCAAATTCTGACAGTTTCGTTGGCTCCGGAGCGGTGATTTCGGTTTAGTGGTATCCTTGGTCTGGGTCTGGGTGCTTTCGAGTTGGTTTTGTGTTGTTTTCTGTGTTTCTAGGCCAGTTTGACTTTGGTCAACATTCAAAGAAGACGGCCTCGGATGGAAATTCCATCAGTGTTGTTAATTCCGGAATAACAACTTTGGGCTATAGGGACCTTTGGTTCGGGTCCTGAGGCTTTCAGGATTATTTTCGGCCTTTGGGTTTTATTTTTGTAAAGGTTGGCCAATAGTTGGTTTTAGGTGTGGGACCCATTTTTTATTAAATCGACCTCTGTTGGGATTTTCATTGATTCTGTTGAGTCTACAATATCATTTTTAGTTGAATAACTCCGCTCATTTTTGTTCGCAGGACCCCAGATGCATTCTCGGGGTCCATCTGTTCCAAAGTTTGCCAAAGACTTGGCATTGCAACAACTGGTTGCTTGTATGGAGCCATGGCGAGCGCCTGGCTGCACTTGCGCTGGCGCTCCTGTGCTGTCCTGTGCGCGCCTGCGTGCCTGCCTGAGCTAGCAAGGAAGTGCGCTTGCGGCGTGGCGGGCCGCTCCTGCGGCGCCTGGGGGTGCCCACGCCTGCGCGTGCATGGGCACCCCTGCGCTTGGGCACTGGCAACTATAAAGCTATCCACTTCATCAAATTCCAGCTCTTCTCCAACTTGTTCCAACTCATTTTTTCCTCCATTAAAATAGTTCCAGGCCTCCATAATCATCATGGTTCATCCCATAACTTGGTGGTGTTCATATTTGTAGCCCGTGGTTCATCTATGTATATTAAATTGGTAAGTTTCCGCCTCCAAAATCCACAATCCTCCATTTTTATTCCTTCCTTGATCAAGAGGACTTCGAGGCTGTTTTGAGCCCCAAAACTAGTCCCATTCACGCTCAACTTTTGGGTATGGGTTCTTTAACCTGTTGCAAATATAATTATGATTTTTATTTTCAGTTTCATCGCGCGAGCCCCGAAGGTCATTTTCGGACCCGATTTTTAGCCTGAATTTCCATATAGTAATATGGGTGTCATTCTTCTCATCTTGACACCTGGATTATGTTCTTGATAACGTGGCAACTTTTTGAGGCTGTTTGGAAGGGGAAGGTACACGAGTGATAGTTCGTGTTTGCGGTTCAGCCCCGAGGTAGGTTACAGTTTACTTTTTTAGACTTAGTTCAGTTAGATTTTATATCATATATATTTATTGAAGGTTAGGTTGGACCCTAGGTAGAATTAGGCTTAAATCATGTTACTTGTATTAATTTGGCCATTTTGGATTATAGATTAGAATTATTCATGTTATCCTTAGTCTAGGGGCTCGTAATATCATTGTGCCTAACATAGAATCCGTAGAATGTTTTTAGGGGGTTTTAGAGGTAGAGTAAGCTTTTAGTTGTTTTCATAGTTATTTCCCCCGTTCTTCCCGTTTTATTTTACCGTTGGGGGTAATTGTGGGTCTGAGACCATAACTTAGATTTGGATAGAGTTTCCAGGTCAGTTCTCTTGATTGAAGGGTGTTTTTGCCTTGTTGTGTGCTATATTCTCTGAACATGGAAATTACATGCTCATTCTGCATTCTCATTCCATTGGTACATAAAAGAATGATTTTCGAGGTTTTGGTTCCAAACTTGAGATTTACTATAGTTACTATGATTTTCAGACCTTAAAGGAATTATTTTGGTTTTACTACTAGTTCTGGAAAGGAAAGAAAAAAAAACTATTTTATGCCGATCCGAGGGACATTTCCGGATCTTTTCTCCATTTACTTTTTTGTTTATTAGTACGATAATTGATTTTGGGTGCCCCGATATGTTATTCTGGGTTTTACTTTCCATGCATATGTTGATGAGTCCAAGGTTAAATTTTGGGCGCTTGATGCGTCATTCTGGGTCTTACCTTTTTATACATTTATGCACTGCATCATTCCTCATTTAATTGCATTATGCTTGATTATACTTGGACTGTCGGTTGTCTGGATTGATTTTGTTATATTTTCCCTTATTGTTGGTTCGGCTAGTCCTGTTTTCAATTTTATAACTAAATTTAGGTGGATTTATGTATTTAGCTTACTATCCTGTAATTTATATTATATATTATCTTTCTGCGCTCATTCGGCCTATGATGCTTACTGGGTACCCGTTATTTTGGTACTCATACTACACTCTACATCTTTTTTCTGATGCAACACCTAGTACGAGCCAGCCCCGTTGATCCTCCCATCGTTCGAGGCCTATTGCAGTTCAGGTCACAGTGAGCTCCTGGTGTCTTGGAGACTTTACATGCTTTCCATCTATCATTTTTGTCTATATTTTGTATTTTGTATAGACAGAGTCTGTTATATAGCTACTCCGTACTTTAGATGCTCTTGTACCAGTGACACCAGGTCTGGGTTGGTTCTTTTGTAAGTTTTGTATTCTTGGTCACTTTAGGGCCATTTTTGTATATTTAGTACAATTGGTATGTATATATTATATTGGCCCTATCTCCCTTATATTTATATCTTACGCTTTCTTTATATAAACTGCTTTATTTATCTTCTGCGTGGTTTGGATTGGCTTGCCTACTGGGGGGTTATGTAGGCGCCATCATATCCCAGTTTTAGGTCGTGACAGAATGGTATGAGAGCTCTAGGTTCACTGGCCTTTCCAGTATAAGAGCAAAGTGTCTAGTAGAGTCTCGTGGATCGGTACGATGACATCCGTATCCAATCTGCGAGAGGCTATAGGATATTCCTAGGAAGGATTTCATTTTTGTTTGATTCCTTATCGTGCTTCCTTGACTCTATCAACTTCTAAGTATCCTTGTTTCACTCTTTCTCAGAAGGTTCGAACGAGATTAACAGTGGGTGAGGACGAGGCCCCTGTATCTGCAGTTAGAGCCCCAACTAAGGGATGCGGTAGAGGATGATCTAGAGGTCGAGGTAGGGGATGGGCTGCTGTGCCAGTTTATTCCCAGACTAGATTACCTCACTAGAGCATCAGGTTGGGGTTGAGGAGGTTCAATATAAGCTGGAGAGAGTGGGGCCAACCCAACATCCGACAGGTTTTATAGCTACTCCAGTGCTACAGGACACTTTGGTTCAGTTACTTGGTGTTAGAATACTGACCCCCTAATTTGCCTAAGGAACAGGTTAAGCGATCTGTTCCTTTGTCGAATACTTGAATGTAAAGCAGTAAAGAGAACACACGATATTTACGTGGAAAACTCCCGACTCACAAAGGATAAAAATCATGACCTACACCTCTGTAGGATTTAACCCAATTCTACTAAAACAATGAGCCTCAACAATTCAGATTACAAAGAATGCAATCCTAGGAACTAAACTCTAATTTCTAAACACCACACAAACCTCTCCAGGTTTATGTGCCAAGTCTTTGAGTTATCCCAACTTGAAGACTAACTCCTATACCAGCTTATAACTTACTGGCACTAAAAATGAATGATTACAACTCGATGAAAATAATACAATTAACTTGACTCAAGAACTGTAAAGATTAGACTTAAGGAACACGTTCTTCAATCTAGTTTCTTGTATTGGCTGTACTTGGATCTTCAATCAGAACTCTCTCAAATATGAACTCTCTCAATTTGATTGTGTTATGCTTGTAGCTCTCTTTGTAAGTGCGTAAGTTTTATTACGAAACCTCTCTTATATTTATACTGAAAGTCCTCTCCTTATTTCGACTGATTTCCTCCCGTATTGGGAATCCTCTTCCTTATAGGACTTGTCAAGTTAATCTTCTTGATTTCTTTCATTGTAGGAGTCTTCCCTATGAAAGGAAACTTCGTGCAAGCTAGACTCTCCTTATAAACACGCTTTCTCCACACACTTTTCTCCCTTCTCCACATCGTTCACCTTCTCCTGATCCTAGTTGGATTCTGCTTGAGTAGGAACAAGTCACAGATACATGTTCCCTGCATGTGTTTCATAACTTTGTCAATCTTCAAAATCTACCTCGATCCAACAAATTCCCCCTTTTTGATGATGACAAACCCTTGCTTCTTGTATGCAGAATTCCACCTGTATCATGTCAGTTTTGTTTTAGGCAAAACTGCAGAAAGAACACATTAGAGGAACAGGTCGGACCACGGGTTATAAATACCACACAAGCAGCACTTTCCCCCTTTTGGCATCATAAAATACTGTGAAGACACACAAGAACCTAATTCAAGTTCAATTCAACGCTCATGGCCACTGGGGCTATTACCTATGCAAACACTCAAAAGTAAGAACTTATTTACCTATATCAAAGTATTTGCAATTGCACAGGAATTAAGATGAGATTAGAACTAAAACTCAATATTTTATTAATCACAAAGCATGTACACTAGAGATAATCAAAATTAAGAGATCAAAACATGCACTTGTGAGAACAAAAGAAAGGTTGGGAAGGCTAGAAGTGGTCAAGCTAGGCAGTGGGAGGAGGAGGGTCCTTCTTGAGCAACTCATAAATGCCCTTTAGGCTGGTAGAATTAGTGGCTTGCTCAGTTTTTAAGGTGACATGTGCTTGTGCAAGCTCAACGTTGAGCCTTGCATTCCCTTCCATTAACAGTGCATGCTCAATGCCATAGGTCTCATGAAGCTCATCCAATTCCTCATCTTGAGAAGCCCTGATAGCTTTAATTTCTTCATCCTTGGCAGCCAACATTGCCCTTAGCCACTGCGGAGGTGCATTGGCCCCTCTCCGAGGAGCAGGTACATCAACCTGGTTCATAATTCCAATCACATCTTTGGTTGTCTGATCTTTCCAAGCTTGAACATGCACACCAAATTGCTGAAAAACATCCCCAGCCAGAACCCATATCCTAAGGCATGCTTGGTGGCATCCTATTTGCAAATCTGTGCATATGGAAAAGAATGAGTTTAGGCAAATTTATGGGAGTACTGGAGAGTAGCAACTGCATTAAGGTGAGGTCTATATAGTTAGCCTCAGTACATTTTTGCTCCATAGGAAGCACTATCTTGTGCACCACATCAAAAAGCATCTGATGGAGAGGAAGCATTGCCCCCTTATCCACACTAGAGTTCCCCTCTAGAGTAGGATCATTTGCAAACCTTCTTGTGATATCCAATATACAAGGCAACCCATCTAGAGGATGCCATTGCCTCTTCACATAGTGACACTAGCCAATATTAGGAACCCCCAAAATCTGAGCCAATACATCAGGGGTGAGGGTGAATGGAACATCTCTAACCACACTTGAGATGGAAGAGGAGGTACTAGTGGCATTCACATAAAATTGTAGAGTTTCTGCACGAGCCATTTTTCGACGGGCACCACCCTGAGGAACAAGTTTGACCAACCCTGTGCATCTACCAAGACTAGTAGTTCCATCATCTCATCACCTCCAAACCCAATGATCTCCCTGCCCCTCATAACAATTCTCGTCCCAAAATTGATCAGCCTTTCAGTTCTAGCATCAGGGATTTCATCAATGGGATCCATGGTATCATCTTCTTTCTTCACATGCTCAGGAAGATCAACCTCTATATCCTCATGAGAGGCAGCATTATCAGTATCCTCATGCTCAGGAGACTTAGAGGATGGAAGTCTATGGTCATCTCCTTCACTCTCCGAGGTCTCATCCCTCAGCTTGGACTTGACAGAACTCTTAGAAGGGACATGTTTCCTGAACTGTTTCTTTAGTTGTTTTAAGGGAGCTACACCTTTCACTTTCCTTCTTCTTTCAGCAGCCTCCACTTCATCATCCAAAATATTAATGAGATCAGGGGGTGGGGCAGATGTACCTCTAGTAGCTCTAGGCCTTTTGGCTGCAAAAGCAACCATGCTTTCTTCAAGACCTCTCTTGTTGGTTCTCGTCTTTCGAACAGGGACAAGCTGAGCCACATGAGTAAGAGGGATTTCTTCAGGTTTATCGGCTGGATACACGAACAGCCTTGCCTGAGGCCTTGCGTTCTCGAGACCTTGTCCTTTATGGAACCAAGTTGGCAATTGGAGTGTTATCATCATCCTCCACAGCAGTATTAGAACGGGTCTGTCAAACCTGTTCCCTGGGTCCAGATTTGCCAACAACAACTTCCCCCTCAGCAGATGCACCCAAGTTTTCTCCAACAGGTGAACTAGGTTCAACTATTGGATTCTCTGAGTTTTCCCCCCTCATGAGGTGCATCATCCTGAACTCCCTCATCACTCACTATTCCTCCATCCTCAGTTTCCCTCCTGACGACTAGCACTAACAACCTCCAAAGATTCAACATGTTCTTCATAGGGTACTAATGGAGTGGTGTCATCTCCAATCAAGTCATCACCCTGAACTGCTAAAAATTGATCCATATGAGCCATCTCCTGAGAATCAACAAGAATCATGAGAGGAAGATGAACTGTGTTGACTTGTTCCTTAAATGGGATTAGGGAACAACTAGGTGACATGGATGAAGTGGTAGTGGCTTATGGAATTTTTGGTAATTTGGGAGAATAGGGTGATTGGGGTTCCATAGATGAAGTGTGAGAGAAGAGAAAAAGTGAAAGAGGGTTTGGGTTTTAGAGCAAAAGCTTTTGTAGAAGAAGAGGTTGGGAGTGAATAAGGAGAATGAATTCAAAAAGGACTTTAAATAGGAGTTTTAGCCATTTGAAATTAATTAGAATTCTTTAAGTGAAAGAGTCCTATTCTAGGGAAAAGATCAGATTTGACAGGTGGCAGATCTTGTCACAAAAGTGACCTAATTTGATTGGATCTCTTTTCCTTTTTGGAGATTGGCATTTATAGGCTCTAGGGTTAATAAATTTCTTTTGGTTCAGGTGGAAGGGACAAGTACATATGCACATTTTGAGCAGTCAATTTTTCTTTAAACATAGTGCATATACCTTGGATTTTCAATTTTGTGCTGAGTTCATGTCCCGATTTGATATCCTGATTTCCTGTTGCAGAGACAAATAATAAATTATAGTGCTTGAACAACTTGAACTTTTAAAAGTGGAAAAGGGACATCCAACTGAATGTACAAGACTGAGCATAAAATTTTAAAATTGAAATACAGTATGTACAGTGTTCATTAGCCAATCACTGGGGGATGCTCATGTGATCTTAATCATTTCCAGTTCCAACCTGTTCCTTTCAAAGTGATCCCTTGCCAGTGCCTTTGTGAATATATCAACAATCTACTTATCTGTGGCACAAAAGTGCATGGAGATCAATCCCTTTTCCAAGTTATCCCTCAGAAAGTGGTGTCTAATGTTAATGTGTTTGGTCCTTTTGTGATAAACTGGATTCTTGGCAATATTGATTGCACTGATATTATCACAAAAGATGGGCACACACTCAATGTTCAACCCTAAGTCCTTGAGCTATTTCTTGATCCAGAGCAGTTGAGCACAACATAAGGCAACAACCACATATTCAGCTTCAGTAGTGGACAAGGCTATAGAGTTTTGCTTCTTTGTTGCCCAAGAGATTAGACATGATCCCAAGAAGTGTGCCATTCCTGTGGTGCTCTTCCTATCTACCAGATAACCTGCATAATTTGCATATGGATATCCTACAAGCTCAAAGTTACTGCCTTTAGGATACCACAACCCCAAATAAATTGTACCTTTCAAGTATCTGAGGTTCCTTTTGATAGCTTTCAAGTGGGGTTCCTTGGGATTTTCCTAAAATATTGCACAAAGACCTAAACTGAAGACAATATCAGGTCTTCTAGCTGTGAGGTATAGGAGAGATCCAATCATCCCTCTGTACAACTTCTGCTCCCTTGTTGGACCTGTTCCTTCTAGACCTAACTTTGTTGCAGTGGCTATTGGAGTGTATATTTCCTTTGCATTTTCCATCTTGAACTTTTGAGTAGATCCTTGTCATACTTCTTCTGATGAATCATTGTTCTTGAAGGAGTTTGTTTAATTTGAAGCCCCAAGAAGAAGTTGAGTTCTACTATCATGCTCATCTCAAACTCTTTGCTCATCAAGGCTGCAAACTCCTTTGTGAGAGTCTTGTTGGTGCCACCAAAGATGATGTCATCAACATAAACCTGCACAATCAACAAATCCTTGCCTTTGTTTTCGAGGAATAGGGTGTTATCAACTTTACCTCTTGTATAGCCATGGCTCAGAAGAAACTTTGATTACCTTTCATACTATGCTCTGGGAGCTTGTTTAAGTCCATACAGGGCTTTATCAAGTTTGTAAACATGGTCAGGATAGTTAGAAGTTTCAAAGCCTGGAGGTTGTTTGACAAACACTTCTTCCTTCAGTAGCCCATTCAGGAAGGCACTTTTCATATCCATCTGGTAGAGGGTGAATTCCATATAGGCTGCAAAGGCAATGAGGATTCTGATTGCCTCCAGTCTTGCCATAGGAGCAAAGGTCTCATCATAGTCTATTCCTTCTTCGTCATACTTGATCATAAGCATTTTAGGACCATCAGTAACTCTGGTCTATAGCTCATAGTCCTCTGCCTGAAGAAAGTCTTCCATTCTATCCTTCCACCACGAGTAGTATTGACCATTGAAAATAAGTGATCTGTTGATGTGTTGTCCTTCACCGTGTCCAAGAGGAGGTGCAGAATTCATAGTGATCTTATCTTGAGTTATAAGACTCTTGTTAAGATAACCTGCTCTGATACCAATTGTTAGAATACTGACCTCCTAATTTGCTTAAGGAACAAGTTAAGCAATTTGTTCCTTTGTTAAATCCTTGAATGTAAAGCAGTAAAGAGAACACACGATCTTTATGAAGAAAACCCTCGGCTCACATAGGGTAAAAACCACGACCTACACCTCTGTAGGATTTAACCCAATTCCACTAAAATAATGAGCCTCAACAATTCAGATTACAAAGAATGCAATCGTAGGAACTAAACTCTAATTCCTAAACACCACACAAACCTCCCTAGGTTTATGTGCCCAAGCCTTCATGTTATCCCAACTTGATGACTAACTCCTATACCAGTTTATAACTTACTGGCACTAAGAATCATAATAAATGATTACAACTCGATGAAGACAATATAATTAACTTGACTCAAGAACTGTAAAGCATAGACTTAAGGAACACGTTCTTCAATCTGGTTTCTTGTATTGGCAGCACTTGGATCTTCACTCAGAACTCTCTCAAATATGAACTCTCTCAATTTGATTGTGTTCTACTTGTAGCTTTCTTTGTAAGCGCGTAAGGTTTATTGTGAAACCTCTCTTGTATTTATACTGAGAGTCCTCTCCTTATTTTGGCTGATTTCCTTCCATATTGGGAATCCTCTTCCTTGTAAGACTTGTCACGTCAATCTTCTTGATTTATTTCCTTGTAGGATATTTCCCTATGAAAGAAAACTTCATACAAGCTGGACTCTCCTTATAAACACACTTTCTCCACATGCTTTACTCCTTTATCTGTGTTGTTCACCTTCTCCTGATCCTAGTTGGATTATTCTTGAGAGGAACAAGTCACAGATACTTGTTCCCTACATGTGTGCCACAACTTTATCAGTTTTCAAAATCTACCTCGATCCAACACTTGGGTTCCTTGAAGGTATGACTCCACCAACAGCTTTTCTAGGTACACCGATTGCTTCTCAGGTTAAAGATAAGGCTCAGACTTTAGCTCATGCAGTGGCTGAGGGTTCAGTAGTGCAGCTTGCTACTACAGCTCCCAAATTAGAGGTATTTCCGATCCCTACAGTTGTTTCACCTATTTCAGCTGGGCCCGTCATATCTTCTGAGGAACAGAAGATGCTTGGTAGGTGTTTGAGATTAGGTCCTCCGAGGTTTTCAGGTGCTTCTAGAAAGGATGCATCTGAGTTTCTAACTTGCTGCCAGGAGAGATTGCATAATTTTGGGTTGGTTGAGTTGCATGGAGCAGATTACACCATATTTTAGCTGGATGGTCCAGCAAAATGGTAGTGGAGGTCATATGTAGCTTGCAGGCCATCCAGGTCACCTCTGCTAACTTTGGCCCAGTTCTATATACTTTTTTGGAGAAGTATGTAGCGCATAGCATGAGAGAAAGAATGATGGATCAGTTTGGTGGGTTGGAGCAGGGCTCTATGTCTGTTTCTGAGTACAAGGTTCACTTTCATCAGTTATCTAGGTATGCCACTATGATTCTGCCCACCGAGCATGAGAGGGTTTGTCTCTTTGTCCAGGGATTGACTTTACACCTTTACTTGGCTACAGAGGGTATGGTATCATTAGGGCAGTCATTTTTGGAGGTAGTAGACCATGCTCGCACTATTGAGAGGGTACTTTGTGAGGCCCAAGTGGGCAGCGATAAGAGACCCCGCCATCGGGGCAGTTTTAACAGTTCACAGGCCCATGGTAGAGGTCAGCACCAACAACATTTCCAGCTGTGTCAGCCTGTTCAGGCAGCATTACAGATTGCTAAGGGTCAGAGTAGCCAAAGTATTGTTCCTACTCTACGAGGTGCTTATTCAGGGTCCATAAGTTGTGGTAGTCGTTCTGATTTAGCTAGGGCTTCACTGCGGGGAATATTCGGCCAGAGTTGTTATGAGTGTGGTGAGATAGGCTACTTTGCTAGAGAATGCCCATCGGTATTGCACCAGAGGTGACAAAATCAGACAGGTCAGGCCCCCGGTCTCCAGCACCACCAGCTAGAGGTGGTGCACAGGGTAGTAGGGGTAGACCCCAGGGTATAATATATGGTCCTCTGTCTGGTAGATCAGGTGGTGATGGTGGTCGGGGCTATATGTATGTAGTTTCAAGCCGTACAGAGGCTGAGGCTTCAGATGTTGTCATCACAGGTACGATTTCCATTTGTCATCAGTCTGCTTCTACTTAATTTGATCTGGGGTCTACATTTTCCTATGTATCTACTTAATATACTACCTGTCTAGAGCCTGATTGTGAGTCCTTGCATGTGCCCTTGCGTGTATCTATCCTAGTAAGAGATTATTTAGTAGTGGATCAGGTGTGTTGAGCTTGTGTGGTGACTATCCTAGGGTACGACATGTGGGTAGACTGGGTTATACTTGATATGGTTGATATCGACTTGATCTTAGGCATGGATTGACTGTCTCCTTATCATGCGATCTTGGATTGCTTCACTACGACTGTTACTCTACGGATGTCGGGTATCCCTCTTACCATATGGAAGGGTGCCGATAGCCAAATACTGAGGGGAGTTATATCTTTCCTGAGCTGCCAGTGGTTGGTTTGGAAGGGGTGTTTGGCCTATGTTGCCTATGTCTTTGATACTAGTGCCACCACACCTTCTTCTGAGTCAGCTCCTGTTGTTTGCAAGTATTCGGATGTGTTTCCTTCTGATCTTCCAGGTCTCTCTCTTGATCATGACATTGACTTTGGTATTAATGTTGAGCCAGGCACTCAGCCTATTTCTATTTTGCCATATCGGATGGAACCAACTGAGTTGAGAGAGCTTAAGGATCAACTCCATGATCTGTTGAGTAGAGGGTTCATTAGGCCTAGTGTGTCTCTGTGGGGGTGCTGCGGTTCTGTTTGTGAAGAACAAATATGGGTCCATGCGTATGTGTATCGACTACATACAGCTGAATAAGGTGACAGTGAAGAACAAATATCCAATGCCGTATATTGATGATTTGTTTGACCAGCTATAGGGTGCAACAATGTTCTCTAAGATTGACTTGAGGTCCAGCTATCACCAGTTGAGGATCTGGGCTGCGGACATCCCAAAGATTGCATTTAGGACTCGATACGACCATTTTGAGTTTCTACTCATGTCGTTTGGGTTGACTAATGCCCCAACAATATTTATGGAGCTGATGAACCATGTGTTTAGTGCCTACTTGGACTCATTTGTGATTTTGTTCATCGATGATATTCTGATATATTCGAGGAGTAGAAAGGAGCATGAGCAGCATCTTAGAGTTGTACTTCAAACCTTGCAAGACCATTAATTATATGCCAAATTCACTAAGTGTGAGCTTTGGCTTGAGTCTATGGCGTTCCTAGGGCACGTGGTGTCCAAGGATGGGATTATGGTGGATTCGGTGAAGATTGTGACAGTTCGTGATTAGGCTAGGCCTACTTCTCCTATCGAGGTTTGTAGTTTCATCGAGTTGGCAGGTTACTACAGATGGTTTATAGAGGGGTTTTCTTCTATAGCAGCTTCATTGACTAGATTGATTCAGAAGAATGTTCCCTTCCAGTGCTCAGATAAGTGCGAGGCGAGCTTTTTGAAGCTCAAGGCCTTGTTAACTTCAGCTTCGATTCTTACTCTTTCGATCGAGGGCCAAGGGTTCACTGTGTATTGTGATGCTTCAAGTATTGGTTTGGGTTGTGTATTAATGTAGCAGGGCCGAGTTATTACTTATGCATCCAGATAGTTAAAGGTTCATAAGAGGAACTACCCCACACATGACTTGGAGTTGGCAGCGGTAGTCTTCGCATTGAAGATGTGGAGGCATTATCTGTATGGCATGCATTGTGAGATCTTCACTGACCATCGTAGTTTTTAGTACATTTTCAGCCAGAAGCATCTAAATTTGAGAAAGCGTAGATGGTTGGAGTTATTGAAGGACTATGACATCTCTATTCTTTATCATCCGGGCAAGGCAAACATGGTAGCAGCTACCTTGAGCCGAAAGGAAGTGAGTATGAGTAGCTTGGCCTTCTTAGTCACAGAGGAGCGACCTTTAGCTTGGGACATCTAGTCCTTGGCTAACAGGTTAGTTAGACTTAATATTTCTGAGTCGGGCCATATTCTTGCTTGTGTTGAGGCTAGATCTTCCTTATTGGAGTAGATTCGGGCATAACAGTTTGATGATGCAAGGTTGAGGATTATTCATGACAAGGTATTGAGTGGTGAGGCTAGGAAGGCGACCTTAGATTCAGAGGGGGTTTTGAGGATCGAGGGTCGTATCTGCATTCCTAGAGTTGGTGACCTGGTTAGTTTGATCCTGGAGGAGGCTCATTGTTCTAGATATTCTATTTATCCCAGGGCAAGTAAGATGTATCATGACTTGAGGCAGCACTACTGGTGGTGTGGGATGAAGAGGGATATTTTAGCTTTCGTGTCTAGGTGCTTGAACTATCAGCATGTGAAGTTTGAGCACTAGAGGCCAGGTGGTTTGACTCCGAGGCTACCCATTCTGGACTAGAAATGGGAGCGGATAGCTATGGACTTCATAGTTGGTTTGCCACGTACCTTGCAGAGATTTGATGCTATTTGGGTCATTGAGGATAGGTTGATGATATCGGCTCACTTTTTGCCAGTTCAGACTTCCTACAGTTTTGAGAGGTTGGCTTAGATTTACATTCATGAGATTATCCGTTTGCATGGTGTGCCAGTTTCTATCATTTCTGATTGTGGTACTCAGTTCACTTTGCATTTTTGGAGGTCTATTCAGACAGAGTTGGGTACTAGAGTTGAGCTTAACACCGCTTTTCATCTGCAAATAGACAGTTAGTCAAAATGCACTATTCAGGGTTTGGAGGTTATGTTGCGAGCCACTGTTATTGATTTTGGTGGTCAGTGGGACCAATGCTTAGCCTTGGCAGAGTTTGCATATAATAAAAGTTATCATTCCAGTATTAGATGTCTCCATTCGAAGCTTTGTATGGTAAACGGTGCAGATCTCCAGTGGGTTGGTTTGATGCTTTCAAGGTTAGGCCGTGGGGGATCGACTTGCTTAGTGATTCTATGGATAAAGTTCAGGTTATTTAGGAGAAACTTTGCACTGCCCAGAGTAGGTAGAAGAGTTATGCTGACTAGAGAGTTCGAGATCTATAGATTATGGTTGGTGACAGTGTGTTCCTTCGGGTATCACCCATGAAGGGCGTGATGAGGTTTGGGAGGAAGGGTAAGCTCAGTTCTAGGTTTATTGGGCCATTTGAGATCCTTCATCGCATTGGGGAGGTTGCTTATGAGTTGGCCTTACCTCCTGATCTTTCCAGTGTTCACCTGATTTTTAATGTCTCTATGCTGCGTCGGTATATTCTAGATGAGTCTCACATGCTTCAGTGGGATTTAGTTCAGTTGGATGAGTCTTTAGCTTTTGTAGAGGAGCCTATTGCTATTTTGGACAGGAGGTTAGGAAGTTGACATCCAAGGAGATTTTGTCAGTTAAGGTTCAGTGGCGGCATCATCTTGTTGAGGAGGCTACTTGGGAGATTGAGACTGACATGTGAACCCGCTATCCTCGCCTTTTTGAGTCTTCAGGTACTATTCTTTCTCTAACTTACAAGGATGAAAGTCCTTTTAGTAGTGTATGTTGTAATGACCTTCGAGGTCATTTTCCTATTTTTCATGTTTTTTTTGCATTTTGAGCTTTCCCACAATGGCTACAGGTTATTTATGACTTGCCGATACTGATGGTCCAGTACCCGGGCCATTTTTTATGTCGTTATGGCCATTTCCCCATTTTAGAATTTGAGCTTAGAAAATCCTTGACTTTGTTCAACTTTCTTGGTAAACATGCTCAGAATTGAATTCTGACAGTTTCATTAGCTCCTGAGCAGGGATTTTGATCTGGTGGGACCCTTGGTCTGGGTGCTTTCGAGTTGGTTTTGTGTTATTTTCTGTGTTTCTAGGCCAGTTTGGCTTATGGGGTTGACTTTGGTCAACAATCAGAGAAGATGACCTCTGATGGAAATTCTGTCAGCGCTATCACTTCCGGAATGTCGACTTTGGGCTAGAAGTACCTTTGGTTCGGGTCCTAAGGCTTCTGGGATTGTTTTTGGCCTTTGATTTTGGTTTTGGTAAAGGTTGGCCAATAGTTGGTTTTGGGCGTGGGTCCCACTTTTCATTAAATCGACCTCCATTGGGATTTTGTACCGATTCTATTGAGTTTGGAATGCCATTTTTAGTTGAATAGCTCAGCTTATTTTCTTTCACGGGACCCCGGATGCATTCCTGGGGGTCCATCTGTTCCAAAGTTTGCTAAAAACTTGGCATTGCAGCAGCTGGTTGCTGGTATGGTGCCATGGCGAGCACCTGGCCATACCTGCACTGGCGCTTCTGCGCTGGCCTATGCGCGCCTGCAGCATGGCAAGCGCTGTGAATGGGTCGCTCCTGCAGCGCCTGTGCGCTGTGGCATACCCGTGCCTGCGCGTACATGGTCGCCCCTGCGCCTGGGCGCTGACAGCTATAAAGCTGGCCACTTCATGAAATTCCAGCTCTTCTCCAACTTGTTCCAACTCGGTTTTTCCTCCATTAAAATAGTTCCAAGCCTCCATATTCATCCTGGTTCATCCCATAACTTGGTAGTGTTCATATTTCTAGCCCGTGGTTCATCCATGTACGTTAAATTGGTAAGTTTCTACCTCTAAAATCCTTAATTCTCCATTTTTGTTCCTTCCTTGATCAAGAGGACTTCGGGGATGTTTTGGGTCCCGAACGAGTCTTGTTTGTGCTCAACTTTTGGGTATGGGTTCTTTAATCCGTTGTGAACATAATTGTGATATTTGTTTTCTGTCTCATTGCGCGGGCCTCGAGGGTCATTTTTTGATCCGATTTCAAGCCTAAATTTCCGTATAGTAATATGGGTGTTATTCTTCTTATCTTGACACCTGGATTATGTTCTTGATATCGTGGAAACTTTTTGAGGCTATTCAAAAAGGGAAGGCACACGAGTGACAGTTCGTGTTTGCGATTCGGGTCCGAGGTAGGTTACGGTTTACTTTTCTAGACTGAGTTCAGTTAGATTTTATATCATATATATTACTTGAAGGTTAGGTTGGACCCTAGGTAGAATTTAGGCTTAAATCATGTGACTTGTATTAATTTGGCCATTTCGGATCATAGATTAGAATTATTCATGTTATCCTTAGTCTAGGAGCTCGTAATATCATTATGCCTAGCATAGAATCTGTAGTATGGTTTTAGGGGTTTTTAGAGGTAGAGTAGTTGCTTTTAGTTGTTTTCATAGTTATTTCCCGTGTTGTTCTCATTTTATTTTACCGTTGGGCATAACTATGGGCCCGAGGCTATAGCTTGGATTTGGGTAGAGTTTCCAGGTTAGTTCTCTTGATTGGAGGGTGTTTTTGCCCTGTTGTGTGGTATATTCTCTTAACATAAAAATTACATGCTCATTCTGCATTCTCATGCCATTTGTACAGAAAAGAACGATTTTCGAGGATTTCATTCCAAACTTGAGATTTAGTATAGTTACTGTGATTTTTGGACCTTCAAGAAATTATTTTGGTTTTACTACTGGTTCTGAAAAGGAAAGGAAAAATACTATTTTATACCGGTCTGAGGAACATTTTCAGACCTTTTATCCATTTACTTTTTTGTTAATGAGTCCAATGATCGATTCCGGGAGCCCCGATGTGTTATTCCGAAATTTTACTTTCCATGCATATGTTGATGAGTCCGAGGTTAAATTTTAGGCACCCGATGCGTCATTTCGGTCTTACCTTTTTATACATTCATGCACCGCATCGTTCCTTATTTCATTGCATTGTGCTTAATTATACTTGGACTGCGGTTGTCTAGATTGATTTTTTTATATAACTAGATTTTTGGTTTTATAACTAGATTTAGGTGGATCCCTGTCTTAAGCTTACTTTCCTGTAATTATATTAAATATTATCTTTCAGCGCTCAGTCAGCCTATGATGCTTACTGGGTACCCATTGTATTGGTACTCATACTACACACTACATTTTTTTCTGATGCAATACCTAGTATGAGCCACCCCCATTGATCCTCCCATCGTTCGAGGCCTATTGCAGTTCGAATCGCAGTGAGCTTTCGACATCTTGCAGACTTTACATGCTTTCCATATATCATTTCTGTCTATATTTTGTATTTTGTATCTACTCCGTACTTTAGACGCTCTTGTACCGGTGACACCAGGTCCAGGTTGGTTCTTTCATATGTTTTGTCTTCTTGGTCACTTTAGGGCCATTTTTGTATATTTAGTACAGTTGGTATGTAAGTATTCTATTGGCCCTATCTCCCTTATATTTATATCTTTCACTTTCTTTATATAAACTGCTTTATTTATTTTTCACGTGGTTTAGGTTGGATTGCCTACTGGGGGGTTATGTAGATGCCATCATGGCCCGATTTTGGATCGTGACAACTCCCGTAGTTCTGAACCTTCTAACAATTCTTTCATTCAAGATCGAATGGAATCAAGGGACTGTCTTGAGTCTGAGTATTAGGCATAAACTACCTTAAGCCTGTAATATAACAAAAACAACGAATAAAAGTGAAAATTAAATAGATTGATAAAAACTGAAAATAGCATATCAATTTCTAACAAATTTCCCGACACAACACAAAAAACTTATTGCGTTCAAATGCACACACAAGTGTACGCAGTCTGATAAGTAATATGGACTTGTAAATTAAGATATCGATCCCATATGGAATTGATAAACTGATAACAAGAGTGAATTTTTATTTGGCTATTTAGTGAGTTAACAGGAAATAATATTTGATTGAGAGATTATTAACTACTAATTGTTTTAAATTCTAAGACTTAAGAGCGATCTCAAGTTATTTTTTGATTTCAGATATAATTAATGATCCAGGATTGCAAACTTAGAACAATCGAGCTGAGTTATCGGTTAACTGGTATTACTAATTTTCTGAGTTACTTGTTGCGGGTTGATATTCATGATGTTGTGTGTCTTTCCAAACAAACTCTACGCCTACTCGACTATTCCTAACGCCTATATTCCTAAGATCATCAATCGATAGTGAAGCGCATGTGATTCCTCTTCTGTATTAACTAAGCAAGGCTAACTGGTATATTGCTATCCACATTAGCAAATCATTCCCCTTTCCTATAAAGTTTACGATCAAGCTCTACCTTTTTTTATTATGAACGTAAAATTTCTATTCCTAGTCTAATTTACGAATCATAGATAGCATTTGTAAATTGACCAGATAATCAAATATTTAAGATCAAGAAAATATAAGCAACTCAAATAATGAAAATATAATCAAATATATTAACTTCAAACATCAACATTCATGTTCATACACCACTTTAGATACTATGAGTTTAGCTACTCATGAACTGATTACAAAAATAAGAATTCATGAATAGAACAAGGTTCAATTATAAAAAGCAAAAAAAGAAATAGAAAAACCTAGGTAGAAAACCCTGTGAATGTTACGTACTTCTTCTCCTCACTATTTCCTTTATGACTTAGTTAATTTCCATAAAAATGACTAAAGTAGTATATATATAGGATTTTGGGAGGTTCTAAGTTAGATTCGGATCGCCTAGGGCAAACCAGGACAAACTTGGCCTGATTTTACACTAGGGTGATGCCACAAGCTTCTTGGGAAGCCCCTGTGCGTGGTCTGTCCCATTTCACTATGGGGGCACTTGTGGTAGCTCCCAGGGACTTTCTATAGTGCATATTTTTTTTTTGGCTTTTTTCCTTTATTTTGCGTTCGTTAAGCTTTCATCTTGATATACCATCAATGGACATGCTGCTGATCATTATCCTTGGCTCATACTCAGACTTCAAAGCTCCAATATTACTTTATTATGCTTCAAATCCATGTAAAATCCTTCATTCTTCATCTTACCCACTAAGGCAAGCTACATAAGCGTATATTACATAAAGTAAGCTCAAAAGTGCATCAAAACAAGTAAAATGTGAGGCAAACTATAGCGTAAAATCATGACTTTTAGCTTCACATTACTGGTCAAGAAAAATTCTATCACATGTTCTAGTAATTGTTATACCAAGAATAAGATTTGTCTCACCATGATCTTTCATATCAAAATAGCTTCTAAGAATATTTTTAGTTTCTCCAATAACATTCATGTTAGAGTCAAAAATCAATAAATCATCAACATAGAGGTAAACAATAACATGTAATTATTCCAAGATGTATGACATATGCACTTATCACACTCATTTGTTTTAAAGCCACTTTCAATCAGGCAGGAATCAAGCTTTTCATACCATTGCTTTGGTGACTATTTCAAGCCATATAGGGATTTAGTAAGTTTACATTATTAGATGTGAAGGTCCATCAATTATATAGTTATCATAAATCCTGGTTCCCACACTGTTAGCCATTTATCAATAATCTATTCACGCGCCACATACAAGCAACTCTTAGCTCGTTTACCTCTAGTTATAATCATATTCAGACATTAATCCTATTGTCCTCTTAGCTTAACTCGTATTAGGAGACCACTCTACACCACTACTCAAGAATATGAAACATCACACATCAGTTGACAACACCAACAAGAATTTACACAAGGAAGGTTATCATTTCATAATTCTCTTTCTAACCCAACACAAAAAGATCTCAGTTTCTACAACTACCATAAGCGCCTCACCTATTCCCCATTATCCATCCCAACTAATGGTTTAATCGACAATCATATATATAGGCATATCATTACATATAATTTTTTATTCTTATAACAACCGGGTCCTTCGTTACGGGTACTCCAATCGTGCCAAGTTTTAGAGTTAGAAAACTCTAGGTTTGGGAGTTTGAAATTCTGGGCTAGGCTAGCCTTGGTCAAATTTGGAGTGAGGTATAGTCTAGGGAAATCTGGGTAAGGATTGGGTTAGATGTCTTAATTTGAGCTAGTTTTCCACGTAGCCAATACATAAAAGAGTTCGGGGGACTTTTCAGAATCGAATTCGGGTAAATAGATCTTCCGGAATTGGGATTGACATGAATGGGTTGTTTTGGATCGTTAGGGGAAGCAAGTGTGTTGTAAAATGGACCAATTTTGGAGAATTTAGGATATTCTATCCATGACGAGCGCTAAGGCTCTGCTATGGCGACCTCTGCTATAGCGGAAGAAAAGATCACTATAGCGAAAGTCAAGGCGGTCAATCTCTGCCATAGCGGTTGACTCCACTACGGTGGTACCGCTATAGCGGAAGCTGACCTCTATAGTGGAGCCGAATGGAATTTAATACAGAAACTTCCCCAAAATAGTTCAGTTTTCTACAATTCATTTGGGAGAAGAACTAGGGCGATTTCAGGCATGTTTCCTCCGTTCTTCATTGTTTTTCTTACCTAAGGTAAGGTTTCTACTCTCCAAACTCTGTAATACTTTTCCTATGTAGTAGAATTGCTAGGGGTGGGCTCGGAGAGAGGTTTTGAATGACTTAGGGATGGAAGAATCCAGGGAAAAAGGGAGATTCTATGTGTAGAAGTTCTTGGGTGTTGCTAAATTTACAGTTTTATGATCATGTGACCTTAATTTCCTAATTTTATCCTTAAAAATGATAGAACTAGGTAAATTAACAGTGGGAAAGCCCGGGGAAAAGGTGAAATGATCATGGGTGTCCTGGGGTTTAGGATTCTTGCATAATCCGGGTAAATTATAAGCCGTAGGGATTAATTCTTGGTTATTGTGTGTTGTTTTAGACCAAGAACCGGCAAGAACTTTGGAGAACGGGAAAGCTTTGGTTGCGTAGAGCTTGGATTATTTCGAGGTTGGTGATGGCTTGATTTCTTCACGCGTTGTGTGTTTGAGTACTTTTATCTAAGTGATTGTATGAGATGCATTGCTTAGAAGATGAATTGGAATGTCTTATAGTCCTGTTTGATCAGTCTTGCTATTGAACTGTGCATTTTTGCTTGTTGGTTTACAAGTTAATTGTTCATTGTCGTGACTGTGGATTGTTGACATTTGGTTGGTTTGGGTACCACGCCTGGTACGGGAATACTAACGATTGGCTCGGGTACCATGCTTGGTACGGAAATACTAATGGTTGGCTCGGGTACCATGCTTGGTATGAGAAATTACTAATGGTTGGCTCGGGTACCACGTTTGGTATGAATTTACTTTACTGCATCATTGCATGGATATTTGTTGCATTGTGTTGATTGATATTGGTTCCGTGAGCGGACCGAGCTGTATTATTGAGATGTGACTTTTAATTATGGTCCTTGTGAGGCTGGGTTATTGTTGTATCTGATTTAGAGTTGGTCTTGGTGTAAACCGGGTTGCTTGTGAACAATTAGGTGTTGGTTAGAGGGGATCCCAGGGTGGGTCCAGGCTATATAGATATGAGGGTGTGACTTGTATTGATTTTCGTATTGGAGGTGAATGGCATGTAGAGACAAGTTAGGATGAGATTTTTAGTTAGAGGTGTTTGGTAATTGTATTACGTGTTTCCTCTATGTTACTTGATTCTTGTACTATTCATACATTGTTATTGGAACTGGCTGATGATCCTACTAGTACACGGTGGTTGTGTACTGATACTGCACTTGCTTGTTTTTTGTGAGTACAGGAAATCTTCTGGCAGTTGATGCACGACCTCACTTGTAAGCCTGACTATTACAAATATCAAGGGTGAGCTGTTTGACCAAGCTTCCTCAGTGTCTATCTTTTGAGTTACAACCCAATTGTTTCAGGCTTATACTATTTCTTATTGTTTTAAGTGGGGTTGTATCCCCGTACTCTAGTATTGGTAGCATTTGGTATGATGATTTTCAGGTTCCAGGGGAATTTTTGCAGGCTTATTTAATGATATGGTTCCTTGGATATTCGAATTGCTAGTTTATTTTCTGTGTGCTGGTTTTATGCTGTTAGTCTAGGCTAAGAGTAGGACTCTATTGGTTTGCTCATTCGGAGGTTGGGTAGGTGCCACTCACGATGGTCTGGGTCATGACAAAGTTGGTATCAGAGCCCTAGGTTCGTTGATCTCGTCGTACCAAATAAGTCTAGTAGAGTCTTGCAGAACGGTGTGGAGACGTCCATACTTTTCTTCGAGAGGCTATGGAGGTTTAGGAAAAACTATCTCTTCCTTCCTTTCTTCGTGCTATAACTTGATTCCAATTGGTATCTGGTGATACAAATTGGTGTCTAACCTCATTCACTCTTCTGTCCGCAGATGGTTAATATAAGGAACAACAAAGCGAGACCAGCGGTCCCAGCAGCGGGCTCGGTAGCTCATGGCAGAGGTAAGGGAAGGGACAGAGGACGAGGGAGAGCCACACCTGCCAGGGATGGGGCTCAAGTTGCTGCAGGAGAGCGAGAGGCAACCCCTTCCCAACCTCAAGATCAGGTTGTTGAGGATGTGGAATTTGTTGTGGAGGATGAGGGGGCACATACGGAGGCGGAGGCGGCATCAGTTGGGGGTGCATGCCTTCCTACTATGATACCAGAAGCCTTTCAGCAGTCTTGGGATATTTTGAGTGGGTTAGTTGGTGCTAGAGCCATACCCGCGACATTTGCAAATCAGGCTTGGGATACTCAGCCAACAGTTACTATGGCGCCTAGGATGGATGTAGCTTCAGTCCCAAATGATTTCTTCAAGCCAATGCTAGGCCCGGTGATGACCGAAAACGAATATGAGATGCTGACCAAGTTTCTCAAGCTGAAGCCTCCGACATTTCAGTGTAACGATAGAGAGGATTATTATGAGTTTATCTTGGATTGCTATGAAAGGTTGCACAAGTTAGGTATCGTATGTTAGCATGTGGTTGAGTTCATCATATTTTAGCTGCAGGGTAATGCTAAGTAATGGTGGAGGTCTCAGGTAGAATGCAGACCATCTACATTGCCTACTTTGACTTGGGAGGAGTTTCATGCTCTCTTCCTAGAGAAGTACATACCTCGTACCTTGAGAGACAGGAAGAAGGATGAGTTCTTGCATTTGGAACAGGGAAGCATGTCAGTCTCGGCTTATGTGGCTAAGTTCCATGCTTTGTCTCGTTATGCTACTCAGTTGTTGGGTTCAGAAGAGGAGAGGGTCTGGTTGTTTGTGAAGGGTATGAACACTAATTTACAGGTATTTTCCGTTCACATGACTTCTTCAAGAAAGGGATTCAATGCAGTAACGGACTATGTTAAGAAGTTAGAAGGGGTCAAGCAAGCGAGGCAGGCTAAGGCTTTAGCCAAGAAGCCCTGAAATCAGGGAAATTTTAGTGGTTCGTACTCCAGGGGCCAGAATCAGCAGGCATACTCAGCTTGTCCTATTCAGTCAGCTCTGCCAGCTGCTACAAGAGGTCGTCAGGGAGCTAATCGTCAGTCTTCAGCTCCTAGAGGCCAGAGAGCATCCTATACATCTACTAGCAGGCCTACATTTGATCGTGGATGCTTGCATTGTGATAATCTGGGCCACTTTAAGAGGGAGTGCCCTGTAATGACCCTTCCGGTTATTTCCGCGTATACGTTTTCCTTAAACCGTTAGAGCTTGTTTGTAGTGGCCCCAAGTCATTTAAGGCTTGTCGGGACCGGTATTTCGGCGCCGGGTCCATTTGTTTGATCGTAAGTTTCTTTGATAAATTTTCTGAACTTTGGGTCAAATGTCTCGGAGCTTTTATCTCAATATATAAAGAGTTAGAAGTCCCCCAAAATATCAAATCGAAGGTCTACGAGTCTAGTTTCCAACACACAAAACCTCATATCCAACTGATCTCGGAGTAAAAAGTTATGACTATTTTACCGCGGACTGTCTGGCAGAAAACGGGTTACGAACTGGGTCGCGAATCGGGTCGGGTTAAACTCGATTTAAGCCTAAACTTCACGTTTTAAAATGCCATTTCAGTTCCAAAACAGTGATGAAACATAAGGGAGGATCCCGAGAGAATTCTTGAGTATCAAAATCGTGCGTTGGTGAATTACGAGCCTAAGCTTAAGAATTTTATTAGCATCGTGCGTGTATTTGAAAATATTTTTATTTAAAAGTTGAATTTGGTAAAAATTATATTATTATTGCCTTTTTAAAATATTTTAAAGGTACATGAAAAATATTTTGTTACGATATAATTGTATATGTATTTATTTTATAAGGTTTTTATACACCATAATATTTTATCGGAGATAGTAAATTTAGTTATGTTGAAAATTATTATTATAATATAGTAGGTTTTGTTTGAAATAATTTTCTATGAATTATGGTATATTTAAAATATTATATTTATTTTACCACGAATTTATGCAATACCCGAATAGATATATATTGGGGAGTGAAATAATTGGATTGACACCACATTAACACGTGGTGTCAATTGCATAAGTCATTTGATGACTAAGTGCTGAAGATTGTGGAAAGTGATCCACCTGCACACATCAATTAATTTCATTCTTTTCCTAAGACAAAAAGAGTAATCTTGTACTACTTCAATATGCACACTTCATTATGCACACCTATACCTTGCATACTACTGTGCACGTTAATTCTACCTAAGCTAAGGGAGATTTCTGAGGGAATATTATATTAACGCAATATTCGGTCATCGAAAGAAAATCAATTATCTACGTCAAGTTATTCCATCCCAAATCCGATTCCTTGGAGTGGTTCGAGCTTGGACATCGTTGTTCTAGCAGCTTGTCGTCGGTCGACAGGTAGCTTACGGTTTAATTTCCCTAGACTCCGCATATATAGAATAAAATTGTATTAATGGGCATCCTTGGGTTGGTTTATTAAGTTGGTACCACAGACCTCGACCGCTTTATTCATGTCCGCCTTCTTTTATTTCTTCGTTGCTTGTAGTATTTGCCGATATATTTTATTTACCCTTGTGGTCCTGTGAGGCCTTGTTGACTCTGGAACATAGAAGGTGGAATTTTGGGAATGTCCGCGAGTCCCGGGCATAGAAATATCCTTCTAGGCTGGTTATGCTTGCTGAGTAGCTGTGGGCCTGTGCAGGGTCGATAGGTTGATTGTGAGCTGCGGGGCAGCTATTGTGTGTGATCATACCATTTCCATGCATATAAAGAGGTTTATCCGTGTTTTACTGTGGTTTTGGCTTCGGGCCTACTGGCACTGTTTTCTAAACCTTGCATGGCCCGGGGGGCCCGTTTTTGATGGAAATAATTTGGAAATGGTTTGATTTAACTTGTGGATATTTTTGGGCAAGAAAGTAAAATTATGTTTAAAATCATCAGTTTTACGATTATCGCTAGACTCGGCAGGGCCGGGGTGCTAGTTGAGTTTTCTTGTTACTTGAGATGATTTTTAGCCTCGGTCGGACCGAGCACCTGAGATGACTTTTTACTGTTTAGACCCGGTTATGCCCGGGCACCCTTGGAGGGGTTTTTGAGACATTTTCCTACTACTTTAGTCCTGGACAGGGTCTGGGCATTGCATATTCGAGACTGGGTCTCTATCCTGATACCGAACTTGCTTCCGGATGACATGTTCTGATACTGAGTTTTAGTATGGGGTCTGGGACCTCCATGGACCTTGCCATCCGGGCCAGGGGCTACGGGCTGCGTGTGCCGGAGGAGGGGTATACGGTGGAGTAGAGGTATACGGGCAGTGTCCTTCCATGAAACCTACCTGCTGGGCCGGATCGCGCCGGAGGAGGTACATACAGAGATACCATGGCACTTGAGATCTTCATGCATCATATCATTCATGGTTCGAGGTTCCACCCTTGTTTGTTGTTTGCTGATTGTACGCTCCGGTAGTATGGGATGCCGGAGGGTTTGTTTTCACTTGTTTGTTTTCCTCGGTTGTATGGGCGGCCGGGGGACTGTAGGTAGACTTTTGCTATTTACTTACAGAATTGTTCCCTGTTGCGGTTAAGTATGAAATTGGTTACTGCTAGACTGTTAGTTTCTGGATTTGAGATTGATATGATTAGTTGAGTTTATTCATGTCTCTGAGCATGCCTATCATTACTCTTTCTCTCTGCTTCTTACACTTGAGGTTACCGGTATACCGTCCATTTCGTAAGCTTATTTTGTATACACTGTTATTGCAAGGACACCAGGTGCGTTATTTCTTACTTTCACCTGTGCCTATGGCGTGTATATTCTCCTTACTAGCCTCACATGTGGTTCTGTTGTTTTCCCTCTGGGCTAGTTCCTGTGTACCTTTCGTTGATTTCTGTGACTGCTTGCTTCTATTATGTCTATTACTACGCTTTTATCTTTTATGTGCCCAGTCAGCCTATGATACCTATTGGGTACCTTATGCGTCGCATTTGGTGCTCACCCCTACCCCCCTGCATCTTTGGGTGCAGATCCTAGCGTGGGCCATCGCTGTTAGATCGTTGTAATTCGTGCTTGGAGATCTGTTGGGGACTACTTCAGGCTGAGGGTGAGCTCTTGGCGATCGGAGCTTAGCTTTAGTTTATCTTTTGCTTTATGTACTCTATTACCATTCAGAGACATCTGTATATATTCTTTTGGATCGTTTGCACTCCATGTATGTAGTTTTGGCTCTGTACTATGATACCAGGTCTTGGGGTTTGGTTTAGTTTCCGCATATGTATATATTTATATTCCTTTTATCTGTTCTCCCCGTCTTGTTCCCTTATTGTTAGATAGTAGCCCATTGCTAACTGTTCTGGGCTACGGGGATTGGTTCACCTACCGGGGGTTGTAGGTGCCATCATGACCGAGAAATTGGGTCGTGACATGCCCACTCAGGTAGATAGGTAATCAGGGTCAGCAGCAGTCTAGAGCAATGGTCCTGACATGTAGAGGCGGTAATGCTAGAGGTCTTCCACAGGGTGGGTGAGGTAACTTGCAGGGAGGCTAGGAAGACAGAGGGAACAACGGCGTAGGTAGGGGTGTAGCGCAGCTGGCCTGGGAAGTTCTCGGATTGATGATCAGGCTCATTGCTATGCATTTCCAGGGAGGACCAAGGCAAAAACATCAGATGCGGTGATCACATGTACCATTCTTATCTGCGATAAAATGGCTTCGGTATTATTTGACCAGGTTCTACATATTATTATGTGTCCATGAGTTTTGAATTGGGTCTGGACTTGATATGTGATATTATTGATTCCCCTATCCATGTTTCTACCCCGGTTGGAGAGTCTGTGGTTATGACTCATATTTACTGGGATTATTCTGTTGTGTTTGTGGGGTTGCATACTTGGGTAGACTTGGTAATCCTAGATATGGTTGATTTTGATATTATCTTGGGCATGACTTGGTTGTCCCCTTATCATGCTGTGTTAAATTGTAACACCAAGACTGTGGCTCTAGAGATTTCGGAAAAGGATAGGCTAGAGTGGGAAGGTGTGTACAGGCCTAAGCCAGTTAAGATCATATCATTTGTTTGGGCTAGGAAGCTAATGGGGAGGGGGTATCTAGCCTTATTAGCTCAGCTCCGGGATGATAGTGTGGAGTCCCCGTCTATTGAGTCAGTTCCAGTGGTTTCTGAGTTTCGAGAGGTGTTTCTATTGGATTTTCCTGGTATGCCACTGGACAGAGATATAGACTTTTGTATTGATTTAGAGCCAGACACTCGTCCCATTTTCATTCCTTCGTATCGTATGGCTCCGAAAGAGTTAAGGAAACTTAAGACTCAGCTGTAGGAACTCCTAGATAAGGGATTTATCCGTTCAAGTGCTTCGCCTTGGGGTGCTCCGATCTTATTCATAAAGAAAAAGGATGGTAGTATGCAGATATGCATAGATTATAGGCAGTTGAACAAGGTTACCATCCAGAATAAGTATCCACTACCCCGTATTGATGATTTATTTGACCAGCTCTAGGGTGCATCAGTGTTTTCAAAAATTTAGGCATGAAGACATTCCTAAGACTGCTTTTTAGACCCAGTATAGGAATTACGAGTTCTTAGTGATGTCATTTGGTTTGACTAATGCGCCGACAACATTTATGAGTTTGATGAATGGGGTATTTAAGTCGTATTTGGATTCCTTCGTTATCATTTTTATCGATGATATTTTGATCTACTTCAAGAGTAAGGAGGAGCATGCTAATCATCTTCGTATTGTGCTGGACATACTGAGACGTCAAAAGCTTTATGCAAAGTTCTCCAAGTGTGAATTTTGGTTGACTTTGGTTGACTTTGGTTGAGTTCTTGGGGCATGTAGTGTCGAAAAGGGGGGTGATGGTAGACCTCCAGAAGATTGAGGCAGTCAGGAGTTGGGCCCCGCCTAGCTCTGTGACAGAGGTGAGGAGTTTTATTGGGCTCGCAGGGTACTACTGGAGGTTTGTTAAGGATTTTGCGTCTATTGCTACTCATAGGATTTTGCGTCTATTGCTACTTATCTGACCAAGCTAACACAGAAAAATGTACCATTCGTGTGGTCCGACAAGTGCGAGAAGAGCTTCAAAAAGCTCAAGACACTTTTGACCACGACTCCTATTTTGCCCTTGCCGGTTGAAGGTAAAGATTTTATTGTTTACTGTGATGCTTCACATTCTGGTTTCGGTGCTGTGTTGATGCAAGACAGGAATGTGATAGCCTATGCATCTAGGCAGTTGAAGGTGCATGAGAGGAACTACCCGACTCATGACTTAGAGTTGGCAGCAATGGTTTTTGCACTCAAGATTTGGAGACACTATCTCTATGGTTTCAAGTGTGAGGTGTTCACCGATCATCGCAGTCTGCAGCATGTGTTCATTCAGAAGGACTTGAATTAGAGGCAAATAAGGTGGATGGAATTATTGAAGGACTATGATGTAACTATTCAATACCATCCGGGTAGGGCTAATATGGTGGCAGACGCATTGAGCTGAAAGACAGTTAGCATGGGTAGTTTGGCTTGTTTGGGGGTGTCCAAATGACCACTAGCAAAGGAAATTTAGGTGTAAAAGTCCAAGTTCATGCACTTGGGTATTTCAGAACAAGGTGGATTGTTGGCCAGCATTGAGGTCAAGGCCACCTTCATAGAAGAGATAAAGGCCAAGCAGTTTCAGGATCTGAAACTGAGTAAGCTCCGGGTTAAGGTAATATCCGGGGAGGCCAGGGATGTTATGCTAGACTCTGGTGGAGTACTAAATTTCAAGGGGAGGATTTATGTTCCTCGGGTTAATGACATAATTCAAAATATCTTGGAAGAGGCTCACGGTTCATGGTACTCAATTCATCCAGGTGTGACCAAAATGTATCGGAACTTGAGGCAGCGTTACTGGTGGCCTGGGATAAAAAGGGACATAGTTGATTTTGTCTTCAAGTGTCAGAACTGCCAGCAGGTAAAGTATGAGCATCAGAGACCTGCAGGTCTACTTCAGAGAATGCCCATTCTCGAGAAGTGGGAGAGGATAGCCATGATTTTGTGGTGGGCCTTCCCAAGACATTGGGGAGGTATGACTCAATTTGAGTCATTGTCGACAGGCTGACCAAGTCCTCTTATTTCATTCTGGTCAGGGTAGATTACAATTCGCAGCAGTTGGCTAAGATCTACGTGAAGGAAATTGTGAGATTGCATGGAGTACCACTATCCATCATTTCAGATAGGGGTACATAGTTCACCTCTAAATTTTGGGGCAAGCTACATGAAGAGTTGGGTACACAACTCACCATTAGTGCAACCTTCCATCCTCAGACTAATGGTTAGTCAAAGAGGACGATCCAGGTATTGGAGGACATGATGAGAGCATGTGTGATGGACTTCAGGGGTCATTGGGACCAGTTTATACCATTGTGCGAATTATCGTACAACAAGAGCTACCACTCCAGTATTGACATGGAGCCATTTGAGGCATTGTATGGGAAGGGTTGTAGATCACCGGTTGGGTGGTTTGAGAAAGGCGATGTAAAGCCTCTGGGCATGGACTTGGTAAGGGAAGCGCAGGAAAAGGTAAGAGGCATTCAGACCAAATTATTAGCTGCCTAAAGCAGGCAGAAAGAATACGCAGATCGCAAGGTCCAGAACATGGAATTTCAGGTTGGTGAATAGGTACTGTTGAAAATGTCACCAATAAAGGGATTTATGCGATTCGGTAAGAAGGGCAAGCTCAGCCCTCGGTTCATCGGTCCGTTTGAGGTTCTTGAAATTATGGGGACAGTGGCTTACAAGTTAGCACTGCCACCTAGTTTGTCCGGTGTCCATCCGGTATTCCATGTATCCATTCTTAAAAGATACCATGGGGATGGGGATTACATCATCAAGTGGGATGAGGTGCTCTTCGATAAGGATCTTTGTTATGAAGATGAACCAGTTTTGATTCTTGCTCGGGATGTCTGGAGGTTGAGAACAAAGGTGATTGATATGGTAAAGGTTTAGTGGAAGCATCGTCCAGTTGAGAAAGCCACTTGGGAAACCGAGAAGGACATGCGGGACAAGTACCCTCACTTGTTTGAGGATTCAGGTACTACACTTTCCTTCTTTTATTTTCATAATTTTGGGCTTGATCATTCGAGGATGAATGATGGGTAAATTGCTATCTGTTGTAACGACCAGGTCCGTCATTACGGGTAGTCCAATCGTGCCAAGTTTTGGAGTTAAAAAACTCCGGGTTTGGGAGTTTGAAATTTTGGGCTAGGCTAGCCTCGGCCAGATTTGGAGTGAGGTATAGTCTAGCAAAATCCGGGTAAAGATTGGGTTAGATGTATTAATTTGAGATAGTTTTCCATGTAGCCAAGACATAAAGGTGTCCGGGGGACTTTTCAGAATCGAATTCGAGTAAATAAATCTTCCAAAATCGGGATTGACGTGAAGGGGTTATTTCGGATCATCGGGGGAAGCAAGTGTGTTTTAAAATGGACCAATTTTGGAGAATTCTGAACATTCGGTCTATGACGAGCGCTAAGGATCCACTGTGGCGACCTCCGCTATAGCGGAAGAAAAGACTGCTATAGCGGAAGTTAAGGTGGTCAATCTCTGCCATAGCGGCTGACTCTGCTACGGTGGTACCGCTATAGCGGAAGCCGACCGCTATAGCAGAGCCCGATGGGATGTAATGTAGAAACTTCCCCAAAATAGTTCAATTTTCTACAATTTGTTTGGGAGAAGAACTAGGGCGGTTTTAGGCGTTTTTCCTTCATTTTTATCGTTTTTCTTCCCTAAGGTAAGGTTTCTACTCCCCAAACTCCATAATACTTTTTCTATGCGGTAGAATTTCTAGGGATTGACTTGGGGAGAGGTTTGGAATGACTTAGGGATGGTAGAATTCGGGGAAAAAGGGGGATTCTATGTGTAGAAGTTCTTGGGTGTTGCTAAATTTACCGTTTTATGATCATGTGACCCTAATTTTCTAATTTTATCCATAAAAATGATAGAACTAGGTGAATTAACGGTGGGAAAGCCCGGGGAAAAGGTGAAATGATCATGGGTGGCCTAGGGTTTAGGATTCTTGCATAATCTGGGTAAATTGTAGGCCATGGGGATTAATTCTTGGTTATTGTGTGTTGTTTTAGACCAAGAATCGGCAAGCACTTCAGAGAATGGCAAAGCTCCGATTTAGTAGAGCTTGGATCATTTCGAGGTAGGTGATGGCTTGATTTCTTCATGCATTTTGTGTTTGAGTACTTTTATCTAAGTGATTGTATGAGATGCATTGCTTAGGAGATGAATTGGAATGTCTTATAGTCTTGTTTGATCAGTCTGGTTATTGAACTGTGCATGTTTGCTTGTTGGTTTACAAGTTAATTGTTCATTGTCATGATTGTGGATTGTTGATATTCGGTTGTCTCGGGTACCACGCCTGGTATGGAAATACTAACGGTTAGCTCGGGTACCACGCCTAGTATGGGAATACTAATGGTTGGCTCGGGTACCACGCCTGGTATGGGAAATTACTAACGGTTGGCTTGGGTACCACGCCTGGTATGGGTTTACTTTACTACATCATTGCATGGATATTTGTTGCATTATGTTGATTGATATTGGTTCCGTGAGCGGACTGGGCTGTATTATTTAGATGTGACTTTTAATTATGGTCCTTGTGAGGCCGGGTTATTGTTATATCTGATTTAGAGTTGGTCTTGGTGTAGACCGAGTTGCTTGTGAACACTTAGGTGTTGGTTAGAGGGGATCCCAGGGTGGGTCCGGGCTATATAGATATGAGGGTGTGACTTGTATTGATTTTCGTATTGGAAGTGAATGGCATGTAGAAACAAGGTAGGATGAGATTTGTAGTTATAGATGTTTGGTAATTGGATTACGTGTTTCCTGTACTGTTACTTGATTCTTGTACTGTTCATACATTGTTATTGGAACTGGCTGATGATCCTACTAGTACACGGTGGTTGTATACTGATACTGCACTTGCTTATTTTTTGTGAGTACAAAAAATCTTCCCGCGGTTAACGCACGAACTCACTTGTAGGCCTGACTGTTCTAGATATTAAGGGTGAGCTGTTCGACCAAGCTGCCTTGGTGTCTATCTTTTGAGTTACAGCTCAATTGTTTTGGGCTTAGACTATTTCTTATTGTTTTAAGTTTTGGGGTTGTATCCCCGTACTCTAGTATTGGTAGCGTTTGGTATGATGACTTTCAAGTTCTAGGGGAATTTCCGTAGGCTTATTTAATGATATGGTTCCTTGCGTATTTGAATTGCTAGTTTATTTTTTGTTTGCTGGTTTTAGGCTGTTAGTCTAGGCTAAGAGTTGAACTGTATTGGTTCGCTCATCCGGGGGTTGGGTGGGTGCCACTCAGGATGGTCTGGGTCGTGACAATTCTCAAACATTCAAGTATAATTTATTCAGATTCTATGCCCGAAGGCGTAATCATGATGTCTCCATCAATTTATACATAATATCATGCTAACAAATCAAAGTCTTACTACTTGTTTAAAATCATAAACTACCTCGGTACTGAGCTGCTACCATAAACTGCATGCAACCATGCTCCCATTCCAGGAATCCTGAGGGATAAGCCACGAGGAGGAGTGGAAAACTGCATCATTTTAAGAGCTTTTCCTGTATTTTCTTACTATTCTAGGGTTAGAACCAATCTGGGATGCTTTTAGGAGAAGGTCTCCTTTTTGGAAAAGAGCTGGGAGCTAGACAATTACTCCTATCATTTTGCCTCGCAAGCTTTGCTGCAGTAGAAGCTTTCTTGCTGCGGTGATCTTGATATAGTGAGACCAGGTCCTCTACAAAGGACCTTCGCTGGTCGATTCCACATCTTTGACTTTATTTAATTTGTGCTTTATTAAACCCAAAAATAATCAGTCCCAAGAAATTTAATATCACAAAATTTTTTAATTCTTTCATTTTACCACGAGATTTGTAATAACGATGATACAAGTCATTACATTAGATACCAATTCACTAATTGTTCATCCCTAAATGGACCTGGAAGGCTTAGAGAAAAGGACAAAAAATTCAACAAGTCACTTCCTTTCTGAATTAATCTAATCTATTTGAAGCAATTATGCTAGACAATCAACTTCCTTGAATCACTTTTTCCCGCTGCTTTATCGAGGCCTTTTGAAACAATGAGAGCGTTCCAAAATATTATGTACGAATGAGATTACCTTACTTATAAATTTATCCAACTTGAGGAAGAAACTACTTATGCTAGTCCTTACAAGAACTCATGATGCTCGAAAAAATAAAATCAAATATCAACACGCAAAATCAACAAATTGTGACACAGAATACCATCGAGTGACTGCGGTGAGACGAGTCTCGCATAACGAGCCTACTATAGTGAAAAACAGACTACTGCAGTGAGAATCTGGACAGATTAAGGGAAAGAAACATATTCATTTTCTCACTTGGAAAAAACCAACTTTTTACATTCACTTCGAAATTCTCTCACCAAATCGCTCTCCTCGTCAGTTTCTAAGGTAAATCTCCTCCAATTGATTTACTTTATTGCACACTAAGTCTGTATTGCATCATTTTGTGCCTATTTCGCTTGATTTGAACTGAAAATGAGGGTTTTTGGGTGTATGGATTAGTCTTGCCCTTGTAGGGAAGAATTTTTGAAGCATGCTCACTAGATTTACGTTATTAACTTGTTTACATAGCCCTCTGCATTAGTTTCACAGACTTCATGGTTTGTTGAACTCAAAAATGAAGAAACGTAGAAGAAAAGTTTTTCAAACACTTAGAGGCTTGTTTTCAGGGCTTTAATCATCATAAAAATAAAATGTACGAGTTATGTAACTGACTAGGGTGTCCGCTCTGTGAGAAAACTGGATAAAATAGAGTATATTTGCAAAATAACCATTTTTGTGCATTGGGTTGGCTGGGGATGATGACCTCGCTATAGGAAGAGTCGCCTTCGTTGTAGCGGACAGGTCTCGGTACATCGACCTGACTGCGGTGGAAAGATATTTGGTGAAGCAAAGGTGCCAAAGCAGAATGCCAACAGAGGACTGAAACTTTTCAAAAGTGATTCGCTTCTATTCTCTTGCTTTTGATTCCTATTCCTTGTTATAACTACCAAAGATAACAATTAACACCATTATTTTTCTTTCAACAGAGATCACTATCATGGCGGCAGATGATAAAAGGGGTTATGAATGGGTTGCAAATGCCCAAAGCCAGAGGCAATATGTTGAGCAGAGGTTTAGGGGGTTTACTCTGGAGAGGGGTTTCCTGGGTCTTAATCCGGCGAGGGGTTCTTTGAGGTTTGATAAAGAGGAGGAGTTACCATAATTCTACAATCGATTGTGAGACATAGGGTGGTTGCCATTGGTGGAGACACCTATAGATTCTAATGAGGGTTGGGTGAGGGAGTTCTATGCCTCCCCACTATTAATTGGAACATCCTGAACCCTATCATATACGTTCGGGGTGAGCATATCAAAATTTTAGCTACAGAGATCAACCAGGTGTTTTAGGGAAAAAAATGGTTTAGACTTAATTAAATTCAAAAACTTTAAAGAAAATTTCCAAATTCAATTAAAATACAGAGTCGCCACTTAATTAATTAAAGGGAAATTAAGAAAACCTTTTTAAAAAAATTCTAAAGTTTAAAACAGATAAAACTTCAAAAATTAAGAGATTTTGGGTAAGAGGTTCATATTAATATTTCGAGAAGGGTTTTAAGGCACTCGAAATATCCGCTAACTTGCGATTATCCGATGATTTAAAACAACTCTTATTTTTGACTAACTAAGGAAAATATTTGATTTGTTTTCGAAAAATATGAGAACTTATTGATGACAAGGGAATTTTCTTAAAGATAAGTAGTGACATTTTGAAATTATTTGGAAATAGTGGAGAAAAATGTGCTGTGTACTTGAGAATCTTTAAAAGAGAATAATTATTGTTGAAAATAGACAATAGGGATAACTTCATTTCATAAATATGAAAACTCAAGTTAAGATTAGGAAGTAATGAAAAAACTCATGGAAAAGTTTCATTTTTTAGACTTGAAACAAGTAAATCAAATGAGAACAAAATTTAATTTAAGAGCCATTAATTTGATTAAGTGGCCGAATTAAAGCACAAACAAAAATAATGATTCTTTTGGGGATTTAACTAAGTTAACAAAAGTATAATATTAAAGTTAGTTAACACAAACAATTCAAATGAGTTAAATGCAAATGAAAGTAAGAGAAAAGTTGAGATTTGGTCCCCTTTTGGCCCATTTGAAAGCTGTCCAGATTTGGACTTTAAAATTAATGGACTTTAGTCCATTTCTAGCTTGTACACCAACTCTTTTCCCTGTATATCAGCCTCCTTCTTCCCAGGCATCTTTGAGAACTATGAATCAATCCATTTGAGACTTAAAAGAGGGTGACTTGGTTATGTTGGGCCTCCTTGGCCCATCGAAATGCAAAGGGTGAGAGTCCATCGGGACACAAGCGGGTTGTTCATGCATCCAAAAGTAAAGAAAAGGATTAGATATCCATAATAAGGAATTTGATATCAATTAAGTATTTTCAACATATCATGGCTAGGTCTAGACCCTTACATGTAAACAAAAGGGAACGAAACAATGGAAAATATTGCACTCTCATAGTCAAAACGCATCAACTTTTAAATGATAAAACGATGATCGTTGCAGGTAAGCAAAACAAATTCAAGCAAGCTCAAAATTTTATCTAAACTTGATCAATTTTTAAGAAGAAACTTGTTACTACTATGCCACTGGGCAACCCAAGCAAGAGAGTTGCTAACCTTTTCAAGATTGCCATCCAAACTACTGTAGCCATATTTATCAAATTCAATCATGCTTTGGGGGGCTAAGGTAAGCGGTCCAAACTGTAAGATAACACAAAGAGGGAAGAACCATTTTTTTTAAAAAAAGGTAATGTCGGGCAGTAAACTATTTCATGCTTTTAACCAATTTGCTTAAACGACACCAATCCTCAAACATAGCAATTAGTGGATGGGTTCGGGTTGATTTTTAATGAAAAAGAATCACAGATTACATAACTAACTCGGTTCAAATCAAGAGAGGATCAGCACATGCTACTTCACACATAAACAAAGGCTGTATAATCTAAAGAATAAAACCAAGCCTTTTTCATCTCTTAGTTCCAAATTTTCAAGAATGGCAAAGAGCTACTTCGTATGACAAATTTATTGACCTCAGATAGCACTAAAGGATTTGCAGATTGCTCAAACATTTGAACTTGCGCAACATGTGGAATTAACCTCTAACAGGTTCTAAGATTAGCAAAAAAGAAGCAACTTCTTCTCATACAGACCAACAGAAACCAACAACAGGTATTCATACATGCTTTGAATTAAACAAAGGATTTGAAGAGAAATCTAGAACCATTAAAGGTTTTGCAATCTGCACCTCTTCAAAAAAGACAACTAAAGAATGCTCCTTGTGATATTACCCTCCAAGACTCTAAGTGATAGGATCAAATAAATCTTTTGAGGTTTCATTTTCTAAGTAACGCTAGAGAACAGCCCCAAAACAGTTTATTTCTACTAGGTAATCCTTTAATTTCGAGCTAAAGAGATGGAAAATCACTTTATCAAAGTTCTACATACGAAATCATAGAAAGATTATAATTTTAATCGTATTTTGAAGGTCTTTTTGAGAGTAACTAAAGAGTTATCTCGAGACCCTGTTCTCGGAGTTTCACATGGTATTGTGGACGATGGAGGTCCTCGAACATAGATTAAAGAGTGTCATTCATCATTTGAATGACTGTTTTCACCATTGAATCCCACAGAAACAAATCACTTTATCAAAGTTCTACTGACGTTGCTAGTTTCTAAATGGCAATAAAAGAATCAAAACAAATCCCCGAGAAATCTAGTAAACCAGTACGCTTTTTTGCTTTGTTTAAGCTTGAATTCTTAGGTTTTCCCAAAAATCGAAGAAAAGGACTCTCCAAGATCTTTGCTACCCAAAAACTCCTCTCTTCACAATGAAGATGGGGGGGGGGGTTATATAGGAGAGCTGGGCTTGAATTGAGGGGGAAAACATTTTGATAATTTCGGATAAGAACTTGGGGAATTTGAAATTTGAATAAAAATTCTTGTGATGAATTCACGTGTGTACCTTTGGGGGTATGAATTCGATCATAAACCACTGATCTTGAAGGTTTTCTGCCGCATTTTCAGGGGTTGAGAACATTGAGGACACCTGTGATGTTTTGAGTTCTTCTAGAACCAGCCAACTCATCATTTTCGTACCAACAAACAAAGATGATAGGAAATAGACGGAGGTAGATGGTTTCTTGACGATTTGGAGGTAATTTGGGGTCGTTTTGGAGCTGTGGTGGTTGTCATTTTGCAGCTGGGTTGACGGAGTTGTACTGGGTTGTTCATTTGTTTGAGAGAACGAAGAAGGGTATGTTTGGTTGTTCTGTTAAAGTAAAGGGGAAAAGAGGAGTAATAAAGGGTTATTTGGTGTTGGGTTGGATCGGGTTTTAGGCTAGAAACTTGGGCTGAGGGAGCAAATCAGCTGGGTTAAGTGAGCTGAAAAGATTGAGATTAAAAATAATTTAAAGTCTGGCCACTTTTATTTCAATTGTGGCCAAATTTGATTTAAGGGATAGCCGATTCGGAGTAATTAGTGAAATTAGGCTAAAATTGAAATAGACAAATTTAAATCCTCAATTAATTAAACGAGCTTCTAGATTTAACAATTAAAATAATTATTTTATAAATTATAATTATTTTATTTAAACCCAAGAAACTAATTAATTAATCATTTTCTTACTTTAAACAATTTTAAAGAATAATAAAACATCTTTACTTTAAAATGTGATTTTCACTCGAAATAATTTTCAAAATATTTTTTTTAAGCATAACTTATATGCTTCTATATAATTAAATATAGAATATATTTATTTCACCTAAAAATAATAAAATTTACGTCAAGTTTATTTTGAAATCATTTCATCTTATAAAACAACTATTTCAAAATTGTTTAAAAATAATAAAAGCTCTAAATTAGTTAAGGCCGTGGAGGGAAAAAATTGGATGTCAACAACTGCCCCTCCCTTTGGGTAGGGTGAATGCAAAGAACCCTAGGCAAAGAGAATTGACGTTCTCAATTTTGTCCGACCACAAATTCATCTCTCGAAAGCAGTTGGTTTTAGCACAAATTTCAAGGAATCATGGACAAACTCTGGTATCGAGTTTCCTATATATCTTAACATTATATGAGAATTCAAGCCACTTGTAGTTCAAGACACTTGATTTTATGCACGATTTTCAAAGAATTCATAAGCTATTTCGGCTTCGGATTAAAGAGAGACCGGAAAGCTAGGGAGTAAGAGGATTGAGGGGAGTTTGGAATGCAAACAAGTTTTCAACATAGAGCCCGCCCACATATCCCGAGACTCAGAGAATTAGGATGCTTATAGTCCAAATCAATCGGTTGAAAATGTAATCTTTTATGCTAAGATAACCTTTGTGGTTTAAGGTGAGTGACAAAGGAATTGAATTACGAAAAAGAGGCTTACAACATCTTGACTATGAATATGGCATGCTTCACACTCATAAATAAGAACTTACACATACATAATTTCCAAAGCTCGAGGTGCATTGTCACCTGGAATTGAAAGACAAGGGATATTGCTTCCAGTGTGAGTTCAGAAAATACCCTGGATGCGGAACTGAAACTGAAAATATGAAAAATACCTACATGCCTTTTGATAGGGGTATGGTTAGAGGACGGTGGAAGTCGTCCCTCATCTCGCATCCAAAGAGTTTGATATTCCTCTTCGGACTATGTCCCAGTTCGCTGCTAAGAAAAAGTTCTACGTTGTGATGCATCCTTTTTGGCATAGTCCGCACCTGTGGTTTTGTTTTGAGAATTTCATCCTTCTCGGATGCTCTCAACAATATCTCAAAACAAAATTATTAGTGGTAACATAATTCCATTTGGAGAGATGGTTTCTTTGTCAAACCTTGTCCTTGGATTACATATGAATCTTGTGTTGTGACGTCATTTTGACGTGTTTTATACCTATTGTTATGGTTCGAAATTTTCATCCTCTCGGATGCTCTCAATAATATTTTGAAACAAGATCTTTAGTAGTAAAAACAGTTTGATAAGGAGAGATAACTTTTGTACCTCATTTCCGCATATGTTGTTTCTTGAAGAAGATGACATCCCTTTCTGTCTCTGTCTTAGGAAATAACAACTTTCATGACAAATAGATATGATAGCCTTCGTAGCCATCATATAGGATCGCCTTTGTGGCAATTGGACATGATGATCTTTGAATATGACAACCTTCATAGCCATTGTGATGTAACGGTCCTCATAACCGTTTGTAGCATTCTCTTGATATGATATGACGCCTCTTTCAGCTATCGGAAATAATGCTTTGCATAGACCTCGGGAGAGTCTTGTATGTTATCCATATCGATGTGACTTATAGACATCCTTTGATACGCCATCCTCTTTCAGTTTTGACGAATGTAAGCCTCGTTTGATTTTGACTTGAACGGATATCTTTGGCCTTGATGCACATCATCCCCATTCGGTATTGACATGACTTATAGACATCCATTTGTATGTCATCCTCTTTCAGTTTGACTTTGAATGAATATCTTTAGCCTCAATGCATATCATCTCCATTCGGTATTGACATGACTTATAGACATCCATCTGTACGTCATCCTCTTTCAGTTTGACTTTGAACAAATATCCTTGGCCTAGATGCACATCATCCCCATCGGTATTGACATGACTTATAGACATCCTTCCATACGTCATCCTCTTTCAGTTTGACTTTGAACGGATATCTTTGGCCTCGATGCACATCATCCCCATTCGGTATTGACATGACTTATAGACATCCATCTGTACGTCATCCTCTTTCAGTTTGACTTTGAATGAATATCTTTGTCCTCAATGCATATCATCCCCATTCGGTATTGACATGACTTACAAACATCCATCTGTATGTCATCCTCTTTTAGTTTGACTTTGAACGGATATCCTTGGCCTCGATGCACATCATCCCCATTTGGTATTGACATGACTTGTAGACATCCTTCCATATGTCATCCTCTTTCAATTTGACTTTGAACGGATATCTTATGGCCTTCACGCGCGGTATTTACAGCAAGCATAACCATGCATCATCCCTCACGATATTTGAAGAATATTACCTTTAATACGGTGTTGGTCTTGTTGATTCCTTTCACCTGTATCTGCGCTCAAAGCAAATGATCAGTAGACACAGTGTCGCTTTTGCTAGCGACTAAAGTCAAAACATCAAGGAAAGCTTAAATAAAGCGTTTGAAGTAATAAAAAATGGATGATTTTATTTGCAAATATCATCCTCTTTTTGAGGTAGTAGACAAACAAGAGGTCATATAAGTGAATGATTGGATCCCATCTCTAGGGACAGTTATAAATACTGCCTTCAAACATCATATATTTGTTGTGATCCATGATTTGCTGGAGATTTGAGGAGGATGTCATTTCTATTCCCTTATTCGATGATCTCTTTAATCACTTTGTTGTCATGCTGACTTTCTCGTGTTTACCTGCACTCAGGGTAAACAATTAGTAGACATAGCGTCGCTTCTGCTAGCGACTACATGCAAATTTTTGAAGAGCTTTGAAGAAAGCATTTACAACATAAATTGAATGGCCTTGTCTGCCAATATCCTCCTCTTTTGAGGTAAAATAGACAAACAAGAGGTGTTTTAGATTGCAAAGGGATAGTCGAACCCTGCCTCTCGGCATAACTACAAATAACATTACTGAACATCGCATGTTCATTGTGATTTATGACTTATTGGAAATTTGAGGCGGACGTTGCTATTCTCTCTTTATCTGATGATTCCTGCATTCACATAAACATTATGAGTTTTGAGTGTTCTGTCACCTTGGGATCTTCCCAATTATCTTGGCTCCTTCTTGTTGATTTTGGGCCTTCAGCTTTATTATATTCTTCATATAAAGGAATACGCTGAACAATTAGAACCCTTTGTTTATCCTTCATTGATCTTAGGATAACCTGCATCCACAGAAAAATTGTTAGTTTTGGCAAAATTGATCTGTGTTGACCTTCTTCGGTCGTCTGCTTTTATCTTGCTATATCTGAGTGCTTGTCATCTTTAAGCATCTGGATTGACTCCCCGGGTCACGGTAGATGTAAGACAATCAATTAATGAAAGATTAATTTTGATATAAATAGTTTTTCAAATAAGTTTTGAAAAATAATAATTTTGAAGAATTATTTGAAAAGATATTTGCCAATTTTGTCATGTCATGCACTAGCTTAGTGAACATCCATTGTTCGAGGCCTTGAAACGTTTGACACCTTGTTGGCAAGCTCCGGAGATCCTTCAGCATTCTTGCTGGGGAGTTTAGAAAAATGGTCCTTCGAGAAATATGTCATAGCTGGTGATTAGTCCACTTGAACTTCATTGCAACTTTGATTTCTGAAGTAGACTCTGATCTTTTGGTGCTGGAGAATTCTCGGAGTTTATATCTGACTCACCAATGAGGCTTGGTGAAAATTTTGAGGTAATTTTTGCCCTAGTTAGAGGTTTTATGACGAACCCTATATCGTTGATAAGAGGTTTGACACTATGTAGGGGTCTTGAGATTCTTTCTCAAAATTCATTTTGGTTACACTCATTGACATAATATGCATACTCATTTGCTGAAGAAAGATCTCCGCCTTATGAATTTTTGAGATTTCTTTCTCGAACATTCTGCCCCAGTTTTCATTTTCTAGGGTGGTATGACCGAGCCGTTGTGGCGCCTATGTATCTCGTTAAAGCAGAAATCAGGTCAAATGTAGTTCCCCCAATCATAGTGGGAGAATGAAAATAATTAAAAGGGTGACCGAAGCCAACAAAGACCGCCTATGTATCTCATTCTTGAGAATTCAGGTCATCACGTAGTTCAAGATAGAAAGAGAAAAAGATAGATTTTTCTAAGGAGTTGACCGAAGCCGACACAGGCCGCCTACATATCTCATTCTTGAGAATTCAGGTCAAACGTAGTTCGTACAAAAAGGATAGGGAATTTTAAGCTATTACAAAGTATGAAAATGATTACAAGTAAAGATGCAGTTATAGGGACAAAGGTGACAAAACATTGTCTTCAGATATAATATCTCTTGATAGCCTCTGAGTTGATTGTTTGTGGCCGCTCTCGACCATTTATCTCTGACAAGATCAAAGCACCTCTGAATAATACTTTGTGGATGATGTGATATTTTCATCATTTTGGTGCAAGAATGTATTTTAAAATAGATTGTTCCATTTTCTGGATTGAATTCCAAACTGACCAATAACATATCACAGTAGATTCAGGTGAGTACATCAATGTATTGTTCGAGCAAATTGATAAGCTCTTTCTTTCGTACTTTGACAAAAGGATGTTGGTTTTGGTCTCATTGACTCGGTTGTCATCTTCAAAATTCACCAATTCAGTTTTCCTCTGAATTAGTTTCTCTTGATTCATAAGTTGTTTCAACTCTTCTGTTAAATGTTCGGGGACCATAATCTCCATATCTTTCAAATTCATCACCATCTACGTCATTCAGCTTATGACATGACATGACATTGACAAGTTTAAAAATTATTTTTACTATAATCATATTTAAATAAGGTTAGATAGTAATAATTTAAACACGACAAATAGAAAAATAGTTGATTTTTAAGATAGAGGAGGCTTTCATTGAATATTTAAAGACATACGAACTTTGGCTGTGACTCACATAAACATGAGTCCCTTGCCTTTTTGAAAACATCAAGAAGAAAGTAAAGACATAATGAGGAAAGTAAGACATAAAAGGTGGGTCTAGGCCTCCTCTAGACCGTCACCGATTTTAGAAATCAAATATTTGTATTTTCTCTACCGAGACAAATGGGGAATCATGAGCAGCACAGATTTCCAGTTGTGCAAATGTTCACCTAGCTTGACATTCCGTATTCCTGCCACTTTGGTGTATTCCTCGAGAACCATGTCATCTCCAATCCCTTCCCCTTGATCTTTACTTTTATTCTATGCTTGAACAGGAAAAGACTGGTATGTAAGAGGTGGTTCTTGATCGATCCTCTGATTGTCCATGTAGTCAAAACTAAACTTGGGAGGCTTCTCTAGAAATGCTCGATGAGGTGAGATCATCACCATAAACTTAGACTTCTTGCTTATGCTCTGAGAGACCATAACATTTTTCTATCGTGTCGGGACTTTCTTGGGTTATGGCTTTACTTACGAGCCATTATTCATCAGTCTCAATAATATTTATAGTTACTCCTCCAAAGTTTGGTAAGGGATTGGTGTTAACACTGGGCACAACCTTCTGAAGAGTAATGACCTCCTGATCGATTAGGTTCTGAATTTGGTGTTTCAAATTTAGGAAATCTTCAGTGGTATGTCCAATGCTTCCTGAATGATATGCATAATGTCGATCAGGTTTAAAGAATTTAGATGCTGGATTAGCGGGCTTTGGCTCGATAGGCTAAATTAGTCCAGCTGCTTTCAGTCTCTCAAAGATTTGAGTTCGGCTTTCAGCTAATGGAGTAAAGACTCGGGGAGGTTTTTTCTCCAAATTTGGATGGAGAGGATTATAATGATTTTGGTGATTAGGGGGTGGTGTTTGGTAATAGGGTTAGACATGAAAAGCAGGATGAGGATTTTGTGTAGCTTTGGGGTAACTCTTTAATGGTGAGATTTTTTTGGGGCTGGATCTGAAGGATTTCTTTGATTTCATGCCAGGACTGAAGGACGCAGAAGACACCTCTTCTCCTTTCTTTCTTAGGAATCCTGGAGACTCTGGCTGTATAGAGACTCTGGTAATTTTTCCAGTCCTAAGACCTTCTTCGACTGTCTCATCAATTTTGACTAAATCAACGAACTTTGCATGGACAAATGATATCATCTTTTCATAAAATTCTAGCTCTTGAGCACGTATAAATATGGTGGCAATTTCTTCTTCAGTCATAAGAGGTTGGACTCTCGCTGCCTCCTTTCTCCACCGGTAGGCATATTCACGAAAATGCTCATGGATTCTTGCTTGATACGATTTAAAGAATACCTGTTTGGGACAACCTCCACATTATAGGCAAATCTTCCAACAAAATCTTTGGCTAGAGTACTCCATCCAGACCACTTTTTCAGATCTTGCAAAGTAAACCATTCTAGTGCTTCGCCGCTTAGACTCCGACTAAAGAGTCTCATTAATAGTGCTTCATTTTTACCCGCTCCCACCATTTTGTCACAATAACTCTTCAAATAAACTGTGGTATTTCTGACGCCATTGAACATTTCAAACTTTGGGATTTTGAATCCTTCTGGCAGACTCAAATCTGGATAAATGCAAAGATTATCATAACTGTATTTTTGTTTATCGGGAGAACTCCGTGATTCCTTGATCTTTGCACTATATTCTTTCATTAGCATTATATCCTTACCATGCCTATCTTTCATGACTCTCAATTCCCTCTTCTTTTCCTCGTAATGGTCAGGCTTGGATTTATCCGGGAAGGTAGGATAGGTTTCGAGTATAGTGGCATAAAAAGTAGCACTATCTTTTTTGAGTGGCATTTTGGTATGTACGGGTAAAGTTATGTGAGTTGCTGGCATTTGGAATGACGGTGGGAGGGACGTTCTGAGAGTTGAAGGTATTTGGAGGAGTATTCTGGTAGTTAGAAGGGATATTTTGTGGATTGTTGTTTTGATTGTTGTTTTGGCTAGTATTCTCAGTATGTGGAGCATGGACTTGGTATGATGAGCCAAATAGAGGTGATTTGCTGGAGATTGGATTTGTGGAAGGTCGTTGGATAGAAGCATATGGCGTGTTGTTTGGATGGTTTTCGATGTTGGGAGAGTTATGAGGAGGAAGATGGAGCGGAGGCCTCATTTCAGTAGGAATCCTAGTGAATTCTCTGTTCTGTTGTATTTATTTCCTCATCTCAGCCATTTGTTGTAGTATTTGCACCATCAGTGTGCTTTGATCCATTGTGATTGGGTCTGCTATGGCTATGTTGGTCAATCTAGTTGCCTCAGTATTGTTAGTCATTTTACCTTTCTTTTATCAAGCTGTGGTCAAGGCAGGATTCTACTTGCAAAGTAAGCTAGTTTTTCAACACAGATCAGTTTCTTGACTTCTACCTGATAAGAGAAAAATAACTCAAAAGATAATCATGTTAGATTTCATTTACGATAAACAATGCAAGATATTTGACCAAAGGTAAACAAATAAGTGTTGCTTTACTTAAAGGTAAATTAATCCACGAATGAATTTTTGTAGGAATGACTCCAACGGATAGAAATTTGTCCGTTAATTTGATAGGGTGGTTGTCTTGTTGCTCTTACACTATTTATGGTCGTTGATGTGAATAAGGCGAGATTTTCAACCCTTTGCAAAAAATGGAAAAATAAAACTTTTCAAAGATAGAGGTCGAGCCTCGAAAGGGCTGTCCACGTTGTTCGAATATGGTAAACTAACTTTCCAAATATATGGGAACAAGATTTTGAGGACTTTCAAAGAGGTTTGAATTTTTTCTGAGAAACTTGAAAAAGTCAAAGAATCGTTTGGTCAAGTTTTGTCTTGCGGGATTATATATCTGCCTATGGGCACTAAAATACTTTAGTAGGAGTGGATCAATTCACCTTCAATTGAAGCACACAATCACACAAAAATAGTTATATCGCATAACATGTAAATAATTTAAAGCGCGTCCTTTATAGATATGTGACCTTTTTATGCCAAAGGTAGGCCTAACTAATTGAATGATATATGCCATTTGTAAGACGTTCCATTGCCCCAAAAAGATATTATATACAAACTGATTAAATTGAATCGGGATACAAAATAAGGTAAAGGGATATACAAATGAATATTAGTCCCACGCAGGGGTACAATCCTAGACTAAATCACCATGGGAGGTCCTTCATTCTCGAACTTCTTAGACTTCTTGAAATTCCGAAAGTCTTTCGGATGGAGATCTTCAAAAGACTATCTAAATACTTCTCAACCCCGAGGGACAATGGTCCGTACAATTCGACATTACATCCTTCAATTAATCACATAAGGGATGATACTTCTTTCAGGCCGTGGGCCCTTTTAAACACAAGATGGTCTTCTAATGGACTCGATACCGCTTGAATATCGGATCAACTAAGGTTAATTCCTAAACAAGTGTTTTGGTTTTGCTCTATACTAGTTGACTAGAGTTGGTTTATTGAAAATGATCGGGAACCCGGGTGTACGACCGCGAGCTAAAACAATAAGTGATCGTTAACCGACCACAGGTCAACTATTTCACTCGTCCGTTTTGAAAAAGTGTATTTTTTAGTAAAGGATGACTACAAATACTTGCATAATCACCCTTTTTTCCTAATGCAAACTAATGCTTTACCAAGGGAGGCGGAATATGCCATGCAATAGTTTATAATTTGCGAAAATTTAAACACATATATAAATACAAGGCAATTTAATTACAAACCCGAATAGTTAGTCAAATAAGAGTTAGTTGAAATCATTTTGGTTAGAACCTAGTTGAATCCCCAGCAGAGTCCCCATTTCTATTTTAGGGAAAAAATAGTTTAGACTTAATTAAATTTGAAAAACTTTAAAGAAAATTTCCAAATTCAATTGAAATACATAGTCGCCACTTAATTAATTAAAGAGAAATTAAGAAAACCTTTTTAATTTTTTTTAAAGTTTAAAACAGATAAAAACTTTAAAAATTAAGAGATTTTGGATAAGAGGTTCATATTAATATTTTGACGGTTATCGGACGATTTAAAACAACTCTTATTTTTGACTAACTTAGAAAAATATTTAATTTGTTTTTGAAAAATATGAGAACTTATTGATGACAAGGGAATTTTCTTAAAGATAAGTAGTAACATTTTGAAATTATTTGGAAATAGTCTAGGAAAATGTGCTTTTTACTTGAGAATCTTTAAAAGAGAATAATTATCGTTGAAAATGGACAATAGGGATAACTTCATTTCATAAATATGAAAACTCAAGTTAAGATTAGGAAATAATGATTTTTTTTAAATTAAAGGTGGCTCAATGGCCTTTTATTAAGACGAAAGAAGAAAGGAAAAAAACAACTAAAGAGGCCCAAAGTGAAGCCCAAGTCCAGCAGAAAAGAAAAAAAAAATAGTAAAGGGAAAAAAGAAATCAGAAATGGAAAGAGTCTAGAGGGTTCTCAGATCCAAAAATGGCAATTGGCAAGTCCGCTCAGTTACCTGGTGGCCACCATCGTCTTCTTCACTGCATTTCCATGACGGATCGCCGATGTGGAGAAAACTGTGGTGATATCTGGGGTTCGCCATAGAGCTAAGGAGGAGCAGGGATTGCTCTTCCGCAACTCTAGATCCAATTCCGTTGCTCTTCCTCGATGTGGCGATGTGCAGATCCTTCTTCTTTTTCTTTTTCTTCTCAGCTAAGTACTCCCCTTTCATCGTTCTTTCATCCTTTTCATAACTCGGTGGGTTGAGCTTCAAAGAAGCTAATACCACCACCTAAGCTATGAACTGATTCAAAATGATTAGGGTGTTATCGTTATGATCCCGTTCTTGTGTGCCATGTTAGTCGCCTCACCTCTGAAGATTCCAAGGCGGATATGACATTACTGTTGTTTGAATACTTACACCCACAAGACCCCCAAATTCTCATAGAGGATAGGTGTTTATATTCACAGGAATTTACTTCCAACAATAGGTAATATCAATTCCATGGTTACTCCAACAAGTTTATTGTCTAACCCCTTTCTAATGAGTGCTCTTCATTTCTGTGCAGCTCTGTTATTGTCTGGGTAGTTTGTGGTCAGTGTATCTTTGATTGTTGTTGTTGTTGTTATGGCTATGAGTCCAGGCTAGTTCTTCTGATGTTTGGTGTGCCTTCCTTATCCAAGTTGTATATTGTCTTTCCTGCCACTGGTACTTGTTCCAAATTATCAAATTGAAAATCACCTGCACAATGAAACACTAGATTAGTAAAAAAATCAGCAAGAGTGTTACCTTCCCGAAGGGAGTGTACCACTCTTGCTGATATGGTTAGCATCAGTGACCTGATGGAGTTGACCACCATTGTCACACTCCATGGGACCTCCCATTCATCATTGAGAATCTGCACTATAGTCCAAGAATCACTCTCCACAATTATATGATTCATAGAATTGTCCTTACAGAACTGTATGCATTCCTTGATGGATGTAGCTTCTGCCACTAAACTAGTGGTGTCTCTTATTCTTGTGCCTTTTGCTACCACAAACTCTCCATCATGATTCCTGATACAGAAGGCAATAGAACTAGGTCCCGAGTTACCTTTTGAAGACTCATATGTGTTTCCCTTTAACCATCCAGTGTCTGGGGGCCCTATTTTACCACTTTAAATGATGTGTTACTTCTGAGTCTTTGCAAATCATCAACAATATTAATCCATTCTCTTGCTGCTATCTCCATTTTGAGTCTGACTTTGATAAACTTAGCAATAGTATCATTGATTTCCCATATAATCTTTCTTTCTTGATAAGAGCCTCCATAAAGTAGTATGTTCCTTCTCTTCCATATGAACCAGAGCATGATCATAGGAACTACATTAAGAACAACCTTCATTCTGAAATTTCCTTCTTGTTTTCTCCATAACCTCATACTTTGCTTCAGATTAAGCCTCTGTTCTACAATCCCAGCTGCTCCACAGTAATGATTCCACACCCGTTCAACAACTTCACCTTTAAGGAACAAATGATTGATGGTTTCTCTTTTGGGGCTGATGCAACAACCATAATTTTCAGTGATATCTGAATTCCACCTATGCATTAGTACAACTACTGGGTCCATCCATTGCCAGACCCTCCAATAAAGGAAGGAAAATTTAAAAGGCAACCCTTTTCTCTACATAGCCTTTAAGTCTTCATCAGTATCAGCCTTATGCCTTAACAGATCCCAAGCACTTCTAGTAGTAAACTGTCCATTACTATTTCTGGTCTACCAAGGTTTATCCTTCTCAGCCTTATAGCATACAAGCCCCATATTATCCCTGACCTGATTCACTGCAGTTTCTGGTATTTCATCCTGCATCATCTCATAGTTCCATCCCTCTTCAGTGAGAAATTATTCAACATCTTTCAATGGATGACATAAGTGGACCTCTGAATGATGCATGAATAATGGCCCAGAGATGGTCCAGTTATCAAACCAAATTGTAGAGGTTCCACTTTTTGGTTCCTACCATAGAAATTGCTCCACCTTGTCCCTGTTTTTCAGCATAGCCTTCCACACTTGAGATCCTCCCCTCCATTGCACTAGAGTTGGTAGCTGTTTTTTACAGTACTTTTTCCAGAGATAGTTAGTCCACAGATTACTCTGTGTCCTAAATCTCCACCACAGTTTAGCATTCATAGCCTGAGAAACATCCTTAATGGATCTAAACCCCAAACCCCCTTCCTGTTTGGGTAGGCAAACCTTGTTTTAGGCAGACCAATGTTTGCTTCTACCTGTTTCTTTATTGCTCCAGAAGAATTTAGCAATAATTCTTTGAAGGTCTTTCATGACACTTGTTGGTGGAACAATTGCTGATAAGACATAGATTGGGATACTCTGTAACACACTTTTAATAAGAACCTCCTTGCCACCATAGGACAACAGCCTCCCCTTCCATGCTTGTAGCTTCCTCCTAACTTTGTTTAGCAATTCTGAGTAGTGCTCTTTCTTCTTTTTGGAGTGGGATATGGGACAACCAAGGTATTTTAGAGGGAAAGTTACCCTAATTATCCCAGTAGTCTGTTCCACCTGTTGCACCACTCCACTTAGGGTGTTCTGATGCATATATAAGAAGCTCTTATCCTTGTTCACCTGTTGTCCAGATTCCTGCTCATATTCCTGCAAAATATTCATATATTCTCCATAGAATAAGAGTTAGAATAAGTGAATATTATTGTATCATCTGCATATGCTAGATGGTTCAATTTAGCACTCCACTTAGGCATCCCATATCCCACAAAGTGATCATCGTTAAATAACTGATTAAGAGCCCTTGTCATGACCTCAACAGATAAGATAAATAGAGCAGGGGATAAGGGATCCCCTTGCTTCACTCCCCTGGTAGAGTGGAAAAAGCCAACAAATTGGCCATTAAGTAAAACAAAGTAGTAATTATTAGAGATTAATCTCAACACCACATCGACCACCCTGTTAGAGAATCCCATTTTCCTCAAAACCTTCATCAGGAAGAACCAACAAACCCTATCATAGGCTTAGCCATATCCAATTTGAGCACAACATTTGAAGGATTCCCTCTCTTCTTTATGTCTGTTATCAACTCTTGGGTTAGCAGGACATTCTCAATTATGCTGCGGCCTTTAACAAAACCTGATTGATTAGGGGAGATCAATCTAGGAAGAAATCTCTCCAATCTATCATGTACAATTCTGGAAAGGATTTTGTTCACAAAATTACTTAGACTAATTAGTCTTAAGTCAGAAAAGGATTGCACATTGTCTTTTTTAGGAATGAGAACCAAATTAGTGTGAGTAATAGATTTTGGAAGGGTATTACCTGCAAAGAAGTCCAAAACCAACCTAACCACATCACCCCTCATAATGCCCCAGCAAGACTAGAAGAATCTCCCAGATACCAAACCACAGGCACTGTCCCTATTTAGGCTAAACACAACCTTCTTAATCTCTGCTTCCTCCGAGGTGGCCTCTAATAGAACATTATCATCATCTGTGACTAATTCAGGGATATAATCAAGTAAAGAAAATTCAGTAGCATCTCTCCCTTGAGTAAACTATTTCTGATAGAAACTGATGGCCTCATTTGCAATTTGGTCTTCATCTTCTAGCCAACAGCCTTGGTCATTCAAGATTTTGGAGACTTTAAGTCTATTTCTCCTTCCTTTCACAATACTATGAAAGAATTTCGTGTTTCGATCCCCATTTTCAAACCAATCATAACCAGCCTTTTGTTGCCAGTAGCTTTCCTCTAGATGTAGATATCTGACATATTCAGTCTTTGCTTTTTGCATCACAGCCCTGTTCTCCAGAGAGGGTTGCTCTTCAAAAAGTTTCTCCTTTATTTTGGCTATTTCTTCCTTGATAAGTAACTACTGGAAAATATCACCATAGACTTGTCTACTCCATGTGGTAAGAGCCTTCTTAACCTACTTGATCTTCTTTTTAAAATCCAGGGATGGGTTTTCTGTGAAACCAGTATCCCGATTTCTCTTGACTACCTCTTTGAAATCAGCATGATCAGTCCAAAATTTCAAAAACCTGAATGGTCTTTGGAATTTGGTATTTCTGTTTTCACAAGTAAGGAGTACGGGCACATGATCTGATCCATCTCTGGGCAAGTGCTCAATTTCTGCATAAGAATACAGACTCTGAAATTCTGAATTTATTAGGACTCTTTCTAGTTTCTCAAATATACAGTCATCTCCCCCCTTCGATTCCACCAACTGAAGGGGATTCCCTTATACTGAACCTGCAATAGATCACATGATTCTATGCAATTTTGAAAATCTTTCATATCTGCATCTATCACAGGAACTCCATCAATCTTTTCATCCCCATTTAGAACAACGTTAAAATCTCCCCCTATTAGCCAAGGGTTTTGGTGCCCATTGGAAATGGATTATATGTCTTCCCACAGCTCCAACCTTTGAGTCTTCTCACATTTTGCATAGACAACTGTAACAAGGAATGATATACCACTATAGATCTCATTCAGCTGCATGGTAAGTTGTTGATCTGTGTCACTTATGGTAGTAGCATTGAATCCATGGTTAAGAAAGAACCAAATTTTTCCAGAGCAGTTGTGAAACACTAGAGGCATTTGAATTCTATTCTTATATCTCCTGATGGTTCTTGTGTGTTGAGAAGGTTCTAGTAAGGCAATGAAGGAAAATTTATGAAACTTATGTAACATCTGAACTCTCTGAAATGCCTTTTGTGATTTCACGGACCTGATATTCCATATTATAGCTTTCATTACTGTTGGATCTTTTGTTTCACCCCACTTCTCTTTGGTTGGACTCTGACAGGTTGAGTAGCTTCACCATTTCCCTTTTTTCCCCTTTCCTTCCTAATTTAGTAGCTTTAATGGCCCTTGGTGATAGATCCCCCTGCCTAAAAATGTCATCTTCTTGGTCTAAATCACCATTAGTACCACCTTCTAGCTGACCATAGATCTCTACCTCCTCAAGATTATGGATGATAATATCGTGAAAAACATTATTTGGAGAGATACCATTCCAAGGCTATGCCTCATAGCTATCTAAAGGTGCATCAACTGTAACCAATTTGTTACCAGCTGATGGCTTCAGCCCATCCCTTTCCTCAACACTTCTCTCCTCCTCATTGCTTACCCAAATCTCCAGATCTTTGTGGGATTCACTGCTACTGCTCTGTAAGATTACACCTTGTTCTGAATCTGGTACCTTTACACTTTTATCTGACACTACTTCTATCTATTTTACAAGTTGTTCCTCTGATGGTAAGGCTGGATCTAGCCCTTTGATTGTACTGTTCTCTCCTTCATCTCCTTCAATGTCTGCCCCTTTGGCTATGTCTTTTGTAATTAGGGTGTTGGTCTCTATTTCTGCATCTGTCACCTGTTATTTTTTCATATCTGCATTGACTGGTATTTGTGCTGCAGGGATCATCTCTATTGCTGATGTGGGGACCAACTCTTTATCAGGAGTGGCAAAGGAACTGGAAACCCAAGATTTTGTGGATTGATGTTTTTCCTTTTCACTTTGTGTTTCTTGTGACTGGATTATTGATGTAATAATGTTGCTAGCTGCTCCTGAATCTTCTGGATTGTCTGGGTGCCCCTCCCCTTCTTCTGTCAAGGAAGAAAAAGGATTGTCATGTTGTATCCCTTTCTCCGGTGTTACAGCTAATTCGATGAGATACCCTTTGTTAATGAATCTTCTTCTCATAGGATGCCACTGAAGGCTTTGCCCAGACTTCCTTTCTCTATGTCCTTTTGTTCTTGTATCTTCCAATTCTCCAGTGCCTGCATTAAGAGGTTTTGTTTCCTTGTCATCTTTGTCTTGGTGAGCAGGTAGCAATTCAGGGTGCAACACTCTACACTCTCCTTCGTCGTGCCCTTGAAGCTTGCATTCTTTGCAATATTTAGGCAGAAAATCATATTGTATTTTGACCCTCTCTATTCTTGATTCCTTTATATTGGGGTTGATGATCTCCATCTCCACACACTTAGGAAAATCTGGAAGTAAGTCAACTTGCACCTTCACTCTAGCACCACTCGGTCTAGTTTTGTTCACCGTAGCTAAATCCAAGTGGATTGGCTTTCCCACAGCCGCAACAAGTGAAAATATGGATTCTTTCACAAAGTAAGTTAGCTTGAGATCAGGGAATGAGATCCAAGCCATAGCTTGTGTTGTTTCTTCTTCCACTTTAAACTTAGCATCATATATTAGCAGCCTCGTCTGGTAGGAGTAACCATTTTTGTCATTGATGTAATACATATTCTTTGCCATCATATTCACAAAGTCTTCTATGAGTTCAAATCGCATTAGAATATGACGACTTCGCAACAAACCTATCTTATAGTCCCCTTTCACCTTGAGTTGCTTAGGAATTTGTCTTCTCAGGTCTTCTAGATCTGGCCAGCCATAGGAAATAATGAAAAACCTCATGGCAAAGTTTCATTTTTTAGACTTGAAACAAGTAAATCAAATGAGAACAAAATTTAATTTAAGAGTCATTAATTTGATTAAGTGGCCAAATTAAAACACAAATAAAAATAACGATTCTTTAGGAGATTTAACTAAGTTAATAAAAGTAATTAAAGTTAGCTAATACAAACAATTCAAATGAGTTAAATACAAATGAAAGTAAGAGAAAAGTTGAGATTTGGGCCCCTTTTGGCCCATTTGAAAGCTGTCCAGATTTGAACTTTAAAATTAATGGAGTTTAGTCCATTTCTAGTTTGTATACCAGCTCTTTTCCTTGTATATCAGCCTCCTTCTTCCCAGGCGTCTTTGAGAACTCTGAATCAATCCATTTGAGACTTAAAAGAGGATGACTTAGTTATGTTGGGCCTCCTTGGCCCATCGAAATGCAAAGGGTAAAAGTCCATCAGGACACAAGCGGGTTGTTCATGCATCAAAAAGTAAAGAAAAGGATTAGATATCCATAATAGGGAATTTGACATCAATCAAGTATTTTCAACATATCATGGCTAGGTCCAGTCCCTTACATGTAAACAAAAGGGAATAAAATAATGGAAAATATTGCACTCTCATACTCGAAACGCATCAAATTTTAAATGATAAAACGATGATCGTTTCATGTAAGCAAAACAAATTCAAGCAAGCTCAAAATTTTATCTAAACTTGATCAATTTTTAAGAAGAAACTTGTTACTACTATGCCACTGGGCAACCCAAGCAAGAGAGTTGTTAACCTTTTCAAGATTGCCATCCAAACTACTGTAGCCATATTTATCAAATTCAATCATGCTTTGGGGGGCTAAGTTAAGCGGTCCAAATTTTAAGATAACACAAAGAGGGAAGAACCATTTTTTAAAAAAAAGGTAATGTCGGGCAGTAAACTATTTGATGCTTTTAACCAATTTTCTTAAACGACACCAATCCTCAAACATAGCAATTAGTGGATAGGTTCGGGTTGATTTTTAATGAAAAAGAATCACAGATTACATAACTAACCCGGTTCAAATCAAGAGAGCATCAACTCATGCTACTTCACACATAAACAAAGGCTGTATAATCTAAAGAATAAAACCAACAAATGTGATCTTAAAGCAGTTAATTTATGGGGATGAAGGCAGGCTATTACGAAGCCTTTTTCATCTCTTAGTTCCAAATTTTCAAGAATGACAAAGAGCTACTTCGTATGACAAATTTATTAACCTCAGATAGCACTAAAGAATTTGCAGATTGCTCAAACATTTGAACTTGCGCAACATGTGGAATTAACCTCTAACACGTTCTAAGATTAACAAAAGAGAAGCAACTTCTTCTCATACAGACCAACAGAAACCACCAACAGGTATTAATACATGCTTTGAATTAAACAAAGGATTTGAAGAGAAATCTAGAACCATTAAAGGCTATGCAATCTACACTTCTTCAAAAAAGACAACTAAAGAATGCTCCTTGTGATTTTACCCTCCAAGACTCTAAGTGATAGGATCAAATAAATCTTTTGAGGTTTCATTTTCTAAGTAACGCTAGAGAACAGCCCCAAAACAGTTTATTTCTACTAGGTAATCCTTTAATTTCAAGCTAAAGAGATGGAAAATCACTTTATCAAAGTTCTACATACGAAATCATAGAAAGAGTATAATTTTAATCGTATTTTGAAGGTCTTTTTGAGAGTAACTAAAGAGTTATCTCGAGACCTTATTCTCGGAGCTTCACATGGTATTGTGGACCATGGAGGTCCTCAAATATGGATTAAAGAGTGTCATTCATCATTTGAATGACTGTTTTCACCATTTAATCCCACAGAAACAAGCAGACCAAAATATATTCCGAAAATATAATAACCAACACTTAAGACATGAAGATGGGATAAACCTTTAATCATTTAAGAAAACTGTAAAGAGAAACCATCACATTCTACGACACTACTCAATCATCAACCCAACAACAACATTAATCACAACAGAGATCACCACATCCAATCAACTACAACAAGGACAAGAAAAAATAAAATGAAAAAAAGAGAATTTTACCTTTTTCTTGGCAGTGACTTGGGAACTGACAAGTTGAGCTTTTGATGACTTTTTGACGAACTGACATTGCTAGCTTCTAAACGGAAATGAAGAGAGTAAAAAAAATCCCCGAGAAATTTAGTAAACCAGTCTGCTTTTTCTCTTTGTTTCAGCTTGAATTCTTAGATTTTCCCAAAAATCAAAGAAAAGGACTCTCCAAGATATTTGCTACCCAAAAACTCCTCTCTTTACAGTGAAGATAGGGGGGTTTATATAGGAGAGATGGGCTTGAATTGAGGGGGAAAACATTTTGGGAATTTCAGATAAGAACTTGGGGAATTTTAAATTTGAATCAAAATTCTTGTGATGAATACACGTATGTACCTTTGGGGGTACAAATTCGATCATAGACCACTGATCTTGAGGGTTTTCCACCGCATTTTCAGGGGTTGAGAATGTTGAGGACACCTGTGATGTTTTGGGTTCTTCTAGAACCAGCCAACTCACAATTTTTGTACCAACAAACGAAGATGAGAGGAAATAGATGGAGGTAGATGGTTTCTTGATGATTTGGAGGCAATTTGGAGTCATTTTGGAGCTGTGGTAGTCATCGTTTTGCAGTTGGGTTGACGGAGTTTTACTGGGTTGTTCGTCTATTTGAGAGAACGAAGAAGGGTGTGTTTGGTTGTTCTGTTTAAAGTGAAGGGGAAAAGAGGAGTAATTAGGGGTTATTTGGTGTTAGGCTGGATCGGGTTTTAGGCTAGAGACTTGGGCTGAGGGAGGAAATCAGCTGGGTCAAGTGAGCTGAAAAGATTGAGATTAAAAATAATTTAAAGTCTGGCCACTTTTATTTCAATTGTGGCCAAATTTGATTTAAGGGATAGCCAATTCAGAGTAATTAGTGAAATTAGGCTAAAATTAAAATAGACGAATTTAAATCCTCAATTAATTAAATGAGCTTCTAGATTTAACAATTAAGAATAATTATTTTATAAAATATAATTATTTTATTTAAACCCAAGAAACTAATTAATTAATCAATTTCTTACTTTAAATAATTTTAAAGAATAATAAAACATCTTTACTTTGAAACGTGATTTTCACTCGAAATAATTTTCAAAATATTTTCTTAAGCAAAACTTATATGCTTCTACATAATTAAATATATAATATATTTATTTCACCTAAAAATAATAAAATTAACCTCAAGTTTATTTTGAAATTATTTCATCTTATAAAACAACTATTTCAAAATTGTTTAAAAATAATAGAAGCTCTAAATTAGTTAAGGTTGTGGAGGGCAAAAATTGGGTGTCAACACCAGGCCCAGAGGTTGCCAAATCCCCAGAAACTGAATATGAGGCAAGGAAAAAGGTTGATGATAGGCAATAATCTATGAACACGCTCGTGCTAGATGACAAGACGACCTCGACTACCTGGGTCGACCATCACACGGGAATTACGAGTACTAAATTCACATCGGATGCTTAGAGGTTCCTGAATATGGTTTCTATGAGGGTCTGCCCTTCCGTGAACGTGACTGATATCACGCATGTCAGGGCACTGATACTTGCTTGCTTACTTAATAGGGTGTCAGTAAATGCAAGGGCGCGGATAGTGGAAGAGTGGAATCACTTTGCGATGCAGAGTCTAAGGACCTTCCCTTTCCTTCCTTGATCATCAAGTTGTGCTAGAGGGTAGAGGTGCCCGGTGAGCCCGAGAATTTCATGCTCACCCCTGATAAGCCCTTTGACCCGTTGAGGGTGAAAGGTACCCTCAAACGTAGTGATATAAAGCAGAAGATGGGATCAGAGGGAGGTAGTAGTAGTGGTCAGAGCAGCGACAGAGATGGGACAGGTTCTACACTAGCCATGGTTACCTTGGAGTAGCTAAGAATGGATGTGGCTACCGTGAGGATGATGCTGGAGGGCTTTCCACAACCTTCCCTAGAGATGGTGCCTTCTTCAACGCTCGAATCATTGAGTCATGCAGGTCCTTCAGACCCCCATCTTACCTTCAAGTCCTTAGTACATGCCCATGTTGAGCTTCAAAGAGAGCTGGATGTGGAGAAGAAGAAAGGGCGCGCATGAGACAAGATGCTAGTGCGAACCTGGAAGAGAATCAAGTCCCTTGTCAGGAACTTAACTCCGAACAAGAATGTCCCCAAGGTAAGTCAGGCAGATTCCCAGGAGTTTTCTTTCCTCAATGGGTTGGACGAGGAGAAGGAGTCTAATGACTCAAGCACCGGCAACTGATGGAGCAACTAGAGCATTTCCCCGCCCCAGATTCTCCTCTTATTACATTGGTTTCTTTACCCTTGTAGGTCGTTGTTAGACAATTTTCTTTACCCTCTCGCCCATTTGGATAATCTTTTATTACTTGTTTTTGGATGTTTACAGACGCCGTTGGTGGCATTCTAAGGATGATGGCTTTGTTGGTAGGTCGGTATGTTTTATGGAATTGCTTTCTATATGTTTTAACTCTATTAAGAAGCTTGAACAGGTGATGTCCCAAAATAGGGGACTGAGAAATGTGGCTACTGTTTTGCCCTTGTCCGCTGCAGCAGACAAAGTACCGCTGCAGCAACATCACTATGGAGAGCATGCGCTCGCTACTTCGGACCCTCTCACTAAAGTGGTCCCTTCCTCGCAGAAGTCAACCCACTACGGCGAGGCCCTCTTCACTATAGAGAAACGATTCGACAGAATACCTACTAAGACTAAAAACTTTTTAAACTTGCCACAAGCCTAAATTCTTTTCCCAACATTCAACACATGGAGCACCTCAATACTATACAAATGCTCAACTATTTTTTCGTGTTCTCAGCATGCAATAACTTCATTATTGCCCCAACAACCACAATCTATTATTGCCTCATTTACCAATAACTTTTAACCTCATTTCCTTACATAATCACATAATAAACACATTAATATGACTCTTATGGTCAGATACCAATTGAAATTGGTTAGATACCAATTGAACCCATCCATGTACCAATTGTCTTTGTTGAGATACCAATTAGAATTAACTAGATACCAAATAGACTCAATTCAGGGAGACAACAAACTAGGTCAGCACAATAGGAAAGAAAAGAAAGGAAACAACATCTAAATGCCTCATAGCTCCCCGAGGATTTAATGTGGACGTTAACACACCAATCTGTAGGACTCTACTTGACAGTACTCCTGTACTTGTGAGATCGGTAACCTAGGCTCTAATACTAACTTTCACGACCCAATTTACAGTAGGTTGTTTGGGTACCTACTCGAGTCTAATTTGATAGGAGAAACCCTTACTACCCAACCATGATTACATGGATGTCTTTTAATAATTACTATTCTAATATTCGAATGAGAACTCATAATCATAGATTTTTAATAAAACTTGACAATATACAACTGTTTTGAAAAATGACAAGATACAACCTTTTCCAAGACCTGGTCAAGACATCTACAAAAATTTCTAATGAAACCATGACAAAATAAAATATGACACAACTTCTGTATGAGGAGTAGATAACACGAAAGTTGATGATGCAGACTCGTCACTCAAAGCAAGGGAAATTCACTCAACCTGTCACATACCTACACCCAAAGAAGATGTAGCAAGAGTAGTATCAGTGCACCACATGTACTGGTAGGAATCATCGGCCGACTAAGATTAGATCACACAATACACATATTGAAATCAACGAGCAATAGATAATCTCAATAATATAACTTAATGGGGAACTATAATTCAAGTACTTGTTTCACACCACACCTTATACTTACTCCACTACAAGCCACAAGATTAGATTTAACCTTCTAAATTCTGATTTGACTTTAGCAGTGCTTTTACACCTTTCATTTTAATCGCAAGGTATCCCAAAGGCATACATTCTATCCCAAGCTCACATATAGCATTAGTCATTCATTAGTTATAAATCGATCACCATTACCCACATGTTCTCACCCACATCCAAAGTTCACCCAGAATCATCACGATTAGACAAATAACCTCATTTACAGACATATATAGTATAAATAGTCAAGGACATAACAGTCACCAACAAACATGTCAAGTATAATAGTCAACAAATAATCACCTCAAGCCAACCAACAAGGTCTATAATAAATCATATAAGTCAGCAAATGTCATTATAACAATTCATGTCCTCACACTCTCAACAATCATATCTCACAGGGATCTATGTCCACCTTACTTTCACAGATGTACTCCATATCCTTAGTTCCATCTCAATATGCCATTGCAACTTACAGTATCAAACTCAATGTAAAAGTAAATGTAAGTGTGTATATACATGTTAAAGGGACTTATTTCTGCCCAACTAGTGATGACCTGCAAGGGATGCACTAGGTTTTTATACTATACTAGATCGTGGTACCTGATCCATAATAATAATGCCAATATTAGTATCTGTATAGGCTCGTGGTACCCGCTCCATAATAATAAAGTCAGTATCAAAATCTGTACCGGCATGATTCCCGGCTCCTTAATCAATATGAACCTATGGCTCCAAGTCTCTATCTCTCAGAATTGAACACAATGCACTAATCATACGTACACTCATCATTACAAGTTATTTAATCAATTTAAATGTACACACCTTATTTATTCAAGCATTAACATGATTAAAATCATCAACTCAAATATGTCCAAAGACCAATCACAAGTTATTCAATTCAAAAACATACAAGCACTAAATTAAGTCCTAACTCCAATTATACCGTAACCTACAATCAACTCATTTTGATTAAATATCAATTTAGCCCAACAAGAGGCTTTAACTCCCATTATTAGGTGAGAAGGTCCATCAATCATATAATTATCACAAATCCTGGTTCCCACACCATTATCCATCTATCATTAATCTATTCACGCACCATATACAAGCAACTCTTAGCTCATTTACCTCTAATTATAATCGTATAAAGATGTTAATCTTATTGTCCTCTTAGCTCAACTCGCATTAGGAGGCCACTCTACACCACTACTCAAGAACACAAAATATTACCCATCAATTTATCACACCAACAAGAATTTACATAAGGAAGGTTATCACTTCATAATTCTCTTTCTAACCCAACAAGAAACAATCTCGATTTTTACAACTACCATAAGCGTGTCACCTATTCTCCATTATCCATCCTGACTAAGAGTTTCATCAACCAATCACAAATATAGGCATATCATTACACATATATTTTTATCCTCAAATATTCAAGTACAATCCATTCTGACTCCATGCCCGAAGGCCTAATCATGCAGTCTCCAACAATGTTTATAAATCAGTATGATAATAAATCAAAGTCTTACTACTTATTTAAAACCATAACCTACCTTGGTGCCGAGCTCTCTGCCATAAACTGCACGCAACCATGCTCCTTGCTCTAGTCAAGGAATCCTGAGGGAGAAGCCACAAGGAGAAGGGGGAAACCACTTCATTTTGAGAGCTTTCATCTCTAATTTCTTACTGTTCTAGGGTTAGAACAAACCTGGGATGCTTTTAGGAGAAGGTCTTCATTTTAGAAAAGAGCTGGGAGCTAAACAATTTACTCCCATCATTTTGCCTCGCAAGATTTAGTTCAGCGGAAACTTTCTCACTGCGGCGAGCTCTCTATTGCAAAACCAGGTCTTCTACAACAGACCTTCACTGATCAGTCCCACATCTTTGACTTTTTTTAGTCTGTGCCTTACTAAACCCAAAAATAATCATTGCCAAGAAATTTAATATCGTAAAAAAATTTAATCTTTCATTTTACCAAAGATTTTTAATAACAATGATATGCGTCGTTAATTAGATACCAATTTACCAATCGTTCATTCCCAAATAAACTCGGAAGGAGTAAGCAAAGGACCAAAAATTCAACGAGGTCACTTCCTTTGTGAATCCACCTAATCTGTTTAAAGCAATTATACTACTTGAATCACTTTACTTGAATCACTTTTTCCCACTGCCTCTTTATCGAGGCCTTTCAAAACAACGACAGTGGGCCAAAACATTACTCACAAATTAGATTACCTTATTCATGAACTTACTCGACTGGGAGAAGAAGCTACCTATGCAGGTCCTTACAAGAACTCATGATGCCTGGAAAAATAAAATCATACATTGGCATGGAAAATCAATGAATTGTGACATAGAATACCACTGAGCTGTTATGACGAGAGGAGTCTTGATACAACGAGCCCACTACAGCACAAAATAGACTACTACAGCAAGAATCGAGACAAATTAAGGGAAGAAAAAGGATTCATTTTCTCACTTTGAAAAAACCAACTTTCCACATTCACTTCGAAATTCCCTGTACCAAAATGCTCTCCTCATCGGTTTCTAAGATAAATCTCCTCCTATTACTTTACTTTATTGCACACTAGGTCTATACTGCATCATTTTATGTCTATTTTGCTTGATTTGAACCAAAAATTAAGGTTTCTGGTGTATGGATTAGTCTTGACTTTGTGGGAAAGAATTTTCAAAGCATGCCCCCTCAATTTACATTATTAACTTATTTACATCACCCTCTGTGGAAGTTCCACGAAGTTCATGGTTTGTTGAACTCAAAAATGAAATAGAATAGAAAAAAAGCTTTTCACAATTTTTCAAACACTTGGGGGATTGTTTTCGAGGCTTTAATCATCATAAAGATGAGATTTACGAGTTATGTAACAAACTAGGGTGTTCGATCTGTGAGAAAATATGATAAGACAGAGAATATTTGCAAAATCACCATTTTTAGGCATCGGGTTGGCTGGGGACGATGACCTTGCTGCAGCGAGAGTCGCCTTTGTTGTGGCAACTTTGCTGTAGTAGAAAGGTCTTGCTACAATGACTTTGCTATAGTGGAAAGGTGTCCGCTGCAGCAAAGGCGCCGAAGCAGAATACCGACAAAGAATTAAACTTTTTCAAAAGTGATCCGCTTATGTTCTTTTGCTTTTGATTCCTATTCCTTATTATAACTCCCGAGATATCAATTAACACCATTATTTTTCTTTTCACAGAGATCACTATTATAACCGTAGATGATAAAGGGGGTTACAAAAGGTTTGCAAGCTCCAAAAGTCAGAGGTGATATATTGAGAAGAGGTTCAGGGGGTTTACTCTAGAGTGGGGTTTCTTAGGTTTTACGCCGGTGAGGGGTTCTTTGAGGATCGAGATAGAGGAGGAGGTACCAAAATTCTACAACTGGTTGTGAGACATACGGTGGTTGATGTTGGTGGGTATACCTATAGATTCTAATGAGGGTTGGGTAAAGAAGTTTTATGCTTACCTCCTTACTATCAACTGGCACATCCAAAACCCTATCATATACATTCGAGGTGAGCATATAGAGATTTTAGCTACAGAGATAAACCAGGCCATAGGGTCACCAAATCCCCCATAGGCTGAATATGAGGCAAAGAAAAAGGCTAATGATGGGCAATGGTTGGTAAGCACACTCATGGTAGAGAATAGGAGGTCCTCAAACACTTGGGCTATCCATCACACGAGAATTACGAGCACCGACTTCACCGTGAATGCTTAGAGGTTCTTGAATTTAATTTTTAGGAGGGTCTGCCCTTTTGGGAATGTGATTAGTGTCACCCATGCCAGAGTGCTTATAGTTGCTTGCTTACTTGATAGGGTTCCAATAAATACAGGGGAGCGGATAGTGGAAGAGTAGAAGAGCTTTGCAGTGCAGAGTCCCAAGGATCTTCCCTTTACTTTCTTGATCACCAAGTTATGTCAGCAGGCAGAGGTGCCTAGTGAGATCGAGGATCAAATACTCACCCCTAATAAGTCCTTTGACCCATTGAGGGTGAAAGGTACCCTTGGACGTGGCAAAAAAGTGGAAGATGGGATCATAGGGAGGTAGTAGCAGCAGTCAAGGAAGCGATGGAGATGGGGCTGGTTCTACGCTGGTCACGATTACCATAGAGCAGCTAGGAGTGGACGTGGCTACCTTGAGGACGATGCTAGAGGGCTTGCCACAGCCTCTTCTAGAGATAGTGCCTCCTCCAGTGCAAGGATCATCGAGTGCTTCAGGTCCTTCAAACCCCTATGGTACCTTTGAGTCCTTTACACGGGCCCATATTGAGCTTCAGAGAGAGCTAGATATGGAGAAGAGGAAATGGCATGCACGGGACAAGATTTTGTGCAAATGTGGAAGAGAGTCAAGTCCCTTATCAGGAACATAACTCCAAACAAGAAGGTCCCTAAGGTGAGTCAGGGGGATGTGTAACACCTTGAAAATTCTAAGCTAAGATCCAGGCCAAAATCCTAAGTGTAAAGCTGTCAAATGATTGGCAGGTTCTATGAGCCAAGTCCACGAGCCATGGCCTGTACTAATGACAATCAGACTAAGGCCTGACTATTTTGTCCCAAGTCCACGAGATAAATCCATGAGCCATGGACTGCACTTATGAACTTAGACAAGAGGCCTGACAGGTTGTCTAAAAACCATGAGAGGGTTCCACGATCCATGGAACGGTCCACAGGTCATGGACCTCACTCATCAAAATCAAACTTGAGGACTGATAATCTGCCCTAGAAACCACAACCCCAGTTCATGATTCATGGTTCAATCCGCAGACCACAAACCATGGTTCATGTCTTCGGACCCCTGCTTTAGCAAAATTATTAACCTTTTAGACTCATCTCCCAGGAGTATTTTAATAATTTCCTACCCTTTAACTCCTATACTAAGTCATTTTAGGCCTATTTGGATGGGTTTTCTAAAGACCTAATCAAATTCCCCCCCATTCCCTCAATCAAAGATAGAAAAATAGAAAAGAAACACTTTTTTAAAGTTTCAAGACCTAGGGCTTCTTCTCCAAGTCTCCACCTTCAAGTTCTATCTATAAAATCTTCAAGTTTAGGTATGTGGGTATTTTGTAAGGGTTCCCTTTCACCCTTATGCCCGAAACCTCAAGTTTTACTTTGATTTCATGAACTTATGAAGCTAGAGTTCTTACCAAATTATGCAACTTTCCTGTCAATTCGATTTCCTTATATTGTAATATGATTTCTATTCCTACTTACATGATTTTCTATAGGTTTTTACAAGTATTTCCTAATCCCATGATTTGAATGATAAAGATAGCATAAATTAACATTATTCTACAAAAAAAATGGCATGTTCAGATAACATGACCTCAAGTATTCATTAGAAAAGCATGCCTAGTTCCTCAAGTTATGGAATTTAGCAAGAACATGTATTCAAACTAGTATTATGCTATACTTTTAAGAAATATGTTTTTATGTTATGTATGAGCTCTATGGTATTATTTTGGGAGTAGTATTTAGCACCAAGTAGAGGAAAGTTCTAGACCACCCAAGTCCAGAACTACGTGGCCAACATAGCTTAAGAGGGTCCTCATTAGTTGAGAGCATCTCCTCTAGTCCAATGGGCTCATAATAGTGGTTCCACTCTAAATATGGTTTTATGCCCCAACAAGTTATAGGACAGCTCTGTCAACTAGAGTTCAGAAGTTAGATTCCATGTAGCTCACACAGTCTATGTTGGTTATGAGAAACTCTCCACTAAAATAGTTTCAAGTTTGATAATTGTACATGATTCTTAGCTTTTAAATTCATATTTACTACTTTATGATTTATAGTTATACATCATGTTTTAAGCTTATGATTTTACTTTGAGTCATTTTACTAGAACATTCACTACTATAACATGATTTCAATTTTAAGCATGCTTTTAAGTATATTTTTTATGACATATGCATATATCATATATTCAGTATATTGCATAGTACTGACTACATACCTCTTTATGCTGCATCTTATCATGATGTAGATTTAGACGCTCGTTCTCAGACTCGTGGCTAGATACAGTAGGACTTCCAGTCAGATTGGTGAGTCCTCATTATTCGAGGACTTCTTATAAACTTTTAGTTATTTCAATGATTTTCTTTCATTACTTAGAGCTAGCTGGGAGATCTTGTCCCAACAACTCATCTTATCAGTTATTAGAGGCTTTTCAGACATAGTCAGACAGTTAGTATTCTTTGATTCAGATTGTTATTCTCAGACTCATTTAGTATACATATTTAGTTGCTTATTACTTTATTTCTGCTTCCGCTCTAAGTGTTTATGTTATGTTTAAGGTCATGCTAATGCAATGGTTAGCTTGGGTCCACTTGTGGTCCTAGGTCTCATGTTACATCCAAGGTGTAGGCTCGAAGTGTGACAAACTTGGTATCAGAGCATGAGAATTAAGGGTCCTAGGATTTCTAAAAGTCGCGTTAAGTAGAGTCTTTTTCATGGGTGTGAAGCGCGACACACTTATAAGGGGAGGCTACGAGATGTTCTAGGAAAACTCTACTTCTTTCATGATTCAATATTGTGTGATAGATTTTACCTCTATTCCCCTTTTCTAATCCATTCTTTATGCGTTTCAAATAACGCCTCTACACAGAAACAATGCTCGTAATGCTAACCCTTCAGTTCCAGACCACGAGGTCACAAATGCCGAATTCAGAAATGCCATCCAGATGTTAGAATAAGCTATGACTACCCAGGCTATTCAGCAGGCACCTGTTCCTTCTAATCCAAATGGTGGATCTGTTACTGCTAGAGTTAGGGATTTCATATGTACAAATCCGTTGGAGTTCTTGAGGTTAAAGGTTGGTAAGGACCCGCAAAACTTCATTGATGAGGCAAAAAATATTCTTGAGATGATGCAATGTAACACCCCAAAAATTCTAAGCTAAGAACCAAACCAGAAAAATCCTAAGTGTGAAACTATCAGAACTCAGACAGGGTCCATGAACCAAGTCCATGAGCTATGGATTGGATCGTAAGATGTGGATTAGCCTCGTGAACCCAGTCCTGCAGACCCATCCTTTGGTCTGAAACCACGACAGGAATTCATGGATTATGGATCAGACCACGGACCGTGGTCTCCCTTTGTGTAAGTCAGACCTAAGGGTGAACAATTCTCCAAGAACCACGGGAGGCTTCCATGAGCCATGGAATGGTTCACGAGCTATGAAATCACCTATGGAAATCAGACCTGCTGGGTCACATAAACTCTAAAAATCATGAACCATGTCCACTACCGGTTCGTGCCCGTGGAACCTATGTCGAGTTTTCAGCAAAATTTTCATTTAAAGTTTCACTGCAGTATTTTTGTAATTTTCCACTCCTTTAACTCCTATATTAGGTCATTTTAGGCCAATTTAGAGAGGTTAAACTCTAACTAAGCTATATTTTCATTCATTCTCACGATCAAAGTTTCAAAAGCAAGCAAAAGAAACTCTTCTCTCAAGCTTCAAGGCCTAGGTTCCTTTTCCAAGTATCCATCTTTAAGTTTTTTCTAAGGAGTCTTCTAAGTTTAGGTATGTGGGTATTTAATGGGTATTCAATGAGGATTTCCTTTCACCCTTATACCTAAAACCTCAAGTCTTACTTTGATTTTATGAAATCTATGAAACAAGGGTTCTTACCCAAATTATGAAATTTTTATGAATTCACTTTATTTACATCTATACATGATTTTTAATTTTAAATATATGATTTAGCATGAGTCTTTACAAGAATTTCTTAAACCCATGATTTGAGAATGAACTTAGCATAATTTGACATCATTATGTATTTTCAAGCAAAATTGGTATGTTCAGATAACATGACCCCTAATATTTATGAAAATAGCATACCTAGTTCCTCAATTTATAAAATTTAGCAAGGATACATTTTTGAACTAGTGACATGCTATACCTTCAAGAATTATGTTTTCATGAACAGTATGACATCTAGATATGTCACATATTATGTATGAGCTATATATTAAGATTTGAGAGTAGTATTTAGCACCGAGTTGACTAGAGTTTCAGATAACCCAAGTCTAGAACTATGTTGCTAGTGTAGGATTTATTCGCCCAATGGGCTCATGATAGTGATTCCACTCTAAACATGGTCTAGTACCTCAGGAAGGTACAAGACAACTCTACCAACTAGGGTACAAAAGTTAGATTTCATGTAGTTCACATGGTCTATGTCAGTTGTAAGAAACTCCTTTCAGAAATGTTTTCAAGTATGATATTTTACTTATGACTTCTAGTTTTCAAGTTCAGATATGCTATTTTATGAGTTACAACTACGACTCATGTTTTTAGTTTATGATATTACTTTGAGTCATTGCATTACAGTATTACTATGATTACATGCTTTTGATTTTAAATATATTTTCAAGTATGTTTTACTACGATTCATGCATATCTCACATACTTAGTATATTTCATAGTACTGATTGCATACTTCTTGTACTGTATATTGTCATGATATAGATTCAGGCGCTTGCTCTCATACTCGTGGCTAGACCCAGCAAGATTTCTAGTCAGAGTTGGTGAGTCCTCATCATTCGAGGGCTAGTTATGAGTTTTTTTTAGTTTTATGCCTTTCTTTTAGTACTTAGAGTTAGCTAGGGATCTTGTCCCAACAACTCACCTTATCAATTTATAGAGGATTTTCAGACATAATTAGACAATGTATTCAGATTAGTTTCTCTCCGACTCTTTTGTTATATAGATTTGATGCTCCCTATTTTAGTTAAGCTTTCGTTCAGTATGTTTGTCATACTAAGGCCAATGGTTAGCTTGGGATCACTTGTGGTCTCAGGTCCCGTGTTACATCTAGGGGGTAGCTTTAGGGTGTGACAATCTTAGTATTAAAGCATCAGGTTCAAAAGAGTCCTAGGATGTCTAAAAACCATATTAAGTAGGGTCTTTTTCATGGGTATGAAGCGTGCGATACTTATGAGAGGGAGGCTACAAGATGGTTTAGGAAAAACTCCACTTCTTTCATGTTCTTTATTATGCGATAGAGTTTAACTCTAATTCTTCTTTCTAATTCATTCTGTATGCATTTCAGATCATGCCTCCTCACAGAGCTGATGCTCGTAATGATAACCCTCCAGTCTAGGACCATGAAGTTACGAATGTTGAGTTCAAGAATGCCACTCAAATGTTGGCACAAGCTATGACTGCTCAGGCAAATCAACAAGCACCCGTTCCTTCTAACCCAAATGGTGGGACAATTACTGTAGAGTCATAGACTTCATCCGTATGAAACCACTAGTGTTTTTGAGGTCTAAGGTTGGTAAGGACCTACATAATTTCATTGATGAGGTGAAGAAGATTCTGAAGGTAATGTAGGTGAACAATATTGATAGTGTTGAGCAAGCCTTTTATTAGCTTAAGCATGTGGCTCACATTTGGTACACTCAGCAGAAGGAAGGTAGGGGCAGAAATACAGCTCTTGTGACTTAGGAGTGCTTCATTCAGGCTTTTCTGGATAAGTTCTTCCTAAGGGAGTTAGGAGAGGCTAAGGCTGAAGAGTTCATGAATTTGAGGCAAAGATCGATGCCAATTCAAGAGTATGGACTGAAGTTTACTCAGCTCTCCAGGTATCCTTTTGCTATGGTGTCCGAGCCGAGGGCCTAAATGAGTAAGTTTGACTTAGGGAGAAAAAATGTTGGACGGCTATGTTATTCGGGGATATGGACATCTTCAGGCTTATGACTCATGCTCAGCAGATTGAGGTAAACTAAAGGACCGGGCAAGGGAGAACAAGAGGACTAGAACACAGGATTTGGGATTTAGTCATCAACGGTCCAGAGGTGGAGACTAGTCTTTGTTTCAGAAGAGGTCATCAAGCCTAGTGCCATAATTAGCTAGTGCTCCTTACCCAACACCCATGCCTAGGAATGATCAGACAGCTAGGGAGATAGGCTCTTATTCTTAGGGAAATATTGTGAAAGGGACTTCCTACCCTGTTTGCAACAAGTGTGCTAAGAATCACCCCGAGGAGTGTTGCAATGACTCAGGTAGATGTTTTGGATGCAGATAGATATGTCATAAAATTAAGGATTGCCTCTCGGCCAGACAGAACAATGGAGGTGGCAAGGCTCAGGGTACTACTTCAGCAGCTCCAGTAGGTCACCCAACTCAGTAGGGTGCCATTTCTGGCACAGGTGGTGGTCACCGCCAGAATCATCTTTATGCTATGTCATCTCGCCAGGACCAGGAGGACTCACCTAATGTAGCCATTGGCATATTATGAGTCTTTTTTATTGATGTTTATGCTTTGCTAGACCCAGGGACTTTGTTGTCTTTTGTGACCCTATATGTTGCTTGCAAGTTTGGAGTCAGTCATGAACAACTCTTAGAACTCTTATATATCTCTACTCCAGTTGGTGAGTCAGTCCCAGCTAAGAGGATATACAAAAATTGCCCAGTTTTAGTCCTCTATAGAGTCATCTCAGTAGACTTAGTGGAGTTAGACATGACAGATTTTGACATCATTCTTGGCATGTATTGGCTACATGCCTGTTATGCCTCATTCGACTACAGAACCAGAGTCATAAGCTTTTAGTTTCATAATGAACCTGTCTTAGAGTGGCAGGGTAGTCCTCTATCATCAAAGGGTATCTTTATATCTTATCTCAAAGCTAGGAAAATAATCTCTAAAGGGTACATCTATCATATAGTTTAGGTTATGGATTCTGAATCTGAAACCCCACCTCTCCATTCAGTTTCTATAGTAAATGAATTCGCAGAAATGTTTCTAAAGGATCTACCCGGAGTCCCCCTTGAGCAAGAGATTGACTTTGGGATAGACCTTCTTCCAGATATGCAACCCATATTTATTCCTTCTTATAGAATGGCTCCAATAGAGCTTAAGGAATTGAAAGATCAATTGAAAGAACTTTTAGGCAAAGGTTTTATCAGATGCAACATCTCTCTATAGGTTGCTCCAGTTATCTTTATGCATAAGAAAGATGGTTCCCTCAGAATGTGCATCGGCTACCATAAGTTAAACAAGGTCACCAATAAGAATAAGTATCACATCCCTAGAATTGATGACTTGTTCGACCAGCTTCAGGGTGCCATTTATTTCTCCAAAATTGACCTAAAATCCAGTTATCATCAGCAAAGAGTTAGAGAATGTGATATTCCAAAGACAACCTCCAGAGCTCGAAATAGTCACTATGAATTTATGGTTGTCTTTTGGACTAACGGATACTCCTGCAGCTTTTATGGACCTGATGAATAGGGTATTCAAGTAGTACTTAGATATGTTCATCATTGTCTTTATAGATGATATTATTATCTACTCTCGGAGTGAGAAGGAGCATGGAAACCATTTGAGGATTGTGCTGTAAACTCTCAAAGGTCGCCAGTTATTTGCCAAGTTCAGAAAGTGTGAAAATCTGGTAACAGTCAGTGTCATATCCGATAGGACATAAAATTGGGACTCTAAAAAATAATATTATATATAGAGAGAGAGTCGTCACCTAATTTTAGGATAATTAGGAAACCTTATTAATAATTGAACAAATTTTAGTCTACGAAACCAGTTAGATTCTAGGTAAGGGTTCAAGTTATTCTGAAGGGAAGGGGTTAGGCATCCTTCAGAATCCATAACGGTGGTTCCCGGCTGAACTCATTTTTTCAATTGAGGAGATAAAACAAATGCCTTGATTCTTTCGAGTTAGAAAAAAAGACTCTCCAAAACTCTAAGAATTCAAGGACAAATTTGTACGAAACGACTTAATATTTTCCTATCGTTAGCTAAAATGAATAAATACAATAAAGAATTAAACAACATCTTTGAATTTTTATTCGAATATGTTCTTCGAAAAGCATTTTCGTGTACTTGTAAACGCACTTAGTCAAAGTGTCAGTAATGAACGTAAAATAATTAAAAAAACTAAATAAATAATAACTAAAAATAAACCCGTCTTATATACATTAGAGGTCTTGGAAATTGACAGAAATTTCTTCATCGACCAATTAAATTGATATTCGATATAAAATAATCAAACTCAAAATAACATTCGTCTTTTATTATGGAAGGACTCAAAAATTCGACGATTTTTTTTATCATTGGCCAATTAAATTCAAACAGCAAACAATATCAAGACAGTAGCAACAAATCAAGGTAAGAAAAATAATATCAACAACAAACAAACAAGTAAAGATGACGATGGAGCACAGAAACAAAAATAACAATAAATAAAATAATATTATCATTATAACATCCATAAGTGGAGCAAGAAGAATAAAACAATAGAAGAATATATAAACCCGTCTTATATACATTAAAGGTCTTGGAAATTGACAGAAATTTCTTCATCGGCCAATTAAATTGATATTCGATATAAAATAATCAAACTCAAAATAACATTCGTCTTTTATTATGGAAGGACTCAAAAATCCGACGATTTTTTTTTATCATTGGCCAATTAAATTCAAACAGCAAATAATATCAAGACAGTAGCAACAAATCAAGGTAAGAAAAATAATATCAACAACAAACAAACAAGTAAAGATGACTATGGAGCACATGAACAAAAATAACAATAAATAAAATAATATTATCATTATAACATCCATAAGTGGAGCAAGAAGAATAAAACAATAGAAGAATATATAAAACAATAGGAAAGTTGCTGGAAATATCAAAATGACCGCATCTGTTAGTCTAATCAAAACACAAGAAAATTTCAAATAGCAACAACACCCAACAATTAACACAAGACAAAATGAAGCGACCACAGGTCAGGACCTGAAAACAACAATAGAATAAAGCAAACAGAGAAAAATAAATTCACCAAAAAGTCACCGGATACTTCAATAACAGCGATAAACGATGGAGAAGAAACGGAGGTGGAGGCTGTTGGCCGGATCTGCATCGAATTCTGGGTGGTTCATCGAAGCTATACTGACACACCTGCAAAACCAAGAAAATTGAAAGGGGAAGAGGAAAACGGAGCTGTTGTGGTTGTTGTTTGACTGGTTTATTCATGGTGTCGCTGGAGTGGCATCGTGGGAGATAGAGGAGAGGTGTTGGGAGGCGGTGTGGATTGGCGAAGGAGAAGAAACATAGGGTGGGGGAGAAGAGTAGAGGTGGCTGTTTGTTTAATGGAGCTCGGAGCTCGAAGCTCCATCGTGGACCGACGATAGCGGAACAGTAAAGGGAAAAACAATGGGGTTTTTGTGGTGCCTTTGTGGTGGGTCTGGTTTTCATTGGTTCTTTGGAGATGGCGGTTTCCGGCCAGATCCGATAGCAAGGTAAGGGGGACGGTTTAGCGGCCTGGATGAGGGTCGTTGGACGGAGAAAGAGAAAAATGGGGTTGTTTGGGTGGTCATTTTGCGACTGGTTGTTCGGACGGAGGAGGGACATTGGTGTTTGTGGAGCTGGTTCTGATTTCACCGGAGTTAAATGGAGGTTCTCGGATTCAGGCGGGGTGGTGGCCAGAAAAAAAGAAGAGGAAGGCAGTTGATATTTGTTTCAATGCAGTTCATATTTCCTTTGAAACTTTTTGTGACTTTTGGAAATTTTCACCACCGAAGAGTGTTTTGAGTGTATGAGACACTTTATAGAAAATTTTAAAATTCTAAACTATCTACGTGGCAAAATAAAATCATTGGCTATCAATATCGCGTATTCAAAATAATGGTTTACCTAAAATTATGTGCTATTTATTTATTTGTGTAAAAAATATCTCCTCCGACTTATATATTAACAGACTGTGTTAAAAATAATAAAAAATATATTTAATAATATTTAAAAAATGTGATTTGAACAAAGACAACTATGATTTAAATAAAACAAAATAATATTTATTTACATGCAAATAATTGCAATAAAAATTAACGATAATTAAAATTATTTAAAATAACAAAAAATAGATAAAATCTCAATATTTTCAAAAAAATGAGAATAATTATCAATAAATTATATCAACATTGAAAAATATGAGAAAAATTATATTCTGTGCAATTTAATGAGCAAAAGGTTTAAAAATATTAATTTGAAAAATATCAGGCCAAAATTGGGTGTCAACAACTGCCCCTCTTCGTTCAGAGATGATGAAAAAATCTTTGAATGAAAACGTTGACGTGTAACCAATTTTGGCTCGACAAAGAAAAAGAATGACATATGCACATAATGATGCCAGACTTTGATAAAGAGCTTTGAAAATACTCTTCGTCTGCCGGCGAGGTTGAATTAATTTTTAAAGAAAGAGATAAACGAGGAAAAAATGTTCTAGGATAAAAAATAATCACGTACCTTTGACATTGTTTTCCAAAATCATCCAGTGTCAAATTGTGAAACGTTGGGGATACAAAGTTGTGTACCTGTCTCGTTGTAAGGCGAATGATCCAACTTGTCTCGTTTAAAGGCGGACAAACCCAATCTTGTTCTTTGAACGATCAACAATCCATTTTTGTCTCATTGAAAGGCGGACAACCCAATCTCGAACTTTGAACGACAAATAACTCATTTTGTCTCATTGAAAGGCGGACAATCCAACTTGAATTTGATATGTCACTTTGAATAAGGTGACAACTCAACATCTCTCATTGAAAGACGGACGATCCAACTTGAATTTGATATATCACTTTGAACAAGGTGACAACCTAACATGTCTCATTGAAAGACGGACAATCCAACTTGAATTTGATATGTCACTTTGAATGAGGTGACAACCCAACGTGTCTCATTAAAAGGTGGACGACCCAACTTGAATTTGATATGTCACTTTGAACGAGGTGACAACCCAACATGTCTCATTGTAAGGCAGACGACCCAACTTGAATTTGATATGTCACTTTGATCAAGGGAACAACCCAACGTGTCTCATTGAAAGACGGACGAGCCAACTTGAATTTGATATGTCACTTTGAACGAGGTGACAACTCAACGTGTCTCATTGAAAGGCGGACGACCCAACTTAAATTTGATATATCACTTTGAATAAGGTGACAACCCAACGTGTCTCATTGAAAGGCAAACGATCCAACTTGAATTTGATATGTCACTTTGAACGAGGTGAGAACCCAACGTGTGTCATTGAAAGGGGGATGACCCAACTTGAATTTGATATGTCACTTTGAACGAGGTGACAACCCAATGTGTCTCATTGAAAGGCGGACGACCCAACTTGAATTTTATATGTCACTTTGAATGAGGTGACAAGCTAACGTGTCTCATTGAAATGCGGATGATCTAACTTGAATTTGATATGTCACTTTGAACGAGGTGACAATCCAAAGTGTCTCATTGAAAGGCGGATGACCCAACTTGAATTTGATATGTCACCTTGAACGAGGTGAGAATCCAACGTGTCTCATTGAAAGGCGGACGACCCAACTTGAATTTGATATATCACTTTGAACGAGGTGACAACCCAACGTATCTCATTGAAAGGCGGACGATCCTACTTGAATTTGATATGTCACTTTGAACGAGGTGACAAACCAACGTGTCTCATTGAAAGACGGATGACCCAACTTGAATTTGATATGTCACTTTGAACGAGGTGACAACCCAACATGTCTCATTGAAAGTCAGACGACCCAACTTGAATTTCATATATCACTTTGAACGAGGTGACAAACCAACGTGTCTCATTGAAAGGCGAATGATCCAACTTGAATTTGATATGTCACTTTGAATGAGGTGACAACCCAACGTGTCTCATTGAAAGGCGGATGACCCAACTTGAATTTGATATGTCACTTTGAACGAGGTGACAACTCAACGTGTCTCACTGAAAGGCGGACTACCCAACTTGAATTTGATATGTCACTTTGAACAAGATGACAACCCAATGTGTCTCATTAAAAGGCGGATGACCCAACTTGAATTTGATGTCACTTTGAACGAGGTGACAACCCAATATATCTCATTGAAAAATGGATGACCTATCTTAAATTTGATATGTCACTTTGATTGAGGTGACAACCCAACATATCATAATCATCTGCACAAAAATTATTTGTAGCAAATACAATATGTCACAATTAACGATCTAACATAACACATCACAAATATAGAAGTGATGATCCAACTTAAAAATTTGTCATTTTAAATGGGATGAGAAACCAATTTTAAAAAATGTGTCATTTTGAATGGGATGACAACCCAATTTTAAAAAATGTGTCATTTTGAATGGGATGACAACCCAATTTAAAAAATGTGTCATTTTGAATGGTATGGTAACCCAATTTTAAAAAATGTGTCATTTTGAATGGGATGACAATCCAATTTTAAAAAATGTGTCAATTTGACAAGATAACAACTCAACATGTCATTTTGACAAGTTGACAACAACTTTAGCAAAAAAAATGCACTTGACAGGTATTTAGAAAAGTAGGTGCTTGCCCCAATTTTATTTTGAACAATGAAGCATGTGAAGAGAGAATCAAGTGTTGACTGCAGTTGGCACCAACATTTAGCATTGAGTAAAAAATTTCTCATTTGCTTCTCCCTTAACAGAGATTGGCTTCGAGATAATTCCTATAGCTTCAAGTGGTACCTCAAACATACCTAAGTATCAACAAGATTTGTTCGTCTTGCTTCAAACAAAGGTTTTGAACTATACCTATCCTCATGTTTCAAGTGCCCTTACCACAAGAATGTCCTCATTTGCATATATTTGCAAAAAATTAATTTGAGGACATTTGCACAGTACACTCATACTCAAAAAATATCCAACGCATGCAATTATGATTTCATATGCTTGGCCTTCATATAAGTCTCCACTAATTTGAGAACATTTGAAATGAGATCATGTAGGGCTTGTAATCGGCTTGTAATATAGGCTTAGGGATGGGTAGGATATTCATTTGGGATGAAAGTGACTTAATCCCTCCTTGAGCGTTGCATTGGATTTGTGCTTTTGTTGCGCTTTTGGCCCTTGAACTTCTTCGTTGTCCCTTTCTTTTGTTTTGACTTCTTTTGAATCTTTGCTTATCGGAGTCTTCTCTCCTTTTTCTGATGTCTTTTTTTTTCTAAATTTTCCATTATTGTTGGAGTGTTTTTCTTAGTTGTTTCTCCTTGTCTTGACCTTGTGGAGAGTTTTTGACGCTTTTTTTTGAAGTCATTTTGTATCCTTGACTTTCAGGGATGCAACATCTTTTGCTTTTGACAACTTCAAACTTGAATCTCCTTCTCTAATTTACACATCTTCAATGCGCTTAAGGAGGTCGGGCCACGAGGGGATAGTGCATGTAAGTACTCAAAAGGGTATAGGCTAAGATGCGATTGTCCAAAGAAGAGGCTACAAGCTCAAAGGGGACATGCTAGGATTAATGTCATTTGGTAGGCTTGAAAGGCACAAACGGGTCAAAGACGGCCTACGGTCATTTTTCAAACCAAATATTACTCAGGATTTCACCTCAACAAATATTCAAGCCAAGTTCTAGATCAACAATGCAATACAATTGAATTTAATCTAAAAGCTCACCATACAATGCACATGAAACAATGAGGTTGGTTTTATTCTTATCTTGAATGTATGCAAGAGAATATTCTCAAGCGTCATTAAGATACGACTAAGGGGTACCAAAAGAATCTATGATTCACTACAAAGTCAACAATCTCAATTATATCAATTATTTTATACATTTCTAACTGTGTTGGCACTAACCAAGTCAAAGATGTGATTCTTACAAGAAAACTTTATTTTTTGAATAAAGAATACCAAACCCAAAAGGGTTGCCTACGTATCTCACCCCGAGAAATGAGAATCAGGTGTGCGTAGTTCATGCAGATATGTCATAAAATGTATAATCTTTGAAAGAATGTCACATATATGTACAAAAAATGAATGAAAATAGGATAGTCATAAAAAGAATAGAGGAGTAGCACAACTCAATCAAAAGCTCTTCTGATTTGTCTGTTTGACGCTTCATGGAGTTCAACATCAGATGTTGCTCTCTCTGCTGTTCTGGTGGACTTTTTGAGGACCTTCCTCAAAATTTTGCCCCAGTTTTGACTTCAATAACTCTGTGTATTCAATCTTGTAGCAAATTTAATCTCCTATAGAAATTTTGAGACCTTCTCAAAAATTCTGCCCCAGTTTCTATTGCAAATAATTTGAAAGCTTACAGGGAATATGACCAAGCCTGTAAGGCGCTTACGTATCCTGTTGAGCCAAGAATCAGGTCAAACGTAGTTCCAACCTTTGGAATAAATAAATTATATTTACAGAAAAATATGTACACAAAATCAAATAAGTATGGACAAAATAAATTAGGTAGCATTTAGCACATAAACAATGCATAACGCGTCCTAGTATACATGTGACCTTTTAAGCCAAAGGTGAGCCTAACGATTGAAGAATGTGTATGTCATTTGTGAAACACTCCATTGCTCCAATAAATTAAATGGGGATACAAAATGTGAGAGGGATGTACAAATAAATATCAATCCCACAAAGGGGTACAGCCTAAACCAAACCACCTTGGAGGTTCTCCAATCTTGAATCTCTGGACATCTCTGAACGACTTTCGAATGAAAATCTTCTTTTTATTACAATAACAAATTTTCAAACTCGAGGGACAATGGTTCGTAAAACTCGACATGCACATTTTTCAAGTCCAAACAAATAGTTGGATGATTGTCATTTTAGGCCGTGGGCCTATTTGGACACAAGGTGATCTCACTAATGGACTCAATACGGCTTGAGTATCGAGTCAACTTAGGTCAATACTTAATTAAAGGACTTGACTTCGCTCTACGCTAGGTATACTAGAGTTGATTTATTGAAAATGACTGGAAACTCGGGCGGACAACCATGGGCTAAAACAACAAGTGACCATTAACCGACCGCGGGTCAACTACTTCACTCGTTTGTTTTGAGAAAGTGTGTTTTCTTAGTGAAGGACGACTGCGAAGACTCGCATAATCACCCTTTTTCCTAATGCAAACTATTTACCATTTGGCGAAATTCATGCCATGAATGCAACAACTTACATGTAATGAAACAAATAATGAATGAAAAATTAAGTAAACTAAAGAATATACAATTTACAAATAACCAACAAAACATACAAGGTGCAAATAAAGAATTAATTAAACAATGAGCAAAAAATTATAAAAAGGTAAAAACTCCTTAATTAAAAAAACGAATCCATAATGGCTAGAACCTTTTAATCCCCAGCAAAGTCTCCATTCTGTTATATCTGATCAGACACAACTTCGAGACTCAATAAAAAATAATTAAATAATTAATTTAAAAAATAATTTAAGAGAGAAAGAGAGAGTCGCCACCTAATTTTAGGATAATTAGAAAATCTTTCAATAATTAAACAAATTTTGTCTATGAAATCAGTTAGATTCTAGGTAAGGGTTCAAGTTATTCGAAAGGGAAGGGGTTAGGCATCCTTTAGAATCCACAACGGTGGTTCCCGGTTGAACTCATTTTTTCAATTGAGGAGATAAAATAAATGCCTTAATTCTTCCGAGTTAGAGAAAGACTCTCCAAAACTCTAAGAATTCAAGGACAAATTTTTATGAAATGGCCTAATATTTGCCCATCGTTAGCTAAAATGAATAAATACAATAAAATAATTTCACAAAATCTTCGAATTTTAATTCGAATGTCTTCTTCGGATAGTAACTCCATGTACCTGTAAACACACTTAGTAAAAGTGTTAGTATTGAACAAATATTTATCAAAATGAATCAATAAAATAATAAATGAAAAAATAAAACCCGTCTTATATACATTGGAGGCCTTGGAAATCGATAGAAATTTCTTCATCAGCCAACTAAATTGATATTCAATATAGAATAATCGAACTCAAAATAACATCCATCTTTTATTATGGGGAGGTCTCAAAAATTCGACGGAAAGATTCTTTCATTAGCCAATTAAATTAACATTTGATATAAAATAATTGAACTCAAAATAACATTCGTGTTTTATTATGGGGAGACCTCAAAAATTCGATGGAAAGATTTTAACGTTGACAAATTAAATTGACATTATGTTAATTCTATAAAAGAAAATGCAAGAAAAATATTAAAGGGCCAAACATTCTGAAGTAAGCAGCAGGTAGCAACAATAACATAATTCACTGGAGTTTGTGAATCACACCCAAAATATTGGATTAGTCACCGGAGCAAAATTCAAACAATCATAAAACTAGTCTAGAAATCATAAGTAAACATATCTACTCTCATAACCATAAAAATAAAGATTTCAACAAAGAGTTTAGAATAAATGAAACAGTAGAAAAATGAAGTACCAATAATGGAGTTTGCTGGAGTTTCTAGTACTCCAGTCAGATTCGACCACCGCCGGAGTTATGACAGCGGTGACGGGCTCGTTAGAGGTTGTTGAAGATCTGCCTGAGCTGGTGGATACTGTTCGTTGCTTCTTGTGCCTGGTTGTGCTCCATTGTGGAGCTGTTCGTTGGAGGTTTATTGGTTTTGGAGTGAGGAGATATGGGTGGAGGAGAAGGGAGAGAAAGTATGTGGTGGTGTTGGTGGTTTTTATTGCTTTTGTTTGCTCGGAGAAGAGGGGGTGTTGTGGTTGCGAGTTTGGTGGAGAACGATGGTGGTTTGTGGTGGAGCTATTTGGGTGGTGTATTAAAGTTTGTGTTGTTCGCTGGAATAGTAGAGATGAGGCGGTGGTGAAAGCTGGTCGTCGGCAGTGACGAGGAAAAGAAAGGATAATGGTGGAGGTGGCTGGTTCTGTTCGTGGTTGTTGGGTTGTTGTTTGATTGTTGAGACATCGATGAGGAAGAGAGACTGAGGGAGGTGAAGGGAGAGATCTAGGTGGTGTTCCGGTGGTGGTGGGTCACCAAAACAAATAGAGGAAAGGGGGAGGAGGGTTGTCGGCTGTTTTGGGTAAAGAAAGGGAGAGTATTCTTTAATATTTTTCCCCAATTTGGAAATTTCTACCACCAAGGAGTGGGTAGTGTGTATGAGACACTTTATATAAAACTTTAAAACCCTAAACTATCTAGGTGGCAAAATAAAACCATGGGCTATCAAAACCGTGTGCTCAAAACCATGTGCTCTCCTCTGACTTTCATGTATTAATGTACTGTGCTAAAAATAATAAAAAATATATCCAATGACATGTAAAAAAATGTGATTGAATAAAAAATGACTGATGATTTGATAAACATGAAATAATATTTGTTTATTATGCAAATAATTGTGATAAAAAATAATGATAATTAAAATCAACTAAAATAATTAAAATTTGATAAAAATCTCAATATTTACAAAAATAAAGATTACTATCAACAAATTGTATCCACAATAAAAAAGTATGAGAAAATTGTCTTCTGTGCAATTTAACAAAATAAAATATTTTAAAAATATTAATTTAAAAAATATCAGGCCAAAATTGAGTGTCAACAGTCAATTGCTTTTCTGGGTCATGTAGTGTCTAAGGAAGGCATTCGAGTGGATTCGCAATAGAGGCAGTAAAGAACTAGACTAGTCCCACTTCTCAAATAGATATTAGAAGCTTTTTGGGTTTGGCTGGGTACTACAGAAGATTTGTTGAGGAATTTGCATCGGTAGCTGCCCCATTGACCAAATTGACTCAGAAAAAGCTAAAGTTTCAGTGGTCCGGTGAGTGTGAAAAGAACTTTCAAGAATTGAAGACTAAGTTGACCAGAACTTAAGTTTTGGCTCTACCAGAGGGTTTAGATGGCTTTGTTGTGTATTGTGATGCATCTAGAGTTGGCTTAGGTTGTATTCTGATGCAGCCTAACAAGGTTATTTCCTATTCTTCCAGACAACTTAAGTTTCATGAGAAGAACTACCCAACTCATGATCTTGAGTTAGCAACAGTGGTTTTTGGTTTGAAAATTAGACGGCACTACTTGTATAGTGTTCATATGGATGTGTTTACTGGTCATAAGAGCCTCTAATATGTGTTCACTTAGAAGGAATTGGATCTTCGTCAGAGAAGGTGGATTGAGCTCCCAAAGAACTACGACATGAGTGTGCTTTACCATTCGGGTAAGGCTAATGTAGTGGCTGACGCACTTAGCAGGTTGTCCATGGGTAGTGTCTCACAGGTTGAAAAAGGAAAGAAAGAATTAGCTAAGGATGTTCATTGGCTTTCTCGTTTAAGGGTTTGCCTTACAGACTTAGCGGATGGTGGTGTTATTCTAATGACTTGTTCTATTGTTATTAAAAGACATCTCATTACAGGTAAGGGTTACGAGGACTTTTGAAAATACAATCTCGAATTAATATAGGGTGACTTAATGAAAATTTTGAAATTTGAAATTTTGGGTTGGGCTAACGTCATCCTGCTATAGTGAGATTTTTTCTGCTATAGCATCATCACCATAGCATTTGGCAGGTTGCTATAGTAGGGTGATGGGACCAGAAACCAAAGAGCGACTTTTTATATTCTCAATTCTCCTCTTCAGTTGTAAAAAGGACGAGGTTTTCTCTAAAACTCTCGTAGGGTTACCTCATGGCCTGGGTATAATGGAGAGGAGGAATTTTGCATTAATAGGGTAAAACCCATGGCCTTCACAGAGCCAAAGTTTGCGTCTATACCTCGGTAGCAGCTGCTTAGAATCCAAGTAGGCTAGGTTTTGCTGAGTAGTTTAGACTTGGGTTGAAAAATATAAACGTAACATAGACTAACAGGAGATTGCATGTTTAGGCCTTCAAGCATGGTGTTTGGGTGGGTAAAATGTATGAAAACCCATTAAATTGGGTGGGGAATTGCTATTGGAAGTCTTTATAATTATGTGTTACCCTATGATTGTTCACCCTTGGATAATTGGCTAATGGGACAAGGGCTTGAACTTAGGAATGACTTGAATGTAGGGTTGATAGATAATAGCAGAATCCTCGAACTTAGTTTAAATAGTAAGGAGACGGGATCAATGAATGGAATTATGTTGTTAAATTAAAGTTTAGATTCTATTGGGCTGAATGTGCACCCCTAAAATGAGTATTTGAATCAAAGAAATATGGCTTGATATACTTACTTGATTTAGCCAAGGGTTGATCTTTGGACATGCTATAATTGATGAACTCAATTAATCATATCTGCTTGTGATTTAGTGTGTTAAAGAATGATTGTTGTTTATATAAAATGAACAACTCAAGTTGACCAATGTTTGGTGGTTATTTATTGTTGTAAATACAGGCTTAAGGAAGGTAATTATAATGACCGGGTCCGTTGTTATGGGTAAACCATTCGTGCCAATCTTTAGAGTTAGAAGCTAGTCTCGGCCGGTTTTGGAGTGAGGTATGGTCTAGGGCGATTCGGGTAAGGATTGGGTTAAGTGTTTTAATTTGAGCTAGTTTTCCAATTAGCTAAGACATAAAAGAGTCCGGGGGACTTTTTGGAATTGAATTCGGGTGAGTAGAACTCCCGGTATCGAGGTTGATGTGAAGGGGTTGTTTCAATTCATCGGGAAAATAAGTGTGTTGTAAAATAGGGTAATTTAAAGGACTTTACAACTTTATGTCCCATGTCAACCACCGTAGCGGGCCATAGCGACCTTCACCATAGCAAAGAAAATACCGCTACAGCGGAAGTCAACGTCGATCATCCTCTGCCATAGCGGTCGACTCTGTTATGGCGGTACCACTGTAGCAGAGCGGATCACTATAGCGGAGCATGATGAGATTTAATGCAGAAACTTCTCCAAAACAGTCAGTTTTCAACCAACACATTTTGGGAGAAGAAGAGGGCAATTTTGGCCGATTTCCATCAGTTTTACACCATTTTTCATCCTAAAGGTAAGGTTTCTACTCCCCAACCTCTGTACTATCTTTCCTACGCTTTAGAATTGCTAGGAGTAGACTTGGAGAAATGTCTGGAATGACCTAGAATGGTAGAATCTGGGGAAAAAGAGGGATTCTAGGGTGCTAGAGTTCTTGGGTCTTGATTATTGATGATGGGTGATGATCACTTAGCCATAATTCTCTAAAGGTATCCGTAAAAATGATGAATTTAGATGAATTAATGGTAGGAAACCTCAGGAAAGGGGTGGAATGATCATGATTTGGCCTGGGGATTGGGATTTTGCATAATCCGGGTAATTTAGGCCAGTTAATTGACTATAGTTCTTACATATTTGTTTCTAGGCCAAGAACAAGAAAGGGATTACTCAGGATTTCACCTCAACAAACATTCAAGCCAAGTTCTAGATCAACAATGCAATACAATTGAATTTAATCTAAAAGCTCACCATACAATGCACATGAAACAATGAGGTTGGTTTTATTCTTATCTTCAATGTTTGCAAGAGAATATTCTCAAGTGTCATAAAGATAAGACTAAGAGGTACCAAAAGAATCTATGATTCACTACAAAGTCAACAATCTCAATTATATCAATTATTTTATACATTTATAACCGTGTTGGCACTAACCAATTCAAAGATGTGATTCTTAAAAGAAAACTTTATTTTTTGAATAAAGAATACCAAACCCAAAAGGGCTGCCTACGTATCTCACCCCGAGGAATGAGAATCAGGTGTACGTAGTTCATGCAGATATGTCATAAAATGTATCATCCTTGAAAGAATGTCACATATATGTACAAAAAATGAATGAAAATAGGATAGTCATAAAAAAATAGAGGAGTAGCACAACTCTATCAAAAGCTCTTCTGATTTGTCTGTTTGACGCTTCACGGAATTCAACATCAGATGTTGCTCTCTCTGCTGTTCTGGTGGAATTTTTGAGGACCTTCCTCAAAAATTTTGCCCCAGGTTCGACTTCAATAACTCTGTGTATTCAATCTTGTAGCAAATGTAATCTCCTATAGAAATTTTGAGACCTTCTCAAAAATTCTGCCCCAGTTTCTATTGCAAATAATTATAAAGCTTACGGGGAATATGACCAAGCCTGTAAGGCGCCTACGTATCCCGTTGAGCCAAGAATCAGGTCAAATGTAGTTCCAACCTTTGGAATAAATAAATTATATTTACAGAAAAATATGTACACAAAATCAAATAAGTATGGACAAAACAAATTAGGTAGCATTTAGCACATAAACAATGCATAACGCGTCCTAGTATACATGTGACCTTTTAAGCCAAAGGTGAGCCTAACGATTGAAGAATGTGTATGTCATTTGTTAAACGCTCCATTGCTCCAATAAATTAAATGGGAATACAAAATGTGAGAGGGATGTACAAATAAATATCAATCCCACAAAGGGGTACAACCTAAACTAAGCCACCTTGGAGATTCTCAAATCTTGAATCTCTTGACATCTCTGAACGACTTTCGAATGAAAATCTTCTTTTGATTACAATAACAAATTTTCAAACTCGAGGGACAATAGTTCGTACAACTCGACATGCACATTTTTCAAGTCCAAACAAATAGTTGGATGATTGTCCTTTTAGGTTGTGGGCCTATTTGGATACAAGGTGGTCTCACTAATGGACTCAATACCGCTTGAGTATCGAGTCAACTTAGGTAAATGCCTAATTAAAGGACTTGACTTCGCTCTACGCTAGGTATACTAGAGTTGGTTTATTGAATATGGCTGAGAACTCAGGCGGACAACCATGGGCTAAAACAACAAGTGACCATTAACCGACAGCGGGTCAACTACTTCACTCATCTGTTTTGAGAAAGTGTGTTTTTTTAGTGAAGGACGACTGCGAAGGCTCGCATAATCACCCTTTTTCCTAATGCAAACTATTTACCATTTGGAAAAATTCATGCCATGAATGCAACAACTTACATGTAATGAAACAAATAATGAATGAAAAATTAAGTAAACTAAAGAATATACAATTTACAAATAACCAACAAAATATACAAGGTGCAACTAAAGAATTAATTAAACAATGAGCAAAAAATTATAAAAAGGTAAAAACTCCTCAATTAAAAAAATGAATTCATAATGGCTAGAACCTTTTAATCCCCAGCAGAGTCTCCATTCTGTTATATCCGATCGGAAATAACTTCGAGACTCAATAAAAAATAATTAAATAATTAATTTAAAAAATAATTTAAGAGAGAAAGAGAGAGTCGCCACCTAATTTTAGGATAATTAGAATTTTTTTTAATAATTAAACAAATTTTGTCTACGAAATCAGTTAGATTCTAGGTAAGGGTTCAAGTTATTACAAAGGGAAGGGGTTAGGCATCCTTTAGAATCCATAACGGTGGTTCCGGTTGAACTCATTTTTTCAATTGAGGAGATAAAATAAATACCTTGATTCTTTCGAGTTAGGAAAAAAGACTCTCCAAAACTCTAAGAATTCAAGGGCAATTTTTTATGAAATGACCTAATATTTTCCCATCGTTAGCTAAAATGAATAAATACAATAAAATAATTTCACAAAATCTTTGAATTTTAATTCGAGTGTCTTCTTCGGATAGTAACTCCATGTACCTGTAAACACACTTAGTAAAAGTGTTAGTATTGAACGAGTATTTATCAAAATGAATCAATAAAATAATAAATGAAAAAATAAAACCTGTCTTATATACATTGGAGGCCTTGGAAATCAACGGAAATTTCTTCATCGGCCAACTAAATTGATATTCAATATAGAATAATCGAACTCAAAATAACATCCGTCTTTTATTATGGGGAGGTCTCAAAAATCCGACGGAGAGATTCTTTCATTAGTCAATTAAATTAAAATTTGATATAAAATAATTGAACTCAAATAACATTAGTCTTTTATTATGGGGAGACCTCAAAAATCCGATGGAAAGATTTTAACATTGGCCAATTAAATTGACATTATGTTAATTCTATAAAAGAAAATGCAAGAAAAACATTAAAGGGCCAAACATTCTGAAATAAGCAGCAGGTAGCAACAATAACATAATTCACTGGAGTTTGTGAATCACACCCAAAATATTGGATTAGTCACCGGAGCAAAATTCAAACAATCATAAAACTAGTCTAGAAATCATAAGTAAACATATCTACTCTCATAACCATAACAATAAAGATTTCAACAAAGAGTTTAGAATAAATGAAACAGTAGAAAAATGAAGTACCAATAATGGAGTTTGCTGGAGTTTCTAGTACTCCAGTCAGATTCGACCACCGTCGGAGTTATGACAGCGGTGACGGGCTCGTCGGAGGTTGTTGAAGATCTGCCTGAGCTGGTGCCTACTGTTCGTTGCTTCTTGTGCCTGGTTGTGCTCCATTGTGGAGCTGTTCGTTGGAGGTTTATTGGTTTTGGAGTGAGGAGATATGGGTGGAGGAGAAGGGAGAGAAAGTATGTGGTGGTGTTGGTGGTTTTTATTGCTTTTGTTTGCTCGGAGAAGAGGGGGTGTTGTGGTTGCGAGTTTGGTGGAGAACGATGGTGGTTTGTGGTGGAGCTATTTGGGTGGTGTGTTGATGTTTGAGTTGTTCGCTGGAATAGTAGAGATGAGGCGGTGGTGAAAGCTGGTCGTCGGTAGTGACGAGGAAAAGAAAGGACAGTGGAGGAGGTGGCTGGTTCTGTTCGTGGTTGTTGGGTTGTTGTTTGATCGCCGAGACAACGATGAGGAAGAGAGACTGAGGGAGGTGAAGGGAGAGATCTAGGTGGTGTTCCGGTGGTGGTGGGTCACCAAAAAAAATGGAGGAAAGGGGGAGGAGGGTTGTCAACTGTTTTGGGTAAAGAAAGGGAGAGTATTCTTTAAGATTTTTCCCCAATTTGGAAATTTCTACCACCAAGGAGTGTGTAGTGTGTATGAGACACTTTATAGAAAACTTTAAAACCCTAAACCATCTAAGTGGCAAAATAAAACCATGGGCTATCAAAACCGTGTGCTCAAAACCATGTGCTCTCCTCTGACTTTCATGAATTAATGTACTGTGCTAAAAATAATATAAAATATATCCAATGACATGTAAAAAAATGTGATTGAATAAAAAATGACTGATGATTTGATAAAAATGAAATAATATTTGTTTATTATGCAAATAATTGTGATAAAAAATAATGATAATTAAAATTAACTAAAACAATTAAAATTTGATAAAAATCTCAATATTTACAAAAATGAAGATAACTATCAACAATAAAAAAGTATGAGAAAATTATCTTCTATGCAAATTAATAAAATAAAATATTTTAAAAATATTAATTTAAAAAATGTCAGGCCAAAATTGGGTGTCAACAGTCAGTTGCTTTTCTGGGTCATGTAGTGTCTAAGGAAGGCATTCGAGTGGATTCGCAATAGAGGCAGTAAAGAACTAGACTAGTCCCACTTCTCAAATAGACATTAGAAGCTTTTTGGGTTTGGCTGGGTACTACAGAAGATTTTTTGAGGAGTTTTCTTCCGTAGCTGCCCCATTGACCAAATTGACTCAGAAAAAGCTAAGGTTTCAGTGGTTCGGTGAGTGTGAAAAGAACTTTCAGAAATTGAAGACTAAGTTGACCACAACTTAAGTTTTGGCTCTACCAGAGGGTTTAGATGGCTTTGTTGTGTATTGTGATGCATCTAGAGTTGGCTTAGGTTGTATTCTGATGCAGTCTGACAAGGTTATTGCCTATTATTCCGGACAACTTAAGATTCATGAGAAGAACTACCCGACTCATGATCTTGAGTTAGCAACAGTGGTTTTTTGGTTTGAAAATTAGAAGACACTACTTGTATAGTGTTCATATGGATGTGTTTACTGATCATAAGAGCCTCCAATATGTGTTCACTTAGAAGAAATTGGATCTTCGTCAGAGAAGGTGGCTTGATCTCCTAAAGAACTATGACATGAGTGTGCTTTACCATCCGGTTAAGGCTAATGTAGTGGCTGACGCATTTAGCAGGTTGTCCATGGGTAGTGTCTCACAAGTTGAAGAAGGAAAGAAAGAATTAGCTAAGGATGTTCATAGGCTTGCTCGTTTAAGGGTTTGCCTTACAGACTTAGCGGATGGTGGTGTTATTCTAATGACTTGTTCTATTGTTATTAAAAGAAATCTCGTTACATGTAAGGATTACGAGGACTTTTGAAAATACAATCTCGAATTAATATAGGGTGACTTAATGAAAATTTTGAAATTTGAAAATTTGGGTTGCGCTAACATCATCCCTCTATAGCAGGAATTTTTCTGCTATAGCATCATCACCATAGCATCTGGAAGGTTGTTATAGTAGGGTGATGGGACCAGAAACCAAAGAGCGACTTTTTATATTCTCAATTCTCCTCTTCAGTTGTAAAAAGGACGAGGTTTTCTCTAAAACTCTCATAGGGTTACCTCATGGCCTGGGAACAATGGAGAGGAGGAATTTTGCATTAATAGGGTAAAACCCATGATGTTTATGCTAATTTTACGCTAGGATTTGCCTTCACAGAGCCAAAGTTTGCCTCTAGACCTTTGTAGCAGCTGCTTAGAATCCAAGTAGGCTAGGTTTTACTTAGTAGTTTAGACTTGGGTTGAAAAATATAAACATAACGTAGACTATCAAGAGATTGCATGTTTAGGCCTTCATGCATGGTGTTTGGGTGGGTAAAATGTATGAAAACCCATTAAATTGGGTGGGGAATTACTGTTGGAAGTCTTTCTAATTATGTGTTACCCTATGACTGTTCACCCTTGGATAATTAGCTAATGGGACAAGGGCTTGAACTTAGGAATGACTTGAATATAGGGTTGCTAGATAATAGCAGAATCCTCGGTCTTAGTTTAAATAGTAAGGAGACGGGATCAATGAATGGAATTATGTTGTTAAATTAAAGTTTATATTCTATTGGGTTGAATGTGCACCCCTTAAATGAGTATTTGAATCAAAGAAATATGGCTTGATATGCTTATTTTATTTAGCAAAGGGTTGATCTTTGGACATGCTGTAATTGATGAACTCAATTAATCATATCTGCTTGTGATTTAGTATGTTAAAGAATGATTGTTGTTTTTATAAAATGAATAACTCAAGTTGACCAAGTTTTTGGTGGTTATTTATTGTTGTAAATACAGGCTTAAGGAAGGTAATTGTAACGATCGGGTCCGTTGTTATGGGTAAACCATTCGTGCCAATTTTTAGAGTTAGAAAGCTTTCGAGTTTGGGAGTTGAAATTCTGGGCTAGGCTAGTCTTGGCCAGTTTTGGAGCGAGGTATGGTCTAGGGAGATTCGGGTAATTATTAGATTAAGTGTTTTAATTTGAGCTAATTCTCTATTTAGCTAAGACATAAAGAAGTCCGGGGGACTTTTTGGAATTGAATTCGGGTGAGTAGAACTCCCGGTATCGAGGTTGACTTGAAGGGGTTGTTCCAAGACATCGGAAAAATAAGTGTGTTGTAAAATGGGGAAATTTAAGGGAGTTTACAACTTTATGTCCCATTTCAACCACCATAGAGGTTGACACACTGCCATAGCGACCTTCGCTGTAGCGGAGAAAATACCGCTACAGCGGAAGCAACGTCGATCAACCTCTGCCATAGCGGTTGACTCTGCTATGGCAGTAACACTATAGCAGAGCGGACTGCTATAGCGGAGCATGATGAGATTTAATGCAGAAACTTCTCCAAAATAGTCAGTTTTCAACAAACACATTTTGGGAGAAGAAGAGGGCAATTTTGGCCGATTTCCATCAGTTTTACGCCATTTTTCATCCTAAAGGTAACGTTTCTACTCCCCAACCTCCGTACTATCTTTCCTACACTTTAGAATTGCTAGGGGTAGACTTGGAGAAAGGATTGGAATGGCCTAGGATGGTAGAATCCAGGGAAAAAGAGGGATTCTAGGGTGCTAGAGTTCTTGGGTCTTGATTATTGATGATGGGTGATGATCACTTAGCCATAATTCTCTAAAGGTATCCGTAAAATGATGAATTTAGGTGAATTAATGGTAGGAAACCTCAGGAAAGGGGTGGAATGATCATGATTTTGCCTAGGGATTGGGATTCTGCATAATCCGGGTAATTTAGGCCAGTTAATTGACTATAGTTCTTGAATATTTGTTTTTAGGCCAAGAACAAGCAAGGATCCTGAAAGGGGAAAACTCCGGTTCAATAGAGCTTGGAATATTTTGAGGTAGGTGATGGTTATTGATTCCTATATACATTGTATGTTTGTGTACTTTTGTCTAAGTGTTGTATAAGTTGCATGCTTAGGGAATGATTTAGGAATGTCTAAGGGTCCTGTTATCAGTCTTGTGAAATGAACTAGGTGTTATTGCTGATTTGGAACTGGCTGATGATCCTACCAGTACACGGTGGTTGTGTACTGATTCTGCACTTGCATTTCTTTTGGTGAGTACAAACAATCTTCCACCGGCTGATACACAACCTTATTTGTAATCCCAACGCTTCTAGATATCAAAGGTGAGCTATTTTGGTCGAGCTACCTTGGTCTCTTTCATTTTCAGTTATAGCCCACTTGTTTCAGGCTTAGACTCTTGCTTATTTTGGGATTGCATCCCCGCATTTTAGATTTTAGTAGTGTTTTTGCATGATGACTTTTAGGTTCTAGGGAGGGATTTTCGCAGGTTTATTTATATTAGTATTGTTTTGGTTGATTATTGCTAGTTTTATTTATTGAACACTAGTTTTGAGCTGTTAGAACGGTTAAATTCTGGGTCGTTGATGGTTCGCTTACCCAAGGGTTGGGTGGGTGCCACTCGTGGTGGTCTGGGTCATGACAAAGAAGGTATCAGAGCCCTAGGTTCGTTGATCTTGTCATACCAAAAGAGGTCTAGTAGAGTCTTGCAGAATGGTGCAGAGACGTCCGTACTTTTCTTCGGGAGGCTATAGGACTTTAGGAAAACTATCTCTTCTTTCTTCCTTCATGCTATAACTTGATTCTAATTGATATTTGGCGATATAAATTGGTGTCTGACTCATTTACTCTTCTGTCCGAGGATGGTAAACACATGGACCAACGGAGTAAGAAAAACAGTCCCAGCCGCGGGTCCGGTGGTCAGAGGCAGAGGCAGAGGTAGGGGCAGAGGTCGGGGTAGAGCGACACCCGCCGGAGGTGGAGCTCAAGCGGCGGCAGAAGAGCGAGAAGGAACCCCTCCCCCACCTTAGGAACAGGTTGTCAAAGAAGTGGAAGTTACTGTTGAGGATGGAGGGGCACAAGATGAGGCAGCACCGACTGGAGGTGTGGGCCTTCCCCCTATGACACCCGAAGTGTTTCAGCAGGTTTGGAACTTCCTGAGTGGTTTAGTTGGTACCGGAGCCACTCCCGCAGGTGTTGCGGATCAGACTCTGGGAACTTAACCAGCAGTTACTACAGCTCCTAGGATAGATGCAGCTTCAGGCACTGGTGACTTCTTCAGGCCAATGCTAGGCCCGGTAATGACAGTGAATGAACATGAGATGTTGACTAAGTTCCTCAAACTGAAACCTTCTCCATTTCAGGGTACTGATAAGGAAGATACTTATAAGTTCATTTTGGATTGATATGAAAGGTTACACAAGCTGGGTATCGTGCGACAACATGAGGTTGAGTTCGTCACATTTCAGATGTAGGGTGATGCTAAACAATGGTGGAGGTCTCAGGTGGAATGCCGACCATCGACCTTGCCTTCACTGACTTGGGAGGAGTTTCATGCTCTCTTCTTGGAGAAGTATGTACCACGTACTTTGAGGGATATGAAAAAGGATGAGTTCTTGAATCTGGAACAAGGTAGCATGTCGGTCTCTGCTTATGAGGCAAAGTTTCATGCCTTGTCTCATTTTGCTGCGCAATTGTAAGGGTCTGAGGAGGAGAGGATCCGACTGTTTGTGAAGGGATTTAACACTAATTTGCAAGTATTATCTATGTACATGACTTCAGCAGGTAAGGGCTTTAATAAGGTAACAAATTTTGTTAAGAAGTTAGAAGGGTTCAAGCAAATAGGGCAGGCTAAAGTGTTAGCCAAGAAGCCCCGGAATGATGGAAACTTCAAGGGCTCGTACTCCAGGGGCCATAATCAGCAGGTATACTCAACCCGTCCTATTTAGTTAGCTCTGCCAGCTGCTACAGGTAGTCGTCCAGGAGCTAATCAGCAGTTTTCAGCTCCTAGAGGCCATGGAGCTTCTTACACATCTGCCAACAGGCCTACACTTGATCGTGGTTATTTCCATTCTGGTGATCTGGGACACTTTAAGAGGGAGTTCCCTCACAGGCAGACTGGTAATTAGGTTCAGCACCAATCTAAGGCCATGGTCCCGAAAGGTAGAGGTGGTTATGCTAGAGGTCATCCATAGGGTGGGCGAGGTAAATTTTAGGTAGGCCGAGGAGACAGAGGGAACAACGGCGCTGATAAGTTGGTACTCTACCTAGTTATTTAGCTTATAATCTTATGCTTTTGCTAGTATAGAGAGGATAAATAGTGCATTTGACATGGATTTCTTCTATTTTACAGGTTTCTGTGTTTTAGAAGTATTCAGGAAAGATTCAAATGAAAACAAGTCAAAATGGAGCAAAAAGGGACTGCTGACCACTGACACAAAGTTGCTCATCGCGATCGTGAGAGTGAGGTCACACGATCACGATGTATACGGAAGATATAAAGCCAAGCGACCATGACGTGAAGTCATGTGACCGCATGGAGAAGGATCATAGAACCTCGCGATCACGAGGAACATGCACACGACCGCGAAGAAGGCATCGTCAGCTGTAGGACAGAATTGGAAATTCCCAATTTTGGAAACCCTAATCCACATAAAACTCTTCTCAGCTGATTGGGAATGTATCTTTGGCTATTCTCACAACTTTTGGCAAGCTTGGAGAGCAAGTTCATCAACTAACACCATAGGAGTGAAGATTTGGATGTTCTTTATTGTAAAATCTTTAGTTTCCATTCTTCAACTCTTCTTCTTAATTGCTATTTTATTGGTGTAATTGTTGAATTGAGATTTGGATTTTGTGTTAGAGATAATACTTATTTTGGGTTTTTAAATTCTAAATCTTGTGCTTTCTCTTGATTTATCATTTAGGTCTATTGAATCCTCCATGCTTGAATTCATAGTTAATGATTCCAAACATTGACTTAGCTTACTAATTTGGGTTTTTGCTTGAGAGAGGATTTCCCTAAATTTGGGAAGGTTTATTAGTGGGGATTCGGGGTTTCCGCTCTAGATCAAAGCTAGAGATAGTTTGGTTGCCAAAAACTCCCATCTAAGAATTGGGGCTAGAAATAGCCCAATTTACCCAAGTTGATTTGGTTGGTTTATTGCTCACTCGTGGTGGTTTGAGAGAACAAACGAGATATGTGTTTGATTAGTCGAAAGATGGTCAGACATCCTTCTAACCAAGACTACCTAAGTGTTAAATTGGGTGTACATCTTGTGAATCGAATTCCCATTCCAAATTCTCTCTTGTTGTCCTTGCTTGTTCAAAGCAAGGACAACTATTTATCAATCTATCTTTTATTTAATTTTCTTTAATCTTTAGTTGTAGTTTGTAAACACCCCTTTTATATATCTTTTCCCCTCTTCGTTAATTGAACTTTAATAAGTTTCTTGGATTCTTGATTAGCTAGATCGCGACTACATTGTTCTCTGTGAGTACGACCCCGATATTCATTGGGAATATAAATGTGTTTTGCTCTGACGATCGCAATCACCTCCATTGGAGAGTGTATTTGAGCATTATCAAAAATGGTGCCGTTGTCGGGGAACAATTTGGTGTATTGAGTTAGTTTAGAATTTGAGTTTGCTTACTCTAGTTCAATTTTGTGAATAGTTCTTTTTATCTTGTTTATTTTTATTGTGTTGAATGATTCCATGGCATATTTGAATGCTAGTAATGTTGATGGTTGCATCCCAGTTTATATTCCCGACTATTGTGTTTATTGTGGAGGACCCCACCTTGGGCGAAGGAATAGAATTGGCCCTAGGAGATGGAGGTATTTCCCTACTCACTCCTATGATGGGCGCAATTGCTATTTGTGTGGTGGTCATGACGAACATTGGAGCGAATGCCCTAATAATGATCGTCTTCCTCCCCCCTCTTGTGCTAACAATATTGCTAGTGGTGCTTGTAACCTTAATAGAAACCATGACTTAGCAAGCGAAGAAGGCATATGTGTCAAGCTCCAAACCCTCTTGGCTTCGCTAGAAACCCAAGAGGAGAGTGTGCAATCCATAAAGCAAGGTTTTGTGGATGCAAGGGCCAAAGAAGAGTAAGACACAAGGGATGATCATGAATTGAAGGTGGTGTGGCAACAAACTACCCCATATGTGATTTATGATGTCACGGTATCTCAAAGTGAGGATGTTATGAATGAGGCCAGCTTGAAAGTGGAGACGCCCAAATCCCACTTCAACCATTGCTCGACCTTAAGTTTGATTAAATGGATGAAAGTCGAAGTAATCAAGCTTTTGGAAGACCTTGGAAGGACGGTGGATGAACGTCTATCTGATTTTGAGTTTGTCATGGAAAGAAGGCAAAGCGTCCTTCCTCACTTGAAGGCTAAAAAGTGCAAAATACGAAATCAAGAGAATGGCCTTCTCATGCTCAAGCCTTCATCCCGGTATTGTCACCAGAAATTTAATTCAAGTTTTGGTCGATGGTTTAAATCCTCCAAATAGAGATCGAAATGATGAGGTAACTTGCGTCGCGCCACGACATTAAATTGTGCGCTTGATGGGAGGCAACCCATTATTTTTATGCTTTACTTCACTTTTTGTTTCTTTTTGATGTGTTTTTAGGTGCCCAAGGGAATGAGAAGAGGAACCAAGTGTTGAGAAGCACCAAAAATACCTTTGAAAAACATGCTTTTTTCACTTGGAAGAGTGCCCATCGCACATGCCATCGCATAAGCAACCAGTGAATTGAGCAAAAATCTTGGCTTATATGAAATTAGTGCTGTTCGCACCTGGCATCGCATGTCAAAGCAGTGCACTATGCCAAAATTTAGAAAACTCAGTTGATGCTAAGGCATCGTGATCGCGATCCCTAACCCTTGCGATCACGATGAAGAAAAAATCTCACTTACTCTTCACGACCGCGTGAAACCTTCTCGATCACGTGAAGTCATGTGATTTTGACTCATTGCGATCGCGTGAAAAGTCCACGTGATCGTGAGATAACAAACAATCCCAGGTAATAAAAGCTCAAACAAGCTACTTCAAAAACAAAAACTGCTTTGAAACTTGGTTCTTTTTTCTCCTAAAGGCAAGAATAATACACTCCATCAACTTCAATTCCATAAACATCTTTGCAACTCCTCAGGTATGATATCCATTTTCTCTTCTTCAATCTACCCTCATTGTGCTAGAGTAAGTGCTTTAAACACCCAAGTGGGTGTCAATATTTGCTTTATAAAATATGTGTGAATTGGGTGTTGTGGTATAAAATTTCGGGTGAAATCCTGTTGGGCATTAAAAATATTTTGGTTTGCTGATTTTTGGTATAAAATGTGACTTCCATATGGTGTAAAAATGGTGTGCAAAAGGGTGGAAAGCACCTTCTCGACGAAATGTCTGAAAGAATTTTTCTGGGCAAGAAGATGACCATCGTGATCGCGATGCCCAAATACCACGATCGCGATGACCAACTTCCATGAGCTTCGCTATCGTGATGCCCCATTCCGCGATCGCGATGCTTTAATTTTCTAAAAAAATAATTTTTTCTTCGCAATCACGATTGAAAGGTTTGCGATCGCGATGACTAGTTTTCATAGTCCCAAAAATAACAACTCTGCCCAGCTATGCCCGAGATCGTTCTGGCTCATTTCTTTGGCCTAATCATATCCCAATACATTGCTTTACATTCCTATATCATTGTTTGACCATTTTGTTCCTTTTGTAGGTACTTTAAGCTTGAATATGGCCGAAATTGAACATGAAGATGCCAACCAAGTGGCCAACGAAGAGTACTTTGACCAAGAAACCTTCATCTCCCTCAAGTGCTCCCAACTATATGACTGTCTTTTGACAAAGCCAATCACGAGGGAGCGAGGTATTATGTTGGACGGATTGGAGGAGAGATGTGCTGACTTCCACGAAAAGTTGGTTACTAGTGGGTGGTTGTGTTTCACTACCGAGCCTATCAAGGCAAACTTTGTCGTAGTCTGTGAATTTTATGCTAATGCGGCTGAGATAGACTTCGCCAATGACTTTGTTGTGATGGTTCGGGGAAAGTTGGTCCATTTTGATCCGGAGTTGATCAATGGATACTACCACCTCCCAAATGTTAATAATTCCACATACAAAGCCTGAGCTATAGAAATGGGGACCAATTGGTTTGTGGAGCACTTACATAATGGTATGGTCCTGCAATGGATAGCGTTGAATACGAGGATTGAGTCCTCCGAGTTTAACCTTGAAGCCCGCACTTGGCTTTTGATCATTTGTGCCCGAGTTATGCCTTCCAAGAATGAATCCAATGTGACCATCGATAAAGCAAGGGTCATTTGTGCTATAATGGAGGGTCTTCCGGTGAATGTAGGGCAACTGATCATGCAAGAAATTTAACAAGTGGTCCTTGATGGTAGCAAAAGTTTGCTCATCCCTTCATTGATCACTCACTTTTGCTATGAAGCCAGGGTTGCAAAGAGGGATGGTGAAAATGAGAGAAATCCTAAAAAATTGATTCACCCTCTAAAGAAGAGAGGAGACGTGCAAGCATCAAAGATGAGGAAGATAGACATGGATTCACCATTATTTAGTCTATTTCTTGAGTCCAGTGAGGCACATAAGTCAGCCTCTATTGTGGAGGCTATTGGTCCCCTCAGGATTGAACCTCCGACACTCTGCCATATCTCCAGCCAAGTCTATGACATCGATGCCCATCTTCACCAGATTGAAGCAGGCTTATGTTCGAGTTCGGGAGAGAGTTCCACCACATCAGAATCCGAGACATCATCCTCCACTACTCCTAGTGGCTCTACACTAGATAGTGTAGCAAGCCAGTAACAACACATCAAAAAGAGGTTGGCTAAGGTAAAAAGGCGACAGAAAAAGCAGAGGGACCATGATAAGAAGCAAAGCAAGTTCATCACGAAGATGATGAGAACTTTGAGGAAGTTATATGGGTCTGAGGTTGAGGATGATACTAATGTGAGAGATTGGGTCCTTTCTGTACCTAGCAATTCTGGTTCTGAGTGATACACCCTTCAGGGAGCCCCCTCAAACTCTTCTTTTATTTTGTTGCAGTGAGGGCACTGCACGTTGTTAGTTGGGGGTGGCTGACACTCTATCTAGCCTATTGTTTATTTTGGATATTGCGCCCTTGTCGGGCTTGTTTTTATTGTTGGATATTGATGTGCCCTTGTCGGTCTTATTTTTATTACGTTTGCCTTCGTCGAGTTTGTTTGTTGATATAGATGGAGTTGATGGTTTAGGCTGTTAGTTTCTTTTCTTGTAGCTTCTTTGTTTTTCCTTTTATAGTAGGTGTGTTGGATGTTTTGGGGCCAGGGGAAGTCTGAGTACCCGTTAGGCTAGATAGAACTTTTCTGAGCTAGGGAATACTTGTATCGCACATGTCAACGTGCAAACTGTATGAGCTTCGCACATACCTACTGACTGACCTGTGCATTGCACGTGCGACCTGCACTTTGACTTGTGCGAATTGCACGTGCTCGAAGATTGTGATGATTGTGTTGATCCACCTTATGTAGCCGTAACGATTTAGATAGATGAATTGGCCCAATGGTAGACTGAGTGACATCATTCTTAAGGGCAAATCGTCATCTTTTGAAGTTTCGGTTGCAATTGACTCATTTGGTACTAATGAAGTAGTGTTGCATGCTAAGTGAAATAGGCATACCCTTCCAAAAATTTTGTGAAAAGTGCTTGGCGAAGAATGATGTTGTGACAACCCCTTTTATCTTTTTGTGACTCTTAGCTCATTAGCGGTGATAATATAGAATTGCTCCTCTTTGTTCTTGTTTAGGAAGTTAAAATCGATCCTTCTTGAATAATTTGCATGCCATGTGTGGTGAGGTTTAGTTGAATAACTCTCGTGCTTGCTTGTGTTAACTAGAACTTTCCCGGTTAGTCTTTAATGCTAGTCTTGACTACTCTTGGTGTGAGAAATGATCTTAGGCCTTCTTTGTGATTATTGAAGCCTACTTAGCCTTAAAATCCACCGTTGCACTTAAATTGAATCATTAGTCACCCCTCTTGAGCCTAATACCTTTTCTTTGGCAACCTCGTTACAAGCCTTGAACCATTTGCTAATGAATCCCTCTCTTGAACCCGTCCCTCCTTGAACTCTACAAGTGTGAAATTGAGGCTAAAAGCCTAAGTTTGGGGGATAGATAAAGGTACATTGGAGGAGTGCTAAATGAGATTATCTTGGTTTGTTGCATAAAAAAAATTTGCCAAAAAGAAGAAGGATGTTTGAAAAGAAAAGCAAAGAGGAAAGGAAAGAAAGAAAATCCACCAAGGAGAAGAAAATGATAAGAATTGGGGCTTCAAATGAAAAGAAGTGAAATGGTGCCTCATGTTGAATGAAAATGAAAGGAATGGCCTTGGTTTCAAATTGAAAAAGTTGTGTAGAGTTCGAGAAAGATGTAGTCACTTAAATCCAAATGCGTATCCTGCCCGTCCACGAACCTATATTATACGCTTAGAAAATCGCTTTGAGATCTCCAACCGAGTGTTATTGAGCTAGTGGAAAATGAAAATAAGGGAAACCTATGGTTGATACTTGTTAGCACTTGAACTTCCTTGTGAGTGTGAGTGTTTATATTTGTCCCTTGTGATTGTCTTTGTACATAATGTGTTTTTGGGACTTTCGTTCTTGTGAGGGCATGCAAATTAGGATAGTTGGTGACATTGATAAACTCCAAAAAATGAACCAAATGAGCATGTTTTGGTAAGCTAGTGGTTTGAGTCACATCTTGAGAATTGGTTGTCGTCACTTGCTTATTCTCATAGTTCTATTGCATCCTTGAATTATGTTTTGAATAGATGGAAATGCTTAGATTAAGTTATCGTGTGATTGACTAATCATTAGTACCAACCGAAGTCATGCTTGGTGTTTAAAATGGGTTTCCTTGGCTTGTAGTATTGTCATTGCACTCGTTTGTGTTCCTCTTGAAATGGAATTTTTAGTTGCTTGAGGACAAGCAATAGTTAAAGTTTGGGGGTTTGATAAGTTGGTACTCTACCTACTTATTTAGCTTTTAATCTTATGATTTTGCTAGTCTAGAGAGAATAAATAGTGCATTTGACATGGATTTCTTCTATTTTACAGGTTTCTGTGTTTTAGAAGTGTTCGGGAAAGATTCGAATGAAAACAAGTCAAAATGGAGTAAAAAGGGACTGCTGATTACTGGCACAAAGTTGCGCATCCCAATCGCGAGAGTGAGGTCACGCGATCGTGATGTATACGGAAGAGATAAATCCACGCGACCACGACATGAAGTCATACAACCGCGTGGAGAAGGATCATAGAACCTCGCAATCGCGAGGAACATGCACGCGACCGCAAAGAAGGCATTGTTAGCTGCAGGACAGAATTGGAAATTCCCAATTTTGGAAACCCCAATCCACATAAAACTCTTCTCAACCAATTGGGAAGGTATCTTTGGCTATTCTCACAACTCTTGGCAAGCTTGGAGATCAAGTTCATCAACCAACACCATAGGAGTGAAGATTTGGATGCTCTTTATTGTAAAATATTTAGTTTCCATTCTTCAACTTTTATTCTTAATTGCTATTTTATTGGTGTAATTGTTGAATTGAGATTTGAGTTTTGTATTAGAGATAATACTTATTTTGGGTTTTTAATTCTAAATCTTGTGCTTTCTCTTGATTTATCATTTGGGTCTATTGAATCTTCCATGCTTGAATTCATAGTCAATGGTTGCAAACATTGACTTAGCTTACTAATTTGGGTTTTTGCTTGAGAGAGGATTTCACTAAATTTGGGAAGGTTTAATAGTGGGGATTTGGGGTTTCCACTCTAGAGCAAAGCTAGAGATAGTTTGGTTGCCAGAAACTCCCATCTAAGAATTGGGGCTAGAAATAGCCCAATTTACCCAAGTTGATTTGGTTGGTTTATTTCTCACTCGTGTTGGTTTGAGAGAACACACAAAATATATGCTTGATTGGTCAAAATACGGCCAGGCATCCTTCTAACCAAGACTACCTAAGTGTTAAATCGGGTGTAAGTCTTGTGAATTTAATTCCCATCCCAAATTTGCCCTTGTTGTCCTTGCTTGTTCAAAGCAAGGAAAGACATTGATCAATATATCTTTTATTTGATTTTCTTTTATCTTTAGTTTTAGTCTAAAATCCCCCTTTTAGATATCTTTTTCCCTTTTTGTCAATTCAACTCCAATAAGTTGCTCTTATTCTTTATTAGCTCGATCGCGACTACATTGTTCTCTGTGGATGTGACCCCTACATCCGTTGGGAATATGAATGTGTTTTGCTCTGATGATCGCCGTGAGCTCCAACTTAGGGAGCACGATTTGTGCATTATAAAAATGGCGCCATTACTGGGGACTTGAGTTGATAGCTATTTTTTATTGTTGATTTGAAATTACTGTGAGAGTACTTGTTTCTTTTACATAAAGTTGTTATTTGTGGTTGATTGAACAGGTTAGCTATGATCGAAGCCGATGACAACAAGAGTGTTGGGGGCTTTGATAATGCCAACGCTGCTGAACCTGAGATGCAAGAGGGTGTGGGTGCTATACCCCACGGTGGAAAATACTGTCTTTCATGTGACCAGCACCATGCTCCACTTAATCCAAATGAAAGGCCTATTTGGTGGAGCAACCCATGAAGATGCCAACTGGCATATTCAGAATTCTGTAGAGATTTGCCAACCGTTCATTTTTCAACATATCTCCCAAGAGTCCATCCGTTTACGCCTATTCCCTTTTTCCTTGATGGGGGAAGCCACAACATGGTTGGAAGAGTTGACGAATGACTCTATCACATCTTGGGCCTAGTTTGTTAAGGGATTCACATCGAGGTTCTTTCCTCCTTCTCAAATGATCACCAACTTTAGGAAACTCCCGGATGAACCTCTTCATGAGGTTTGGCTAAGGTTCAAAATAAAGCTTCTCTTGTGTCCAAACCACGAGTTTTCAAATAATGTGTTACTACAAAGCTTCTATAGATCATTGAACTCTATGAATAAGTCAGTGGCTGATAACCTTGGAGGTGGTACCTTCATGGACTTGGACTTTCCCATTGCCTTGACTTTGTTAGAGCAAATGAGAAAAACCAATCATGCTTAGCATACAATAGAAATGGATGTGCCAACTTCGGGAGGACTCTCATCCATATTGGGTAATGAAATGAGGAAGAAAGATGAGGAGCGTGATGAGATAATGGCCAAAATAATGACACAAATTGATTTGATGGCCAAGCATGTAATGGGAGCTGGTGGTACTAAGACAGTGAATACGGTGAGTACATCGAAAATCAAAGTAAGCGATGGTGAGTTGATGAAAGTGGTTGATGGAAAACTGTGCTTTATGTCGGCGGGTCTCATCCTGGGTTTTATTGCCCGATGGAGGAGAACCAAGGTTGGATTCGAGACAAAGAAAGAGACAAAAATTAGTGGGATAGAGACAAGTATGGTGATCACTTCAATCACTGAAGCTCAAACCCCTATATCCTTCCGAACAAGGCAAATTCTCTCTACCAACCGAGCACAAGCAATCTCGGCCAATCCAAGTTGGAGGACATGTTGTCCTTGGTTCTTAAAAAGGTGGACACCACAAATACGGGAGTAGGCGAGCTAAAGAGTGAAGTCTCTACACTCCACCAAATTGTGAGCTCCCACTCAGCCTTAATCAAGCATATTGAGGACCAAATGAACCACCTCTCAAGCCAAATGAACCCGAGGATAAAAGAGACATTGCCTAGCAACACCATCACCAGCCCAAAGAATGATTGATTGAAGTAGTATCTTTGTGCCCCGATGTTAAATCAAGCGTTGTTTGGGAGGCAATCCAAGTTTCTTTATTTGTTTTTGGTTATCTTTTGTTGTTTTTGGTGTGTTTGTAGGGAATGCATGGATGGAAAAATGAACAAGGTAAAGTAGGGAAAAAATGGCCTGTGCGGCAGACAGCACAAATAATTGTGCGTGTCGCACAACATATCGCATGCCAAATCAGAGTGCTTGAAAGAAATTTGAACAAAATTGGAGGCGATGTGCGCTGTGCCGTGCGGACCGCACGAGCCCAAGTGCATGTCGCACCTCCATCGCATGACGAAATAGACACCTCGGCAAACCAGGGGAGAAAAAGGGGGGATGTGCAAACGCCACGCAGTCCGCACCAAGGCTAGTGCGAATCGCATATCGCAGTGCACAAAAGGTAAATGTGAATTTTAATTGACCTAGCCCATTGACTGACCCGACCCGAAGATGACCCGACTAAACTTTTCTTCTTCTTTTATTTTGAAAATTTCCTCTTTTCTCCTTCTTCCACCATCTTTTCTCTCAAACTCTCAAAATTCTCTCCCATAACCTTCCACAAACCTCTCTACTTTTTCCAAAATCTTCTTCTCCTATCTCCCAACCATCTCCACTACTACACCACCACTGCCGCCATCATTCTCTGGTGAGGTCTGCTTGGGTCACCATTGTTGAAGTCCAAGAAGCTTCAATTTTCACTCCTCCCTTTGTAATCCTCACTTGTGGTAAGTTCTCCAATGTTAAATACTTTTTTTTTATGAAGGTTGGGAACTCATATTGTGAAGCATGCTTAATAGAATTTCCATGTTGATTTTGGGTGAGATCCAAAAATTTTGGGCCCTCAATTCTGAGTTGTATTAATAATATTGTTTTGTGTCTACTTGGTAGCACCTAAATCTTGTTAATACATGTTGATTGGTGGTAATTTTTAGCCTTGAAATCTGTGTTGGGGTGAAGTCTGAGTAACCCACTCATGACTAACAAATGATTTGGCCCGATGATAGATTGGGTAACATCGTTCTTAAGGGCGAATCTTCGATTGTCATGAGGTTTTGATCGTAAATTGATTCTTGAGGCTGAATTTTGCTGATTGTATACCCATGATTCTTCTTGAGCATTATATTTGGGGTTTATGATCTTTTGCATAGAAGGGGTTAATTATTGCTAAAAATTTTGGTACCCATAGTTGCAAGTGAGGGATTGATGTTCCCAATGATAGACGGGGTAACGTCTATCTTAAGGAAAGTTATTGAGTTCCTTTCTTGCTTGTTGTTGTGTTAATGGAAATCTGGGGAAGTCTGAGTACCCAGGAGTTGTGGTCATGATATCCCTTTTCCACCTTTGCTTATTGTTGATTGGTTTGTTGAGTGGTGCCAAGTGCCTAAGCACATCTTGCTCTACGGATCACATGCGGAATTCACAAGAACACAAGAAACCAAAATTCTAATTGTGCCATTGTGCATTTCACATGCGATGCATAGATATTGATGTGCGGGTTGCACAAGGAATCACACCATGTCGAAAAGGATATCCAGCTCACTGTTTCGAGGGGAGACGACTGGTGCGACGCGCACTTCAGATGGTGTGAATCGCACTAGCATCACATCTCTATGAAAATTCCTGTAGGTTTTTGTTTGCTTGTGTGATAGCACATGCGATGCATACTCTCTCTGGTGCATTTCACATGTGGTCCGCACAAGTCAACATTCACCTACTTTGTTTTTCTAAGTCCGTTGCATTCCATCCTTTGTAGTTGCAAACTTCTTTGTAGAGTGTGTTTTTATTTTTGGCTCACAATCTCTGTATGCAGAACATGTCTTCTAATAGGGGTAACCCCGAGAGAAACTCACACAGGCTAACAGCTCCCTCTTCCTCTAAGCCCACTTCAAAGGGGAAAAATAAAGTTTCATCCTCCCGTGACTAAGTCTCAGAAGAGGAGACAGTTCGGTTCAGAATGGAGGGCATGAAGGTGATTTATGATCGTGATAGGGGCAGGACCTTCAATAAGGAGCAAAGCTTCAACCTGAATTCAATGGGGGATAATCTACCCAATATCCCTACTCAGTTTGCCAACCGTCAGTGGAACCCATTTTAGGAAGTGCACAGAAACTATTACAAGGAGTTAGTCCGGGAGTTCTTCGCCTCATATCAGGCCACACTAGATGCTAAGGGCCACAAAAGGGGTTGTGAGACCTTCCCCACATTGGATTTAGTATGGTTTAGGGGAAAGAAGTCAAGATCACTCCAGCTGCAATTAATGCAATCTATTGGAGCACTCCAATTGAATCGGCACCTGAACCCATAGCTAAGCTACTCCTCAAGCGCAAACCTCTCGAATGGACTTCTTCCATCATTTCTCCTGACATACATCCCTGGGCCACTATGTGGGGTGAAATTCCCCGCCTGACTTTATACTTTAAGGCACGCTTGTGGTATGAATTTGTGTGCTCCCATTTCATGCCTTCCCAGAATGACCAAAAGATCACACATGATAAAGCCATATTGGTAGCTGCTATCATGGTAGGAGATCATATCAATGTGGGTGAAGTCATTGCCTTAGTGATAAAAAGAAAATCTCAAAGGAGTGGTTATGCATTTCCTTTCTCGATTTTAATTAGAAAACTTTATGCACAAGCCAGTGTTCCTTACTTTGACTGTGATACTCCCACTCCGGCCATTGGTGTGTTAGATCTTAACAAAAAGGCTGATCGGGATGCTCCTCGATTTAAGAGGCGTAGGGTAGAGGAATCGGTAGAAGTTGAGAATGATGTCTCTGATGCTGAAATACATACCTCTTCTCCACCTCATCTTGCTTCGGAAGCACACACCCTCACCCGCTGCACCCAGAGAGCGACTGTCCAAAAATAGCCTCCAGGACATGGTCGACAAAACATACAATTATGAGAGGCAATTGAGGGATTTATCAAATGATCTAGTGGGTTTGATTGATAAGGCAGTCAAGTGGTCCATGAAAGAAGTTATGGAAAGAGTTCTCAATCTGTGCAAATGGGTGGATACTTGTGAGAAATCTACCAAATCCCTCCAGAAAGACATGGCCAAGGAGAAAGGGAAAGCCTCGGTAATGCAAGAAGATTTGACCACTTTGCCTCCACCTCGTAAAATTACCGGCCCCTTCGATAGCTTGTTTTTAGCCTATGAGGATGAGGTGTTGTCTAGTAATGAAGATCAGGAGCTGGATGATGATGAGAGTGAGAAGCTCGCAGATAAGGAAACAACTGCAGATGATGATGATGATGAGGCTTAGTCCTCCAGGGAGTTCCACCCTCTTCCCATTGATCAATGAGCATTGAGGGAAATGTTATTTTTATGGGGAGGGGGTGGCTTTACTTGCTTGCTTAAGATATTAGTTTTTATTGCCCTTGTCGGGCCTTGATGATATTCTGCTAGATTTTATTTGGCCCTTGTCGGGCGCATTTTGGATGATTGTGATGCTATTGCCCTTGCCGGGCCTTTTTGATTATATTTTATGTTTTATTTTGAGCTTATTTGTGCCCTCGCCGGGCTTGATTTTTGATGATTGAGATTGTGTTGCCGGGTTGGTCTTACATGCCCCATTGTCTTACTACCCGAGCTTTGCAAATGCACTAAAGGCCTATGCCGAGGCTTATTTTAAAATGAATCATGAGTGCGCAAGTTGGATATCTCCTTGTTAATAGTAGTTTAGAAATAAACTCCGAGGGTTTTCTTAATACCACGATTCTTTCCCAAGGAGCAAAAGTTTTGATTATTTCCTTTTTATTTTCTTTTGTTTTTGTGCCAAACCGGATTGGTGTTTCACTATGATAGATTGAGAGGCAACTTTCTTAAGGGAAAATTCCAAGTTTTAGTTTTAGAATTGAGTCCGTAGTTTCTTATCTCGAAATGGGCCAACCGATAAATTTGTCTTGGGATATTGTTTTGAAAATAAAAGGAAGAAGGGAAATGAATTTTTGAGAAAAAGCATTCTCTTGTCATGACTTGCACACTCTTGCTTTAGCTTGATTGACTCATAAATGAGTGTGTAATAAACTCGGAATAGCTTGCCAAAAATCATTTATCCCAATTGATTTTGAGACTAATGAAAGAAGTCTTGTGGCAAGATGCCTTGTGTGTGTGAGGCTTTACCTTGATTCTTGTGCATAAGTGTCATCTAGAACTTGCCCCGAATGTAATTCAAGGCAAAATTCTAAGTATGGCCGAGCTTGGAAAATGACCTTAGGCCCTTTTTGATAGCCACTTCACCCAAATGACTTCCCATGACATCAATCCTAGTGAACCCCTTTGAGCTTGTGACCGTTCTTTGGCACCTTGTTAACACCTTGACCTTTTTGGAACCTCTATCTTCGCACCCATCCTCCCTAATTGCTAAAAAATGAAATGTAGGCTAAAAGCCTAAGTTTGGAGGGGGGGATGAAAGATAACATAGGCAAATGCCTAAGTTTGGCGGTGTATGTGATCAAATGAGGAGAAGAAAAGAAATGCACTCAAATGCAAGGTAGCACCTTAGGTTTGAATTGAAAATTTGTTCCAAAGGTTCAATCTAATGGGCAAAAATAGGTGCTACCAAACAAAGGCGATACAAGGAGTTTGAATGATCATGAGTAAAAAGGAGAAATCTTGGGTTGTGCGAGGGAGAAATAAGGTGAAGCTGAAATTGAAAAAAATATGAGCGGTGTTCGAATTGAGAACAAAAGATCATTAGGGAGGTGTAGTGACTTGAACCAAATGAAGATCCTCACTTTAGCCCTAGCCAACATCATAACCCACAAGTCCTTGGTGATTTTGAGTTTGGCTACCCTACATTAGTGGCGATATACATGATGGGCAAGCCTATGGTTTGACGCGTATGCACTTGAACTTCCTTGAGAGAGTGAGAGTCTTCTTGGTTCTCCTATAATCCCGATTGTTTGTGAATTGAATGATTAGTGGGATTCTCTCTTGTGGTGAGTGGCATCATGCATTCGAATTGAAACATGAGGTCTCTATTTCAATTGAGGGGAATGAATAAGACAAGTTGTCTGGCGAATCTCGAGGCAAACCTTGACGGTCCATGCCAATAACTTGAGAAGCTTAAATATCTTGTTTTGAATGACAAAATTCCCTTGATTTTAAATGAAAATGAAGTCCTTTTGGAAAAGTTTTGACATGACCAAATGACTTGAGTTTGTGGTGGTTCAAATTGAGATGAGCATCGTAGTTAAGTCTTTTGTTTATTCTATTTCTTATTTTTCTTAGTTTAGAATAGTCTTTTGTGCCTTGATTGAGTCTAGAGCATAATTCAATACCTACCTTATGAGTATCTTGCTTGAGGACAAGCAATAGTTCAAGTTTGGGGGTTTGATAAGTCGGTAATCTACCAACTTATTGTGCCTAAATCCATGAATTATTGTTATGTTTTGAATAGATTTAGAGGTTCTTATGGCCTATATTGATGTCTATGCAGGTACTTTGGATAAATGATGAGAAATAAGGAAATGGACCCAAAAAGAGGTAAAGTGTGAAGTTTTTGGAAAATATGGAGATTTTGATCGGAGATGCGGTCGTCGTGCGACACGCACAAGCCGAGGTATGAACCGCACCTCCTCTGCATGAAGCTGCAAAAACCACTGAAGAATCTATTAAAGGGTGCAGTCACTGTGCGACGCGCACATCCCAAGGTGCAAACCGAACCCCCTTCGCATGAAGCTCCCAAAGTTAGCTGAAGTCACTAGTCCAACTGAAGAGGGTGTGCAACGTGCACATCATGACGTGCGAACTGCATGTCATACTGCACACCACTCGAAGGGGCAATTTTGTCCTAAATTTTAGTGACATTTTGGAAAACTATAAAAGGCAAATTTAGGCATAATTGTAAAAAATATTCTTAAGACTTGAATATTTTAGAGAGCTTTTTGCTTTGGGACTAAATTTTTCCTCCAAAGAGAAGAGGGTTTGAATCCATTCTCTTGGTTAACCATTTGTGTGCTCAAATTGAGTTTGGAACTTGAAATTTAGCTTGAATGAAGAGGATTTTGACTTGCCCATATGGTATATCTTTCCCTTGGGTATAACCTCGACACTCGTTGGGAATTTTAAATTTTGTTTTGTTGCACGATCGTCGTGACCTCCAACTTTGGGGAGCATGATTTGAGCATTCATCAAAAATGGCACCATTGCCGGGGACTTGAGTTGATAGCTATTTTTGATTGTTCATTAGAAGTCACCTTGAGAATGCTTGTTTGTTTTACTTTTGTTTGTTTTTTGTGTGTGATTGAGCAGGCTAACCTATGAGCGAAGACGATGACAACGAGAGCGTTGGCAGCTTTGATAATGCCAACGCCGCTGAGCCTGTGATGCAAGGGTGTGTGGGTGCAATCTGCCTACCCCCCACGGTGGGTAATGCCATATTCCAAGTTACAAGCACAATGCTCCATTTATTGCACATGAAAGGTCTATTCGGGGGGCTACATTCTGAAGATACCTATCGGTACGTAAGGCAATTTTTGGAGGTATGTAAATCATTTGCTATAGACAATATTACTCAAGAGTCCATACGGTTGCACTTATTTCCCCTTTCTCTCATGGGAGAAGCTATTACTTGGTTTGAAGAGTTACCCATGGGCACAATAACCACTTGGGAGGGTATGCATACCACATTCCATGAAAGATTCTTTTCCATTGGCAAAATGCTAGAATTGAGAGACAAAATCACTAAGTTTGAACAATTCTATGGTGAACCCCTCCATGAAGCTTGGCTAAGATTTAAGATAAAGGTAGCAAGGTGTCCGACCCACGAACTTCCGGATGACATCCTTCTCCAACACTTCTACCGTTCTTTAAACCCCATAAATAGAACCATTATCAACAATTTGGCTGGGGGTGTTTTAATGGATCAAACATTTGAATTCTGTAAGATGTTGCTTGAGAGGGTGACTAAGGCTAATCGTGATTGAAATACTTGGGGAGCCTAGGGAGAAATGGTTGCAACCTCTGCTAGTGTATAAATGAATGGGAGAAAAACAATGCATGAAGACATAGAGAGCTAACAATTATCAGCACTCTCCTCAAATTTATGAGCAATCATGTGATTGAAAAAAAGGTAGAAAGCATAAATGCCATTAGCATGCGAGAAACCGAAGAGTTAGAGGATGATGAGATCTATTCACTTACTGAGGAAGAAGCATTAGCTATTAAAAATCATGATATGGGTTCCCATGTGAGTCTTTAACACGATAATCATGGTCGGAACTGTGGAGATGTCACCTCAAGAGCAGAAGTTTTACTTGAAGGAGTATTAGAGAAAGTCGAGTTGATTGACACGAGAATCTGTGAACTAAAACATGATCTTGTATCCCTTACTCAAACCATAGCATCTCATTCTGTCTCCATCAAGACTCTTGAAGAAAGAATAAATTGACTGGCCTCTCAAATCGAGTGTAGAAAGGATGTAAAGTCTACGAGTGTGCTTGTCAAAGAGGTCCCACGAGATCTATGGGTGATAAGAGTTATGCGTCATACATCTCTATAGGTAAAAAGGTTATGCACTATGGTGTTAAGGAAACCAAGAGCCAAAAGAATAAGATCCCCAAAGTGTACAAGCCCTTCCCTAAATGCCCCCTTCTTTCCCACAATGTGTGGTACAAGGAAAAGAGGATGATCAATCTAGAAGGTTTGTCTCCATGCGGTAGGAAATCTCAATCGATATTTCAATAAAAGATGCCCTCACTCAAATGTCCAGCTTGAGAGATTGTGGAAAAAGAAGTGTACCGAGATAGGACTGATGGAACGTGAAGTAGTTGGTGTGTCTCCTAAAATAAAACACTTTCATAACCAGCGGATATTGAAACGAGAATTCCTCCTGGGGATTGGGTGCTTCTCTTCAACCCTAGGCTTCACAAATTTTTGGGAAAATTAAGATCCAAATGGTCGAGTCCATTCAAAGTGCTTCAAGTCTTCACCAATGGAGCCATAGAATTGGAAAATGAGGATAGTTCGAACTTCAAGGTCAATGGGCAGCGAGAGAATAAGTACTTGGGAATCCCAAAGGAAGTGGCAGACCTCGAAGCCATCTACCTTGATAAGCCTTGAATAGTAGGTACCCTCGTCGAGCCGTAACGTTAAACCAAGCGCTTTTTGGGAGGCAACCTAAGCATTTTGATTTTTTTTTTCATCTATATTTTTGTTTTTGGCATTACTTTGGGTGTTGTTTTGTTGACTTTGTAATTAGGTACGAATCTAAGGAGATTTGAGCTAATATTAGGACATGCGATGCACCATGTGATCACACGTCATAAAGTGCACGTCGCACAGTAGGTCTCACAGGCATAACAGAAAGCCGAGAAGATGGGCACCACAACCTGCGACTGGTGTGCGATCGCATGAGCATTAGTGTGTGTTTTACACCAGCTTCACACCTCTTAGAGTGAAAACTGGTAGTTTTCTCAGAAAATCCAAACCACCATGCGATCAGTGGGGAATTTTACATATCCAGAAGTGTGTGTCGCATAACTCTCGCACAATGATAAACAGAAACTCAATCTAAATTGACCTATTAGTTATGCGATGAAGGTGCGACCACATCAACATTAGTGCGCTTCACACAACTGCCTCAGGGAGTGTTCTATTTTCTCTAGCTAATATCATTGAGGACAATGCTCTATCTAAGTTTGGGGGTTTTTGGTCTTACATGCCCCATTATCTTACTACCCGTGCTTTGCAAATGCGCGAAAGGCCTATGCCGAGACTTATTTTCAAATGAGTCATGAGCATGTAAGTTGGATATCGCCTTGTTAATTGTAGTTTAGAAATAAACTTCGAGTGTTTTCTTAATACCACGGTTCTTTCTCAAGGAGCAAAAGTTTTGATTATTTTCTTTTTCTTTTCTTTTGTTTTTGTGTCAAACCGGGTTGGTGTTTCCCTATGATAGATTGAGAGATGACTTTCTTAAGGGAAAATTTCAAGTTTTAGTTTTAGAATTAAGTCTATAGTTGCTTATCTCGAAATGGGCCCACCGAAAAATTTCTCTTGGCAAATTGTTTTGGAAATAAAAGGAAGAAGGGAAATAAATTTTTGAGGAAAAGCATTCTCTCGTCATGACTTGCAAACTCTCACTTTGGCTTGATTGAGTCGCAAACGAGTGTGTAATGAACTCAAAATAGCTTGTCGAAGATCATTTGTCCCAATTGATTTCGAGACTAATGAAAGAAGTCTTGTGGCATGACACCTTGTGTGGTGAGGCTATACCTTGATTCTTGTGCATAAGTGTCATCTAGAACTTGCCCTGAATGTAATACAAGGCAAAATTCTACGTGTGGCCGAGCTTGGAAAATGACCTTAGGCCCTTTTTGACTTCACCTAAATGACTTCCCATGACATCAATCCTAGTGAACCCCTTTGAGCTTGTGACTGTTCTTTGGCACCTTGTTAACACCTTGACCTTTTTGGAACCTCTATCTTGGCACCCATCCTCCCTTATTGCTTGAAAAATGTAGGCTAAAAGACTATGTTTGGGGGGGGGGGGAATGAAAGATAACATAGGCAAATGCCTAAGTTTGGGGGGGTATGTGATCAAATGAGGAGAAGAAAAGAAATGCACTCAAATGCAAGGTAGAACCTTAGGTTTGAATTGAAAATTTGTTTCAAAAGTTCAATCCAATAGGCAAAAATGAAAAGCAAAAATAGGTGCTACAAATAAAGGAGATACAAGGACTTTGAATGATCATGTGTAAAAAGGAGAAATCTTGGGTTATGCAAGGGAGAAATAAGGTCAAGCTGAAATTAAAAAAAAATATGAGCGGTGTTCGAAATGAGAACAAAAGAGCATTAGGGAGGTGTAGTCACTTCAACAAAATTCCCTTGATTTTAAATGAAAATGAAGTCCTTTTGGAAATATTTTGAAATGACCAAATGCCTTGAGTTTGTGGTGGTTCAAATTGAGATGAGCATCGTAGTTGAGTCTTTTGTTTGAGTCTTTTTTTTATTCTTTTTCTTATTTTTCTTAGTTTAGAATAGTCTTTTGTGCCTTGATTGAGTCTAGAGCATAATTCATTACTTGCCTTGTAAGTATCTTACTTGAGGACAAGCAATAGTTCAAGTTTGGGGGTTTGATAAGTTGGTAATCTACCAACTTATTGAACCTAAATCCATGAATTATTGCTATGTTTTGAATAGATTCAGAAGTTCTTGTGGCCTTTATTGATGCCTATGCAGGTACTTTGGATAAATGATGAGAAACAAGAAAATGGACCCAAAAAGAGCTAAAAAGAGGTGAAGTGTGAAGTATTCGGAAAAGATGAAGATTCTGACCGGAGATGCGGTGGCCGTGCGACACGCACAAGCTGAGGTGCGAACCGCACCTCCTCCATATGAAGCTTCAAAAACCACTGAAGAATCTATTAAGGGGTGAGGTCGCTATGCGACGTGCACATTCCAAGGTACAAACCGCACCCCCTTCGCATGAAGCTCCCAAAGTAGCCAAAGTCACTGGTCTAACTAAAAAAGGTGTGCGACGTGCACATCACGACATGCAAACCGCATGTCGCGCTATACAAAACCCAATGGCAATTTTGTCCTAAATTTTAGTGACATTTTGGGAAACTATAAAAGACCAAATTAGGCTCATTTGTAAATAGAATTCTTCAAACCTGAATATTTTAGAGAGCTTTTTGCTTTGGGACTAAGTTTTCCTCTCCAAAGAGAAAAGGGTTTGAATCTATTCTCTTAGTTAACCATTTGTGTGCTCAAATTGAGATTGGAACTTGAAATTTATCTTGAATGAAAAGGATTTTGACTTACCCATATGGTATATCTTTCTCCTTTGCTATGAGTGGCTGATTTCTCTTGTCTAGGGGTGTGCTAATAATGGGTGCTTGACAAATGGGTGTGGGTGTTGCTAATTCTTTCTTATAATTATTTATTTGATATGGGTCTAGTAGTTTCACCAAGTTTTAATCCTAAAATTAGTAGTTGCAAACATTAATTTTCATTACTTGACTATGTTTTTGCTTGAGAAAGAATTCCATGGTTTCGGATGTGAGACTACTAGTGGGAAATTGGGACTCCATTCAGATTTGAGGCTAGAAATAGCTCATATCGACGGAATCACCCATTTAAGGGTCTAAGCTAGAGATAGTGTGACCTCCCCAAGCTTAGATTGGTTATTTGTCAATCAAACCTATGATGCTCTAACCGATATTATCGGATATATGGTTGTTGATCAAAAGATAACCATCCATACCCATGACCAATGCAACTTATGTCAATAAGCAAGAATAAGTGTGAATTGATAATCACCCTATCCCATGATTAAGTCCCCATTGGATACACATCCCTACTCGATTACTCTATTTGGTACACCCACTTTCGTTTATTTGCTTTAATTTGAATTGTTATTATAGTGACAACATCCCAATTCCCCCAACCTTTTATTTTCATGTTAGCACTTACTCTCTTTTTGAACTCAATTCGATACAATCTTAAGTTATCTAGCTCCAAGTCCCTTGGGTACGACCCCGACACTTGTTGGGAATTATAAATTTTATTTTGCTGCACGATCATCGTCACCTCTAACTTTGGGGAGCATAATTTGAGCGTTATTTTTGATGAACGCTGAAATCGTGCTCCCCAAAGTTGGAGACCACGGCGATCGTTTAGCAAAACAAAATTTATAATTCCCAATGAGTGTCGGGGTCATACCCAAGGGACTTGGAGCTAGCTAAATGAAGATTGTATTGAAGTGAGTTCAAAATGAGAGTAAGTGCTTAAACATGAAAAGTAAAAGGTTGGGGGAATTGGGATGTTGTCACTATAATCACAATTCAAATCAAAGAAAATAAACTAAAGCGGGTGTACCAAATTGAGTAAGAGACTAGGGACGTGTATCCGATGGGGCCTTAATCAAGGGATAGGGTGATTATCAATTCGTACTCATTCTTGCTTATTGACATAAGTAGCATTGGTCATGGGTATGGATTATTATCTTTCAATCAACAACCATATATCCGATAATCTCGGTTAGAGCATCATCGATTTGATCAACAAACAATCAATCTAAGCTTGGGGAGGTCACACTATCTCTAGCTTAGACCCTTAAGTGGGTGATTCCTTCGATAAGAGATATTTCTAGCCTCAAATATGGATGGATTCCCAAGTTCTCACTAGTAATTTTTTACATCCGAAACCATGAAATCCTCTTTCAAGCAATCACATAGTCAAGTAATGAAAATTAATGTTTGCAACCACCAATTTTTGGATTAAAATTTGGTGAAACTACTAAACCCATGTCAAATATGCAATTATAAGCAAGAATTAACAACACCCACACCCATTTATCAAGCACCCATCATCAACACACCCCTAGACAAGAGAAAATAGCAACTCATAGCAAAGGAGAGAGATATACCATATGGGTAAGTCACCATCCTCTTCATTAAAGATAAATTTCAAGTTGTAAGCTCAATTTAAGTACACAAATGGTTAACCAAGAGAAAGGATTCAAACCCTCTTATCTTTTCAGAGGAAAACTTAGCCTCAAAGCAAAAGCTCTCTAAAAATATTCAGGTTTGAAGCATTGTTTACAATTGTGCCTAAATTGGCCTTTTATGCTTTCCCAAAATGTCACTTAAAATTTAGGATAAAATTGCCCTTCGGGTGGTATGCGACGCGACGTGCAGTTCGCACATCATAATGTGCGCATCGCACACTATCTTCAGTTAGACCAATGACTTCAGCTTATTTTGGAGGCTTCGTACGATGGAGGTGCGGTTCTGACCTTGGGTTGTGTGCTTCGCACAACGACCGCACCCCTTAGCAAATTTTTCAGTGAATTTTGCATATCCATGCGGTGGAGGTGCGTTCCTCACCATGGCTTGTGCGTGTCGCACGGGCACCGCATCTCAGGCCAGAATCTCCATCTTTTCCGATCCTTCCACACTTCACTCCTTTTGAGCTTTTTTGGGTCTATTTTCTTGTTTTTCATCACTAATCAAAAGTACCTGCATAGACATCAATAAAGACCATAAGAACCTCTAAATCTATTCAAAACATAGAAATAATTCATGGATTTAGGCTTAATAAGTTGGTAGATTACCGACTTATCAAACCCCCAAACTTGAACTATTGCTTGTCCTCAAGCAAGATACTCACAAGGCAAGAAATGAATTATGCTCTAGATTCAATCAAGGGACAAAAGACTAATATATACTAAAAATTTAGAAAAAGAATAAACAAAAGACTCAACCAAGGGAATTTTGTCATTCAAAATAAGACATTTAATCTTCTCAAGTCATTGGCATGGACCGTCAAGGTTTGCCTCAAGATTCGCCACACAACTTGTCTCATTCATTTTCCTCAATTGAAATAGAGACTTTATGTTTCAATTCGAGTGCATGATGCCACTTACAACAAGAGAGAATCCCACTCACAATCAATCAATTTTCAAAACAATGGGATTATAGGATAACCAAGAAGACTCTCACTCTCTCAAGGAAGTTCAAGTGCATACGCGTCGAACTATAGGCTTGACCTTCATGTAAATTGCCACTAATGTAGGGTAACCAAGCTCGAAATCACCAAGGACTTGCAGGTTACGATGATGGCTAGGGCTATGGTGAGGATTTTATTTGGTTCAAGTGACTACACCTCCCTAATGCTCTTTGTTCTCATTTCAAACACCGCTCACATTTTTAAATTTCAACTTCACCTTATTTCTCCCTCACACAACCCAAGCTTCTCCTTTCCAATCATGATCATTCGACTCCTTGTATAACCTTTATTTGGTAGCACCTATTTTTACTTTCCATTTTCACTCGTTGGATTGACTTTTGGAGCAATTTTCAATTCAAACCTAAGGTGCTACCATGCATTTGAAATGCATTCCTTTTCTTCTCTTTATTTGATCACATACACCCCCAAACTTAGGCGTTTGCCTGTGTTATCTTTCATTCCCCCCTAAACCTAGGCTTTTAGCCTACATTTCATTTTCAAGCAACTAGGGAAGATGGGTGCCAAGATAGAGGTTCGAAAAAGGTCAACGTCTTAACAAGGTGCCAAAAGCTCAAAGGGGTTCACTAGGATTGATGTCATGGGAAGTCATTTGGGTGAAGTGGCTATCAAAAAGGGCCTAAGGTCATTTTCCAAGCTCGGTCACACCTAGAATTTCACCTTGAATTATATTCGGGGAATGTTCTACACGACACTTATGCACAAGAATCAAGGTAAAGCCTCACCACAGAAGGCATCATGCCACAAGAATTCTTTCATTAGTCTCAAAATAAATTGGGACAAATGATTTTCGATAAGCTATTCCGAGCTTATTACACACTCATTTGTGAGTCAATCAAGCCAAAGCGAGAGTGTGCAAGTCATGACAAGAGAATGCTTTTCCTCAAAAATTTATTTCCCTTCTTCTTTTTATTTTCAAAACAATTTACCAAGAGAAATTTTTTGGTGGGCCTATTTCGAGACAAGCAACTACGGACTCAATTCTAACACTAAAATTTTGCATTTTCCCTTAAGAAAGTTGCCTCTCAATCTATCATAGGGAAACACCAACTCGTTTCGACACAAAAACAAAAGAAAAGAAAATAGAAAAATAATCAAAACTTTTGCTCCTTGGAAATGAACTGTGGTATTAAGAAAGCCCTCGGAGTTTATGGCTAAACTACTATTAACGAGGCGATTAGAAAGCTTAAATCACCCCTAAACCAAAATGGGACATTGTCCTCAATGAAATTAGAGTGTTCAAGAAAGAAGGTACTCCCTGGAACCTTGTGCAAAATGCACATGCTATGGGGCAAACCGCATCAGTAGGCGCATGACCATATGGGATTTTGGTGCCAGTGTTCTAGCTACTGATGTGCGAAGGACATGCAAAACGCATATCATGATGTGCGATTTCCCCAACCATCGCATGGAGGGCTGATTTTTGGATGGAATTGCCAGTGTTCTGGTTAGTGGTGCAAAACTAGTGTGCGACACACACAGTGTGTCATGAAATCGCATAGTGCGGCACACCTCTTAATATTTGCTCCAACACCCTTAGCTTGGTTCCTAACTACAAAGCCAACAAAAACAACACACAAAATAACAATGAAAAGCAAAAATGCCGAAAGTAAAGGTGCATGCTTAGGTTGCCTCCCAAGAAGCACTTGGTTTAACGTCATGGCTCGACGATGGTACCTCCCATTAAAGGTTCGCCAAGGTAAATTGCTCCTAAGAATGCAACCTCTTCCAGTAGGCCCAAATACTTCTTGACTCATTTTTTCTTGAGAAGATCCTTCATGAACTTTGCATACCTGGGCATTTGCAGTAATGCATCGACCAAGGGAATGTTAATGGACAACTTGTTAAACATGTCTGCAAATTTCTTGAATTGATTCTCCTCTTTCTTCTTGGTCAATCTTTGAGGATAAGGAGGGGGTCCTTTTGGCATAGGATGTGGGACATTTAGTATACTAGGAACCTCCTCCTCGATATCAATAGCAACTTGAGAAGGAGGATCAACCTCATCCTTCTCTTCATTCATGTGACCATCATTAGAACTCATGTTCGGTGCACTAGGCTTCACCCCAACCACCGAATTTTCATCCACTTCATTATTAAGAACAATCTCCTCTTCCACTTTATCATTTGACTCTACAACAACCTTATCGGATGGCTTCTTTACCCCACTAAACATTCATCCACTCCTAGTGACAATTGCCATAATATGGCCATCGTTCTTCAGGTTCATTGTAGTGTCACTTGGAAGTGTCCCCCTAATATGAGGATTCATTTGTGAAGATAAGTGATTCATTTCTCCGTCAACATGCTTAATAGAAGCCGAATGTGAGCTCACTATTTGGTGAAGATTTGACACTTTGCTCTTTAGATCCTTCACCCTACTATCGATTGACTCCACCTTTTTTAAAACTAGAGATAACATATCTTAGATTTTTGAATGTTCGGTGTTGATCACAGTGGGCTGATATGTATGGGCATCAGCCTTAGGTGGAGACACATAAGGATTGGAGCTCTGGTGATTATTCTTATCACCTTCCCTCTCACAATCTATTCCTTAATCTCTCTTTAATTGCTTAGATTCGAATTGGGAGGTGAGCCAAAACATTCTTTCTTTAAGTCATTTGATAACGATGAAGTATGAATGCACAGTTTGAGCCAGACTTCCAAGATCGTACCTCAAACTCCTGACACCTTCGTTAGTGAACTTTACCTTTTCTAGCACTCTCGCAAGCATACTCTCAACTCTAGAACCATCATTATGCACATTCCAACCTTGATTCCCATGATCTTGTCAATCAACTATCTAAGTAAAGCTTCGTCTGTTATTTTTCCAGCCCCAGGGGAGTTTATTTGACGCATTCCCCAGTCTCCCGCTGCGGTTGATGACCGTAGCAATAGTCAAAGGCACTGGAGGGAGCTTGGGAGGTGGCTTATGCTGTTGAAAGCCTAGCTCATCCTAGCATGGCATATCTGTATCCCCTGATAATGATCATTCCTATTCGATATCATGAATAGGTATGCCTGTCAACCATTTCTATATGCGAGATGGAGGGCAGCTTTGGTTTGGAGCTATTCCCATTAGGTTGCTTTCTCCTCGCCTTGTCGATATAGCGCATCTTATAGGGCGCCTTTCATCAAGTAAAGGCTCGTGATAACGCTCTTGTGGAACTAGGCTCTCTTAAGATCGTGCGAAAGACATGGGCTTACTTTTTCAAAATCTTCATGGGAACCCATCTCATGATTTGAAGCCAATGTTTCCTTACTATATTCAATAGAACACTCCACTTTTTCTACTAATCCCACAGCCCAAACAACACCAATGGTGTTAACTATCTTAACTGTGGTACCATATTTGATAACGCTCAAATCATGCTCCCCAAGTTGGAGGTCACGATGATCATCAGAGTAAAACACATTTATAATTCCCAACGAGTGTCGGGGTCATACCCAAGAGACTTGGGGCTAGCTAAATAAAGATTGTATTGAAGTGAGTTCAAAATGAGAGTAAGTGCTTAAACATGAAAGGTAAAAGATTGGGGGAATTGGGATATTGTCACTACAATCACAACTCAAATTAAAGCAAATAAATAAAAACGGGTGTACCAAATTGAGTAAGCGACTAGGGATGTGTATCCGATGAGGCCTTAATCAAGGGATAGGGTTCTAATCAATTCACACTCATTCTTGCTTATTGACATTAGTAGCATTGGTCATGGGTATGGATTTCTATCTTTCAATCAACAACCATATTTCCGATAATCTCGGTTAGAGCATCATCAGTTTTATTGACAAATAACCAATCTAAGCTTGGAGAGGTCACACTATCTCTAGCTTAGACCCTTAAGTGGGTGATTCCTTCGATAAGAGCTATTTCTAGCCTCAAATCTGGATGGATTCCCAAGTTCCCACTAGTAATTTCATATCTGAAACCATGAAATCCTCTTTCAAGCAATCACAAAGTCAAGTAATGAAAATTAATATTTGCAACCTCCAATTTTTGGATTAAAACTTGGTGAAACTACTAGACCCATGTCAAATTTGTAATTATAAGTATGAATTAACAACACCCACACCCATTTATCAAGAACCCATCATCAACACACCCCTAGATAAGAGAAATCAGTCACTCATAGCAAAGGAGAGAGATATACCATATGGGTAAGTCACCTTCCTCTTCGCTCAACCTAAATTTCAAGTTCTAAGCTCAATTTGAGTACACAAATGGTTAACCAAGAGAATGGATTCAAACCCTCTTCTCCTTTGAGAGGAAATTTTAGTCTCAAAGCAAAAGCTCTCTAAAAATATTCAGGTATGAAGCATTCTATGCACAAATGAGCCTAAATTGGCCTTTTATAGTTTCCCAAAATGTCACTAAAATTTTAGGACAAAATTGCACTTCGGGGAGTGTGCGACGCAACGTGTGGTTCGCACGTCATGATATGCGCGTCGCCCATCCTGTTCAATTGGACCAGTGACTTCAGCTAACTTAGGAAGCTTTATGCGAAAAGGGTGTGGTTTGCACCTTGGGATGTACACATCGCACATCGACCGCACCCCTTAATAGATTCTTCAGTGGATTTTGCAGCTTGATGCAGAGGAGGTGCAGTTCGCACCTCAGCTAGTACGTGTCTCACGGCCATCGCATATTAGGTCAGAACCTCCAACTTTTCTGAACACTTTACACTTTACTCCTTTTGAGCTTTTTTTTGATCCATTTCCTTGTTTCTCATCATTTATCAAAAGTACCTGCATAGCCATCAATAAAGGACATAAGAACCTCTAAATGTATTCAAAACATAGCAAAAATTCATGGATATAGGCTCAATAAGTTGGTAGATTACCAACTTATCAAACCCCCAAACTTGAACTATTGCTTGTCCTGAAGCAAGATACTCACAAGGAAAGGAATGAATTATGCTCTAGGATCAACCAAGGCACAAAAGACTATTCTAAACTAAGAAAAATAATAAAATGAACAAACAAAAGACTCAACTATGATGCTCATCTCAATTTGAACCACCACAACTCAAGGCATTTGGCCATTTCAAAACTTTTTCCAAAAGGATTTCACTTCTCATTCAAAATCAAGGGAATTTTTCCATTTAAAACAAGAGATTTAAGCTTCTTAAGTCATTTGGAATGGACCGTCAAGGTTTGCCGTGAGATTCACCACATAAATTGTCTTATTCATTCCCCTCCATTAAAATAGAGACCTCGTGTTTCAATTTGAGTGCATGATGCCACTCACAACAAGAGATAATCTCACTCACAATCATTTAATTCACAAGCAATTGGGATTATAGAAGAACCAAAAAGACTCTCACTTTCTCAAGAAAGTTCAAGTGCATACGCGTCGAACCATAGGCTTGCCCTTTATGTATATCCCCACTAATGTAGGGTAGCCAAGCTCGGGATCACCAAGGACTTACGGGTTACAATGTTGGCTAGGGCTAAGGTAAGGATTTCATTTGGTTCAAGTGGTTACACCTCCCTAATGCTCTTTATTCTCATTTTGAACACCGCTCACATTTTCAAATTTCAACTTCACCTTATTTCCCCCTCACACAACCCAAGTTTTCTCCTTTTTACTCATTATCATTCAAACTCCTTGTATCGCCTTTGTTTGGTAGAACCTATTTTTGCTTTTCATTTTGCTCATTGGATTGAATTTTTGGAGCAAATTTTTAGTTCAAACTGAAGGTGCTACCTTTCACTTTGAGTGCACTTCTTTTCTTCTCCTTATTTGATCACATGCACCCCCAAACTTAGGCATTTGCCTATGTTATCCTTCATTGCCCCCCCCCCAAACTTAGGCTTTTAGCCTACATTTCATTTTCAAGTAATTAGGGAGGATGGGTGCCAAGATAGAGGTTCCAAAAATGTCAAGGTGTTAACAAGGTGCCAAAGAACGTTCACAAGCTCAAAGAGTTTCACTAGGGTTGAAGTCATGGGAAGTCATTTGGGCAAAGTGGTTATCAAAAAGGGCCTAAGGTCATCTTTCAAGATCGGTCACACCTAGAATTTCGCCTTGAATCATATTCGGGGCAAGTTCTAGACGACAGTTATGCACAAGAATCAAGGTACAACCTCACCACACAAGGCATCATGCCACAAGACTTCCTTTATTAGTCTCGAAATCAATTAGGACAAATGATCTATGACAAGCTATTCCGAGTTCATTACACATTCATTTGTGAGTCAATCAAGCCAAAGCGAGAGTGTGCAAGTCATGACAAGAGAATGCTTTTCCTCAAAAATTCATTTCCCTTCTTCCTTTTATTTCCAAACAATTTGCCAAGAGAAATTTTTTGGTGGGTCCATTTCGAGATAAGCAACTACGGACTCAATTCTAAAACTAAAACTTGAAATTTTCCCTTAAGAAAGTCACCTCTCAATCTATCACATGGAAACACCAACCTGGTTAGACACAAAAACAAAAGAAAAGAAAAAGAAAATAATCAAAAAAAATTCTCCTTGGGAACCGTGGTATTAAGAAATCCCTCAGAGTTTATTTCTAAACTACTATTAACATGGCGATATCCAACTTGCGCGCTCATGATTCATTTTAAAACAAGCCTGGGCATAGGCCTTTAGCGCATTTGCAAAGCTCGGGTAGTAAGACAATGGGGCATGTAAGACCAACCCAGTAACACAATCTCAATCATCAAAAATCAAGCCCGGCGAGGGCACAAATAAGCTCAAAACAAAACATAAAACATAATAAAAAAGGCCCAGCAAGGGCAATAACATCACAATCATCCAAAATGCGCCCGAAAAGCGCCAAATGAAATCTAGCAGAATGTCATCAAGGCCCAACAAAAGAAATAAAAACTAATAGCTCAAGCCCACACACAGGCACAAATAAAAGCAATTAAAGTCACCCCTCCCCATAAAAATAACATTGACCTCAATGCTAATAGCTCAATGGGAAGAGGGTCGAAATCCCTGGAGGACTAAGCCTCATCATCATCATCATCTGCAGTTGTCTCCTCGTCTGAGGCTCTCCCACTCGGGCCAGCACCACCTTATCGGGAGTGCGCAGAAAGTGTGGAGTCACGAAGAACCCTCTGAAAATCCAGATTTTGATCATCATCCAACTCTTGATTCCCATCACTAGGCAGCACAACATCCTCATCCGCATAGGCTACAAACAAGCTATCTAAGGGGCCGGGAATTTTACGAGGTTGAGGCAAAGTGGTCAAATTTGCTTCTACCACTGGAGCTTTACCTTTGCCCTTGCGAATATCTTCCCGCAATGTCATAATTGACCCCTCTATGATGTCGACCCTCTTGCACAGTGAGTTCAAGCTATCCATTACCCCTTGCACTGCATCTTTAACAACCCTATTGATCATACCGGGTAGCTTCGTGGCTAGGTCAGCATGTTGCTTCTCATGGCTATGAGTTTTGTCTACCATGTATTTAAGGCTACTTTTGGTCATAGAGGGTGCAAGGGCATGTGTGCATGCCTCAGAAGTGTCCCGGGAGGGAGATGAAGTGTCTGCTTTAGCACCAAGCTCATCACTGTCAACCCCACTCATCTGCTTAATCCTTTGCCTCTTAAACCTGGGGCATCCCTGTCTGTTTTCTTATCAAGGTCGATAGTCCAAATAGCATGAGTGAACTTATTGCAACTGAGAATGGGGACATCGGCCTTAGCACAAAGCTTGGTAATCAGCATCGAAAAGGGGAAGGAGTCATTTCCTTGACGATATTTTCTCCTTATCACCATTGCTTCTATTTCCCAAAAGTTCACATGCTCCCCCGTCATAATGGCCACAATTAGAATGGCCCCATCTTGGGTTATCTTCTAATTATTTTGGGATGGCAAGAAATGGTTGCGAACAAGATCATACCAAAGGCGAGCCTCGACGCTCATGGACCTCTTTGAACTATTTCCCCCTATAGTGGACCAAAGAGGGACATCTTGAGCAATGACAGAGGTTGTCTCCTGATATGGCTTTGAGTCAGCCATCAACCTAGCTAGAAATGCAGAAGCAGGCTCGATTAGATGACCCCAATAGGTAGCATTGATGGCAGCTCGGGTAACGTAAACTTTCTTGCCCCAGACGACAACTGCATTTAAGTTGGGAAACTTCTCCTTGCTTTATTTGTAGCCCTTGGAATCTTGTGTGTCTTGATAGGCCGCAAAGAATTCTCAAACTATCTCCTCATAGTATCCCCCGGTTACATCCTGGAATGGCTGCCACTCTCGATCAGAAAATTGTTGGTGCATATTGGGCAGCTCACTCCCAACTTCCCCCAGGTTAAAACTCTACCCCACAATGAAAGTTCTATTCTTGTCCCGCTTATAGTAGGCCTTCATGACTTCCACCCTAAAGCGAAGCTTTGATTCTTCCACTGCAGTCATTTGCCTAGGTTGGCCTCCTGTGTTTCTCCTGCTAGAAGACATGTTCTTCATGCAGGTATTATGAGCCAAAAACAAAAACAAAACCTAAGAAGAAGTTAGCAAACTACAAAGGATGGAATGCAACGGACTTAGAAAAACAATGTACGTGACTGTCGGCTTATGCGGACCACATGCGAAATGCACCATAGAGAGTGCATGTCGCATGTGCTATTGCACAAGCAAACAAAAGCCTACATGGATTTTTCATAGATATGCAATGCTGGTGCGATTCGCACCATCCAAAGTGCGTGTCGCACCAGTCGTCGCCCCTCAAAATAGTGAGCTGGATATCCTTGTCAACATGGTGTGATGCCTTGTGCGACCCGCAAATCAAGATCTATGCATCGCATACGAAATGCACAAAGGCACAATTGGAATTTTGATTCCTTGTGTTCTTGTGAATTCCGCATGTGATCCGTAGAGCAAGATGTGCTTAGGCACTTGGCACCACGCAGAAAACCAATCAATAATAAACAAGGGGGATAAGGGATATCATGACCATAACCTCCAGGTACTAAGACTTCCCTAGATTTCCATTAACACAACAATAAGCAAGAAAGGAACTCAACGACTTCCCTTAAGATAGACGTTACCCCATCTATCATTGGGAATATCAAGCCCTCGCTTGCAACTATGGGTACCAACAATTTTAGCAATAATTAACCCCCTCCCCGAAGAAGACTATACTCCCTAAATATAATGCTCAACAAGAATCATGGGTATACAATCAACAAAATTCAGCCTCAAGAATTGATTTTTGATCAAAACCTCATGATAATCGATAATTTGCCCTTAAGAATGGTGTCACCCAATTTATCATCGGGCCAAATCATTCATTAGTCATGAGTGGATTACTCAGTCTTCACCCCAACACAAATTTCAAGGCTAAAAATTACTACCAATCTATATGCATTAATAAGATTTATACTAGAATCGTGTTCTCTAGTATGAAGTGAGCCTAGATCTGAGATTTTAGCTTGTTTGGTATTGATTTGAAGATTTCACCATTATTGGGTGAAGAAGCTTGAAGAACAAGTTCAAGATCTAGGTTGATTGAAGCCTTCAAATCTATAGGGCTTTGATCTCCTATTCATATGGAGCTTGAATCTCAAGTTTGAAGAAATTTGGTTAAGGTTTGAAGGATCTACCATTTTTGAAGTTTGAAGAACTTGAAGAATACAAAATGGGTCTCTTCAATTTGGAGTGATTTTATTATAATTTGTATCGGTCTTCGTTCTCTATATTGAGAGGAGGCTACGTTTAAAATGTGGAGTCATTCCGAGTTGAATTGAGAGAGTTGGAAATTTGAAATTCATAGGTGTTCTTGGTGTTCTTCAAGGTGATTGTTGAAGAAGAAGGTGAAATAAAGTTGTTTGATCCAAAGAAGGAGTAAAGTAAAAGGGTACTTGTGTTTGTACTAAAAGGAATTTACCAAAAGGGGCAAGTACTAAGAAGGAAAAAGTACAAAAGCTGAAAAACGAGTACAAACGCAGAGGCTTCAGGTGTTCTGCCTGGTGTTGTGCGAAGTGAGGTGCGGCCAGAACTTTGCTTGGTGCGAAATGCACCAGCACTTCGCACCAGGTAGGACCACTTTCTGGTTTGGTTGTCCGAAGTAAGGTGCGTTGGGAACTTTCCCTTGTGCGTTTCGCACATCGCTCCGCACCTACTGGAAGTTCCAAATCGAGTTTGCTCCAACAAATCTCAAGTTTAATATTCTTTGTTTTCTTTTTTTTGATTCTCTTATCGAATAGAAATCATAAGACTAATCTACGACAAGTATTGTTCTACTTTATTGTAATTAGATCTCTTGCATCCGATTTATTTTGTACCAATTACTTGTGAAGCTTTTCTCGTTTAAACAATCGTTGAAAACCTTCTTGGCTCCGTCCATTTGATTTTGAGTCGTCCTTCTTTCGGGTAACAAGAATCCATTCCTCCACAAAGGATAGGTGACTTGTGACTTGGTTGAGCAAAGAAAGTTCACTATCAATCCTTGGAAGACGCCATAGGAGGTAAGTGAGTGTTCACATATGAGAGGGTGAGGAACCTTTACTACTAACCTCATGTGTTGAATTTTGCAGGTACACATGTCCAAACAAATTGATAGTGCTTATGAAGGACACAGGTCCTTTAATATGGAGGCCTAGCTATCATGAATGGAAAGATAGCGGACTTAAGTGGAGGCCTAGCTATCATGAATGGAAAGATGGATCGTGTGGAGGATCAGATGGTTATTGTTGAGAGTCCCAACCAAGAGGACTCACCTCAAACCACTCATGGATCAGGAGCGAATAGGAACACGAGTTCCTCAATGACTATTACCCCGAGGCATGCACGAGAGTTATGCAACCCTCGAAATAATCCAAGCTCCACTCCACATAACCAACAACCTCCTTTCCAAATGTCTAACTATTTGAACAATGTTAAACCAAGTTCCACTCATCCAAATTACCGGCTACAAGGGGAACGTCCTTTTGTAGCAAACCAAAACCAAACTCCACTTCTAAATGCATCACATGCTAACTTGCATGTACCACATGTCCAAACCCAAGAGCCTTACCAAGATAGCCACCACAACCCGCTCTATGAAAAGTGCGAGGAAATGAATGCTAACCAGAACTATGATGGTCCTCAATATGGTGGTCGACAAGGTTATGGTGCACCTAGAGATAGAGTGCAACCCAAAGGTTATGGTCGGAACCAAGGTGCTAGATGGCAAGGGAATGGAGATCGAGATGAATGGTTTGATTATCACAACGGTGATCAATATGGGTATCGAGGGTTTGTCTAACATTACTCGGGAAGTTAGACATTTGGAAATGGGGATGTTGGATATGTGGAGTGGGATTTTGAGTAGCTTGGGGTTAGCATTACTCATGTGCTTGCCCTCGAGTGATCGTCATCAAGGAATTCAGATTCCTATTTGCTCCCGATCTGTAGGTGGTATGAGGTGCACCTTCCAGGATTTCACCCTTGCCATAAGCCATTATCATGAACATCCATCCTCCCATTCATCTTTGCCAATTGCCTTGCGGAATCAACATAGGACTCTGCATGATTCATTGAACCTTACCATTTAGGGGAATGTTCAATGAACTTATACATTTGTGCCTGCAAAATGAACAAACAACATTAGTAGTAAAGCTCCTTATGCCTCTCGTATGCAAACGCTCACCTTACCTTCTATGGCTTCTTTACGAAGTTGGTCTCAAACTTGCTTCGCCTTCACTTCACAAGGATTACTAATTCATTGTGGAAGAATAGATTCTTGTTTAATCAAAGAAGGATGACTCAAAGAAAAATACAGACGGGGCCAAGAAGTTATACAACGAGTTTGTAAATGATAAAAGCTTTGAAAGAAGAAGCACGAAATAAAAACGGACTCAAGAACTAATCACAACTAAGTAGATCAATTACTTGTTGATAATTAGCTTTAAGATTTCTATTTGATAAGAAGAATCAAAGAAAAGAAACTAAGAAGATAGAACCTGAGAATTGTTGGAGAAAATTGGATTTGCAACTGTTTGTTGGTGCGGAGGCTGGTGCGAAACGCACTAGGAGAAGTTCCCAATGCACCTCACTTCGCACTACGAAACCAGAAACCAACTTGTCCCTGGTGTGAAGCTTGTATGAAACGCACCAAGCAATGTGCTGGTCGCACGTCGCGTCGCACAGACCAAAACAGAACACCTGAAGCTTCTGATTTTTCAGCTTTTTCTGATTTTTCTTGTGCCTTTTCTCCTAGTACTTGCCCTTTTTGGTAAATTCCTTTTGTACTAACACAAGTACTCTTTTATTTTCTTTCTTCTTTGGATCAAAACACCTTTTTCAACCTTCTTCTTCTTCTTCTTCTTCAAGACACCATGAACACCAAGAACATGAAGAACAACCCAAAATATGAATCTTAAGATTTTGAACTCGGATTTTCTTCAAATTTGATATTTGAACTCCCCTTGGCTAGGAGAACAAAGACCAATATGTTTTAGCACCAACTAAAACCCAATCGAACCCAGATTTGAAATCCTTCTTCTTCAAAGTATGAAGAACACCATGAACATGAAGAATAATTAACTTTTGAATCCAATGGATTTCAATTCTGATTCACACAAAATTTAAGATTTGAACTCCTTATGACAAGAAGAACAAACCCAATACCTTTGAGTCTCCAATTTCACCCAGATCTTAAACCCACTTGTTGGACCTTCAAGCTTTTCTTCACCCAACAATGGTGAAATGTTCAAATCTTCTCCAAACAAGCTCAAATCTCATATCTAGACTCAATGAATACTAGAGGACACGATTCTAGTATTAGAAACTCAAACATAACACAAAATCAAAATATTTTTTTGCCGATTTTCTCAAAAATGTTTTTCCTCAATTTTTTTTTAAAATTTTCAGATTTATAAACCTAGAATTAAGAATTATGGGAACAACTCTTTAGCCTAAGCTCTGATACCAAATGATAAGATCTCGATTAGGGAGACTAATCAAAATTAAACACGGAATTGAAATAAGCAAAACATATGTGGATTAACACTAAGAAATTGCAATTATGGGCAACAAGGGACTTTATACCCTCACCTCCCAATTGATTACAATAAATAAATGATAAACCAACTTAAATCAACAAGGCATAAGTACTCTAAATGAATCCACAAATGTGTATTCTCATGTAAAATTCAAGCAAAAGAAGTTATCAAGCAACCAAGGGAATCCACCCTGTTTCATAAGTTGGTATTCTACCTACTTATTTAGCTTCTAATCTTACGCTTTTGCTAGTATAAAGTGGATAAATAGTAAAATTGACACGAATTACTTCTATTTTACAGGTTTCTGTGTTTTAGAAGTGTTCGGGAGATTCGAGTGAAAACAAGTCAAAATAGAGCAAAAAGGGATGGCTGATCACTGACACCAAGTTACTCATCATGACCGGGAGAGTGAGGTCACGCGATCGTGATGCACAAAGAGAGAGTAAAGACTACGCGACTGCGAAGTGAAGCCACGCGACCGCATGGAGGAAATATTTAGAACTATGTGACCGCGAGGTTGAGACCACGTGACCACGTGGAGACAAAACACAGAACCTTGCGATTGTGAAGCATGATTACGCGATCGCGATGAAGGCATCATCAGCTGCAGGACAAACTTGGAAATTCCCACTTTTGGAAACCCCAATTGATATAAAACTCTTTTCAGCCATTTTGGAAGATATCTTTGGCTATTTTCACAACTTTTGGCAAGCTTGGAGAGAAATTTCATCAACCAACACCATAGGAGTGAAAATTTGGATGCTCTTTATTGTAAAATATTTAGTTTTCATTCTTCAACTCTTGTTCTTAATTGCTATTTTATTGATATAATTGTTGAATTGAGATTTGGGCTTGTATTAAAGATAATATTTGTTTGGGTATTGAATATATAGATTTTTCTCTTGTTTGATTATTTGGGTCTATTGAATCCTCCATGCTTGAATTTATAGTCAATGGTTGCAAATATTGACTTAGCTTTCTAATTTGGGTTATTGCTTGAGAGAGAATTTTTCTAAGTTCAGGAAGATTCAATAGTGGAGATTTGGGGTTTCCACTCTAGACCAAGGCTAGAGATAGTTTGGTTACCGAAAACTCCCATCTAAGAGTTGGGGTTGGAGATAATCCAACTCACCCAAGTTAATTGTTGGTTATTACTTGCTCGTGGTTGTTCGAGAGAACCCATGAGGATTGTTGCTTGATTGGTCGAAAGACGGTTAAGTGCACCTTTAGCCAAGACTACCCATGTGTCAATCGGGTGCAAGTCTTGTGAATTAAACTCCCATTCCCAAGTCTCCCTTGTGATCCTTGCTTGGTGAAAGCAAGGTGAAAGCCATTGATCAATCTATCATTTAGTTATTTTTCTTTATCCTTCATTTTAGTTCCTAAAACCCCCTTTTAGATATTTCCCCCCTTTTGTTAATTGAACTTCAATAAGTTACTCTTATTATATACTAGCTCGGTCGTGACTACATTGTTCTCTCTTGGGTACGACCTCGAAACTCGTTGGAAATTATAAATTTTATTTTGCTGCACGATCACCGTGACCTCTAACTTTGGAGAGCATGATTTGAGCGTTCATAAAAAATGGCGCTGTTACTGGGGAACAATTTGGTTTATTGAGTTAGTTTAGAATTTGAGTTTACTTACTCTAGTTCAATTTTGTGAATAGCTATTTTTATTTTGTTTATTTTTATTTTGTTGAATGATGTCATGGAATCTCAAAGTGAGGATGTATGAATGAGGTAAGCTTGACCGTGAAGACACTTAAATCCCACTTCAACCATTGTTCGACCTTAAATTTGATTGAATGGATGAAAATCGAAGTAATCAAGCTTTTGGAAGACTTGAAAAGAGGGTGGATGAAGGTTTATCCAATTTTGAGTTTGTCATGGAAAGAAGGCAAAGCATCCTTCCTCACTTGAAAGCTAAAAAGTGCGAAATGTGAAATCAAGAGAATGGTTTTCTCATGCTCAAACCTTCACCTCAAGATTGTCACCAAAAATTTGATTCAAATTTGGGTAGAAGGTTCAAATCTTCCAAGTGGAGATCTAGATGGTGAAGTAACTTGTGTCGCATCGCTACGTTAAATTGTGCGCTTGATGGAAGGTAACCCATTATTTTTATGCCTTATGTTACTTTTTTTTTCTTTTTGGTTTGTCTTTTGGTGCCCAAAGGAATGAGAAGAGGAACCAAGTGTTGAGAAGCACAAAAAATACCTCTAAAAAACATGCATTTCGCACCTGGAAGAGTGCCCGTCGTACATGCCATCACACAAGCAAACAGTGAACTAAGCAAAAACCTTGGCTTGTGCAAAATAAGTGCGTTTTGCACCTCCCAAAGTGCCCGTAGCACCTGACTTCGTACGATGAAATAGTGCACTGGAAAAATTTCTGAAATATTTCCATGCAAAGAGGCATTGCGATCGCGACCCTTGACCATCATGATCGCGATGAGGTAAAATCTCAATAACTCTTCGCGATCGCGTGGGACACTTTGCGATCATGTATAGTTGTGTGATCTTAACTCATCACTATCACATGATAAGGTCACGTGATCGCGAGCAAATAAACCATTTCCAGGCAATAAAAGATCAGAGGAGCAGTTTCAAAAGCAAAATTTTTCTTTGAAACTTGGCTTCTTTTTTCTCCTAAAGCAAGAATACAATCTACCATCAACTTCAATTCCGTAGCATCTTTGCAACTTCGCAGGTATGATCTCCATTTTCTCTTCTTTGATGTGCCCTTGTCGGGCTGGTTTTTATATTATTGTGCCTTTTTGTCGGGTTTTGGAGTTGCTATGGATAGAATTGATGGTTTAGGTTGTTATTTTCTTTTCTAATAACTTCTTTGTTTTCTTTTTTATAGTAGGTTTGTTGGATGTTTTGGAGTCAGGGGAAGTCTGAGTACCCGTTAGGCTAGATAGAACTTACGGAAGTCGAGAACACTTCATCGCATATGTCGACATGCAAACTACATGAGCTTTGCATAAGCCACTGCCTGGCTTATGCGTTGCATGTGCGACCCATACTTTGACGTGTGCGAATTGCACTTGATTCCTTTTGTGTTGAGATTGGTGTATTTATGAGCCTTGAGTAGCCATATCAACTTAGATAGATGAATTGGCCCAATAATAGACAGAGTGACATCATTCTTAAGGGCAAATCATCATCTTTTGAGATTTTAGTTGTGGGTGACTTGTTTGGTACTAATGGAGTTAGTCTTGCATGATAAGCAAAATAGGCATGCCCCACCAAAAATTTTGAGAAAAATGCATGGCAAAGAGTGATTTTGTGACAACTCTTGTGATCTTTTTGTGACTCTTAACTCATTAGCGATGTTAATGGAAATGTGGCTCCTTTTTATTCTTATCTAGGAAGTTAAAATTGATCCTTCTTGAATGATACGCATGCCATGTGTGGTGAGGTTAGTTGAATAATTCTCGTGCTTGCTTGTGTTAGCTAGAACTTGCCCCGTTAGTCTTTAATGCTAGCCTTGATTACTCTTGCAATGATCTTAGGCCTTATTTGTGATTATTGAAGCCTACTTAGACTTAAAAGCCACCATTGTACTTAAATTGAATCATTAGTTACCCCTCTTGAGCCTAATACCTTTTCTTTGGCAACCTCGTTACAAGCCTTGAACCATTTTGATAATGAATCCCTCTCTTGAACCCGTCCCTCCTTAAACTCCATAAGTGTGAAATCGAGGCTAAAAGCCTAAGTTTGGGGTTTGATAAAGGTACCTTGGAGGAGTGCTAAATGAGTAAATCATGGTTTGTTGCTTAATAAGAATTGCCAAAAAGAAGGAAGAAAGAAAGCAAAATGAAAAGAAAAGAGGAAAGGAAAGAAAGAAAATCCTCCAAGGTGAAGAAAATGATAAGAATTGGGGCTTCAAATGAAAATAAGTGAAATAGGTGCCTCGTGTTGAATGAAAATGAAAGGAAATGGCTTGAGTTTTGAACTGGAAAAGTCGTGTAGAGTTTGAGGAGGGTGTAGTCACTTGAATTCAACTGCGTATCCTACCCATCCTTGAGCCTACATTACAAGCTTAGAAAAGCCCTTTGTGATCTCCAACCGATTGTTCTTGAGCTAGTGGCAAATGAAAAGAAGGGCAAGCCTATGGTTGGTAATTGTTAGTACTTGAACTTCCTTATGAGTGTGAGTGTTTGTATTTTTCCCTTGTGATTGTCTTTGTACATATTGTTTTTTTTGGGACTTTTATTCTTATGAGGGCATGAGAGTTAGGATAGTTAGTGACATTGATGAATTCCAAAAATGAGTCAATTGAGCATGTTTTTGTGAGCTAGTGGTTTGAGTCACATCTTGAAGATTGGATATTGTCACTTGGTTATTCTTAATGTTCCATTGCATCCTTGAATTGTGTTTTGAATAGAGGGGAATGCTTGATTAAGTTATCATGTGATTGACTAATCGTTAGTACCAATCGAAGTCATACTTGGTGATTGGAATGGGTTTCCCTTGACTTGAAGTGATGTCGTTGCACTTGTGTTGTGTGCCTCTTGAAGTTGAATATTTAGTTGCTTGAGGACAAGCAATAGTTCAAGTTTGGGGGTTTGATAAGTTGGTATTCTACCTACTTATTTAGCTTCTAATATTATGCTTTTGCTAGTATAAAGTGGATAAATAGTGCAATTTGACACGAATTACTTCTATTTTATAGGTTTCTGTGTTTTAGAACTGTTCGAGGAAGATTCGAGTGAAAACAAGTCAAAATGGAGCAAAAAGGGACGGCTAATCACTGACACCAAGTTACTCATCGTGACCGCGAGAGTGAGGTCATGCGACCGCGATGCACAAGGAGAGAATTAAGACTATGCGACCACATAGAGGAAGAAGTTATAACTATGCGACTGTGAGGTTGAGACCATGCGACTGCATGGAGAGAAAACACACAACCTCACGATCGCTAAGCATGATTACACGATCGCAATGAAGGCGTCATTATCTGCAGGACAGATTTGGAAATTCCCACTTTTGGAAACCCCAATTGATATAAAACTCTTCTCAACCATTTTGGAAGACATCTTTGGCTCTTTGCAAAACTTTTGGCAAGCTTGGAGAGCAAGTTCATCAACCAATACCATAGGAGTGAAGATTTGGATGCTCTTTATTGTAAAATCTTTAGTTTCTATTCTTCAACTCTTGTTCTTAATTGCTATTTTATTGGTGTAATTGTTGAATTGATATTTGGGTTTGTATCAGAGATAATACTTGTTTGGGTATTGAATTCATATATAGATTTTGCTCCTGTTTGATTATTTGGGTCTATTGAATCCTCCATGCTTGAATTTATTGTCAATAGTTGCAAATATTGACTTAGCTTTCTAATTTGGGTTGTTTCTTGTGAGAGAATTTCCCTAAGTTTAGGAAGATTCAATAGTGGGGATTTGGGGTTTCCACTCTAGACCAAGGCTAGAGATAGTTTGGTTGCCGAAAACTCCCATCTAAGAGTTGGGGTTGGAGATAATCCAACTCACCGAAGTAAATTGTTGGTTATTGCTTACTCGTGGTGGTTTGAGAGAACCCATGAGCATTGTTGCTTGATTGGTCAAAAGACGGTTAAGTGCACCTTTAGCCAAGACTACCCATGTGTCAATCGGGTGCAAGTCTTGTGAATTAAATTCCCATTCCCAAGTCTCCCTTGTGATCCTTGCTTGGTGAAAGTAAGGTGAAAGCCATTTATCAATCTATCTTTTAGTTATTTTTCTTTATCTTTCTCGTGCTTGCTTGTGTTAACTAGAACTTGTCCCTATGAAGGCGTCATTATCTGCAGGACAGATTCCCTAGATATTTTCCCCCTTTCGTTAATTGAACTTCAATAAGTTTCTCTTATTCTTTACTAGCTCGGTCGCGACTACATTGTTCTCTGTGGGTATGACCCTAATATCCATTGGGAATATAAATGTATTTTGCTCTGATAATCACCGTGACCTCCAACTTTGGGAAGCACAATTTTAGAGTTCATCAAAAATAGCACCGTTGTCGGGGAATAATTTGGTGTATTGAGTTAGTTTAGAATTTGAGTTTACTTACTCTAGTTCAATTTTGTGAATAGTTTTCATTTTGCTTATTTTCATTTTGTTGAATGATGTCATGGCATCTCAAAGTGAAGATGTTATGAATGAGACAAGTCGCTAAAGAGGATGTGGAAGAGTATAAAGAGCTTTTGTGGTGGTTCTGACACTGAGGATCATGATGACTCCATGAATCACAGCGATGGTGGAACCCCAGTGAGCCCTCTGTAGCTATATCTCAGGGAGCCCCTCACACTAATTTCTCCGTATTTCACTTTGGATTTATGCACTGAGGGCACTGCAATAGATTTTTGTTGGGGGTGGTGGCATTTGGATTATGCTTATGCTGGATTTTGATACTTGTTTTGTGCCCTTGCCAGGCTTATGTTGTTTATATTTGGATTTTATGCCCTTGTCGGGCTTGTTTTGGATATTGTGCCCTCGTCGAGTTTGTTTGTTGAAATGATGTTGGATTAGTCGCTTTTGTTACTTCTTTATTTTTTTGTAGCTTCTTTAATTTCTGTTGTAGTTGGTTTAAGTTACGCTTCCTAATGATAGATCGAGTGATGATATTCTTAAGGAAAATCGTTGCTTTGTTTGGTGTGTGGATCCAGGGGAAGTCTGAGTACCCGTTAGGCTAGATGAAATTGCATGTATGTTGGGGTGTATACGTTGGTGGATTCTGAGTGCCCATATCAATTTAGATTGATGATTCAACCCTATGATAGATTGGGTGACGTCATTCTTAAGGGCGAATCACCATCTTTTGAGATAATTATGAATCATGCCTTGTTTCGTACTAATGGAGTTAGTATTGCATGCAAATCAAAATGGCATACCCCTCCGAAATTTTTTGCGAAAAATGCATGGCAAAGAGAGATTTTGTGACAACTCTTTTGATCTTTTTGTGACTCTTGACTCATTAGCGATGTTAATGGAAATGTGGCTCCTTTTTGTTCTTGTCTAGGAAGTTAAAATTGATCCTTCTTAAATGATTCGCATACCATGTGTGGTGAGGTTTAGTTGAATAATTCTCGTGCTTGCTTGTGTTAACTAGAACTTGTCCGGTTAATCTTTAATGCTAGTCTTGATTACTCTTGTTTGGAGAAATGATCTTAGGCCTTCTTTGTCATTATTGAAGCCTACTTAGCCTTAAAAGCCACCATTGCACTTAAATTGAATCATTAGTCACCCCTATTGAGCCTATTACCTTTTCTTTGGCAACCTCGTTACAAGCCTTGAACCATTTTGACAATGAATCCCTCTCTTGAACCCGTCCCTCCTTGAACTCCACAAGTGTGAAATCGAGGCTAAAAGCCTAAGTTTAGGGGTTGATAAAGGTACCTTGGAGGAGTGCTAAATGAGTAAATCATGGTTTGTTGCTTAATAAGAATTTCCAAAAAGAAGGAAGAAAGAAAGAAAAATGAAAAGAAAAGAGGAAAGGAAAGAAAGAAAATCCTCCAAGGTGAAGAAAATGATAAGAATTGGGGCTTCAAATGAAAAGAAGTGAAATGGTGTCGCGTGTTGAATGAAAATGAAAGGAATGGCCTTGGTTTTGAGTTGAAAAAGTTGTATAGAGTTCGAGGAGGATGTAGTCACTTGAATCCAAATGCGAATCCTAGCCGTCCCCGAGCCTACATTACAAGCTTAGAAAAGCCTTTTGAGATCTCCTACCGATTGTTCTGGAGCTAGTGGCAAATAAAAATAAGGGCAAGCCTATGGTTGATACTTGTTAGCACTTGAACTTCCTTGTGAGTGTTTGTATTTGTCCCTTATGATTGTATTTGTAAATAATGTGTTTTTGAGACCTTTGTTTTTGTGAGGGCATGCGAATTAGGATAGTTGGTGACATTGATAAACTCCAAAAATGAGTCAAAAGAGCACGTTTGGTAAGCTAGTGGTTAGATTCACATCTTGAGGATTTGTTGTTGTCACTTGGTTGTTCTCATAGTTCCATTGCATCCTTGAATTGTGTTTTGAATGGAGGGGAATGTTTAGAGTAAGTTATCATGTGATTGACTAATCATTAGTACCAACCGAAGTCATGTTTGGTGCTTGAAATGGATTTTTCTTGACTTATATTGAATGTCATTGCACTTGTGTTGTGTGCCTCTCATGCTAGAGTTTTTAGTTGCTTGAGGACAAGTAATAGTTCAAGTTTGGGGGTTTGATAAGTCGGTAATTTACCAACTTATTTAACCTTTAAGCTTACACTTTTGCATCCTAATTGAGAAAAAATAGTGCATTTGACATGATTTGCTTCTATTATACAGGTGTATGCTATTTAGAAGTGATCGGTGCAGAATCGGATGAAAAAAAGTCAAGATGGAGAAAATTCTGGAATTCTGGGCAACTCAGCGCAATCGCGCTGAAAGGGCGCCAATGGCATTAAAGGCGGATGACAGGCTTGTGCGCTATGGCACTAGGATGGCGCGATAGCGCTACAGAGAGAAGTGGTCAATGCCAGTCAAAGACAAGGGCGCAATCGTGCCAAGACAGTGCGATAGCGTTGACCAATGTGAGTCCCTTGAGCGCGATAGCGATGACACTTTACTATACCTGAACGTGAAAATAGGAAAAAATGACATTTCACCCTCGTGGAAACCCCAATTGATATAAAAGACTCCTCAGCCATTTTGGAAGCTATCTTTGGCTATTTTCACAACTTTTGGCAAGCTTGGAGAGCAAGTTCATTAACCAACACCATATGAGTGAAGATTTGGATGATCTTTATTGTAAAATCTTTAGTTTTCATTCTTCAACTCTTGTTCTTAATTGCTATTTTATTGGTGTAATTGTTGAATTGAGATTTGGGTTTTGTGTTAGAGATAATACGTATTTTGGGTTTTTAATTCTAAATCTTGTGCTTTCTCTTGATTTATCATTTGGATCTATTGAATCTTCCATACTTGAATTCATAGTCAATGGTTGCAAACATTGACTTAGCTTACTAATTTGGATTTTTACTTGAGAGAGGATTTCCCTAAATTCGGGAAGGTTTAATAGTGGGGATTTGAGATTTCCACTCTAGATCAAAGCTAGAGATAACTTGGTTGCCAGAAACTCCCATCTAAGAATTGGGGCTAGAAATAGCCCAATTTACCCAAGTTGCTTTGGTTGGTTTATTGCTCACTCATGGTGGTTCGAGAGAACACGCGATATATATGCTTGATTGGTCGAAAGACGGTCAGGTATCCTTCTAACCAAGACTACCTAAGTGTTAAATTGGGTGTAAGTCTTGTGAATCGAATTCCCCTCCCCAATTCTCCCTTGTTGTCCTTGCTTTTTCAAAGCAAGGAAAGCCATTGATCAATCTATCTTTTATTTGATTTTATTTTATCTTTAATTTTAGTCTAAAACCCCCCTTTTAGATATATTTTTCCCTTTTTGTTAATTGAACTCCAATAAGTTGCTCTTATTCTTTATTAGCTCGATCGCGACTACATTATTCTCTATAGATACGAACCCGACATCCATTGGAAATATAAATGTGTTCTTCTCTAACGATCGCCGTGACCTCCAAATTGGGGAGAATGATTTGAGTGTTATCAAGCATTCATTCTTCCTCTTCATCTCTAGCTCCTCCCGAAGCTCTAACTGTGCCTGTGCCTGGTCTCAAATGAGGAAAGGGGAATGGAGATACCTGCTTTTCCTAAAGGTCCGATGGTTGGAGGAGGCACTGTCTCCAATGGAACTGATTCTACCCTCCATCCTGGCCTTCAAGGCCATCATATCTTCCCAAAGTGACTCTAAGGTCACCGTACCTAGCGGCCAAACTAGTCCCCATTCCATCTTCGGCCTGGCCGCTGCTGCTTCCCCTATTCGACCCCATATTTTTTTTCTTCTGGCTACGACTAGAGGAACCCTTCACCTTTAGAAGGTCAAAGGTCTGGTCAATGAGGCTATTTTTCCTGAAGGTTCGACGGCTGGAGGAGGCACTGTCTCCAATAGACTGATGCTATTTCCTTCATCTTGGCCTTCAAGGCCGCCATATCTGCCCCAAGTGACTATAAGGTCACCATACCTTGAGCCGAACTAGTCCCCGCTCTATCTTTGGCCTGGCCACTGCTGCTTCCTCTATTCGACCCTATTTTTTTCTTCTTCTGGTTGTGTCTAGAGGAACCCTTTACCTTTAGAAGGTCAAAGGTCTGGTCAATGAGGGTAATGCAGCCAGTAGACTCCATGGGAACATTTTCTCGCCTGCACAAAGTAGATATAAGAGAAAGGAAAGGAAGATCACTGGTGTGCAACTGTGCAAAGTGTTTCCATTCCTCCATAATTCATCCCCCTGCATTCACTGGAACTCCCTCCACTAAGCAAAGAAACCATAAAAGCCCAAGTAAAAAGCACGTCTGAAGTATTGCTAGAAGGGCAGACCCTCCTAACCACTAACTTTAATAACCTACGTGCATCCAGGGTAAAGTGAAGGCTCCTCGTCTGGTGCCTGACCCAAGGGACCAAATCCCTGTGCTTCTCCTCCATGAGCGCCCTCACCATCTACTACTTTTATCTGGAAGATATTCATCTCTGGTACTCTATATCATCATGGTTTAGCACCCCTAGAGCCTCATTAATGTCCATGGCAGATACCCCTATATGCTCACCTCGAACATAGATGATAGGGTTGGGGTAATTCCAACTAATCGTGGGAATATGAGCACAGAAATCATGAACCCAGTTTTCATTCACTTCCTTTGGAACCTGCACAAAGGAAGCCACCCCATCTCCGCTATTCGATGGTAGAACTCTGATACCCTCTCCTCAATCTCTAATTTTCCAGGCACACTTCCCAGACTGAAACCATCAAGACACCTCTCCCGTATGAATTCCCTAGCCCTCTAGTCTACATGATGTTGGCGACACTCCTTGTTGACAAATTGCATGTACTCCACCTCCTCTCCTTATGCCATATCCATTTCTACAAAAGAAAATTTGCACGTTACTCAATATGTTAAACAATTGCTTAGTATGAAAGCATTAGAGGGACTAGGAGGTAAATAGGAAGCAAGTTGAGTAAAATAATTTAGCTGGGATAGCTACTATTTTCGGACCTTCTTCATGATGAATATCACCTTGTCGTGATGAGTTATCGTGGCAAGACTCATTCCATCGTGATGAGACAACTCCCATAATGACGAGGTCATCTTCCCCAACTAACTTTTTTCAAAAATGGTGATTTTAAAGGATACACTACATTTTATCAAAATTTCCCCTGGATCGAGCATTGTCCACCAACATACTACTCCTATACGCAAGTTTTATGGTGTTTCAAACTTCAAAAAACAAGGCCAAACATTTGAGTCAAATTTCAAGAAATTTTTCTACCATTACTACCTTATTTTGAGTCTAACACTCCATGAACTTCATGAGAACAACAAAGGGGGTAGTGTAATCACTTGGACAACGTAAAGTTAGTAGGCATGCTTCATAAATCTACCCTGTGAAAGCAAGAAATTATCCCCCCAAAACCCAATTTCTACTTGAAAATCAAGAATAATAGATTCTAAATCTATGAAATCTAAGCGTGATAATCACGATTTAAGTTATGAAAGGATTCTTACCTTGAAAAATTGATGTAGAAGTTGAGAGGGTTTTCATGAGAGAGAAAGGGGAATAGTTGAAAATGGGAAAAATGAACTTCTCCCATCTCTAAAAACTTCCTAATCGCTCATTGAGATGGGACACTAATATGCCTAAAGTACACCTCCAAAAGAAGAATAAAGCGATCGATGTTCAAATATAGAATCCAACAAAGGTTGGGGTCGATCCCACATGGAATATGGTAGGACTAGGGTCAACTATGTTTATTCACGCTCTTAGCTGTTCATTTCCCAGAGAGAGGGGTTTAAAGTAAAAGTAATGTTTATAATTAAGATTCGAACAAGTAAAAACGTAACAGTTTTCAAGTGTTGTAATCAATGAGAGAAGCGACTAGGGCAATGTTCCCCATGAAATCATAACGCAGTAAGGAGACGTACCAGTAATATAGTCTAGTGCTATGTATGCAAGATCGGTAAGTTAAGTTCTCCTAAGTGGATGGTTACCAAAATAAAAGAATGTCACCACGCAACTTGGTCAGTCTACGGGTGTTTGTTGCTAACCCTTACCAGTGATCCCAGATTAGCTTTCCCCGGGCAAGTTCAAGATAATAAGGTGAGGGTTGGTAGCCTTAAATCTCCGTTGTGTAATCCCCTTTACCATTCATCACCCCTTTGGTCAAGCAAGTAGGAATAAGGTGAGTTCTAACATTTGCAATCATTAAAAAGCAATCAAAATGAGGGGAAGAACAATATATGCATGAACACCATCTAGAATTGAATTCTCAAGAACACTTCAATAATTAAGAACAAGAATTGAATTCTCAAAAGTCTAGAATAAAATCTCAACAATGTGTTATGATGTTTCAAAGTTGCATAACAATTGCCAAATAATGCATAACATTCCAAATAAAACCCTAGGGAATGTATTTATAGATAACAAAGACTAAATCCTAACAAAACTAGAAGAGCTGGAATGCGGCACGTCTGATGGGCAGGCCCCACGGGCCATCATTGGTGCCACGGGCATCGTGGGTGCCCGTCGGGTCTTCTACACTTCAAATCTCAGGCCCTCTGCCTTCTTTCTATGGACAAGTGTGATGAGCCATCGTGGTTTCCACAGGCATCGTGGCCAACCCGTCGACCAAATCATCTTAGTTCCTAGTGGTTCTGTCTAATCCAGACGGGCGTATGTGATATCCCATTGTATCTCTCACGGGCATCGTGGTAGGACGTCCGACTTTATTTCTAGCCTTTCGCTCCTCTAGTCTATTTCCACGGGCAACTGTGACGTCCCATCACGGCTTTGACGCATGTCCCAAATTGGTCATGGGCTGGGTTTTTTCTTCTAATATATGTTGTCTCATTTCGACGTCTCTTCCCACAGGCCGTGGTGGATCCCATACCTGTGGGGCATGTTTTTTAGCCCCAAAATAACAACTTTTATGTCTTTTTGTCTTTTAAACACTTTTCCCTACACATGTAGCAAACGAGCATCATATCTAACAAAACACACTTAAGAACTCCAAAAATTCTTAGTTTTAAGCATTGAAAGTGCCGTAAAATCTCAACTTAGAAAGTTTGCTTGTCCTCAAGCAACAAACGAAAATAAACTAAAACAATGCTTAAGTAAAGAAACCTAGGGACTACAACAACCAAGTGGTGCAACCATTTTAGTTCACAGAATCAATACCCACTCCTTGTCAGTTCAAAACCAGTGCATACATACACGTTATCAGGACAACACAAAATGGATCCATGGATGACAACAAGATACACATGAACAAGCTATCATACACAGTAGACATTTACCCAATAAATTAGCAATCACAATCTACGTAGTGCCCTTACAGCAAAGAAGTCCCGCTCACAAAGTAATTTAATAAATTTTGACTGGGAATACACTCACTCTCGCAAAGAAGTTTAAACTGTAAATCCACAATACCATAGGCTTGCCCTTTTTTTCTAACCCCTGGCTTTCAAACAGTCGAGTTAGGATCACTATAGGACTTTGTTCAGCTTGTAATATAGGTTCAGGGGCGGGTATGGTATATTTGAAAAATAGTGACTATGCCCTCCTTGACACTACAGTTACCTTTTGTTCCACTTTTCAGACCACGGTATTTTCCTCCCTTATTCTCCTCTTTTGTTATCTCTTCACTTCACTCAAGCATCGGGTGTGGCTTTTATTTTCACTTTTGCTCTTTTTCAAATTGTTTTGTTTTTCTTTTTTTTCTTTTGTAGCACACAAACCACACCCGTTATCTTCCTTTTTAACACTAACCCGGTCTTTTCATACCCCAACTTCCTATTTACCCTTACAGTAGCCACCCTCAACTTAGGCGTTTAGCCTGAGCTGAGGTACACAATGTCCAAGGAGGGAACAGGGCCAAAACAAAGGTTTATAGGAAATAGGGAAAGTGAACAGGCTAATAACAAAAGGGGTCAGTTCATGCTCAAATTCAGAGATCAAAAGGAATCATTTTTTTATTTGGTAAGTCATTTGGATTAAGTGGAGTTCATTCAAAAATGACCTATGATCATCTCCTAAACAAACTATTCTATCACCAAGACAAGAATAACCATGCAAGTTCTAGATTGACACATACAGCAAGAACGAATACAAATCAGCTCACTCACACATGGCATAAAGTTTAGACAAATAGATCACTAACTATCAGTTCATGTATTAGCTTAAGCTACTTATCAAATACATATACATGCTGTCAAATACAGATCAATCAAGGTCAGTTTCAACATACTTATTGCACAAAAAATTTCGAGGGGTTTCCCCTTTCACAAAATATGACCACAGACTGCATTAAGTTCTTTTTTTCTTCTACAAACACACATCCTATTCTAAACATGCCGGTTCAACAGAAATTAAAAATCCTTAGGGAAAGAACACAGTAAGAAAATCCCAAGGATGTTGGTACTATGTGGATAACCTCATGGGTTGCCTCCCATGCAACGCCTGATTTAACATCGCGGCATGACGTAGGTCACTTGGTTAATCAGACTTCACCAAGCTCTAAAACTTCAACCACTTTGATTTCTTCAGCATCTACCAAATAGGCTTTGACGCACTGATCATTTGCCAACAGATTGCCATCACGATTCTCAAGATTAATAGAACCATGTCAGGAAACTTGCACCACTCGAAATGTCCCCATCTACTTAGACTTAAGCTTTCCTGGAAATAAGCGTAGTTTTTAATTATAGAGTAGGACTAGCTCTTGCGGCTGAAAATCTCTCTTATCAATCTTTTGATCATGGTACATCTTCATCTTCTTCTTGTACAGAGTTGAACTTTGATATTCATTCAGACAAAACTCATCAAGTTCATTTAACTGGCTAAGCCACTAATAAGATGCAGCACACCAGTCCAAATTCAGTTTCTTAAATGCCCACATGGCCTTATGCTCAATCTCCACCGGAAGATGACATATTTTTTCAAACAAAAGTTTTAGGGTGACATACCTATGGGATTCTTGTAGGCTATCCGATAAGCCTATAGGGCATCATCAAGTTTTCTAGACCAATCTGCTTTGTGCACATTCACCGTCTTCTCAAGGATGGATTTTATCTCCCAGTTTGATACCTCTACTTGCCCACTCATCTGCGGATGATAAGGTATCTCCACACTGTGTCTCACCCCATATTTCTCAAGTAGAGCCCTGAATAACTTATTACAAAAATGAGACCCTCCATCACTGATAATTGCTCGCGGTGTGCCGAATTTGCAGAAGATATTCTTTTTCAAGAATGTTGTGACACTCTTGACTTCATTGTTAGGAAGTACTACTGCCTCTACCCATTTTGACACATAGTCAACAGCAACCAGTATATACCTCATATAATTTGACATCATAAAAGGACCTATGAAATCAATTCCCCATACATCAAATAATTCAATCACGAGGATAGAAGTGAGAGAAAGCTTATGCTTCTTTGATATAGCCCCTTCCCTTTAGCATCGATTACAGGCTCTCACATACTCATGAGCATCTTTGTGAAGGGTCGGCCAATAATAGCTGCATTGTAAAATCTTCTGCGTTGTCCGGGTTCCACCATGATGCCCACCTATAGGAGAGGAATGGCATACCTCAAGTATATCCTCCATCTCAGATTCATCTATGCATCTCTGAATCATGGTTTCACCACATACACAGAATAAATAAGGCTCTTCCCAGAAAAACTTCTTCACATTAGACATGAACTTCCTCCGTTAATGGACTGTCAGGTCCAAGGGAACTATATCACTTTCTAAGTAGTTAGCAATGTCTACATACCATGGGATAAAATCCTGAGAAGCAGCCAATACATGTTTATCTGGGAAGGCATCATCAATATCTAACTCATCTTTCAGCTGCAACATCGCCTCATCTTCAATCTGGACAAGTGATCAGCCACCTGATTTTTTGTACCTTTGCGATCTTTGACTTCAAAGTCAAATTCTTGTAGTAGTAGAACCCAACAAATCAACCTAGGCTTTATATCCTTTTTCTCCATAAGATACTTAAGTGTTGCATGGTCTGTATGGACAATCACCTTGATGCCAAGCCAGTAAGATCTAAACTTCTCGAATGCAAACACCATAGCTAGTAGCTCCTATTCAGTCACAGTATAGTTCTTCTGGGAGGAGTTCAGTGTTTTACTATCATAGTAAATAGGGTGTAGAATCTTCTCACATATCTGGCCTAGGACTGCTCCTACACATCACCTCAAATGGCTCAGACGAATTAGGTGAGACAATAATGGGGGCTGAGATCAACTGCAACTTTAGGCATTTGAATGCCTTCAAGCACGCCTCATAAAACACAAACTTCACATCCTTCTCTAACAATTTGCACAAGGGATGTGCAATTTTTGAGAAGTTCTTAATGAATCTGCAATAGAACCCAGCATGCCCCAAGAAACTTTGAATACCCTTTACCGAAATTGGAGGAGGCAATTTTTCAATCACCTCTATCTTGGCCTTGTCAACCTCAATCCCTTTCTTCAAAACCTGGTGGCCCAATACAATACCTTCTTTGACCATAAAATGGCACTTCTCCCAGTTCAGTACCAAGTTTCACTCTTCACATCTTTGCAGCACACAACTCAGATGGGATAAACAATCATCAAATGAATCACCAACAATAGAGAAATCATCCATGAATACCTCAATAGTGTCCTCGACCATGTCGGAGAAGATCGACATCATACATCTCTAAAAGGTTATTGGTGCATTACATAACAAAACAACATCCTCTTAAAAGTGAATGTCACATATAGACAAGTGAAAGTTGTCTTCTTTTGGTCCTCAGGAGCAATCAAAATCTGATTGTATCCTGAGTAACCATCAAGAAAATAGTACCATCCTCTACCAGCAAGACGGTCTAATATCTAGTCCATGAATGTCATCGGAAAATTATCCTTCTCAGTCCATAAGTTTAGCTTTCTATAATCCATGCAAATACGCCAGCCTATAACTGGTTTCATAGGAATCAGCTCATTCTTAGAATTGGGAATGATAGTGATTCCACCTTTTTTCGGCATACACTGAATTAGGATCACCCACTTAATGTCTGCAAAAGGGTAAACCACACCTGTATCCAGACACGTAATGATCTCCTTCTTGACAACTTCTTGCATTAGCTAATTCAACCTATGTTGATGCTCAATACTCAGAACAAAATTTGGCTCAAGTTATATTTTGTGCGTGTATATGCTTGGTGGGATACCAATAATGTCAGCAATAAACCACCCAATGGCCCTTTTGAACCTTTTCAATGCAGACACAAGTGCTTCAACTTGCCCTTCTCCTAAGTCAGCTGCAATAATCACAGGCAAGGTGTTGTCAGCTCCCAAGAAAAACATATTGTATGTGTGATGGAAGTGCCTTGAGCTCCAAGACTGGAGGCTCCTCAATAGATGGTTTGGCTGGAGGGGCCACTCTATTCTTCAAGTCCAGATCGAGCTTCTTTGGAGTATAAGAGTAAGAACCCATACCAGCAAACACTTCCACCATGTCAGCGTACTCATCAATGTCATCCTCATCAAAGTTCATGATCACGGCTGCAAGTGCTTCAACACCAAGTCACTCCTCAATTGGGACTGATAACTCATTTTTATCCATGACATCAATGACTGATACCACCTGCATATCATCATGGTGCTTCATAGATTGGCACAGGTTAAAAGTAACTTCCTCATTATTCAGCCTGAATTTCATCTACCCTGTCTCTAAGTCAACTAAACCATGTCCTGTGGCAAGAAATGGTCGCCCCAAGATGATAGGAACCTCAAAATTTACCTCACAATCTAGAATCATGAAGTCCGCTGGGAAGATAAAGGATTCCACTTTCACAAGTACATCATATAAGATACCATGTGGCCTCTTTATAGTATGATCTACCATCAATAGTTGTATTGTTATCATGTGGGGGCTCCCAAGCCCAACTGTCTAAATACTGCTAAAGGCATTAGATTAATGCTCGCACCCAAGTCACATAGCACCTTGGCAAAATAGAAATCCCCAATCGTGCACGGAATAGTGAAGGTTCTAGGATCTTCTCTTTTCTACACAAGGGAACGGGAATCTATTGCACTACAATGGTGCAAATTATCTACAGGCTTAAAACTGACAGTTCTCTTCTTTGTCACCAAGTTCTTCATGAACTTCGCATATCCAGGAATCTGCTCTAGAGCCTTTACCAAAGGAATATTTCCCAAAAGTTGCTTCAACATAGAGATGAATTTTCTATACTTGCCTTCTTCGGTCTTCTTGGCTAGTCTCTGTGGGAAAGGGGTAGGAGGTCGAGGCATAGGCTTTACAACTTCAGTAACCTCTTTCTCCTTACTCTTGGTCTCAGTTGGCTCTTTTATGATTTGGCTTTCCTTATCACCCTTTACCTCAGACTCAACCACTCTTTCAACTTTATCATTTTCAGGCTTAGTCTGCTCCTCAACAATTATAGGGATAGGAGGGTCAACAGTCTTCTTTCTACTTCTAGTAGTCACCGCCATGAAATGTCTATCATTCTTTGGGTTCTGAACTATGTCACTTGGAAGAGTGCCCTTTTGACGCTGATTTAGGGTTATAGACATTTGCCCCAACTGTGTTTCAATTTGCTTTATGGTGACTGCATGTGACTCTACCTTCTGATTCATGTCTAAGATGTCAGCACGTATCTCTTTCAAGTTACCATCATTAGACTCAACCTCTCTTTCAAGTTACCATCATTAGACTCAACCTTTTGTAACACCTTGGCTAACACCTCTTTCACGGTTGGCTATTCGGGTGTTGTTTCATAGTTTCCAAGAGGGACATACAATCTGTTTTTATCATTCTTGTAGCCGTCTATTTTGTTCTAGTCACCATCTCTATCTCTACCCCTACTCCTGTCTCTATATCCAGACCAGTTGTATTTGTTATCTCTGTCTCTGTTGTTATTTCGATCTCTGTTCCAACCTTGGTTTCCTTGGCCATTGACCCGAAAACCCGCCACTTGTTCATTTAGATAATTTGCTTCTTCATTAGATTCATGCCCATCCTGTCTTGGTTCCTTTCCTTATGAACCTATAGCATTCACCTTTTCTGCTCCATTATTCAGGATTTGCTTTGCGATCAGATCTATACTTGTCTTCAGTCCAGCAATATCCTTTCTAAGTTCCTGCAACTCTTGCTGGTCTACAGATGTCCCAACAGAATAAGTTCCTGCTGCACACTCAGAGTCTCTTGTATGTCATGCCCTGTTCATCTTGGTAACTCTTTCAAGCATCTCAGATGCTTTTGTGAAAGTATTCTCCATGAACTCTCCTCCTGTGACTATATCAGTGACTGCCTTGGTGTTTGCATTCAGTGCCCTATAAAAAATCTCCATCAAATGATCTGGAGGGATTTTGTGGTTTGGCACTTGTTTCATCTTCTTGTTGAACCTAAGCCATATCTCATATAGTGCTTCGGTGCTCAACTTCTTGAAGTTATAGATCTCCTACTTGAGTTGCAACATCTTTTATGGAGGGAAAAACCTCTCCAAAAACTAACTCTTTAGTTCCCTCCATGTAAATATTGAAGCATCGGGAAGTTCAGTAAGCCAAAGTGTTGCTTCTCCTGTCAAAGAGAATGGAAAGAGCCGCAACTTGATGGCATCTTGATCTACCCTTGGAAGGTTGTAGGCCTTACAGATCCCCAATAAATTCACCAAGTGCAAGTTCACATCGTCACTGGGCTTGCCAGCAAATAATCTCTTCAGGTTCAGCAGTTGGATCATAGTACTTGTAATGTCAAACTTTGTACCGTCAGGCAGTGGTGGCAATACTATGGGGCTTGTTGTCCCTGCATCATTGACATCATCATCATCAACATTATAGTGAGGGATGTGTCAAGGTTGTTGGATCTGGCGGCCTTTATTCCCTCTTGGTGCGATTGGATCTTGAGGTACATTACATCGGGGTGCCTCGTCTCTCGCAGCTTGAACATTTAGTGTGGCTTGCGAGCAGCTTTTTGTCTAGCTTGTCATTCTTGCTCAGCTTGAGCATTATGTTGAGCAAGTGCATCTGCAACTTTTGCATCTTGCGCAATTTGAGCATCTTCTGCTACCTTTTGCCTTTTCTGTTCTTCTGCTAACATCCGTGTTGTAGCCTATTCAGGAGTCACAAAAACTCCCTCCTTAACTATGTTTCTCAGATTTCATGGGAGTTCAGGATTGAATGGAATTAGGGAATTTCCTTGACTCCTTGTATTGGGCATGCACAAGTGTGCAACCTGTGAAACTAAAACAAAAACAACAAAAAATTAAAATCAAGAAATAAGGACTAATAGTGATATAAATACAATCTCTCTTAATCCTAAACCGTATTCCCCGACAATGACACTAAAATTTGATACGCCTAAAGTACACCTCTAAAAGTAGTATAAAGTAGTCGATGTTCAAATATAAAATCCAACGAAGATTGGAGTCAATCCCACAGGGAATATGGTAGGACTAGGGTCAACTATGTTTATTCGTGCTCTTAGCTATTTATTTCCCAGAGAGGGGGGGTTTAAAGTAAAAAGTAATGTTTATAATTAAGATTTGAATAAGTAACAAAGTAACAATTTTCAAGTGTTGTAATCAATGAGAGAAGCTACTAGGGCAGTGTTCCCCTAAGCGGGTGGTTACCAAAATAGAAGAATGTCACCATGCAACTTGGTCAGTCTACGGGTGTTTGTTGCTAACCCTTACCAGTGATCCCAGAATAGCTTTCCCCGGGCAAGTTCAAGCTAATTAGGTGAGGGTTGGTAGCCTCAAATCTTTGTTGTGTAATCCCCTTTCCCATTCGTTAACCCTTAGGTCAAGAAAGTAAGATTAAGGCGAGTTCTGACGTTTGGAACGGTTAAAACGTAATCAAAATGAGGGGAAGAACAATGCATGCATGAACACCATTCTAGAGTTGCTAAGTAATTTGCCTACTTTGTTAATCCATCATGGTCCCCACAATCCTAGTTGTGGATTTAGATACTCATAGTTGCAAGAGAACAATCAGATTTAGATGAAGAGATCATGATTATAACTTACAAGAATAAGTAAAGAAAGCAAGAATCTTGAATTCTCAAGAACACTTCAATAATTAAGAACAAGAATTGAATTCTCAAAAGTCTGGAATAAAATCTCAACAATGTGTTATGATGCCTCAAAGTTGCATAACAATTTCCAAATAATGCGTAACATTCGAAATAAAACCCTAGGAAATGTATTTATAGACAACAAAGACCAAATCCTAACATAACTAGGAGAGCCAGAATGTGGCAGGTCCGACGGGCAGGCCCTATGGAACATCGTGAGTGCCACGGGGGTTGTGGGTGCCCTCGGTTCATCTACACTTCAAGTCTCAGGCCCTCTGCCTTATTTTTACGGACAAGTGTGATGAGCCATATGTGGTTGCCATGGGCGTCATAGCCAACTCATCGGCCAAATCATCTTAGGTCCCAATGGTTCTGTACAATCCCGACGAGTGTGAGAGACATCCTATCGTATCTCTCACGGGTATTATGTCAGGACATCAGACTTCACTTCTAGCCTTTAGATCCTCTGGTCCATTTCCACAGGCAACTATAATGTCCCATCACGGCTCCGATGCCTATCCCAAATTGGTCGTGGACTGGGTTTTTGCTTCTAATGCCTGCTGTCTCATTCCGGTGTCTCTTACCACAGGCCATGGTGGATCCCACACCCATGGGGCATGTCTTTTAGCCCAGAAATAGCAACTTTTATGTCTTTTCATCTTTTAAACATTTTTCCCTGCACATGTAGCAAATGAGCATCATATCTAACAAAACACATTTAAGAACTCCTAAAATCCTTATTAAGCGTCGAAAGTGCCATGAAATCCCAAGACATCAGACATTATTTGTTGCGATGGTCTATTATAATGAGACTTCATCTATAATGATGACGTAGCTCGCTGCAACAGGAATTGGGCTGCCATGATGAATCAGCCAGACCCGTCGACTACTCCAAGATTAAATCTTTCATTTGTTAAAATCCCTTCTACCTTTTTACCAGGGGAAAACTCTAAACTCCTTTAATTGGTTCATTCCCTAATGATTGTGAGAAAAGGGAGCAAAGGAACTTAGCTTGTGCCTAATGTTTGGTTTGCCTTAACTCTATCTTAAGGCCTCAATAAGGAAAATAATGTATACAAGGTATTCCAAGGTAACGAATGAATTAAATTACACCAGTTACTAGCAAACTCGTGCCTCGCTAGGTCTAAATCCATTTTGGGATGAACGATTGGTAAATTTGTATCTATTGTAATGACCTACTCTATCATTATTAGAAAGTTGCAATAAATTTATCAAATCAATATTTTTGGAATAGAATCATGTGATTTAAAATTTTGGGGTTGATTTTGAGGGTGTTTAAATAAACCTTAGGCATAAAATGTGGCCCAGAACAAAACTGCTAGTATCCTTCATTATGATGAGCCTGAGCTCATCGCAATGGTTCATCGCAATGGAGGGTCTCATTGCAATAGAGCATCCCTCATCACGGTGAGGACATAGAACAAAATCCAGGATTTAGTCTGTTCAGTATTTAAACCCTTTTTAAAAAAGAGGCTCTCTCCTAAAAATTCCCCATCTCTCTCCCAACCCTAGAAAAGTAAGAAAAGAGAGGGGGAGCTCTCAGAAAGGTGGGATTACTTTCCCCATCGCGGTGACCATTCCTATAGATATCTTGGACGGGAACAATATACAAGTTGCATGATCATGGTAGTGGCTCAACCTTCGAGGTAGGATATGGTTAATTACTAGTGATACTTGATTAGTGAGCATATTTCCTATAAAGAAATTAAAGGAGACAACATTCTTAGGCATTAAGGCATAGAGTCTGGACGGTTTAGCTGAATATAGCTTATAAACCTGGATTGTGAATGATTATCTGTATGGTGAGTTGTGTACATAGATGGTGCCTAAGATGTAATGATTTTGACCTAAACCTTGTGTTGATAACTAGATGATGTCAGGACCATAGGGAATCTAGTCGATAAGGGGAATAACTCTGGAATGATTCATAAATAAACTATGGTAAGTTTGTATGCCTAGTTGGGGTAGTTGAAGCCCTATTTTAATAGCTTGGGAGCTCTTAGTAGATTGACCTAAGGGTTATGTTTTTAGGATTGTGATTGTATAAAGGATAATAAAAGGTACTTATGTAGAGGCCCCGTAGTTATGTGAAATGGGTTAGTCATGAAGTTAAGACGAGTGGTGATCTTGTATCCGGATATACAAACCTTATGTTAGTTTCGCAAGGGGAAGGGTATGGTTGGTCAGACCTAAATAAAAATGTAGAACCCACCACCGTGGCTAGCCAGTTTGTTAATGGCTTGTAGGTACTGGGTTAAAATAGGGTTAAGGCTCACCTTATTGCATGTGTATAGTGAAATTGTGTAACTCGTGATTGGTCTTTAGATATAATTGCATTATAGACGCTTTCCTTGTTATGCTTGTATGAATAGGCTAAGTAAACAAGAAGTGATGAGTAAGCCAAAATGGGTAAGTATGAGCAGTATCTTGGACACCATGGTTATATATACACATATGCATGAATTCATCAGATACAGGCCCTAGAGCCTAGTCGCATCGATTATGGTCAGTATGCACACTATGAAGCAAATACCATGCTGGTATGGTACATGGACACATAGGGTCTCCTACAGGTCAGGGCTAGTAGGAAGAAATAAGAAATATAGCCTATGTGTACACATTCTTTCATATATAATTGCATATGTTATTGAATTATCATTATATACTTTGTTGTATTGCGTTGTCTGTTCTATGAGGTGGCATTACAGTTACTAGTAGGGTCTGTGAGTACTAAATATACTAATCAGTGAGAAGTAGATAAACTTAATTCCCTCGTGGATGCATTGGTGAATTCTGTAGTAACCTGCAATAAATTTAGATGTATTTGAGTACATTGTGAGGACCTAAAATCGAATAACCTATTAGATTGATAGTTGCTGGGTGAACTTGGATAGTGGGTAATGACTTACCACTAAGCATAGTTGTGTAAGTAATGCTAGATGTGAACAAGAGGAAGTAAGTAGGGATTAGAGGATACCCTTTTGCTGGAATGAAGGGTAGATGGCCGGCGATGGTTGAGAAGTGCTTACGGATGACCATTCACATGATTTACCTTGTTGTACGTTAAAGTGGTAGTATCTGTTTAGTATTGATTTCTATATATATAATTTATGTAAACTAACTTTGGTCGGCCAATGATACCTACCAGTACATATGGTTGTACTAACGCTACTCTTGCTACACCTTCTGTGTAGATGTGTGATAGGTTGGCTAAAGTTCGAGCTTGGATTGAAGAGTCTCCGCCAACATCTTTCATTCTCAATTCTTCGGGCAAGAGTTGTGTCTTTTATGTTTTGTCATATCCTTTTTTTAGTAGCTCTTGTACAAGCTCAGACTAAATCATTGGGAAATTGTAGCATCTTGTATAATTGACAGTCCCTGTATATTAAGTATCTAATAAATATTGAGATTTATGCAGTTTCTGCATCATTACGTTTGAAATTGCTTTAAAAGATTTCTGTGTGTTAAGAGTTGGGTGGTTTTAGTATTCTCTTACCTGGATAGGTTAAAGTAGGTATGCGCATGATCCAATCATATTTTGTGGTCGTGACAAAAAGATATAACTAAGAACTCATAATGCCCATAACTAGTCCGGAATCGTAGAAATATCCTCAACCCAAATCTCCAACTGATGATTCCCTGACCTCAAGTTAATCTTAGAGAAGACTAAAGCACCCTGAAGCTGATCAAGCAGGTCATTTGTATGAGGGAGACGATACATATTCCATATAGTGACTTTGTTTAGCTGGAGATAATCAAAGCACATTTGCATACTCCCATCTTTTTTATTTACAAACAACACAGGAGCACCCCACTGGAAGGCATTCCGATAGATAAATCCCTTACTAAGTAGATCTTTCAATTGCACTTTCAACTCCCTTAACTCAGTTGGTGCTATCTGATATGGCAGAATAGAAATAGGGCGAGTCTTTGGCTCTAAGTCAATACAGAAATCAATATCACGGTCTGGTGGCATGCCAGGCAAATTCACAGGAAACACCTCTAAGAATTCACATACTACAGATACTGACTCAATGGGTGGAACCTCTGCACTAATATCCCTAAGGTGCATAATAAATGCCAGACACCCCCTCTCTACTAACTTCTTCGCATAAATGAAGGATATTATCTTCTTAGGAACATGACTACAATCACCCTTCCACTCAAACCTAGACATATCCAGCATAGCTATAACTGTCTTAGTATGACAAACTAAAATTGCATGATACGGAGACAACCAACTCATCCCTTGAATGACCTCAGAGTCAACCATATCTAAAACCACTAAGTCGATCTAGGTTTTATACCCCATGAATATTACAATACACAAATGGTAGACTATATCTACAATCATTAAATTATCAATAGGAGTGTAAACATGGATAAGAACATCAAGCAAATCACATATCATATTGAGACCCAAAACAAAGTATGCAGACACATAAGAAAAAATGGAGCCCGGATCAAAAAGTCGTAGCCATTTGGTCACAGACTAGAATAGCACCTGTGGTAATTGCGTTAGACGCCTCTGTCTCAAGTCTGCTCGAAAAAATATAAAAGTGTGCTTATCTTCCTGCCTGTGCTCCGCCCTTGCCAGGATGAGCACCACCCTTAGCAGTCTAACCACTGCCTCGGTTAGTCTAGGCACCACCTCTACCTGCTATTTGGCCACCCCACCCAAGCTGAGGACAGTCTCTACCATACGAACCACCTCTCCTACCTATTGAAGTCAAAGCTCGGGGAGCCTGCTATTGAACTATCTGACCACTTTTTTTGAATCTAGGGCACCATCTCCAGATATGTCCAATATCACCACACTTATGCAAGACCTATCTAAGGTAGGCCACTGAGCTGAAGTTGAACAGGTAGAATAACCTCCATAATCTAAATGACGGGGCTGTGCACTCCCCACATAACCTGAAGAATATTGGTTGGCCCCTGAGGGATCCCCAACTGAAACCTGCATAGCCGACTAAATGGGGAATTTAGAATACCCTCGAGAAATTGGGCCCTTAGAGAAAGGCCTTCTTCTCTGCAATCTTAGCATAGTTATCCTTCTTAACCCTCTCAACATTGTAAACATGCTAAACTATCTCCTGGAAAGTCTTCCCTGAAGCTACCATCTGAAGAGCTGACAATTGAAGCCTCATATTTAATCCCTTTACAAACTGATTGATCCTCTCCTCCTCAGTGGGCAACAACTATAAGACATACATGCAAAATGAGTGAAAGCGGGCCTCATAAGCTGCAATCAACAAACTACCATGCTCAATGCTAGTGAACTCATCACGTCTCTTATCCCACAAGGTACGGGGAACATACTTCTCCAAAAATATGGAGTAAAACCGAATCTAAGACAATAGAGGAGACCCAGCTAGCCTATAATCCACAAAATCTCAGCACCATAACTTAGAATCTCCTGACAACTGAAAGGTACCAAATGCAATACAATACCTCTCTACTGCGCCCATTTTATGGAGCCTCTCGTGATAATCGATAATGAACTCATATGCATCCTCTGACTCAGTACCTAGAAACCTGGAGGTTTTATTTAAGTGAACCTCCAAAACAGATCATGATCATCTCCTGTCATCACCAGTGATCACCAATCTCGAAAAAACCTTAATCTCTAAAACCTCATCCATCTATGGAGACAAAAAAATAGCATGCTCAACCCCTGGATACTGACTTGCCAGAGCTGCAAGTGCTGCCCCCATCCCTGCCAATCAGCCCAGCAAAGACAACACCTGAGCTAATACATCTGATAAAGCTGAAGCAAGCGCAACACCTTCCTAAACTGGTGCTGATGCATATTGACTGAACAGAATCTCCCCTATCACTTCATCTAGTTGATACGGATAGGGGACCATTCGTGGGGGTTGATTTGATGGACCAATTTTATTCCCCCAGAAGCTGCCCCATCATGGACCTCTAGAGGTGCAAGGGACTTAAACCTACCTCAAAACCTGACTAGCAGCCTGAGCCCTGCCTCTAGTTGGCAACACTCTCCATCCCCTGCCTCAACCACCTTCTCTAGCTCATGTTCTACCGCGAGCTACGGCCCTAGCGGCCGACATGGGTTCCTCTCTGTTAGATTTTCCTGAACATCTTCACCATCTTGAGAGAAAAGAATGAACGGATTTAGATAAAAATTTAGATCAACGAATACCAATTGAAATCGAGTAATAGCACAAAATAAAGAAAAAATTGAGTTTTCCTAGTGTCCTGTAGCCTCTCAAAGAGTAGTACAGATGTCTTTGTACCATTCCGCAAGACTCTACAAGTCATGTCTTTGTACTATAAGATCGATGAACCTAGCACTCTAATACCAATTTTATCACAACTAAACTGACGTGATTAACACCCACACGAACCCTCTGGTGGGCGAACCATAACTTACTAACTAACCCAAGCAATTACAGATCCATTTAACAAATTTAAGGCATTCGAGATATAATACTTAGAGTTTTTGAATATCCAATAAAGTAAATGCGTAGAAGTCCAACTACTACAACCTCAAAATGCAAAAATCATCATACAAGAACTCTAACTAGCAAATGTCTAAGAGTAGCAAAAATAGATAAAATAATATTTGAAGTAAATAGACATTTATAAAAAAAAAAAGATCCGCGATAGCTTGGATAGAAAAGTAGTTCAGCCTCATATCAAATCAGCAGGCGAGAGTAAATGCGAGGTTGCAAAGAGGAATCTAGAATAAAGTTTGCACTCAAAGAAAAGTACACGAGTAACATTAATACAAATACTATGTACTGGTAGGCATTATAGACTGGCTCAGATTAGTAACAAGTATATATCACCTACTCAATACAAGCAATTGACAGGTACAACAACACGTAACCATGTAACTTAGGGAATCAAGTAGTCAATAACAACCAGTTAAATAAACCAAATTTAGACATACCAATATCAATCAATACTGGACATATAAGTCACCAAAAATAGATATAAGAAGTCATCACAAAATTCTACAAGTATAATGCAATCACAACACAATGATGGAATTATATTCATACAGTTGTATAGTTTATGTATCTCATCGGTCTCACTCTATACCATATCTAAACACACATCTATCACTCATCTGTATACACATGCTTAAGAGTCTTATTTTTGGCTAATAAGTCATGACCTGCAGAAGACCATAGGTGTATATATATCATACCAGCGTAGTACCCAATCTTTCACATAATTACTTGTTTGTAAGCTCACATTGGACTCAAGTCACTCATGTCCGAACCATATTTTGTACCAGCATGTTACCTGATCCATCAGACAACCTCTCATCTGTAGGCTCACATCGGACTTGAGCCACTCATATCTAGATAAATATATATTCTTATCCTCTTAACATATCTCTGTATGTTCTCTGTTCAGTTGTCTTATTAGATAATAAAGACAAGTCCATATTGATAATCACAAGTGCACATCATAATCACAAATCATATTAAGACAAACTTCAACAATTTAACAACTTACTCATTCAATTATTATCAAGCTAACAAGTATCAATCATAGTCTGTGTCCAAAGACCAATTATGCATGTTTTATCAACTCATAACATATAAATATGACTAGTCAAAGTATAACTCCAAATAAACTATAACCTATCTCAGCCAAAGAACTTGAACGAGCAAGCTACTTCCCATGAGTCTTCCCTTTCCTTAAAGCCTCGAAACGCTCAAAGTCTAAAAATAACCAACACAAGAGTATTTAATCATTTTTTAAAATAATAACTTTGAGAATTCAAACCCACCTAATTCTACCCTTTTTTAAGGTTTAAACCATTACCCAAGGGTTAATTCATTATAGTCTAGTTCTTCAATGGTCACATCATCCTAAATCATGGAGTTTCTACCCCATTAACCCCCTTAAAGAAGTTTGTATGCTAAAGGTATCATCTTGATCTGACTCTAGGTCCCAAAATACCATAGTTTTGTGTTAGAACATCAAATTCCATTCTAAGAAGTATTAATTAACAACTTAGAAGTATAAGAAATGATAATTAGATCCACCCTTTTATTTTTCCATAATTTTTATAAGTTCTATGGTTCTAACCCACAATCTACCATTAAATCCACTTCTGTCAATTTTAGGGTGTTAGAGGATTAATAGATGAAAGAATTGACGGGGTGAACTTACCTCAAAGAAAAAATCTGCCCTAACCTTGGGAAAATTACTTCACAGGTCTCTGGAACAAGTTTTAAAGTTATAAGGGTGAGAAACTCATAATAACTGACTTCAATGTTGATTCTGTCTTGTGACATTCACTGTTGCAATGTAGCGGTCTCACCTTCACCGCAACAGTTCCACTATGGCAACTAATACATTGCTATGGTGAGGCCAGACTATTTTTCTAACCCCCACTATCGCGAAACTCTGACTGCTATGGCGGTCCTGCTGCAATAGAAAACTCATCGCTGCAATAGTGCCTCAGGTTTCATTTTACAACACAAATATCCTTTCAAGACACCACGATACAAACCATATGTACAAATCACTATAAAAACCTACTATGAACTCACTCATAGTATCAGAATTTTCTACAGAGGTTTAGTTCATTAGGTCACCCCCTAACGAAACATAGCACATCACAACAATACACAAATTATCATGATTACACATAAATTTCAATTTTTAAACCTCTCCATCTTTGAGTTTTATAAGTTCAATTTTACTAAGGGGACTCTAATAAGGGTACTATAGCGCTAACCACCCCATAACAATTGAATGGATTGTTACATTCTATCCTTCCAAAATGATGTTTCCCTATTCTCTTTAACTCACGTGGTATATTGCTTGTCTTATCCTATATGGTGACGCTATTATTTTGACAAGGAATAATGAAAAGTTTATCACTATCGTTATTGCTCAACTGGGCAGAACCTTTCCCATTAGAGATATAGGTGATCTAACTTTCTTCCTCGGCATTCAATGAAAAAATCGTGTTCCACACTGGAGCTCTCTCAAGCCAGTATATGCACAATATTTTGGACAAAGCAGACATGCATACTTGCAAATCTCTTCTCACTCCAATGGCGACTAGTGCCAAACTATATCAAAAGTACAGTCCAACTTTTCATGATCCTACTCTATACAATCATATTTTTGGAGCACTTCAATATTTCACTTTGACGAGGCCAGATATCGCATTTTTGATTAACAAAGTATGCTAGATGAATTTGTTTTACTGTCAATTTATTGGTTTGCTGTGAAATGCCTATTGAAATATCTTTAGCACACCGAGACACAATCTTTCATCATCTTTGTTTCTCTGTATCTTCACCTGTAGGCATTCACTGATGCGAACTGGGTGTAACATAGATGATCGTAAGTCCATGGATGGGTTTGCAATTTTTTTAGGTGATAATTTATTTCTTTGACCTCCATCAAAAAGTGCATTGTGACTCATTTCTAGATGGATTTAGAATATAAGGCATTAGCGTATGCGACAATAAAATTAACTTTAACTCAATCTCATTTATTTGCACTCAACATTCGTCTCCTAATGCCTCGACTCTCTAGTGTGATAATATTGGTGTAACTTATTTATCTCTTCATCTAAGTTTTCATGCTCAAATGAAATATATGAAAATAAATTATTATTTTATTTGAGATAAGGTTGCTATAAAGAATCTTTGATCATATCTGCTTCATTTTCACCAAAGATCAACTGAGGAATGTGCTCACTAAACCTTTAGCTTTGGCTAGGTTTTAGGTTCTTCTTAACAAACTCAAGGTGAAAGATCAACCTTCAGTTTGCAAGGGGAGTATTAGTGTCTCCTAGCTAGTTCCAGTTAGTTACCATTTAGTTGTATCTCCTATTAGTGTATGGCTAAGGCTAGTTTATGTAATTCCAACTTCTCCAGATATATGACAACTAACATGTGTGCGTGTATATATATGTATATGTATGTATGTATATATATGTATATGTATGTATGTATATATATGTATATGTATGTATGTATATATATGTATATGTATGTATGTATATATATGTATATGTATGTATGTATATCCCATACATGAATACAATGATAGAAATATAAATTTAGTATTACTTCTAATGAGGTTATTTAGTCTTTGTAATTGGACTCATTGAATGAAGTTCTAGTAATGTACATGAATTATTTTATTAGTATAATTTGAATCATGTTTCTAATAAGATGTCATTAAAGTGATATTTCAGTTTTTTATATACCGACACTACTTGCAATAAATATCGCGTATACTCCTGGAGATAATGGAGAAAAAGGGCATTGAACTTAGTGTTGGGGTCAAACTAACAGGGTGTCATGCAAAAGAAAATAGTTATAAATCTTAAACACAATAAATCAGACAACAAAGAAAAGAATATACTAAAGACGCATAATAATTTGATATGATTTGATCAATTAGCCTACATATGAGAAAATTAAAAAGCATAAAAATAATTGAGAGAATAATCTCCTCTAAACAAGACTCTTTTAATGATAACATTGTGATTGCTATTGTGTTCTTTATGAGAGGAGAAAGTCTTCAATTTATAGAATTTCAAGACTTTTCTTCCAAGAAAATGATAGATATTGTAGAGTCCTTTATCACGAAGAAAATATTTTTGAAGCAAACCACAATTATAGTAGAATAGATATAGTAGGAAGATCAGGGAAAATCCTAACAAATCATCCACTGACCTGAATTTTTTGGCAAAATAATATTGATTCTTGTATACATATTTTTCATCACTACTGCTTGCCAAAAATAAGGTTAAGAAATATTATGGGTTGAAAATAATTTTTAAAAATTATCTTTTATTTTATTTTTAAAGATGCAATAGTAGGAATGTTAAAAATATGACTAATAATTCATCTCCACATGTAGTACAATGGACAAAGTCTTTATTATTGGAAAATTGGATGCAACTTGATTTGAATCTGCCTTGATCATGACTCCAACCTCGTTGAACCATTTTTTTTTTGTAGAAAGGTTACTTATATATCATTAATCAGAATGGGCTAGGGGCTGGGAAAAAATATCAGCATTGTTGTTAATAGTAGCAACATCTCTTAACTGGCTAGTAGTAGAGTTATTACAGACTGATATTGTTCTAGAGTAGGAAGTTCCCACAATGTCTGCCCAGACAGCTTTTGCCACAAACACCGGGGGAACTGCCAAATAGTTAACGCCTCCAAAAACTGTGCTCCGCCTACCCATCTTGCTTAGCAAATCGGTGACTTTATTCTGCTCCCTGAAGATGTGGGTCGGTGTCGGTGTCGGTGATCCCAGTTGCTGCATCAGTGACCTGCACTCAAATATAATGTTATCATACAGAGGGTGATAAGATGTTAGTATGTTAATGACCTCTTGAGAGTCGATATTAATTTCAATTGGAAAGAGGTTGTGCTCTAACGCCATTTGCAGACCTTGTCTAAAGGCCAGAAGTTCGATAAAGATGGCATTAGAGTTGTGAGACTTGCCGATGAAACCCATTACCCAGTTTCCATTATGGTTCCTAATGACACCACCTATCCATCCCATCCCTTCTTTGATCCATCAGTATTCAGCTTGTAATGCCCAGCGGGGGGAGGTGTCCAAGAGAGCTGGATGGTAAAGTTGTTATTTCCATTGGGAAGGGCATTCCGAATAAGAAGATGATATTCGGAGGCGTGGTTTAGGGGCTGTCTCCAATGGATGTCATCCTTCTTTTGGTTAAAGAGATTGGCGGTAAGGGCATGGGTAGCATGCCTCAGAATATTACTCCAGAAAGTGGTGGCCAGAGGACATTGGAAGAAAATATGATCGAGGTCTTCCATAGGATGCCACTTGTTGGAATCGAAATAACAGGGCATCATGCGAAAACTAATAATTGTAAACTTTGAACACGATAAATCATACAAGAAAGAAAATTATACTAAAGATGCATAATACTTTGATATATTTTGACCAATTGGCCTACATATGAGAAGACTAAAAAGCATAATAACAATTGAGAGATTAATCGCCCCAAAACAAGGCTCTTTAAATGATTATATTGTGGATGTTATTGTGTTCTTTATGAGAAGAGAAAGTCTTCTATTTATAGAATTTCAAGACTTCTCTTCCAAGAAAATGATAAATATTGTAGTTTTATTTCACGACAAAACTCTTTCATCAAGAAAATATTTTTGAAATAAAATATAACTAAATAAAATTCAAATAAAATAAGAAATTCAGTACAACCCCTAACACAACTTATAGCAAGGTCAATTTTAGCTTTTGCAGTGCTCTTTTCAAAACATAGATGCCGTAAGTTTGCATGATAAAGTGCATGGATAAACTAAAGAAACACACATTGCTACATTTGACCACACTTCCAAACTTCCATATTTTACTCTTAACGAACAATGAAGACTCAATATATATTCACCAACTAGGACGTTATAAATTAGAAGTTGTCATCATAAATGAAGAAAAAAAAAGATTTTGCTGGAAGAGACCCTACGATTACATTCCCATATACGGAAGAACCTTTTTAATATGCAGCATCAAATAATAGTAAATTTATTTGAATTTCAGGGTGGCTAGATAAGTCGTTAGTTTTGAATTTCAGATTTGTCAAATGTGAGGATATATAGGTGTTTAGTAAAATTTATCAGATGCCGGTGTTTATACCAAACTAATATATACACTCTTTCGATCCATATTATATGGTATTTTTAACTTTGATATTTAATTCAAAATAAATTAATTTTTACATAATAAAAAAAGTATTAATTGTTTTTCCTTTCAAATTTATTCTTATTTAGATAAGTGAATATTTACATAACCAAAAAATCACATTAAATTGGTATTATTGTGGAAACACTTCTTACTCAAGGCTAATTCCAGCGCTTAGTCAAAGTTTTTCCTACGTGTGTAACATCCACTCCTTCTAGTCGAGTACCTTGTGACACCTTCTAGGAATGAGTGATTTTTTATGCGGTGTGTTCAAGCTAATTTAATGCACCATATAATATGAGCATGAGGGATAAACTATAAAACATTTGTCTTTTATATACACATTTATGTATCATATATGACTTAATTATTGGTTCTCTTTGGTGGGTACAAAATTCATATAATATTGGCAATAGGCCAAAAAAATGAAAGTTGTATGGGAAAGTTGACATTGGACTAATATAAGTTGATGAATGAAAAAAATGGAAAGCCAAAATGTCAATATCTTAAAGCCCCGACAAACTTCAAGGAAAAAGTCCACCCTGCGAACTGAAATAGCTTCAAAGTTCAATTACTTAGCAATTTGATTCTGCTTAACTTATATTAATAATAATTTAGCTTAATTAGGAAGGACACGTCCTCTTCAAGCACAGGTATACACATTATTGTTAATTTGGAAATATAGGAACCCTTTTATGTCAAAGAGTTGAAAAACTCTGCAAATAAGCAATGTATATATATTATTAAAGTAATAACTTTTCATTGGTCACTTATTATGTTCTCAATAAGAATATTGGGAAATGACTACCTAGCTGTAGACAGGATTAGTTAAAGAATGAAGAAAGGAATATAGTTTCTATTTTCCTAAAAATAATATAATTGGTTGATATCATAAGATCATGCGTCATACATGTATATCTCTAAATTTATAAGTTTCATGAATTATATTACTACTATATGAAAGTACGGGTAAGCACACGCCTCTTCGTCGATGTGTGTGCTTTCCGTCATTCTTCTATATAATAAGGGTATTTTTATTATTTTTGTGTACTTTCTTTATTCTAATTAATTTATTTTATTTTTCTTTTTAATCGGTTATATATTTAAAAATTACGTAAAAAGTATTATAAATTACAATAATTAACAACTTAAAATATTAAAAAAAAGTATAAAAATTACTTTACTACTATATAGAAGTACGGGTAAGCACACACCTCTTCGTCGAGTGTGTGCTTTCCGTCATTTTTTTATATAGTAAGAGTATTTTTGTCATTTTTGTGTACTTTCTCCATTTTAATTAATTTATTTTATTTTTCTTTTTAATCAGTTATATATTTAAAAATTACGTAAAAAATATTATAAATTAGAATAATTAACAACTTAAAATAGTAAAAAGAAGTATAAAAATTTGGCTGACTCTCGAAATTATATCAGTGCCACATAAATTAGGACAAACGAAGTGACCTATATTATTTGAAAATGACGTAAAAATATATAAATATTTTAAATATTTAAAAGACATAAAAAATTTGATTGTCTCTCAAAATTCTATCAATGCCACATAAATTGAGATAGAGAGTATATTATTTAGAAATGACGTAAAATTTATTATAAATCACAATAATTAACAACTTAGTATATTTAAAAGATATAAAAAAAATTGGTTGACTCTTTACATTTTTATTGGTGCCACATAAATTGGGATAGGAAAAATAACATATATTATGTGAAAAGCACTATAAATCACAATAATTAATAACTTAAATATTTAAAAATCAAATAAATTTTTTTATTAACTCTTCAAATTTCATCAATGTTATATAAATTAGAATCGAAAAAATAATATATATTAGATTCGTGCTGACACAGAATTTTGCATCTAGTCTAATAGAGATGGTCCAGGTCCCAATTTTTTTTTCGTTTTGTAAAGGAAAAAACGATAAAGGTTGAAAAGAGAAGGAGAAAAAGCACTATTCTGAGCCCCGTGCTAAATCAACCCTTAATATTGATGGTGCTTTTGTAATTAAAATAATGTTCTTCATGCTGAAATCTTAGCATTACTTCGTAGATTAGATGGTGTTTGGGTTGTCTTTTAAAAAGTTATTTAAAAGTTAAAAGTTTTTGGCTTATTTTTATATTTTTGAGCTTAAAAGTGAGTGTTTAAAAGTAATTTTTAATTTTGTCAAATACTATCAAAATTTAAAAAGTACTTAAAAATCAAAAATATCTAAAAATAAGTCAATTCAAATACCCTGTAAGAGTTAGTTTTGTACTAATTTCAAACCAGACCGTTTATTCATTTATTGTTAATGATCGAAGGTTTCTGCTTGATATTATGTGACCTACTAATATACTTAATTGCTAAAATAAGTCAAACTTATAGGGAGGTAAATGCAATAATGGAAACTACTAGATACTTATGTTTCCCTTAGTTTACGGGGAAAATACAATATTTTTCACTACTAAAAATAAATATTTTTTCATTGGCGGATCAGTGAAAAATTTGTACTCTAAAATATAATTTTTTCACTTATTTTTCATCGAATTAGCTCACTGAAAAATGTATGGTAAAAAATATACACTCACTAAAATAGTGTAAAAACTTCTTAATTTTTTCATATGAAAACATTATTATTTTTTCTTTTCTCATCGATTCAATCAAGATATCTGTGGGAATAGCCACTGAACATATTTCTTAGGAAAAATTATAATTTTTTAGTAGTGTAATGGATGCTCCTCCCTCCTTTGCTTTTATATAATTTCACTGTCAATTTTACTTATCCAATATTGACTTGACATATTCATTAATAAGGAGCAATAAATAGAATAACAAATTTTTTATATCACTTTTTAAATATAGTAAATTTAATATTTTAAAAAATAACTATAATTGATGATTAAAATAAATTAGGAATTAAGTAATAAAAAAAATTTAATCCTTTAAATTAAAAGTAAAAGTGGATATCTATTTTTCATAAGTGGACGGAGGGGTATTAGTACTTTTCGAAACTATCTCCACAATCAATCCAGGTTTGTAAATAATGAATCATACGTAATCTCTACTTGTTTCAATGATGTCTCTTTTCTAGCAATAAAAAAAATAATCAAATCTACTACATAGAACAGTCGACGAATATAGTCGGTTTATAAATACAGTATCGAAAAATTAAACTTTTTTAGTTTGGCATAAACCTGGCAAGTGAGACAAGATCTCCCGACTCCTCCACTCCTTCACTATTTTCACAAATTTATCTACTCTCTTATTTCTATTCTCTCTTCTGCCATAATCTCTCTAATTCTCTTTAGTTTTATTAAGAGAAAATAACCAAATGCGGCCTCTAATCTATTACTGGATTTTCAATTATACACTTCAATTTTACGAGAATTTTACTATCCTCCTGAACTGTTTAAAATTGAAATTATTACCTCTCTAAATACTTACGTGACAAGTGAGTGTACTTCCAGTGGTGGAGCCAGAAATTTTAAGAAGGATGTTCAAATATTGCATGAGTAAAAACAAATGACAAATAGGTGCACCAAAAATATTAAAATCAAGTTATGGAATATTGACAGCGAGATACGAAGAACAAAGAGCAGAATTAGATGAGGTTTTCTTTTGAAAAAAATCTTCGTGGAGCCTTTTCGCTTTTGGCAGAGTTATAGAGTTTTAATGATTTGCTTATTAACATTAAATAAATAATTACTTTTAAATTTTATTCAAAAAAATTAATAAAAGAAAAGGAAAGTCAAAGACAAATCAGTTGAAAATCCAGTTAACTATTAAACTTCTATTTTATTATTAAATTTTTAAGTTGTAGGTGTCTCTAATTAAGGATTATTTTAATAAGTACTGCTAATTTTGAAGTATTTCAAAAATAAAAAATTTATTAACTATTATACTTATACCACAAAATTGCTTACTTGTAATAAAAAAATAAATCTAGAAAGTAATTAATTATTTTCTTAATTAATTTATCCTTATCAATTTATTCTTCTTAAATGAGCAACAAATAAGAGGTCTTTTTAAAATGGAAAAAAGGTGAAAAGGCTCAAAACGCCGCTGGGAATCGAACCCGGGCGCCCATGCATCAGCTCTTATTGAACACCCAAAGCCGCTAAGCTACATCCTTTTGTTGTTTCAAGGGTGTTCAAAATAACATATTTAACCAAAAAGAACATCATTTTACTTATATACACGGTGTAATTTTAAGGCGAAGGGTGTTCGCCTGATCACCCTTGCTACAATGTAGCTTCGCCCCTGTGTACTTCACTCTCTTTGAGAGAGTGAACACCCAAAACAAATACGTTTAAATTTTATTTTTTATTCTTTTCATAAATATATGTATTTTGTTATGTAATATTAAACTAAGAACAAGAAGAATAGAGAGGGAGAAAAGAGAGCTTCTTATTTCTCTTGAGGGATTCCTCTTGGGGATGTAGGGATCAATTACAATGAATGAAAACTCTTTTATTTATAGGGAAAAACTGACTTGGTCCCAAAGTTAGAATTCCTAACTTTTCTTCAAAGAAACTTAAAGATAGACACTCACTATAATAATACTTTATAACACTCCCCCTTGAATGTCTATTTGATAGATAATGTGCCTCGTTAAAACTTTACTGGATAAAACCCAGTGAAAAATATTCTAGTAAAGAAAAAAGAGTACACATCTCTATAATACACATTTTGGTTGCCTCATTAAAAACCTTACAAGAAAAACCTATTGGGGCAAAACCTTGTGAGGGAAAAGGAGTACAGTTCGTATTAACTCCTCTTGATGAGAACATCAATTCAATAGCTTGAATCTTCACACTCCAATCTTGTAGACCATCTTCTCAAAAATTACAGTTGGTAGAGACTTGGTGAATAAATCAGTCATCTTATCACTCGAACAAATCTGTTGCACGTAGATATCACCATTCTTTTGGAGCTCATGTGTGTAGAAAAGCTTTGATAAAATTTGCTTCGTTATATTTCCTTTTATGAATCCTCCTTTTAATCGTGCTATGCATACTGCATATTATCTCAGTATGATTTGATAAAATAGCTACAATAGACTACTTTGTAGATCTTTAAGATATGGGACTAACATATGAACACATATGATTTACTTGAGATCAAACTTTATGTATATCCTATAAATGCCCTGCATTTCATAACGAACAAAATCTTGATAATATTTGTTAGGATAAACACATTCATACCAGAACTTGCAATAGATCTTATTTCAATATCTCTACATAGGAGTGAAACTATATCATGCTCATAGTTATAGCAAGATGTATACACGCATCAATTGTACAAGATATTGTACTTTATGACCAATTCAATTCTGCAAGTTTCTCATTTCAGCAGATAATCTATTATTTTTGAAAACTCTCCAAGAGTTCCAATTCAAGTCATTAACTTGCATAACAATATGAAAGATTATAATTTTCATAACGATACAAGGATAAACAAAGTCATTTTTATACCCAAGTATATAAATATTCATTAAGGTAATTTTAGTACATCAACCTTGATTGATTTAATTCATTTGAGGATTATAGAATCCTATAAGAATTTTCATCTCAATTTTGTCAAGTGACACAACGACATCCTCTAGTGTCTAGATTGCAAGTTAAATAAGCTTTACGCTTACCAAGATGCATCCTTTCATGTCACTTGATAAATATTTCTACGTCAGCATACTTAAATAAATGTAGAATTCAGATCCTCATAATCATTTATAATATTGCGCTATATTGTATCAAAGATATCATCGATGATATATCATTTCTATCGGTTCGCAATAGGACATAACTTATTGAGATCTCATTACTTCATTATTTTCATAGGTACCTAAACCTCTCATGAGGTTTCATGAAGTGTTATGTCATAGGCTCTTCAAGAGCATATTACCTCACATTATGATCATTTGCTTCTTTCCCTTTTCAAGAATTAGTGAAATTGAAAGCAATTGGTCTATCATACTTCATGCATGACATAGACTTTATACTTCAGGGAAATTCAATAGAAGCATTTGCAGCTAACTATTAAATTAATTTTGGGTCGGCAAATGCTTCTAGGATTTGACTTGAATTATCTTTTGAATAAGGATCATACTGATGATAATTCACAACACATTTCATAGATGCTTATTCTCTCCCCCTTATGTTAAAAACACTAACATACATCCTCTATTTTCTTTGAAGAATTCATCTTTGTGGATCATCGTATATTCATTAATCATATACCGCATATTAAAATCAATTAGATAGAAAATATTTGATTTCTGACCTTGAACCAACTGAGAGAGAAAATTAATCATAATTTATTGATTTGAATGCATACAAGTGCTATTGTATATAATATATCATATGTCAGATCAATACAAAGTTTTATTCTCATAAGCAATGATTCAGCTATTTACTTGAGGCATTTAACATCAAATCAGCTTGAATATTGATCAACATTATCAAGATTAATTGTCTTGATTTCATAATCTGGAAGTTGTGCTTTTTAACTCAATCATTTTGCACAAGCAATTTTGCGAATGTCAAACTGCAGATTGACAATAAGCGTACATATGACAATCTTGTCTCTCATTGATGCATCTATTTAAGATATCACATGACAAGTAAACAGACCCATATTCACCTTTTATACTTTTCAAAATTTAGGGATCCAATCCCAACATTAGTTGATCTAATCAACTTATCATGAGAACAAACAACATAGAGAGTTCTTAGAAGAATCTTCTAGTTCTTAAATATATGTTGAATACTCAATATGCACATCTTCGGAATGGCGAAATCCTTCATGTCAAAAGGTAAAATTATTTGTACTAGTAAACTCCAAGTTTACCATGACATGTTCAATTTTCTTTAGTAAACTTTTGATTTACTATGACATAAATTTATATCAATAAACTTCTAGTTCATTGTGGGATGTGATCTCATCATGCTTGAAATAACTTTTCACATACATGTTGCTTATCATAGTAATTTTGGAGATATTCAATCTTCCAATTATTCTACCTCTTTCGGAGGTGGGTTGTGATGTAATCACAACCAAGTGCAGGTCTGCATTTATATGCCTTATAAATATTATCACATTCATTCCAGAGAATGGATCTATATTTATAACAATCGAAATTCTCATCCTCCAGGAATGAAATATAATCGTTTCTTAAGCTTATCAAATTATGATAGCTTAGAATCTCTTTCAAGATATTGCTACTTGAAAAGCAAATCGAGGCATACATATGATTGTAGAGATTTTTTTTCTCATATCATTCAAAATATACCACGCTTCAAAGTAATTATTGCTTTAAGGGTCCATGAAATCTCATAATTTAATCTATATGAGGTTATCCATTCAAGAAGAGCCACAACATATATAATACAAATAAGAACCCTCAACATAATATAAATAAGATCGCATCACTGATTAAGGACTATAACCAAACTAGAAGCTTTGAGTAATATTATATTTCAACTAATTAAGAAGTGATTATGTCATAGTTATTGCCAACTTAAAAGCTTATTTCAGTCACTGACTTATTCCAAAATTATCAAAACTAAAATATACACCAAGCAAAGATCTGTTTGTGCTGGATATAAAAACTACACCAACTTATTATAAGTAAACAAACGGGTAAAAGACATCCCCAAAATACTTACCCAGAAAATATTTGTATTATGTTGGTGTCACTTATTGTGTAATATATATTACTCACCAAGACTTGCTACAAACCGTGTTTGTTGTGATTGAGGAACATATCACCGATTGGTTAGAACTCGCACTGATAACGTGTTATGAAATAATATAATAAGAACAAGAAGAATAGAGAGGGAGAAGAGAGAGCTTCTTATTTCTCTCGAGGGATTCCTCTTGGAGATGTAGGGATCAATTACAATGAAGGAAATCCCTTTATTTATAGGGAAAAACTGACTTGGTCCCAAAGTTAGGGTTCCTAACGTTTCTCCAAAGAAACCTAAATATAGACATTCACTATAATAATAATATTCTATAACATATTCTTAATTGTTCTTTTTTCCTTATTTAATTTGTTTCTTTCTTATTCAGAGCAATGTCATCCCCTTCACCTTCTGCTAACTTTATCTCCGCCACCATCTCTGCCACCATCTTCGTTAGCCGTCATCCTCTCAAATCTTGAATTCAATGACTTCTTCAATGCTTTTCTCAATTTCATCATCTCATCATTAATTTCTCACTTGTTATTTTTTCCCCTACGGATTCTTCTCACCTCTTCAAAATTATCGCTGCTATCATCGATGATGAAATGCAACACACCGTCGGCTCCTCTTCATCTTTCTTGAGATTTGTGGATATGTTCCAATTTCTTATGTGTTTCTTCCATTACAGTGTCAATAGAGAGATCAATAGCATCTCAATCAGCTCCATAGAGTATGAAAGTTGAACGAACATGTTGGAGAATAATGGCGTCACTTGATCGGAGGTAATTTTGCACGGCCCATTTAATGGAATAATTCGTTGCTAAAATTGACGGTGATAGCTACTTTGTCATTGGCGCTGAAACTGGGTGTTCTTAAATGAAAACGAGAAGATGACGGCTGGTGCGTGATGGTTTCCAGTAGATGATCGGATTCTGGTGGTGGCTTTTTTCGTGATGCCATGAAATTGGTATTGGAGAATTCAGATTTCAAATTGAGAAGAAGGGTTATTTTAGAATTTAGATCCAGGTCGGATAAACTAGATTTGAATCCTAGGCTTTCAAATTCGAGTGATGCTTGCCCAAACTCATCTTCTTAACCTCCAATCGCCTGAAAGAGTAGTCACGCGAGTATGTCACGATCCAACTACCGGGCCGTGCGGGCACCTACTTAAATCCACCTAGATAGGAGAACTCTTACCACCCAATCCAATAGAAAATGCGGAAAAAGAAGTAAGCCATGAAATAAACCTTTTTAATACATGAAAATGTTTACAAGAATGCGGAAACCTTTTACAATTTTTAAAATAATCCCTCCCTAGAATCTAGTCTAAGTCGGTACAAGAGCTACTACAAGATAATACAAACTGAAGAAGACTTAACTCCCACCATAGAAGCAAAAGTAGGAGTTGCTGGAGAATCACCGTCATCCTGAACTTGTGAAACATCACCAACCCTGCAATCAGACTATACCCAAAAGGTATAGCAAGAGTAGAGTCAGTACAAACATACGTACTGGTAGGCATCATCGGTCGACCCGAATCCACTCCTACCATCATATAAAAAATCAAGGTAAATACATGACTTAAATACTCCATCCCCTTTCACATCCACCTTTATCAAAACCCGCTTCGGAAACAACCTTTCTATCCCTTAGACATCCCAAGTCACCTTATCACCTAGACTTTCCAAGTCATACCTGACACCTAGACTTTCCCAAGTCACCTTGACACCTAGAATTCTTAAGTCACCTTGTCATTACCCGACATCTATGCCCATACCCTGGCTACTATTCCTTTACCCCAATCAACCACTATGACTCCACAACTCAGAGTAAACCCCACTACTTAGTGATATAGACCACAACTGTCATACCGCCACCTATTAGTACAAACTGTCCTAATGACCCGAGGGCAATACTCGACAAGTAACCACAACCAACATTATAACTAGGCCACAAGTCTTCCCTTTAGCTTATCAACCGCACGTAACAAGTCTAATTGACATTGACGATTCTCAGTGACAGTAAACATATATCCCTTTTACATAACTCAAACCAAACAAGGATCCCTAGGACATTATCTATGCCGATAACATGCAACCCCGGCCCATAGAAGGACCACCTTGTCACTTAAGCACACTAACCTAGCCTTTCAAGGACCAACTAAATTCCAAATAATAATGATAACTCTCGGCCCTCTCAGGAACCCAACATGTGAAGAACAATAAGTTATAATTAAAACTGTAACAATATAATTCCAGACTCTTAGTCTTCCTTCTAACTTATCAACCAAATGGAACAGGTTCAACGACCAATCTTAAATAATGAGCAAATAACAGTAGCACATACCCTTCTTATCCTTCCCAGACCGACCAAGGATCTCTATACCAACACCTAGTGTTACCATGAAATACCTGATCCACCCCAGGACCATCCCTATATTCAACCCGGCCTCTCAAGAAACAAAATAATCATTCACAGATTCAACAATTAACTAGGTCCACTCATGGAACCATCGTCAGCATATACAGTCAAAAAAAGTAAGATCAAACTCGTACCAGGCGTGGTACCCGAGTCAACTAATATAGAACTTGTACCATGCGTGGTACCCGAGCCAACTGTTAGTATCTCCGTACAAGGTATGGTACAAAAGTCAACCGTTAGTAAAAATGTACCAGGCGTGGTACCCGAGCTAACTGCTAGTATTCCCATATTAAGCGTGGTACCCGAGCCAACCATTAGTATACCCGTACGAGGCATGGTACTCGAGCTAACCATTAGTAAACCTGTACCAGGCGTGGTACCCGAGCTAACCGAATGTAACACATAAATCCACAGTCACAAATAATGAACAATCAACACTTGTAAACCAACAAGCAATAACACCTAGTTCAATTAACAAGACTGACAACAGGACCCTTAGACATTTCTAAATCATTCCCTAAGCATACAACTCGTACAATGCTTAGAAAAAGGTACACAAACATACAATGCATATAGGAATCAATAACCATCACCTACCCTATTCTGGGTACACAATGAACCATTAAATTCCATTCGTAGACTAACCCTGAATCACCCCCTTAAACATGCCATTAGATATATTTATTCCTGACCCTCCTCTTAGGACCGAGATGCAATATGGGAAAAACTCCTAGCCTTGGAAACACATCCATTACGATATCCTAAATATACCAATTCATTTCTCGGAACATCCTTTCTTTGCACATTAATTAATTACTAACTCCTTTCGGTTCCCCGAACCTTCCCGATATTCTAGTCCCTGGATTTTATTATCATACAACACCCAATTAAGCATAACAACCCAAAATGTCACAACACATTATCACAACTCCATCAATTCTAGTTTAACCAATTCAACCCAAACAGTTCTCCTCTAGACTCTGTGCCCGAAGGCCTAGGCATGGATTCTTGATGTGACGTAGAAATACGTCACTTTTGATGCTTAATACTTAGGATTATCGCAAGTCCTTTAGCCTTTTATTTGTAGATTTGATGCTTTTGTGTAAGTGTGCAGGCAAAATAGATCCTTGAGCAAAGGTTGGAAATTAAGCAGAAACTGTGATATCCCAGTTTCTGCTTAATTTCCAACCTTTGCTCAAGGATCCATTTTGCCTGCACACTTAACCAAAAGCATCAAATCTACAAATAAAATTCTAAAGAACTTGTGATAATCCTAAGTATTAAGCATCGAAAGTGACGTATTTCTACGTCACATCAATACCCTTAACTTAAGACTGTTGCTTGTCCTCAAGTGACAACAGAAAACCATTCTAAAATGACGCTTTAGCAAAGGAAAATTAGGAACTACGACAGTGATATGATTTAGCAATTTAGATCATAATAGTAAGGCGTTGTACTTAGTAAACTAGTTTGGTGCTTAGCATGCAGAATCGGTAAGTTAGGTTCACCTAATTCCTTAGTCCGGCAACTAGGTGAATTTCACCACACGCCTTGGTCTGGCCGCGGGTGTATGCTTTACTAACCCTTACCCTGGATCCCAAATTAGCTATTCCCAGACAAGGTTAAGCTATTAGATGAGGGTTGGTAGCCTCAAATCTCCGTTGTTAAACAACCCTTTTCCCATCCTTTACCTCCTTGGTCCAGCAAGTAAGGATAAGGCTAGTTCTAACGTTGCACACCGCTAAAAAGCAATCAAAATGAAGGGAAGAATAATACATGCATAAAGACTGACCTAGATTACCTAAGTACTTTGCCTACTTCATTAATCCTTCATGGTTCCCACAACCCTAGTTGTGGATTTAGCTACTTATGTTCATAAGTAAACAATCAAGAGTTATTTGTGTATTCATGATCATATACTTACAATAAGAGTTAAAGAAATCTGGAATCTTGAATGGATGAAGATGAAATCAAGAACAATGAACTATGAATGAATTTAACTCTCAAAACCAAGATCACAATGTTACGAATGTGTTTCCTACAAAATATTGTGCATAAAAATGTAAAAGAAAACCTAGGAAAAGTATTTATAGACAATGAAAATCCTGTCCTAACAAAACTAGGAAACTGGGCTCGGCAGGGACCATGGGTTGGATGACGATCCATCATTTGGGACGACGGTTCATGGTCTGCTGGAGTCAACCGTGGTCCTGGCTGGTCAATGACTTCTGGCTTGAAAAACTACGGCTGAATCCACTAGTCGTGCTTCTGAATGACGGCTCGTCCTTTGACTCGTGGTTTCGTGACTCACTTTTGTCCCTTCTCTGATTCAATGACGACATTTCACAGAGACTGACCATCCTTAAGAAGTACGGTCCGTTCTTCAATCCGTGCTTCCTACTACAACTTTTCACCTCTGCAAAACTTTAGTCTACGTGTCACAGAAACGGTTCATCCTTTGAAAGTATGGACCGTAGACTGAGTCTTCCTTTCCTCCAGACTTAGCACAGCTTCTGAACCTTTGTTCACGTGTCACAGAGACGAATCCGTGCTTTGAAAGTATGGGCCGTCAACGCAGTCGTGCATTTATTCCAGTCTTGCACCCTTTCTGAAGTTTGGACTACGATTCATAGTGACAGATCTGTGGTTTGGGAAGATGGACCGTCAAGTGAATCATCTTCACTGTGATATCCCAGTTTCTGCTTAATTTCCAACCTTTGCTTAAGGATCCATTTTGCCTGCACACTTAACAAAAAACATCAAATCTACAAATAAAATGCTAAAGAACTTGCGATAATCCTAAGTATTAAGCGTCGAAAGTGACGTATTTCTACGTCACATCAACACCCTCAACTTAAGACTATTACTTGTCCTCAAGCGATAACAGAAAACCATTCTAAAATGACGCTTTAGCAAAGGAAAAGTAGGAACTACGACAGTCATATGATTTAGCAATTTAGCTCATAATAAGTATCCCCCTCCCCTCTCAGTACAAAACCAGTGCATATGTTCCGACTATCAAGACAACATAAGAGGATCCATGGATCACATCACGCTATCAATAGACGACTTAGCATACACATGTGAGACTCACACTAATAGTTAGCAGTCAAAGTCGCTCTAGTGCCCTCACCACAAAAGGGTCCCACTCACACAGTAACACAGTTGTATTTCAGGGACTGAACAAAGACACCCACACTCACAATAGATATTCAAGCAATGCATGCACAATACCATAGGCTTGCCCTTATTTTCTATGCCTCAGTTTTTGAACAATTGGGTTAGGATCACTATAGGACTTTACTCGGCTTGTAACGTAGGCTCGAGGATGGGTACGGTAGATATGGGAAATAGTGACTAAGCCCTCCTTGACACCACGCTATCTTTCTTCCACTTATCAAGCCAACTCTATTCTTTTTCTCCCTTTTGTCTCCCTTTTATTTTTCAACAAGTGACGGGTGCAGCTTTTGTTGCAAACTCAAATTTTTTTTATTTTTTTTTCACATTCTCTTTTTCTTTTTATTTCTTTTCTTTTTCTTTAATGCACCCACCGCACCCGATATTTTTCCTTTTTATTACTAACCTCTTCTTTTCATACCCCTACTTTGCACTCGCCTCTACAGTAGCCACCCTCAACTTAAGCGATTTGCCTGAGTTGAGGTACACAATGTCCAAGGAGGGACCAGGGCCAAACTAAAGGTTAGTAAACAAAATGGGGAAGGTGATTAGGCTAGCAACAAAACGGGTCAATTTAGGCTCAAAATCAGGGATCAAAAGGGTATTTACATCATTTGGTCGGTTATTTGGATAAAGTGGACTATTTCAAAAAAACAACCTATGATCCTTTCCTAACCAACTATCCTACGATCTAGGCAAGACTAACCGGGCAAGTTCTAGATTGGCACACAAGGCAAGAACAAATCAAATTAAGCTCGCACACATATGGCATAGAGTCAACCCAGTTACATGCTAACTATCAGGTTCACACTCTAGCTTAAGCTATTCATCAGATCGATTAAATTATAATGTCATGCACAGATCCATAACGGTTAGTCTATCAAGAACAGATACTATCATGTCACACAAAATTTGGAGGGGTCTCCATTTTTCAATCAAAAATCCAATTCCAAAAATCATATCACAGACTGCGCTAAGTTCCTTTTCTTCTTTTACTACATAAAACCTATACTAAACATACCGGTTCAATAGAAATAAAAATCCTTTGGGAAAGAATACAAGCAAGAAAACCCCAAGGATTCGGGTACCTTGTGAGTACCCTCATGGGTTGCCTCCCATGCAGTTCCAGATTTAACGTCGCGGCACGACACGGGTCTCTCGGCTACTCAGAATTCGCCAAGAGACCCACCAAAATAGCGAACACCCAATACTGCCCCCACCGTACCAAAAAGAGATGTGCATTACCCTCAATGCACTAATAAAACTACATACCATAGGGGGGCAAGAATATACCTGTGGTGCCTAAGTGCCGGTGTCGGGTGTCACATCCTTTGGGCCCTCATGATTTGTGCCTGTGGTGCTCGCATCAATAGAGGCTACCTCCGCAGTCCTCTTATCAGTAGTAACAGCTGCCCGAGCAGCTCCAACGTCAACTTCTCCCACACTGGGGTCTAAAGAAGGTACAGTACCACTCCCTGAGCCACCTCAGCTAATGCCATCCACCTCAATCTGATGCTCTACCAAGGAAATCTTTGTTACTTTTTCTGCTTCTTTTCTTGCCCTCTTCTCAGCTCTTTTTGCTTTCTCTTATGAGATTTAGGACTAAGCGGGGAATTATCACCTGCAACATTCTCGTCCTTTCACTTCCTTTTCTTTTTGGGTTTGGGATCTGCACCCGGCTCTCGAGAGGGGAAGTGTGCCAATAGGTCAATAAAATCATCTTTTGTGGTCACAACCTGCGGTAGCTGAATGTCTGGCACCTGCCTCTTCTGGATAGTATCAACATCTGCCCTGACCTTTGTAAGCTCAGTGAGAATGGCGGTGAGGTCAAGAATGGTCAAGTCCCACAGCCTGTCATTTACCCTGATCTCAATGGTGTCCAATCTTGCATTTCGGCTATCAATCGATTTCTGGACTGGAGCCATAAAATCGGCTATCTATCGTTAGATCAGTAGCTTTACCGAGTTTGAAAACCTCTTTATCTGTTCATCTGCATGGAAGGTCGCTTTGGAAACCTTGCTAAATACCTTGCTGGTGAAGAAGTATGACTGACCCTACTCACTAGATAGCCTGGACTGAGCTGATGAAGATGGGTCGGGTGATGAGGTTGATGGTCCAGAAGCCGGTCTAGCCTGCTCATCAAATACAACCAACACATCCAGTGGCAAGTCTCCACTAGGCTCGGGAAAATCAGTTGTTGTAGCATAAGCTCTAGCCCATGCCATTGGGTTTGTCGTGTCTCTAATCAGAGTATGTCCTGAAAGCTGGTTGCCTGTACGGTCCGGTCGATGCCCGTCATCTCGGGTACCTCAGCTGCCTGACAAAGCTGAGTAATCAGGCATGGAAAAGGAATGGTAGTGGACGACTACAGTGCCCGCTCTCTGATCTCTTCTGCAATAATGCGGGCAATAATAATGTCATATTGGGCCATGATCGCAGCAACCAAGACATCCCATTTAGGAGTAAGAGTGTTATTTGCTATCGTCGGTACCAACCAGTGTCTGACCACCGACTACCAAAATTTTTCGGCTACACTCAGCGAAGCCTTGCTGATCTTTCCTACATTCGGTGTCAACCAAGGCAGATTGTCGTCTATGATATGTGAGGTGATCCACCCATAAGGTATCTTTCTATATCTAACTTGCTCCATACAGGAATCCAGATCTGGCTGGGAGGCTAGTGCCACAAAGTTTGGGCCATAAATGAAACGCTGGATGGTGCGCTCTGAAATATCAACTTGTATTCCCTGAACTTGCACTCTCTCAAGGGCTGGCTGTGACTTCAGACTTTTTCCCTTTTCACACATATTGGTCAATGTTATTGCGTAGGTGGCATAGAACTCATGGACGAGCACCCGGTTGTATGGGCCACCCGACTGACTCATCCACTGATAACTATAGTGATCATATAGTGCTTTGACGTCGGCCATATCATCCAAACCAGCTGACCGAATCTCAACCTCCTCGTGAATGCTCCGCCTAGGGTGAGCTTTTTCAGTTAGTGCCAAACCATCGTGGTAGAGCCAAGATGTACCCTTGATGGCCCATCGCACTATGTCCCATATTCCGGTGTTTTTACATTTGAAGGAGAGTGGAGCTACGGGAACAGCCTCATCAACTCGTGGTTCCGCAGTGGTCGGACCCTCTTCACTGGACTTGCTAGCAGCTCCACTATCACTCGGGCTAGCACTTTCAGAATCTGAGTCTGACCCCTCATCCTTCTTGCTACCCGAGGCTGAAGCCTCTCCAGATTCTGACCCTTCAGACCCGCTTCCTTGCAGTGTTGCACTAGACTCACCCTCTCCCTCTTCAGACTGGGGAGGAGTGGCCTTTGATTGGACTTTTGCTTGCTGCCTCATGGTCCGGGGTATGGCTTTTGGGTCGGAATCTATAGCATAAACTTCTTCTGAACGACTCTCTTCCGACTCAGAGGCCTCATCTCGGATTTGTCTTCGTTTTAGGATTAGTGCCTCTAAGTCCTTGGCTGGGGTCTTCTTTTGAGGGTTCTTAGTAGGCATGGTACCTGCGGGGTAGACTTCGTTAGTACAAAGTATAATCAACACACAAAATAGAAGGAAAATATTGCAGTCATTGTTTACAGTTCAGGGATGATGGCTCAAAAGATGGGCCGTGGTTTGAAACCACAGATCCGTCCTGTGAGTCGTCTTCCAATTTCAGACATCATTATTTCTTCTTTTTCTTTTCAGTGACCACGAGTCATTTGACGGGCCGTAGTTCAGAACTATGGTCCATCTTGTGACTCATGGTTTATCTTCCGAGAGCACCATGAGAGCACATGATAAGGTGGAAGTCTTCAATGTGTATAAGGCAATGAAGTTTCCTGCACTATATGAGGACTTATCGGCTATTACTGTGGTGGAAATCAACTCAAGGGTACCCCTCATCACTTCCTCAGATCCTTTGGAGAGAGCCCTCACAGGGGCGAATTTGTATGGAGATGGAGCAGCACATGAGATGATTCAATGCTTGGAGGTAGCCTGTGTATTATCTAGCACTATCATGTTTGAGCCTCTTAATCGACCATTAGGACCTCCTCCCAAGCCATCCATTGAAGAAGCCCCGAAGCTAGAGATGAAGCCACTCCCGCCGCATTTAAAGTATGCATATTTGGGCAAAGATGATACGAATCAGGTAATTTTAGCAGCCGGGTTGAATGAAGTACAGGTCAAGGAGGCGCTAGCAGTGTTGTGAAAGAGGAAGAGAGCAATTGGGTGGCCGATGTCTGACATTCATGGAATCAATCCATCATTCTGTATGCACAAGATATATATGGAAGAGGGTTACAAGCCCATGACACAGTATCCGAGGAGACTGAATCCGCCCATGAAGGAGGTAGTGAGAAAGGAGGTGATTAACTGGCTAGATGCAGGTATTGTTTTTCCTATCTCAGACAGCAAGTGGGTCAGCCCTGTGCAATGTGTTGCCAAGAAAGGGGGGATGACTCTGATAAAGAATGAGAAAGATGAGCTGATTTCAACACGTACAGTCACTGGGTGGAGAATTTGCATGGATTACCGAAATATGAATGAAGCAACCCTGAAAGATCACTATCCCATCCCATTCATTGATCAGATGTTGGATCGGTTAGCTGGCCAGGAGTACTTTTGCTTTTTATATGGATATTCTGGCTACAATCAAATAGCCATAGCACCTGAGGATCAAGAGAACACGACGTTTACTTATCCTTATGGAACATATGCTTTAAAGTGTATGCCCTTTGTGCTTTGTAATGCCGGCTACATTTCAGAGGTGTATGATGGCTATTTTTTCTGACATGGTGGAAGATATTGTGGAAATATTCATGGATAACTTCTCAGTGTTTGGGAAGTCATTTGATACTTGTCTGCGGAATCTGGATAGGGTGCTGGCAAGATGCGAAGAGACGAATCTGATGCTTAATTGGGAGAAGTGCCACTTTTTGGTCACGGAAGGCATTGTCCTTGGCCATAAAGTGTCAAACATGGTGCTCGAAGTAGACCGCACGAAGATAGAGGTTATTGAGAAACTAGCACCTCCAGTTTCTATATGAGGGGTTCATAGTTTTCTTAGACATGCAGGCTTCTACAGATGCTTCATCAAAGACTTCTCCAAGATATCCAGGCCAATGTGCAAGTTGCTAGAGAAAGTGGTAAAGTATGAGTTCAGTGATGACTGTGTAAAGGCGTTTGAAAATCTGAAGAAGCGCTTAATTGAAGCTCCTATATTGATTGCTCCAAATTGGAAGCTACCCTTCGAGCTTATGTGTGATGCGAGTGATGTTGCGGTTGGAGCTGTGCTGGGGTAGAGAGTCGACAAGGTATTTCATTCTATCTACTATGCTAGTAAGACTCTTGATTCAGCTCAGACAAACTACACAGTCACGGAGAAAGAGATTTTGGCACTAGTCTTTGCTTTTGACAAGTTTCGCTCATATCTTGTGGGAACGAATGTGATTGTATACACGGATCATGCTGCTATCCGGTACTTATTCAGTAAGAAGGATGCGAAGCTAAGACTTATTTGGTGGATTTTGCTGTTGCAAGAGTTTGACTTGGAGATGAAGGACTGAAAGGGCACAGAGAACCAAGTGGCTGACCATTTGTCTAGACTTGAAGATTGGTCTCATGTGCCCAATGAAGGACATATCAGGGAGGAGTTTCCAGACGAACAACTCCTAGCCCTTAGTATTGCTGAGCCTCTATGGTATGCTGATCTTGTCAATTTAGTGGTGAGTGGGGTGTATCCCCCGGACGCCACTACACAACATAAAAAGAAGTTGTATCACGACTTCTAATTCTATCTATGGGATGAGCCTTATTTGTTCAAGCAGGGTCCGGATCAAATAATTAGAAGATGTATTCCGAAAAGTCAAGTGAGGGAGATCTTAGAGAGTTTTCATTCTTCCCCTTATGGGGTACATCATGGAGGAGAGTGCACCGTGCATAAAGTGTTACAGTTGGGCTTCTATTGGCCCACTATATTCAAAGATGCGACAGTTTTTGTCAAGAGTTGTGATCAATGCCAGAGGAATGGAGCTATATCAAGAAGGCATGAGATGCCTTTGCAGAATATCCTTGAGTTGGAGATCTTTGATGTATGGGGAATCGACTTTATGGGACTTTTCCCACCTTTCTTCGGCAATAAGTATATACTGGTTGCGGTGGATTATGTGTCGAAGTGGGTAGAAGCAGTCGCCCTTCCAACCAATGATGTAAAGGTAGTATTGAAGTTTGTCAAGAAGAACATATTCTCAAGATTCGGTACTCCATGAGCTATAATCAGTGATGGTGGGATGTATTTCATCAATAATTGGTTCAGCAAATTGTTAGCTAAGTATGGGGTGCGTCACAAGGTAGATACTACATATCATCCCCAAATGAGCGGGCAGGTTGAGGTATCAAATCAGGAAGTGAAGCAGATTCTGGAGAATACCGTGAATGCGTAGAGAAAGGATTGTGCTGAGAAGCTTGATGATACACTATGGTCGTACCGAACAGCCTACAAAAAACCCATGGGAGCTTCTCCGTATCGGATTGTATATGGTAAGGCTTGTCATCTGCCAATCAAGTTAGAATACGAAGCCTATTGGGCTAAAAAGAAGCTGAATTTGGATGATGAATTGGCTGGGCGAAAGAGGCAACTGCAGCTTAACGAACTTGATGAGTTTAGGTTACAAACGTATGAGAATGCCAAGCTCTACAAGGAGAAGACGAAGAGGTGGCATGACAAGAATATCCTTCCGTGCTCGTTTGAACCTGGCCAAAAGGTCCTCCTATTCAACTCAAGGATGAAGCTTTTCCCCGGAAAGCTTAAGTCTAAGTGGTTTAGACCATTTGAGGTAGTGCAGATGACTATGCATGGTGCAGTTGAACTCCGGAAGATCGGCGACACGGTTACATTCTTGGTGAATGGTCAAAGGGTGAACCATTTTTGGTCTGAGGATGTGGACAGGGAGAAAACCTCAATCACCCTGTCAGATGAGTGATCTTTGAGGTTACATCGTGCCGCGACGTTAAATCAGGCGCTGCGTGGGAGGAAACCCACGAATGTATTATAATAGTTTAGGACAAATATATCAAAAATACAAAAATATGAATCGTGCCACGACCAAAACTAAGGCGCTAGATGGGAGGCAACCCACCATTTTTCTAATAGTTTGTTGTTTTTGCAGGGAAAAAAAAGTGACAGCCACGGATGCACGGGAAGAGGTAAGTAACACAAAATTTGAGTCCCAGGGGTCTGGCGAAGCCTTGGCGTGCCGCCCCAGGGAATGAACTACCAAGTGCCAGGTCTGGCACGTCCCTTGTGCACCGTGCCACGTGGATACCCAGACAGGCGCTATAGAGGTGCACCGCGCCAGTGGTCAAACTACTGTGCAATGTTTTTGGCGCATCTCAGGCGCATCGCGCCAAGGGGGAAATTACCGAGGGCCTTATCAGGCGCGCTTCTGGTGCACCATGCCACTAACCAAACTACTGAGAGCCCTTCCTGGCGCATTCCAGGTGCACAACACCACGTTGCATCTGGTGTCCAAGGTAAGTAAAAAATGGGGCGGGTCAAGGGTCAACCGACCCAAGCCCTGAAATTCTCAATATATACCATCCTTAAACCCCTAATTTCCTAATTCCTCTTCTTTCAAAAGCCTTGGAGCGCTGCCCCACTCCCCTCTCTCCCAAAAATTTTCTTCTTTCCTCCATTGTTGTCTTCCTCAAGCTCAAACAAAGTTCATACTTTCTCAAGGTAATTCATCCCTTTACTTTCTAATGCTTTCTACTTCTTCATTATACTTTTCATGATCAAGATTGGTAGGTGTAAACTTTGTCTCTCTTGTTGGAAGACTTTGATATTTTTTTCACCATTGATGCAAGCTTGAAAGCTTAAAATACACCCACAAAAGAAGATTATTTTTCGTAGTTTCACTAATGTTGGTGGATTTTGAATTTTGTCTCTTATTTTGTGTTGGGTCTTGGTTTATGAAAGCATAATAAGTAGTAGAAAGAGATGGGTCACCTTAAAAACTTCAAGAAAAATTGTGATGAATGTGTAGTAGATGGAATGAAGTGGTGACTTTAAATAGTGCTTAATCTTGAAAAAAGGGTAGAGAATCCTTGATAATTTTATGGAATGTACTTGTGTAAATGTTTTGGTGGATGTGGTGTCTTGGGTTGACAAAATATAAATTGTGTTGAAATAGGTAAGTCTGAGTACCTCATGATTAGCAACCTATAGACACCATTGCTAGAGAAATAAGTGTGGGGTTGTCATGATCCTATGAAAAAACACTACTTGAGCTAGCTCAAGTTGTACGGGGCTGATTTGTGTAACTTGTGTGTTGTAGGTACAATGCTGCCACGAGGAAATAAATAGGTCACTGAAGGCACTGGGGGAAAAAGGCCCCAAAAAGGGGAATCCTCCGGAACGGCAGCCCCCTCAAATCCGTGGGCACCCCCACGATAGTTTGGAACGAGAGCAGTAATTATGAGGGGGAAAGACTGGTTTGAGTCCCAGAAGGAAGTAAAGTATCAACCAGATGAGCACGTTGATGAGGCACGACTGCAAAGGGCATTCCCCTGAATTCATAAAATGGTCTACAAATTAGGTGCCTAATATATTTTCCAGGATCCTGGAGAGTGCAACCTCACTTTGGTGAGGGAATTCTACGCCAACTGGAAGACAGGTGAAGGCAAAAGCCAAAAAGTAATTGTTCGAGGGAAGAATGTCTGGCTTACAACACGGGTCCTAAATGAGTTCTTAGGTACACCACATATGGATGGAGAACCTTACCTGGAGATGAGAGAAGATTCCCCATATAGAGACATTTGTCACACACTTTGTGGGGTGAATTCCACGGCATGTTGGGCAGGGAGTACAGACACAGGTAGACATGCCACCCTGCATGCCAATCAATGTGGCTTCGATATTAAGGCACAATATGATGAAGTTCCGCAATAATAAGAGGTGACGCTTTTGTTACGGAGGATTGGTGACCCAGTTCTTAAGGCAGCAGGAGATCGAGGAGGAAATCCATGATCTGGTCCCTCCCCAAGTTCCATACCTTGTATGCCAACTGGTGGTTGTAACTAAGACAAAGCCCCAAGATCCTACACACGGGCCCATACTTTCAAATGCTGACCGACAGGCTCATGATGAGAGTTGGATATGGAGGATGTATGGCATGGCAGATTTGCAGTTGAGGATTGGTGGTCGGCCTACGACCGAGGAGGAGATGTTGGCATTAAATGTTAGATACCCAATGACTGAGAGTGCGATGTACATGTGTAGAGTGGGTCCAGCTTTTCAGGAGCCCCTAGATGATGATGATCCTACAGTACATGACACTCATGATAATGAGGATGATGCTAGTACCACACAGATGGCGGTAGATGATGAGACTGCCGACCAGGATCAAGAATTTGTTCCTGATGATGATGATGACGACGCCTAAGGGCCTAGGGAGTTCCTTCTCTCACTCTTTACCCTTGTATTTATTTATTTTAAGCATTGGGGACAGTGCCATGTTTTAAGTGTGGGGTGGAGAGTCGGCAGAGAAGTACTTCCTTTTGTATTTCATTGCTATATCTTGAGGGTGATGAGGCATCGTGTGACTGGTTTTAGCTGATAGTTTGAGTTTGAGTTGATAGTTAGTTTTATTTTATGTTGAATTTTTTCTTAGCTTGGGTTCCTTGGCTTTTGTTTTCGGTTCTTTTCCTGAGGATAGTCCCCTTGAACCGGGTAGATTTTTATTTATTTTTTAGGCTAGATTTTTTTTTAGGATTCGTCGTAGTAGTAATGACTTGTCCCGATGATGGATGGATGACGACCGTCTTAAGGGAAAATTAGTCATAGGATTGTAAGAGTAGAAGCCTGTCCTTTGGAACGTAGAAATCCCACTTGGAGCGTTAGCTAGACGTCTTGGGTAGTTCATGTGAATTCAAACAAAGCAATGAGAACTTCACAAGAGACACATAGGCTTTGTAACTAGACTCAAAAGATGTAGAAAATGGGCTTAATTGTGTAAGTGCACTAAATATGTTTCTGTATGAGCATGCAAGTGTGATATTCCTATACATGTATCATGGTGCCATGTGTGTGTGAGCTTTTGTTTGGTTTCTTGCATAGAATAGCATCTAGAACTTTCCCCGTGTGTGTGTAAATTGTACAAGCATGAATTTTATGGAATATGATTAAGGAATTTTCTTGAACAACCCATTTTGTTTGTTTCTTTGATGATTGTTTGTGCCACCTGGACATTACCACTAGTGAAGCCCCCTTGAGCCTAGAAGTCTATTTCTATGTTAAGCCGCATAATGAGCCCATCCACTTTGTTGATACCCCATGAATTTGATCCTAATGAAACTCCCTAGTGCACTATGACCTTTAAAAAGGTGTGAAACAAAAGGAAAAGGGTAGATTTAAGTGAAGGTGAGTGTAGTAACTATCAAGGATGTAGAGCCCGTGCAAAGCTATAACGTGCTTATTGTCAGGTACCCAAAGAATTCGAAAAAGTAAAGAAAAAAAATGGCAAAAGAGAAAAGAAAAATGAATGAGGGTTATGCTAGCAACAAGTACGTGTCATATCAAGGGCAAATCATGCATAGAAAAGTGGTAGTACAAGAGAGCGTGAACATAAAAGAAACTTAAAAAGAAGGGTGAAGAAAAGAGTGAAAATGTAGTGTCATGTGCAATGGGAAAAGAGTCACTTTGTACCTAAAAGTATCCTACCCGTCCCGAAGCTGACATTACAACCAAATGAAAGTCCTTTTGATTCCATGAATGTGATTGCTTTGTTGAATTTACTATACACTAAGGGCAAGCCTATGGCATGTTGTGATATGTTTGAAGCATCTTTTGAGAGAGTGAGCGCTTAAAGGAGTCAAAATGCCCCCCATTGAAAGGAAACTGTGTGATTGTAAACGGGGACAATACTATATTGTGAGGGCACACATGACATGTATTTGGTAATGTTAGTACTTGCATTCACACATAGATATGTTGGTCCGATATTGTGATAAAGAGTCATTTATAGAGGGTGTGTTGTTTCAAGTGAAAAGTCTTAAGAGCTAAAAATGGTTTTTAAAAGTTGTGCGCTTAATGAACTACAATAACATGATTAAAAGTGTTTAGTTGCTCACAAGTGTGGATGGAGAGTTCCTTAGGTGTTTATGGTGAACCTTACGATGGATGATAGTGAGTTGTTCGAGTACGAACAAAGGTTTAAGTGTGGGGTGGTGATGTTGGGCATATTTATATGTCCGTTTATCGTATTTTACACATGTGTACCTTATGTTTTAAGAACATTACTAACTATATATTGTGTGTTTTGATTGGAATTGCTATATGTTGTACTAAGACACATGATTAGATACTTACAGGTGAAATAACGCGGGAAATAACCATGGAAAGGCGAAACGGAAGAGTAAACCATGGAAGTGATGTAGAGGAATGCTCGGGAGCAAACAAGGAGGTGAAAATAGGCCGAGAGCAGTCAGGCGCACACCTGGCGCGGCGCCCCAGGACTCAAACTACCGCAGCGCTTTTCTGGCGCCTTCCAAGCACAGCGCACCAAAGGGAAACCCAGGCAGGACGATCCAGGTAAAGCAAGGGAGCGGCGCGCTAGTACCTAAACAACTGGCAGCCCATCCGGGCGCGATAGAGGCGCGCGCACCAGGTGCCAACCCGACAGATTTTTCAACTTTTCTCTACTCTGATTTCAAGAAGGAAAAGGGGTTATTTCCCAAAACCCTATAAATTGAACTTTGTACGGTGTTTGAAGGGTTCCGACATATTTTTTGGAGAGAAAGAGGCAAGAATAGAGTTCACCATTAGGTTTCTTTTCTTCTTCCTTTTTCTTAGTCATACTTTGGATGAAAACAATCTTATCTTTGTTTGACATTGTAGTATGAGTGGCTAAGAACCCTTGTTCTGGGGTTACGGCTACAAACGCATGACTATTTAGTATTGAATTTGGATTGATTGTTCGTTTGCCATTATTAGTTGTTCTTATATTCCTATTTTAGTATTTTGATGCTTGACTGCCATTAAGATAAACATATAACCTTGTTGTGAACTCGAGAGAAGAATCAACAAGGTAGACCGAGGAATATAAGGAGCAAGACCTCTCTTTTGTAACTTAAGGGGTAGGCTAGCGACTAGGATAGAGATATACCTAGAACGCGTTGCTTGGTTCATATGGGAAGAAATATAAATCCTTTTAAAATAAGATGTCACATCTCCGCTCAATGATGTAGTTGTGATGCTATTTTGAATAGGCAACTAGAGGCTCGCAAGACCATAGTTGTAATATCAACCCCAGAATCAACAACTAAGTGAATGAACAAGTTAATTCGAGTGATTACTACTTAGGATTGTTTAATAAAGCTGTAACCCTGGAATTCTCTCTAAACTTGGAATCAACAATCATTACTTATTTGCAATTCATTTTGTCACTTTATTTTAATTTATCAATTACTACAAAACTCTATTTTAGTTACTTTCGTACTTGTTTATTTAAGCTATGTATGAATAAGGTGGAATATTTGCTAAGTCACAAGTCTCTTGGGTACGATATCCGGACTAACTAGTTCTTATTACTTGGACGACCACGTACACTTGCGTGTGAGTGAAAATTGCCAAACAGTTGACTTTCGCTATAGCGGAGGTCACAATGGTGGTGTGTCAACTGCTACGGCGGTTGACACTGGACAAAAAGTCATAAATCCTCTCAAAAGGGTCCATTTTACAACACACTTAATTTCCTGACGTTCCGGAACAACCCCTTTGCGTCAACCTCAATTCTGGGAGTTCTACTTACCCGAATTCGATTTCGAAAAGTCCCCCAGACTCTTTTATGTCATAGCTAAATGGAAAACTAGATCAAATCAAGACAGTTTACCCAATCCTTACCCGAATTGCGCTAGACCATGCCTCGCTCCAAAACTGGCTAAAACTAGCCTAGCCCAGAATTTTCAACTCCCAAACCCGGAAGTCTTCTGACTCAAAAATTGGCACAAACAGATTACCCGTAACTACGAGTCCATTCGTTGCAACAGATACCAATTTACCCATCATTCATTCTCGAACGATCTCTAAGGCAAAAAGAGAAGAAGGATCCCACCCCCCGCCCCCCTTTGAACTTTAATGCTCTACCATGATAGCGTAAATATAACCTTACACAAACCACCGAAACTTCCCAATCCCTTGGTGTACCCATCTCAATCAAAATTCAACTCACTCTCGCTCTATCAAGGAATTCCTTCCTTCGAGCTGCACAAGGCTAACTAGATTACCCATCTAAGAGTGCCCAAGAAATTTGGGGCCTCATCGAAACACCGGAGCAAAAGAAACTCAACTAACGAACAAAATATTTTTTCCATGCCAAAAGGACTAGATCCCACCATGGCGTCTCCTTTCCTGCTATACCCGGAGTACTTCTAACCCGAACTTCATCCCGAAAGCTTCCTACGGGGTACTATGCCCCTCACATATCATAATATCACCTTACTCCTATCAACACTATGCCCCGAGATATCGCGTATCTCTAAATCACTCAACAGCAAAAATTCCATTGGAACTCATCCTAGCTTGAGGTTTTTGTCAACTCTCGTCTTAGGGGGAATTCTACCCGGGCAATTACACCCTAACCAATGCTATTGCAAGCATACACCCACCACTCAACTGACACTACCACTAAGGATCATCAATAATAAACCAACCACTACTCACTCTCATAACATAATCGTATGAGCAATTTCCAACACTACTCCGTCAATTACAGTCATTTTTGCCAAGTTCTACCTAGGTTACTATTCCTACTAGTGGTAAATCAAAATTTCACCAATACCCTGGGCTATCATATCTACCCTTTCCTCTTATCATGCATGGATGCTAAATAATTCCTCCATTAGCTCGCGGCTCAAATAGCGATTTAAAAAAAATAACCTAGGAATGAAAGACAGAACATGGAAAAATAGGACAGGGATTATGCCATATCCATCTCACTATAGCGACTTGAACACCACTATGGAAACCCCTAAAAGTAATAGCCCAGAAAATTTACCATTCCCTGAAAAATTCTCTCATTTCCATTCTCTGTTCTCAACGCTAACACCAAAAATGTGTTACGGTCTCAAAACATAACCTCAAGACTAACCTCAACTATGCATAGTTGAGAATTTAGCACCACATTACCATAAAGTCAGACATAAAACACACCAGAACCACACACAATAACACATTCCCGCTATCGTACACTACTAGTCCAACTTTTTCCTTTCTATGATTTCCAACCAATCCTGACTGTCCCAAAATCAGCGCTTCCCCACAGTCATTAAACCCTTTTTGTTCCCTTACAATCTATACCAATGATAAGTCTATACCTGAATGTAATGCAAACTATTTCAATTGGGGCATACCGCAATTTATCACTAAAGCAAATCACAATTTTTAAAGTCAGAATAAATTTACTAAAGTCATGATCATGAGTTATCACAAATGAAAATTTCCTTACTGAAATTGCCGCTATCAAGCAATAATAACCCTTTTTCCCCATGGTTCCAACCAAGTCCCGACTGTCCTGAAACCGAAGCTTCCCTACAGTCATAAGTCCTTTCCCCTCACCATCTTATCCAATGATGAGTCCTTTTCTGAAAGAATTATGAAATTTTAACTCCACACACATAGCATTTTATCACAAACCAAATCATACCAAGTCAAATTACAACGACCTTTAGACCCACAATTTCACAGTAAGGCAACCAATCACATACCAACCAAGTAAGTCATACAAGCACTATAACACACAAACAATTCAGCTTCAGGCTACAACAAAATCAAGTCACATAATTTACTCTCTATTCGTCCCATGGATGACCATTAGTCGATCATCCTTGTCTTACCACAATTCCCGCTATTAAGCAATAATAGCCCTTGTCCCTGGTACTTATTCGTATACCAACCACTTGAAACCTAAGTTCCCACAAGTATATATAACATTTCCCCTTATCATTTTTACCAACGATAAGACCCTGCCTTGCATTTAGCATACTATTTTCCACTTGAATCACAAAACAAGAATTCCTTCAATTATTAACACATAACCAAGTTAAGACTCTTCACTAACCACAAACTTCAAAGTAACTCAAGCAATTACACACCACACAATCACAGTCATTTAAACAATGTAATACCTACAATCACAAGTCTCAAGCTCTAACACTCGATCAAATCAGCTTCATTACCTTTCATTCGCTTCAAGGATGACAGTTAGCCGATTCATCCATCCCTTACATAGCCTCCCCGGCCAGATACCAATTGGAACCTTCCCGATTCTAATTTCCCTTGATTGTCTTATCGCAACCGGAGTCTAATAACATCCTTCACTTTGTTAAGATACCAATTGGAATCGAGAGATACCAATTGGACTCAACCCATACAAGCAAGTGAATGAATCGTACAAAAAGGAATGAAAGAAAAGAGATGTTTCCTAGAATGCTTCATAGCTCTCCAAGGATTAGATGTGGACGTAAACACACCAATCCGCAAGACTCTATTCGACATTTTGCTCTTGTACTGAGAGACCTATAACTTGGGCTCTGATACCATTTGTCACGACCCAACTATTGGGCCGTGCAGGCACCTACTCTAATCCACCTAGATAGGAGAAACCTTACCACCCGATCCAACAGGAAATGTGGAAAAATAAGTAAGCCATGAAATAAACCTTTTTAATACATGAAAATATTTACAAGAATGCGGAAACCTTTTACAATTTTTAAAATCAGCCTACCCTAGAATCTAGTCTAAGCCGGTACAAGAGCTACTACAAGATGATACAAAATAAAAAAGACTCAACTCCCACCATAAAAGCAAAAGTAGGAGTTGTTGGAGAATCACCATTATCCTGAACCTGTGAAACATCACCAACCCTACAACCAGACTATACCCAAAAGGTATAGCAAGAGTAGAATTAGTACAAACACATGTACTGGTAGGCATTATCGGTCGACCCAAATCCACTCCTACCATCATATAAGAAATCAAGGTAAATACATGAGTTAAATACTCCAACCCCTTTCACATCCACCTTTATCAAAACTCGCTTCGGAAATAACCTTCTTATCCCTTAGACATCCCAAGTCACCTTATCACCTAGACTTTCCAAGTCACACCTGACACCTAGACTTTCCCAAGTCACCTTGACACCTAGACTTCCCAAGTCACATTGTCATTACCCGACATCTATGCCCATTCCCGGTCTACCATTCCTTTACCCCAATCAACCACTATCACTCAACAACTCGAAGTAAACCCCACTACTTAGTTACGTAGACCACAACTATCATACCGCCACCTATTAGTACAAACCGTCCTAATGACCCCAGGGCCATACTCGACAAGTAACCACAACCAACATTATAACCATACCACAAGTCTTCCATTTAGCTTATCAACTGCACGTAACAAGTCTAACCGACATTGATGATTCTCAATGACAGTAAACATATATCTCTTTTACATAACCTAGACCAAACAAGGGTCCCTAGGACATTATCTATGCCGATAATATGCGACCCCGGCCCACAGAAGGACCACATTCTCACTTAAGCACACTAACCCGGCCCTTCAAGGACCAACTAAACACCAAATACTAATGATAACTCCCGTCCCTCTCAGGAACCCAACATGTGAAGAACAATAAGTTACAATTAAAATTGTAACAATATAATTCCAGACTCTCAGTCTTCCTTCTAACTTATCAACCACATGGAATAGGTTCAACGACCAATCTTAAACAATGAGAAACTTATAGTAGCACATACCCTTCTTATCCTTCCCGGACCGACTAAGGATCTCTATACCAACACCTAGTGTTACCATGAAATACCCGGTCTACCCCAGAACCATTCTCACATTTAAGTGTAGCAACCCGACCTCTCAAGGACCAAAATAATCATTCATAGATTCAACAATTAACCCGGTCCACTCATGGAACCATCATCATCATATACAGTCAAAGAAAGTAAGATCAAACCCATACCAGGCGTGGTACCTGAGCCAACTAATATAGAACCTGTACCAGGCATGGTACGTGAGCCAACCATTAGTATCCTCCTACCAGGCATGGTTCCCAAGCCAAACATTAGTAAACATGTACCAGGTGTGACCCGAGACAACCATTAGTATTCTCGTACAAGGTGTGGTACCTGAGCCAACCATTAGTATACTCATACCAGGCATAGTACTCGAGCCAACCATTAGTAAACCTGTACCAGGCGTGGTACCCGAGCCAACCGAAGGTCACACAAAAATCCAGAGTCACAAACAATGAACAATTAACACTTGTAAATCAACAAGCAATAACACCTAGTTCAATTCATAAGACTGATAACAGGACCCTTAGACATTTCAAAATCATTCCCTAAGCATACAACTCGTACAATGCTTAGACAATGGTATACAAATATACAATGCATACAGGAATTAATAACCATCACCTACCCTATTTCAGGTACGTAAACCGTTAAATTTCGTTTGGAGACTAACCCTGAATCACCCTCTTAAACATGCCATTAGATACCTTTATTTTTGACCCTTCTCCTAGGACTGAGATACAACATGGGGAAACTCCTCTAGCCTTGGAAACACAGCCATTACGATATCCTAATTATATCAATTCATTTCCTGGAACTTCTGTTTCTTGCACATTAGTTAATTACTAACCCCTTCCGATTCCCCAAACCTTCCCGACATTCTAGTCCTTGGATTTTATTATCATACAACACCCAATTAAGCATAACAACCCAAAATGTCATAACACATTATCACAACTCCATCAATTCTAGTTTAACCAATTCAACCCAAACAATTCTCCTCCAGACTCCATGCCCGAAGGCCTAGGCATGGATTCTGCCTTTCAATCTATACAACAAGTATGAAATGGAAACATGTCAATCTACTCAATGAAGAAATCCTGGCCTACCTGGATACCGAACAGCTGTTCCATACCCTTTCTGGCTCCGTGAAGGCATTTCTTGATGATTCTGCAGGCTCAATTCCGTGGTTTCACGCCCTTTCAGCCGGAATCCCTCCTCCCCGTGGCTCCCAAGCTTTGGAGTACTAGGAGGGTTCTTGGAGTAACCCTCGTCTGTTTTGGGATTGAATGGGAGAGAATGAAAATATAAAACCCGTTTTTGAGTTTTCTGATCCCGTCGCTTCGCTATAGAGGTCCACACTTCGCTATAGTGGTACCACTGTAGCGGAACCTACCGCTATAACGGTGCTAATCGGCGTTGACTGCCGCTATAGCGATAATTTCTTCGCTATAGCAGAGGTCGCTATGGCGGAGTGTCAACCACTATAGAGGTTGACCCAGGACAAAAAGTCATAAATCCTCTCAAAAGGGTCCAGTTTACAACACACTTAATTTCCTGACATTCCGGAATAACCCCTTCGCGTCAACCTCGATTTCGGAAGTTCTACTTACCCAAATTTAATTCTGAAAAGTCCCCCAGACTCCTTTATGTCTTAGCTAAATGGAAAACTAGCTCAAATCAATACACTTTACCCAATTCTTACCCGGATTTCCCTAGACCATGCCTCACTCCAAAACTGACCGAAACTAGTCTAGCCCAGAATTTTCAACTCCTAAACCCGGAAGTCTTCTGACTCAAAAATTGGCATAAAAATTTTACCCGTAACGACGATTCCGGTTGTTACAGAGTAACTCAAAGAGAAAAGGGAATGAAAAAGGGAAGAAAAAAATAGAAACTGGAAATATAAAAGAAAAAAGTATGATAAAGAAAAATATTTTTTTTATACAAAAAAAGGTAATATTATGTGGCATGATGTGGTAGGGCGCGTGCATACCATTGCTTAACATAAATGTGGGTGTGAATTTTTAAGGGGTTATATATTCCACTTTTAAATAGTTTAGGGGGTAATATAACCCTCCATGAAATTGAAGTGTGTAGTTGAAAATCCGGTAGCATGAGTGGGCATTTGACTATTTTATCTTTTTATTAATATCGGTCTATCAAGTTTAGTGATTTTCTTTGGAGCAAGCTTCAAGTTTCACAATTTCAACATTGATTTTCAACTTTTGGTTATAGTCATCTGCTTTTATGATATATTCGTTCCCTTTCTTAATTTATTTAATTTTTGTCATTTATTTATTTTAATTACTTTTCATATTTTATATAATTTTAATATGGATTCTGTGAAAAGAGGTTTTGGGAAACAAAAAAAATTGGTGTGACTGTCCTTAAAATATTGAATTTTTCTGAAAAATGTGGTAAAGTTTTTGATTCTAGTAAGGGTGGTAGTTCTTTTAAATCAATGCCTAGAGGTAGATTTAATACAAAAGATTTTGCGCATGTTGATGAATTTTTTTCTCTCGGTCTGTTGAAGAAGAAAAATTAAAAGATACACCTACTAGTCCGATTACTGAAGCTTCAACTCAGACTCACCCTGAATCTGGACCTAATCTTTTCTCTCTATCTCCTACAAGAGATAGCGCCAAGACTGTACGTGTTAAAATTTTGATTATATAAAAAATTATGTCTCAAAATAAAGAAAAAATTCATGCTATATGCAATAAATATGTTAAAAAAATTTAAGCATAAAACTTGTGAAAATGTTGATGGGACAAGGGGTGGGGGAAGGGGGAGAGGAGGGTGGGGGGGTTAAATAGACATTTGAAGATATGTTGTCCAATTGAATATGTGCAGGCTAACACTAAAGTCGATTTCACCAGCGTTGGTAATAGCGCTCTTGTTGAATAGGTAGAGAATTCTAACATGGTTCAGGGACAATTAGACTCTTTTAAAACTGCTGACCCTATTACACAACGCACATATAGTAAGAAAAGAGATCATAAAAATATTGATAAAATGATCATTATTTGTGATTTGCATTTTAATTTTTCTTCACATCTTAAATTTATTGCTAATATACAAGAAATAGATAATTCTTATTTTTACGGTTTTTCAAAAAACATAGTTAAGAAAGATGTTTTTTTATTTTCAAAGTGCACATTATCAATATCTTCGTTGCATATTTAGCTACTTAGTTTATAGAATGTTCGTCACTTCTAGTATGAATCGTGATGTTAATGATAATAATTATTTAACTGTTATAGCCCATTGAATTGATGATAACCAAAATTTGCAAAATAAGTTTATAGGTTATAAAACTTGTGATGCGAAAAAAATTAGTGTTTATATATCTATAGCTATAGTAGAAATTTTACAATTTTACTTTCTTTGTGACAAAGTGACGAGTGTCACCTTAGATAATGCTTCTGCTAATACTAATGTTGTTACAATATTAAAATCTAGACTTTATCCAATTAATGCGGATGCTTTTTATATTAGGTATACTAAACATATATTTTGGTTTAATTGTTAGAGATGATATTATGTAATTATTAGATTGTGTGTAATGACCGGATCCTTCGTTATTTTAGGAATTACGAAGTTGAAAATTTTGGGAATTAATTAAAATTTCGTTTGTGCTAAGTGGGGTGACATGACGAAAAATTTCAGATTTTTAGAAATTGTTCGGGCTGACATCACTCCGCTATAGCGGTACCGCCATAGCGGAAGGTCAACCGCTATATCAGAGGGACGGGAGGCAGTAGCATCAGAATGGATTTTTAATAAAAGACTTCTCCTCCTCAGTTAGGAAACGTACGAGAGTTTCTCCAAAAACTCTTCCTAAGCTGATCCAAGGTTTGGGGGCCATGAGGAGGACGAATTATGGCTGAAGGGACGCGGAACAACTGATTTTGGGATCGTCATCCAGCCGAAAATGCCTTCACAGAGCCAAAAAGCGCAGATTGCAGCTGCTTGGCGTCCAAGTAGGCTAGGTTTTCTTCACAGAGTAGAGTGACCGCTTTCATTTTGATATTTATTTTGTAGAATGAAAGGAGAATCCATGTTAGGCCTTCGGGCACGGTGTCTGAAGGAAGATTGTTGGTTGTTTTTTGTTGGACTGGAAATTATAGATTTGTGACAATGCATAGTGATATTCTGGATGTATACTTACTTTGGTATGGTTTTGCTAATGAAATACAGGGACTAGAATGTCGGGAAGGTTCGGGGAACCATAAGGGGTTAGTAATTAACTAATGTGCAAGGAACGAAAGTTCCGGAAAATGAATTGGTATAATTAGAATATCGTAATGGCTGTGTTTCCGAGGCTAGGGGAGGTTTTTCCATGTCGTATCTCGGTCCTAGGAGGAGGATCAGGAATAAAGGTATCTAATAGCATGTTAAGGGGGTGATTCGGGGTTAGTCTTCGGATGGGATTTAACGGTTCATTGTGTTCCTGGAATAGGGTGGTGATGGTTATTGATTCCTGGATGCATTATATGTTCGTGTACTTTTGCTTAAGTATTGTATGATATGCATGCTTAGGGAATGATTTAGGAAAGTCTAATTGTCATGTTATCAGTCTTGTGAAATGAACTAGGTGTTATTTCTTGTGGGTTTACAAGTGTTGATTGTTCATTGTTTGTGAATGTGGATTCTGCGCGACACTCAGTTGGCTCGGGTACCACGCTTGGTACGAATTACTAACGGTTGGCTCGGGTATCATGCCTGTACGGGACACTAACAGTTGGTTCAGGTACCATGCCTGGTATGGGATAACAAACGGTTGGCTCGGGTACCATGCCTGATACAGGATACTAACTAGTTGGCTCGGGTTCCATGCCAGGTACGGGTTTATTTTACTGTATTGTGCATTTTTGCGATGGTTCCATGAGTGGGTCGGGTTGTATTCTTTAATTGTGACAATTGCATATGGTCCATGAGAGGTCGGGTTATTATGTTGAATTATATTTGGTCTTGGTGCAGACCGAGTTGTCAGGCTAACACTTAGATGTTGTTAGGGGGATCCCGGGGTGGGTCCGGACTATGTAAAAAGGGAGGTTAATTATACATATATTGTCATTATTTAGTGTGTCAATGGCAGTCAGGGATTCCTTGTAGTTAATAAGCTAAGGGTAGGTCTTGGTGTAGACTAGGGTAGCTTGTTGAACACTTAGGTGTGGTTAGGGGATCCTTGGAGGTCTGGGTTATGCGATTTAAATGGGATTTAGATGTAACTCTATGCTTGTCATGAAATGTGTCAATGGTAGTTAGGTGGTTGTCGTGTGGTTGGTAAATTGGGAGGATGTCACGACCCAGACCGCCGTGAGTGGCACTCACCAGACCCTCGGGTGAGCGAACCATCACTTCCCCGAACTTAATCATTCTAACAGCTCAAAACCAGTGCATAAAAGTAAACTAGCAATTCAATAATAATAAAACAACTTCATTAAGTTAACTTGTGGAAATTTTCCCCTAGAATCAGAAAGTCGCAGTATCAAAAAATTCTACCAATGTCTATAGTGCGGGGATGCAACCCCAAAAATATAAAGAAATAGTGTAAGCCCGAAACAAATGAGCTACAACCCTAATGATAGATTCAAGGCAGCTCGATCAAAGTGGCTCACCCTTGAAGTCTGGAAACGCTGGTACTACAGATGAGGTCGCGTCTCAGCCGCTGGAAGATTTCCTGTACTCGCAAGAAGAAAAGCAAGTGAAGTATCAGTACACCACCACTGTGTACTAGTAGGATCATCAACTAGTTCCAAATAAAATAGTGTATAATTCAGTATAGCAAATCAAGTACAAGTACGGAAAACATGCAACGAGTCAACAGGCTCCCCTAGACTACAAGTCTCTACCTAGCTTGTTCCCACATGAAATCCACCTTTGATAATCATAAACAACAGTCACATTACTAATAAACCATCCTTTCGTCTAGCCCGGACCCACCCTGGGATCCCCTCTAAACAACATCTAAGTGTTAAACAGACAACTCAGCCTAATCCAAGACCAATTACATAGACATAACAGGATTTCCGGTCACTCAAGGACCACCAACCAATATCACATTTCAAATAAGCAGCCCAGTCCACTCACGAAACCAATAACAGTCAATGCAATGCAACAATATCAATGCAATGATGCAGTAAAATAAACCCGTACCAGGCGTGGTACCCGAGCCAATCATTAGTATTCCGTACCAAGCGTGGTACCCGAGCCAACTATTTGTTATACATGTACCAGGCGTGGTACCCGTGCCAACCGTTAGTATACCCATACCAAACGTCGTACCCGAGCCAACCGAATGTCAACAATCCACAGTCAAATAATGAAAAAACAACTTGTAAACCAATAAGCAACACACCGTTCAATTCACAGACTGTAAAACAGGACCCTTAGACATTCTACACAATTCCTCTAAGCAATGCAATTCATACAAACACTTAGATAAGAGTACAAAATATACAACATTCACAGGAATCGTAAGCCATCATCTACTTCAAAATGATCCAAGCTCTACTCAACTCGACCTTTCCCGTGTTCTAGATTCCTTTCTCGTTCTTGGTCTAAAACAACATACAAGTACTTTGAATTAACAACAAGGTCTGCCCATTACCCGGATTACACCAAATCTCAGACCTCCAGGCCACCCATGATCATCCTGCCTTTTTTTCTTGGGTATCCTGCATTAATTTCCCTAGTTCTATCATTTTCACAGATACAAATAGGGAATTTAGCAATATGTGATCATAAAACCTTACTTTTAACAATGCACAAGAACTTCCATGCCTAGAATTCCCCTTCTTCCCCGGATTCTACCATCCCTAGGTTATTCCAACATTTCCCCAAGTTCCCTCCTAGTAATTCTACCACATAGGAAAAGTAGTACGAAGATTGGGGAGTAGAAACCTTACCTTAGGGAAGAAAAATAATGGAAAACGGAGGAAAATCACCTGGAATCGCCTTGCCTTTCTCCCAAAATAAAAATGTGAAAAGAAACGTTTTGGGAAATGTTTCTGCATTAAATCCTATTATGCTTCGCTATAGAGGTCCGCTCCGCTATAGCAGTACCGCTGTAGCGGAGTCGTCTGCTATGGCGGAGGCTGACCGACGTTGACTTCCGTTGTAGCAGTAATTTCTATGCTACAGCGGAGGTTGCTATGGCGGAGTGTCACTCGCTATAGTGGTTGACACAAGACAGAAAGTCATAAAACCTCCAAAATTAGTCCTTTTTACAACACACTTATTTTTCTGAAGTCCCGAAACAACTCCTTCACGTCAACCTCAATTCTGAGAGTTCTACTTACCCGAATTTGATTCCAAAAAGTCACCCAGACACCTCTATGTGTTAGCTACGAGGAAAACTAGCTCAACACAAGACATACAACCCATCCTTACTTGGATTTCCCTAGACCATACTTCGCCCCTAAACCGGTCGATACTAGCCTAGCCCAGAATTTAAAACCCCCAAACCTGAAGTTTTCTAACTCTAAAACTTGGAACGATTGGACTACCCATAAAGACAGACCCGGTCTTTACAACAGATACCAATTTACCCATCGTTCATTCCCGAATGATCAAACCTAAATTTACGGAAATAAAGGAATGAAAGTGTAGTACCTGAATTCTCAAACAAATGAGGGTACTTGTCCCGCATATCCTTCTCGATTTCCTAAGTGGCTTCCTCAATCGGATGATACTTCCACTGAACCTTTACCATATCGATCACCTTTGTCCTCAACCTCCGGACATCCCGAGCAACAATCAAGACTGGTTCCTCTTCATAATAAAGATTCTTATCAAAAAGCACCTCATCCCACTTGATGATGCAGTCCCTATCCCTATGGTATCGCTTAAGCATGGATACATGGAATACCGAATGGACGCCTAACAAACTGGGAGGCAGTGCTAACTTGTAAGCCACTGGCCTCACAATCTCAAGAACCTCAAACGGACCGATGAACCGAGGGCTAAGATTGCCCTTCTTACCAAACCGCATAACTCCCTTTATTGGTGACACTTTCAACAATACCTGTTTACCAACCTGAAATTCCATGTCCCGGACCTTGCGATTTGCATACTCTTTCTGCCTGCTTTGAGAAGCCAACAACTTGTCCTCAATGTCCCTTACCTTTTTCTGTGCTTCCTTTACCAATTCTACTCCCAAAGTCTTTACATCGCCTTTCTCAAACCACCCAATTGGTGATCTGCAGCTCCTCGCATACAACGCCTCGAATGGTGCCATGTCAATACTGGAGTGATAGCTATTATTGTGTGAGAACTCGCACAACGGTAGAAACTAGTCCCAATGACCCCCAAAGTCCATCACACATGTTCTCAGCATGTCCTCTAATACCTGGATCGTCCTCTCTGACTGACCATCAGTCTGAGAATGGAAGGCGGTGCTAAAAGTGAGCTGTGTACCTAACTCTTCATGTAGCTTTCCCCAAAATTTAGAGGTGAACTGCATACCCCTGTCTGAAATAATGAATAGTGGCACCCCATGCAATCTCACAATCTCCTTCACGTAATGACCCAAATGGAGTCATACTTCCCCAATGTCTTGAGAAGACCCACCACAAAGTCCATGACTATCATTTCCCACTTCCACTCTGGAATGGGCATCTTCTGAAGTAGTCCTGTAGCTCTCTGGTGCTTATACTTTGTCTGCTGGCAATTCTGACACTTGGACACAAAATCGACTATGTCCCTTTTTATTCCGGGACACCAGTAACACTGCCTCAAGTTCCTGTACATTTTAGTCACACCCGGATGAATTGAGTACCGTGAACCATGAGCTTCTGCCAAGATTTTCTGAATTATATCATCAACCCGAGGAACACAAATCCTTTCTTTGAAATTTAGTACTCCATCAGAGTCTTACGTGATGTCCCTAGATTCTCTGGATATTGCCTTACCTCGAAGCTTACTCAGTTTCGAATCCTGAAACTGTTTGGCCTTTATTTCCTCTATGAAGGTGGCTTTGACCTCAATGCTGGCCAACAATCCAACCTATTATAAAACACCCAAGTGCATGAACTTGGCCTCCAAGGCCCAAATTTCCCTTGCTAGTGGTCATTTGGACACCCCCAACCAAGCCAAACTACCCATGCTAACTGTCTTGCGTCTCAATGCGTCTGCCACCACATTAGCCTTACTCGGATGATATTGAATGGTCACATCATAGTCCTTCAATAACTCCATCCACCTTCTCTGCCTCAAATTCAAATCCTTCTGAGTGAACACATGCTACAGACTGCGATGATCGGTGAACACCTCGCACTTGACACCATAGAGATAGTGTCTCCAAATCTTAAGTGCAAAGACAACTGCTGCCAACTCTAAGTCGTGAGTCGGGTAGTTCCTCTCATGCACCTTCAACTGCCTAGATGCATAGGCTATCACATTCTTATCCTGCATCAACAAAGCACCCAAACTAGAATATGAAGCATCACAGTAAACAATAAAGTCTTTACCTTCAACCGGCAAGGACAATATAGGAGTCGTGGTCATAAGCGTCTTGAGCTTTTGAAAGCTCTCCTCGCACTTGTCGGACCACACGAATGGTACATCTTTCTATGTCAGCCTGGTTAGGTGAGTAGAAATAGACGCAAAATCCTTAAAAAACCTCTGGTAGTACCCTGCGAGTCCAACAAAACTCCTCACCTCATCATAGAGCTAGGCCGGATCCAACTCTTGACTGTTTCAATTTTCTGGGGATCTACCATCACCCCCTTTTCTGATATTACATACCCCAAGAACACAACTGAAGTCAACCAAAATTCACACTTGGAGAACTTCGCATAAAGCTTCTGGAATCTCAAGATGTCCAACACAATACGGAGATGACTAGCATGCTCCGCCCTACTCTTGAAGTAGATCAAAATATCATCGATAAACACAATCACGAAGGAATCCAAATACGACTTAAATACCCCATTCATCAAACTCATGAATGCTGCCGGTGTATTGGTCAAACCAAACGACATTACTAGGAACTCGTAATACCCATACCGAGTCTAAAAAGAAGTCTTAGGAATGTCCTAAGGCCTAATCCTCAACTGATGGTACCCCGACCTCAAGTCTATTTTCAAAAATACCGATGCACCCTGAAGCTGTTCAAACAAATCATCAATGCGGGGTAGAGGGTAATTATTTCGGATGGTCACCTTGTTTAACTGATTATAATCTACGCACATCCGCATACTACCATCATTTTTCTTTACAAACAACACAGGGGCACCCCAAGGCGAAGCACTGGGATGGATAAATCCCTTATCTAGGAGTTCTTGCAGCTGAGTCTTAAGTTCCCTTAACTTTGTCGGAGCTATAAGATACGGAGGAATAGAAATGGGATGAGTGCCTGGCTCCAAATCAATACAAAAGTCTATATACCTGTCCGAAGGCATACCAGGAAAATCCACTGGAAACACCTCTAGAAACTCAGAAACCACCGAAACTGACTCAATATATGGGGACTCCACACTATCATCCCGGAGATGAGCCAAGAAGCCTAGACACCCCTTTCCCACTAGCTTTCTAGCCCGAACAAACGATATGACCTTAACTGGCTTAGGTCGGTACACACATTCCCACTCTAGTCTATCCTTACCCAGAATCTCTAGAGCCACAGTCTTGGTGTTACAGTTCAACACAACATGATAAGGGGACAGCCAGGTCATGCCCAAGATAATATCAAAATCAGTCATATCCAGGATTACTAAGTCTACCCAAGTATGCAACCGCACAAACACAACAGAATAGTCACGATAAACATAAGTCACAATCACAGACTCTCTAACCAGGGTAGAAACATGAATAGGGTAATCAAGGATATCACAAGTCAATTCAAGACCCAATGCAAAACTCACAAATACATAAGAATATGTAGAACCTGGGTCAAATAATACCAAAGCCATTTTATCGCAGACAAGAATGGTACATGTGATCACCGCATCTGATGCTTCAACCTCGGTCCTCCCTGGAAAAGCATAGAAATGAGCCCAATCATCAATCTGGGTAACTTTCCAGACTGGCTGCGCTGCACCCCTGCCCACGCTGCCATTTTCTTTGTCGCCCCGGCCTCCTTGAAAGTTACCTCTCCACCCTGTGGATAACCTCTAGCATTACTGCATCTACCTGTCGGGACCACTTCTCTAGGCTGTTGTTGACCCTAATTACCTGTCTTCCTGAGTGGACACTCCCTCTTAAAGTGGCCCAGATCACCATAATAGAAGCAACCACGGTCAAGTGTAGACCTGCTAGCTGATATATAAGACGCTCACTGGCCTCTAGGAGCTAAAAAATGATTATGAGCTCCCTGACGACCACCTGTAGCAGCTGCCAGAGCTGACTGAATAGGACAGGCTGAGTATGCCTGCTGATTGTGGCCCCTGGAGTATGAACCACCAAAATTTCCCTCATTCCAGGGCTTTTTGGCTAAAGCCTTAGCTTGCCCCGCTTGCTTAACTCCTTCTAACTTCTTCACATAATCCACCACATCATTAAAGCCCTTCCCTGAAGAAGTCATATGCACTGACAGTACCTGCAGTTTAGTATTCAACCCTTTCACAAACAACCGGACCAGTTCCTCCTCAAAACCCAACATTTGTGTGCAAAATGAGACAAGGCGTGTAACTTAGCCTCGTAAGTAGAGACTGACATGTCACCCTGCTCTAAGTTCAAGAATTCATCTTTCTTCTGGTCCCTCAAAGTACGGGGTACGTACTTCTCTAAGAACAAAGCGTAGAACTGTTCCCAAGTCAGTGGGGGTAGAACATAAGACCGACACTCCACATGAGACCTACACCACTACTTAGTATCACCCTGCAGCTGAAATGTGACAACTCAACCCCATGCTTACGTACAATACCCAACTTGTGCAACCTCTCATAGCAATCCAAGATAAACTCATAAGCATCCTCCCTATCAGTACCCTGAAAAGTAGGAGGTTTCAGCTTGGGAAACTTGGTCATCATCTCATGATCATTCCCTGTCATCACTGGGCCTAGCATTGGCCTGAAAAAATAATTCGTTCCTAAAGTTGCATCTATCATAGGCACTATAGTAACCGTTGGCCAAGGCCTGGTTTGCAAAAGTTATGGGTATGGCTCCAGCACCAACCAAACCACTCAAAATATTCCAAGCCTATTGAAAGGCTTCTGGTGTCATAATAGGAAGGCACGCACCCCCAACAGGTGCAGCCTCCTCCTGCACCTCACAATCTTCAGCCACAACTTCTACATCTTCAGCAACATATTCCTGAGGTGGGGGAGGGGTTTCCTCATGCGCATCAGCAGTAGCTCGAGCCCCACCCCTGGCTGGTGTGGCTCTACCTCGTCCTCTGCCCCTTCCCTTCCTCTACCACGGAGAGCTGGGCCCGCTGCTCTAGCTCTATTGTTCCTTGTGTCAACCATCTGCGGGCAGAAGAGTGAATGAGGTTAGATACCAATTTGTAATCAAGTTATAGCACGAAGGAAGGAAGAAAGAGATAGTTTTTCCTAAAACCCCATAGCCTCTCAAAGAAAAGTATGGACGTCTCAGCACCGTTCCGCAAGACTCTACTAGACCTATTTGGTACGACGAGATCAATGAACCTAGGGCTCTAATACCATCTTTGCCACGACCCAAACCATCGTGAGTGGCACTCACCCAACCCCCGGGTGATCGAACCATAACTTCCCCAAACTTAATCGTTCTAACAGCTCAAAACCAGTGCATAAAAGTAAACTAGCAATTCAATAATAATAAAACAACTTCATTAAGTTAACCTGCGGAAATTTTCCCCTAGAATCTAAAAGTCACAGTACCAAACAATTCTACCAATGTCTAGAGTGAGGGGATGCAACGCCAAAAATATAAGGAAATATTCTAAGCCCAAAACAAATGGGCTACAACCCTAATGATAGATTCAAGGCAGCTCAATCAAAGTGGCTCACCCTTGAAGTCTGGAAACGCTGGTACTATAGATGTGGTCGCGTCTCAGCCATTGGAAGATTGCCTGTACTCACAAAAAGAAAAGCAAGTGCAGTATCAGTACACCACCACTATGTACTGGTAGGATCATCAGCCAGTTCCAAATAAAATAGTGTATAATTTAGTACAGCAAATCAAGTACAAGTATAGAAAATATGCAACGAGTCAACAGGCTCCCCTAGACTACAATTCTCTACCTAGCTTGTTCCCGCATGAAATCCACATTTGATAATCATAAACAACAGTCACATAACTAATAAACCATCCTTTCGTCTAGCCCAGACCCACTCTGGGATCCCCTCTAAATAACACCTAAGTGTTAAACAGATAACCCGGCCTAATCCAAGACCAATTCCACAAACATAACAGGATTTCCGATCACTCAAGGACCACCAACCAATATCATAATTCAAATAAGTAGCCCGGTCCACTCACGGAACCAATAACAGTTAATGCAATGCAATAATATCAATGCAATGAAATAATATCAATGCAATGATGCAGTAAAATAAACCCATACTAGGCATGGTACCCGATCCAACCATTAGTATTCTGTACCAAGCGTGGTACCCGAGCCAACCATTTGTTATACATGTACCAGGCGTGGTATCCATGCCAACCGTTAATATACCCATACCAGGCGTGGTACCCGAGCCAACTGAATTTCAACAATCCACAGTCAAATAATAAAAAAACAACTTGTAAACCAATAAGCAACACACTGTTCAATTCACAGACTGTAAAACAGAACCCTTAGACATTCTATATAATTCCTCTAAGCAATGCAATTCAAACAAACACATAGATAAGAGTACAAATTATACAACATTCACAGGAATTGTAAGTCATCACCTACCTCAAAATGATCCAAGTTCTACTCAACCCGAGCTTTTCCATGTTCCGGATTCCTTTCTCGTTCTTGGTCTAAAACAACATACAAGTACTTTGAATTAACAACAAGGCTTGTGCATTACCCAGATTACACCAAATCCCAGACCTCCAGGCCACCCATGATCATCCTACCTTTTTTTCCTGGGCTTCCCGCCATTAATTTCCCTAGTTCTATCATTTTCACAGATAAAAATTGAGAATTTAGCAATATGTGATCATAAAATCTTACTTTTAACAATGACCAAGAACTTCCATGCCTAGAATGCCCCTTATTCCCCGGATTCTACCATCCGTAGGTTATTCCAACCTTTCCCCAAGTTCCCTCCTAGAAATTCTACCACGTAGTAAAAGTAGTACGAAGATTGGGGAGTATAAACTAACCTTAGGGAAGAAAAATAATGGAAAATAGAGGAAAATTGCCTGGAATCGTCTTGCCCTTCTCCCAAAATGAAATTGTGAAAACTGAATGTTTTGGGGAATGTTTCTGCATTAAATCCTGTCATACTCTGCTATAGCGGTCCACTCCACTATAGCAAAGTCGTCTGCTATGGCAGAGGCTGACCGACGTTGACTTCCGCTGTAGTGATAATTTCTCCGCTGCCGTGGAGGACTCTATGGTGGAGTGTCAAATGCTATAGCGGTTGACACGAGACAAAAAGTCATAAACCTCGATTCCTCGATTTTTTTCGACGTCCAAAAACAACCCCTTCACGTCAACCTCGATTCCGAGAGTTCTACTTACCCAAATTCGATTCTGAAAAGTCCCCCGGACTCCTCTATGTGTTAGCTATAAGGAAAACTATCTCAACACAAGACATTCAACCCAATCCTTACCCAGATTACCCTAAACCATACCTCGCCCCTAAATCGGTCGAGACTAGCCTAGAATTTCAAACCCCCAAACCCAGAGTTTTCTAACTCTAAAACTTGGCACGGTTGGAGTATTTGTAATAACGGACCTAGTTGTTATAGAGGAAGACTAGGAGTCTGGGGTTGTAGTTACTGATTGTTATAAAAAGGTTAGAAAGTTGTCCTAGGGGTCTGTGAAGAGTTCGAACATTGGTAAGTAATACTACGGGTATAAGTGGGTTGGTTGGGCAGTTAGCCAGGTTAAGTCTGAACGTCTAGTAAAGGTAGTTGACTTGGGAAAGGGAAAGGTATTCCATGCATGGACACGGATATTGGTAAAGGTTACGGTGACTTGAGAAGTCTAGTGACAGGTGAGACTTGGGAAGTCTAGTGTTAGTGAGACTTGGGAAGCCTAGTGATGAGTGAGACTTGGGAAGTCGTAGATGTCAGGGATTGATGAAGGCGATTGTGAAAGGGGTTGAAGTATTTAACTGATGTATTTTGTCTTGATTTCTATATGATGGTAGGAGTGAATTCGGGTCAACCAATGATGCCTACCAGTATGTGTGGTTGTATTGATTCTACTTTTGCTATACCTTTTGGGATATAGTCTAGTTGCAGGATTGGTGATGTTTCACAGGTTCAGGATGGAGGTGATCTTCCAACAACTCTTACTTCTTTTTAATGGTGAGAGTTGTGTCCTCTTCAGTTATGTATCATCTTGTAGTAGTTCTTGTACCAGCTTAGACTAGGTTCTGGGGAGAGCTATCTCATATTGTAAATGATTTTCCACAAGTTTTATAAGTCATTTATTTTCTGAAATTATTGTAAAGGAAGTTCCATGTATTAAAAAGGGTTTCATTCATAACTTATGTTCTTTTCCAATTTGCCTATTGGTTCGGGTGGTAAGGGTTCTCCTATCTAGGTAGATTAGAGTAGGTGCTCGCATGGCCCAGTAGTTGGGTCGTGACAAATGGTATCAGACCCTAGGTTACCGGTCTCCCAGTACAAAAGCAAAATGTCAAATAGAGTTCTGAGGAAGCTATGAAGCATTCTAGGAAACATCTCTCTTCTTTCATTCCTTATCATGCGGTTCAGTTACTTGCTTGTATGAGTTGAGTCCAATTGGTATCTCTCGATTCCAATTGGTATCTCAATAAGATGAAGGATGTCATTTGACTCCAGATACAATAAACATGCAAGAAGGATTGGAATCGGAAAGGTTTCAATTGGTATCTGGCCTGAGAGGCTGTGGTAAGGCATGTGTGATCGACTAAGGGTCATCCATGGGACGGATAGAGAGTAATTGATGTGATTTGATTTTGTTGTAGCTTTATTGAAATGTTTGGGTATTACAATGCTGGTGTGGCTTTTTTTATTTGTATATGATTGGCTACGTTGTTGTGAAATTGTGGGTCTGAAGGTATTTATAATTGATTCTTGGTATGAGTGAGTATGATTAAGTGTTGTGTATGTGGAGTTAAAATTTTATATAATTTCAGAAAAGGGGCTCATCATTGATCAATATGGTGAGGGGAAATAATTTATGACTGTGGGGAAACTCCGATTTCAGGACAGCCAGGGCTTGGTTGGAAACCATGGGAACAAGGGGGTTATTCATGCGTGATAGCAGGGACGTATTATTGAGAACAATTTGCTTGTGTAATTCAGTCATGATTTGTGAGAATCTGATATTAAGTTTCAGTCTGTGCATTGCCAGGAATGGTATTGAGGGTTGTTTAAGACCATGGAGGGATAAACGGGGTTAAACAATGATAACCGGGAAAGGGAATGAGCACACTTTACTGAAAAGTCTAATTTTTGGACTATTACCGTCGGGACCACCATAGCGGATGGCACCGCTATGACGATCCCACTATAGTGGTATTTTCTCCACTATAGCGATTCTGCTGTAGTGGAGTGGCAACCTCCATAGCGGAGGGATGTGAGGCAGAACACCTGCCCTGTTTTGCCCTATTTTTCATTCAATCCTGGGGATTCAAAACGCAATAGTAAGCTATGAATTGCAAGGAAGAAAACAAGGAAATTAACTATAGAACTAAACTAGTATTGCATAAGAAGGGAAATAGTGTCTGAAACTAGCATCCACGTGCTTAAAACAGGGGGAAGAGGAAAGTGGAAATATCGTCTAAAACAAGCCCCAAACGGGGGCAAAACCCAAAAAGTTGTAAATGTTTATAATAAAGGGGAGAGGGGAGGTCCTAAGCCTCATCATCACTCAGGAAGGGGAACTCCTGCCTGTCTTCAGGATCAAGTGTGGGAAGCTCCTGACCCGTGGTAACGCAAGAGAACATGACCTTGACGGTCTTCCACATCTGGACAAACATGCGATCCCAAGAGCGTCTCTTCTTTTTCTCTTCCTCTAACTCCCTGTGGAGTACTGTAAATTCCTGAGAAAAAGGGGGCAGGGTTGCACCTCCAGCATTAGTGTCCTCCATGAACTTCCTGACAGCGCCCAGATTATCCTCGAGTTGGTGGCTAGAAATCAGGGGTTGAGGCTGGGAAGGGGCAGGGGTGTCATCATCATCATCATCGTCAGCCTCCTCAACCGGCTGGCTGCTTCCTGCTTCATCCACTTTCCTCCTCTTCTTGGAAGAGACCACTTTCACCCATAGAGGGTCGAAGAGGTCATCCATAGCTACCTCCAAGTCGGTGTGATCCTCAGGCACCATAACCCGCCTGCACAATTTGGACACCAAGCCTGGAAGGTAAGGGCCCTTCCTATGACCCCGGTAGAATTCCTTCCACTCGGAGATGATTTGTTCCCCCACATTCATGATAATGCCCTACATGGCACAAGCAATCACTAGGTCCCGGGCATAAGTCACATTAGTCTTGTTGCTCGACCGGTAGATTCTTTGGGATACCAAGTTTAACCACCTCCTAGCATCAGCAGAGAAGTAAGCACTAGTGATGCCCTCGGGACTGGGCCAGTAGACCTGATCTCTGAACTCTGTATCTACCAAGGTATCTCTCAACCATTTCATATCCCAAAGTCTATCCTTGGCCTCATAGGAATCATTCGAAATATGAGGCACTCCTAGCACCTCATTGAGAGTACGGGCGTCCACCAGAACATCTACCCTTCGAATTTGGATAGTTGGGTTGGGTTCATCCCAACGAATGGTAGGAAGGATAGCATAGAACTCCCGCACCCAGCCTGTCTGTGCAGGAAGGGGAGCCACTAACAAGGGGTCCCAGTTGTGCTCTCAACTCCGTGATGGAAGGCGACTGCCTTTTCATCTACACCTGTCAGCTTGCACCCCCTCTCATAGCAAAAGCCCAGTCTCTGGTAATCCATGAACCTCTCCCAGCTAGCTTCATTGGGAAAATTCTCATAAGGATACACGGGCAATTGTCCTTCAGCCATTGGAAGTAATAACCTGTAATGTAGCAAGAGAACTAGTTTAGAAATAGATAAGGCATAAGTGATTAAGAAAAAAAGGGAGGAAAATTTTTCTAAGTGTTGGCCGGAGAGGCCACTGCCTTGTGATCTTCAGCTATAGAGGACAATCGTCCACCATAGCGGAACCGCTATAGAAGAAAATTATCTGCCATAGCGGGACCGCTATAGCGCAGCCCCAACTACTATAGTGGTCTTCATCGTTCTAAAACTCCAAGGGGTGCAACAATGGTGCCCCTTGACCCAAAATTCCATTTTTTAGGATCTAAGTTCAGATCTATATGCCCAAGGTGTCCTAATTACTATTTCTACAAGACTTTGGGCATTATAAGCCCTATTTTCGTCTGAATCACAAGTTTATTTCAAGAACAACCCTTCACCTTACCCACCCTTCTTGGCCCATTTTTGGCTAAAAGCTACAAAATTCTTACGCCTAGGACACTGTGGAGGAGTTGTAGATGTAAGGGAAACAACCATGCTTCGAAAAATCACCAATAAACCAATTCAAGTTCAAGTTCAAAACTAACTACAATGTATACCCCAAGTCACAATTTTCTACCCCAATCATATCTATAATCATGGGGAGAAGTAAAGTAGCAAGTGAGAACGACTGTTACCTGGAAATTCTGATGTCTGGAGCATAGTGATCGGGATGAAAAAGGGAGAGTTTGGATTGAAATTAGGAGAGAATGAGGAGAAAACCCATTTCTCCCCTATTTTAACTTGTTACCAACCGCTATAGCGGTCGGTACTCTGCTATAGAAGAATCACCATAGCGGTATAATATCCGCTATAGCGGATGGCAGTCAATTTTGGGAAGGAAAAAGTTCTCCCGGGTCCTTTTAAATTCCTTTGCTCTGACACGATGTGAGACCCTGGATTTCTTGGATGCGCGGGGAAGGTCACGTGTAATTTTATTTGGGAGGCTCGGGAATTCCCTTTCAGGGCAGGATAATATTAAATTTTTAGTCGGTTCGACTAATTAGGGAGAATTTTGGTAACTTGCATAGGTTCATAATTACGCAGTCACTTGGGATAGTGAGGGTCCCGGGCTAGTTCTGTTCGTCTTCTTATATTCGAAATTATTCGGGGATGAATGATGGGTAAATTGATATCTGTTGTAATGATCGTATCCGTTGTTATTTTAGGAATTACAAAGTCAAAAATTTCCAAAATTAATTAAAATTTTGTTTCTGCTTAAGTGGGGGTGACGTGACAGAAAATTTCAGATTTTTGGAAATTGTTTGGGCTGACATCACTCTGCTATAGCAATATTTGTTTTGCTATAGCAGTACCTCCATAGCGGAAGGTCAACCGCTATAGCATAGGGACGGGAGGCAATAGCATCAGAACAGTTTTTTAATAAAAGACTTCTCCTGCTCAGTTGGGAAATGTACGAGGTTTTCTCCAAAAACCCTTCCTAAGCTGATCCAAGGCTTGGGGCCATGAGGAGGAGGGATTAGGGCTGAAAGGACGTGGAACAACTAATTTTGGGATCATCATCCAGCCGGGAATGCCTTCACGGAGCCAGAAAGCGCAGATTACAGCTGCTTGGCATCCAGGTAGGCTGGGTTTTCTTCACATAGTAGAATGGCCGCTTTCATTTCCTATTTATTGTGTAGAATGAAAGGGAGAATCCATGTTAGGCCTTCGGGCACGGGGTCTGAAGGAAGATTGTTGGGTGTTTTTGGTTGGACTGGAAATTGTAGATTTATGATAATGCGTTATGATATTCTGGGTGTATACTTACTTTGGTATGGTTTTGCTAATGAAATATAGGGACTAGAATGTCTGGGAGGTTTGGGGAACCAGAAGGGGTTAGTAATTAACTAATGTGCAAGGAACGGAAGTTCTGGTAAATAAATTGGTATAATTAGAATATCGTAATGGCTGTGTTTCCGAGGCTAGGGGAGGTTTTTCCATGTTGTATCTCAGTCCTAGGAGGATGGTCAGGAATAAAGGTATCTAATGGCATGTTAAGGGGGTGATTCAGGGTTAGTCTTTGAATGGGATTTAACGGTTCATTGTGTACCCGGAATAGGGTAGGTGATGGTTATTGATTCCTGTATGCATTGTATGTTCGTGTACTTTTGCTTAAGTATTGTATGAGATGCATGCTTAGGGAATGATTTAGGAAAGTCTAAGTGTCATGTTATCAGTCTTGTTAAATGAACTAGGTGTTATTGCTTGTGGGTTTACAAGTGTTGATTGTTCATTTTTTGTGACTGTGGATTCTGTGTGACATTCAGTTGGCTCGGGTACCATGCCTGGTATGGGATACTAACAGTTGGTTTGGGTACCACACCTGGTACGGAACACTAACAGTTGGCTCGAGTACCATGCCTAGTACGGGATAACAAACGGTTGGCTTGGGTACCATGCCTGGTACGGGATACTAACTGGTTGGCTCGGGTACCACGCCTGGTACGAGTTTATTTTACTGCATTGTGCATTCTTGCGATGGTTCCATGAGCGGGTCGGGTTGTATTCTTGAATTGTAACTATTGCATATGGTCCATGAGAGGCCGGATTATTATATTGAATTATATTTAGTCTTGGTGCAGATCGGCTTGTCAGGCTAACACTTAGATGTTGTTAAGGGGATCCCGGGGTGGGGCCGAACTATATAAAAAGGGAGGTTAATTATACATATATTGTCTTCATTTAGTGTGTCAATGGCATTCAGGGATTACTTTTGGTTAATAAGCTAAGGGTCGGTCTTGGTGTAGACTGGGGTAACCTGTTAAACACTTAGGTATGGTTAGGGAATCCTTGGAGGGTCCGGGTTATGCGATTGAAATGGGATTTAGATGTAACTCTATGATTATCATGAAATGTGTCAATGGTGGCTAGGTGGTTGTCGTGTGGTTGGTAAATTGGGAGGAAGACTGATAGTCTGGGTCTGTAGGTACTAGTTGTTATAAACAGGTTAGAAAGTTGTCCTAGGGGTCCGTGAAGAGTTCGGACATTGGTAAGTAATACTAAGTATATAAGTGGGTTGGTTGGGCAGTTAGTCGGGTTAAGTCTGAACGTTTAGTCAAGGCAGTAGACTTGGGCAATGGAAGGGTAGTCCAGGCATGGACACGGATAAGGTTAAGGTCACTTAAGAAGTCTAGTGACAGGTGAGACTTGGGAAGTCTAGTGTTAGTGAGGCTTGGGAAGCCTAGTGATGAGCAAGACTTGAGAAGTCCTAGATGTCAGGGATTCACGAAGGCGATTGTGAAAGGGGTTGAAGTATTTAACTGATGTATTTTGTTTTAATTTTTATATGATGGTAGGAGCGAATTCAGGTCAACCGATGATGCCTACCAGTACGTGTGGTTGTACTGATTCTACTCTTGCTATACCTTTTGGGGTATAGTCTGGTTGCAGGGTTGGTGATGTTCACAAGTTCAGGATGGCAGTGATCTTCCAGCAGCTCTTACTTCTTTTCTATAGTGGGAGTTGTGTCCTCTTCAGTTATGTATCATCTTGTAGTAGTTCTTGTACCAGCTTAGACTAGGTTCTAGGGAGGGCTGTCTCATATTGTAAATGATTTTCCGCAAGTTCTATAAGTCGTTTATTTTCTGAAATTATTGTAAAGGAAGTTCCATGTATTAAAAAGGGTTTCATTCATGACTTATGTTCTTTTCCGCTTTGCCTGTTTCTTCGGGTGATAAGGGTTCTCCTATCTAGGTGGATTAGAGTAGGTGCCCGCACGGCCCAGTAGTTGGGTCGTGACATTGTGGTTGTTTTGAAAATTGAATATGCTTGTGCTTGAATTTTTCAGACTAATAAAAATGCTACAGTTCATGAATTTAAATAGTGTTATAAATTATGTGATCTTTCATATAGAAAAGTTCCAAATCAAATTAAAACTAGATGAAATTCTTTATATGAAATGCTTGAAGTTGCTTATGATTATTAAAGGCATGTACAAATGATTTTTAATATCCATAATATTGACCCACATAATAAAATTAGTGAACTCGATTGGGAGAAAGTAAATGAACTTATTAAAATTTTAAATTATCAAGCTACAAAACTATTTTCTGAAATTTATTATCCAACTATTTCTTCTGTCTTATTAAATATTTGTGTTATTTCATCTCAGTTTGTTAAATATAAAAAGATTTAAAAGTTTAAATTTGCTAATGAAAGTATGGTTAAGAAAAAAAAATTATCCCTCAAATTTATTTAACTGTTATTCTATTTAACCCTGAATATAAATTACGAGGTAAAAAATAATGGTTGAGCAAATTTTTGAAAATTGAAAATTTTAATCACGTAAAATTTTGAGTTTAATCGAGTGTAAAAATAACATTGCAGTGCAAGCTAAACTAATGTATAACACGTATATATCCATAAAAAAAAAAGAGGAACAAATAGATGCTCCTCAAACTTCTAAAGCTAAAAGAAATAATATTAATAATTATAAAAGGGTATTTTGGTCTTGATTCTTCTGATCAATGTTATTTTGATGAATATATTAGTCAGGGATTAAAAATATTACGAATGAAGAAGGCAACGATCAACTTTTGTCGTGGTTGGAGGATCTGTGTTAGTGCATTTTAAAAATTTTGCAAGATGGTTTGAGACGTCCTAGTTATTTAAGAATCATTTTAGCTTCAGAGTACGCTTTCAGCACGATAAAATTTCAAATCGAAGACTACATACATTGATTAGCACAAGACAGGTTGGAGACATCGGTGTTGTTCAAAAATTAAATCAATGTTGACCGACGAATTATGGGAACCAAAGTTAAGTAGCCAACAAGAAGCTGAATTAGATTCAATAATTGAATGTAATAATGATGATGATATGAATGCACTGGACCAACAAACATTATTGTCAGGTCGAAGAACATTTCCAAACAAATGATACGAGAGTTAGAAAAAAGCTTTATAGGACAATACAAATATTAGTATATGATAGTCGAGGTCTAGATCAAACAGAACTCTTCCTATAAGGTGGGCGTAGATAAGATGCTCTTCTAATATTTGTAATACAAATTTGTACCATTGTGTTTTATTTGAATAAATTTAAATATTTTTTGCCTTAAATTTCATTAATTATTGTCTTATCTTTAATACAAGTCTTTTTATATATTTCAAGTCTTTTGAATGAATATAGAATTTAATTTAAAAAAAATTTAAACAAACTTATAATTTTCACAACTTTAATAAATAATTTATTACTTAGCTAACTTACTTCATCTTTCAAGTTGAAATTTGAAATCTTTAAGTTTAACTTTTTGAAATTCGATTTTTTTTAGTTGAGTTAGAGTCTAACTTAACTAAAGAATTACATTTAAAAAAACTTTAGTAAGTATTTAAATTATAACTTACACTTTTAAATGATTTTAAATTTCTTAAAGAAATTAATTTTTCCCATCCCATTTATCTCATTTATCCCATACCGTTTAATAGTGGACGGGACGAGTCCGATCTGTCTCATCCCTTCCCGTTTAATAGTGGAACGGTACAAGACCTCCGGTTCATAATCCCACGACCCCATCTCGACTAACAGTGTGTTTTCCTGGTCCTCTCTATCCTGGCTTCATCGGTCCCGTCTCATCTCGTCTACCTGCTTTATTTGACATCGCCTTTGGTAAAACTTTTTCTTTTTATTTCCTTGAGTAATGAAAAGAAAAATAGGACTAAACAGAAACTTGACCACGTTAATCATATCCTAAGTATTACTCGTACTTCATTTGACATACATCTATATTTCGCCTGCACACACTTATATATTATTATTAATTTTGAGAACGTGCATTGCCCGTTTATCCTCTACTATTATATGAAATTTGTATAATGCTTATTTTATATTAAAAAATATTTGTAAATATGACAAATTATGTATTAATTAATGTGTTTATATATAGAGCTTAAGTGATAAGAGATTCGATCTATATATGTCTTTCTTATGATGGTTAATAAATATTATGAATTTCATGGTATAATATCTGCAAGAAAAAAAGAGAATACAATAGCTATTTGTGATAGAAATATTTAAAACAATGGATGATAATCCGTGTGAAAGATCCATAACACTGCTTCTTTAAAAAAAAGTAAAAATAAAAAATAAAATAATTATATAACCATTAAAATTAACATTGTCATGATTAGTCCACTCGTAATAAAATTACTTTATACAAAAATATGAAGAACAATCTCATATTTATGTTTCATATTACATAAAATTATCTAAAAATAAAAATGCTAAATTTGACGCTTACAATAGTGAAAAGTTAATAAAATTATTTGATTTTTAATACAATAAAAAAACAAAACTATAAAATTCTAAACAAATCTAAAATAATTTTATCTTACTATGTTCCACCAAGTTCATCCCTTGATTCCAGGTGGCTTATAAAATTTGGCAAGAATGAATTATATTAAATATCTTTAGAAATTTTTTTATTTATAAGTGAAATTTTTTATTACACATTCATTTCAAAAGCATATGGCTCAAAAGAATATGAAAAGCCAAATGTGAAAGATAAAAAGAAAATAAAAAGATAAAAAGGGAAAATCCATCAAAATCACCCTAAATTATACCTAAAAAGTCAAAGATACACTTAAACTATTGAAGTGACATAATACACACTTATACATATTAAAAGTGAATTTAACACTACCCTGAGACATATAGCATCACTCTCACTGAATATGGTGTTTTACACTCGCCTGCCATGTCAGCACCATGTCAGCACCACGTTAGAAATCTTACCAAATTTTTTTTTTATTCTTTTTCTTTTCTTTTCTTTTGTTGGTTATATTTTACACTAATTAATTTCTAATAAATCATTAAAATTCTTCAATAATATCTTCTACATCACTAAATCACCCCACCCACTCCATCCCTCATCTCGCCGAAAATACCATAGTCGCCGCCACCATCACCACACCTATTCTTTGCTCTTTACCATCAAGAACAAGTATCATATCATCTTCAATTCCTTCTTCTTCATCACCCACCATCAAATATCAACACCACCACTAATCTTATCAATTTATTCTTCTTAACAACCTTCAATTTTATCGTCTTTGTCATTCACCACTAGCAAACTCACCACCAAATATCTACACATTTACTTTTTCTTAAAACCTTATATTTTTTTTTCTTTTAGATCAATTTATGGGCTTTTTTCTTATTAGAGTTTCATAGAGTGAGAGAAATTAGATTAGAAAATTGATTATTAAATTGGTAAAATTTTAAATTTATCATTAATATAATAGTTTATCTTTAATTTTAATGTTAATTTGTGAGACTATGACTGAAAAAGAAGAAGAAAAGATCTGAAAAAGAAAGACAAATAAAGTACTCCATTGAGTTTGTCAAAAACATTCTCGATAAGAACTATCAAAAAATTTAAATTTTTTCGATGAAATAGCATCTTCCCATTCAAAAAGCAATTTTTCTTAACTTGTGATTTGTTGATTGTGTTTAGTTTGTGTTGATTTTTTTTTAATGAAGAGGGTGTAAGATTTTTCTTGAAAAACAAGAAGAAGGATATTAAATGATGAAGGTTTGATTTTGAGAGAAAAGAGGTGAAAGAGATGAAGTTTTCTCTAAAAGTGTTGAGTTGGTGTTCATGGTGGAAAGGATGTTGTTAGGTAACGTAGGGAAAGAGAAAGGGAAAGTTATGAAGATAGAATGAGGAAAGAATAAATAAAAAATAAAAAAGTGTGAAAATAAGAAAATAATCAAAATAAATAAATAAATTATAATAAACACGCTTTTTAAAATTTATTTTTTTTGGTGCCACATCAGTTTGTAGAGAGGGTGTTAAATTCACTTTTAATATGTATAAGTGTGTATTAGGTCACTTCGATAGTTTAGATGTGTCTTCGACTTTTCAAATATAGTTTAGGAGGTATTTAATGTCTTTTCCCAAAGATAAAATATTAAGAAATGATGAAGTACTATAAATGGTAGCTTTAGAAGATGAAAAGAATGCCTGAGATTTTAAAGGTAATCATCTGAAAATATTATTGCGATAAATTACTTACAATTAAATGCCAATATAATGAAGCTTAATATTTCAAGATAAAATTTCTAATGTATAAAATTAAATTTGATAGATGTTTTAGTAATTTAATTTTTAACTTTCTTGATTCTCACTTTAGAATAGTATAGATAAGTTTCTTAGGCAAATAATATGTACTGTGGCCTGTGGGGATTGAGACTTTTTTGCTAAAGCAAAAATCATTACTAATTAAAATCAAGAATGTCCGCTATATATGAGAATTGTAGTATGTTTCACCTTTTCAATTTCGATGAATTTTATTCTCCAATATAGCAACACAAATGAATGTTTACCTCAAAATAAGAGGTAAACGAAAAGGAAAAATTGGCATGACGATTAGTGTTTACTCCGTCAATGAATAATGAGTGAAAATTAAGCTAAATAGAATTATGGACAATTCAAAAGAAGAAGAAAAAAACAATAGGTAACTTTATCGATTTGTGTATTCATATGTAACTTCTTCTTTTTTATGATCGTGGTGTTTGGGCCAGCTTTCACACACCTCGATTAATTTCACAAGATATTTCCACCTCCACCAACAACATGTACCAGATAACTCTGCCCATCAATGTTAAAACAGATGAGATGATAATTCCTATGAAAATGAAACTTAGTAAAAGTCGACAATAAACCAAATGGAAACTAAAGAATGCAGTCAATAGAAGATAAAAGAAACTCAATTTGTCTACAATTGACAAGGGTTTGGTGCAACTCCACTTAGAAGGTATATATGGTAGTTGTAATTTGATTGTATTTGTTTATCTTATTTTTGACATTCGGTAACCATAATTCCGACATCAATACATATAACCTAATATTTCAACATCCAACTTATTACCATTACTATTCATTGACCAAAAATTATAATGTTACCAAAGAAATATCTGCATGTAAGTCTTCATAAAAAAAGTGAGATTTGTGAAAAGATAAACTCTATTCTTGATTGTAGCTAGGCCTTGGTGTCGAGCAACCGAGCATAATACAAGTCGAGTCGAACCTTGGTGTCGAGCAACCGAGCATAATACAAGTCGAGTCGAACCAAGCTCAATCGAGCTTGTATTTACAATACCAACAAGCCCAACAAAGCTTTGTCAAAGTATAATTGAGCTCAAGTCGATTCAATCTGAGTTCACTCTTTAATGTTCAGTTCCCTATAGTGCTCTATAATTTAAAAAAATTGAACTCATAATAAATTGATTGATTAAGAAAGTATAAGCATTACTAGTTTAGACTAGTAATTATATTCAAGTGTGATTGAAGTATATATATTATTAATTTAAAACGAAACTCAAATTCAAACGAGGGTAACTATATATTACTGTTGAATATAAAATATAGTTTTCTTGCAAAGAGAAATATAAAAAAATAAAAGCAACAATAAATTTAAAAAAGTGTACAATATTAAATTTATTTAGTTTTCGAATTGTAAAATTTAAAGTTTTAATCAAATTTCATAACACTCATAAATTTTTCTTAAGTAACAATATTTATAGTATCTATTTCATTTAATTAATTAAAGAAGTACAAAACTATAAATCTATTATAGTAATTAATAAATATTAAACTAATATATCAGTACACTTGTTAAGTTTAATTGATGAATGTTAATTTTAAAGTAATCACTATATGACTAAATCGAGCCAATCGAATTGAGCCGAGTCGGCTCAATCGAGCTCGAGCTTGACCGAGATGGGCCGAGCCAAATTTTGATCGAAAATAAATTGAGTCGAGCCGAGTCAAATTTTGATCGAAATTAAGCTGAGTCGAGCTAATCTTTGATGATAATTGAGCCAAAGTGAGCTGAGCTAAAATGAAGTAAAGCCGAGTTGAGCACCGATTAGTTGGCTCGCTCGTTGCCAAGGCCTAGCTGTAGAGAAAGCAACTTTTATTTTCTGTTTCCGTAACATGTTTTAAATAAATGAAATAATTTTAGAGACCCTTCTCTTGGCTTAATTTTGTAAAACTAACTTTTCTTGTAGTTTGTGATATTACACTTACCTCTCTTGTTTTAATTTTCTTGTAATAACTATTTTAACCTAATTATCATTAATATAAAAAATTATAACCCGACTAATTTGCCCATTCAATACACACTCTTATTTAATTAATTTTGTATACTTTTTTCTTAGGAAAATATAAAGAACATAGTATAAAATAATTTTTGAAGAACTCTTGTTATGCTGAAGGAATTTTTGTTACAAGACCATGCGCTTAATATATTCCCCCCACCCCCCTCAAGAAAGACTTTCAAGTGCGCAAGCAAAATCTATGTTTTCTACAACTCTTCCTTCATCACAGTACAGAAAGGCTATATATCAAAGACGAATTGAGTTTGTTTACCCTAAAAACGGTATAGTTGAATTTGTAGATGAGATCAAGAACACACGTGTTAAATCTAATTAATTTTGTTTGGGATTTGGTACCAGCGGATCGATTATCTAAGTCGCAAAAAAGTGAAAATAAACAGGAGTAAAGTAAAAGAAAAGCAATAAACAATCTATGGAACAGATCCCTTGGCGACGTTCCTCGAGGGTCAGAACCCTTTCGATGAGGGTTAAGTATAAGCAGAAAATTTAAGAGAGAGCTAAAGCTTGGAGAGCAAGTAAAAAGTATGTTGTATTGCTAGTAATGAATAATCTATACGTTACAAATGAAAGGGAACCCCTATTTATAGGTTACAATGGGTGGTTTGTAGCCAATCAGAGAGGTTTATCCCTGGAACCCTAATAGATCTAAAGTTAAAGATGCAATGGCACGTGTCCTATCCATTGTAGGTGCCAACCTGTATCATTAGCCTAAGTCATATAGGTATGCTACGCCTCTGCATATCTGACAGGTTTGACGCCTTTGTCCCCTGTCCTTTTCTTCCACGTCATACTAGCCCTTCAAAAGGATTTGTCTTAACTTAGACATGGTTCCTCACAAGAGGGTCCTAAGGGGGATCCTCCTCGAGGGTTCCATCGTCGCCTAATTAGTTGCGGAGAGAACTCTTTTCTTGAGGGATGCCTTCGCTCTACTCAAGAACTCTTGAGGATCTTCTATCCAATACACTTTTACTCAATATAGATATTTCCTCAGCTCCTTGGTTTCTATGCCAACAGAAGCCGAGGAGAAGAAATGACCTTCAATCAAACCCTAGCCTGTCAGACACTTTCCCATAGTCAAAAGCGACATTCATTATTAAGAGTTGTCTTGCCACGTGTCCAGCATTAGTTGTTGTGTCTAACATGAAAAACCTTCCTCTTTTTCCCATAATTTCCATTTTTTATATTCCACTCTTTCCCTTAAATTTCTTTAGTCTTTTCTCATCGACCAATTCATACCATTACCTCTTGGTGGCCGTGATTTTGTGCTATTTTTCAAAACATGTCTCCTTCAGCTTCTGAACCCTCTATCAATCATATCTTTCCAGAAATGTTTTGTTACACCGGTGACTTCAAAGTTTCTTCTAACGAGGATCCCTAACTCCAGCCAATCAGTAACCTTGTTTCCCTGGTAAAGGGAAAAGATATCTCTGCCATTTGTCGCAACTGCGGTTTGTTTGAACCCTTCTGTATGGAGGAGCCACAAAATTTTGAGAGCATCACTTCAACTAGATCTGGTTACCCCTTCATTCATACCTATCCTTTCACCCTGGATTTTGGACGGTGAATTGAGAAGTTGATTGCGTCCTTCTGTACAAGATTTTGACTGAAATGGACCAAATTGGTCACGGTGTGTGGAAGACGGTGGTTTGTCTCCTCATACTTCTACTCAAAGCCGACAAGGTTTCTCGTTAGATCATCTTTTCTTTTTGTATTTTCCACGGCTATTGTGCGGTGGTGTAGTGAAGATGGTGCAACGAGGAAGAAGGTCCCTCTTCCAAAGTTTGGGTGACATTCATGATAGAGGTTGGACCGATAAGTTTATTTCCATGGCATCCGAAGATTTGACCAGAGATCTCCCCTTTGTATTTCAGGAAATCCCATCGTGAGTGTTTCTTTACTTTTGACTCCATAATTCTGTGCGTAATTCATAAGTTACATTATCTACCCTTCTTGTTTCTATTTCGGCTAAAAAATAACAACTATATGCGATAACTTTGAATGCGCTGCTTGACAAAGCTAAGGTACGGGTTACTAAGATTTTGGAGATCTCCAGCATTGGAGAACGGTCGTGGATGAAGATCGCTCTTGAGAAAAAATGGAGAACCAAAAATCATGGTTTTTCTCCTCTTATCTCACTTGTTATTGACTTATTTGCTCCCTCGATTCTTCCTAATCTTTTCCCTTTTTTTAGGCCTATCAGGTGGGCCCATTATTTTTTCTCCTCATTGTAAGTCAACAATCCATAGATATAGACTCCGGTGGCGGGTCTCAGGAAAAAAAGGCATCTTTAATAGAAGTTGTATTTGATGGTGATGGCATCAATGATGAAAGTTCCTCTGATGATGTCTCATAGCAAGAGAAAGTACCTCGGGTGCCTATGTGCATGGTATGTCAGATGCCAGGAAATTATTTTGAGAGATGGATTTGGTTGTCAGTGATTCTTGCTTCTATTGTCCCCCTCCTCTCTTAATAAATTCCTGCCATGTTGGGGGTTCTCCGCGGAGTTCGGGCATCAAGTCATTTCTGGCAAACCAAGTTGGCGTACAGTCCTTGAAGACTTTGCCTTTTGTTCGTGATCCATCTTCTTATCCTTTGCTTTCTCCAGCTCACACTCTTCCTTCCTCAGGAGCCCTAAGTTGGAAGAGTCTCGAGCGTGTAATGATCCTCCCAGCTTGTCAAGTGTTTTTCCAGCCCCTATCTCTGACACCTCTGGATGGTGAGATGTTCGTTTGAGGATCCCTTCAGAAGTTGACTTATTATTGAGGCCAGCGCTGGTATCCAGCTACCTGCATCCCATTGTGTCATAGAGCGACCTGGAGTGGACTGACAAGGATGCCACTAAGTTCCACTTGAACAATAGTGTTTATGTTACCACTAGGTATGAAACTTACAAGTTCTTCTAAACTTCTATTTTCCCCCAAAAAAACCTTTCTCATCAGTAGGCCTCCTCTTAATTCTTTACTAATACAGGCCTATGCGTTGACTTTTGTCAGTCTCCAGCATTGTTTGAGGGAAAAAGATGTGCTTTTAGCAAATATCAACGCCTCAAGAAAAACTTTCCATGTTTCAGGCTCCGTTGATAACTGCTGACATGCTAAACCTCTAAGACTTAGAGGTTAGGGTCCTGAAATCCAAACTATCAGTGACTAAGGTAAAAAGGGATGGTTATATCCATGACACTGAAAATTTATACGAGTTGATACATTATTGAGGACTGAGAGCTTCTTAGGAAGATCGCATCGAGGCCCTAGTCCATGGCAAATCTGCCCTTGGTGAGAGGATTCACAGGCTTAGTTCTGGGTCATTGGGAGTTGCGACCTCACTCTAGGTATAATTGGACTCACTTTGTAAGGAAGTGAACTGCCTAAAAATAAAAGTAAATTATGAAAACCACAAGTTTTGACTCTGAAGGCACAGATCTGACATGGACAAGGCGCTCACTATTCAATGGGCTAGACTTTAATCCCTCGAAGAAATAAAAGCAGGAGGCTTTAAAATTAATGAGAAGATCTTCGAGTCCCGAGACCTGATGGGCCTTGTTTAAGCTTCCTAGTGCTCTGAATACTATGTATCTATGTTTGATGAGGATCTCTCAGACACAAAAGTGTTAATTAACCATCAAGTTAGCAACAGTAGCGACAGAAGACCTGGCTGAGCTTTCGATTTTTTGTTAGCTTCTAGTATGAGTCTTTTATTTCTTGTACATACCCTTTAGGGTTTTGAATTAATAATAAATGAGAACTATCCGCGATTGTATATCTGACTTAGAACTTATCCTTCGAGAGTTAGGAATTTATTTTGCTACCAAGGCTATCTCTGGATATGGCCTTGTTGTGTTACTTAAGGGTGATCATTCCATCTTAAAAATTTTATGTAATGGTGGTCGGCTTATTTTGCCTTTCCTGACATAGTCCCAAGTCCTAATTTTCAAGGCTTTTGTTCGCTCTGCCAACAGTCCCTAGTGCTTTAGTGCTCTAGTGCTTTACTGAGGGTTTTGGCTTTTCGAACTTGAGTCCCTGTAAAAGAGTAGATCCTTAGGGGGTCCATTTGATTCCTTGGTCTGGGAGTAAGTCCATGCATCAGCATAGGACGTTTGAGGTCTAATCCTAGCCTCTCATTGCCATGCTAGTTTTCACTATGAATCATGAAAAGGTAGTTAACTTAGATTTCAATAATCAAAAGATTGTTCTATTAACTCTTTAAATAACAGAGGCTCGGAGCCAAGCTCGAGGAACGTGGCTTTTTATTAGTTTTAGAGGAAACCAGAGCTTTGTTGCTAACCTATCCACGCTTGGTGCTACCTTACTAAAAATGTTACTAAAAGACTCCAATGTGGGACAAATACTAGCATAACAAAAAGAGTGTAGCATGAACTCTGGTTGGGGGTGTTATCGCCATTTGTTTGTTCCATATTTCCACTTTTACCATTCCCGTCAGCCCTATCCTTATGGGCATTGCGGGGTGTTACCTCGATTTCCTAGGGGTACGCCTGGGCCAATTCTCCCTTCAAGCATGGATATCTTTGGAGCGGTGCCTACAGGACTAGGGGATGGCTAAGAGAAACAATTTGAGTGAGCTCTAAGGCAGCTTAGAATTACTTCCCTGCGCCCAAGGTCGAGTCCCGCGCCCAGAAATACTTTTTCATTGAGTAGTCCTTGGTGAAGGATGGATGGTTTGACACTGGAAGGCATATACTCTAGTTCAATGCTTTTTTGCCATACACCGTGTTTTGAGGCCTCGTTCTCCATTGTTTTTTGGTTCATGCTTAGTCATAAGGGGCTGGATATGCTTGTGAAGCTTGACCCCTTAGCGAAAATTTTGGCGTTTGCTTTTGGTTTTTTCTCCAACTGAGAGCGTATCTTAGGGAAGTCAACTTTGAGCTCCCTCCTGTATATTTCAAACAGGTGGTTACCCAGTTCAAGCTCCGCCTGGGTCAGTTCATCCCTTTCCTTATGAGCCACTATTCCCTTTAGCGTTCCTCGAGTGTCCGCGATCTTTTCTTATAGATCAACGATCTCCCTCATCATATCTATGAAAAGTTGGTCGCGAATACCTCCCCTTCAATGCCTTTATCTCCTTCCATCCTCCTTGTCATGCTACAGTATTCAATTATTTTTATAACAAACACAAATAACCGAGCTAGTAAGGTAAACAAAACCAGATCCACACACAACTATTCTGGCCCCGCGATGGACGCCAAACTATTTACCCTAAAAATAGTACATTTAAATTTGTAGAAGAGGTCAAGAGCACGCATGTTAAATCTAACTCTAATTAGGACACATCACTAGCGGATCTATTATCTAAGTGACAAAAAGGTGAAAGTAAACAAGAGTAAAGTATAAGAAAAACAATAAACAGTAATAAATCTATGGAATAGAGCCCTTGGCAATGTTCCTCGAGGGTCAGAACCCTGTCAACAAAGGTTAAGTATAAACAAAAAATTGAAGAAAGAGCTAAAGCTTTGAGATCAAGTAAAACGTATGTTGTATTACTAGTAGTGATAATCGATGCATTACAAATGAAATGAAATCCCTATTTATAGGTTAAAATAGGTGGCTTGTAGTCAATCAGAAAGTTCTATCCCTTGAAATCCTAATAGTACAATATCTAATGATGCAGCGCCAGGTGTTCAATCCATTGTAGGTGTCATCATGTATTAGCAGCGTAGGTTAGATGGGTACGCTACGCATTAGCATACCTGACTTTTTTCATGCCTTTGTTCCATATGATTTTCTTCCATGTAATAGGATCCCTTCGGAAGGATTAGTCTTCACCTACACACGGTTCCCTATGAGGGGGTTCTTAGCGGGATCCTCCTCGAGGGTGCAGTCATCACCTAATTAGTTATGGAGAGAACTCTTTCCTCGAGGGATCTCTTCGTTTTACTCAACAACTCTTGAGGATCTTCTATCCAATTAACTTTTACCCAATACAGAGTTAAATCTAGGAATTAATGGTGAGTTTATCTTTGATTCCTTTAAATTTAGGGATAAATTTAGAGTCTTTCTTTATGTTTCTTTTTGTAACTTAGTTTTCTTGTGGTTTATAATAGTATGCGTACTTTCCTTACTGTTATTTTTTTGTAATTATATTTTTAACCTATTCATCATTAATATAAAAATTATGAGAACAAGCTAATATGACCTTCTAATTGATATTTCCTTTCATTAATCTTCCATACATATTTTTAAGGGGAATTAACATCAATATTCGCTTACAAAAATAATATCTAGCAAAATTATATTTTTGTATATTAATGTATGATATATAATTTTGAGCAATGGGTTACTCTCTCTCTAGGAGCACGGGCTCTAACTTGTGTCAGCCATGGGAAAGAGAGATCGAATCCCATCTCAAAAAGATCTAACGGCTCAGGAGATAGTAACAAAGGGAAAATAACCAACAAAAGAAGGGAGAAATTCAACAGAAAACCCCAGGAGGCAGGAACAAGCAAGCGAATGGAGGTAGATTTGAGATTGATGAGCAGAAAGACAAAAAAATACCCAAGATTGATTCGGAGAACAACAATCACTAGAGGAGGTGATATCTCCATCTGAACCAACTGTAGAAAGAACCAACCAGCTGAATAACACCAGGATTGACAGTGTTGTGCAGGATGTTAGTGTTGAGGTGACTCAAAGCAATGTAACAGTGTCTACTAAAGCTAAGGTGAGTGGAAGTGTGTCTCTGATTGGTGAAACTTCATGGATGAATGTAGCCAAGATGGGAAGTTGTAGCCCAAAATTATCATGGGTTGATAAGGTGGAATCTGTGACTGAAGTGTCTACTAAGGCCTCGATTTGGGATAATTTTGATAAAAGGAAGATAAATAATGTAGGGTTCAAATTAGAATATGTATCCCCATTGACAGAAGCTGAGACAACTGTGTGTGAGATTAAAGAAGAGATAAGCACTAAAATTTCTTATTGGAGGAACGTAATAGTTTTCTATGTATTGGGGGCTCACCCCTCTTCTTAGTCGTAAATGATTATATACAGAGTCAATAAGGCAAAATATGATATACACAAAGTTTCCAAGTTAAAAAGTGAAATTGTGCTGGTATGATTTGACTCGGAGGTGGGAAAAATGAAGTAATTCAGGGGATATATATCATTTCGATAACAAGTCATTTATAGTTAACGCTTGGAGTCCATATATGGATATATAATTTTGATAACAAGTCATTTATAGTTAACGCTTGGAGTTCATAGATGGATTTCACACGTGATGAACTATACATTATGCCCATCAGGGCAAGATTTTCAAGGTTAAAGTCCAAATACTGTATCCCTAAAGGACTCGGTAAGATTGGGAGTTTATTGAGAAAGCCTCTTATGGAGGACTAACATACAGAAAGAGAAAGCCTCTTATGGTGGACTAACATACAGAAAGGAAGATAGGACTGAGCTTTGCGAGATTGCTGATTCAAGTGGAGATGGATACTGAGCTACCTGATAATTTATAGTTTAGGAATGAAAAAGGGATGCTAACAGAGAATATTGTATTGTATGACCGTAAACCATCATTATGTAAGCATTGTAACAAGTATGGGCATAATTAACCTGAATGTCAGAGAAAAATCACCACTCAACTATAGGTGGTACATGTAGTACAAACAGTAACACAACAGGAAGGAGACAAGGTAGAGTCAATAGTGATTTATTCACCCCTAAAGGAAGGTGTGGGGGGAAAGTCACTAAGACAAAGGTAGTCGCACCCACTCAGGATAATGGCAAGTTGAGGGAGAAATCACATGGGAATCGGGTTACACCATTACACCCCAAAAGACAGTTAAAGCAATAGCAGTAGGTCACAATAGTACAAGATACTAATGCTTATCAAGTCGTGGATGATTCAAGAACTAGTAATCCAGTCCAGTACGCTGGTTAGAGAAAAGCAGGAGGAACTATCACTCATACTTCTAGGAATAGATAGTCTTATATGTTAGAATGTTAGGGGGCTAAATGGACCCAATAAGTAGAAGAAACTGAAACTTCTCTACAATAAACAGTTTGTTGGATTGATTGATCTGGTAGAAACTAAGTTAAGATAGATAGAATTGAAAAACTAACAAGGGATATGTTTGAAGGTTAGGAGTATGTTACAAATCTGGAAGCACACTACAATGGAAGGATTTGGATCTCTTGGAGGCCAGATTACATTCAAGTTTAGAACGTAAGCATGAACGAATAGGAAATAACTTGTAAGGTGACTCATATTTTTAGGCAAAAGATGTTTCTATTGACTATGTGTATGCATTCAATGTAGAACTAAAAGAAGAATTTTGTGGAGCTATTTTTCTAACACTACTGAGGGTTTCCAAAAGCCATGACTGAATATTAGTGATTTTAACTCAGTGTTGAGGATGGAAGACAGAATTAGGGGCAATCCCATAACTTCGGTGAGATCACTAACTTTCATGAGTGTGAACTTATCGAACTACCTCAACACGACAGTAGATACACTTAAAATGATAGACATATAAAGACAGGGATTGATTCTAAGATTAATTAGGCTTTTGTAAATAGGTGTCTGTTGGACCACATGCCAGCATATGCCACAAATTTCCTAGCTAAAGGAATCAGTGACCATTCCCCTGTGAGTATCTCTTTGATTAACTTTAGGAGGAGTAGACCAAGATCCTTTAAACAATGTAATACATGGTCACACCATCCACAATTCTTGGAATAGTGGGGGAGGTGTGGAAGCAACCAGTGAGAGGCTATATATTATATTGGATTGTAAGTAAACTGAAACTATTGAAGAAGCACCATAATGATGTCACACCCCGAGGCTACCCCCTAGATGCAACACGGTGCTTGGTGTCACAAGTGACCCCAAGCTAACCCATGACCTGGCATAACTAGACAATTTCTGATAAAGCATCCACTATGCAGAAACTGAAAACAATTTAATATCTAAAGTGGGAAAAAACCCAAAACATGTCTGAATATGACATATATAAAGGAGTATAGTAAAGTCTGAAAAACAATACTAACAACTCAATAGCTGAATCTAGTCTATGTCTGAAAGCTTCTAACTGGCAAGTAGCTGGGACATGCCCCCAACTCACTCTAATAATCTAAAAACTGAAAAGTAAAGACAGAAAGTAAAAGCATGACTATCATCCTCGAACTATGAGGACTCACCAATGAAGTTGTTGGGTACGGACTGGAAAACAAGCTAAGTGTGGTCTGGATGTTGAGCGCCTGAACCTACATCATGAAATAATGTAGCACAAATGTATGTGTCAGTACTTCGAATGTACTGAGCATGCGGAATATATAACCAAAGTTGTAAACATGAATAATGACATGGAAGTACATAGCATGAAACATGAGCAGGAAGGTATCTGAAATGAAATAACCAAGTAACTGAACATGAATATCATAACATGCTAAGTTGAACTGAAATAACTGAATACATGGTTAATGCAATGTTGAGTCTGACTGTGGGAGATACTATTACCGACATACCCCAAGCTGAGCTAACTATGGTTTCATTCTGTAACCCTAGGTGGGAGGGTGTTCATACCTTGCCAAGAGTACGAATAAGTCTGACGTGGATCCACTAAACTAATGCCCACAAGGGACAGAGGTGTGCAGACTAATCTCACAGGTGACCCCTCATTATACCTATGGTGGCACCGTAGTTCTGGGATTGGGGGACTGCTACTAAAGGTCTTAGCCTAATTTGACAACTAAGCCTTCATTCCGTCATCCGCTCGGTACTAAGTCTACTCCCAACGGAAATATAAGCAATAAAATGCAAGCTGAAACATTGGATAGCTCAAATACTGATAATTATCTGAGAATGCACATATATATATTGAAACTGATGGCATTCTAATTCTGAAGCATAATTATCTGAATTAACTGTCGCACCCCATTTTTCTCGCGAAAAGCGGGTCATCGACGTGACAACTCTCTTTAGGATAAAAAAGGGTGAAGAGTCGCCACCTAACGAATTAAGGTGCGTTAGGGCACCATTCTACACTAACTACAATTAAATTAAATTAAGTCTACGTCACCAGAAATCGGGTAAGGGTTCAAGTTACCTCGAAAGGAAGGTGTTAAGCACCTTTCGAGGTCCACAAATGTGAGTCCATGCCGGATTTATTTGTTATGTGGAAGAATGTGATAAAACAAAGACCGATAAATTTATTAAACTAAATTGTTATGTGATAAGCATATAAACTCTATTTTAAGATAAGTAACAAATTAAACATAATTTTTAAAACAAGCGATAAATAATTAAATAAATTGATTCATTTACTAAAAAGTAACTTATTTTCTCAACATGCTAATTTAAATAACTATGTGATTAACATAGAAAAATCTTTTATTTTAAAATAAATAGACTGACTAGGCGCAAATTATACTCTAGTGAATACGAACTTAAGTGATTGAAGCAATTAAATAATAAATTCATTTATTAATTATTTGAAATAAGTGGGTGAAACCAAACATATACATTTTATTATTAATACAAATCTAAAGATCTAGGTAATTAAGCATAGAAAAACTTTTATTTTAAAAATGAGTAAAATAGACTAAGCATAAATTATTATCTAATGAACACGAATCTAAGTGATAAAAGCGATTAAACATGTAAATTTATTTATTTAAAAAAAAGTGAATAAGTGAAATTAAACATACAAAATTTGATTATTAATTGACTAATACAAATTAATATAATTAGGTGATTAATCATACAAAATCTTTAATACTAGATAAGCGAGGAGAGAGAACATGATCAAAATAGTAAAATAAAAAGGAACAGGCTATTTTTTATCAAAGAAATTTAAAGCTAAATAATTACACCATCAATTATTTCAATTGACTTGAACAAGTAAAACTATATGATATTAGAAGTCTCGAAATAAAAGTAATAACTATCCCAAACAAACGAAGATCAAGAATAAATTAATTTAACATGAATAAATATTTTCAAAACTAAGAACTTTTTTTTTTTTTTGTTTGTTTAAAGAAATAAAATGTTTATTGCTTTATAAGAATGATGTCACGATATTAATAATCGCGCTCATTTGACTTTAGCAACAAGTTGATTGGAGATCGGTCTTAAAATTTAAAAATAATAATATTATATTTTAAAAGCAAGGTGGGTGTGGCGTCGGTGGAAGATAAGATGCGGGAAGCGAGGTTGAGATGGTTCGGCCATGTGAGAAGGAGAGGCACGGATGCTCCAGTGCGGAGGTGTGAGAGGTTGGCTATGGATGGTTACAGGAGAGGACGAGGTAGACCGAAAAAATATTGGGGAGAGGTGATTCGACAGGACATGGCGCAGTTGCAGCTTACCGAGGACATGACCCTAGATAGGAAGGTATGGAGGACGCGAATTAGGGTAGAAGAGTAGTAGGTAGAAGTGGGTGTAGGCTAGTAGGTAGGAGTGTTTTTTCCTTAGTGTCCCGACTAGTAATCGTAGTGTTACGCTTATAGTTTCTTGTTCTTGGATTCCCCGTGATAGTATTGTGTGGCAGTGCTCTGTTTCTGTCTGTCTGCCTGTTGTCTGTTACTACATATTACTTCCTACCGTCTCTTGTTTCTTTTATCTTGTTTTTTTTTATCATGTATCATTGATATGCCCTTTTTAGCCTATTTTTAGTTTTTTTTTTGTCTTGAGCCGGGGGTCTATCGGAAACAGCCTCTCTACCTCACCTCTGAGGTAGTGGTATGGTCTGCGTACACTCTACCCTCCCCAGACCCCACGCTGTGGGAATACACTGGGTATGTTGTTGTTGTTGTTGTTGTATATTTTAAAAGCAAATGAAAGATTTAAAGTGTCAAATAATAAGCACATAAGTATATTTACATATAAATACATATAATTTCCTTTAAGAAAAAAACTTTGGTCTGTGGTATTACCTGGGACGCGTCGGCTTCGTTAAAAAAATGAGATTAGACCTCGTAATTCCTTTTTACGTCTCACTAACTATTTGTTAGGAGAGATATTTAATAGTTAATTATTCTAAAAAAACAACGCTTTCATGGTTCCAGTAGTTTAAGAAAATGAACCATTGACAGTGGTTTCAATTATGAGAAGTGAAAAATTATGAAAAAAGGTAAATAACAATATGAGTTTGTAGGAAAACTATTTGAATAGTAAAGGAAATGTTTAAGCACTTAACACATAATTCTCAATTCCCCTAAGGCAGCCCCTTATCTTCCATTATAACATAGCGTTTAATACAAATTATTACAAACCAAATGAGGTAAATGAATGGAATAATCTATGTCTAAACGGGTTTTGAACAAAGCAGTCCCGTCGAGATTCTTCCCCACCTAGGCGAACATCTTCATGGCTCAAACTCCAGTTCAAGCCTCTGTTAACATGAACCCCACGCCACATGGAAAACAACATACTAAAGGAGAAAAATTCAATAGAAACAGTAAACAGACAATGTATATTAAATCTCTATATTTCAAAAATGACACACAGAAAACAGATTGATAACGGAACTTGGTGCATCAATAGGCCAAAATTTCAACTGAACAAAGAAGCTTCAATATATTTTCTACTAATTCTCATAGGGCAAATTGATACACATGAATTAAGAGAACATACTTGGATGCTTTCCACATAACTACGACACAAAGTAAAACTACAACCAACTACCACATTAAGAGTCAAAGTTACTTTGAAAGAAGACTAACCAGTTAGCAAAAATAGCTTGAGAAGAATTCCAAAACTCAACCTTTTGAACCCACGTAGTAGCAGCCAAAATATAAGTACGGGGGAACAGTAGTGATCAAAGTTCTGTATGGAGCTTCCGGTGTAAAAAAAATAAGAGAAGGTAGTATTTTCCAGTGAGTATCCAACGAAGAAGACTAAAAAGCAATATTTTTAGAGGTGTAAAAACCTTTTAGTATGAATTTCTGATGATGCCAAGAGAAGAGAGAATGTTGTTTTACAGCCTCAGAATTCCTATCAAAAGAATAGTACAAGGAAAGAAAATAGCCACAAATCACATGTCTCAATCAATTAGGTGCCAAATAATTGTAATTTACCATAAGTAAACGAGCACTAAATCTAGGACAATTAGTTAAGGAAGGAAAAATATTCAGAAAACCAATCAAGGCATTTATGTAACCTTAAACAGATCAATAATGTCGAAATCATGCCAAAGTTACCATAAATAAACAAGTAAAAAAATCATGCCAAAGATACCATAAATAAACAAGTAAAAATCCACACTACTAAAGGGGAAAGGAAATTCGTCATTTAGTTAAGCCGGTATCAAAACTAATCACACAAATTACTAAAGACATATGTAGTAAAATCTGCTACTTACTATAATCTTTTCTTAAAACCAAGTAATCAGTCAATTATGCAAAACTAGTCAAAATCATACCATAATTAACTAAATATCAAAGCTGTCTTGATCAACTAAGAAAAGGAGGAATCAATTAGATTTGATCAAGGAATCAATTCAAAATACCAACGATGTCATACGAATCTGTGATAAAATCTTTATCTTACCAAAAATTAACAAGAGATAGTCAATAAAATCGAACAAGGAAGGGAATATTGGTCACAGGCTGATCACAATTCGTCAAGCTCATCAAAATTGAGTATATCAGAAAATTAGAACTGAATACACAATAGTAATAACTAGTGGTTTCATGTATTGATAACATATAATCGCAAAGAAGCAAGAATCGACAATTTCGACAGAAAACATCATTTAACACAAACTAATTTCAACTCTAAACAATGTCAAGAACACAATCATAATGAAATAGAACAGGATTGAAAAGACCATACCGAAAGGGATTCAATATGTCATGAATTGAGACTATTAACCGAGACCTGATGAGACGCATTCCATGGTTGTCGACCATTCTCGAAAATATTTCGTAAGGTCTTCTTCAGAACTCCTTGAAATCTCACAGGAGAGGAACTCGATATTGGGTTTTTGGGTCTTTATAGGAGCAACTAGGGGAGGAGAGTATCTAGTCTATATGTGGGTTGACTGTCGGTGGCTCGTTGGAGCTGCGGCGGTAGCGTGGGGTTTGGTGGTGGTTGGTGGTGCTGGGGTTGCATGGGTTCACCGGCCACCTCGGTGGTGATGCAGCGGCGAGAGGGGAGAGGAAGATAGGGCGGCGGCTTGGTAGTGTGTAGTTTGGGATTTTGCCGGTGGTGGCGGGCAGCGGTGCGGCGAGGCTGGTTCGTCGTCCAGAGGTGGACGGAGACGGAGAGGAGAAGACATGGAGGGAGAGCGGACGACTGGTAGCGAGCTTCGCCGGTGGGGGTCGCTGGTCGGAGAGGTGGAGGTGAGAGAGGCGGCGGTGGTGGCTGGTGAGAGTGGGGAAGTTTTGAGAATGAAATTAGGGATTTTGGTTTGGGAGATTAAAAGGGAAATAAGGAAAGAGTTAATCATAGCCGTTGGATGAGGGAGATGGACGGTTGAGATTAAAATCACGAAATGGGTCGGGTCAAACGGATCTGGATTGGGTCATTCAAATTGGGTTAAATGAAATTGCAACTGGGGTTTTAGAAAGGGGCCAATTGGACTCAATTGAGGCTACAATTGACATTAAATAGGTACAAGGTGGCTAAAATTTAAATAAATTGAGATAGAATTTGAAATTGGGCTGCTATTTAATTAATAAAATATTACATATATATAATTTAGTAGATAAAATAATAATTAACGATAATTAATAAATAAAATACTACATATATAATTTAGTAGATAAAAGTAATTAGTGATAATTATCAAAAACCATATATTATTTTAAAAGTTATAAATAAATTACGTATATATTGTACATAAAATTAATGATATGTAATATTATATGAAATTTACGATAAAGTAGTAATAATAAGAAATAAATTATATAGTTATGAATTGAATACGAATTTAAAAAGTGTCAAGACGAAGATAAAACATGAGATTTATTTAGCAATACGTGAGGAAAATTAAGCTTTTAAAAATAATAAAAACTAGTAAAATAACAGTCCGAGAAAAGTATAGGGAGGTCAAAAAGTGGGTGTCAACATTATCTGCCTAGCAAGTATAATTTATGAATACTGAAATGAAGACAAGCTAGGGTTTCTAAGTCCTGTACAAGTGACTACGCTAATTCTCCAAGAAACATGAAGCATAAATCAGTATAAGCAGTAGCATCTGAATTACAATGAATCCCTAAGAGTTAGGAACCCTAGGTCTGAATAGTTCATGGAGAAAATGAAGAACTGGCTGAATCTAGGGACTCATTGGGTGAAAGGAACCCATTGATGAAACCCCACATACCTGGTAGAGAACTGCTGGAGAAATCATTTGGATTCTTGGGGCTGAGCTTGAAGAACCTTCTGCTTGTTCTAGAGAGAAAACTATCGCCTCTTTTCTCCTATTTCTTTCTAAGTCTGATGATTTTAGGAAAATAGGTGATTTAGGTAATTTTTGACTAATTAACTAGGCTTAGACTAAGCAAAACAATGTATCTTAGGCCTTAGAAGAGGTAGGAAAAGTCTGAAAAGCCCCTGAGAAAATTAAAAAAAAACTGTTGAAATTCGCGACTCAGGTTCCACGGATCAGAACCACGACTCGTGGAAACCTCCATGGCTCGTGGAACCCTGTCGTGGTTCCTGGGTTTGGAAATCTGGGCTGCTGGAAAGGGATTCCACGAGGGTGGTCCACGACTCGTGGAAACTTCCACGGGTCGTAGATCCCACTCGTGGATCCTGGGCACTTGGTCTGAGCTACTGGAATTGGTTCCACGACTTGGGTTAATGACTCATGGATCCTTCCACGGTCCATAGAACCTAATCGTGGTTCTCATAGAAATGGTTGGCCTCTGGTCTGGTTCCACGACTTGGGTTCACGATTTGTGGATCCTTCCATGGTCCGTAGAATCAAATCGGGGTTCCATCGAATTCTTCAGGTCTCTGATCGAATTCCACAGGTGCACTACATGACTCGTGGAAACTTTCATGGGTCGTGGATCCAACTCGTGATTTTGGCTGATAGTTGGAATTTTTTTTCCTGGTTTATGAGCTGAGCCTAGGCTTGAAAGTTTTAGGGTGTTACAATATCTTCCCCTTGGTATCATTCATCCTCGAATAAAGACTAAACAAGCTGAGTTTGGAGGAAAGAGCTGCAATCCCTACCAAACGAGTATTAGAAATTGATATCTAAATGAACTGAGTCCCATAAGTATTCAAATATGCTGGAATGCAAGAATAACTGAGGGTACATGATACTGAGATTGAAGTACATGAGAGTAAACTGAGAAACTGGAAGAGGAACTATTACCTCAAGCTGAAACTGAATCGGAGAGGAAGAGGTGAGGGTACTTGGCTATCATGACTGCTTTTGCTTCCCAAGTAGCTCCCTCTACAGACTGATTCCTCCACAAAATCTTTACTGAAGTGACTTCCTTATTTCTCAACTTACGAACCTGATGGTCAAGAATCTCAACTGGAACCTCCTCATAGGTGAGGCTATCCTTCACAGCCACACTCTCTAAAGGCACAATCGATGTCGGATCACCCACACACTTCTTCAACAAGGAAATGTCAAAGACTGGATGAACCGGTGCTAGCTCTGTTGGCAACTCTAACTCATAAGCCACATTACCAATCTTTTTCAAGATTCTGTAAGGACCTACAAGTCTGGGACTGAGCTTCCCTTTCTTGCTAAACCTCATCACACCCTTCATGGGTGACACCTTCAGGAAAACTCAATCCTCAACCTGAAACTCTAAGTCCCTTCTCCTCACATTAGCATAGGAAGACTCTGAGCTGTATTTAATCTATCTCTGATGAGCTGAACTTTCTCCATAGCCTTATGAACTGAGTCTAACCCAACCAAGACTACTTTACCTACTTTGAACCAACCAATCGGAGATCTACATCTACGCCCATAAAGTTCCTCATATGGAGCTATCTGAATACTGGAGTGGAAACTGTTATTATAGGAGAACTCTATGAGAGGTAGGTGATCATCCCAACTACCCTTAAAATCGATCACGCAAGATCTCAACATGTCCTCTAAGGTCTGAATGGTACGCGCTGCCTGACCATTTGTCTGTGGAGGAAATGTTGTACTGAGATTTACCTAAGTACCAAGACCTTTCTGAAATGATCTCCAGAAATGAGATGTAAATTGAGGACCCCTATCTGAGATGATAGACAAGGGAACCCCATGCAACCTGACTATCTCACTGATGTAAAGTTTGGCATAGTCCTTCACTGAATTTGTAGTCTTGACACCCAATAAGTAAGCTGACTTAGTAAATTTGTCCACTATCACCCAAATGGAGTCATGCTGTCTGCGAGTATGAGCTAAACTCATAATGAAATCCATGTTAATCACCTCCCACTTCCAAATAGAAATGCTAATATCTTGAGTCGCACCTTCTGGTTCTGATGTTCTACCTTCACTTGCTGACAGTTGGGACACTTAGCTATAAAGTTTGCAATGTCCATCTTCATGTTGTTCCACTAATAGACTTCCCGTAGATCATGGTACATCTTAGTGACACTGGGATGAATAGAATATCTAGAACTATGAGCTTCTATAAGGATCTGCTACCTCAACTCACCCACATTAGGTATAAACGACCCTGGTAGCGAAGCACACCATCTCTCCCTTGGGAGAAAACCTCTACTCTCTACTGATGAACTGCACCTTTCAACTGAAGCAATATGGGATCACTGTCCCGTTTCTCTTTAACCTCCACTACCAATGAAGATTCTGACCCATTCTGGACTATCACACCACCATCTGTCGTGTCCATGAGGCAAACTCCTAAGTGAGAAAGCCTATGAACATCTCTGGATAGTTCTTTCTTCTCTTTCTCTACATGTGACACACTACCCATGGACAGTCTGCTGAGGGCATCAACCATTACATTGGCCTTACCCAGATGGTAGAGCACATTCATATCATAGTTTTTGAGGAACTCAAGTCACCTTCTCTGATGAAGATTCAACTCTCTCTAGGTGAACACATACTGGAGGCTCTTATGATCTGTGAATACATCAACATGAACACCATACAAGTAGTGTCTCCAAATATTTAAGGCAAACACAACAGTTGCAAGCTCAAGGTCATGAGTCGGGTAGTTCTTCTCATGAATCTTAAGCTGTCTGGAAGCATAAGCTATGACCTTACCCTGCTACATCTAAACACAACCCAGGCCGACCCTAGATGCATCGCAATAAACCACGAAGCCATCTGAACCCTCTGGTAGAGTCAAAATGGGAGTTGTAGTCAACCTGGTCTAGGAAGCTTTTCTCACACTCATCTGACCACTGAAACTTGACCTTTTTCTGAGTCAACTTGGTCAATGGGGCAGCTATGGATGAAAATCCCAGCCAAACCCAAGAAACTTCTGATGTCTGTCGGAGAGGTGGGTCTGGTCCAGTTCTTTACTGCCTCAATCTTCTGAGAATCAACTCGGATGCCTTCACTAGACACTACATGACCAAGAAAAGTAACTGATTTCAACCAGAACTCACACTTACTGAACTTGGAAAATAACTGGCGATCTTTGAGAGTCTGCAACACCACTCTCAAATGATTTGCATGCTCCTCCTCATTTTGAGAATAAATGAGGATATCATCAATGAAGACGATAATGAACAAGTCCAAATATTATCTGAACACTATTTATTAAGTCCATGAAATCTGTAGGAGCATTTGTTAGTCCAAAAGACATAACTACAAATTCGTAGTGACCATACCGAGTCCTGAATGTTGTCTTTGGAATGTCACTATCTCTGACTCTGAGCTGATGATAGCTGGATTTGAGGTCTATCTTAGAGAAGCAACTAGCACCCTGAAGCTGGTCGAACAAGTCATCAATCCTGGGGATGGGATACTTATTCTTGATTGTGACTTTGTTCAACTGACGGTAGTCGATGCACATCCTGAGAGAACTATCTTTCTTACGCACAAAGAGAACTGGAGCACCCCATAGAGAGATACTAGGTCTGATGAATCCCTTATCTAGAAGGTCTTTCAACTGTTCCTTCAATTCCTTAAGCTCAACTGGAGCCATTATGTAAGGAGGAATCGAAATAGGTTGGGTATCTAGAAGGAGATCTATTCGGAAGTCGATTTCCCTTTCGGGAGGAACTCCGGGAAGATCTTTTGGGAATTCATTCACCACTGGAACTGACTCAATATTTAGGGTCTCAGAGTTTGAATCCTTAACCCGAACAAGGTGATAGATATACCCTTTGGAAATCATTTTTCTGGCCTTAAGGTAAGAGATGAATCGACCTACAAGCACTGAGGTACTACCCTTCCACTCTAAGGGTGGCTCATTTGGAAGCTGGAATCGAACGATCCTAGTTTTGCAATCGACTGAGGCATAACAAGAATGTAACCAATCCATGCCTAGAACAATATCAAAGTCAGTCATTTCTAACTTTATAAGATCAGATGAGGTGACTTTCTAGGAAACTGTGATAGGAAAATTTATGTATACCAGTCTAGCTATAACTGGGTCACCAACTGGAGTAGAGACTGAGAAGGTTTCTGGGAGGATTTCTGGACTGACACCGAAATTTACTGCTATATAAGGAGTTACAAAAGAAATTGTAGCCCCTGGGTCTAATAATGCATAAACACCTAAATGGAAGACTTGTAACGTGCCTGTGACCACATTGGGAGAATCCTTCTGGTCCTGTCGAGTCTAAAGGGCATACAACCTATTTTGGCACTGACCATCACCTATACCAGATAAGGCACCCTGCTGAGTGGGGTGACCCGCTGGAGCTGCCGTAGAACTGGCCTGATTTTATGGGTGAACATCCGTGCCCTTCTGAGAAGCTGCTGGACAATCCCTCATCCTGTGGCCTAACTTGCCACATCCAAAGCAATTTCCACTACCTGTCATACACTCACCCTGGTGGTTTTGTACCACACTTCTTGCAAACTGTATGAGTGCGCCCGCTAGTAACTGTACCCTGGGACTTAGAGCCTGGCGCTCCATCCCGTCGATCCTGTCTGAACTTAGGCACTGGGGCACTAGCAGAAGACAGAGCTGGAGCTAAAGATTTCTGATGGAACTGAGAGCGATTTCCACCCTCTGACCTCTGCTGAGAGTAGTTGAAGTCACCTATTCTAGCTCTTTTACTGTCTCCTCCCCTATCTTTGATTTTCTCCTCTTCGATCTGCTGAGCATAAGTAACCAACCTAGAAAACTCCATCTCCTTAATCAGCATAGCAGTCTTGCACTCCTTGACCACATCATCAAACACACCAGATACGAACTTACTCATACGGGTCCTGGAGTTAGCTACTATTGCCAGAGCATACTTAGAAAACTGAGTAAACTTGAGTGTGTACTCCTTCACACTCATATCATTTTGCTTCAAGTTGATGAACTTTTGTACCTTGGCTTCCCTAAGCTCAAGTGGGAAGAACTTGTTCAGAAATGCAGTCTTGAAGTGGTTCCAATCCACTGGACCTGTATTAGTACAACGAGACTCCTTCCACTGCTGATACCAAGTATAAGACACTCCGGGGTGGAGCTGGGGCCATAGCCTGCTGATTGACCTGAGCAGTCATGGCCTGAGCAAGCACCTGAAAAGCAGCCCTGAATTCGGCATCAGTGACTTTCTCATTCAGAGGGTCTGCTGGAGCTGCTGGTGCTAGCTGATTCCTGGCGTTGGCTCTTCTAGAAGGCATTTTCTGTAACGTGAAGAGAATGAGTTAGAGGGAGATTAAATAGATTTCATACTATATAGCACGAACTGGAAAGGAAGAAGGGAATTTTTTCCTAATAACATCTCATAGCTTCTCCCTCATAGGTGTGGCGCGCTTCACACCTATGAAGAAGACTCTACTTGACGCGGCTTTCAGACACCCTAGGACACTTGAACCTGATGCTCTGATACTAAGTTTTTCATGCCCCGAGGCTACCCCCTAGACGCAACACGGTGCTTGGTGTCACAAGCGACCCTAGCTAATCCATGGCCTGGCATAACTAGACGATTTCTGATAAATCATCCACTGTGCAGAAACTGAAAATAATTTAATATCTAAAGTGGGAAAGAACCCAAAACATGTCTGAATATGAAATTTATATAGGAGTATAATGAAGTCTGAAAAACAACACTAACAACTCAATAGCTGGCGAGTTGCTGGGACATGTCCCCAGCTCACTCTAATAATCTGAAACTAAAAAGTAAAGACTGAAAGTGAAAGCATGATTATCGTCCTCAAACTATGAGGACTCACCAATGAAGTTGTTGGGCAAAAACTGGAAAATGAGCTAAGCGCGGTCTGGATGCTGAGCGCCTGAACCTACATCATAAAATGATATAGCACAAAATATGCGTCAGTATTTCAAATATACTGAGCATGCGGGATATATAACCAAAGATGTAAACATGAATAATGACATGGAAGTACATAGCATGAAACATAAGTCGGAAGGTATCTGAAATGCAATAACCAAGTAACTGAACATGAATATCATAACATGCTAAGATAAACTGAAATAACTGAATACATGGTCAATGCAATGCTGAGTCTGACTGTGGGAGATACTATTACCGACATACCCCAAGTTGAGCTAACTATGGGGCTATCCAGTAACCCTGGGTGGAAGGGTGTTCATATCCTGCTAAGGGTACAGACAAGTCTGACGTGGACCCATTAAACTGATGCCCACAAGGGACAGAGGTGTGCAGCCTTATGTGACAGTTGACCCCTCTTTATACCTATGGTGACGCCGTAGTTCTGGGATTGGGAGACTGCTACTAAAGGTCTTAACTTAATCTGACAGCTAAGCCTTCATCCCATTATCCGCTCGGTACTAAGTCTACTCCCAACGGAAATATAAGCAATGAAATGCAAGCTGAAACACTGGATAGCTCAAATACTGACAATTATCTGAGAATGCACATATATATACTGAAACTGATGGCATTCTAATTCTGAAGCATAATTATCTGAATTATCTGCCTAGCAAGTACAATTTATGAATACTGAAATTAAGACAAGCTAGGGTTTCTGAGTCCTGTACAAGTGACTACGCTAATTCTCTAAGAAACATGAAGTATAAATCATTATAAGCTGTAGCATCTGAATTACAATAAATCCCTAAGAGTTAGGAACCCTAGGTCTGAATAGTTTATGGAGAAACTGAAGAACTGGCTAAATCTAGGTACTCAATGGGTGAAAGGAACCCATTGATGAAACCCCACATACCTAGTGGAGAACTGACGGAGAAATCCTTTAGATTCTTGGGGCTGAGCTTGAAGAACCTTCTGCCTGTTCTTGAGAGAAAACTATTGCCTCTTTTCTCCTGTTTCTTTCTAAGTCTGATGATTTTAAGAGAATAGGTGATTTAGGTAGTTTTTGACTAATTAACAAGGCTTAGACTAAGAAAAATGACGTAGCTTAGGCCTTAAAAGAGGTAGAAAAAGTCTGGAATGCCCCTGGAAAAATTAAAAGAAAACTGCTGAAATTTGCGACTCAGGTTCCACGGATCAAAATCACGACTCGTGGAAACCTCCATGGCTCGTGGAACCCTATCGTGGTTCCTGGGTCTGGAAATCTAAGCTGCTGGAAAGGGGTTCCACGAGGGTGGTCCACGACTCGTTGAAACTTCCACGGGTCATGGATCCCACTCGTGGATTCTGGGCACTTGGTCTGAGCTACTGGAATTGGTTCTACGACTTGGGTTAACAACTCGTGGATCCTTTCACGGTCCATAGAACCCAATCGTGGTTCTCAGAGAAATGGCTGGCCTCAGGTATGGTTCCACGACTTGGGTTCACGACTCGTGGATCCTTCCACGGTCCGTAGAACCCAATCGTGGTTCTCAGAGAATTCTTCAGGTCTCTGATCAAATTCCATAGGTCCAGTCCACGACTTGTGGAAACTTCCACGGGTTGTGGATCCAACTCGTGATTCCAATTGACAGTTGGAAAACTTATTTTTTCTGGTTTTCTGAGAGCTTGGAAGTTCTGGGGTGTTACAAATGACCTGGACAAGCAATATTTTAGGAACATAGCGGCTGAAGAAAACAAAGATATGGATGCCATAAAACAATTACAAAAAGTTGTGCAACTAAAGCCAGGTGATCAGGCACCGAAACATGCTAAAAATAGAAATATAAGCAATATAAAAAGAGCTCTTATTTAGTTGAGATATTTCTGCAACAAAGGAGTAAAGCTACATGGTTGAAATTAAGGGATGATTATATACGGTTCTTCTTCTTAGTAATAAAGCATAGAAGACTATAACAAACCATTACACAATTGCAAAATAAGAATATACTATTTCAAATTGATCGTGAGGATATTTCTCACAATCTGGTGGAGTTTTACCAAGAGATGCTTGGTAGGAAAATCAGCCAGAGGGTGAAAGCTTTCATAAGTTTCTTACATAATGGTCAAGATTGATGTTGGGCAACAATTAGCACATGTCTAGCCTTATAAGAAAGAGGAGGTGAAGAGGGAAATACAGTAGTGACAGGAATAAGAGCCTAAACTTGGAAAAATATGGGAGTGACTTTTCATAACAATTTGGGGGAATAGTAGGGGGGGACATCACTAATGTAGTGGTAGAATTTTTCAATAATGGAAATCTATTGAAGTAGCTTACTGCCACTATAATCTCATTAATCCCTAAGGTGGTAGTACCATAAAATGTAGGCCATTTTAGGTCATTATCATGTTGTAATGTGCTTTACAAGACTATCTCTAAGATGATATGTGAAAGATTAAGAGAGACAATTGGTTGTATAGTGGTAGAGAACCAAGCAACATTTGTCGAAGGAAAATCTCTAGTGCATAATATATTGATTTGTTATGACCTTTTAAGACACTACAAGGGCAAAAAATCCCAAGATGTAGGATGAAAATTGGCTTAAGGAAGGTATACAATATGGTTAGCTAGGAATTTATTGGAGTGACATTGTATGGCTATGGTTTCCAAAGTCTTTTACCAAATTGGTAATTGTCTGTGTTACTTCACTAATGTCACACTCCTTTTTTGATGGGATTTTTCAATTGAAGTGAAAATTTTGAGAAAGGATTATTTTATTTTTACTTACAGAATCACCACTTGGAATTGAGTTATGGTGTTCCAAGTCATCTTTTTGAATCCCTAATAAAAAAATTGACTCTTTTTTTGGTCTGCAAAAATAAAAGACTGGGTAAGAAATTCTGTTGACCCAGGGAAAGGTATGAGGCACCCTTGAGTCCTGTGATTTTAGCACGATCGCTTTTATCAATTTATACTTGACTTAAATTAATCTTAAATATTCATAATTATTAGTTATGCCTATGATATGCTTTGATATCGTTGAACTTTAATTGGTCTTGGCTAAGACACAAGGTTGCGATCTCAGCTTTGATATACGCCAATCAAAACGTGTGAACGCGACCTTGACTTGCGTATCGCACGTAAAGATTGAGTCTAATCGCTTAAGTTGAACCAAAAATTTATTATTTTTAAGAGTGTTTGGATTAAGAATCAAAGTTGCGATCTTGTCATTTTTTTACGTGTCCTTATCCAAGACGCAAAGTTGCGATCTTAGTCAAGATAATAGATTATTCGTGCTCTCGTTAGAGCTTTACTTGAAACATTTATTCTACTACATTGGGACAACTATTTTTGTCCTTTTTCCAAATTTTTGCGACGAGTTTTGGATTAATCCATAACTCGTCTCACTCCCTTATAATTATTTTTTTCTCTTTTTTTTTATAAATGAAACGAAGTTTAGGATAAATTCGTACCCTATCTCACTCTTTCTCACTTTTAGAGTAATTACTCGGGCCTTAAATATGAATCTAAACCTAAGAAAATGCAATATTTTTACGAATGAAGGATTAATCCAACCTTTATTAAGACACCTTAAAATAAGATACGAACATTTGAAGTACAACATTTTTACGAGCTTAGTATTTCTTAAAGATCCAAACAATAGTAATAAGTTCAAAGAAACAATTGAACCTAAAGTTGCATTGGTTTCTAATCAAACACGGCCTAAAACGAAAATAGTTGATTACCAATTAATGGACCAAAGCTTAACAACTTGAATAACCCATATTTTAATTTAAAAAATGATTTTTCAATATAATAAAACAAAATTAACAAGCTACAGTATCTTAAACATGGCATCAAATCACGGTTATTATAATTGATTAGTCAAGAATCTTATCCCAAAGTGCCATAAAATCATTTAACTATTTACTTGATATTCCTACACAATATTATTAAGTATAAGAAGTGGAAATTTAACTTAAGTCATTAGAACCAAACTTCACCCAAATATCAATTAATTACATAGCGTAGAACATTGAACTTTCATGTACTAATCAAGAACAAGGTAAAACTTGGATCTCACATAAATAATCAACTTTACACACTAAAGAATCAAGAAGCCATTTACATAGCTTTGTTCATGTTTTCATTTAGAATAAAATTGCTAAAAATAAATAAAAAATAATTACGTAAGAAGCTGTGTGATAAACAAAATGAAAATAGAAGCAAGACCGTCTTCACCAGAAACTAGAAACGGGACCAAAATTCAAACTCCAACCGACGAATCCTTGAGGAAAGCACTTTTTTTTCTATCTTTTCTTTTGAACTCTCTTTCTAATTTTTCTCTCCGTGTTGTTCTGCTTTGTTTTCTCTATATTGCCTTTTTCCCTTGCTGTGTGCCCGTCTATAATGTGTGTGCGCTATATAATTTGAAGATTGTGTTATGTGCATGTGCTGTGTGTGTTGTGGGTTGAGGGAGTGATGTGAGGTTGTGTCGTGTGTGAGAGTGTGTTGTGTGTTGTGTGTTGTGGGGAGGTGAGGGGGTAATGGGGAGTGCAGGTCAGAGGGAGTAGATTAGTGGGGTGGTTTGGGTAATGGTTTTAGGATTATTTTTTTTGCAATAAATAAATAAATGTAATGATAAAAATATTAATCAATTATTTTGAACTAATAATAATATAGAAAAAGTTAAATAGCTAGATTAAGAATATCATTAAGAAATATTAAAATCACTAGCTTATTTATTAAAATCTGAATTAAAAGAAAACACATTTTTTTTGTGAAAATTTTCTTCCTTTTACTTGAAAAGTAAAAATAAATTTTATTCTAAAAATGTGACTCTATCTTTAGTTTTTAATTTTTCAAAAGTAAGACTTACTAAAGAAAAAAAATCAAATAAATAGTTATGCTAAAATAAAATATAACTACGAAAATACTGAAATTACTAGCTTATCTATTAAAACTTAATTTTTTTAAAAAATATTTTTTCAAAATTTTCTTTTTATTGAAAAAGTAAAAAAATCAAAACCTATCCTAAAATATGACTCTAATTTTGTGATTTTTAAATTAATTAAATAAAACCTACTAAAATATGAAATAAAGATTAGACTTAAAATAAATATTTAAAGCTAAAAATGAGTTAAAATTCGGGAAGGGTCAAAAATCACGTGTCTACAACTAAGTTTTCAATCAAGGTTAATGAAGAAGGACATGGGTACTTTGAAGATAAAATAGATCTTAGAAAAGGTGACCCACCGACCCTCTTAAATTTGTATTGGTTATGGAGTATCTATATAGAATCCTAAAAAAAGTGAGAGATTTGTCTGATTTTAAGTTTCATCCAATGTGTAAGGACACAAAGTTGAATCACTTGATATGCTGATGACTTAGATGTTGTTTTGCAAAGGAGATATAAAGTCTATCAGAAGATTAATGAAAGAACAAAATCATTTTAGTAGTGTGACAAGTTTAGAATCAAATATGGATAAGTCCAATTTATTTATAGCAGGTGTGGATGATGATATCAAGAACCAAATGTTGTAAATGACAAGGTTCTCAATTGGCACTCTGCCCATTAGATATTTAGAATTGACCTTCTCTTCTAAAAAGTTTGGAGTAAAGTAGATTTTTGTTAGCTGGTTGACAAGATCACAAATAGAATAACAAGTGCTTATTCAAAATCCTCATCTTATATAGGATGATTGCGAGTTATAAATGTTGTCCTCTTTTCGATAGACAACTTAATTTAGGGTGCAATTTTTATCCTCCATCAATGCATTTTGAAGGAGGTGAATAGGAAATGAAGAGATTACTTATAGAGGAACATGGATGACAAAAGTAAAGTAGAGTTAGAATCCTGGGAGAAGATATGGATACCAAAAAAGAATGAAGGTCTGAATATCAAAGCCGTAAATTAAGGAATGTTGCTTCAGTAGGAAAAATGGTTTGGTAATTGACATGTAAAGCAGACTCTTTATGAATCAAGTGGGTACATGACCTATATATGAGAGGTAATAAAGATATGTTGACTCATATATCTCCTGGAGATAATAGTTGATACTGGAGGAAACTAAACTCTACCAAAATGGTAATGATAGAATGGTATAATGATGGCTTTTATTGTTTGACTGATAATGAGACTTTATTCATTGAGTAGGAGCTATAACAACCTACTTGAAAGACAACAAAGAGTACAAGAAGCTGAGGTAAAATGAAATTCTACCATGCTACCTAGACATAGATTTATTAGTTGACTAGCCAATCAAGAAAAAATGCTAACTAAGGAGAGAATGAACAGACTTCATGTACCAATAGATGATGACATTTGCTGCTTATGTGCGGACACCAAGATTGAATCTCAGCAACATCATCTATTTGCAGAATATAGTTAGACAATCAAACTGCGGGAAGAATTGAAGACCTAGATAGGCATCAAATACAAATGAAGGGAGCAACACGTACAATGTTTAAGATGGATCAAAGGTAGACATTGAAAATAGTTTAAGAAAGAGTCGACAACTACAATATGGGGTGCATGCCAGGATATATCACACATGAAAAATAAGAAATTAAAAGCAGTTTCACAAGGATAATTGTAAATGCAGAGCTGGCTTTTACATAGATTAAGAAGGAAATTATAGAAAGGATAGATTACTTGATGAAACAATCTAGGAAAGCAAGTAACTGTAGGTACTTGATTCAAAAATTTTGTAATCAGTGGTTTCCTTTTCATTTGAGGCTGTAGAGATCCGAGCATACCTTCTGGAAGGTGGCTTAAATTTCTAGAGTGCTCTTTAGGTGTAACTATTTGGCTGTTATGATAATTCTTTATTACGGTTTACTAAAAACAAAATGTATACTTAAAATATATAAATTCTATACAAAATAATGTATATTTTTTTGTATGTTTAATTAGCGAATATAATTATTTTGATGGACCGACTAATATGTAACTTCTCCTTTAAAAAACTCTTGATCTTCAACAAATGCTATTTAGGTGGTTTATTAAATTCTTAAATATTCCAACTCAACCAAAAGCAAAGAAACTTACCCCTAGAGGCATGAGTGTACATGGAATGGGTTGGTTCGAATTTTTTAAATACTAAATCAAATTATTAGTGTCGGATTTTTAAATTCATAAATCAAACTAAACCAATAAAAGTCGAATTTTTCAACTTCGGATTTTTTCAGTTTCCTCGGGTTTTTCGGGTTTTTTCGAGTTTTTTTGGGTAAAGTCTTCATACAAACATATAATTAATTTGTGCTTCAAATATTTCTTTAGCCTGAGCAAAATACAACTATCTAAGGTATTTCTTAAAAAAATAACACAAAATATATTCATTTTATTTGGAATTTATGAAGTGAGTGATGACGATAAAATATTTAATCAAAAAAATAATGAAATCACATAGAATAAATATTGCATATTAATAAGTCATAACAAAAATAATCATAATTTTAAGTCATGCTAAAATAAGTCTAATAAGTATTAACTACATGACTAAATATTAAACAGAAAAATAAATTAGTTTATGTATTTATGTAAAATTAAAGAATAAATATCTAACATGATTGTCATTCCTAGTGTTGGATTGAATAATCTTTTGTTAACATTCGTATTGATTTGGGCTTTATTTGAGTTACTAATATCTATGGGTCGTAAAAAGACTTATTGGATCATTTTAAAATTCTAAGTTTAAACTTGAAATAATATGTTGGAAGATAAAAACTATGAAAAAGTTGAAGAAATATTTATAAATTACATCATAATAAATATTTTTGTGTATAAAATATTTTTAAAAATAGTATACATGTAATATCGGGTTGGTTCGGTTCGGTTTGACTTTTTTTAGTTAAACCAAACCAAACCAATTATAATCGTGTTTTTTTTTCAATACCAAACCAAGTTAAGCCAAACCACTAGTCGAACTTTTTTTGCGATTTAATTCGATTTGTGGTTCGATTTTGTACACCCTACCTTATGTCTTAATCTTCTTCAACAATTCAATAACCAGAGAAGAAGTATTGCTTTAATAGGGAAGAAGACTTTGACATTATTGGGCAATTCATTCCGAAAATATCAAGAATCTTGACTTTGATATTCTTGAACAGACCTGTCACAAATTCAAAAAACGTTATTATCCAAAATCTAATGTGGGAAATATCTAATATTTTCTTTTGTCTTTTTCTTTTATTTTTCTTTTAATTTTATGTTAGAATTCGATTTGTTCGAGTTATAATTCTATGAAACTCAATATATAATTTCTTCTTTTAATTGGTCTATTAAAAACTCAAAACTTTTACAATATGCCGACTTCGTATTGATCAATTCGATTTCTTTGGTTACAATCTAAAATAATGTGGTGGGTGTGTATAACATAACATACATGCCACTGAAAATAAAACATTAAGAGAGGTTGTGTTTAAAAAGGATGTTTTTTAAATTATCAAATAAAATAACATAATAAAAAGGGTAAATTAGTCGGATCATATGTATTTTTTATTTTAATAATAAATATGTTAAAAATTGTTACAAATAAATTAAAATAAAGGAAATAAATTATAATATTGTAAATCACAAGGGATATAATTTTTTTTTTGGCGACCCCGTTTCAGACCTAGCCTATTGATTTTTGCTAAAGAATTGCCAATGGTATCATTGAAAATGATGGAAAACCCGCATATGCTATCCTTCGAGTATGCGCTGGTAAATTCGCTCCTATATAATACCTCGCAAATCACACAAAAAATGTAAATCGCAGTACACAAGAGATATTAATATTTATGAAACTAAATTCCAAGAAAAGTCTATGAAATTATCCTCTATTAATAATTTAATATTATACAAAATGGTATTTTCTTATATGTCGTCCTACCCGTTATAAAAAAAAAAAGAGAAATATATAAAAAAATCTTTCCCCGAAACAGAAAGTCTTCTAAGTTCTAATTATCGTCTTAATGGCCGAAGGAGACAATTTTCTCTCTTTCACATCTATAGAACCGAACGTAATCTCTTTTATTTTTTAATTTATTTGATTGGAGGGAATTAATAAAGAACACTCTCTTGGTTTCTTTTTTCTTTTACTCTGACCTAATTTCAGTAAGATCAACTGTGTTCCTCATTCATTTTTATTTAACCAAAATATGCTTGATAACATTTCTATTCTCTTTTCAATTTTATCTGATACATAACGTAGCATATAATTTCCGATAATTAACTGATGGTATAAGAAATCTAATACAAATAATATAATGACTATTGACTTTGGCAAAGTGATGGCTAAGAATTTAGAAAATGTAGAGCTGCAGGCTCCACATCTACCTACCACTTCATATAATAACCTAATTCAAGACCTTAAAGGATAGTTTGGTAGAATGTATTAGAAAAAAATAATACATGTATTAATTATATATTTAATTTAGTATTATAGACTGTATAGCTAAAACATAGCAAATCATGATATATTAGCAATACAAAAATTATTAATACATGAATAATAAGCATGGTTAAAGAAAAAACTTTCCTTAATACACCAAATTAAAAAGTGGATAAGAAATAATCTCATCATAACTAATTTCAACATCACTAATCCCAACATAATTGATTTCAACATTACTAATATACTTTATTCGCACTATTTTTATACACTCTACCAAATGAACCCAACTAGTTTCTGATTTAATTACAAACAACATCATGCGAATAAGACGATGTCCGTGCCCTATGTACCTACCTACTGTCTTCTGGCCCCACCCAATATTATTATTATTATTATTATTATTATTATTATTATTATTATTATTATTATTATAATTATTATTTCGTGTTTTGTACTTAAAAATAGACATATTCACTAATTAAATTGGTTCATCATCTAGAATAACAACAATTTGTTGGTTTAGTAACATTGATTTAACTGAACATCCCAAGCAGCCATGCTACTCAATGATTTAGGGATGGCAATAGGCAGGTTAGGACGGGACAAATCTTGATTTATATAGAAAATTTGTATTTTTTTTTTCTAAAAGGAAAATTCAATTATGGTAAGAAAGTCAGGACAAACACTCAATAAATGTATTGGTAACTAAAACATACTTATTATTTTCACAAAACAATAAGTGTGTGTTCGGTATAAGGGAAAATATTTTTTACGAAAAAGCTTCAGTGACTACATTTATATTAAGTCTGATCACTTAGATCGTTGTACCTTTTGATTATGATATGATATTGCCAAATCCAAACATATGGTTATTTTATTGGTTTTAATATTTTCCTTAGGTGTTTATGAAATTATTATAGCAGGTTGATCTAGTAATTAGGGGGCGACCATTTGATCGCCTATGATATTAGGACTAATAGATTTAAAATGAATTTGTGCCATAGGTGTTGAATGATCTACTCTACATAGGTGTGTGGTGTATACTCAATACATAACAATTAGTACTATATATATAACAAGAGTATAATCAGAGTAAACAGTGGATATACAAGATTATATCACAGTTATATATTGATTAATTATACATTGTAGACTAGTTCAAATGTGTAAAAGATAATATTACAATTATTTTTGTGGTGGGCTTTGTTGGACTATTGTATATAAAACTTTTCAATTCAATATGCATAATTAATTGCTCTCATTTCATTAAACTTTATATTGGTAAATTGAGTATTAAATAAATCATATGATAGTACTCCTCTTATATAAATTTTGAAAAAATATATGTAAAAAGGTCAAACCAATAAATTATGATTTGGTTCATGAGGTAAGCTTCTAGAAGAGGAAGCAACCAGTGTGGTAACAAACCTACCGGTTTTGCTTACAAAGTCGTTGCGGATAGAATTAGATAAATCAGTATTCATGCTTTGACCTCTGACTAAATCATTGCAGGGAAAGCGTGTCTCATACCCCCACCCACTATTTTATTATGAAATTTAATTGGAGTATACTATTAATTAGGAAAGAAATCTTTGCCAGTTCTACTAATTAAACCTGCTCCAATAATATATTTATTTATTTATATTTAGATAGGCAAGTATAACTCCATAACCAATGGTTGCTAAATAACTTAATCACTGCATTTTTGGATCTTTCTAGAAGTTACAACAAGGAAAGCTGTGTAACAGGTCTTACAAACATTTGGATAATCTTAGACGATGAGTTTTTTAGTACTAATAAGTAAAAAATAAATCAAAATCAACGGCAATTAGACTAAACAAGTATAATTTCTTTAACTAAAAATTAAGAGGCAAAGAGTGATTCAACTTGTTTGTGTTTTGAATTGTGACCTTTTAATGACAAAGTTACTGTGTCTTTTAAAAAAAGACTTTAATATACGCCACAAGCCCAATATAAAATATTATACATATTATACCTGATTTAGCCTATATTTATGTATAAACACCTTTTATATACTTTTATACAAGGTTGACACGTTATCTATAAAACATTAATTCCCTCAGGTATTATAATGTTGTATAACATGTGTATTGGACTATGTGGCATAATATTTTATGTTGGGTTGTATATTTTTTGAAAATTTTCCAATTACTATTTAATTAGGTGAATTGTGTTTGACTTAATCATCAAGTCCGACAATATCGGTCGATAAGACATTAATAATTACTCTCTCTATTTCAATTTGTTCGTCTAAGTCTGACTGGATAAAGAATTTAAGAAAATAAATAAGACTTTTAAATCTTGTGATATTAAATTAAATATAAAGATATGACTAATGTACTAAAATACCCTAAATTTTGTAAGTTTAATATATGCTCGTGATTTTCAACAGTCTTATATATAGCTTTCACGACAGATATATATTAGAATTTCTCTTGCGCTTTTGTAAATATTTTTGGAGGGGAGATTGTGGCTCCAAAAACTAAAAGTGATCTCAAACACGCAAGTGTGATAAACCTGTGTTTTTATTTATTAATTAACACTTCAATAATTATGGTTGCATTTTTCTTATTTAATTCTACCATTCTACCGTGCGATGGCTCTGTGCATATTTCTAATTACTTTAAGTTTAACAGGCTGCCATAGCAAACTCTAAGAAATTAAAACATATGTTTGTCCAAAATAATGCTTCTCTTTTTGTCCTTATTAGCTATTTTCAACAACATATTTTAATTATTGGTGGATGATCCATCCACATAGTCATCAAAAATCAAAGAAAACGCGCTGGAGAATGGGCCAAACCAGACTCACTCAGATTTAATTCAATTTATTATTACTTGTAATTTGTACGTATATTTCGCAGAAATCTCTCTACGAATTTGAAATTTCTCACCCCAATTTTTTTTCTTTTAATAATAGTGATGTCCAGAATTTAATTGCATACCTCGAATATTTCACTGCATACTTATTACTTTCATCAACACAGGTACAATAACTAGATTTGACTACTAGAATTTAGATAGATGAAAGAATCATTTAGGGATCGTTTGATATGAGGGATAAGTGATAATAATTGTAGAACAAAATGCAGAATTATTTTATATTAGTTAGTCCTGAGATTATTTATTTTACCATTTATACTATAATGATGGAATAAATTATTCCATATATATGATGAGATAACTAATCTTATGGAATATCACATTTCATTGGATAACTTTGTTTATCCCATTATCCGTACCAAATGACCCCTAGTATTTTTTTCTTTTTTGGTCTCTATTAATATTTGAGCCCCGAATTTTTAAGATAGATTAATACCCTTCACAATGATTTATTTTCGAAAAATATTTGATGAATATACAAAAGAATTAAAGAAGGGTCAAACAAGTCGGAAAATTCACTTTACAGATGGGAAATGGAAACAAATGTAGAAGGTCTGGAAACAGATTTCTTCCAAAGCTTCCTAAAATCAAGTAATAATCCTATAGAGAAACAAAGTCAAAGATAAAGGGGGCAGCCAAGTCATTTTCCATTCAACCAAATTTGTTAAGACTTATGACTCCCTATTTTGCCCACTTCTTCATTAATATTACTCCACTACTCCTTATTTGTCCTTCAATTATTCTTACTTTATTTATCTCCACGCCTTTATACACTTGTAAAAAATAATTTTATATCCATATATTGGACCCGGCCCGTCAAAAAAAAAAATTCAAAAACACGTACAACAAATTAAATGCCATGGGAAAGCAAGAATTTATTAACTACAAAATACAGACACTTTAATAATCAATCAAATAATTAAAAAAAAAATAGAAAGAGAAAATTAAACAGTGCATGATATCATGATGGCATATAAAGGTGTTGCAAAACTTTTTTCTTTGTGTCTGGTAGCAAAAGCAGTTGGGTATTTTTGAATATTACCCCCTTTTCTTTCTCCTTATAAGTCCTTAAGCCAACCATTCTTCCATTTCCATATTCAAATTTTCTTGCTCACCAATCTTCTCCTCTTAGGACAACAAGAAAATTCCAAAGATATCAAATTTTTATATACAAACACAGAGAAGAGCGAGATCGAAGTATTTTTTATTTAACTTTCGTTACATAACAACAAACAAATGACAGTGATGAAGATTGCATGGGAAACACTTGTTCCTAACTGTATTAAGTCACATGAGAATCCAAAGAAAAATCCAAAAGTGAAAGTGTCCGTCACTAAACAAATTTCATTCCATGGGATTCCTGTATGGGATATTAGCTCTTCTACTATATCCTCAGATCTTTCAATCTCTCTTGCTGGTTCTAATATTCATTCGTTCACTCTACAAGAACTTAGAGTGATAACGCAGAACTTCTCCACGAGTAATTTCATCGGTGAGGGAGGGTTTGGACCAGTTCACAAGGGATTCATTGATGATAAACTTAGACCTAATGCTCTCAAAGCTCAGCCTGTAGCTGTTAAGCTCCTCGATTTAGATGGCTCACAAGGTCATCGAGAATGGCTTGTACGTACCTACAAATTATAATATGTAGTTATCTTTTAACTGACCTAATTATACTATATATTGTTATCCTTATTTAGTATGTCAAAATTAAAAGTGACGTTTTATTATTGTGAACAGACGGAAGTGATATTTCTTGGGCAATTGAGGCATCCACATCTAGTGAAGTTGATAGGATATTGTTGTGAAGAAGAACACAGATTGCTTGTGTATGAGTACATGCCCAGAGGAAGCTTGGAGAATCAGCTCTTTAGAAGTATGTTGATCTCTTCTTTCTTTATTTTTTAAAATTAATCCACTAGCTAGTTTAAAAGCAATTAATTAATGAATGTGTACTCAACTTTCTAGTTATAACGTTTGTTAATTCTTTGATCGTTATGACTTTTAGAAGTACAAATGCATTTTCTCAAAACATTTAATTTATTATATTCAGAGGGTGATATAGTAAAATTATCATTTTATTTATTGCTATGTGTGCCAAATCAATATTGAACAAAAATAGACGGAGGAAGTAATTAATTAATCCACATAAAATCGGTCGTAAATCTTGTAAAATTTAATATTAATCAATTTGAAGAAGAAGGGAAGTAAGGATTTTAATAATACGAAAAAGTCAATTTTACTTGTAATTTTGTGAAAGTTGACGGGGGTTGTTGTACCACACATTTCTTTGTTTTACCAATTCCGACCCTACGAATAGGAGTAGGTCAACTAAAGTTTAGTTACAAAGCAACTATCGGTTTACATTGATATGCCAATTGTCCATAAATAAAAATAGAAAATTGTTCACGTTGTTTAACAAATGCAAGTTAAAATATTTTAAAAAATACAATCGTTGGATTTAAGGATCTTATTACTGGGTTATTTTTTAGGATATTCAGTATCACTTCCATGGTCAACACGGATTAAAATAGCTATTGGTGCTGCAAAAGGTCTGGCTTTTCTCCATGAAGCTAAGAAACCTGTCATTTATCGTGATTTCAAGGCTTCAAACATCTTGTTAGACTCCGTAAGTACTCATATCTTTTTCACTAGTTTTAGTAAAACAACCCCTAGTTAACTAGTTTCACATGTAGAATAGTTATTGTTGACTAGTTAATTCTAATTATTTTCCTTGTTGTCGATCTCTTTTATATATTCATCAGGATTACACTGCTAAACTCTCAGATTTTGGACTTGCAAAAGATGGTCCGGAAGGAGATGATACACATGTCTCCACTCGAGTCATGGGAACACACGGCTATGCTGCTCCTGAATACATTATGACTGGTAATAGAAACATATATTACTCTGCGATCATCTTGTCTAAAAGCTTAAACATTATTCTATTAGATTCAGACGTGCTAACTTCATTGATATCTCTTGTGTAGGTCATTTAACTGCAGCTAGTGATGTCTACAGTTTCGGAGTAGTATTCTTAGAGCTTCTAACTGGCCGAAGATCTGTAGACAAAGGTCGTCCACACAGAGAACAAAACTTAGTAGATTGGGCAAGACCACAACTAAAAGATCCTCGAAAGCTACGTAGAATAATGGATCCGAGGCTAGAAGGCATGTACTCGGAAGAAGGAGTTCAAAAGGCAGCATTAGTAGCTTACCAGTGCCTAAGCCACAGGCCAAAAGCTAGACCAGATATGAGCACAGTGGTGAAAACCTTAGAACCTTTGAAAGACTATGAAGATACTTCAATGGTAACATTTGTGTACACAGCTCCAACAGAAAGCAAACAAGTTAGTGAAAAAGATGATCAAGACCAAAACGAAGTGAAGAAAGAAAGTACTACTAGTCCTCATCATAATCACCAAAAACAAAACCATCATCATCATAAGAATCAAAATAATAAGCATAGAAGAAGTACTCCATCATCCCCAACAGTTCATTCAGAAACAGCTCTACACAAGAGATTAACTCCAAATTCACCATTGCAAAATGGCTTCAAGAGATCTTAAATTAAATTATTATCAAATTGTATATGAAACACTTTAGATAGAGAATCATATTTATACATCCTCAGTTTCCTTTAATCTTATTTAACTTCGTATTTCTTCAAATGTTGGGACAAATATTTGAGCAAAAGCCAAGCTCTTTTTTAATTAGATTTCTTCTTTTTGAATAAGTCTTCCCTTTTTTTCTCTTGAATGCAAGTTGTACATACTTGTTTTTTTTTTGTTACCTATATATAATGGTGGTGTCGGTATCAGCTGTACTTAGTTAGCATTCTCAATTATAGTAGAAATGGAAGTTATATAGTACTTATTAATGGAACAATTTAAGAAAGGAAAATCACTTCTTTTTGGCTGCAAAAGTTTTTTTTTAGTAGAGTGGTTCTATTTGAAATAAAACGCCTCACATTTATCCAATATGCTTCAAATTGTGAGTGTTGAAGTCCCGCATGCATCATTTTGGGAGGGAAAATTGATGAAGAAATCTAGTAATTTGTATGGAAAAATAGTGTTAAAATTGATATATGTTGAGTGAAATAAACTCAAATCATCATTAATAACTCATCATGGATGGTTGGAGCTCAAAATTGACTCCTTCAAGCTCTCCAACCCAAACAGTTTCTCAAAATTCAATTATGTCCCAAAACTGGTCTTTATATAAACTTGGAAGTCTTACAAATGTGACAGAACTGTCAGTTGGATAAAATGGTCATAACTTTTGTAGAAATTGTCCAAATAACGAACGACTTGAACTGTTAAAAAGTAGACTCAAAGGGGTTTCTTTCGCTATATAGTGCACATATAACTCTTTATAATCATTTAAAGTTAGGCTTAGTGCATATTCGATAATTTAAGAATTTAGCCCGTAGTGAGGTTTCCGACTTATTGGTTTGGCCTAGGGGTGTCAAATGGGCGGGTTGGGCTGAAATTGGAGAGATTAAAATGGGTTGAACTAAAATCAGGTTGGATCATAACCCGTCCAAATTAATTTTGGGCTAAATTGAGTTAAATTGGGCTAAAAACCGGGTTGGGTCATGACCCGCCCAATTTGACCAGCTTAATCTACCAACAATATCACTTATTAGATAATCACAGGGTCTTTTCTAAAATCACAAAATTTTGGTCACTGTATCATATACACTTCTGAATCTCCAAGCTAATGAAAAATATAAAATATTTGCACCAAAACTTTAGCAGCAAATTAATCACTGTTACAATTTACATGGCTCATGTTTCGAAGGTTATATAATAGGATCTTAAAACATGTATCATAGAGTTGTGTTGAGATCTACAACAAAACAGTGTCATTTACAACAAGTAGTCAATCACTTCAAACTCAAACCAGGACTGTTGATAACTATCCCAGTCTCAATATAACCAAATATCTTACAACAATGCATGTAATATTTTCTACTAGAGTCTAATATAGAATTTACTGAAATAAAATTGCGGTTAGGTCAACAGAGAGTTGTGTCAGTGTATGTGCAACTAAGGCGAGGTCTTCTTCCGAAATAGCTTGCTGATGTCTTCCGTAACAATGTTGCTCCTGCACAAGTTAATTAAAACATCTATTATCCATCATAATTAAAAATATCTGTTATTTGCAGAAAAATTGGTTTTAGGAATCTTCTATTAAAGGACGATTACGTCAAAGCTAACAAAAGCACAAAGTGAATGGCCTGAGAACGAACAAAGGTATCAACTGCAAGTTACGAAAGGATGAAAACCGAAAAAAACAGAAGCTAAATTTAGTAACACGAAACATCCTTACAACCTTCCTTTACAAGATCCATTCAGGCGTCTTGAATAGATATTAAAAGAGTTTACTTTTTTGGTTATCGGTCTAAAGTAACAAGAGACAACAGTTGACGAACACAAACAAAAGGATCAGTTTTTGTGGTCTCACATTGCAGCAGATTAACCTTCAGAGAGTAACTGTTGGTGCAATTTAACGCACCAACAGTTAATCTATTTTGTGAAACAGCTTTCACTAATTGCTAATTTCAAGTTCATTAAAGAAAATAGTCTTTTTACGAGTATTTATACGATACTATCTTTCCAACCAGATATTACTGCCCCAAGAGTGAGCATACTAGCTGCCTATACTGGAGATGACATGCACTTCAATGTCATGCCCTCATGTGTCTGGTATTGTTGGCCTTCTGAAGACACTCCATCCATAAGCTAACATTCTATCTAAGGAAGCAGTTTGGAAAATCTAGGCTCGGAGACAGTTGGAAGATTATTTGGTCTGGGGTGGTGTATTAAAAATGGATTCACTCAAATTTGGAGGTGAAACTGACTCTATGTTGATTACAAACTGAGCCAAGAAAGATTGGAGCCTCCTTGGAGAACCAGAAAAGTCGTAGAGGATATTCAGAAGTTAGTTGAGGATCATGGAATCCCCATTACTCAATAGTCATTGCTACAAAGAAGCTAACAAACATGCCGACAAGTTAGCCTTAATTAGCCGTAAATCACGAGGAATCCAAGTATTCAACTCCTTTTCTGAACTTCCATCACAGATTGTTCCATCCAACAAAGAACAAACGTGGCTTCCATAAATGAAAATATTGTCTAAGTCAACAAGAAAATCAGAGCTAAACCAGAACTAACTTTATAGTACGGACTTACTACAGTCTCAGAGACACAGACAGAGAAGCAAAAGAGGATCACAAGAAGAAAAAAAATTAAGCATATACCTGCACAAATCACCATGCTAATAAAATATTTGAGCAGTAATTTTATCCACGTCAATTGCAATATCATCCTCCTCGTCGAAGTCAACAAAAGCTAAGAACATAAAGGTTAGAGATAAATTGTCAAATTACAAAAAGCTTTTTATAAAATGATTGATATGATTTGATAATACTTTACCTTGATGACCATACAACCAATCTCGCGAACACAACTTCGCTTCTGTATTTTCGGGTAAAATTGAACTTTGATATTTACCAATAACAAGACCTCCAATGCTGAAAGGAGACTCAGATGCAACAGTGGTGATATGAATACTTAAAAGATCACGTGCCATCAATGATAGTTGAGGATATTTAATCCTATTATCTCTCCAAAACTTAAGTATATCCAAAACTTCATTTCCTTTGCGAACCAACACAGGTTCTTTCAAGTAGAAATGTAGTTCCGTCTTTTCTAAACCAAGTTTCGATTGGCTTTCAAAAATATCATACTCTGCCACATCCACTATTTCATCCACCATTTCAACATAACCTCTACCACTACTACTTCCCACCATATCAACATCAACAGTTGAATTTTTCAAGTACTCTCTAAATAATGCATGAAGATTATTCTCAACAGCTTCTACCTTTTCATTGCAAGTGAGTGCATCAAGTTTGATGAAGCAAAATTTGACAAGTTTTAACTTGTACCGAGGATCAAGGGCTACTTCCATTGAAGAAATTGGACTGTAGTCTTCTTGCCAATATTTTGTGAACTTAGTTTCCATTTCTATTGCCATTACCTTGATATTAAGATCCTCGTTGTGCTTCTCTTCTATTATCATCATATGGATTTTTCAAACTTTATAAAAATACACATTAGCAGTAGGATAGTAATTCCCTGAAAATAAAGTAGTGACTTCATAGAAAGGCTTCAAAAACTTAGCAATCCTTTTAGCTTTAACCCAATCATCTTCTGAGGGACAACATTTAAACTCAGTATCAAGTACCTTAAAATCAAAAAATGCTCGATGGTAAAGAATATCACTATCAAGCATCAATAATATGTAATTCCATCTCGTCGGTACGTCTTGATGCACCTTCCCATTCAATTTTAAGCCGAGGTTCTTAATACACTCTACACATTTTATTTTTCTTGCCTCAGAACCTTTAACATATTTTATGCTTTCCCTAATGTTAGATATCACAGTTTTAATTGTCTTCAAACCTGCCTTGACAACCAAATTCAAAATATGATTTGCACATCAAATATGCACAAACTTTCCATTGGCAAGTAAAGAACCCATCAACTTAAAATGTTCGATCAATCTATCCACAACGCCTTCATTATAGCGCGCATTATCTAAAGTGATCAAAAATATTTTCTTCTCAATTCCCCATTCTGTAAGCATATTGATCAATTTTGGACCTAGAATGGCACCACTATGAGGAGGAGGCACATGACGAAATATTAAAATTCTCCTTTGAAAATCCAATTTGTATCAACATAATGAGCAGTGACACATATATAACTATCAGAGGTGATTGAACTCCATAAATCAGATTTCAAACATATTCTACTAGGAATACCTCCAAGTTCATCCTTGACTATGTTTTTATGAGTCTCATACAACTTACTGATATCATCTGTTACAGTATTTCTTGAAAGGGTTTTAACACTAGGATTTAAAAAAATATGAATATCCCTAATCCCTTCATGCTCCACAAAGTTAAACGGGTAGTTGTGTCTAACTATAGCCTTGGCTATCTTTTCACGATATTCTTTGTGATCTACTGGCGTACCTTGATCGGATGCCTCTTTTAAGTGTTTCTTGTGATGATGATTTAAATTTGTTGTTCCCGAAGTCGAGTCAGTCAACAAGACAAGTCCACATTTTTTACATTTTGCCCGTAATCTGTTATCTTCATTCTCATCTTGTGGCAACTGGTCATAAAATTTCCACGCTTTAGATCTATCTTTTTTTCATTTTGATGAACTTGTAAAGCTCTCTTGAGCCTCTCCAATAGAGGCTTCATCGATCTGATCCATAACAAGTGATAAAGCCTACAAAAGAAGAAGAATCAGTCAATTAAATCTACCAAGATTTGATTCCTCTAAATTGATAGACACAACTTAGAAACAACCCAGTTTCCACAAAATCATTTTCGTATCAAATTAAAAACAATCAACTTCCAACATTTATACCCATAAAAAAATAACAAAACCCAATTGAAATTAACCAAAATCCAATAGTAAACAAGACTCGAATCAATATAGAAGTGACAAGAAATTAGCTAAAACTCATTGAAGCATGAACTCTTTGAAACCCAAAAGAAAAAATTAAAGAGTTTATAGTGAAAAGAAGATGGTCAGAACCTGAGAAGAACGGCTTTAACTCTCGCTACAAGAAGAGAGAAAGAAGGCCAGAAGCTTGAATTCTCACCATGATATCTACCTACATCGATGAAATCTACGTAGAGGACTTTAGAATATGATCGTTTAAGACTTTAGCGTATAGGTTTAAAAGCGGGTTAAAGTGGGTACTGAAGCGGGTTGTAGTGAGAATTATTTTTAAATGGAATAGATTGGAATGGGCTGAAAACTGACCCGATTTTAAATTATGTTGTACCCAACCCAAAAATGTTTGGGCGGGTTGGGCAGGTTAGCTATTTTTGGGCTCATTTTGAAAGCCCTAGTTTGGCCTTTGGGATCTCCTTACACCTTAAATCACTTCCAATACACCTCTTGTACTTATCATCATATTCACATGATATCCTTAATATTATCCGCCCTCGTTCACAAGAAAATTAATATAGTTTACACTACTTACTACTAGAAACTAGGCTTAACGCAATGGTTATTTGGCAATGGTTGCATAATCGTTGCAATATCATATTTGTTGCAGTAAATCATTGTACCTAATGCTGTAGTTCTAAAACTAAACCATTCCAGTATCCTACAACCATTGCAACAGATGTATATATGGTAGTGGTTTTTCTAACCGTTGCAATAGATGACTCTATTGGAACAGTTCTTTCAATAAAAATGCTAGTGCGATGGTTTTTATTTCCCCATTATTTTTCCTTCACTAATTTTACTAGACATGCCAAAACCTTCTCTTTTTATTCAAGAAATAAATCCTATAAAACTAAAATTTGGTTTCAGCATATACGTAAACATATCAAACTCTTTCAAGTCCCTAAAAATATCAACACACCACCAACATCAATTTTGGGTCTCTATCTGTCTTCATCTTCGACTGCCTTCTTCTTCAGTGAAGGCCTTATCTCTGACTATCTTCTTCTCTGGTAAAGGGTTTTCTCGGTGGTCTTCTTCTACAGTGAAGTTTTCTTATCCATCAAAAGCTTTATCTTGTTGAGTTCATGAACCTCATGCATGAACCAAGTGAATCAAGCAAGTAACCAGAGAACTCAGAATATTCTAGAAGCAGATTGTGAGAAAATGAGAAAATATCTTGATTAGTTGCTTCAATGTACAAGCTGAGCTATATAAACAAGAGATATACTATGCCAGCTCATCATGTTGTTAACCGACTAACAGTACACAATTAGTGCACTTAACTACCTCTAACTAACTAACTGTGCAACCAACTATGTTATGCTAAGTGTACACCTAACATTGCAGTGCATAATTAATGACAAGCCTAGACTTAACATATCAAGGCACATCCACACACTTGCTTAACTCCTTTACACCCCCCTCAAGCTACGAGCTATGAAGATATTTTTCATCCCTATATTGTACATAAGATGATCATATAAACCCCTCCCAAGTGCTTTGGTGAAAACATCAGCAGGCTGATCAGCTGAGGGCAAGTAGGTAGTGGCGATCAAACCATCCTGGATCTTTTTCCTGATGAAGTGACAATCAATGTTTATGTATTTTGTCCTCTTATAGAAGACATGATTGGTTACAATCTGAAGAGCAGATGTACTTCTTGAGTATAGAGGCACAGGGAGTATGATGGTCACACCAAGTTCCTAAAACAAGCCAGTAAGCCATACCACCTCAACAATTGTGGAAGCCATAGCCTTGTATTCAACTTCTGCTGAACTCTGAAAGTCTGTAACTTGTTTATTGGACTTTTAAGAAATGGGGGAAGGACCATAGTGAATCAAATAGCCTATGATAGACTTCCTGCGATTAACACAAAAACCCCAGTCAGCATTACAAAATACTTATAGAGCAAAACCACCAATGGAGGACATTAAAATTCCTAGACCTGGAGAAAACTTGACATATCTCACTAATCTCAGGGCAACATCCATATGAGAAGTCTTTGGAGAGTGCATGAATTGGATCAAACACTACACAACAAAATCAATATCTGACTTAGTAGTAGTAAGATATAATAACCTCTCAATAAGTCTCTGATAACTAGTAGGATCAGTTAATAATGGATCATCTTACGTGGGTGGTATGTGATGATCAAACTCTAAGGTAGTAAGCTTTGATTCAATTCCATGGGAGTAGATATTGGCATAGCTCCTTCCAACCCCATGTCTGCTATAAGTTCCAGAGCATATTTTCCCTAATGAATAAGAATCCCATCTTTGTTCCTGGCAAAATCTAAACCAAATGGAAATACCTAAGTTCACCTAGATCTTTGATCTTGAAAGTTGTATGTAAGGCTTCCTTAGTCTCCTGTATAAGTAGTGAATCATTTCCTATCAATAACAGATCATCTACATAGATGAGCACAATCACCAACTCGTCAGCTTGGCTGTTGGTGAACAAAGAGTAGTCTCTAGTGCTTTGATGGAAACCAAAAGAGGTCAAAGCAGTGGTAAGTTTGATGTTCCACTACCTTGAATCATGTTTCAGACCATACAAAGACTTCAACAACATGCACACTTGAGGCTTTCCTCCTTTACCAATTAAACCATCAGGAATAACCATGAATACCTCCTAATATAAGTCTCACTAGAAGAAAGCATTATATACATACATTAGTAGAATTGTCCAATGCTGAGCAGCTGTAATAAAAACAACAGATCTAATTATGGCCATCTTGACTATAAGGGAGAAAGTCTCTTGATAGTCAAGACCTTCTTTTCGGTTGAACCCCTTAGCCACTAGCCTGGATTTTGGCCTTTCTACTACACCATTTGCTTTGTATTTAACTTTGTTTGCCCATCTGCACCCTATAGCCTTCTTCCCTTTGGGTAATTCTACCAATTGCCAAGTCTTGTTGTCTTCCAAGTCTTGTGTCTCAGTCTTCATTGCCTCTATCAGTCTCACATCCTTAGCAGCCTTTAAATAACTAGAAGGTTTAATCTCAGGAGAGAATTTAGAAACAAAACTTTGATAAGTAGCTGATAGTCCTGCATAATTCAAAACACAAGCAATAGAATAAAGACAACTAGTTGAACTAGTCATTGTAACATAATCCTTGTGCCATATGAGGGGCTTAGAACCCCTAGAAGATCTCCTTACAGGTGGAGGAGGAACTACATTATTCTGATTCTCAACAACCAAGGGAAGAATTGGAACCTCATAGACATCAATAAGAGCTGCAGGCTCAGCTGGTGGTGGAACAATGGCAGAAGGATGAGCAACAAGAATATCTGTAGCTTTGACTAGATCATCAAAATAGAACTGGTTCTGTGACTCAGTCTAATTTAGTTGTTCTACAAAACTGTATTTGGAAGGAAAGATAGTTTCCATAAACATCACATCTCTACTAAAAAAGAAAGTTCTATTCTCCAAATCATACAATTTATATCCTTTTTGAGTTGTGCCATATCCTACTAGAACTGCTCTCACTTCTCTTGGACTAAATTTATCCTGCTTAGTAAGATTAGTGGAAAATCATAAGTATCCTATAGCCTCACATGATCAAGAGAAAGGAGCTTACTATACATCCTCTCAAATAGAGACTTATTCCCAAGGATAGTGGAAGGTATCCTATTTAACATACACAGAAGCTTGAACATATAGTCGCCAAAACCTATTAGGAAGGCCACCTTGAATCTTGATGGCTCTTGCAGTTTCAAGGATGTATCTATGTCTTCTCTCTACTACACCATTCTGTTATGGAGTGAATGTACAGGAACATTTAGGATCTTTTCCCTGATGAAGTGACAATCAATGTCTATGTATTTTGTCCTCTCATGGAAGACAGAATTGGCTTCAATCTTAAGAGCAGATGTACTATTTGAGTATTGAGGCACAAGGAGTATAATGGTTACACCAAGTTCCTAAAATAGACGAGTAAGCCATACCACCTCATCAACTGTGGAAACCAAAGCCCTGTATTCAGCTTCTGCTAAACTCTGAAAGACTGTAACTTATTTCTTGGACTTCCAAGAAATGGGGTAAGGACCATATTTAATCAAATAGCCTATGATAGACTTACTGCTATTAACACAAAAACCCCACTTAGCATCACAAAACACTTGTAGAGCAGAACCACCAATGGAGGACATTAAAATTCCTAGACCTGGAGCAGACTTGACATATCTCACTAATCTCAGGGTAACATCCATATGAGAAGTTTTTGGAGAGTGTAGGAATTGGCTCATACACTGAACAACAAAATCAATATCTGACTTAGTAGTAAGATATAATAGCCTCCCAATAAGTCTCTGATAACTAGTAGGGTCAATTAATAATGGATTAGCTTGTGTGGGTGGTATGTGATGATCAAACTTTGAGGTATTAAGCTTTGATTCAATTCCATGGGAGTAGATATTGGCATAGCTCCTGCCAACCCCATGTCTGCTATAATTTCCAGAGCATATTTTCTCTAATGAATAAGAATCCCATCTTTGTTCTTGGAAAAATCTAAACCAAAAGGAAATACTTAAGTTCACCTAGATCTATGATCTTCAAAGCTGTATGTAAGGCTTTCTTAGTCTCTTGTATCATTAGTGAATCATTTCCTATCAATAACAACGAATCTACATAGATGAGCATAATCACCAACTCGTCAGCTTGTCTCTTGGTGAACAAAGAGTAGTCTCTAGTGATTTGATGGATACTAGAAGAGGTCAAAGTTGTGGTAGGTTGGATGTTCCACTGCCTTGAAGCCTATTTCAGGCCATACAAAGACTTCAGTAACCTGAACAATTGAGGCTTTACTCCTTTACCATTAAAACTATCATGAACAGTTATGAATACCTCCTCATATAAGTCTAACTACAAGAAAGCATTATATACATCCATTTGTTGAATTGTCCAATGCTGAGCAGTTGTAATAAAAACAACAGATCTAACTGTGGCCATCTCAACTTTTGGGGAGAAAGTCTCTTGATAGTCAAGACCTTTTTTCTGGTTGTACCCCTTAGCCACTAGCCTAACTTTTAGCCTTTCTACTTCACCATTTGCTTTGTATTAAACTTTGTATACCCATCTGCACCCTATAGTCTTCTTCCCTTTGGGTAATTGCCTCTATCCACCATACATCCTTAGAAGCCTCTGAATAACTAGCAAGTTTAATCTCAACAGAGAATTTAGAAACAAAACTCTCATAAGTAGTTGATAGTCCTGCATAATTCAGAATAGAAATAATAGAATAAAAACAGCTAGTTGAACCAGTCTTTGCAACATTATCCTTGTGCCAGAATGGGGGCTTAGAACCCCTAGAGGATCTCCTCACAGGTGGATGAGGATCTACAGAATTCTGATTCTCAACAACCAAGGGAAGAATGGAAATCTCCAAGACATCAATAGGTGATGCAGGCTCAACTGGTGCTGGAACAATGGCTAGAGGATGAACAACAATAATATTTGTAGTTGTGATTTGATCATCAAAAGAGAACTAGTTATATGACTCCGTTTGATTTAGTTATTCAGCAACATTGCCTTTGAAAGGAATAATAGTTTCTATAAATGTCACACCCCGAGGTTACCCCTAGACGTAACACGGGACTTGGAACCACAAGTGCCCCAAGCTAACCCTTGGTCATAGCATCCTCAAGCATAACATGCTGTAAGCGAAAGCACAATAGATAACGTCGGAATAACCTAAATGGAGAGTCAAGTCAAATAGGAATACAAGATCCATACGAAGACTCAATTATTGTCTATGTCTGAAAAGCCTCTACTCATAACATAAAGAGTTGCTAGGACAAGACCCTAGCTAACTCGAAGTACGGAAATAAAAGCTAACACACGCTAATAACATAACTAGTCCTTGACCTAAGAGGACTCACAGACAGCTGACAGATAGAGTGGCCTGGAAGCTCTAGCCACGTGCCTGGAAGGGACTCCTGAATCTGCATCATCAAAGGATGCAATGCAAGATATGCGTTAGTACTATAGGATGTACCGAGTATGTGAGCAATGCATGAATCATGATAACAATAGTTTAAAACATGCTTAAGAATGAACTTGTTACGTAAATAAAGAACATGAATAAATATCAAGGTATAAAACATGAAACATGAAATAAAGATTAAGTTTCATAGTATAGAATCATATAACTTCATAGCTTGAAAATAAACACGTGGGAGTTTCTCTTAACCGACATTAAACCATGTTGAGCTACATGGAGTCCAGTGTCATGTACCCCCACTGAAAAGAGCTGTCCTAACCGGCCAAAGTTAGAACCATGTCGTACCAGAATCCTGTCATGATAAGCCACAGAGGGCAACCTACGGTGGCAACATAGTTTTGGACTTGGGTTATCTGAACCCTCATCTCTCGGTGCTAAATACTACTCCCAAAACATATAACATGAGCTCATATACATGTGACATATCTAATGCCAAACTTTTTCATAACGTGTTCATACCCCAGATCGTCATACTACTCATGAATTAGGGTTTAGAAATTGATTCATGAGCATTGATGGAACATCGGGTGCCTTGTCTTGAATAATACTTCATAACTTGTGAAATTTACATACTTCATGACTTGTAAAAGTTTGCATGGCTCTAGTTCAATTTCATAATACATATAATTTCATAGAACGTAGGAACTAGGCATGCACATACTTGGAAATCAATGGAAAACATGCCATCAAATCTAATTTTGCTTAAATCAATTTCATGCATGTAGGAATAACCATGATTAAACTTCAACTCATGGAATAGGTGTTCATATGTAAAATCCCATGTAAAATCATGCAATTTAGTAGTAATTTCATAATCAAATCATGAGAAGATCATATTTAGCAAAACCCATAAGAATTGGATAAGAACCCTAACTTGAAGATCATGAATTCAAAAGTTGAATTAGGAGTTTTGGGCACAAGGGTGAAAGGAACCCACTGTTGATTACCCACATACCTTGATTGAAGATAACCCACTTGAATTGGAAAGACTTAGGAGGCTTGAACTTGGAGCTTGAGACTTGAAGCTTGGAGAAGAATTTCCCTTTTTGGGAGAAGAGTGAAGTAATGAGAAGGAACTTAGGCTAATGAGGGTAAAACCCTTCTTGAAATAGTCAAAATGATATCATTTAGTAGTTAAAAGAGTGGGTAATAACTAAAATACCCCTGGGACTTAATTAGGAAAAAGATGATTTAAATCTCGATTTCAGGTTCTACGGGTGGAGTCTACGACTCGTAGACCTAACTACGACTCGTGATTCCTTCTCGTGGAAACTGCCCAAGATTTTAGGCTGCTAAAAGTTCCCTACAACTCAACATGACAACTCGTGGAAGCTTCCACGAGTCGTAGGACCAAGTCGTAGGAATCAGGGGACCTGACCACTCTCTGTCTGAGTTCTATGGGTTGGTTCCACGACCCGTGGAAACTTCCACGAATTGTGAACCTGACTCGTGGTTCTCAAACCTGAGGATGTTCTGCAGGACTGGAATCATGAGTCACTTCCACGACTCATGGAACCACCCACGACATATGGACTTGACCCGTGATTCCTGGAAGTTCAAATTTTTTTACAAGTTCTTAGTTTAAAAGCTGGATCGGTTTTTGGGGTGTTACAATATCTCCCCCTTGAGATCATTCGTACTCAAATAAAGACTAAGCAAGGGAAACTGAAGAGAAAACAGCTTAACCAACAACAAAACATGGAAATCAAGGAATAAACATGAAAGCTGAACTTTCCAACTTAAAACATGGTTAAATCAATTTTGAAAAAATGAATGCATGCTAGGATCATGAGAGTAACTGATGGAACAGGATCAGAGGAACATACTAAAGATGAAACTATTACCTCAAGATGGAACAGAATCGGAAGGAAAGAGATGGGGATATTTGTCCTTCATGGCCTCTTCCGGGTCCAAGGTAGCTCCTTCAACAAGCTAATTTTTCCAAAGAACCTTTACCGAAGCAACTTCTTTATTTCTCAACCTCCGCACCTGACGATCAAGGATCTCTATGGGAACTTCCTCATAGGTGAAACTATCCTTCACACCAACATCCTCCAAAGGGACAATCAAGCTCGGATCACCAACACACTTCTTCAACAAGGAAATATGAAAAATGGGATGAACCGCTTCCAACTCTGATGGCAAATCCAACTCATAAGCAACCTTACCAACCTTCCTCAGAGTCTGATAAGGACCTACAAAATAGGGACTAAGCTTCCCCTTCTTTCCAAATCTCATCACACCCTTCATGGGTGACACCTTTAGGAAAACCCAATCATCAACTTCAAATTCCAACTCCCTTCTCCTCAAATCCGCATAAGATTTCTGTCGACTCTGAGCGGTCTTCAACCTTTCCCTAATAAGCTGAACCTTCTCCATAGTCTCATGAACCGTATCTGGACCAATCAAGGCTGCCTCACCTACCTTAAACCAATCAATAGGAGATCTACATCTTCGACCATAAAGTGCCTCATACAGAGCCATCTGGATGCTAGAGTGAAAGCTGTTGTTGTAGGCAAACTCGATAAGAGGTAAGTGATCATCCCAACTACCTTTGAAATCAATCACACATGCTCTCAACTTATCCTCCAAAGTCTGAATAGTGCGCTCTGCCTGACCGTCTGTCTGAGGGTGAAAAGTTATACTAAGCTTCACTTGGGTATCAAGACCTTTCTTAAACGATCTCCAAAACTAAAATGTAAACTGAGGATCTTGATAAAAAATGATAGACAAGGGAAAACCATGCAATCGAACTATCTCCCAGATGTAGAGTCGGGTATAATCATCTGCTGAATTGGTAGTCTTAACAGCCAAGAAGTGGGATGACTTGGTCATCCGGTCGATAATCACCCAAATGGAATCATGTTGCCTTCGAGTACAAGGCAAGCCTTCCATATTGATTGCTTCCCATTTCCAAGTGGGAAGGTCAATATCTTGAATCATGCCACCCGACCTTTGATGCTCCACCTTTACTTATTGACAGTTGGGACACTTAGCCACAAACCCGACTATGTCCCTCTTCATACCATTCCACCAAAAGACTTTCCGTAGATCACGGTATATCTTAGTAGCACCCGGATGAATGGAATATCTAGAACTGTGAGCCTCAGTCAGAATCTACTATCTTAACCCATCAACATCTGGCACACATAAGCGACCCTGATAACGAAGCACACCATCTCCCCCTTGGGAGAAAACCTCCACCCGCTGCTGATGAACTGCACCCTTAAGCTGAAGTAGAATGGGATCCTTATCTTGCTTTGCCTTCAGCTCAGCTACCAAAGATGATTCAGCACCATTTTGTACAATTACACCACCTTCTGTTGAGTCCATAAGGCAAACTCCCAACCGAGCTAGCCTATGAACCTCCTTAACCAATTCCTTCTTCCCATCTTCAACAGAAGACACACTTTCCATGGACAGTCTACTCAAAGCATCTGCCATGACATTGGCCTTACCCGGATGGTAAAGCACACTCATATCATAATCCTTAAGGAGTTCAAGCCATCTCGTTTGTCGCAAATTCAATTCCTTTTGAGTGAACACATACTGAAGACTCTTGTGATCGGTGAATACATCCACATACACCCCATACAAATAATGTCTCCAAATCATCAAAGCAAAGACCACGGCAGCCAACCTAAAATCATGAGTAGGATAGATCTTCTCATGAGTCTTAAGTTGTCTTGAAGCATAAGCAATCATCTTACCACGCTGCATCAAAACACAACCCATACCAATCCTAGAAGCATCACAATACATAAAAAAATCATCTAGGCCCTCGGGTAGAGCTAACATTGGAGCTGTGGTCAATCTAGTCTTCAATTCCTGAAAGTTCTTCTCACACAAGTCGGACCACTGAAATTTTACCTTCTTTTGAGTCAATCGGGTAAAAGGGGCAGCAATGGAAGAAAATCCTTCCACAAACCTCCTGTAGTAACCAGCCAAACCCAAAATGCTTCTAATATTAGACAAGAAAGTAGGTCTAGGCCAGTTCTTTACTGCCTCTATCTTTTGAGAATCAACTCGGATACCATCACTAGTCACAATATGATGCAGAAAGGCAACTGACTGCATCTAGAACTCATACTTGCTAAACTTAGCAAACAACTGTCTATCTTTGAGAGTTTGCAAACAACTCTCAAGTGATATGCATGCTCCTCCTCACTCCAAGAGTAGATAAGAATATCATCAATGAACACTATCACAAACAAATCCAAATATTGCTTGAAGACGCGGTTCATCAAATCCATAAAAGCTGCAGGAGCATTCATTAGACCAAAAGATATCACAATAAATTCATAATGACCATACCTAGTTCTGAAGGCTGTCTTCGGAATGTCACACTTTCTAACAAGAAGCTGATGATAACCGAATCTAAGGTTGATTTTGGAGAAGAAACTAACACTCTGAAGCTGATCAAATAAGTCATCAATCCTAGGAATATGATATTTATTCTTGATTGTGACCTTGTTCAACTGAAGGTAGTCAATACACATTCTAAGAGAACCATCTTTCTTTCGAACAAATAAAACTGGGGCACCCCATGGAGAAATGCCAGGCCTGATAAAACCTTTATCAAGAAGATCCTTCAATTGATCTTTCAACTCTTTGAGTTACGCGGGAGCCATTCTATAGGGAGGAATAGAGATAGGATTCATATTTGGGAGAAGATCTATCCCAAAGTCTATCTCCCACTTTGGAGGGACTCTGGGAAAATCCTCGGGAAACACTTCTGGAAACTCATTGACAACAAGAATAGACTGAAGGGATGGGGTTTTGGAATCCGTGTCCATAACTTGCACTATGTGATAAACACACCCCTTTGAAATCATCTTCCTAGCCTTAAGATAAGATATGAATCGACCTTTCGAGGAAAGGGGACTACCTTACCATTCTAAAACAGGTTCATTAGGAAACTTGAAACTTACCAACGAGTACGACAATCAACAGAGGCATAAAATGCATACAACTAATCTATACCAAGAATGACATTAAAATCAATCATCTCCAGCTCTACTAGATCCGCTGAAGTGACCCTATGAAGGACTGAGATAGGGCAATTTTAGTAGATTCTTTTGGCTAAGTCTGACTCACCAATACGAGTAGAAACGCAAAAGGGTTCTAAAAGCAATTTAGAACAAACTTCGAACTTGCATGCTACATAAGGGGTTACAAAATATAAGGAAGCACCAAGGTCCAACAAAGCATACACATCAAAAGAGAAGACTTTCAACATACTAGTAATAACATCTGGGGAACCCTTCTGATCTTGACGAGCAGACATAGCGTGCCTTGCTTGGCTGGTCTACCTCCTAAAGCTGCTGATGACTAAGTCCTACCACCTCTCTACCCCTTCTTAGATAAAGGGCAATCTCTAATCAAGTGTCCAGCCTGTGCACACCCAAAGCATGCACCCGTGCCCAAATGACACTCTCCCGGGTGATTCTTCCCATACTTGTTGAAACTAGGATAGGAAGGCCCCCTAGCAATATTTCCTTGAGATTGGGAATAGGAACCAGGTCCTCTACCACCCTGATTATGACGAGACTTCTAAGCCTAGGTTGGAGCACTAGCAGAAGAATGCACGGATCCTGATGACTTTTTCTGGAAAGAGGAGCGATGCCCACCTCTGGACCTGTGATGACCAAAACCTGATCCCTTGAATCTATCTCTCCTGTTATCCCTCTCCATCTCCCTTAGATTGTCACCCTCAATCTGTTGGAAATGAGTCATAAGTCGGGAAATGTTCATATCACTCAACAACAAAGCAAATATACACTCTTTCTTCACCATATCAGAAACCCCATAGATGAACTTGCTCATTTGATCATGCGGGTCCACTACCATGGAGGGAGCATATCTAGACAACTAAGTAAACTTCAAACTATACTCTTGAACTGACATCGACCCCTATCTCAAGTTCACAAATTCCTCTACCTTTGCTTGCGTCAACTCTCGGGGAAAAAACCTATCAATGAATGCCCTCTCAAAACACTCCCAAGTCATGGGGACCACGTCCCTCATCCTAGCCTCCTTCCATTGGGTGAACCAAATATGAGCTACATCTTTGAGTTGATAGGATGCAAGCTCAACACTCTTAACCCCAACCACTTGCATAACTTTGAAGATCTTCTTCACTTTATCAATAAAGTTTAGCGGGTCCTCACTCACTTTCAAACCCCAAAATTCGGGTGGGTTCATCCGGACGAAGTCACTAACTCGGGCTGCTACCCCACCTTGAGGATGAACAAGGGCAGGAGCCTGCTGATTAGCCTGAGTGGACAAGGTCTGGGCTAGCAAATGAATGGCATTCCTGAACTCTTCATTCGTAAAATCGGGGACCAGAATGGTAGGAGCAGCATTCTGAGCGGCTCGGGGAAGCATAGCACGTCGAGGAGGCATAATCTGAAATGTACAAGATGAGGATTAGAGGAACATAAGAGTTAAGCTCTATCGCATGACATGATCATGAAAGAAGTAAAGTTTTCTAAGATATCTCATAGCTTCCCTCTCATATGTGTGGCGCGCTTCACACACATGAAAAAGACTCTACTCGATGCGACTTTCAGACACCCTAGGACTCTTGAACCTGAGGCTCTGATACCAAGTTTGTCACTCCCCGAGGTTACCCCCTAGACGTAACATGGGACTTGGAACCACAAGTTCCCCAAGCTAACCCTTGGTCATAGCATCCTCAAGAATAACATACTGTAAGCGAAAGCACAATAGATAAAGTCGGAATAATGTAAATGGAGAGTCAAGTCAAATAGGAATATAAGATCCATACGAAGACTCAGTTATTGTCTATGTCTGAAAAGCCTCTACTCATAACATAAAGAGTTGCTAGGACAAGACCCTAGCTAACTCAAAGTATGGAAATAAAAGCTAACACACGCTAAGAACATAATTAGTCCCCGCCCTAAGAGGACTCACCGATAGCTAATAGATAGAGTGGCCTGGAAGCTCTAGCCACGTGCCTGGGAAGGGACTTCTGAATCTGCATCATCAAAGGATGCAATGCAAGATATGCATCATTACTATAGGATGTACCGAGTATGCGAGCAATGCATGAATCATGATAAAAATAGTTTAAAACATGCTTAAGAATGAACTTGTTACGTAAAGAAACAAAATGAATAAATATCAAGGTATAAAACATGAAACATGAAATAAAGATTAAGTTTCATAGTATAGAATCATATAACTTCATAGCTTGAAAATAAACACGTGGGAGTTTCTCTTAACCGACATTAAACTATGCTGAGCTACATGGAGTCTAGTGTCATGTACCCCCACTGAAAAGAGCTGTCCTAACCGGCCAAAGCTAGAACCATGTCGTACCAGGATCCTGTCATGATAAGCCACAGAGGGCAACCTACGGTGGCAACATAGTTTTGGACTTGGGTTATCTGAACCCTCATCTCTCGGTGCTAAATACTACTCCCAAAACATATAACATGAGCTCATATACATGTGACATATCTGATACCAAACTTGTTCAGACCCCGGATTATCATACTACTAATAATTTAGGGTTTAGAAATCGATTCATGAGCATTGATGGAACATCGGGTGCCTTGTCTTGCATAATACTTCATAACTTCTGAAATTTACATACTTCATGACTTGTAAAAGTTTTCGTGGCTCTAGTTCAATTTCATAATACATATAATTTCATAGAACATAGGAACTAGGCATGCACATACTTGGAAATCCATGGAAAACATACCATCAAATCCAATTTTGCTTAAATCAATTTCATGCATGTAGGAATCACTATGATTAAACTTCAACTCATGGAATAGGTGTTCATATGTAAGAACCCATATAAAATCATGCAATTTAGTAGTAATTTCGTAATCAAATCATGAGAAGATCATATTTAGCCAAACTTATAAGAATTGGACAAGAACCCTAACTTGAAGATCATGAAATCAAAAGTTGAATTAGGAGTTTTGGGCACAACGGTGAAAGGAACCCATTGTTGATTACCCACATACCTTGACTGAAGATAACCCACTTGAATTGGAAAGACTTAGGAGGCTTGAACTTGGAGCTTGAGACTTGAAGCTTGGAGAAGAATTTCCCTTTTTGGGAGAAGAGTGAAGTAATGAGAAGGAACTTAGGCTAATGAGGGTGAAAATCCTTCTTGAAATAGTCAAAATGACATCATTTAGTAGTTAAAAGAGTGGGTAATGACTAAAATACCCCTGGGACTTAATTAGGAAAAAGCTGATTTAGATCTTGATTTCAGGTTCTACGGGTGGAGTCTACGACTCGTAGACCTAACCACGACTCGTGATTCCTTCTCGTGGAAACTACCCAAGATTTCAGGCTGCTGAAAGTTCCCTATGACTCAACAGAACAACTCGTGGAAGCTTCCACGAGTCGTAGGACCAAGTCATAGGAATCATAGGATGTTAGGCGATTTCTCACTCACACGCAAGTGTACGTGGTCGTCCAAGTAATAGAGACTGGTTAGTCCAGATATCGTACCCAAGAGACTTATGACTTAGCAAATGTTCCACTTTGTTCGTATGAAACTAACATAAACAAGTATGAAAGTAACTAAAATATGATTTTGCAGTAATTGACGAATTAAAGTAAATTGACAGAATGAATTGCAAATAAGTAATGATTTTTTGGTTCCAAGTTTAGAGAGAATTCTAGGGTTACAGCTTTATTACGCAATCCTACATAGTAAGTACTTGAATTGACTTGTTCGTTCACCTAGTTGTTGATTCCTGGGTTGATATTACAACTATGGTCTCTTGAGCCTCTAGTTGCCTATTCAAAACAACATCACAACTATATTGTTGAGTGGAGATGTGACATCTTATTTTAAAAGCATTTATATTTCTTTCCGTATGAACCAAGCAAGGCATTCTAGGTATATCTCTATCATAGTCGCTAACCTACCCCTTACGTTACATAAGAGAGGTATTGCTCCTTATATTCTTCGATCTACCTTGTTGATTCTTCTCTCGAGTTCACAACAAGGTTATAAATTCATCTTAATGGCGGCCAAGCATCAAAATATTTAACACAGGAATGTAAGAACAACTAATAATGGCAAACGAACAATCAATCCAACTTTATACTAAATATTCATGCGTTTGTAGCCGTAACCCCAGAACAAGGGTTCTTAGCCACTCATACTATTCAAACAACAAAGATAATATTGTTTTCATCCACAATTATGACTAAGAAAAGGAAGAAGAAAAGAAACCTAATGGTGAAATCTATTCTTGCCTCTTTCTCTCCAAAAATTATGACGGACCCCATTAAAAAATGCACAAGGTTCTATTTATAGGGTTTGGGAAATAACCCCTTTTCCTTCTTGAAATCAGACTAGAGAAAAGCTGAATTTTTTTCATGATAGCGCCTGGCGTGCTGCGCCTATGATGCGCCAGCATGGGTTCTCAGTTAGTTGGGTCTTGGCGCGCTGCGCCCCCGCTGCGCCAGGATGACCCTGCGGTAGTTTGGGCGTTGGCGTGCTGCGCCACTGATGCTCCTGATCTGGGCTTTGGTAGTTCTCCTGCTGGGGTGGCATGCCAGGAAGGCGCCAGGATGGCCCTACGATTGTTTGGGGCTTGGGGCTCCGCGCCAGGTGTGCGCTTGGCTGCCCCCGACCTATTTTCACTTCTATGGTTGCTCCCGAGCATTCCTCTACGTCACTTTCATGCTTCACTCTTCTGTTTCATCTTTCCATGGTTACTTTCCATGTTATTTCACCCGCAAGTATCTAATCATGTGTCTTAGTGTAACATATAGCAATTCAACTCAAAACACACAATATATAGTAAGTAATGTTCTTAAAACATAAGGTAAACATGGATAAAATACGATAAATAGGCATATAAATATGCCCAAGATCACCACCCCATACTTAAACCTTTGTTCGTCCTCCAATAACTCACTATCATCCATCCTAAGGTTCACCATAAACACCTGACGAACTTTCCATCTACCTTTGTGAGCAACTAAACAGTTTTAATCATGCTATTGTTGTTCATTAAGCAAGCAATATTCAAACACCATTTTTAGCTCTAAGACCTTTCACTTGAAACAACACACCCTCTATAACTGACTCTTTATCAAAACATCGGGCCAACATATCTATGTGTGAACAATGTAAGTAATAACACTACCAAATGCATGTCATGTGTGCCCTCACAATTTAGTATTACCCCCATTTTCAATCACACACTTTCCTTTTAATGGGGGGCATTTTGAATCATTTAAGTGATCACTCTCTCAAAATATGTTTCAAACATATCACAACATGCCATAGGCTTGCCCTAAGTATATAGTAAATTCAACAAAGCAATCACATTCATGGAATAAAAAGGACTTTCATTTGGTTGTAATGTCGACTTCGGGACGGGTAGGATACTTTTAGGTACAAAGTGACTCTTTTCCCTATTGTACATGACACTACATTTTTACTCTTTTCTTCACCCTTCTTTTTAAGTTTCTCCTATGTTCACGCTCTCTTGTACTACCACTTTTTCTATCTATTATTCGCCCTTGATATGATGCGTACTTGTTGCTAGCATAACCCTCATTCCTTTTTCTTTTCTCTTTTGCCATTTTTTTTCCGAATTCTTTGGGTACCTAACAACAAGCATGTTACAAGCTTTGATCGGGCTCTACATCTTTGATAGTTACTACACTCACCTTCACTTTCATCTACCCTTCTCCTTTTGTTTCACATCTTTTTAGAGGTCATAGTTCATTAGGGAGTATCATTAGGATCAAATTCATGGGGTATCAACAAAGTGGATAGGCTCATTATGCAACTTAACAAAGAAATAGGCTTCAAGGCTCAAATGGGCTTCACTAATGGTAATGTCAAGGTGGCACAAACAATCATCAAAGAAACAAACAAAATGGGTTTTTCAAGAAAATGCCTTAATCATATTCCATAAAATTCATGCTTGTACAATTTACACACACACGGGGCAAGTTCTAGATGCTATTCTATGCAAGAAACCAATCAAAAACTCACACACACATGGCACCATGATACATGTATAGGACTATCACACTTGCATGCTCATACACAAACATATTGAGTGCATTTACACAATTAAGCCCATTTTCTCCATCTTTTGAGTCTAGTTAAAGAGCCTATGTGTCTCTTTTGAAGTTCTCACTCACTTGCTTGGATTCACATGAACTACTCATGACGTCTAGCTAAAGCTCCAAGTGGGTTTTGTATGTTCCAAAGGAAAGGCTTCTAATCCTACTTTCTATGACTAATTTTCCCTTAAGACGGTCGTCATCCATACATCATCGGGACAAGTTATTACTACTACGACAAATCCAAAAAAAATAATCAATCTACCTGGTTCAAAGGGACTATCCTCAGGAAAAGAACCGAAAACAAAAGTCGAGGAGCCCAACCTAAGGAAAAAAATCAACAGAAATAAACTAACTATTAGCTCAAACTCAAACTATCAGCTTAAAACCAGTCACACGACCGCTCTTCACCCTCAAGATATAGCAATGAAAAAAATAGGAAGTACTTCTCTACCAACTCTCCACCCCACACTTACAACACGGCACTGTCCCCAGTGCTTCAAATAAATACAAAGATAAAGAGTGAGAGAAGGAACTCCCTGGGCCTCTAGGCATTGTCATCATCATCATCAGGAATGAATTCCTGATCCTGCTCAGCTGTCTCATCATCTACCGCCATCAGTGCGGTACCAGCATCATCATCTTCATCCTCATCATCATGAGTGTCGTGTACAGTAGGCTCGTCATTATCCAAGGGCTCTTGAAAAGCTGGACCCATCTTGAACATGTAGATCGCACTCTCAGTCAATGGGTATCGATCACTCTATGCTAACATCTCCTCCTCGGTCGCAGGCCGACCACTAATTCTCAGCTGTAGATCTGCCATACCATACATCCTCCCCATCCAACTCTCATCACGAGCCTGTCGATGAGCATTGGAAAGTACCGGCCTATGTGTAGCATCTTGAGGCTTTATCTTCGTCACATCAACCAGTTGGCTCACAAGGTATGGGACTTGAGGAGGGACCAGATCATGAATTTCTTCCTAAATATCATGTTGCCTTAGGAAACGGGTCACCAATCCTCCATAACAAAAGTGCCATCTCTTATTATTGCAGAACTTCATCATATTGTGCCTTAGTATCGAAGCCACATTGATTGTCATGCCCTTCATGAGCATGTATACCAGCACTACCCTGTCTTTGGTCACTTCAGTGGTGTGCTTTCATAGTAGGAGAGGGCTACACACAATTTTCAACCAAACTCTGGCCTCCTGGCTGAAATAGGCATGTCTCCCCATATATGTGCTTCTTGCCCAACGAGCCATTGAATTTACTCCACAAAGTGTGTGGCGTATGTCTCTATATGGAGGCTCTTCTCTCATTTCCAGGTATGGTGCTCCATCAATATGTGGTGTCCCCAAGAACTCATTTAGGACCCGTGTGGTAAACCGGATGACCTTCCCTCGAATGGCTACTTTTTGGCTCTGTCCTTCACTTGTATGCCAGTTTGCATAAAATTCCCTTACCATAGTAAGGTTGCACTCTCCTTGATCCTGGAAGATATACTGTATTCCTAATATGTAGACCATTTCATGAATTTGGGGGAATTCCCTTTGCAACCATGCCTCATCGACATGCTCCTCTCCATGATACTTTGCTTCTTTCTGGGATTCAAACCAGTCAAGCCCCCGAGCATCTACTGTTCTCTTCCAAAACTGTCGCGGGGGTGCCCGCGGATGTGAGGGAGTTGCTGTCCCTGATGATTCCCCTTTATGGGACCTTTTTCTCTATATCCCTTTGGTAGCCTACTTCTTTCCTCTTGGAGGCATTGTACCTCCAACACACAAGTTATACAAATCAGCCTAGTACAATTAGAGCTAGCTAAATTAGTATTTTTCATAGGATTATGACAACCCCACACTTATTTCGCTAGCAATGGTGTCTATAGGTTACTAACATGAGGTACTCAGACTTCCCTCTTTCAACACAAGTTTAGTTTCGTCAACCTAAGACACCATATCCACCAAATAATTTACACAAGTACATTCCAAACAATTCTCAAGGATTCTCTACCCTTTTTCAAGATTAAACAATATTCAAGGTCACCACTTCATTCCATGTACTATACATTTATCATAATTTTTCTTGAAGTTTTTAGGGTGACCCATCTCTTTTTACTACTTATTTTTCTTTCCATAAACCAAGACCCAACACAAAACAAGAGACAAAATTCAAAATCCACCAACATTAGTGTAACTATGAAAAATAAATTTTTTTTGTGGGTGTATTTCAAGCTTTCATCAATGGTGGAAAAATGTTTAGTTCTTCCAACAAGATAAACAAGGTTTACACCTACCAATCTTGATCATGAAAAGCATAAATAAGAAGTAGAGAGTGTTAGAAAGTGAGGGAAGATCTTACCTTGAGAAAGTATGGACTTTGTTTAAGCTTGAGATGGACAACAATGGAGGAAAGAGAGAAAATTTGGGAGAGAGGGGATGGGGGTGGCGCTTTAGGCTTTAGGAATGAAGAGAAAAATTAGGTTGGGGTTTTTTAAAGAAGTGTTGGTCAAAATTTCGGGTCTTGGGTCGGTTGAACCTTGACCCTTTGACCGAAAAACCCATGGGCACCGCCTGACAGGCATTGGGGCACCGCACCCGATATACGCCAGTCGAGGCGCTCAGTGGTTCGGTCAGTGGCGCAGTGTGCCAGAGCTGGCTCTCAGTTGTTTGTCCCATGGCGCGGTGCACCGATAGTGCACCAGTCAAGGCGCTTGGGAGTTTGGGTCCTGGGGAGGCACACTACCAGAGTGCCAGGGTAGAATTCTGGGTGGCGTGGTGCGCCAGTGTTGCGCCCAGCTGAGAATCGGCTTGGCGCATTGCGCTGGCAGTGCGCCAAACTGCCTCTTCGGTAGTTTGGTCACTGGGGGGCACGCCTGCAGTCCGCCAGACCCCTGGGACTCAAATTTTCAGTACTTACCTCTCCCATGTCGTCCTTGTCTCGCATTTTCCTTTTTCTTCCTTCAAAAACAACAAACCATTAGAAAAATGATGGGTTGCCTCCCACCTAGCGCCTTAGTTTTGGTCATGGCACGACTCATATTTTTGATATTTATGTCCTATCTATTACAATACATTCGTGGGTTTCTTCCCATGCAGTGCCTAATTTAACGTCACGACACGACGCAACCTCAAAGATCACTCATCCAATAATGTTTCACCCGTTGACAGTTTACCAAGAATGTACTTCTTTCTTCGCTCTTCCGGAGTTCTATTGCACCATGCGGAGTCATTCTCACTACCTCAAATGGTCCAGACCACTTCGACTTAATCTTTCCAGGGAAAAGCTTCATCCTTGAGTTGAATAGTAGGACTCTTTGGCCAGGTTCAAATGAGCGCAGAAGGATGCGCTTGTCATGCCACCTCTTTGTCTTCTCCTTGTAGAGTTTGGCATTCTCATATGCTTGCAACCTAAACTCATCAAGCTCGTTAAGCTGCATTTGCCTCTTCTGCCCACCCAGTTCGTCATCCAGATTTAGTTTCTTTATAGCCTAATAGTATTGGTTTTCCAACTCGACTGGCAGATGACAATCCTTACCATATACAAGCCGATACGGAGAAGCTCCAATGGGCATTTTGTAGGTAGTTCGGTACGCCCATAGTTCATCATCAAGCTTCTCATCCCAATCCTTTCTCTGTGCATTCACCATCTTCTCCAGAATCTATTTCACTTCCCAATTTGATACCTCAACCTCCCCGCTCGTTTGGGGATAATATGCAGTAGCTACCTTGTGACACACCCCATCCTTAGCCAACAATTTGCTGAACCAATTATTGATGAAATGCATCCCACCATCACTTATTATAGCTCATGGAGTACCGAATGTTGTGAATATATTCTTCTTAACAAACTTCAATACTACTTTTGCATCATTGGTTGGAAGGGCGACCGCTTCTACCCACTTAGACATATAATCCACTGCAACAAGTATATACTTATTGCTGAAGGAAGGTGGGAATGATCCCATGAAGTCGATCCCCCATACATCAAAAATCTTCACCTCAAGGATATTCTGCAAAGGCATCTCGTGCCTTCTCGATATAGCTCAGTTCCTCTGGCATTGATCACAACCCTTGACAAAATCTACTGCATCTTTGAATATAGTAAGCCAATAGAAGCCCGACTGTAACACTTTATGTGCGGTGCACTCCACTCCATGATGTCCCCCATAAGGAGAAGAATGACAACTCTCTAAGATCTCCCTCATATGACTTTTTCAGAATGCATGTTCTAATTATTTGATCCGGACCTTGCTTGAACAAATAAGGCTCATCCGACAGATAGAATCGAGAGTCGTGATACAACTTTTTCTTCTGTTGTGTAGTGGCTTTCGGGGGGTAGACCCCACTCACCCACTAGATTGACAAGATCATCATACCATGGAAGCTCAGTAATACTCATGGCTAGGAGTTGTTCTTCTGGAAACTCCTCCCTGATATGGCCTTCATTGGGCACATGAGACCAATCCTCAAGCCTAGACAGATGATCCGCTACTTGGTTCTCTGTGCCCTTTCGGTCCCTTATCTCCAAGTAGAACTCTTGCAATAGCAAAATCCACCAAATAAGTCTTGGCTTCGCATCCTTATTGCTGAACAAGTACCAGATAGCATCATGATCTGTGTACACAATCACTTTCGTTCCCACAAGATAGGAGCAAAATTTATCAAAAGCAAAGACTAGTGCCAACATCTCTTTCTCAGTGACTGTGTAGTTCGTCTGGGCTGAGTCAAGTGTCTTACTCGCATAGTATATAGAATGAAATACCTTGTCGACTCTCTGACCCAACACAGCTCCAACTGCAACATCACTAGCATCACACATAAGCTTGAAGGGCAACTCCTATTTTGGAGCAATCAATATAGGAGCTTCAATCAAGCGCTTCTTCAGATTTTCAAACGCCTTCACACAGTCATCACTGAATTCATACTTCACCTCTTTCTCAAGCAACTTGTACATTGTCCTGGATATCTTGGAGAAGTCTTTAATGAAGCATCTGTAGAAGCGTTCATGTCCCAGAAAACTACGGATACCTCTCACAGAGACTGGAGGTGGTAGTTTCTCAATAACCTCTATCTTCACGCGTTCCACTTCAATCCCCATCTTCGACACTTTATGGCCAAGGACAATGCCTTCCATGACCAAAAAGTGACACTTCTCCCAGTTAAGCACCAGATTCATCTCTTTGCACCTCGCTAATACCCTATCCAGATTCTACAGACAAGTATAAAATAACTTCCCAAACACTGAGAAGTCATCCATGAATATCTCAACGATCTCTTCCACCATATCAGAAAAAATAGCCATCATACACCTCTGAAATGTAGCCGGCGTGTTACAGAACCCAAAGGGCATACACTTTAAAGCATATGTGCCATAAGGACAAGTAAACATCATCTTCTCTTGATCCTCTGGCGCTATAGCTATTTGATTGTAGCCAGAATATCCATCCAAAAATCAAAAGTACTCCTGACCAGCTAACTAGTCCAACATCTGATCAATGAATGGGATGGGATAGTGATCTTTCCGGGTGGCTTCATTCAATTAATGGTAGTCCATGCAAATTCTCCACCCAGTGACTGTACGTGTCGAAATCAACTCATCCTTCTCATTTCTTATCACAGTCATCCCCACTTTTTTGGGGACACATTGCACAGGGCTGACCCACTTATCTGATAGGAGGATTCAATCTTATCTGATGCTGTGCCATGGGCTTGTACCCCTCCTCTATATATATATTGTGCATACAGAATGACGGATGGATTCCATGAATGTTGGACATCTGCCACCCAATTGCTCTCTTTCTCTTTCGCAACACTGCTGGGGCCTCTTTAACCTATGCTTCATTCAACCCGAATGCTAAGATTATCGGAAGCGTATCATCTTCACCCAAATATGCATACTTTAGATGATGTGGGAGTGGTTTCATCTCCAGCTTCATGGCTTCTTCAATAGATGGCTTGGGAGGGGGTCCCATTGGTCTATAAGAGGCTCGAACTCAATGGTGCTAGACAATGCACAAGCTGCCTCCAAGCATTAAATCATTTCATGCACTGCTCCATCTCTATACAAATCTGCCCCTGTGAGGACCCTCTCCAATGGATCTATGGAGGTGATGAGGGTTAACCTTGAGTCTATGTCCACCACAGTGATAGCCGATAAGTCCTCATATAATGCAGACAACTTTATTGTCTTATACACATTGAGGACTTCCACCTTGTCATGTGCTCTCATGGTGAGCTGCCCTACTGCCACATCAATCAATGCTCTTTCTATAGCCGATAATGGATGTCCCAAAATAAATGGAACTTCCGGGTCTGGTTCAAAATGCAAGATCACAAAATCCACTGGAAAAGATCAACGAACCAATCTGCACCAATACATCCTCTATAATGCCCTCAGGTCTAGCCAAAGATCTGTCTACCAACTGCAGAACAATTATAGTGAGGCGAGGACTACCCAACCCCATCTTTTTGAAGATGGAAGATGGCATTAGGTTGATACTTTCCCCGAGATCGCATAGTGCTCGAGCTATAACCTTCTGGCCAATGGTGATCTCAATAGTGAAACTTCCTGGATCTTTTAACTTGGTTGGCAATCTATTTTGAATCTGAGATGTGCATACCTCTGTGAGAGCGACTGTGGCATATTCAGTCAGCCTGTTTTTGTTTGCCACAATGTCCTTGATATAATTTGCATACTTTGTCACTCCTTGAAGAACATCTATGAGGGGGATATTTATGTCTACCTGCCTCAAGAGGTCAAGAAATTTCTTGAATCCAACCTCCTCTCTCTGTTTGATCAACTTCTGTGGAAACGGTGGAGGAGGCTTCACAATAACTTCATCTTCTTTCACCTCTGTGTTTTCCCTCACTTTAGCTTTTCCGGTTGCAACCTCAACTTCCTTGGGGTCTGCTTGCTTCCGTGCCAACTCTTTCACCTCTAACCCACTTCTAGTAGTGACTGCATTTACCTGCTTTGGATTTGGGTCAGTATCACCTGGAAGACTACCCTGTGGTCTCGTATTTTATGCTCCAGCTAGCTGCCCATTTGCTTTTCTAAATTTCGGATGGCAGTTTGTTGATCTTTGGCAGTTGCTTCATACTTAGCTTGGCTTTCCATGATTGTCTTCAGCATGTCCTCTATATTGCTAGGCACGGCCGCAGGCTTGTTATTTCCAGCAAACTATTAGTTCTGTCCTTATGGCCTGAATTAATTCTGGCCTTGGTTGTTCCCATATGAAAAATTGTTCCACAAGTTTGCATTGTATGCATTACCATAATTCTGATTTCCACCTCTCTAAGCATACCCAACAAAGTTCACAGAATCCAGATTTGCTGCACAATCTTCTGACAGATGGTCTCCCCCACAAGTATCACAAAATAGAAGAGTTGCTGGCTGTAATTCATTAACCTGTGCCTGACTATTCCCAAGAGCTAACTTGTTGAGAATCGTAGCTATGTTGCTCATCTGATTAGCCATAGACTCCACCTTGGCAAATAAAGTCGTGTTGGAATCTACTTCAAGAATTTCGGCTACCTTCTTAGGTATGGCTCTGCTAACATCACCATTCCATTCTGAATTACTTTGTGCCATCCTTTGCAGAAGAGTATACAACTGATCATATGTCTTCTCTAATGCTTACCCGTCTGCTGCACAATCTAGTAGAATTTTTGAATGAGGCTCAAGCCCTTCAATGAATGTGTGTACCAATACCTCTTTGGTCTATTGATTATGAGGGCATGCCACAAGGAGGGCCTTGAATCTCTCCCAAGCCGTGTAGAGGTTTTCACCATCTTTTTGGATGAAACTCAAAATCTCGCTCCTCAGCTTGGCTGTCTTCCCAGATGGAAAGAAATATGTCAAGAATTTCCGGGCCAAATCATCCCATGAGGTGATGGAGTTCGATGGTTCCGCTTTCAACCATCTCCGTGCTTCCCCAAGTAGAGAGAACGAAAATAATGTCAGCTTCACGTAGTCCTCGTCGACCCCAGTTTGTATGAACATTTCACTAATTTCTAGAAAATTTTGGATATGCTGCTGCGAGTCCTCGTGTGATAAACTCGTGAACTGACCATTGGTGTGCAAGAGTTGCATCATACTTTGTTTGAGCTCAAAATGACCACCCGGTGTGGGTTTACGAATGCTGTTGGTAACATTAGTCACGAGTGGGAATGCCACATCGTGCACTGGCCTTGGTGCTGCCATTTCTGCGAGAACAACTTCTGGTTGTTCAACTAACTGGATTGTCTCCTCAGCCACCTCTTGAAACTTGATAGGATAAAGTGCTGCTGCCCTTCTCCATTGATAAAATAGTCATTCATGTTCATGGTGTGGCTATACCAAGTCTTTCTTCCTTTCCAGCTTGTTGACATTTCAAAGTTTGTACCTGCAGATTTTACCAAACGCTAAGATCAAGTTGTCAATACTTGAATAATAAAGCCGTATAAGAAAAGTTAGAAATTTGCTAATTTCTAAGTCCCCGGTAACGGCGCCAAAAACTTGTTAGGCGATTTCCCACTCACACGCAAGTGTACGTGGTCATCCAAGTAATAGAGACTGGTTAGTTTGGATATCATACCCAAGAGACTTATGACTTAGCAAATGTTCCACTTTGTATACAACTAACATAAACAAGTATGAAAGTAACTAAAATATGATTTTGTAGTAATTGATGAATTAAATTAAATTGACAGAATGAATTGCAAATAAGTAATGATTTTATTGGTTCCAAGTTTAGAGAGAATTCCATGGTTACAACTTTATTACGCAATCCTACGTAGTAAGCACTTGAATCGACTTGTTCGTTCACCTAGTTGTTGATTTCGGGGTTGATATTACAATATGGTCTCTCGAGCCTCTAGTTGCCTATTCAAAACAACATCACAACTACATCGTTGAGAGGGGATGTGACATCTTATTTTAAAAGCATTTATATTTCTTCCCGTATAAACCAAGCAAGACGTTCTAGGTATATCTCTACCCCAGTCGCTAACCTACCCCTTACGTTACAAAAAAGAGGTCTTGCTCCTTATATTCCTCGATCTACCTTGTTGATTCTTCTCTCGAGTTCACAACAAAGTTATAAATTTATCTTAATGGTGGACAAGCATCAAAATACTAAACACAGGAATATAAGAACAACTAATAATGGCAAACGAACAATCAATCCAACTTTATACTAAATATTCATGCATTTGTAGCTGTAACCCTAGAACAAGGGTTCTTAGCCACTCATACTATTCAAACAACAAAGATAATATTGTTTTCATCCACAGTTATGACTAAGAAAAGGAAGAAGAAAATAAACCTAATGGTGAAATCTATTCTTGCCTCTTGCTCTCCAAAAAATATGATGGATCCCATTAAAAAATGCACAAGGTTCTATTTATAGGGTTTGGGAAATAACCCCTTTTCCTTTTTGAAATTGGACTAGAGAAAAGCTGAATTTTATGTCGGGATAGCGCCTGGCGCACCACGCCTATGATGCGCCAGCATGGGTTCCCAGTTAGTTGGGTCTTGGCGCACTGTGCCCCTTCTGCGCCAGGATGACCCTGTGGTAGTTTGGGCATTGGCGTGCTGCGCCACTGATGCACTCGATCTGGGCTTTGGTAGTTCTCCTGCTGGGGTGGTGCACCAGAAAGGCGCCAGGATGGCCCTGCAGTTGTTTGGGGCCTGGGGCACCGCGCTAGGCATGCGCCTGGCTACCCCCGGCCTATTTTCACTTCCTTGGTTGCTCCCGAGCATTCCTCTACATCACTTTCATGCTTCACTCTTCCGTTTCATCTTTCCATGGTTACTTTCCGCGTCATTTCACCTTCAAGTATATAATCATATGTCTTAGTGCAACATATAGCAATTCAACTCTAAACACACAATATATAGTAAGTAATATTCTTAAAACATAAGGTAAACATGAGTAAAATACGATAAACGAGCATATAAATATGCCCAAGATCAGAGGACCTGACCACTTTCTGTCTGAGTTCCACGGGTTGGTTTTATGACCCATGGAAACTTCCAAGAACCGTGAACCTGACTCGAGGTTCTCAGACCTGAGGATGGTCTACAGGACTAGAATCACGAGCCACTTCTATGACTCGTGGAACCACCCACGACTCGTTGACTTGACCCGTGATCCCTGGAAGTTCAAAAATTTCTGCAAGTTCTGAGTTTAAAAGCTGGATCAATTTCCGAGGTGTTACAATAAACATCACATCTGTACTAACAAAGAAAGTTCTATTCTCCAAATCATACAATTTATATCCTTTTCAAATGTGCTATATCCTACTAGAACTTCTTTTGGACTAAATTTATCCTGCTTAGTAAGATTAGTGGCAAAGCACAAGCATCCTATAGCTCTCATATGATCAATAGAAAGGAGCTTATCGTACATCCTCTCAAATGGAGACTCATTCCCAAGGATAGGGGAAGGTATCCAATTTAACACATACACAATAGCTTGAACACATAGTCCCCAAAATCTATCAGGAAGACCACCTTGAAATTTGATTGTTCTTGCAATTTCAAGGATGTGTCTGTGTCTTCTCTCCACTACAACATTCTTCTGTGGAGTATATAGACAAGAACATCCTGGATCTTTTCCTTGATGAAGTGACAATCAATATCTATGTGTTTTATCCTCTTATGGAAGACAGGATTGGCTACAATCTGTAGAACAAAAGTACTGTCTGAGTAGAGAGGCACACGGAGTGTAAAGGTCACACCAAGTTCTTGAAAGAGACTAGTAAGCCATACCACCTTAGCAACTATGGAAGCATACCCATATATTCTGCTTCTACTGAACTCCTGAAGACTGTAACTTGTTTCTTTGGACTTCAAAGAAATGGGGGAAGGACCATATTGAATCAAATAGCCTGTGATAGACTTCTTGCTACTAAAACAAGAACCCCAGTCAGCATCACAAAACACTTATAGAGCAGAACCACCAATATAGGAAATCAAAAAGCCTAGACTTGGAGCAGACTTGACATATCTCACTAATCTCAGAAGAGCGTCCATATGATAAGTCTTTGGAGAGTGCATGAATTGGCTCCGACATTGCACAACAAAAGAAATATCTGGCTTAGTAGTAGTAGGATACAATAGCCTCCCAATAAGTCTCAGATAACTAGTAGGATCAGTCAATAATGGATCATCTTGTGTGGGTAGTATGTGATGATCAAACTCGGAGGTAGTAAGATTTTGATTCAATTCCATGGGAGTATATATTGGCTTAGCTCCTACCAATCGCATGTCTGCTATAAGTTCCCGAGCATATTTTCTTTGATGAATAAGAATTCCATCTTTGTTCCTAGCAAAATCTTAACCAAGGAAATACCTAAGTTCACCTAGATCTTTGATCTTGAAAGCTGTAAGTAAGGGTTCCTTATTCTCCTGTATCAATAGTGAATCATTTCATGTCAATAACAAATCATCTACATATATAAGCACAATCACCAACTTGCCATCTTGCCTCTTGGTGAACAAAGAGTAGTATCTAGTGCTTTGGTGGAAACTAGAAGAGGTCAAAGCAGTGGAAAGTTTGATGTTGCACTGCCTAGAGGCCTATTTTAGGCCATACAAAGACTTCAATAATTTACACACTTGAGGATATCCTCCTTTACCATTAAAACCATCAAGAATAGTCATGAATAGCTCCTTATATAAGTCTCCCTGCAAGAAAGCATTATATACATCCATTTGTTGAATTGTCCAATGCTGAGTAGCTGCAATAGAAACAACAGATCTAATCGTGGCCATCTTGACTATAGGGAGAAAGTCTCTTGATAGTCAAGACCTTCTTTCTAGTTATACCCCTTAGTATCTATCCTTGATTTTAGCCTTTCAAATTCACCATTTGCTTTGTATATAACTTTGTATACCCATCTCCACCCTAAGCCTTCTTCCCTTTGGGTAATTCAACCAATTCTCAAGTCTTGTTGTCTTCCAAGGCTTGTATCTCTGTCTTTATTGCCTTTATCCACTTCACATCCTTAGTAGCCTCTGAATAACTAGCAAGTTTAATCTTAGCAGAGAATTTAGAAATAAAACTCTGATAAGTAGCTGATAGTCTTGCATAATTCACAACAAAAGTAATAGAATAAGGATAGCTATTTGAACCAGTCTTTGTAACATAATAATTATGCTAGAGGAGGGGGCTTAGAACCCATAGAGTATCTCCTCATAGGTGGAGGAGGAGCTACATTATTCTGATTCTCAATAATCAAGGGAAGAATTTGAACCTCCAAAATATCAATGGAGCTGTAGGCTCAACTGGTGCTGAACAATGGCCGGAGGATGAGAAACACCAATATTTGTAATTGTGACTAGATCATCAAAAGAGAACTGGTTCTGTGACTCAGTCTAATTTAGTTGTTTTACGAAACTGCATTTGAAATGGAAGATAGTTTCTATAAACATCACATCTTTACTAACAAATAAAGTTTTATTCTCCAAATCATTCAATTTATATCATTTTTTGAGTTGTGCCATATCCTACTAGAACTGATCGAACTGCTCTTGGACTAAATTTATCCTGCTTAGTAAGATTAGTGGCAAATCATAAGCATCCTATAACTCTCGTATGATCAAGATAAATGACTATACATCCTCTCAAATAGAGACTTATTCTCAAGGATAGTGGAAGGTATCCTATATAACACATACACAGAAGCTTGAATATACAATCCCCAAAACCTATTAGGAAGACCACCTTGAATATTAATGGCTCTTGCAGTTTCAAGGATGTGTTTGTATATTCTCTCCACTACACCATTTTGTTATTGAGTGTATGGAAAATAACTCTCTTGTATAAAACAATAATCCTGAAAAAGTGTATTACAATTTAAGTTGAAAAATTCTGATCCATTATCGGACCTTACCTTTTTGGTGTTCCTTCCAAACTGAGTTTCAATTTCAACAAAGAAATATTTCAACAAGGTAATAACATCAGATTTAAGTATCGTTAGGAAAGTCCATTTCCATCATGAATAGTCATCAAGAAGAGTAAAAGAATATCTCATACCATCAAAAGTCTCAATTTTATAAGGACCCTAAATATCCATGTGAATCAACTCAAAAGTACAAGTTGACTTACTAGAACTCTTTGGAAAAGGTAACCTAGTTTTTCTACAAAGATGATAAACTTCACAGTTATTCAAACTAAAAGCAGCACCAAGCTTATGAAAAACAAAAATCTTCCTTAGCACACTCATATGCACATGATATAAACTCTGATGCCAAGTTATTGCATCAACATGGTGTGTTTTTGCAAAACATCTCTGTACTCCTACTCTCTTGTATCCTACTTGTGATTATAGCATGTAGAGACCATCCTCCTCTTCACCAATCTCCCTGACCTTCCCAGATGAGAGATCTTGAAATACACAACATTTTGGGAAAAATATGACACAACAATTCAAATCTTTTGTCACTTGGGAAACTAACATAAGATTGAACTTGAAAGATGGTACACATAAAATTTTTCTAAGTCTATCACCTCCTCCTAATTGGAAATTTCCAACATGTGACACCTTTGCTGAATCCCCTGTACGTAGTTGTACATATCATGTATTCTCTACTAAACCTTGATCTTGTAAATGCTTAGGCTCACTTATCATGTGATTAGTAGCACCTGTGTCCACTATCCATTTTATAAAGTATCTTTATCAAAAAGGAATTTACTTGCCATGTTTTCACTTCCACCTGTTTCCCCAGTAGTGGACTTTTCTAGCATTTTGAGCAACTGTTGGTTGCTGATCTAGTGTAAACATTGGCTTTGGCTGCCTGTCCTGATGCTAAGACTAATCATACATTTTGTGTTTCTGATACATATGAGGAGAAGGCATGTTTTGGTAAAACTGATTATGATGTGGTGGTATCATAACATCCTGTTGCCTCTGAGGTCCTTCATCATAGATAGAATTTCCTGCAATAACTTCTTCTCTCTTACCTCGTACAACAACTTTCCTCTTCCCTTTGTAATTAGCTGGATATCCATTTAAGCTAAAGTAGTCTAGATGAATATGTCCAGTATTTTGACAAAGGTCACACTTCATTAGCTTAAAACAATCCACTCTCAAATGACCTTTCATATGACAGTAATCACTAAATGCATTTGGATTGTAATTCTTCTTCTGTCTCTGTCTAAAATTACCAGCTTTTGAGGTGAACATAGTAGTTGGAATCAAGCATTCAGACATCATTCTACTCAATCCTGCCACTAACTTTTGACTTTCATCATGATTAATCATTGCATATGGTTGATTGATAGTAGGAATTTGTTGCATCATTAGAATTTGACTCCTATGCTGACTATAGTTATCATTGAGACCCATAAGAAACTACAACATTCTTTGATACTGTAAATGTTCAAGGAATTCTCTTGATTTGGGACAATTATATGAAGGTGGAGGCATAATAGAGTCATACTCATCCCAAAGATCTTTAAGTCTAGAGTAGTAAACTGAAACAGAGGAAACACCTTGAACAAGAGAGAAAAACTCCTTGTGTAATTGAAAAATTTGAGAGCCGTTAATTTTGATGAACCTTTCCTTTAAATCCTCCAAGATAAGATGTGTATATGAACAAAAAAAAACTCCACCAAGCAAATCTCTACTTACATTGCACATAATCCTTGAGACCATAATTGCGTTGCGTCGATCCCACAATTGAGCTAAATCCCCTAAATAATCTTCCCTTTTTCACAGAGCCATCAATGAATCCGACCTTGTTCTTTTCTAACAGTGTTAATTGCATAGCTCTTCTCCACAAGGTATAGTTGTCTAATCCAGTAAGCATGATTCCCACATTGAGAGATCCTGGTGCATCCAATTCAAGTATAAAGGGTGGAGATGATCAATGGTGATTTTCAGAACTCCAATAGGAGTTCCAATAACAATTCCGATAGTATCCACTGAAAATGAAGAAAAAATGAACTAAAAAATCCCTAAATTGAGCTAAAAAATCCCTCAAATTCTTCATTGCATGTGTAATAATTCCCCCGATCTATGTGCAATTTGGCTCTAATACCATGTTGAGTTCATGAACCTTATGCATGAACCAAGTGAATCAAGCAAATAACCAGAGAACTCAGAAGATTCTAGAAGTAGATTGTGAGAAAATGAGAAAATATCTTGATTAGTTACTTCAATGTACAAGTTGAGCTATATATAAAAGAGTTATACTATGCCATCTCACAGTGCCAACTCATCATCTTGTTAACCTACTAATAGTACACAATTAGTGCACTTAACTACCTCTAACTAACTAATTGTGCAACCAAGTATGTGATGCTAAGTGCACAACTAACATTATTGTGCATAATTAATGACAAGCCTAGACTTAACATATCGAGGCACATCCACACACTTGCTTAACTCCTTTACACCCTCTTCAAGCTAGGAGCTATGAAGATATTCTCCATCCTTATCTTGGACATAAGATGATCATGTGAACCCCTCCCAAGTGCTTTGGTGAAAATATCTACAGGCTGATCAGCTGAGGGCAAGTAGGTAGTGGCAATCAAACCATCCTGGATCTTTTCCCTAATGAAGCGACAATCAATGTCTATGTATTGACCGTAAGTTTCTTTAATAAATTTTCTGAACTTTGGGTCAAATGTCTTGGAGCTTCTCTACCAATATATGAAGATTTAGAGGGCCTACAACCCACTAAATCGAAGGTCTACGAGTCTAGCTTCCAATGCACAAAAGGTCACGTCCAACCGACCTAAGAGTAAAAAGTTATGACTATTTTACCGCGAACTATTTGTGATGAAACCGGGTCGCGAACCGGGTCGCAAACCAGGTTGGGTCAAGATTAACAAGTTGCCAACCAATCCATACCTATAATGACATCGAAGTCTAGCATAGTCAATTCAACTAAATCAGCATATGTGGGATGGTCATTAATTAACACAGTACAACCTCGATAGACACAACTAGTTATAAAAGGGTCGCTAACCGGCGTAGACACCTTAACTAACTGTGGCAACAACTCAGATCTCATGTCAAGCTTACCAGCAGTAAATGGAGTAATATATGAAAATGTAGAGCCAAGATCTATCAATGCATAAACAGCTTGAGAAAGTATCATCAATATACCTGTGACAACATCCGGGGATGCCTCTGAATCCTGTCGGCCTGTGAGAGCATAAAAGTGATTCTGGTCACCGCTGGAACCTGAGGTCTCTCCTCCACCTCTCCCTCTACCACGACCCTAAGTAGACTGTGGGCCTGGCCGTAGGGGGCGAACATAAGGAGAAGAGGCTTCTACGGATCCTGAAGGCTGAGCTGGTCCACCTCTGCCTAACCCTGGGCACCGGCTAATAAAATATCATGTCTGCCCACAGTGATAACATGCACCTGAACCTAGCCTAAACTGCCCGGTGTGCAGCTTACCGCACTGTGTACATGGAGGGGTAGGCTGCCTCATCTGCCCAGAACACTCCTGTCGACGGCCTTCACACTGGCCTGAGCTCTCCCCGGTTCCCGACCTGGTTCGCGACCCAGTTTTCATTTTCCAGGTGAGCCAGTCTTGGAATGGAAAGGTAATGCAGCCATGCCCAGGGGTAAGTTTATTTCATACCTTAGGGCTCGAAAGTTGATTGCTAAAGGTTGTATACATCATTTAATTCATGTCAGGGATACGAATAAGGAGTCACAGACTCTTCAGTCGATTCCTATTGTGAATGAATTTTCGATGGTTTTCCCTGATGAGCTTCCAGGAATTTTCCAGAAAGGGAAATTGACTTTGTTATAGACTTTCTTCCTGATACGCAGCCTATATCCATTCCCCCTACAGAATAGATCCTGCGGAGCTAAGGTAATTGAAGGAACAACTGAAGGACTTGCTTGATAAAGGCTTTATCAGGCCAAGTACATCCCCGTGGGGTGCTCGAGTGCTTTTTGTTCGAAAGAAAGATGGCTCCTTACGGATGTGTATTGACTACAAGAAGCTAAATAAAGTAACGATAAAGAATAAATGTCCTCTTCCACGGATTGATGACTTGTTCGACCAGTTACAGGGTGCCAAATGCTTTTCCAAGATCGACTTGAGATCCGGTTACCATCATTGCGAGTTAGGGATGTCGATATCCCAAAGATAGCTTTCAGGATGAGGTATGACCATTTTGAATTCCTTGTCATGTATTTCGGGATTACTAATGCCCCATCAGCCTTTATGGATCTTATGAACCTGGTCTTCAAACCATTCTTGGACGTATTTGTGATTGTGTTTATTGACGACATCCTGATATATTCACGATCAGAAGCCGAGCATGCAGACCACTTGCGAGCTATATTATAGACTCTCTAGGACTGCAGGTTATATGTTAAATTCTCTAAATGTGAATTTTGGCTAACTTTTATAGCTTTTCTTGGTCATGTTATCACCGGTGACGGTATCAAGTTTGATGACCAAAATATTGAAGAAGTGATAAACTGGCCGAGGCCCTTGAATCTGATAGAGGTCCATAGATTTTTAGGCTTGGTAGGATAATATCGGAGATTTGTGGAGGGTTTCTCCTCTATCACTGCACCACTGACAAAGCTGACATATAAGGCAGCTAAGTTTTAGTGGACTGTGGCATGCGAGCAGAGTTTCCAGGAGCTAAAGAAAAGGCATACCACAGCTCCTGTCTTGACTCTTCCGGATGGCACTAGGGGTTATGTTGTATATTGCGATGCCTCGAGAATTGGCATAGGTTGTATTCTTATGCAGCATGGAAAGGTTATCGCATACGCCTCCAGACAGCTGCGAAAACATGAACAAAACTATCCTACACATGATCTTGAGTTGGCTGCAGTTGTCTTTGCCCTGAAGATTTGGCGGAATTATTAAAACGGGGTTCATATTGATGTTTTCACCGACCACCAGAGCCTTCAATATTTATTTAAGCAAAGGGAGTTGAACCTACGACTGAGGAGATGGCTAAAACTGCTAAAGGACTATGATGTTGACATTTTATATCATCCCGACAAAGCTAATATTGTTGCCGATGCGCTTAGCCGGAAGTCCATGGGCAGTCTACGCCACATCAAAGTTGATAAGGTCGAAATGACCAAAGATCTATGCCAACTAGCTAATTTATAGGTGTGGTTATTAGATGTAGAGGGAGGAGGCATTGTCATTCAAAATATGGCAGAATCTTCCTTTGTCACTGAAATGAAAGAGAGACAACACAAAGATCCTGAGATGATAAAACTGAGGGAATGGATTCCATAAAAGCAACAACCTTAATTTGAGCTGACTAGAGATGGAGTCCTTAGATACCAAGGCCGCTTGTGTGTACCGGCAGTAGAAGAGCTTCGTGCAAAGATTCTTTTGGAGGCCAATTTTCTAGATATGTAGCTCACCCTGGAGCGACAAAGATGTACTGGGACCTTCGACATATCTATTGGTGGAATATCATAAAAAGGGATATCGCCAAGATTGTAGCCTAATGTCCCAACTGCCAGCAAGTTAAAGAAGAATATCAGAGGCCTGGAGGCCTAGCTCAATATATCAAGCTTCTGTTATGGAAATGGGAAATGATAAATATGGACTTCATCACTGGTTTGCCTCACACACCACGGAGGTATGATTCTATTTGGGTAATTGTTGATAGGATAACAAAATATTCTCATTTCCTTCCAGTTAGGACAACATATTCAGCCAAGGATTATGCCAGACTTTACATTCGGGAGATTGTACGCCTTCATAGAGTCCTATTATATATTATCTATGACCGAGGGGTTTAGTTCACGGCACACTTCTGGAGATCCTTTCAGAAGGGTCTAGGCACTTAGGTAAATTTGAGCACCGCTTTTCATCCACAGACTGACAGACAGGCTGAGTGTACTATTCAAACTCTCGAGGATATGCTACGTGCCTGCGTCTTGGATTTTAAAGGAAGATGGGATGATCATCTACCCTTTATTGAGTTTGCTTATAATAACAATTTTCAATCTAGTATTCAGATGGCTCCTTATGAAGCACTATACGGACGGGAGTGCAGGTCATCGATTGGTTGGTTTAAGGTAGAGGAAGAAGAGATGTTAGGTCCCAATCTAGTCCAGCAAGCGATAGAGAAGGTAAAGCTTATTAGAGATTGATTGCAGACGACTTAGAGTCGACAAAAGTCTTATGGAAATGTCGACGGCGAGACTTACAGTTTGATATAGATGATTGGGTTTTCTCGAAAGTATCACCTATGAAGGGCATCATGCGATTTTTCAAGAAAGGAAAGCTTAGTCCCAGGTATGTCAGGCCGTATAAGATTATTCCTTTGTAGCAACATACTTGGATTTTAATTAACTTGAAAGGGTAATTTATATGTCTTGTCGCGAGATAGCTATACGATACCTTGAAGTTGAAATTTTCAGAATTGGATTAAGATTTGTGAATGTAAATAATATGGACTCGCAAATGACATATTAGCAGAAAAGGAATGCTACCAAGGAATATTTTTGATCCATTCGCGAACGAATGTTCTTAAGGGGGGAGAATGTGAGGCCTCGTAAAAAATATTCGTATAATATACGTAGCGTGACGTAAGTGTATAAGGTGTATATGATTTGGTGTGGATGTAAGGAGAATAAGATTGCAAATGGGTAGTGATACCAAAGAATTAAACTAAGGTTTTAGGTCAAGGAGAGCCCTTAGACAAAAGTTTGAGTTAAATAAATGTCTCGTGTACCACCTTGCTCGTTTGGAAAGTTTAAACTAACCTGTAGCTTCAGGATGAGACTAAGAGTATAGAATATGCTAAGAAGGATGTGCTACGAGGTATTATAATTGCTCAATGTCATATGTTAAGTTTTGAAGTCAAGCAAGTTGCGAAATAAAAGTCGGCAAAAGTTACCATAAGTTTCTTTAATAAATTTTCTGAACTTTGGGTCAAATGTCTTGGAGCTTCTCTCCCAATATATGAAGAGTTAGAGAGACTACGACCCACCAAATCGAAGGTATATGAGTCTAGTTTCCAATGCACAAAACCTCACGTCCAACTAACCTCGGAGTAAAATGTTATGACTATTTTATCGCGGACTGTCTGTACTGAAACTGGGTCACAAACTGGGTCGCGAACCGGGTCGAGAACCGGGTCGGTTCAAGATTAGGATATATATTCCTATTGACGTTTTAAGTCATAAAAACATTCCAAAAATAGTTTTGAAACAGGGAGAAATATAGGAGAGGGTTACAAGGCAGTTCTTGAGTGATCAAGGTGCGATTTGGGTGATTTCTATCCCTAAAGTTTGCCCCCGTGCCAAGAAACGTGATCTCTCCGCGTGGTAACCATTTTGCCCTTAGATAAGTAATGTTTGGAGCTGGTTTGGGCAGATAGGACTTGGTATTTCTTGTGGTTCTTCAAGCTTTACACTTGGTTTGCTAAGGTAACCATCTCGGGGCTCTTTTATGATCATTTTTATGAAGTTCTACGGATGTTTCGTCAAGTTATGATCCTATGAAAAATTTGCCAATTTAAGCTTAATTATGAATTTTTTATAGGTATGTATAACCTACGTATATATAGTGTTTGCAAAGCTTAGGATTCAAGGGACAACTTCCGTGAAGGAACTACGGGCATTTGGGCGTTCGTTGGGAAGGTATGTTAAGGCTAAGCGTTGTCCTTTCTTTGAGAACAAACCTTAGAAAATTCCTAAATGTTCAAATGCGATATTTTACTATTTTACTGATAGAAAGACCTTCTGTGAAAGGCATTGGGATCGCATTTGAAGTATTTTTATGGTATTGTTATGATGATATTCTGCTTGTTCAGTTATATAGGATATTCGACATCTATATGTTATTTTATCGGTTTCCTTAACTATATGTCTATATGTAGGAGTTCTTGTTCTTCTTTGGGTGTTGTGACTTAAAATGATTGCAAAGGAACATTAAGAATTCGCAACCATCCCTCCTTCCTCGCTAAAATGATTTTCAGAAAACTTTAAAATAATGCGTCGATTTTAAAAACTCTCAAATGTAACTCGTATATTTAAACTACTAAAGGACTCGATTTTTGAAATACCTTCTTTTACAAACTATTAGGGAAACATATATAGAAACTAGGTGAAGCACCTTAAGCTATTTATAAACATCCTCAGGTTTAATTTACCATTTTAAAGTCGAGTTAAGTGTTCAAATTTATTCTAATAGTACATAAGGTTCTACAAGGCATTTACACGTTATATGAAAGTAATTATGAGATTATAAGAACAAGAGTACCAACGGGCCAAGATTGGTAACATAATTATGATGACATACGTGCATTACGCATCCATGACATGACATGCTATGCATCGGACTCTCGAGCTATAATCGAGAGGTATGGGGCCTATTGCTTATATTTATATGTATGAGACACAGATGGCCACGAGTTGGCAGATATGATCCCGGTTAGCTACCAAAAGACACCACCATTCCGAGCACTTGGTTGTGTATGACATGCATTTGCATTTATATATATGTATTCACGACATACGATTATGCGAGCATACCATGAATATTTGATTTCTATAAGGTCAAATATCGTCCATAGAGGCTATCAGAGTTTCAGTTTCAGGTGGTATCTCTATTACTTTTTTTACAGCAGCTATTTATGATTCTACTTTGTACCTTACATACCAGTACATTTTTATTTGTACTGACATCCCGTTACCTGGGGACGCTGTATTTTGTTTTGTGCGTGCATGTCTAGGTACGGATTCTAATCAACCCCTCCACTAGGATTCGGGGTTCAGCTGTGAGTTGGTAAGATCCACCTCTTCCTGGGGCTATCAGAGGGTGTTTACTTTTATTGTACAGTTTGGGTATAGTCAGGGCCTTGTCCCGACCGGTGCTTATGACACTCTTAGAGGCTATTATGGACATGGTATTCTAGGTTTCTTTTTGTTGCTTACAGTCTCCAGTCCCATAGATTGGGCATGTATGTATATGTATGTATATGTGTCTTCGGTTGTGACCTCGTCGGCCAGCCATCACTTCGTTATTTTTGGATTATCTACCTTTGTCTATATGACTTGTTGTCATTCAGGTTATGACCTTAACGGTCCAAGCTTGGTATTTCAGATGTTATGCTGCCTGACTTTTTAGGCCTACAACTTAGTTAGCTAGTATGTTTTAGTGGCTAACTCGGTCGAGTAAGGTATCGAGTGCCAGTCGCGCCTCCCCTAATTTGGGGCGTGACACTGGAAAAATCTAAACCTAGGAAATACCTAAGTTCACCTAGATCTTTGATCTTGAAAGTTGTATGTAAGGCTTTCTTAGTCTCCTGTATTAGTAGTGAATCATTTCCTGTCAATAACAAGTCATCTACATAGATGAGCACAATCACCAACTTGGCAGCTTGTCTCTTGGTCAACAAAGAGTAGTCTCTAGTGCTTTGATGGAAACTAGATTAGGTCAAAGCAGTGGTAAGTTTGATGTTCCAGTGCCTTGAAGCCTATTTAAGACCATACAAAAACTTTAGTAACCTGCACACTTGAGGCTTTCCTCTATTACCATTAAAACTATTAGGAACAGTCATGGATACCTCCTATATAAGTCTCACTACATGAAAACATCATATACATCCATTTGTTGAATTGTCCAATGCTGAGCAGCTGTAATAGAATCAATAGATCTAATTGTGTCCATCTTGACTACTGGGGAGAAAGTCTTTTGATAGTCAAGACCTTCTTTCTGGTTGTACCCCTTAGCCACTAACCTGTCTTTTAGCCTTTCTACTTCACCATTTGCTTTGTATTTAACTTTGTATACCCATCTGCACCCTAAAGCCTTCTTCCCTTTAGGTAATTCCACCAATTCCAAAGTCTTATTGTCTTCCAAGTCTTGTATCTTAGTTTGCATTACCTCTATCCACCTCACATCCTTAGCTTCCTCTGAATAACTAGCAGGTTCAATCTCAATAGAGAATTTAGAAACAAAACTCTGATAAGTAGTTGATAATCCTGCATAATTCACAACATAAGTAATAGAATAAAGATAGATAATTGAACCAGTCTTTGTAACATAATCCTTGCGCCAGATGTGGGTCTTAGAACCCCTAGAGGATATCCTCACAAGTGAAAGAGGAGCTACATTATTCTAATTCTTATCAACCAAGGGGAGAATTAGAACCTCGAAGACATCAATAGGAGTTTCAGGCTCAACTAGTGCTGGAACAATGGTTGGAGGATGAGCAACAACAATATCATTAGTTGTGATTAGATCATCAAAAGAGAACTAGTTCTGTGACTCAGTCTGATTTAGTTGTTCTACAACACTGCCTTTGAAAGGAAAGGTAGTTTCTATAAACATCACATCTCTACTAGCTATGAAATTTCTATTCTCCAAATCATACAATTTATATCATTTTTGAGTTGGGCCATATCCTACTAGAACTGCTCTAACTGCTCTTGGACTAAATTTATCTTGCTTAGTAAGATTAGTGGAAAAGCACAAGCATTCTATAACTCTCATTTGATCAATAGAAGGTAGCTTACCATACATTTTTTTTAAATGGAGACTCATTCCCAAGAATAGTAGAAGGTATCATATTTAACACATACACAACAGTTTGAAGACACAGTCCCTAAAACCTACCAGAAAGACCACCTTGAAACTTGATTGCTCTTGCAATTTCAAGGATGTATCTATTTCTTCTCTCCACTATGCCATTCTGTTGTAGAGTGTATGGACAAGAACTTTCATGTATAACACTATGATCCTGAAATAGTGTCTTACAATTTAAGTTGAAAAAATTGGATCCATTGTCAGACCTTACTTTTTTAATTTTCCTTCCAAACTGAGTTTCAAGTTCAACAAAGAAATAATTTAACAAGGTAACAACATCATATTTAAGTCTCATTAGGAAAGTTCATGTCCATCTTAAATAGTCATCAACAAGAGTCAAAAAATATCTTATACAATCAAAAGTCTCAACTATATAAGGCCTCCAAACATCCATATGAATCAACTCAAAAAGTACAAGTTGACTTACTAGAACTTTGTGGAAAAGGTAACCTAGTCTATCTAGGAAGAGGATAAATTTCACAGTTATTCAAACTTAAAGCAGCATCAAGTTTATGAAATACAAAAAATTTCCTTAGCACACTCATAGGCACATAACACAAGCCAAGTTGTTTCATCAACATGTTGTGTTGCTGCAAAACATCTCTATACTTCCACTCTCTTGTCTTCTACTTATGAGCATAGCATGTAGATACCATCCTCCTCTTCACCAATCTTTCTCACCTTCCCAAATGGGAGATCCTAAAATACATAGTATTTTGGAAAATATGTGTCACAATAATTCAAATCTTTTGTCAATTGGGAAACTGACATAATATTGAACTTGAAAGCTGGTACACATAAAACGTTTCTATGTATATCACCTCCTCCTAATTGGAAATTCCCAACATATTACACCTTTGCTAAATCCCCTGTAAGTAGTTGTACCTGTCCTGCATTCTCTACCAAATACCATGTTGAGTTCATGAACCTCATGCATGAACCAAGTGAATCAAGCAAGTAACCAGAGAACTTAGGATATTCTAGAAGCAAATTGTGAGAAAATAAGAAAATATCTTGATTAGTTGCTTCAATGTTTCAAGCTAAGTTATATATATAAGATCTATACTATGCCAGCTCACAGTGCCAGCTCATCATGCTATTAACCGACTAACAGTACATAAAGTGCACTTAACTACCTCTAACTAACTAACTGTGCAACCAACTATGCTATGCTAAGTGCACAACTAACATTTTAATGCATAATTAATGACAAGCCTAGACTTAAAATATCAAGGCACATCCATACACTTGCTTAACTCTTTCACATATCTCACTCTTTTTATATAAAGGTGTATTTGATTCTATCTACTCTATAATTTTTAAGTTCTCTATAGTCTGTATTTCTAATGGTACTATCATTGTACTATTCCTTAATATCAAAACTTCATTGAACGATTTTTGAAAAATCTTAAGAATACACACATGGAGATCTGTAAAATCAATGTTGTAACACCCCAAAAATTTTAAGCTAAGACCTGAATCATTTTTATGAGTGTAATGATAATTTTCCTAGTGTGGTGAGTGCTTTAGATGTGAATCGTGTTCATAAAAAACTCCTATTATCAAGTTAAGTTGAAAGCACCCCAACCAAATATGTTTTCATGTAAGACTAAACTAGGGTCAACTTCAAATGACCATTACTCCTAGAATATAAAGATTTAGGTGGCCTAGTACCTGACTGTTCTTTCCAACACCACTGACCACACATTAATCCGAGATTGGATTAAAATATTATGGGTATTTTACTGCAGGACTATCAGTTTCCACCGATGGGATGACGACCCGTGAAATAGAATCATGGTCCATACTATGACTCGTGAAAACAAACATGAAACTTAGAATTTTCACCTATAAAATGACGGGTTGGTCCATGACCCATAGACCAAAACCACGGTCTATAAAGTGACCCATGGTTTGTCAAATTTCAGCCTTTCTTCCCTAGTTTCCATGAGTGACTCGATGGATCATCATTTCGAATGATGGTCCATCATGTAACCCAAAGAATCCCCTTAAGAGAGGTACCAAGACCTCTGAATTCTACGAGTGGGTTGACGACCAGTCAACCTATTCCACGACCCATCAACCCATAAGTAGAACCTCCGATTTTAGTTTTTCTAATTCGTTCATTAGGGGTAAATTAGTCTTTTCCCCACTTTTAACTCCTATACTAAGTTGTTTTAGGAATATTTATAGGGGTTTTATTCATACTTAGTTAGATTTATCCTCATTCCTTCAATCTAACCTTAAGAAGAAAGAAAGGAATTCTTCTTTCAAGCTCCAAGACCTAGGGTTCCTTCTCCAATCCTCCATCCTCAAGTCCCAAATTAAGAAAGTTTCAAGTTCATGTATGTGGGTATTCAATAAGGGGATTCTTCCACCCTTATGCCCCAAAACCCAATCCTTTAAATTGATTTTATAAATTATCAAGTTAGGGTTCTTACCCAATTCTCATGAGCTTTTATAAATTTACTTTTCTCATGATTTTTCTATGAAATCTAATTCTAAATTGCATGGGTTTTTACAAGTGAATTCCCATTTCATGAATTGAAGGCTAAGTTTAGCCAATTTCATATGCATGGTTTTATTTAAGAAAATTGGCATAATTTCATGTTATGACCTCATGAATTTTAAGAAATTGCATGCCTAGTTCCTATTTTTTATAAAATGATATAAGACTATGAAATTAAACTAGTGCCATGCAAACTTTTAAGAGATGATCCATTATGAAAGATATGACATTCCGATATTCCATCAATGCTCATGAAATATTTTTCTAAAAAACAAGCTTTGTGAGTAGTATGAAGATCTGAGTTTGTGAACATGATTATGAACAAGATTTGACATCTAGATATGTCAGATGTATGTGATCACTATGATATATTTTGGAAGTAGTATTTAGCACCAAGCAACGAGGGTTCTGGATAACCTAAATCCAAAACTACGTTGCCGCCAAAGGTTATGTATCGCCCAATGGGCTTATGAAAGTGGTTCCACGCTATGACATGTATGGTACCCTGTGCCTTGGTAAGGTACAGGGAAGCTTTGCCAACTAGGGTTATATAGTTGAATTCTATGTCGCTCACATGGTCTATTGTAGATTATGAGAAACTCCCTCAAGATAATTTTAAGCTATTAAGTTATATGATATTCTATTTTGAAGCTTCACTTATTGTTTTATGACATACATTCAAATTATGATATTTACTTATGATTATTCTATTTATGCATGAACTCAGTTTTAAGCATGCTTTGAAGTCTATTTTATCATGACATATGCATATATCACATACTCAGTACATTCCATAGTACTGACCACATACCTCTTTGTGTTGCATCCTATCATGATGTAGATTCAGTAGCTCACTCCCAGATTTGAGGCTAGTAAATCAGCAACACATCCAACCAGCTTGGTGAGTCCTCCTCATTTGAGGACTTGGAGTTTAGATTCATTCTAGACTATTAGTTCTTTCATTCAGTTTTTAGTATTTAGAGTTAGCTGGGGGTTTGTCCCAGCAGCTCGTCAGTAGTAGAAGCTTTCAGATATAGAGTTAGATATTCAGCTTAATTCAGATTGTCATTCTTAGACTTATATTTATAAAACAGATTAAGTTGCTCATTACTTCAGTTAAGCTTCTTCCTTTATGTTTATGTTTAGTTTTTAAGTCATGCTAATGCCAAAGGGTTAGCATGATATCACTTGTGGTCTCGGGTCCCGTGTTACATCCAGGGGGTAGGCTCAGAGCGTGACAAACTTGGTATCAAAGATTTAGGTTCAAGAGTCTTAGGGTGTCTGAAAGATGCATTAAGTAGAATTTTTCTCATGGGTGTAAAGCGCGCCAGATTTATGAGGGAGAGGCTACAAGACATTTTTAGGAAAACTCTACTTTTTTTATGCCCTTTATCATATAATAGAGTTTAACTCTATTTATCCCCCATATTTATGTGTTGTTCTCAGTTTCGTTGTTTATAACTACACATGAGGTGCCAGATGTAGTAAATGTCAAATAATCTATCAGCGAGGTGCTCTCAAATCTCTTCCAGAACTTTGTTACTAATTGTTCCTCAAGAAGGGAAAGTGTGAACCTAGATCCTTGGGTAGTGTTGCTACCTGACAGATGTTGTGTTATAAGCCATTAGTAGTAGAATGAACCTAGAGCTAGAAGTATGAAATCAGAAGTGTAATAACCTAGAGGAAAGAATAGCATTTGGTTAGAGCATGCATTCAGAGTTGTGTTCTATTAGATAGGTGATGGGATGATACATCCCTTAGTGTAGACTAAAGAGTAGTAAGTTATTATGCTAGCATAGACCAAGTATAGGATGTGAACGAGAGGATGATAGTATGTGAGTGATAATGATAGTTTTATGGGATTTATCTGGTAGGCTTGATATAATGCAATATAAGAGTTTAAGTCAAGAAATTGTAGCAACTGTGAATATGTAAGCATGATATATACGTGGTCTAGATAAGGATAGACGATTTTGAGCCTCTCAGTATAGGCTTTAACATATTTGGTGTGGTAGGTAGTAGAAAGAGAGAACTTTGGGAGTTAGAATCATGTAATCTTGGCATGTTATTGTGAGGGATATGTTGGCAGTTATGAGTATGATATGGACAACCCTTATATGATATAGAAAGGTTGGGGCCAAGACTTTTAGGCGAGGGAGAGCCTTAGACTATAGAAAAAAGTGTACACTCAGATTAGCTTCTAGGGTAGTGTTTGCTCTATTAGAGTAAAATGATCATAGTTTAGTTTAGAGGTTAGTAAGAAGTCCTAAGACTTAGAAAGTAGCATGAGTCTAAGGGGGAGATAGTGAGATGTAGAATTAGTCATATTTGTGAGACTCTTGTAGTGATGGTAATGAGTGTTAGGATGAAGTTAGGGGGTGGATGCAAAGGCTTATTTCAATCCTAGAACCTTAAGTATACTCCTCTCATTAAAACACCCCATTCATGTCTTGTATTCCAGTGACATGGTCTTAATTCAAACCCACAGACTTCATGTGGATTCACGCCCTTACTCAATTCTTAGAACAAATATAAATTACTCCAGAAAGTGATTCCAATCTTACTCTATGATTCTGCGAATTCCTGCTTTACGCCATGATACTTGTTATATATGTAAACTTATGTCTCACAGTATGCTCAGTCCTATTTACTCAGTTCAGTCCTCGAACATGTCTTAATGGCAAATGAAATCATGTTACATCATGTATATGCTCAGATCAGATTTCTTGAAATGGTTTGTGCATGTGATTTCCTTGCTCTAGAGCCCCTTGAACCTTTGCCTTTAATGATGAGAAGTGGTGATCTCCGTTATTCATGCCTTACGTGCCCAATATGTGAAGTATTCATGCCTATTGCACTCGATTCTCACCTTGAGTGGCTAGATCACGCTAAGTATAAGTCAAGACCGATCAATAATTCTTCATTCGTGACGCTCATACTCCCACTCTTTTCTTTCAGTGATTCTCACCTTGAGTGGCTAGATCACGCTGAGAAGTCTAGTTATGAGTGAGACTTAAGAAGTCCTAGATGTCAGGGTCAAGGCTAGGGGGTGGAGTTGGCAGCGAAAGGTTAGAAAGGTCGATTCTGAAAGAGGGGATTGATAAAAGTGATGTTGATATGGGTGAAGCATTTACCTTTTGCCTTTTATCTTGATTTTTATACGATGATAGGAATGAATTCGGGTCAGCCGATGATGCCTACCAGTACGTGTATTTATACTGATTCTACTCTTGCTATACCTTTTTAGGTATAGTCTTGTTACAGGATTGGTGATATTTTACAGGTTCAGGATTGCGGTGATCTTCCAGCAGCTCCTACTTCCTTTTATGGTGGAAGTTGTGTCCATCTTATGTTATAATCTCATCTTGTAGAAGCTCTTGTACCGGCTTAGACTAGGTTCTGGAGAGGTAGTTAATATTGTTAGTAAATTTTCTCAAGTTCTAAAGGTTGTGTAATTTCGAAAATTGTTGTACAAAGATTTTCCAAATATTTTGTAAAAGGATCTCTCATGTATTAAGGGACTTATTTAATGGTTTATTTTTTTCCGCATCGCCTGTTGGTTCGGGTGGTAAGGGTTCTCATATATAGGTGGATTAGAGTAGGTGCCTGCATGGCCTGGTAGTTGGGTCGTGACTGATGGTATCAGAGCCCAGGTTACAGGTCTCCCAGTACAAGAGCAAATTGTCGAACAAGTTCCCACAGATTGGTGTGTTAACATCCGCATCTAATCCTAAGGAAGCTATGAAGCATTCTAGGAAACACTTCTCTTCCTTCATTCCTTTTTCTTGCGGTTTCGTTATTTGCTTGTATGGGTTGAGTCCAATTGGTATCTCTCGATTCCAATTGGTATCTCAACAAGGTGAAGGATGTCATTGGACTCCGGGTACAATAAACAAGCAAGAAGGATTGAAACTGAGAAGGTTCTAATTTGTATCTGGCCTGAGAGGCTGTGGTACGACATCGGTGATTGGCTAAGGGTCATCCATGGGACGAACATAGAGTAATTATTGTGGTGTGATCTTTTCATATAGCTTGAAAACTGAAGTGTTTATGTATTACAATGCTGGCATGATTTACTGATTCGTATATGATTGTTGCCTGGTTACGAAATCATGAGTCTTAAGGAAATGGTAATTGATTCTTGATATGATTGAGTATGATTAAGTGCTCAATGTGCTTTGAGTTAGAATTACATGTAAATTTTTCAAGGAAAGGGCTCATCATTGGTTAAGATAGTGAGATTTATGACTGTAGGAAAACTTCGGTTTCAGGGCAGTCGGGACTTGGTTGGGAACCAAGGGAACTAGGGGGTTATTCGTGCTTGATAGTGGAAGTGCATTGTTAAGAATAATTGCTTGCATAGTCCTCTTGTTGATTTGAGAAAATTGATGCTAAGTTTCAGTCTGTGTAGTGCCAGGAATGGTCTTGAGGATTGTTTAAGACCATAGAGGGATTAACGGCATTAAACAATGTTAACCGGGAAGGGGGATGAGTACATTTAACTGAAAAATCAATTTTTTTGTACCGATTACCATCGGGACCGCCATAGTGGATGGCACCGCTATGGCGCTCCCGCTATAGAAGAAATTTCTCCACTATAGTGGTTCCACTGTAGCAGAGTGGAAACCGCCATAGCAGAGGTGCGTAAGGCAGAAGGTCTGCCCTATTTTCCCCCTATTTTCATTCAATCCCGGGAATATAAAAACACAATAGCTAAACTACGATTGCAAGGAATTTAGATATGAAACTAGTATAGCATGCATATAAAGGAATAATATCTGAATTTAGCATCCATGTGCGATAATAAAAAGGGAAAAAGGAAAGGGTAATATTGTCTAACACAATCCCCAAATGGGGGCGAATCCCGAAAAGCAGTAAATAGTATGATGAAAAGGGGGGGGGTCCTAAGCCTCATCATCGCTCAGGAAGGGAAACTCCTGCCTGTCATCGGGCTCTATGGTGGGAAGCTCTTGGCCCAGGGAAACGCATGAGAACATGACCTTGATGGTCTTCCACATCCGGGCAAACATACGGTCCCGGGAGTGCCTCTTCTTCTTCTCCTCCTCTAACTCCCTTTGGAGTGCAGCAAAGTCCTGAGCAGTGAGGGGCGGGGCTACACCTTCAGAAGCAACGGTGCCTTCCATGAACCTCCTGACGGCAGCCAAGTTCTCCTCTAGCTGGGTGCTAGTGATCGGGGGATGGGGCTGGGAAGGGGCAGGAATATCATCATCATCATCATTATTGGCCTCCTCAACCGGCTGACTGCTCCCGGCTTCATCCATCTTCCTCTTCTTCTTGGAGACCATCATCACCCGGGTAGGGTCAAAGGGGTCGTCCATATCCACCTCCAAGTTAGTATGGTCATCAAGCACTCCAAACCGCCTGCATATTTCAGACACCAAGCTCGGAAGATAAGGGTCCTTCCTATGACCTCGGTAGAAGTCCTTCCACTCGAAGATGATTTTCTCCCCCATGTTCATGATTATACCCTACATGGCACAAGCAATCACCAAGGCCCGGGCATAGGTCACATCGGTCTTGTTGCCCAACGGGCGGATTCTTCTGGATACCAAGTTTAAAAACATCCTAGCCTCCACGGAAAAGTAGGTGCTAGTGATGCCCGCGGGGCTGACCCAGTAGACCTAATTTTTGAACTCTGCATCCACCAAATTACCTCTCAACCAATTCATGTCCCAAAGCCTTGCCTTGGCCTTGTATGCAGCATTAGAGATGTGAGACACTCCAACCACCTCATTGACAGTCTGAGCGTCCACAAGGAAATCCACTCCTCGAATACGGATAGTGGGTTGGGCTCATCCCAACAGACTGTAGGTAGAATGGCATAGAACTCCCATACCCAGCCCGTCTGTGTGGGGGAAGGAGCTTTTAGCAAGGATTCCCAACCAAACTCTCGAAGTCTACGGTGGAAGGCAGCTGCCTTTCCATCCACACCCGTCATCTTGTACCCCCTCTCATAACAAATGCCCAGTCTCCAATAGTCTATGAACCTCTCTTGACTAGCTTCATTGGGAAAATGATCATAATCATACATGGGCAATTATCCTTCTCCATCCATTGAAAGTACAACCTGTAATATAGCAAGAAAACTGGATTAGAACTCGATAAGGCATAAGGGATTTAGAGAAGGGGGAAATTTTCTAAGTGTCAGCTTGGGGAGCTACTGGTTCGCGGCCTTCCGCTATAGAGGATGATCGTCCGCCATAGTGGAACCTCCATAGCGGAAAAATATTCATCATAGCAGAATTGCAATAGCAGAGCCCAACCGCTATAGCGGTATTCATCATCCCTAAAGCTTCAAGGGGTGCAACAATGACACTGCTTGACCGAAAACTCTATTTTTGACAATCCAAGTTCAGATCAGTACTCCTAAAACATTCTATTACTGTTTTCTACAAAAAATTGGGCATTATAACCCCTAAATTCCATCCAAATCACACCCTTTGTTCAAGAACAATCCTTCACCTCTCACCCTATTTTTGGCCAAAAATAGTGTAATCCTTACGCCCATAACGCCTGGGAGGCATTGTAAACGTAAGGGAAACATCCATGCTTTGGGAATCCAACAAAAATCCAACCTAAGGTTTAAGTTCAAAACCACTATAATGTATACCCCAAACCCTCGTTTTCTACCATAATCATGTCTAAATTCGTGCAAGGAAGTAAGAAAACGAGTAGAAACGAGTCTTACCTGGAAATTTTGACATCGGGAGCGAGGTGATCGGGAGAGAATGTAATATTTTTTGAAGAAAGATGGGGGGAATGAGGGGTGAAATCCATTTCTCCCTATTTCAATTTGTCGTCAACCGCTATAGCGGTCGACGTCTTCTATAGCGGAAGCACTATAGAGATATAATGACCACTATAGCGGATGGTAATTAGTTTTTGGAAAGAAAAACTTCTCCCGGGTATTTTCAAATTCTTTTTCCTCGACATTATCCGAGACCCCGGATTCCTAGGGTACTCGAAAGGGTCACGTGTAATTTTTCATGGGTAATTCAAATTCTCTGAGGGAGTGGGATCGTCTAATCTCCTTTAAATTGGTGCGACTAATCGAGGGAGGGTCGGTTTTCACATAGGTTCATAAGTTACGTGGTCAATTTGGATAGTGAGAGTTACGGGCTAGTTCTTTCATTTTCTTGATTTTTAAGATTGTTCGGGGATGAACGATGGATAAATTGGTATTTGTTGTAATGACTAGATCCGTCATTATTTCAGGAACCACGACATTGTGAATTTTCAAGAATGAGTTAAAAATATTTTTTGGTATTAAGTGGGTGACGTGATGGAAAATATCAGATTTTTGGAATCATCCAGGTTGACATCACTCTGCTATAGCGGAAGGCCATCCGCTATAGCAGAACGACGGGAGGCAGTAGCCTCAGAACTAGTTTTATTAAAAGTTCCTCCACCTCAGTTGAGAAACATATGACGGTTTCTCCAAAAAAAACCTCCTACGTTGCTCCAAGACTTGGAAACCATGGGAAGGAAAGACTATGGCTGAAGGGACGTGGAAAAGCAAATTCTAGGACCATTGTTCAGCTGGGAATGCCTTCACGGAGCCGGAAACGCATCCTTACAGCTGCTTGGTATCCAGGTAGGCTAGGTTTCTTCCAAGAGTAGATTGACCGCTTTCATTTTCTTATTATTATATAGAAAAAAAGGGAGAATCCATGGTTAGGCCTTCGAGCACGGAGTCTGGAGGAAGTTGTTGGTTTGTTGGATTAGTTTAGAAATGGTAGAATAGGGATAGTGTGTTATGATATTCTAGGCATTGCTTAATTTGTATAATTTTGCTAATAAATGCGAGAACTAGAATATCAGAAGGTTTGGGGAGCCGGAAAAGGGTTAGTAATTAACTAATGTGCAAAGGAACGGAAGTTTCGGAAACTAATTGGTATAATTAGGATATTCGTTGGCTGTGTTCTAAGGTTGGGAAAGGTTTTCCCAGGTTGTATTTGGTCCTAGGAAGAGGGTCAAGAATAAATGTATTTAACCGCATGTTTAAAGGGGCGAACCGGGGTTAGTCTTCAGACGGGATTTGACGGTTCACAGTGTACCCAGAATAGGGTAGGTGATGGTTGATTCCTATATACTTTTGTATTTGTGTACTCTTATCTAAGTATTTGTATGAGGTGCATTGCTTAGGGGATAACTAGGAGTGTCTGATAGTCCTGTTTAATAGTATGGTAAATTGAACAGTGTATTTTGCTTGTTGGTTTACAAGTTGATTGTTTATTATTGTGACTGTTGGATTTCTGTATGATATTTGGTTGGCTCGGGTACCACGCCTGGTACGAGAATTACTAACAGTTGGCTCGAGTACCACACCTGGTATGGGTATAACAAATGGTTCTCTTGGGTACCACGCCTGCTACGGGAATACTAACTGGTTGGCTCGGGTACCACTCCTGGTACGGGTTTAATTATTGCATTGCATTGTGTAATTGATTTGGTTTCATGAGTGGACCGGGTTGTGTTTATAGATTGTGATATTGCATTTTGGTCTTGGTAAAGGTCGGGTTGTTATATTATTTTGTGAGTTTGGTCTTGGTGTAGGCCGGGTTGTTATATTATGTTATTAGTTGGTCTGGGTGTAGGCCAGGTTATTATGTTGATTATTAGTTGGTCTTGGTGTAGACCGGGTTTGTCATGTTAACACCTTGACGTGTTAGGGGGATCCGAATGGGTCCAGACTATTTAAAAGAGGTTATGTGCTCATAAATTAATGTAATTAAGTATACTAATGGCGGTCATGAATTATCGTGGTTAATGAGCTAAGGGTGGGTCTTGGTGTAGACCAAGGTAGTCTTTTGAACACTTAGGTATGGATGGAGGATCCTTGGAGGGTCCGAATTATGTGATATAAGAAAGGATTTAGGCGTATAACTATGGTGGTCATTGAAGGTGTCAATAGTGGTTAGGTGAATTGCATGTGGTTGGTAAATATAAAAGGAAGACTGATAGTCTGGGTGTGGTTATTGGTTAATATAACTAGGTGGTAAAGTTGTCCTAGAGGTCCTGGAAAGTCCGAACAATAATAGGTAATACTTGGGTATAAGTGGCTTGGTTGGGTAGTTGGCCGGATTTAGTCTGGATATTTAGTCAAGGTAGTTGACTGGGGTAAAGGTTAAAGGTGACTTGGGAAGTCTGGGTGACAAGGAGACTCTGAGAAGTCTTGTTATGAGTGAGACTTAGGAAGTCCTAGATTTCAGGGTCAAGGCTAGGGGGTGGAGTTGGCAGCGAAAGGTTAGGAAGATCAGTTCTGAAAGAGGGGATTGATAAAAGTGATGTTGAAATGGGTGAAGCATTTACCTTGTGCATTTTATCTTGATTTTTATATGATGGTAGGAATGAATTCGGGTCAGTTGATGATGCCTACCAGTACATGTGTTTGTACTAATTCTACTCTTGCTATACCTTTTTGGATATAGTTTGGTTGCAGGGTTGGTGATGTTTCACAGGTTCAGGATTGCGGTGATCTTCCAGCAGCTCCTACTTCCTTTTATGGTGGGAGTTGTGTCCATCTTATGTTATAAGCTCATCTTGTAGAATCTTTTGTACTGGCTTAGACTAGGTTTTGGGGAGATTGTTTATATTGTTAGTAAATTTCTGCAAGTTCTAAAGGTTGTGTAATTTTGAAAATTGTTGTACAAAGATTTTCCAAATATTTTGTAAAAGGATCTTTCATGTATTAAGGGACTTATTTAATGGTTTATTTTTTTCCGCATTGCCTGTTGGTTCGGGTGGTAAGGGTTCTCCTATCTAGATGGATTAGTGTAGGTGCCCACACTACCCGGTAGTTGGGTCATGACATTTATGTTCCTTTCACCTAACTACGATTTTTAAGAATGCGTTTGTTCTTTATGAGTTTTAGCTAAGTCTCTACTCTCAGTCTAGACCAGTTATCATGTTGGATATCCAGTTTCATATCCTATCGGTATTCTTATACTCTCAGTATGCATATAGGTCTCACAAATCCATCTCAATTCATATTTCAGTCAGAAATTAGTTACCATGTCAGTACTCCAGCATTTAGAACTCAGTTGGTGGGATTGCAGCTCTTTCCCTACCACCTCAGCCTAGTTAGTTTTCATTCAAGAACGAATGATCACAAGGAGGAGATATTGTAACACCCCAAATATTCTAAGCTAAAACCCAAAACATTTCCTTGAGTGTAATAATCATTTTCCTAGTGTGGTGAGTGCTTTAGATGCGAATCATTTTCATAAGAAACTCCTATCATCAAGTTAAGTTGAAAGCACCCCAACCAAATGAGTTTTCATGTAAGACTAAACTAGGGTCAACTTCAAATGAGCATTACTCCTAAAATATAAAGAGTTAGGTGGCCTAGTAACCACCAAATTAATGGTTTTTGAGTATTCTTTCCAATGCCTCTGACCGCTCATTAATTTGAGTTCAGAGTAAAACGTTATGGGTATTTTACTGTAGGACTGTCAATTTCCATGGACGGGATGATGACCCGTGAAACAGAACCTCGGTCCGTACTATGACTCGTGAAAACAGACCTGAAACTTAGAATTCTTACCTACAAAATGATGAGTTGGTCCACGATCCGTAGACCAAAACCATGGTGTGTAGAGTGACCCGTGGTTTGTCAAAATTCAGCATTTCTTCCCTAGTTTCCATGAGTGACTTGACGGATCATTATTTCAAACAATGGTCCATCTTGTAACCCATGAAATCACATTCAGAGAGGTACCAAGACCTCTGAATTCCACAAGTGGGTTGATGACCAGTCAACCCATTCCATGACCCATCAATCCATCAGTATAACCTTCAATTTTAGTTTTTCTAATTCGTTCATTGGGGGTAAATTAGTCTTTTTCCCCATATTTTAACTCCTATACTAAGTCTTTTTAGGCATATTTAGAGGGTTTTTTTTCATACTTATTTAGATTTTTCCTCATTTCTTCAATCTAACATCAAGAAGAAAGAAAAAGATTCTTCTCTCAAGCTCCAAAGCCTAGGGTTCCTTCTCCAATCCTCCATCCTCAATTTCCAAGTTAAGAAAGCTTCAAGTTCAGGTATGTGAGTATTCAGTAAGGGAATTCTTTCACCCTTCTGCCCAAAACTCCAATCCTTTAAATTGATTTTATGAATTATCAAGTTAGGGTTCTTACCTAATTCTCATGAGCTTTTATAAATTTACTTTTCTCATGATTATTCTATAAAATCTAATTCTAAATTGCATGATTTTTCATGGGTTTTTATAAGTGAATTCCTATTTCATGAATTGAAGGCTAAGTTTAGCCAATTTTACATGCATGGTTTGATTTAAGCAAATTGGCATAATTTGATATTATGACCTCATGAATTTCAAGAAATTGCATGCCTAGTTCATGTTTTCTATGAAATAATATAAGACTATGAAATTGAACTAGTGCCATGCAAACTTTTAAGAGATGATCCATTATGAAAGATATGACATCCCGACGTTCCATCAATGCTCATGAACTATTTTTCCAAAAAGCAAGGTTTATAAGTAGTATGAAGATCCGGGTTTGTGAACATGATTATGAATAAGATTTGACATCTAGATATGTCGCATGTATGTGAGCACTATGATATATTTTGGGAGTAGTATTTAGCACCAAGCAAAGAGGATTATAGATAACCCGAATCCAAAACTATGTTGCCACCGTAGGTTATGTATCACCCAATGGGCTTATGAAAGTGGTTCCACGCTATGACATGTATGGTTCCCTATGCCTTGGCAAGGTATAGGGCAGTTTTTCCAACTAGGGTTATATAGTTTGATTTTATGTTGCTCACATGGTCTATTATCGGTTATGAGAAACTTTCACAAGAATAATTTTAAGCTATTAAGTTATATGATATTCTATTTTGAAGCTTAGCTTATTGTTTTATGACTTACGTTCAAATTATGATATTTACTTATGATTTCTTCTATTTATGCATGAACTCAATTTTTTTTATCATGAAATATGCATAACTCACATACTCAGTACATTCCATAGTACTGACTGCATACCTTTTTGTGATGCATCCTATCATGATGTAGATTCAGTAGCTCGCCCCCAGATTCGAGGCTAGTAGATTAGCAGCACATCCATCCAGTTTGGTGAGTCCTCCTCATTCGAGGACTTAGAGTTTAGCTTCATTATATACTATTAGTTCTTTCATTCAATTTTCAGTATTTAGAGTTAGTTGGGGATTTTCCCAGCAGCTCATTAGTAGTAGAGGCTTTCAGACATAGAGTCAGATATTCAGATTGTCATTCTTAGACTTATATTTATAAAATAGATTAAGTTGCTCATTACTTCAGTTATGCTTCCGTCTTTATGTTTATGTTTAGTTTTTAAGTCATGCTAATGTCAAAGAATTAGCTTGAGATCACTTGTAATTTTGGGTCCCCTGTTACATCCAGAGGGTAGGCTCGAGGCGTGATTAAAAATTTTTGGTTAAAAATGGAGAAATATATTATATACTAATGCATTAATATAAGGAAGTGGTGAAGCATCGCAATTGCTAGTAGTGTCTGGCAAGGAGGGGGATTAATAATAGCTATTACAAGTATCCGAGTTTTGCTTTTTTTGCCTAAAAATATAATTTCCCTCTTTGTGTAATTCCAGTTTCCTAGATGAAAACAAGGGAGGAACTGTCGAAAAAACAAGAGATTTAGTTTAGAGTTTCATCTTAGAATATTGAACTGAAATCTATTTTATGATTTAGAGTTTGTTCAAATTTTGTGAAGATTTGAGAACTCTCTATGAATATTCACTTATGAGTTTAGATTTTCATCTCAGAATGTTGAACTAAAATCTATTGTTGATTGAAAGTTCAAAATTCTTGTTTTAAACTTTATTTTTATATCATTATTTAACTCGATTCTGATGAATTTTAGATGCAAAAATGATGGCTATATTTTCTATTAAATTTTTGAGTTCGCACTTGATAGTTTGACAATTGAATTTTTCAAACCATTGTTGAATCGAATCAGTCCATATTTGTTGTAGTTGATGATCCATTCTTAGTTTGGCTGGTCGAGTGGTACATTGAAGCTAACCAGTATTTTATGCTTAAAATCCAATTTGATTCATTTGTTGAGCTAAAAAAATATCCAGCATCACATGTTAATGAACATATTCATTTTGGTAATCTTATATTCCAAGATACATTACTCCTATTCTAGTTATTACACTTTTCCAAGATGAGGTACATAGACCATGCCTAGAATACTGTTGATTGCCTAAACAGATTAATAGTATACTTTTTTTCTCAAACTTTCTCAAAGAGTTTTATTAATCGTCCAACAATGAAAAAAATCGAGGCTGATTTCCTATAACAGATAGTTCTATTTTGGAGTTTGAAACATTCTTTTAATTTTTGATGAATGATAAGTGTTGGTTATTTTTCAACTTTATCTGATCTTTTTAATCATTTCAATATTATTTCTCTATAGAAGTTTTAGAAATTATGTCTTGAAAGCATGGTATTAATGCAAATCAAACACTAAATATCTAAATTGAGAGATTATAATTAATCATTGATAGAATTAGCCTTTTGAAAAAATGAAATTTACTTTATCATCAACTCTTTAAGCCTTAATTTGGATGATCAATAATTGTAGCTACCACTAATACAGTAATAACCTATCATATTGTTATAATGTTATTTAGGGTGTAAGTACCCAATTATAGTTGTCTCAAGGATGAGAGTAGATAAAATCTCAAGCTAGGGTGGTTTCTAACAAAAATCTGATGTTGTATGTTTAAGTGGTGATTTTTTATTTTGTGGTGTAGTATCCATTAATGGATATTAGAGTGGTATAGTTTTTCATAGGAAATTTTGAGATGATAAATGGGTTCATAGAACTTTAGTTATAGCAATTTCTGCGTTGGGATTAATGTTTAATGTCTAGAAGCGAGGCTTATGTGGTGAAATAGTGTGTTTTGGCCATGTTTCCGAGGTTTTATTTCAGGGACCACTACAACTGATGAAATTCCACTGTAGCAAGATTGTCATAGCAGTCATAGTCCCGCCACAACAAGCCTGGCAATTTTTCCAAGATTTATCATAGCGAACCAAAACTCGCCACAACAATCTCATCATAGTGAGAAAACAACCACTGCAGCGGGATACAAGAGGTAGATTGCCTAACTTAAGTTGGTTTTCTGAGTTTTATTTTACAAACTCCCAAACTCATTCTAGAACTCTAAGAAGGCAATTTTCCCAAGACTAGGGTATTTTCCTTTGTTTAAGGTAAGTTATTATGTTAACCTCCTTGTTTAACAATCATTTATAGTTGTAGAATCGTTGGGGAGTGTTTAATAGTGAAAATTATAGGTTAGAACCTTAGGTTTGTGAAATTGTGGGAAAGCCTAAGAATAAGGGTGATTATCATTTAAAATGCTTCTAGGGTATAGATAAATACTTCCTAGAATGAATTAGGATGATTTGAGAACCTTGAGTTCTATAAAAATGTGACTTTTAGCATTAAAATTGCTTAAAAGAGGGAAATTGGAGTAGAAACTCCATGAATGGTGACCATGTGAATAATATGAGACTAGTTTATGGTTAATTGACCCTTGGGGAACCTACAGACCTCGAGTAAGGGTAGAGTTAGTGAATTGAATACCCGAGGCCTAAAATGAAAGAGTAAATGATTAATTACTCTCTATTATTTATTTGTTTAGACTTTGTACATTTTGAAGCATTGGGGAAGGGCAAGGCTATTATAAGATAGTTGTGACTTGGAATTCTTTGGTTGAGGTAGGTTATAGTTTAATTGAACTTGAGACTTGGTTTAGTACTTGTATGCATTGAATTGAATAGCTTGTTAACTAGTCTTCAGATATACTTGAAGTTGATATTGTGATCTTGTTGATGTTGAATGAATAAGCTATTTTATGTTAAACTTTATTAAAGAATGTTGTGATAATAAAGTGTACTTGTGACTTAGTGTACTGTGTCATATCCTGAGAGATAGAAATTTAGAACCATAAGATGATATTGGTTAAGGGGTTGGGTATCATGTCGATATAGATATTGATATTAATTTTATTATTATGGATCAGGTACCACACCAGTATGCTACATGGACCATAGTGCATCCCCTGCAGGTAATGACTAGTTGGGCAGAAATAAGACCCTTTAGCATATATGTATAACTTCGTGTTTTGAGGTCCGAGTTAGTATGACAGATCGTGATAATAATGAAAGTAGAGAAAACCCAAATATGAGAGTGGGCAGGCATAGACCCATATTGTGATATTGCATATTGAGATTGTAAGTTCTTGAATGTTAACAACTTCTGGTGACTTATATGATTTAGTTGCAGACATTGTTTGACTTGTTTTGAATTGATTCTTTGTTGAGTGAACTATTTGATGGGTATTTAAGTCCTATTAATTTATTTGTATGCTTGTTCTAAATGAGGTTGACCTATGATGCTTACCAGTACATAGTGGTTTATACTGATACTAACCTATACTATTCTTTTATAAACTGCAAAGTATATTCTAGAGGCTCGGAAGCGACAGCTAAATTCGATCGAAGAGTGAGCACTACATCTTCAAGCTGCTATGAATCTTCATATTGGTTCTTGCCCCTCTTTTAGGCAATGAAACTTTTCCTTATTTTATTAGATTTTGGAGATCTTAGACATGGTTTTTAGATTTAGATTTCTTGTACAATAACTTTCGGGTTTTGGGGAATGCAATAGATAGTTAAATATTTTTGCACATACTATTTTGTTAGTTTTTGACTATTTCCATTATTGAAGTTGGTTTATCATTATTATATCATCTAAAAATGGCTAATTGACTGGGTTGAGGTTTGGGTTAGATGGTTCTCCCACCGTAGAGTTAGTATAGGTGCCACTCATGGATATTTGGATTATGACAAAGTTGGTATTAGAACCCTAGGTTCATCGATCTCATTGTTCAAGAACATTTCTAGTAGCGTCTTATGGAATGATACAAAGACATTTGTACTTTTCTTTTGGAGGCTATAGGATACTAGAAAAACTCAATTTCTTCTTTCCTTCGTGCTATGACTTGATTCTAATAATATTTGGTAATCCAAACTAGTATCTGACTTCTTTCACTCTTACTATTGCAGATGGTGAAAATATGTGCATCGGGAGTGAGAGAAAAAGTACCCAAATCGACCATTGGGGCTGCGGTTCATGGCAGACGATAGGTAAGAGAAGGAAGAGGTAGAGGAAGGAGAGCATTACCTGCCAGGGGTAGGGCTCAGGTTAAAGGAACAGCTTGGGAGAGGTCAGTATCTTCTCCCCCATGAAAGGATATTCCTAAGGTTGCAGAGGGTAAAGCAATACCGGTTCAGGAGAATAAGGCGACACCAGTTCAGAAAGGTGCACCACCGATTCAGATGTCTTCAACTATGATTCAGTAAGTTTGAGCTTCTTGAGTGGGTTATCAGGGACTGGGGCTATTCTTGTAGTTCCCACTATGCAGTATCTAAGAGTGTAGCATGTTGCTGCTATAGCTCCTTGAATGGATGAGGTGTCAGAGATGGGTATCTTCCCAAGATAGGTAGCATGTCCGACAATGACCAGAGATGAGCATGATTTATTTTGTAAGTTTATCAAGATGAAACCTCCAGTCTTTCATGGTATTGAATCTGAGGATGTATACAAGTTTATCATTGACTTCCATGAGTGACTTCATAAGATGGGGATAGTTGAAAGATATGGAATGGAGTTCGTCACCTTCCAGCTTCAGGGTGATGTTAAGATGTGGTGGAGAGCCTATGTGGACTGTAAGGCTGTTGGATCACCTCTGTTGACCTGGCATCAGTTCTATTTTATGTTCTTAGAGAAGTATGTCCTCGTACTTTGTAGGATATAAGGAGAGATAAGTTTGCTAGTATTGAGCAGGGGAGTTCATCAGTTGCAACCTATGAGGCTTGATTTCATTTGCTCTCCCATTATTCATTATATTTGATAAATACTGAGAAGCAATGGATTCGCCATTTTGTTAAAAGGTTGAACATATGTCTCCATATTTCATCTCTAAAGATGGTATCCTCCAGTAGGTCCTTTGAGGTGTTGATTGAATTTGTGAAGAGTGTTGAGGGTGTGAAACAGGAAAGTTATGCAAAGGTGGCAACAAAAAAGTCCTGGACAAGGGGAAACTTCAATGGTTCATCTTCTAGGGGTTAGAGTTTTCAGGGGTACTCTACATGCCCTATTCAGTCATCTATGCAAGTGTTAACTGGGGGTCCATAAGGGGCTATTCAGCCTTATCCTGACTTGAGTGGTTATCTTACTTCTTCTGCTTTAGCATAGCGACCAACCTTGGACTGAGTTTGCTATGAGTGTGGTGAGGTTGGTCATATTTGGAAGAATTATCCTAGGTATCGGTAGGCTGTTCAGTTAGGCCAGTATCAGGATCCTTGAGCTCCCACTCTGGCAGGTAGAAGAGGTAATGGTTATGGTAGAGGCTATCCGCAGGGAGCACGTGGAGATCACCAGGGAGGTAGAGGTGGCAACCAACCTGACCAAGGAGATTATCATATTGATTGGAGTGGTACTCAAACCAGTAGGGGTGGGGCACATATAGGTGATAAGGCCCATTTTTATGCTTTTCCAGGCAGGCCCAACGTAGAGGCATCAGATACGGTGACCATATGTATTGTTCTTGTCTATGATCGGATGGCTACTTTTTTATTTGACCCTAGTTCTACTTTCTCTTATGTAGCTGCTAGTTTTGCTATGGGGTTGGATATGCTATGTGAATTACTTAATTTTCATGTTCATGTATCTACTCTGATTGATGATTATGTGATTGTTGATAAAATTTATCGTTCTTGTCATGTTATGTTTATAGGGCAAAATATCTGGGCAGATTTAGTGATCTTGGATATGGTATATTTTGACATTATTCTGGAATGAGTTAGTTGTCTCCTCATTATACTATTTTAGACTGGTATGCTAAGACAATAATTATAGCTCTAACGGGAATGGATAGGCTTGAGTGGGAGGGTAATTATAGTCCTGCTCCTATGAAGTTGATCTCTTTTCTTCGTGACAAGAGTTTGATAAGGAGGAGGTGTTGGGCATTTATAGCACATCTTCAGGACTAGTGCAGAGGTTCCATCTATCGAGTCAGTGTCCCTGGTGCGTGAGTTTAAGGAGGTGTTTCCTGCAGAATTTTTGGGCATAACCCCAGACTGTGACATTGACTTTTGTACTGATCTAGAGCGGGGCACTCATCCCATTTCTACTCCCCCTTATAAGATAATATCGGTTTAGTTAAGGGAGTTAAAGGCTCAGTTGTAAGAGTTGTTGGGTAAAGGATTTATCCGTCCGAATGCCTCCCGTGAGGTGTTCTAGTCTAGTTTTTGAAGAAGAAAATTGACAATCTACATATGTGCATAGACTACCGACAGTTAAATAGGGTTATGATCTGTAACAAGTGTCCTCTTTCCTGCATCGATGATTTGTTTAACCAGTTACAGGGTGCATCAGTCTTTTTTATGATTGATTTGAGGTTTGGATATCATCAGCTAAATATTTGGTCTGCTAATATGTAACGGCCCAGAAATTCTAAACCAAGATTCGAACCGTTCTTCAGGTGTTGTTAGACCAAACTAGATAGATTTTCTTTATATCTAAGTATTTAGATCAATTCCTAAGTTTTGAAGGAGTATTAGATGTGAATTGTAGTCATAAAGGACCCGTAGCTCAAAGTTAAGTTGAAAGCCCTTCTACCGATTTAGTTTTCATGTAAGTTCTTACTAGAGTCAACTTCAAATGATCATAACTCCTAGAATCTCAAGAGTTAGATGGACTAGAACCCACTAAATTAAATATATTTAAATCTGCTTTTCAATGCCACCAACCGCTCGTTAATCTGAGTCCAGAGTAAAATATTATAGGCATTTTAGTGAAGCACTGTCAACTGTCAAAATCCGACGGGCTGGCCGACGGGTGTGGGAAACTCTGACGGGCGTCCACGATGCCCGTGGTGACCATGACAGCCCATGGTGGTAGGGCGTGGGAACCAGTCAGTGATCTTTTTTGACCCCCATGAAGCCCACAATTGGGTCCGATGGCCCATGGGAGCCACGACGGCCCGTGGGACAAACCGTCTGGCGACTTTTCTGTATTCTTTTACAGCATTTAAGTTGGGGGTAGTTTGGTCCTTTCCTTACCGTAGGTCTTTCCCCTCATCCTTTAAACACCCAAAAGAGGTTATTTCTCACAAGAACTTCAAATCTATCTCTAAAGAATTTCCTAAAGACTCTAAGGCAAGATTACTAGGCTTTCAAGCAAGCAAGATCATAGAAGCTCAAGCAAGAAAGTATTTCAAGAGTTTTTTTTCAGATTTCTTCTCCAAGTCTCCACTTCCAACCTTAAGGATTCTTTTACAAGCTTCATCCCCAAAGTTCTAGCTAAAAGTTCTTCAAGTTCAGGTATGTGGGTATTCAATAAGGGAATTCCTTCACCCTTATTCTCAAAACCCCAACCTCCTAAATTGATTTTATGAATTTCTAAATTAGGGTTCTTACCCAATTCTCATGGGTCCTTTTATAAATTGTTTACCCATGATTCTTCTATGAATTCTAACTCTAAATTACATGATTTTGCATGGATTTTTATAGATGGTTTTCTATTTATGATTTGAAGACTAACCCTTGTCCAATTTGTAAAATTAATATGAAATTAGCTTATTAGCATCAATTCAGGTTTTCTCATCTTTTACCTATGATCCATATGAGATTCCTTAAGTATTTTCAAAAGAACATGCATTGAGAATGATTTCTAGCATGACTTCACACTATGAGATATTTTTAAGCAAAAATCCTATTTTTGATAATCTAGAAAGCTATGAACGTATTGAGTAAGTTTCTCTATGATTTTTCTACAAGTACGATGAATAAGGCATTTTTTCAAATACATGATTTTTAGCATGTGATTTATGATATGATAAGGAGCTTAGGCTCATAGCATTATATTCGGGATTTGTATGACATCTCGACATTCCATTAATGCTCATGAACTATTTTCCAAACCAAAGTTTATGAGTTGTATGATGATCCGGGTTTGCCAATACAATTATGATTATAAGTAAGATTTGGCATAGATTTTCCATAAGAATATGTGAGTTTATGTATATATTTTGGGAGTAGTATTTAGCACCGAGTTGGATGGGGTGAGATTTCCCTTAGTCCCAGAACTACGTGCCACCATAGATGCCCTTTGTGGCTTATGACAGGATCCTGATATGATAAGGTTCTAACTTTGGTCGGTTAGGACAACCTTTTTTGGTGTGGGTGAATGACACTGGACTCCATGTAGCTCATCATAGTTTATGTTGGTTAAAAGAAACTCTCGTATGAATATTTTCATGCTTTTAAGTTATATGATATTCTATTTTGAAGTTGGGTTTGCTGTTTTATGACTTACATTCAAACTTTGATATTTATTGTGATTTCTTCTATTTATGCATGAACTCAGTTTTTAAGCATGCATTCCAGTATATTTTATCATAACATATGCATATCTCACTTACTCAGTACATTCTATAGTACTGGCCGCATACTTCTTTGTGCTGCATCTTATTATGATGTAGATTCTGTAGCCCGCTCCCCAGTCCGTGGCTAGTAGATCAACAACACATACAGTCATCTTGGTGAGTCCTCCTCCTTCGAGGACTTGGAGTTTAGTTTCATTTCAGTATTTATATTGTGTATTCAGTATTTCAGTATTTAGAGTTAGCTGGGGGCTTATCCCAGAAACTCGCCAGTATTAGAGGCTTTCAGACATAGGGTCAGATGTTTAGTTGTATTCAGGTTTTCATTCTTAGACTCTTATTTATATAGTGGATCAAGTTGCTCATCACTTCAGTTAAGCTTTTGTTCTTATGTTTTGTTCAGTTTTTAAGTCATGATAATGCCAGAGAGTTATCTTGAGATCACTTGTGATCTTGAGTCCCGTGTTACATCCAGGATGTAGGCTCCGGGTGTGACATAATATTCCTAAGACTGCATTCCAAACCAGATATAGGCACTATGAATTTTTAGTGATGTCTTTTGGGCAAACTAATCCCCCCACTGCTTTCATGGGATTAATGAATAGGATTTTAAAGCCCTATTTAGATTTGTTCATGATTGTTTTCATTGATGACATCTTAGTTTATTCTAAGAGTGAGGAGGAACATTAAATTATTGAAGGATTGTTTTGGATTTACTAAAAGAGAAGGAGTTTTATGCGAAATTTTCTAAGTGTGAATTATGGTTGGCTTTGTGTCCTTTTTGAGAATGTGGTTTTGAAGGAAGAGGTGATGGTAGACTCGCAAAAGATTGAGGTGGTTAAGAATTAGGCTAGGCCCACTTTGGTGACCGAGGTTCATAGCTTTGCGAGGTTGGCCAATTATTATCGTAGGTTCATGAAAGGGGTTTGCTTCCATCACTATTTCATCGGTCGAATAAATATGAGTAGAGCTTCCAAATGCTTAAGACCCTATTGACTACCGCTCACATTCTTGCTTTTCCAGTGGAGGGTAAGGATTTCATTATTTATTGTGATGCCTCACATTCTGGGTTAGGTGTTGTTTTGATGCAGGAAAAGAATGTTATTGCCTATGCTTTGAGGCAATTGAAGGTGCATAAGAAGAATTATTCTACTCATGACTTAGTGTCATGACCTAACTAACCGTGAGTGACACCTACACTAATCCTCCGGTGGGAGAACCAACTTACCCGAACCTTAATCTTATTACTTAACCAAATTTTAAGAGATATAATATAAGAAGAACTTAAAACCATAAAGAAAATCGAAATTGATATAAATTTTGCGAAAAATTTGGCTAACTAAACATCCCCAAGAATTGAAAGTTACCGTCCGAGAACTCTAATAATAACATTGTCTAGGGTATCCAAAAATGATTAAAATAAGTAAATTAATAAGTTCCATCATCCGAAAGAAGGATAGTGACTCAAGGAGGATCCACGACAGCCTGAGATATAGTGCTACCCTTGGATTGTAGTATTAACCGCCTAGTCTAGGTCAGGACGCGTCTGAGCCTCTGGAACAGGGTCTGCACTCAACAAAAAAAGAGTACAGGGCAGTATCAATATAAAACACTATGTAACGGTAGGTATCATAGGCTGACTCAGTTTAGAACAGGTATATAATTAAATCAAATAACAAGTAAAAGGCACTTCAACACTTAACATGTAATTCAGTTAACAAATAGTCATCTCAAGTCAAGTCAACAACGGTAATATCAAGTTCACATAAGTCACCTAATACCACCACAAGAATGTAAAAGAATTCACTTTCAATAGTCGCAACACATGGAATCTATGTCCATTTTTCGCTCATTAATGCAACTATTACCTCTAGTCGCATCTCAATCCACAATATTATCTCACCATAACTAACCATGAAACAAAATGCAATGATAAAATAAAGGGTATACACACATGCTAAAGAGTCTTATTTCTGCCCAACTAGCCATAACCTACGGGGACACACTAGGATCCATGTACCCACCAGAACCATTTATCATTGGTGCAAATATCAACATGTATCGGTGTGGTACCCGATCCTAGAATAAGTGAAAATATCAACTTGTACCAGCGTGGTAACCGATCCTAGAATGTGTAATAATTTCAATGCACCTATGATTCTCAGACCTATCTCTCATGATATATGCAGTGCATTAAATCACACTTACACTTATTCATTTCAGTACATTGATCAATTCATGTATATCTAGGTTATTCATTCAAGATAATATGAAAACACTCATCATTCAAACATGTCTGAAGACCAATCACAAGTCAGATAACTCAATCATATACATGCGCTAAAATAAGTCTTAATTCATATTTAAATCATAACCTACCTTGATTGTCAAATTCTCAATCATGAGCTATTTATAAATAGCCATGCCCTTCCTCAACACTTTGGAGCACTCAAAGTCTACAAACACAAATACAAGCGTAATTAATCATTTACTCTTCATTTTAAGCATTGAGAATTTAATCCAATAATTCTACCCTTATCCATGGTCTGTAGCATTCCCCAAGGATCAATTAGCCATTAACTAGTCTCACAACATTCATACAATCAACACCTAAAGGGTTTCTAATAAAGTTAACCCTTTTCTTTTACCATTTTTATGCCTAAAGGTCTCATCTTTATGGAATCCTATGTTTCCTATTAGCCTTAATCATGTTATGAAATAGTAATTTCATGCTAAGAATCATAAAAACACACCCTAGGATCAATTTTATGTGAAATTGCACCTACCCATAGTGTTTTCCCCAAGTTTTTTACTTTTAGGGCTCAAACTCAAGAATTCCACCATTACTCTTCCCCCCAAAGGGACTACAAGGATTACAATGAAGGGGTTTATAGAGTTACTTACCTCAAATGAAGGAAAACACCCTAGTTCTTGACAAATATGCCTCTTGGAGCTCTAGAACATAATAGGAGTTTGTGGGGGAAATAACACAGAAAACTAAAATAAGTGCGGGTAATCTGTCCCGTCTCTCATCACGATGAGTCACTATGATGAGAATTGGCTTGCTATGGTGACTCATAAAAACAAGATATGATATCTCATCATGACAAACAGCAATTTCTAAAATGTCAAAAACTCACCCCCAAACCTCTCATTTTATAATGAACTTCATTTTCTGGACTTTATATATTAATCTCGATACGACAACTACCATAAGTGGAGTTCTATGAATCCAATTTCTATCTTGGAACTTTCTACATGACCCTACAATAGTCGTCTATCCATAATTGAACATCACACAATCATAAAACTAAATACAAGACCCCAACCACCTCTAAAGCATATAACACTAGATTTTTGGCAAAGCTCACCCTAGCTTGAGATTTTATCAACTCTTATCTTAGGGACTCTTCTACTTGGGTACTTATGCCCTTAATTTACTATAACAACAGAACAGGTCATTACATCAGATACTAATTAAATAATTATTCATCCTCAAATGACAACAAGAAGAAGGTAAAAGGAAACGAGGATTACCTAAATCAGTGAACAAGTGCAGATTCTTGGTTCATATATCCGCTTTGGTCTCCCAAGTGGCCTCCTCAACGGGATGGTTCTTCCACTGGATTGGTACAGACGTAATCTCCTTAGTCCTTAATTTTTGGATATCCTAATCAAGAATAGCAACCACCTCCTCTTCATAAGAGTTTTTCATCCAACAAGACCAAATCCCAGCGAATAATGTAGTCACTATCTCTATTGTACTTTTTAAGCATGGGCACATGAAATACGGGATGAACTCCTGACAAACTTAGAGGCAATGCCAATCTATAAGCTACTAACCCCACACTCTGAAGCATCTCAAAAGGTCCAATATATCTTGGACTCAAGTTGCCATGCTTCCCAAATCGCATAAAACCCTTCATGGGTGAAACCTTGAGCAATACTTGCTCACCTTCCATGAAGTGCATGTCTCTCACCTTCCTATCTGTATACTCTTTCTGCCATCTTTGAGCCACTAGGAGCTTCTCTTGGATGTACTTCACCCTTTCCACAGAGTCTCTAAGAAGGTCTGTACTTTATGGCCTTACCTCAAATAAATTAAACCAACCAATGGGAGATCTATATCTATTCTCATAATATCCCTCAAATGGAGACATATTTATGCTCTAGTGATAACTATTATTATAAGCAAATTCATCCCATGATAGATACTGGTCCTAATGACCTCTAAAATCCATCACACATGCATGGAGTATGTCTGCCAATACCTAAATCATACGCTCACACTGCCCATCTATCTAAGAATGAAAATGTCAAGCTCCGAGGCTACCCCCTAGGCGTAACACGGTGCTTAGAGCTACAAGTGACCCTAAGCTAACCCATAGTCTGGCATATACTAACAATTTTGATTTAAAACAACATCTGAGCGGAAGCTAAACTAATGTAAAAATATAAGTCTGGGAATATAAAATAGTATCTTTGAATATAAGTATAATAAGTCTGAAATATGAACTGACTATAAGAGCTGAAAACTGACTTTATGTCTGAAAGCCTCTATTGAGATGAGTTATTGGGACAAACCCCCAGCTAACTCTAATAGTCTAAAAAATGAATAAGACTAAATAAAGTGAACATAAATTTTGTCCTTGAAATATGAGGACTCACCAACTCTGATGTTGAGAAGACTAGAAAATCATACTAACAGCGATCTAGATGTTGAGCGCCTGAACCTATATTATCCAATAATATAGCACAAGAACTGTGCGGTCAGTACTTTGAATGTACTAAGAATATGAGATATGCACTATTCTAAGTATGCTTACCTTGAAAGGATAAACTGAACATGTAAACTGTTGCAATGACTAAGTAGATAAACATGCAATTGAAATAATAATGTACTAAATAAATTGACTACAAGGTCATGCAATGACTGAGTCTGAACTGTGGGAGCTACTGTTGACCAACATATCCCAAGCTGAGATAACTATGTGGAGAATTTGTGACCCTGGCTGGGAAGGTGTTCATACCTTTTCAAGGATATGAACACTGGTTGGCATGGACCCTTTCCACAGAGTCTCTAAGAAGGTCTGTACTTTATGGCCTTACCTCAAATAAATTAAACCAACCAATGGGAGATCTATATCTATTCTCATAATATCCCTCAAATGGAGACATATTTATGCTCTAGTGATAACTATTATTATAAGCAAATTCATCCCATGATAGATACTGGTCCTAATGACCTCTAAAATCCATCACACATGCATGGAGTATGTCTGCCAATACCTAAATCATACGCTCACACTGCCCATCTATCTAAGAATGAAAATGTCAAGCTCCGAGGCTACCCCCTAGGCGTAACACGGTGCTTAGAGCTACAAGTGACCCTAAGCTAACCCATAGTCTGGCATATACTAACAATTTTGATTTAAAACAACATCTGAGCGGAAGCTAAACTAATGTAAAAATATAAGTCTGGGAATATAAAATAGTATCTTTGAATATAAGTATAATAAGTCTGAAATATGAACTGACTATAAGAGCTGAAAACTGACTTTATGTCTGAAAGCCTCTATTGAGATGAGTTATTGGGACAAACCCCCAGCTAACTCTAATAGTCTAAAAAATGAATAAGACTAAATAAAGTGAACATAAATTTTGTCCTTGAAATATGAGGACTCACCAACTCTGATGTTGAGAAGACTAGAAAATCATACTAACAGCGATCTAGATGTTGAGCGCCTGAACCTATATTATCCAATAATATAGCACAAGAACTGTGCGGTCAGTACTTTGAATGTACTAAGAATATGAGATATGCACTATTCTAAGTATGCTTACCTTGAAAGGATAAACTGAACATGTAAACTGTTGCAATGACTAAGTAGATAAACATGCAATTGAAATAATAATGTACTAAATAAATTGACTACAAGGTCATGCAATGACTGAGTCTGAACTGTGGGAGCTACTGTTGACCAACATATCCCAAGCTGAGATAACTATGTGGAGAATTTGTGACCCTGGCTGGGAAGGTGTTCATACCTTTTCAAGGATATGAACACTGGTTGGCATGGACCCACTAATTTGATATAAAAAAGGACTAAGGTGTCAAACCTGATCTGACGAGTGACCTTTTAGAACCTATAGTGGTGCTGTATTTCTGGGACTTAGGGACTTCTACTAAAGGTCTCAGCCTAACTGACGGGTGAGCCTTGATCTTTGTGTCCTCTCGGTGCTAAGTACTACTCCCAACTGAATATGTAAATAAACTAACATACTGGATAGCTCAAAATAATTGACTTTCTGAGAATGAAAAATAATGCTAAGACTGAAACCATTCTAATCATGTAATTCCAAAGGACCGAGTATCTGAATGAAAATGTATGAAATCCTAAACGATCGGGTGTTCATAACCCATCATCTTGAAAATCAAATTACTTGTAACAATTCTAGAATCTGAATAAAATATACAGTTTATAATCATGGTTCAAAGTCATGAATTATACAACATGCTAAGGATTTGAGAATTATGAGTATATAATAATTCTAGATTTTGAAGAAACATGCAATAAAGATTCATACATAACAAGAAAGCTGAAATTCAAGGGATTCACAAAATTTAAGAACCCTAGGCTCTGAAGGATAAACTGAAACTGAAGAACTGAATTAATTTAGGGACTCAATGGGTGAAAGGATAACCATTGATGAATTCCCACATACCTGAGAGCAAAACCCTTGGTGAAATCTTTGGGTTTGGGGCCCTAAGTTGAAGAATCCTTTTGCTTGCTTTTCAGAACAAGGAGACGCTTTTTTTCTCTATTTTGCTAAGTGTCGAGTGTTTTCTGAGGGAATGAGGGATTTGGATAGTTTTAGACTTAATAATTTGTCTTTGGATAGCTCTAACGCTCATTTAGTAGACAGCGAGTGGAGTGCATAAGCCCCTTTAGAGATAGGGGTGAGTACTACACGAGCTCGTAAGTAAAGTATGGAACGATCCTTGTCTACGAAGCAGAGCAGCCTCATCTTGCTTGCTTCTGGAGAATCTTCTAGCTCTTTAAACGACATGGTTTAGCTTTAAAAAAAAGTAGGAAAGGTCTAGAATACCCCTAGAAAGACTTAATTAAAATTGCTGAAAATTCACGAATTGGGTTCCACAGAGGGGAACCACAGCCTATGGATGGTTCCACGAGTCATGGAACCCTGTCGTAGTTCCTGGACTTCTTTGTTAAGCTGCAAGTCATGGAACGAGTCATGATTCGAATCGTATGAAAAACAAGTTTTAGTTAAATATGTATTTTATCTTGTCAATTTCGAGTCATTTACGTCTTAAATTATTATAAATATTATAAAATCTATTTTACATATGAATATTCAACTCTGTCAAGGTCAGGAAGCTTAGTTGATTAATTGATATTTAGTTCTTTTTAATCTTATCGCAAATCGGTTACATTTCGTGACATAATCTGTCTATAATTGAAATATTTGGCCATATTCTCAATCCAAAATGACTATATGTTTAATCATTCTTAGCTCCTAAAAATTAGCTATTTTAAGTTCATTTGGACTCAAATTCGAGCCCAAAATTTCTCCAAAACCCGGCCCAAACTCATTTAACCTCACCTACCCTTCTTCCACCTAACACTCCCCTCATCTCCTCTGCAACAACAATACATTCACCAAAAACCCTAGCAACCCCCCTTAGCTCCACCTCCCCCTTCTTTTACACTTTTGCCCTCGTCGTACAACCATTCTTGGCTATGATTTCATTCGTTTTCTATTCTCTCAGATGGTGTCTACCTCTTTTTGGCGAAAAACAGACAGGAGCTTATCTCTCTCTCTGTGTGCGAGCTCGACATTAATGGTATAGTCCTTTATATGTTATTTTCTCATCTCTTTTCATCTTACCGTTCTGATTCTTGTACCAATTTGATCTAAACTCTAGCTGTATTTTTTGTTAGATTATGGACTTCAAAGTCCCCATTTTTCAAATGTTTTCAAATCCATATTTCCCTCTCATTTTCGAATCTGAAACCTTAAGATTTGAGGCCTATAAATAGAGCCTTCTCCTCACTATTACATGGGGTCTGAGAGGGAAGTTCTTAGATTTTGGATTCAAAAATTTTCTAAGTCCTTAGTATAAAATTTTCTTTTAAGAAAGTACTAATATCTCTCTGTTCCTTAAACTTTTGTTATTTAAAATCGTAAAACGATCTCCAAATCTCTGAGTTTCAGTTCACTGCTCGTCGGAAGGTAATTCCCCTTTCTCACTTTTTACCGTTCTCATTTTCTATCTACTGTTGCTGCTAGTTTTTCCATTTTATACTGTAGTGATTAAAATTTTCATGTTGCTTTAGCTGCTTGATTAATTTTCAGTTCGAGCAAATGTTGGTTCATTGTTTGTTTAGCTTGTATGAGTTTGACAAGAGCATATGATAGGAGGGGCATTTTGATGAACGTTATGGGATAAAGGGAGAACGTATCATGGCGTTTTATCGCTTACACCCGTCCCTCATCCATAAAATGCTCTAAATCTTCTCATTTCTGGTTCTCTCTAATGATTCAGTTCTGGGAAGAGATAGCATGGTCATGTCTTTGATCTTGTGTTCTTTTTTATTTCTCTCCCGTATCTATTTGATCTAGGCACCTATAGAGTAACGATCTGGGAAAGTAGTGCTCATTCTTTTGTTGCTTTGTCTAGTTGTTTTAAGGGTACAAGGTGTAAAAGAGTATATTCTTACGAATATTATGGAATAAAGGATGAACATCTCATAGCATTCATCATCTTACATCCAATATTTTACCCCAAAATGCTCACATATTTCCCCACCCCTGCTTCCCTTTATATGTTTCGACTCTGCTAAGCGGAACTAGTTTACTCAAAATTTTAGTTCTCATGCTTGTGTTTGTTTGAGTTCAGTCCATTAAAGTGCTTCTTGGTTTTTTGATTCGGTTTGATGAAGTATATGATAGTGGATGTTCGTGTGAGCGTTACTAGATGAGATGTGAATACACCATGGTGTCATCATCTTCTACTATCTCCCTATCTTCAAATACTAAATAAATTACTTCCTTTCCTCCCATCCTCGTCGCTCTTTGAGGTATGCTCCTGCCTTTTATTTTCTTCTCACTGTTGGTTTAGTTATTTTAGTACATGATATAGGGAATGTCCTTGTGAGCATCGGAATAAGAAGATGAACACTTGTAGTGCTCATCACCCTCCATTTCCCTTTCTTAAAACACATGAACAGATTCCCTCTCCCCATCCCTTTATGTTTTCTTATTTTTTTAGAGCAAGCCTATAAGAATGTTTCGGTTATTGAGTGGGGAGGGATTAAGCTCATCCCGCACCTAAATTACTCCCAAAACCATTGTTATGGTCTGCGATGAGGCTGCCCTTTTCTCTTTCTCTAAGCCGCGAGCTAGAGGCTTAAATCACTTGATTTCAACCTTGTGTTGAGTTTCCTTAATAGTTAATTTTGTTTACTTTCATTTAGAAAATCATGCTTGCCTCATTGTTGTTATTTTTATATTTTGGGAACTTGTCCTTTTGAATCTGACTAAAATATAAATTGTTTTATGTATTCTCGTTAGCTTAAGGTGTATCTCTAGTTAGAAAGTAATACGAGGACGGAGGAGATCCTGATGAAGTCCTCCTTCTTGTTTCTCCTTTTATTTCATTTATCTCCATATATTTAAGACCATAATAAGTTTAGTAGGTGGGTGATTACTCTTGGGATTTATTTTGTTTTCACATCACTGGTCTCTTGAATGACGAGCATGGAAAAATCTGTTGTATGTGTTGTTTATAATTTCTCTCGTGTCGACTTGCTACAAATATTTGAATAAAAAAAATTTAGGAAGATAGAGTACCCAATTTGCCTTATAAGCTACAGAGGCATCAAGTCACTACATATACATGTTTTATAACTTCATGGGAATATATATGTTTTCTTTTTTTCACAAAGCTTTGAACTGTTTTATGTCTCTATTTTGTTATGCGTACAATTATTTGGCTGTCTTAATAATACTAATGTGCCAAATAAGACCTTTTGTATCGGTTATATTGACTAATCAGCAAGCTTTCTCTTATTTTTAGCTTAAATTGTAATTCTCGTCTTTTTCTCCTTCAACAATATCACATGTTAACCATCCTTCTGTTCTTCTTTGCACCTTCTGTTCTTCTTTGCACGTGGAACTCATTCACCGAGTCCGTTTGGACTACATCCGCCCGTTTGTATTATCTCGTTGGGTTGTGGAAGCCCAACACATATCTTCGTCCACTCATAGAGTCAGACCAGCCCATTTCTCGCGATCAACCGAAAAGAAAGAGAAATGGGTCCATATATATATTCATAACTCATTTGAAGACCCACTTCTCGTCAGACGATTAGAAAAAGGAAGTGAGAAAAGATCGCAAGTATTATTAGATTTTGGCCTAGAAGCCTAAAGTCATGCTTATTTTTATTAGTATTTTATTCCTTTGTATCAAACGAGTATGTTTATTTAATTTTGGTTTCTTTACTACTTCATCCTAAAATTTTCCATGCTAAATCACGAGATTGGAGTTTGAAAAAGTTTCATCAATTCAACTGTTTAAAGTAATAATCTTAGTTAAGTGAACAAACAGTTTTATTTTTTAGTACGTAAAAGGAACAAAATTCTATTTATATAGTTTTCTTTCTTTTAATGTTAAAATCAATTTTTTGATCTCTAAATATACATGTGAATGTTTTTAGCTTTATTAAGCAAGAATAAAAATTAATTTCTTTTGAAAAGCTTAGAAAGTTTTTTTAGAATTGATAAAAGTTTTCAAGAATTTACTTTAAAATAATTTCTAAATTTGTTTAGCCACAAAATATTTAAAATCCATCGGTAATCGCATTTGCGGATTTTTTGAAGTGCTTAATACCTTCTTTGAAAAATCACTTGAACCCTTATCCCGAACTCTGGTTATAAAATAAAAGTTTTTTTTATTACCTTTAAAATAGTTTTCTTAATTTCCTAAAAATTAAGTGGCGACTCTTTCCTTATTTATTTTTTCAAAATAAAATATTGCCAAGTTATGACGTTTTGATTAAGTTTAAAATACATCGTAACAGAAGTGTGCACCCTTCGTCAATCTATCCAAAATAACCCATACCAAATCATACTTCCCCAAGGTCTTGGGAAGGCCAACCATGAAATCCATGGTTATTCTCTCCCACTTCCATTCAGGAATGGGCATCCTCTGAAGAGTGCCACCTGGCTTCTGGTGCTCATATTTCACTTGTTGACAGTTCTAATACTTAGCCACAAAATTGACTATGTCTCTTTTCATTTGACCCCACCAATAATGTTTTCTCAAATCGCGATACATTTCGGTTACACCAGAATATATACAATACTTGGAACAGTGATCCTCATCTAGAATTATAGGGATCAAATTATCAAGGGGCAGACAAACCCTCCCTTTAATTTGCAGACCACCTTCATCATCAATCATGGTCTCTTTGGCCTCACCCCACAACACTTTATCATGAATCTTACTCAACCTCACATCATCAAATAGCTTTTCGTTAATCTGATCAAGAAATAAGGACCTCGCCTCAACACATGCCAACAATCTACCCCTCTCAGACACTTCCAGTCTCATGAAGATGTTAGCTAGAGTCTGCTAATCTCCGGCCAATAGACGTCTAGTTGCATTCAAATAGTCCAAGATACCCATATTCTCAGTCTTTCTGCTCAACCATCAACTACCATATTAAGCTTATGTCATGACCCGATTTCTCATCATGATGGCACCTACAACCCCCAGTAGGCGAACCAATCTCCGCAGTCCAAAACGGTTATTAATGGAGTACTAGCTAATAGTTAAGCGAAAGAAATGATATAATCAAGTGGAAGCAAAGGAACAAAATGAAAAGATGGATAACAGGAATATATATACATATGCAGAAGCTAAAACAAACACCAAAACTTGGTATCATAGTATAGAGCCAGAACTACATATAAGGAGTACAAACGATCCAAAATAATATATACATATATCCAAATGGTAATAGAGTACATAAAGAAAAATATAAACTAAAGCTAAGCTCCGGCCACCAAGATCTCACCCTCAGTCTGAAGTAGTCCCCAAAAGATCTCCAAGCACGAATCACAATGATCTAAAGGTGATGGCCCACACTAGAATCTGCACCAGAAGATACAGAGTGTAGTATGAGCACTAATTGCAAAGCAACCGGTACCCAGTAGGTATCATAGGCCGACTGGGCACATATAAGATAAAAGAGTAGTAATAAGCAGAATAGAAAACAAGTAGTCATTGAAACAATGAAGGAGCACACGAAAACTAGTACAGAAGGAATACAAACAAGATAACACACATGGCTAGCTACTAGAATACCAATCACAAGCGAAAGAAAGAAATACGTACCCGGGATCCTTGCAATAACAAATATATAAAGAAGGGTGTAAAAAGTAGCGGTATACCGGTAACCTCAATGAAAAGAGAAGGAGCAAGAGAATCACGAAATTCATGCTCGGATACAGAATACTATCATCTGAATAAGCATACTAATCTCAATCAAGATATACCAACTGGAAGCCATTGTACAACCTTATCAAGTCCAACATCGAGTCACCATAATAGGGACAAGATTATGAGTTAATAACAATAAGCCTACCTACAATCCCACGGGCGCCCATACACCCGAGGAACATAAGTAAGTAAAGACAAACCCTCCGACATTCCATACTACCAGAGCGTACACTCAGCAAATAGCAAACAAGGGTGGAACCTCAAACAATATGATAATATGATAAACTAGGTGTGATAATAGTAACGTATGTTACCCGCTTCCGGCGTCCTATAAGGCCCAGAAGACAGGATCCATGGAAGATCACACCCGTATACCTCTACTACATCGTATACCCTCCCTCCGGCACTCTCAGCACATAGCCCCTATTCTGGAGTGGCGAGGTCCATGGAGGCCCCCGACCAACATACTAGATGCCCCTCAATCTCAAAAATCCCCAAGTAAAGTTGCTCGAGGGTATCTGGGTCTAAATAAGTAAATCAAATAATTTTAGCGCACGGCCTCGCCGAGCCTAGTATTATTAGAGAAGTTGTAGTAAAATAAGTCTATCCCTCGGCCCCGCCGAGCCTATTATTAGTAGAAATAGTGATAAAACATCCTTTTTATTTTCTCTTACCCCAAGAAGATCTGTTAAAATAGTACCAAACCTCTTGCAATCATTTTTTTACCAAAAATGGGCCCTACGAGCCATGCAGGTTTTAAAAATCCTTCAATAGAAGGGCCAAAGCCAAACCATAGTAAAATTATGCAAAAACCCTCTATATGAATGATAAATGGTGTACACAATCACAACAGTAGCCCATGGCCCACAATTAACCTATCGGCCCTGGACAGGCTACAATCGTTCTACAACACAAATAGCCAGCTCTATAATAATAAATACGATGTCTGAGACTCGCGGGCATTCCCAATTTCCCACCATCTATGCTCCAGAGTCAATATAATGCCTCGCAGGACCACAAGAGTGATAATATCATCTATCGTGAATACTCAAATAATCAGGGAAGAAAAGGAATCGGACATGAATAAAACGGTCAAGGTCTGTGGTACCAACAGGTAAACCCAACCCAAGGATGCCCATTAGTACAATTTTATTCTATATATGCTAAGTCTAAAGAGTTTAAATCATAACCTACCTGTTGTCCGATGACAAGCTGCTAGAACGATGATGTTCAAGCTCGAACCGACCCGAGAAGATCCGAAACTAAATCAAACTCGAATTTGGACTTGAATAACTTGACGTAAGTATTCAATTTTCCTTTCGCAGATCAAATAAGATGTGAAAAATATTTTTCCTTAAAGCTTTTCAACGTACTAATAAATACTTATTTAGATAGAAGCTAAATATCTTGTACACACTATTTTAAAATGAAGAATGCATACAGTAGTCTATATAGGAATATAGATATGAGAAAAGAGCTCATTTTGATTTAAAAGGAAAAATGAATCCCCTTTTTTCAATTTATTATAACATATATAAATAAGCATGTAAAGATGCCACCTAGCTTAGTAAATACATGTTTCTCACTTCCTTCACCTCCACGTGTTGTGGAGGTGGTCACACTTAAATTATTTTTATCCCATTATGTATATATTTGGGTATTGCATAAGTTTGTGATAAAATATATATAATTTTTTGAATATATCATAATTAATAGAAAATCATTTTAAATAAAACCTACTATATTATAATAATAATTTTCAACATAACTAAGTTTACTATCTCCGTTAAAATATTAATAATTTATAAAACTCTTGTAAAATAGATACATACACAATTATATCATAACAAAAGTATTTTTCATAAACATTTAAAATATTTTAGGAAGGTGATAAAAATATAACTTTTTACCACATTCAACTTTTAAATAAAATATTTTCAAATACACGTGATGTTAATAAAATTCTCAAATTTAGGCTCGCAAGTCTTTGAGACGGGACGAAGATTAAGGTCATACGACACCTCAAATCAGGATCGACCTGCCCACAAGGTCAGTTGAGGTCATACGATTGCAAATCACTATCGCACGATTTTGATAACTCAACTCTTAAGACTCAGCTCTAAAACAGGGAAACAACCATAAAGACCAAACAAACGGCCAGGGCACCGAACCATCGATCCCAGCAAGCCATAAATGACTTGGTAACGCTACATGCAAGCTCTAACAGTACAAGGAAAGCGTAAATGCGGAAATGATCGGAAGGGTCATTACATCATCCACTACTAAAAAGGACTTTTGTCCTCGAAAGTCAAGGGCAAGGAAGTACCTGAAGGCTCAAACAGCTGCGGGTACTGAGCCCGCATATCTCTCTCGGTCTCCCAGGTAGCCTTCTTGATCAGACGATGCCTCTACTGAACTTACACTACCGGAATCTCCCTAGATCTCAACCTCCTAACATCTCTGGCTAGTATAGCAACCGGCTCCTAAACAAAGGACAAACTCTCATCCAACTTAACTAAATCCCAATGTGACACATGAGACTCGTCTAGAACATACCGGCGCAACACCGAAACATGAAATACAGGATGTATAGCTGAAAACATTGTAGGTAAGGCTAACTGATAGGCAACACTACCAACCCTCTGAAGAATCTCAAACGGCCCAATGTACCTGGGGCTAAGTTTGCCCCACTGAACAAATCTCATCACGCCCTTCATGGGCGATGGGAATACCAAATCACCTACACTGAACTCCAAGGAACGAAGTCTACGATCAGAGTAGCTCTTCTGCCTACTCTGAGCTGCTCAAAGTCTATCCTGGATCACTCTGACTCGGTCTAAGGAATACCAAAGTAAATCTGTACTTTGTGGCCTAGACTCTAAAACCCATCGAACTAACCAGCCATCTGCAACGCCTACCATATAACGCCTCAAAAGGTGCCATGCCAATGCTCGAATGGAAGCTATTATTATACGCAAACTCGGCCAAAGGCAGAAACTGATCCAAAAAACGTCCAAAGTCAAGAACACAGGCCCGAAGCATGTCCTCTAGGACCTGAATGGTCCTCTCAGACTAGCCATCTGTCTGAGGGTGGAAAGCAGTACTAAGCTGAACTTCTGTACCCAAATCTCGCTGAATAGCCCTCCAGAACTGAGATGTGAACTGAGTATCACGGTCTGAAATGATAGAAGCTGGGACCCCGTGCAACTTAACCATCTCACGAAGGTAGATCTGAGCTAACCTGTCTACACCATAAGAAGTCTGAACCGGCAAGAAATGCACTTACTTAGTCAGCCTATCAATAATCACCCAGATGGAATCAAACCTCCGAGAAGTATAAGGCAAACCAACAACGAAGTCCATAATGATCCTTTCCCACTTCTACTCATGAATGGAAAGTCGCTGCATCAAGCCACTCGGTCTCATGTGGTCAAACTTAACCTGCTGACAGTTCAAGCACCGAGATGCGAACTCCACTATATCCCGCTTCATACCACTCCACCAGTAAAGTTATCTCAAGTCTCTATACATCTTTGTTGCGCTGGGATGAATAGAGTATCTAGAACAATGCGCCTCATAAAGTATCAACTGAATCAAATCCCCAACTCTTGGAACACAAAAGAGACTGTCGAACCTCAGAATACCATCAAAACCCAACGTATCCTGGCTAGCCTCACCCCAAAATACCTAATCACAAAGGTCACACAAACACTGATCATCAAGTTGTCGGCTCTGAATCTGATCAACTAGAGTGGAACGAACCTCAATACTAGCGAGAACTCTGCTAGGATCTAACAAGTCAAGCTTAACCAAACGCTTAGCCAACGACTGGATGTCCAAGGCCAACGGTCTCTCAAAAACTGAAAGAGAAGATAGGTTGCCCATACTCACCGTCTTCTGACTCAAGGCATCCACTACCACGTTTGCCTTGCCCGGATGATAAAGAATGGTGAAATCATAGTCCTTCAGTAGCTCAATCCATCTCCTCTGCCTCGAGTTCAGCTCTCGCTGACTCGTAATGTACTGAAGACTATGATGATCCGTGAATATCTCACAATGAACTCCATATAAATAGTGCCTCCAGATCTTGAGCGCGAAGACTACTGCCGCCAACTTTTAGTCATGACTGGGGTAGTTGCACTCGTGTACCTTCAGTTGCCTCGATGCATATGCTATCACTCGACCCTGCTGCATCAACACACAACCAAGACCAACCCCGAAAGCATCATAATACACGGAGAAGCTCTGACCCTCCACTGGCAAAGTCAAAACTAGAGCTGAAGTCAATAATGCCTTAAGCCTCTGAAAGCTATCCTCGCACTGATCTGGCCACTTAAATGGGACATCCTTCCTAGTCAGCATAGTCAAGGGTGCTGCTATGAAAGAAAATCCTTGAACGAACCGTCTATAGTAACCTGCTAACACAACAAAGCTGCGAACCTCAGTAGCAGTAGTAGTTCTAGGCCAATCACGAACCACTGAAATCTTTCTTCGATCAACCCTAATCCCATCCTTAGATAGCACATGCCCTAGGAATGCAACTGACTCAAGCCAAAACTCGCACTTTGAGAACTTGGCATAAAGTCGATGATCTCTCAAAGTTTGGAGTATAATACTTAACTTCTGCTCATGCTCATCTCTACTCCGCGAGTATACCAATATGTCGTCTATGAAAACTATCATAAATGAGTCCAAATAGGGGCCAAGAACCCTGTGCATCAAGTTCATAAAAGCTGCGAGGGCATTAGTCAACCCAAAAGACATCACCAGGAACTCATAGTAGCCATAACGAGTCCTGAATACTATCTTAGGGATGTCCTCTGCCCTAACCCTCAACTGGTGATAGCCTGATCTCAAATCTATCTTCAAAAACATGGCCAAACCCTGAAGCTGATCAAACAAATCATCTATGCGCGATATCGAATACCCATTCCTTACAGTCACCCTATCCAGCTATCGATAATCAATATACATCCGCATCGGCCCATCCTTCTTCTTTACAAACAGAATATGAGTCCCCAAGGCGATACACCCAGCCTAATAAAACCCTTAGCTAACAAGTCTTGGAGCTACTCCTTAAGCTCCCTCAACTCAGCTGGATCCATATGGTGAGGAGAGATGGAAATGGGCCTAGTTCCCGGCTCTAACTCGATAGCAAAGTCAATATCTCTCTCACGTGGAAGGCCTGGCATGTCGGTAGGGAACACGTCTAGGAAATCTCTAACCACAAAAATTGACTCAGGAGAAGAAGGGTCGGCACTAGCATCTCAAACATATGCTAGATAAGCCAAACACCTGTGAGAAATCAACTTCCTAGCTCGAAGACAAGAGATGATCCCAGATGGTGTGCGGCTGATAGAACTCTGCCATACAACTGGGGATATGCCAAGCATGGCTATGGTAACGATCTTAGCATAGCAATCTAAAACTGCACGATGAGGGGATAACCAGTCCATGCCCAGAATCACATCAAAGTCTAACATATCAAGGATCATCAAATCACCCCAAGTCTCAATATCTCCAACAAAAATCATACAGGACTTTACAGTCTGATCCACTACTAAAGAATCTCCTACTGGGGTCGAAACAGATACAGGCATAGATAACGGCTCACTAGCCAACCCCAAACAAGGAAAGTAGTATACAGAAATATATGAGCAAGTAGATCCAGGATCAAATAAAGCCAAAGCTGACCAACGGCATACAGAAATCGTACTTGTGATTATAGCATCCGAGGCCTCTGCCTCCAATCTCCTAGGGACCGCATAAAGCTGATAATGACCACCACCTGACCGACCGCCATCCGTACCACCTGTCCTGCCACGCTGGCCACCACCTCTCACCTAACAACCACTTCCTCTAGCCGGTGGATGAACTACACAAATAGCCTGAGCCAGCTGAACTGTACCCTGTTGGGGGAAATCTCTAGCATAGTGATCGACCATACCACAATCATAGCAAGTTGCACCCTGCTGGGGTCAATCTCTGGCATAGTGACCGCTAACACCGTACTCATAGCAAGTCCCTGACGGCCTATCCTATTGAGACAAACCATATGAACTCGTATGGCCACCACGGCCTGATGCCCCAGAAGTTGTACCCCTCGAAGACTGACCACGGTGACCCTGCTGACTACTCTGACCCTACTCAAATGAAGGACCACCAGAAGACTGAAGTGAAGCCTGAACAGATCGACTAGACTGGCCCTAGTGCATTTGTGGCTGATACCCTCAACCCCATTATCTTGAACCTCTACCACTATGACCAGAACCACTGTAGCTGCCCTGATGTCGAGGCCTTTTATCTCTAGCCCCCAGATTCTGACAATGCAAATTCTCTATGGTATGTGCATAGTCTGCAATAGCCTGGAATGATCGACCACTGGCAACTAATATCTCAGCTGGCTCTCTAAACTCTGTTCGCAACCCCTAAACAAACCTATGGACTCTATCAGGCTTGGTAAGCATGACCATATCCCCAAATGGTGCAAGCTGGTGGAAACGGGTCTCGTACTCATATATGGTCATAGAATCCTGCATCAACCTAGTGAACTGATCCCTATGACGCTCTCTGTCGCTTTGTGGCAAGAACTTGGCCCCTCATAAAACTTTGACTAAGATAACGGAGGTGACAAAGATGGTCTACAAGCAACTTGGGCCCTCTACCATAACTTAGCTGGGCCCTCTAACTGATAAGTAGTATATCCAACACCGTGAGTCTCCAGTAAACCCAAATGGTGTAGCATCTCTTCACAAGTAGTGAAAAAGTCATGCGGATCCTGACCAGGTGTACCAGCAAACCTCAGAGGTGCCAATCTGAGAAATCTACCCAAAGCCTTTTGCTCTGTCTCTGTCATAGCTGGGCGAGGAGCATGAGGTTGTACAACGAATGGTACCAAAATAACCTCAGCATGGGGATCCATAGTAGCAGGTTGTGCTCCTGAACTCTGTGCACCCAGGGCTTCCCCCTGAGCAGATGGTTGTACTACCTCGGAAGGCCGCTCTCCAATCATACCCAAAAGCCATAATAGAAAACCCCAAATATATGAAAGCTAAGCTAGGGCTAAAGCTAGCACAGAAGTGGGTGCTGGAGCTGGTACTGGAGTTGGTGGCACCTGGGCTGCCCCCTGGTTCACATTCTGCTGCTCAGGAACTAACTCTGGCTCATACTCATGCTCGTGCTCTATCTCTACTCTAGCAGCTCTAGCAGGTGCCGCTGCTCGGGGACATCCTCCGCCCTTACCTCTACGACCTCCCCGGCCCCTAACTTGTGTAAGGGGTATTGGAGTTGGAGGCTCATCTCTACCTGACATTGACACTCTCGTACAAACCATCTACAGAAGAATGAACTAGAATAAGTGAGATTTCAGGAAACCATCAAGGATAAGACGCGCAATACATAAGCAAATAAGAGAGTCATATTTCCTAAGATACCACTGTAGCCTCCCAAAGATTGCGTACGGATGTCTCCACCCCAATACACAGGACTCTACTAGACATTGGCTCCTATAACGATGACACCGATGAACCTAGGCTCTGATACCAAGCTATCATGACCCAATTTCTCGGTCTTGATGGCACCTATAATCCCCTAATAGGCAAAGCAATCCCCGCAGCCTAGAACTATTTGTAATGGGCTACTAGCTAATAGTTAAGCAGAAGAAACAATATAATCAATAGGAAACAAAGGAACAAAATGAAAAGATGGATAACAGGAATATATATACATATGCGGAAGCTAAAACAAACCCCAAAACCTGATATCATAGTATAGAGCCAGAACTACATATAAGGAGTACAAACAATCCAAAATAATATATACAGATGTCTCTGAATGGTAATAGAGTATATAAAGCAAAAGATAAGCTAAAGCTAAGCTCCGGCCGCCAAGAGCTCACCCTCATTCTGAAGTAGTCCCTAAAATATCTCTAAGCATGAATCACAATGATATAGCGGTGATGGCCCACACTAGGTTCTGCACCAAAAGATGCAGAGTGTAGTATGAGAACTAATTGTGTAACACCCCAGAAATAGACCCAGCTTTTAAACTCAGGATTTGCAGGAATTTTTGAACTTCCAGGAATCACGGGTCAAGTCCACGAGCCGTGGGTGGTTCCACGAGTCATGGAAGTGACTCGTGATTCCAGTTCTGCAGACCATTCTCAGGTCTGAGAACCATGAGTCAGTTTCACAACTCATGAAGGTTTCCACGGGTCATGGAACCAAACCGTGGAACTCAGACAGAGAGTGGTCAAGTCCCCTGATTTCCACGACTCAGTTCTACGACTCGTGGAAGCTTTCACAAATTATCCTGTTGAGCCATAGGAAACCTTCAGCCGCCTGAAATCCTTGGCAGTTTCCACTAGAAGGAACCATGAGTCATGGTTAAGTCTACAAGTCATAGACACTACCCGTGGAACCTTAAGCCGCATTTAAAATTAGCTTTCTCCTAATTAAGTCCCAAGGGTATTTTAGTCATTACCCACTCTTTTAACTCCTAAATAATGTTGTTTTGACTATTTCAAGAAGGGTTTTCACCCTCATTAGCCTAAGTTCCTTCTCATTACTTCACTCTTCTCCCAAAAAGGAAAATTCTTCTCCAAGATTCAAGTCTCAAGCTCTAAGTTTAAGCCTCCTAATTCTTTTCAATTCAAGTGGGTTATCTTCAATCAAGGTATGTGGGTAATCAACAATGGGTTCCTTTCACCCTTTTGCCCAAAACCCCTAATTTAAATTATGATTTCATGGTCATCAAATTAGGGTTCTTATCTAATTCTCATGGGTTTTGCTAAACATGATCTTCTCATGATTTGATTATGAAATTACTATTAAATTGCATGATTTCACATGGGTTTCTACATGCTAACTCTTATCTCATGAATTGATGTTTAACCATGGAAATTTCTACATGCATGAAGTTGATTTAAGCAAATTGGATTTTGATAGCATGTTCCTTATGGATTTTCAAGCATGTGCATGCCTAGTTTCTATGTTCTATGAAAGTATATATTTTATAAAATTGAACTAGAGCCATGCAAATTTTACAAGTCATAAAGTATGCAAGTCTTTCCATATTGAGAAGCATTATGCAAGATAAGACGCTTGATGTTCCATCAATACTCATGAGTCATTTTCTAAACTAAAACTCATGAGTCATTTTCTAAACTAAAACTCATGAGTAGTATGACGATCCGGGTTATGAACAAGCATGAACAAGTTATGAACAAGATTGGCATCAAATATGTCATATGTATGTGAGCACATATTATATGTTTTTGGAGTAGTATTTAGCACTGATTTGGACAGGGTGAGAGTACACATGGTCCCAGAACTACGTGCCCCCATAGGTTCTAAGTCCTTTCTGTTGGGCATCAGATTTAGTGATCACGCTACATGTCATGCCTCTATACCCTGGCAAGGTATATTGGGTCCTTCCGATGGGCTGGATACATCTGACTCCATGTAGCTCAGCATGGTTATGTCGGTTAAAAGAAACTCCCACATGTTATTTTCAAGCTATGAAGTTATATGATTCTATACTCTGAAACTTAAGCTTTATTTTATGTTTCATATTTTATACTTTGATATCTACTCATGTTCCTTCTTTACGTAACAAGTTTATTCTTAAGCATGTTTTAAACTATTTCTATCATGATTCATGCATCACTCACATACTCAGTACATCCTATAGTACTGACACATATCTTGCACTGCATTCTTTGATGATGTAGATTTAGGTGTTCCTTCCCAGACACGTGGCTAGAGCTTCCAGGCCACTTTCTGTCAGCTGTTGATGAGTCCTCTTAGGTCGAGGACTAGTTATATTTTATAGTGTTGATTTATTACTTTCGTACTTTGAGTTAGCTAGGGTCTTGTCCTAGCAACTCCTTATGTCATGTAGAGGCTTTCAGATATAGACAGTGGTTCGAGTCTCTTTCTGGATTTTGTATTTCTATTCGCTTTGATTACCTATGTATGTGATTTTGGATTTATCTATTTTTCTTCCGCTTATCTTTTGTTATGCTTGAGAATGTTATGACCAAGGGTTAGCTTAGGGAGCTTGTGGTCTCAAGTCCCATGTTACATCTAGGGGGTAACCTCGGGGTATGACAAACTTGGTATCTGAGCCTCAGGTTCAAGAGTCCTAGGATGTCTGAAAGGCACATCGAGTAGAATCTTTTTCATGTGTGTGAAGCATGCCACACATATGAGAGGGAAGCTATGAGATGTCTTAGAAAACTTTGCTTCTTTCATGATCATGTCGTACGATAGAGCTTAACTCTTATGTTCCTCTAATCCTCATCTTGTCCATTTCATATTATGCCTCCATGACGTGCTATGCCTACCCGAGCCGCTCGGAATGCTATTCCTCCTGTTACGGTTCCCGATGTCACGAATGAGGAGTTCAGGAATGCCATCTATTTGCTAGCCCAGACTTTTGCCACTCAGTCCAATCAATAAGCTCCTGCCCTAGTCCACCCTCAAGGTGGGGTAGCATCCCGAGTTCGTGACTTTGTCCAGATGAACCCACCCAAATTTTGGGGTTCAAAAGTGAGTGAGGACCCGCTCAACTTTATTGATGAAGTGAAGAAGATCTTTGAAGTTATGTAAGTGGTTGGGATTGATTGTATTGAGTCCTATCAACTCAAGGATGTAGCTCATATTTGGTTCACGCAATAGTAGGAGACTAGGGTGAGGGACGTGGTCCCCATGACTTGGGAGTGTTTTGAGAGGGCCTTCCTTGATAGGTTCTTTCCCCGTGAGTTGAGGCAAGCAAAGATGGAGGAATTTGTGAACTTGAGATAGGGGTCGATGTCAGTTCAAGAGTATAGTCTGAAGTTCACTCAGTTGTCTAGATATGCTCCCTCCATGGTAGCGAACTCGCATGATCAATTAAGCATATTCATTTATGGAGTTTATGATGTGGTGAAGAAAGAGTGTAGGTCTTCTTCGTTATTGAGTGATATGAACATTTTTTGACTCATGACTCATGCCCATCAGATTGAGGGTGACAAGCTTTAGAAGATGGCAAAGGAGAACAAGAGGGTTAGATCTGAGGGATCAGGTTTTGGTCATCACAGGTCCGGAGGTAGACATCGCTCTTCTTTCTAGAAAAAGTCATCAAGATCGGTTCATTCTTTTGCTAGTGCTCCTACCCAGGCTCAGAGGCCTCATCATGATCAGGGTGGTAGAGGATTTGGTTCCTATCCCCAGTCTCAGGGTAGTAGTGCAAAGGGGCCTTCTTTCCCCATTTGTAACAGGTGTGGGAAGAATCACCCTGGTGAGTGCTTGGTCGGTAAAGAGGGTTGCTTTGGTTGTGGTCTGCCTGGACATCATATCAGATATTTCCCTTTAGCTAGGAAGGAGCAGAGAGGTAGGACTTAGTCTACCCCAGCAGCTTCAGGAGGTACACCAGCCCAGTAGGGCACAACTTCTAATTCTGGTGGTCAGCGCCAGAACTGCCTTTATGTTATGTCCTCTCATCAGGATCAGGAGGGTTCCCCAGATATTGTCACTGGTATGTTGAAAGTCTTCTCGTTCGATATGTATGCTTTGTTGGACCCCGGTGCTTTCTTATCTTTTGTGACCCCGTATATAGCATGCAAATTCGAAGTATGTCCTGAATTGCTTTTAGAACCCTTTTGTGTTTCTACTCCTATTGGTGAGTCCGTCTTAGCCAAAAGGATCTACCGAAATTGCACTATCTCAGTCCTTCAGAGAGTCACTTCAGCGAATCTAGTAGAGTTGGAGATGACTGATTTTGATGTCATTCTTGGTATGGATTGGTTGTATGCATGTTATTATTCTGTTGATTGTCATACTTGGGTTGTCAGTTTCATGTTTCCTAATGAACCCATTTTAGAATGGTAAGGTAGTCCCCCTTCTTCGAAAGGTCATTTCATATCTTATCTTAAAGCTAGGAAGATAATTTCAAAGAGGTATGTTTATCACATAGTGCGGGTTATGGACACGGAGTCCAAAACCCCATCCCTTCAGTCTATTCCTATTGTAAATGAGTTTCCAGATATGTTTCTCAAGGATTTACCCAGAGTCCCTCCCGAGAGGAAGATAGACTTTGGGATAGATCTCCTTCCAGATACGAACCATATCTCTATTCCTCCCTATAGAATGGCTCCCGTGGAACTCAGAGAGTTGAAAGATCAGTTGAAGGATCTTCTTGATAAAGGTTTCATCAGGCCTAACATTTCTCCATGGGGTACCCCATTTTTGTTTGTTCGAAAGAAAGATAATTCTCTTAGAATATGTATTGATTACCGTCAGTTGAACAAGGTCACAATCAAGAATAAGTATCCCATTCCTAGGATTGATGACTTATTCGATCAGCTTCAGGGTGCTAGTTTCTTCTCCAAGATTGACCTTAGATCCGATTATCATCAGCTTCATGTTAGAGAGTGTGATATCCTAAAGATAGCCTTCAGGACTCGATATAGTAATTATGAATTTGTTGTGATGTCTTTTGGTTTAACGAATGCTCCTGCAGCCTTTATGGATTTGATGAATCGTGTGTTCAAGCAGTATTTGGATATGTTTGTGATTGTTTTCATTGATGATATCCTCATCTACTCTCGGAGTGAGGAGGAGCATGCGGGCCACTTGAGGGTTGTGTTGCAAACTCTCAAAGATAGATAGTTGTTTGCTAAGTTTAGCAAGTGTAAGTTTTGGATGCAGTCTGTTGCTTTTCTGGGTCATATTGTGACCAAAGATAGTATTCGGGTTGATTCTCAAAAGATAGAGGCAGTAAAGAACTGGCCTAGACCTACTTCCCCGTCTGATATTAAGAGCTTTTTGGGTTTGGCTAGTTACTACGGGAGGTTTGTGGAAGGATTTTCTTTCATTGCTTCCCCTTTGACCCGATTGACTCAGAAAAAGGTAAAACTTCAGTAGTCCGACTTGTGTGAGAAGAACTTCTAGGAATTGAAGACTAGATTGACCACAGCTCTAGTGTTAGCTCTACCCGAGGGCCTAGATGATTTTGTTATGTATTTTGATGCTTCTAGGATTGGTTTGGGTTATGTTTTGATGCAGCGTGGTAAGGTGATTGCTTATGCTTTGAGACAGCTTAAGACTCATGATAAGAACTATCCAACTCATGATCTTGAGTTGGCAGCCGTGGTCTTTGCTTTGAAGATTTGAAGACATTACTTGTATGGTGTGCATGTGGATGTATTCACCGATCATAAGAGTCTTCAGTATGTGTTCACTCAGAAGGAATTGAATTTGCGACAAAGAAGATGGCTTGAGCTCCTTAAGGATTATGATATCAGTGTGCTTTACCATCCGAGTAAGGCCAATGTCATGGCGGATGCTTTGAGTAGATTGTCCATGGGAAGTGTGTCTTCCGTTGAAGATGGGAAGAAGGAATTAGTTAAGGAGGTTCCTAGGCTATATCGGTTGGGAGTTTGCCTTATGGACTCGACAGAAGCTGGTGTGATTGTACAAAATGGTGTTGAATCATCTTTGGTAGCTGAGGTGAAGGCAAAGCAACACAAGGACCCCATTCTACTTAAGCTTAAGGGTGCAGTTCATCAGCAACGAGTGGAGGTTTTCTCCCAAGGGGGAGATGGTGTGCTTCGTTACCAGGGTCGCTTATGTGTGCCAGATGTAGATGGGTTGAGACAGCAGATTCTGACTGAGGCTCACAGTTCTAGATATTCCATTCATCCAGGTGCTACTAAGATGTACTGCGGTCTACGAGAAGTCTTTTGGTGTAATGGTATGAAAAGGGACATAGTCGAATTTGTGACTAAGTGTCCCAACTGTCAACAAGTAAAGGTAGAGCATCAAAGGCCGGGTGGCATGATTCAAGATATTGACCTTCCCATTTGGAAAAGGGAAGCAATCAATATGGACTTTATTACTGGTTTGCCTCGTACTCGAAGGTAGCATGATTCTATTTGGGTTATTATCGATCGGATGACCAAGTCATCTCACTTTTATGCTGTTAAGACTACTGATTCAGAAGTGATTATGCCAGACTCTACATCTGGGAGATAGTTTGATTGCATGGTGTTCCCTTGTCTATCATTGCTGATAGAGGTCCTCAGTTTACATCTCAGTTTTGGAGAACGTTTCAGAAAGCTCTTGGTACTCAGGTGAAGCTTAGCACAGCTTTTCACCCTCAGACAGATGGCCAGGCACAGCGCACTATTCAGACTTTGGAGGATATGTTGAGGGCGTGTGTGATTGACTTCAAAGGTAATTAGGATGATCACTTACCTCTTATCGAGTTTGCCTACAACAACAGCTTTCACTCTAGCATCCAGATGTCTCCATATGAGGCACTTTATAGCCGGAGATGTAGGTCTCCTATTGGTTGGTTTGAGGTAGGTGAGTCAGCTTTGATTGGCCCAGATTTGGTGCATGAGACCATGGAGAAGGTTCATCTTATTAGGGAGAGGTTTAAGACCGCTCAGAGTCGACAGAAATCATACGCGGATGTGAGGAGGAGAGAATTAAAATTTGAAGTTGATGATTGGTTTTTTCTAAAAGTTTCACCCATGAAGGGTGTGATGATATTTGGCATGAAAGGGAAGCTTAGTCCCCATTTTGTAGGTCCTTATCAGATTCTGAGGAAGGTTGGTAAGGTTGCTTATGAGTTGGATTTGCCATCGGATTTGGAAGCGGTTCATCCAGTTTTCCATGTTTCCTTATTGAAGAAGTGTGTTGGTGATCCGACCTTGATTGTTCCTTTAGAGGATGTAGGTGTAAAGGATAATCTTACCTATGAGGAGGTCCCCGTTGAAATCCTTGATCGTCAGATTTGGGGGTTGAGGAACAAAGAAGTCGCTTCGGTAAAAGTTCTTGGGAGAAATCAACTTGTTAAAGGAGCTACTTGGGAAGTGGAACCAGCCATGAAAGCCAAGTACCCTTATCTATTTCCTTTCGATCCCGTTCCAGCTTGAGGTAATAGTTTCATCCTTAGTATGTTCCTCCGATTCTATCCCACCAGTTCCTCTCATGATTCTAGCATGCATCCACATTTTACGAAGTTAGTTTATCATGTTTTCAAGTTGAAAAGTTCAGTTTTTATGTTTACTCTTTGATTTCCATGTTCTGTTGCTGGTTGGGATATTTTCTCTTCAGTTTTCCCTTGTTTAGTCTTCATTCGAGGACGAATGATCCCAATGGGGAGATATTGTAACACCTCGGAAATAGACCCAGCTTTTAAACTCAAGACTTGCAGGAATTTTTGAACTTCCAGGAATCACGGGTCAAGTCCACAAGCCGTGGATGGTTCCACGAGTCGTGGAAGTGAATCGTGATTCCAGTTCTGAAAACCATCCTCAGGTCTGAGCGCCAAGAGTCAGTTTTAAGACTCGTGAAGGTTTCCACGGGTCATGGAACAAAACTGTGGAACTCAGACAGAGAGTGGTCAAGTCCCCTGATTTCCATGACTCAGTTCTATGACTCATGGAAGCTTCCACGGGTCATCCTGTTGAGTCGTAGGAAACCTTCAGCAGCTTAAAATCCTGGACAATTTCCACGAGAAGGAACCACAAGTCGTGGTTAAGTCTACGAGTCGTAGACACCGCCCGTGGAACTTGAAGCCATATTAAAAATTAGGTTTTTCCTAATTAAGTCCCAAGGGTGTTCTGCAAACCATCCTCAGGTCTGAGAACCACGAGTCAGTTTCACAACTCATGAAGGTTTCCACGGGTCATGGAACCAAACCGTGGAACTCAGACAGAGAGTGGTCAAGTCCCCTGATTTTCACAACTCTGTTCTACGACTCGTGGAAGCTTTCACGAATCATCCTGTTGAGCCGTAGGAAACCTTCAGCAGCCTGAAATCCTGGGCAGTTTCCACTAGAAGGAACCATGAGTCATGGTTAAGTCTACGAGTCGTAGACACTACCCGTGGAACCTTAAGCCGCATTTAAAATTAGCTTTTTCCTAATTAAGTCCCAAGGGTATTTTAGTCATTACCCACTCTTTTAACTCCTAAATGATGTTGTTTTGACTATTTGAAGAAGGGTTTTCACCCTCATTAGCCTAAGTTCCTTCTCATTACTTCACTCTTCTCCCAAAAAGGAAAATTGTTCTCCAAGCTTCAAGTCTCAAGCTCTAAGTTTAAGGCTCCTAATTCTTTTCAATTCAAGTGGGTTATCTTCAATCAAGGTATGTGGGTAATCAACAATGAGTTCCTTTCACCCTTGTGCCCAAAACCCCTAATTTAAATTATGATTTCATGGTCATCAAATTAGGGTTCTTATCTAATTCTCATGGGTTTTGCTAAACATGATCTTCTCATGATTTGATTATGAAATTACTATTAAATTGCATGATTTCACATGGATTTCTACATGTTAACTCTTATCTCATGAATTGATGTTTAACCATGGAAATTTCTACATGCATGAAGTTGATTTAAGCAAATTGGATTTTGATAGCATGTTCCTTATGGATTTTCAAGCATGTGCATGCCTAGTTTCTATGTTCTATGAAAGTATATATTTTATGAAATTGAACTAGAGCCATACAAATTTTACAAGTCATGAAGTATGCAAGTATTTCTATGTTGAGAAGTATTATGCAAGATAAGATGCATGATGTTCCATCAATACTCATGAGTCATTTTCTAAACTAAAACTCATGAGTAGTATGACGATCCGGGTTATGAACAAGTATGAACAAGTTATGAACAAGATTGGCATCAGATATGTCATATGTATATGAGCACATGTTATATGTTTTGGGAGTAGTATTTATCACCAAGTTGGACAGGGTGAGAGTACCCATGGTCCCAGAACTATGTGCCCCCGTAGGTTCTAAGTCCCCTCTGTTGGGCATCATATTTAGTGATCACGCGACATGTCATGCCTCTATACCCTGGCAAGGTATATTGGGTCCTTTTGATGGGGCGGATACATCGGACTCCATGTAGCTCAGCATGGTTTATGTCGGTTAAAAGAAACTCCCACATGTTATTTTCAAGCTATGAAGTTAAATGATTCTATACTATAAAACTTAAGCTTTATTTTATGTTTCATGTTTTATACTTTGATATCTACTCATGTTCCTTCTTTACGTAACAAGTTCATTCTTAAGCATGTTTTAAACTGTTTCTATCATGATTCATGCATCGCTCTCATACTCGGTACATCCTATAGTACTGACACATATCTTGCGCTGCATCCTTTGATGATGATGATTTAGGTGTTCCTTTCCAAACACGTGGCTAGAGCTTCCAGGCCACTTTCTGTTAGTTGTTGGTGAGTCCTCTTAGGTCGAGGACTAGTTATATTTTAGAGTGTTGATTTCTTACTTTCGTACTTCGAGTTAGCTAGGTTATTGTCCTATCAACTCCTTATGTCATGTAGAGGCTTTCAGACATTGACAGTGGTTCGAGTCTCTTTCCAGATTTTGTATTTCTATTCGCTTTGATTACCTATGTATGTGATTCCGGATTTATCTATTTTGATTTCGCTTATCTTTTGTTATGCTTGAGAATGGTATAACCAAGGGTTAGCTTGGGGCATTGGTGGTCTCAAGTCCTGTGTTACATCTAGGGGGTAACCTCGGGGCATGACAAACTGCAAAGCAATCGGTACCCAGTAGGTATCATAGGCCGACTGGGAACATATAAGATAAAAGAGTAGTAATAAGCAGAATAGAAAACATGTAGTCACTGAAACAATGAAGGAGCACACGAAAACTAGCACGGAAGGAATACAAACAAGATAACACACATGGCTAGCTACTAGAATACCAATCACAAGCGAAAGAAAGAAATATGTACCTGGGATCCTTGCAATAACAAATATTTAAAGAATGGTCTAAAAAGTAGGCGGTATATCGGTAACATCAATGAAAAGAGAAGGAGCAGGCGAATCACGAAAGTCATGCTCGGATACAGAATAGTATCATCCGAATAAGCATACTAATCTCAATCAAGATATACCAACAGGAAGCCAAAGTACAACCTTATCAAGTCCAACATCGAGTCACCATAATAGGGATAATATTATGAGTTAATAACAATAACCCTACCTACAGTCCCACGGGCGCCCATACACCCTAGGAACACAAGCAAGTAAAGACAAACCTTCCGACATCCCATACTACCGGAGGTACACTCCGCAAACAGCAATCAAGGGTGGAACCTCAAATAATATGATAATATGATAAACTAGGTATGATAATAGTAACGTATGTTAGCCACTTCTGGCGTCCTATAAGGCCCAAAAGATAGGATCCATAGAAGGTCACACCCGTATACCTCTACTACAATGTATACTCTCCCTCCAGCACTCTTAGCACGTAGCCCCTAGTTTGGAACGACGAGTTCCATGGAGGACCCCGACCAACATACTAGATGCCCTGCAATCTCAAAAATTCCCAACTACAGCTACTCGGAGGATATCCGGGTCTAAATCAGTAAATCAAATGGTTCTAGCGCACGACCCCGTCGAGCCTAGTATTATCACGGAAGCTGTAGTAAAACAAGTCTAGGCCTCAGCCCTGCCGAGCCTAGTATTAGTAGAAATAGTGATAAAACATACTTTTTATTTTTTCTTACCCCAAGAAAATTCGTTAAAACGGTACCAAACCTCTTGCAATCATTTATTTTTACCAAAAAGGGCCTCACGGGCCATGCAGGTTTTAAAAATCCTTCAATAAAAGGGCCAAAGCAAAAACCGTAGTAGAATTATGCATAAACCCTCTATATGCATGATAAATAGTATACACAATCATAACAGTGGCCCACGACCCACAATCAACCTATCGGCCCTGCACAGGATCCAATCGTCCTACATCACAAATAGCCAGCTCTATAACAATAAATACGATGTCTGAGACTCGCGGATATTCCCAATTTCCCACCATCTATGTTTCAGAGTCAACATAAGGCCTCACAGGACCACAAGGGTGATAATATCATCTATCGCGAATAGTAAAATCATCAGGGGAATAAAAGGAATCGGACATGAATAAAACGGTCAAGGTCTGTGGTACCAACTAGTAAACCCAACCAAAGGATGCCCATTAGTACAATTTTATTCTATATATGCAAAGTCTAAAGAGTTTAAACCATAACCTACCTGTCGTCCAATGACAAACTGCTAGAACGATGATGTTCAAGCTCGAAGCGCTCCAAGAAGATCCGAAACTAAATCAAACTTGAATTTGAACTTGAATAACTTGTCGTAAGTATTCAATTTTCCTTTCGCAGATCAAATAAGACGTGAAAAATATTTTTCCTTAAAGCTTTTCAATGTACTAATAAATACTTATTTAGGTAGAAGCTAAATATCTCTTACACACTATTTTAAAATGAAGAATGCGTACAGTAGTCTATATAGGAATATAGATATGAGAAAAGAGATCATTTTGATTTAAAAGGAAAAATGAATCCCCTTTTTTTTCAATTTATTATAACATATATAAATAAGCATGTAAATATGCCACCTAGCTTAGTAAATACATGTTTCTCACTTCCTTCACCTCCACGTGTTGTGGAGGTGGCCACACTCCCATTATGTATATATTCGGGTATTGCATAAGTTTATGATAAAATATATATAACTTCTTGAATATATTATAATTAATAAAAAATCATTTCAAATAAAACCTACTATATTATAATAATAATTTTTAACATAACTAAGTTTACTATCTCTGTTAAAATATTAATAATTTATAAAACTCTTGTAAAATAGATACATACACAATTATATCATAACAAAAGTATTTTTCATAAATATTTAAAATATTTTAGGAAGGTGATAAAAATATAACTTTTTACCCCATTCAACTTTTAAATAAAATATTTTTAAATACGCGCGATGTTATTAAAATTCTCAAATTTAGGCTCGCAAGCCTTTGATACGGGATGAAGGTTAAGGTCATACAATACTTCAAATCAGGATCGACCTGCAAGTTCAGTTGAGGTCATACGATCGCAAATCACTATCGCACGATTTCGATAACTCAACTCTTAAGACTCAGCTCTAAAACAGGGAAACAACCATATAGACCAAATGAACGGCCAAGGCAACGAACCACCGATCCCAGCAAGCCATAAATGACTTGAGACCGCTATAGGCAAGCTCTAACAGTACAAGAAAAGCGTAAAGGTGGAAATGACCGGAAGATTTATTACAGCTTACCTGGATTGTACAGAACGGCAATGCCATAATCCTTGAGTAACTCTGTCCACCTTCGTTGTCTCAAGTTCAAGTCTTTCTGAGTGAACACATGTTGCAAGCTACGATGGTCTGTGAACACTTTGCAATGCACCCCATAAAATAAATGTCTCCAAATCTTGAGAGCAAACACCACAACATCTAACTGTAAGTCATAAGTAGGATAGTTCTTCGTATGCACTTTTAGTTACCTCAAAGCATAAGTGATAACATTCCTCTCCTACATTAACACGGTGCCTAAACCAGACCATGAGGCATTACAATACATAATAAAATCCTTACCTTCTATCGGCAAGGCAAGAATTAGAGAAGTAGTCAACAAAGTCTTGATCTTTTGAAAGCTATTCTCACATTCATCTGACCAAACAAAAGGTACATCATTTTGAGTCAGCGGGTCAAATGGGTAGCAATGTTTGCAAAAACTTTCACAAATCTACATTAGTAGCTAGATAACCCCACGAAGCTACAAACCTCGGTCACAGAAGTGGGCCTAGCCCACTTCTTAACTGCCTCAATTTTATGCGGGTCTACCATCACCCCTTCTTTCAAAATCACATTCCCCAAGAAGGACATAAAAGACAACCAATAACATTTTGAAAATTTTGCATACAGTTCCTTTTCCTTCAACAACCCCAACATAATCCTAATAAACTAGAATAGACTAAGATATCATCAATGAACACAATAACAAAAGAGTCTAGATAGTTCTTAAATATCCCATTCATCAAACTTATAAAAGCAGCCGAGGTAGTAGTCAGCCCAAAAGATATCACAAGGAACTCATAGTGTCGTACCTGGTCTGGAGAGCAGCATTAGGAATATCAGAAAGTTGAATTTTCAACTAGTGGTATCCAGACCTCAAATCAATCTTAGAGAAGATTGATGTACCTTGTAATTGGTTGAATAAGTTGTCAATACGAAGGAGAGAATACTGGTTATGAATTGTAACTTTGTTTAGTTATCGGTAGTCTATGCATATACATAGACTATCATCCTTCTTCTTAACAAACAATACAGGAGCACCCTACTGGGAGGCACTCGGACGAATGAAAACTTTACTGAACAACTTATGTAATTGAGCCTTAAGCTCTCTCAACTCAACCAATGCCATTCTATAAGGGGGAATAGAATGGGACACGTATTCAGCTCTAAATTGATACAAAAGTCAATGTCTGGATTGGGTGGCATATTAGTAAAATTTATAGGAGATAACTCTTGGAACTCACACACCATAAGAAAATGACTCGATAGCTGGGACCTCTAAACTAGTGTACCAAAGATCATCCAAGAAAGCCAAACACCCCCTTCATATCAGACTCTGGGCACAAAGGAATGTAACAAACTTCATAGGAGCGGGACTATAGTTACCCTCCCACTCTAATCTATCTAACCCAGGTATAGCCACAATCAATGTCCTAGAATAACAGTCCAGTATAGCATGGTGCAAAGACAACCAACTCATCCCCAGGATGATGTTGAAATCCACCATGTCTAGAATCACCAAATTAGCCAAAGTCTTCTACCCACAAATATAACAGGACAATCACAAAAAACCATATCCACCATTGCATAGTCACGCACTAGGGTAGACACATTAACAAGATAATCAAGCAACTCATAAATCATGTCAAACCCCTCAGCGAAACCAGCAGACACATAAAAAAAAGTAGAATCTAGGTCAAACAAAATTGAAGCCATGCGATCACAGACAAGAATAGTACCTATGATCAAAGTGTATGATGCCTCTGCCTCTGGTATGCCTGGAAAAGAATAGAAGTGGTTTTTACCACCTACTTGTGCATCACCCCTATTGGGCTTATTACCTCCTCTTTCATTACCACCACCCCAATTGGGCTAGGTGTCACCCCTACTAATTGTGTGACCATACCACTTGCCCTTATGGATGATCTCTCTCATACCCATTACCTTTACCCATCGGAATCTAATCTTTGGGAGCCTGCTATTGAACTGTCTATTGATAATGAGGACAATGTTTCTTCATGTGACCAATCTCACTGCACTCATAGCATGCACAATCCAAGGTAGGTTGATGCACCAGAGCAGACGAAGTGAGATAACCACCAAACTCTGATGAAGGCTGACTATCCCTTGAAGGACCCACAGTAGAAACATGAATCATGGAATGAATAGGGCGTGTAAGGTATCCCCGTGAACCCTGACCCCTAGACTACTGACTACTGAAATTGCCCCCAGACTAGGGCTTCTTTCAAGTGCTCTTCATGTAGCCCTCTTGCCTTACACCCTCAACCTTCTTTGCAAACTCAATAACCTTCTGAAAAGACTTACCGAAGGATGCTACCTGCAAGCCCAAAATCTGAAGCCTTGTGTTCAAACCTTTCATAAAATAGTGGATTTGTTCTTTCTCGGTATTGATCAACTATGAAGAGTAATGAGCCAAAGCATGAAAGTGTGCCTCATAGGCTGCCACTAAAGAATTTCTCAACTCAATATTAGCAAACTCATCCATCTTTATGTTCCTCATAGTACGCGAAACATACTTCTCTAGAAACACTTGGTAGAAGTGACTCCAAGTCATAGGGAGTTCCCCAGTAGCCTTGCACTCCACAAATTCCCTCCACCATATCTCAGAATCCCCTTGCAACTGAAAAAAAAACAAATTCAATACCATACTTCTCAACAATACCCATCATGTTTAGTCTCTCATGATAGTCGATGATAAATTCATAAGCATCCTCAGACTCCAAACAATGAAATACCAAAGGTTTCATCTTTACAAACTTGCAAAAAAGGTCATGCTCATCATTGATCATCACTGGACCTGTCACTGGATACGAAAAGATACCTGCTTCTGAAGCCTCATCTATCTGAGGATCCACAACTATAGCATGTTGGGTCATCGGATGATGCACAGTAGGAACTGCAAGAATAGTCCCATTCCCTTCCAGTTCACTCAAAAAAACTCAAAACCTGCTGGATTATATCATATGACATTAGAATTGGCATCGCACCTCCCTGAATGGGTGCCACCCATGTCCCCTGAACATGCATTTCTTCCTCCTCTACAACTTTGGGAAGCTCCTCATGTAAAAGAGGAGATGCTGACCTTTCCTGAGCTATAGCTGTGGCTCAGACTCTACTCTTGGCAGGTGCGCCCCATCTTACCTTATTCCAGTCTTCATCTCTATTTTTGCCTCTACTCCTATTTATGTACCCAGATCAGTTGTAATTTTTATCTCTATTGTAGTTTCGACCTTGATTCCCTTGACCTTGCCAAGTGTCATTATTAGACCCTTGGGCGTTAACCCGAAAACCTGCCACCTGATCAATTAGATGATTCACCTCTTTGTCAAACTCAGAATCATTATGCCTAGGTGATTTCCCTTATGAACCAACTGCATTAACCTTTTCACATCCAGTACCCAAGACATGCCTTACAATAAGGCTGATGTTCATCTTAATCTGTGTTATCTCTTAACCATACTCCTTATATAGCTTATGCTGGTTTGCAGACTTGCCAACAGCATAAGTTCCAGCCAAAACTTCATATTCTCTCATGTTCCAATCTTTGTTCATCTTAGTGACTCTGTCAAGCGTCTTAACTATCGCTAAATAAGTGTTATCCATGAATGCACCTCCAGTAATGGTGTCAGTTACTACCGAGGTCTTTACCAATAATGTAGTATCGAGTTATTTACCAGCGATATAATGCCAAGGTCATTTCTGACTGTGCGTCTGAGGTCATTGTTGGACAAGTTCAAGGTTATTTATGAATGGTTATATGGACCTCGCGAGTCCCTCACAGGTCCCAGCTAGCTACACCATAGCAGTAGGTATATACAAGTTTCAAATTAGTTAGGATTCATATGCATCTATCATATTATTCTATTTGATTTGTACTATTATATTGTGGAAAGTGATTTAGTGATTGTGAAATAACTTTACTAGTCTTATTTTGATTTAACTGTGATTTGAGATATCATGACTTGATTTATATATGTTGTTGTTGACATTAGTTGCTAGTCTATATATATTATATTTGAACTGAGTAGTATTTATGATAAGTACCAAAATAAAGTAGTTTAGGATCCACCCTCACCATCGTTTTGGATTTGGATCAATAAACGATGTTCCTGAGTACACGTGGATTCTATTCACTCTTGCTTTCTTTCTGCACCTTATTGTGCAGGTTCTAGGTCGGGTACTTCAGGCTGGTGATTGGTATCTATGTTGGAGCTTATTTTTGAGATCTTGAGATAGCTGTTTGGTTGATCCGTAGTCTTCTTGAATCTCATCTATCTTTAGATTCTTGTCATTTCTTTTTGGATATTTTTGAGTTTTGGACTTATATTCATATTCTTAGAGGCCTGTACTAGTGATTCCAAGTTTTGCGAAGAGTTTGTGTTGTTATTATGTATTTCTTATAAGATTTTTATGAAAAAGATGATTTATGATATATTGATTTTAAATGTAAATTTAGTGTATTCTTATTTATCATGTGATTTGTGTTTTGAATTTGGATTACCTATCGGTGGAGTTGAGATAGATATCATCATATTCTTAATTTTAGATTGTGACAATCTCATTCCTCACTGGTCTTCTTTTTGTTATGAGCTCCTTGAGGTACTTTGTGAAATCGGGCATCTCCTGACAAACGTCCATGAATGGTATGTTCAAGGATAGTTGCTTCAGAATATCAATATATTTCTTAAGCTTGGCATCATTTGTTTTCTTCTACTGTCTTTGGGGAAAAGGGAGTGCAAGCTTTGAAATCGAGGGCAAGGGTCTTGGAACCTCGTCTGTCTTTTCCTCTTCACCAATTTCTGGTAGTGTGTTCTCTAGAGTTCTACACTTCCCTTTATTATTGTCTGTTTCTCAATCGGTGTATCATGTATAGGTGTCTTTGCTTTTTCTTCTGCCATTTTTTGTATTCTAGCTGAATGAACTTACCATTTCGCGTGCCTATGGTTGAGAAATGAGGAGTAAGAGTATTAATGTTGTCTTTTTGGTCTAGACTCTAGCTCTTAGACATATCTCAGTATTCAAACTCAAATTTTGTATATGGATGAGAGCTCACAATTTCGGATATGTTCCAAATATTGTTCTTGATCACTCCTAATTTTCAAGGACCCTTTTCAGCATATTTTCTGATCATGAGTTTCTTTGTTCATAGGAGTTGTGATTGTTCCACCTTGATAAAGTCGATATTTGAATTGCAGACGGCTATAAGAATAAAAATCCATATTTCCAAAGATGCTTTGATTTTTCCGGTTCCTATGTTGTTGACTATCCGGATAATTTTGTTATTGAATGTACTCTGGGGCAGTGCCTACAAATTTTACCTATTCAAACTGAATCTCATGGGCATAATTTGAGAACATTTGTCATTGTGCATCACTAGTCTGAGACATGATCTGATCCTGATTCTTTGCCTGTTCTTTTTGCAAACTACTCTCAGCTATCTTTTTAGTCAAAAGATCAATGTTTGTGGTCATTTTTGCTATCAGCCTATCTCTTTGACAGTTCTCCTCGAATAGTGTGGTTATTGAAAGTGGTGTATCAATTATGTCATATCTCTAATCTCCAAAATGCCATGCTTGACTGTGGCTACTTAATTTTTCTAACAGCTCAGTGGCTCTGGTGAAGGTCTTGTCCAAAAAATAACCCCAGCTGCATTGTTGGCTATGAATTGATGTAGTTGATCTAAACCATGTCATCAGAGATTTCATGATCTGATAATCTCAGTAGATATTGTTTGACCCGCTCTTATGCCTCGTATAGTTGTTCTCAAGAACGTGCATGATGTAGAAAATATCTTTTTTAACTCTGCTATTTTGCTAATAGGAAATTATTTCCTAAATGCATTAACCAACTGCGGATAGAATTTAGTGACAAGCTATGAAATCATATTCTAACTTCCCCAGTGAGGGAGTACTTGAAAATCCTCAGTCGAATAGTTTCTTCCAAAATTTGGTCATGCCTATGCAATACACACACACCCATAAAAAAAATTCAATGAAGATGAGGATCATCATCAATTAGTTGTACCTCTTTGAATTTGGGGTGTGACAAACTTGATATCAGAGCATGGTCGTGTCCTAGGGAGTATACAAGCTATGTCTAGTAGAGTCTTTCTTATGGGTGTATTGTGCACCAGACTTATAATCAGTAGGCTATAAGACATTTAGGATTGACTACCATTCCTTCATCTTTTAGATCATGCTATAGAGCTGAGTCTTTAGAGTTGAGTTATCAAAATTGTGCGATAGTAATTCACAATTGTATGAACTCAGAAGACCTTGCTTAAAGGTTGATTTTATTCTTGGCGTCAAGCATTTCTAAGGAGTGTGAATTGTTTGCGTTGGAGGTAAATTTCAGTTCTTGTTATGAGTTTGTATTTTCGATGGTCATGTGAGGGCGACGAGTTCTTAGTAGCTGGTAATGGCCTTATGAGGCATGTAGCTTATTTTTTGGATTGTTTTACTGGTAAGGTATAGTCCGGTGTATAAGAGAGGTTCTGTCAGAAATTCGAGAGGTTCTTAGCCTTACTCATGCGCTCTATTTTTTCACATTCGAGGATAAATGGTCTAAGAGGGGGAAGGATGTAACACCTCTGGTATTTTTGGTTATCTTTCGTCCTGTGTCAAGGACTTACGAACCTTAATTTGATAGTTTTATTGTAATATTGTGTTTGATTTGAAAATATTTTATTTAAATTGGGGTTAGAAAATATATATACTTTTATTGTCTTTCTTAAATGTCCTTTGTATTTTTGAAAAAAAACTCGTTAATTACGATATGCTTCTGTATGTATTTATTTTATAAGAGTTTTATAATTATTAACTATTATCGAAGATAATAAGTCTAGTTATGTTTAAAAAAATATTATTATATGAGGTAGGCTTTATTTGAAATAATTTTATATTAATTATAATATATTCAAAAAGTTATATATATTTTACCACGAATTATGCAATATTCGAGTACATACAAAATGGAATAAAATATTTTTTTATGGTGTTTTCACCTAACTCCCACTTCCACGTGGAAGTGGAGGGAGTGGATAACATATCTTTACTCAATTGGTGGCACACTTTCTCAGTTGGATAAAGTAAAATGTGAGATGAGTCATTTATTGTTGTACTAGTCAACTTATCCGCACTTCGCGCGATTAAAAATTTTAAAAAATCAAGAAAGAAAAAAAATTGTGAAACAAAATTATTTTTCTCCTTCGTTGAAGAAAAGTAAGAAAATATTTTTAACACGTATATTATGCTTAGAAAAATATAAAATGCATAATAAATAAGTAATGTAGGAGAATGAAAAGGTTTGGTCCCATAATAGATTGAAACTATTTTTTAAAATAAAATGATATTACAGTGGATGAGGAAAGCTAAATAGCTATATGTGAAGTCTTTTTGGTTCTTTAAATTAGTTGATAAATATATATATATATATATAGAGAGAGAGAGAGAGATTGAAATTATTTTTTAAAATAAAATGATATTATAGTGGAAGAGGAAAGCTAAATAGCTATATGTGAAGACTTTTGGGTTTTTGAACAATTTTCTTTAAATTAACTGTTATATATATATATATATGTCACGACCCAATTACTCAGCATGATGGCACCTACAATTCCCCACTAGGCGAATAATTTTTCGTAGTTCAGAACGGTTAGTAATGGGCTACTACCTAACCAATACGCACAATAAGCAGAAATAAGCGAAAGCTGAATATAAAGATAGACAATGTGGAAGCAATAACCTGAATATATATATAATAAAATTACACCAGCTCCAAGATTTGGTATCGACAGTACAGCAGCTTCTAATAGAATACAGGTGCTAGAAGTAACAAAAGCTAAGTATAACTATCTTCGAATATACAAAGAGTAACAGTACAAAAGAGGAGACGTGGTGAAGCCCCGACCACCAGGCACTCACCCTAGTCTCGAAGATCCAAAAGTTGCACGAGTCTCCAACGCGATCAATGGCTAAGCTCCACTAGTACCTGCACCAAAAAGATATAGAAGTGTAGTATGAGCACCAATTGCTAAGCAACGGGTACCCAGTAGGCATCATCGACCGACTGAGCACATATAAGATATAAAAACAATAATATAGCATATGAAAAGTGTTCACAGAGAAAAATAGAGGAAGCACATGGAACTAGCATAGAGAACAGACAACCAAGAGTTATAAACAAACAATGCTAGCACAGAAAATAAATATACACAGAACACAGGTGTAAGAAAGAGGGACGCACCTGGGATCCTTGCAACAATAGTATAAATAAAGAGAGAGAGAGAATCAGAAATGTGACGGTATACCGGTAACCTCAAGTAAAAAGGGAAATAAAGAAAGCAACCCAACAAAATCAACTAGAAGCCATAAAAGTAACGAAAACATACTAAAAACACCAACTCTCAAGATAAGCATGAACTGGGATCCATCTCACAAATACAAACCTAGAATGGAATAATAAACCACCATAACTGATAGCTACTACTAGAAATTATGGAAAGGAATAGAACCAGAAACCCACAATCTGCTCAGAAGACTGCACAACATTGCCTCACTAGCATAGGACTCACTAGCATAGGACTCAAGCCCAAAACTCGAAGCCTCAACAGGCTAAAACTTACCAATCCACCAAGAACCAAGGGCCATGACAAGCTCTATAAAATGACAGGAGTAATAATCTACCTACAGTCCCAACAGCCGCCCATACAACTGAGGAACACAATCAAGTGAAATAACTCCTCCGGCCGCCCATACAACCAGAGCATACACTGAACACATAGCAAACAAGGGTGGAATCTGAGTGAAATATGCATGATGATGATGATGAATTTTATGTAATAGTGCCCCGTATGTTACCCCTTCTGGTACCTATAAGGCCCAATAGAGGCAGGATCTATGGAAGGCCTTTTCTCGTGTACCTGTCATATGCCATACACCCCCTCTCCTGGCACGCTACGTCGGCCCATCGCCTCTGGCCCAGGAATGACAGGGGTCCATGGAGGTCTACCCCTCGACCACATAAAAAACTGCGCAATCTTTAGTGTAGCTCAAAACTCAGAATCTTGTAGTACATGCCCGGCTTCGACTCGGGTATAAAAAAGTAGTAATGATCTCAAAAGACCCTCTCAAGGGTGCCCAAAGTATACTCGGGTCTAAATCAGTGATAAAAGTCTCAATAACCCTCTCAAAGAGTGCCCAGAGCGTATCCAGGTCTAAATCAATAAGAAACCAGGTCTAGTGCTCTGCCCAGCGGAGCCTAGTATCAATAGGAAATCAAGTCTAGTGCTCTTCCCAGCAGAGCCTAGTATCAGTAAGAAAAACCAGTGTGAAATCATCTAAAATCTCATGTTATCATCATTTATACCAAAAGCGGGCCCCCGAGGCCATGCAAGATTAGGAAAAACCGTCTATAGTAGTCCCAAAGCCAAAATTGAAGTAAAATATGCAGGGAAAAACCTTTTTCATGTATGATATGCTCGCAAACAATAGGGTAGCCCAAAATGGCTCACAAATATTCCTATCGGCCCTGCACAGGCTCAACAGCTCTACAACATTCATAACCAGCCTAAAAGGATATCTCTATGTCCGGGACTTGCGGATATTCTCAAATGACCCACCATCTATGTTCCAGAGTCAATACAAGGTTGCATAGGACCACAAGGGTAATTTACGATACTACGCGAATACTACAAACAATGTATGAAATAAGCGGACAGAAAGGCGGACAAGGTCTGGGGTACCAACCTAAAACAACCCACCCAAGGATACTAATTAATGCAGTTATAGCATATATACGCAGAGTCTAGGTAGGGAAAGCCATAACTTACCTGTCATCCGATGACTAGCTGCGGGAACAGCATCGTCCAGCCTCAAACTGCAATGAAAAGCTCCAATTCGCGAAACCACTATCAATATAATAATCTACACATTAATATGAGACTAACGATACTCATAATGCTATAAACATAATCGGGTCAAAATCTGGGCCACAAATGAGCCGGTGGATCCCGCAACCCAAAACCAAAAATGAAAAATAAACATGTATTCCTTAGAATCCGGGGAGCACATGCTCAATATTTAAGCAGAAACGGACGTGAAATGGGGCTCCAAAATAGCCCACTCGTTTAAGAATTCAAAGAGAATTTAATGGAGAAAACGGGAAATTAAGAGAGGACTTACCCGTCTTAGAAGTCGATAATCGAGAAAGGATTGTCACAACAACGCTCTCCAACCAGTAGGGAACAATTATGGAGGAATATGGAGTATTTTGGATGTTTGGCTATGGGGGTTCGGACTTGTTGTGTTTGAAGAAGTGAAGAAGAAAACAAGGAAAAGCCAACTTAAGCTGACTGCATTGGCCTTTGCGAACGCGGCCGAGGCGTCGCCTACACGAAGAGATAAATGGGAGGTTGGCCAAATGCCCTTCGTGAATGCAAGCCAGGGCCCGCGAATGCGAAGAACAAAGTTGGGGCAACTGAAATTAGCCCTATGCGAACGTGGCCAGCTCCCCGCATTCGCGAAGAACAAAATGGGGCTATGACAGCAACCAGCTGTCAAGGGCAGCTTTTCACACTTTGGGTCTCCGGGAACGCATTCGGGATCCCGCGAACACAAATGAATAGATCTATTTGACTAGAAATGGCATTTTGGATCCAACAAAATCAACGAAAATCTCATCGGAGGTCAATTTAATAAAGAGTAGACCCCTCCCACAAAATCAACCTTAGCCAGTTATTTCCAAAATGGAACCCAATGGCCGAAATCAAGCCTGGAAGCCTCGGGAGCCAAACTAATGGTCCCTCTAGCCTAAACTCGATGTTTCGGAGCTAACAGCGCTGACATAATATCTATCTGAGGCCATCTTCTCCAAATATTGACAAAAGTCAACCAAGCAAGCCTAACTGGCCTGAAACACAGAATGAGAGAGAATTCAAAGCTGAAAAGCTCCCGGATCCCGACCAAAGGTCCCATTAGACCAAAGTCCATGCTCCGAAGCTAACAGAACTGTTGGAATTTGATTTCGAGCACGTTCACCAAGAATGTTGACTGAAGTCAACGATTTCAAAAGCTTAAAGCTCTAAAACAAGGAACGGTCAAAAAGACCAAAAAACAAGCCCAGGCACCGAACTACCAGTGCCAGCAAACCATAAATGACTTGGGGCCACTACAGGCAATCTCTAATGGTACAAGAAAGGCGAACATGCGTAAATGATCGGGAGGGTCATTAAATCATCCACTATAAAAAAGACTTTCATCCCCGAAAGTCAGGAAAGAAGGAAAGACTAGAGATTAAAATAACAGTGGATACGAAGCCCGCAATACTCTCTCGGACAACCCGGGTAGCTACTCGACCGGACGGCACCCAACAGAACAGAACCAAGGAAGGCAACCAAGCCTAAACTATGTACTAGCCAAGCTAGCTTTCAAACTCAAACTCCAAGACACCAAGGGTTTGCCAACCCAAAGTGAACCTCAAGAATCTCAACCGGAAGGCACCGACACAACACCGAAACTAGGGAAGCAAGGCAACCAACACACAGAACACAAATCTTTGAAACCACAACCAAGTTTATCAGAAAAGCCAACAACTAAAACTCTAACTCATGAACCCGCTGATCCGCAAAAACCCTTTTTATTCTGAACTGAATCCTTTTGCACCACAAACAGGAAGCTTCATGTAAGTCGAACTCTCAAACCACCCTGAAAGCATCAACTGACACACCATAGTTCCTTAGTTCCCACTTATACTTCATTATAAATGAAGCCATCCTTTTCACTCAAACTGTTTCTGAACCAAGGTATAGCCTACAAGCCTTTGCCATTCAAGATAACAACCCTTAGAATATCATCGAACACTAGAGCTACCTTCCCCGACTGACCATCAACCAACGAACGAACACTTTTGCTAACATCAAACTTGCTAACTGAACCCGACTGAAGTTGCACACCAAGGTTAGGAAAGCCATGTATGAACACCCTCTATTGATGGAGAAATTCCCAAACTGTAGAATAAACCCAACCCTGCTGAACCGTGCTAAGTTTGAATCAACTGGAAGCGAATGAACCAAGGCAACCTGCCCAATAGACCCAAACCCAAAATCCTGCAAGAAGTGTGGTATGCTCACCACAAAGTCTGAAATAATATTGCTACCCCGAATATTCAAACACCATTATGAAATGAAATCGCCTTTCAACTCTCACCTCAGGAAGAAGTCCACCATGCCACGAATACCAAGTCAAAACACCCCGAAGGCAAAGGAAAAGGTGCCTGGGGTTCAAAGTTGTCATCTAGCCATAGAAATCCTTGCGTAGACCTTCAACTCATCCCTTTGGCTCCAATCAACCCCTTTACTGTATCAGCACACCAACTAACCATCTCAAAGCACACAACATACCAAACTTCTAGCCCATACTGGCTGAGTCTAACCAACACTAGAGCCTTATATAAAAAAAACAACCCTTGAAGACCCAACTAAACAAGCATTTCAAACTCTCGGTAACAAAGACGACGATCAAATCTTAAAGTACCATTAGAACTCATAATAGGCTCGCTAGTCTTACCCTGAACAACCTGATCACATAAGCATACACCACTTCTAGATCTCAAACTTATGCCGCTGAGTCTATACAACCAAGGTAGAAGGAACCTTGTACTAATTAGAACACCGGTAATATCTGGAATGTCCAGCCTAGATCAAGGGTTAGCCAAGGACTAAGTGTCCAAGGCCAACTGTCACTCCATAACTGAAAATGGGTAAGCTAAGTCGTCTGGACTCCTTGCCTTCCAATCCAAGGAGATGCAACTGAAAAGAACCAACCACGAACCATCCGGAGTAGTTTGCTAGCCCACGATTCTGAAACCCAACTTTAAAATTTCCAACTAAAGCCTTTGTCGAACCCCTACGCTTCCAATGAACCCTTAGGAACCGAAGCCAACTAGGCTTGAATATATAAGTTTCCAAAACCGCAGTTGCTACTGAAATCTCAAACCAATCGAGGGAGAACAACTGCAATCTATAGTCAGTCGAACCAAGTCACAAACCCATAACCCAAAGCAATCTCTCAGTCGCCACCTCAGTCAACTACTAAAACACCTAAGCACGAGCAAGAAGCCATCTCCCCTCTTTTCCCACTAAATGAACCCTTCCTTAGCATATACCAAACCCTACAGACTCCTTCTCAAATCAAATCTGGAGCCATTTCCTTAGCCCTCACACTTACATTGTCAAAACACAACAAGGAAAGAGAAAATAGGCCAGATGCCTGACATCACCCAATATGCTATGAATACAACTCGACCATGAGGCTATGGTCAATACTTAGCTAGAACTGCTATAGCCAAACACTGAATCACGGTGCCACAACCAAACTCAACCCTATCAACTAGAGCTGGAGAGAGCAAGAAAGCAACCTAACCAAACTTAGAACAGGAGGAAAACTCAAAAGCAACCCATACCTGCTAACTTACCAAACAAAACAACTAAGGAAGCTCGATTCAAATCACCCGAGATAAGAAAAACTAACCAATGCTCACCAGCATAACCAACACCACTCAACTTAAGACAGGGCCTCAAACTCCGGCACTACCACCAATATCACATCAAACTAACACACAGATCTCTAGCCACGCTAGATAACGGCCTAGGCAACAACCATCTAGGACTGCTAGAAAAGAAGAACCAAGCAAGCCTAGAACCACAACGAACAGAAAGTGAGCTCTACAAAACCTACCCATAAGCTACAACCTTGGGAAAACACCTCTTAAGAAAATCTCACCACATCCACTACTAAAGAATAAACTACCAATAAAACAATGCATAGATACTATAACTCAAGTAGTCAAATAACTAAACAAGTAACAAGAAAGGATATAAGCAAATGAATGGTAGAAGGGATGGAATCGCAATGCTAACAGTACTATCATAAGCTGAAGGTAGCAAAAGCTTAACTTGGAGCAATGACATCAGGGACCTCTACCTCTGGCCCACCAAGAGGGGCATCGGACTGATAGGGTCTATCACTGGACTGAGTAGTGAAAACTGAAGGCTCTACCATCCGTCATCGGGGACAATCTCTAAAATGGTGACCAACCACTCCACAAAACACCCCGGCTGACTAGGATACACGAACGTGGGCCAATTCCTAGAAAAGTGTCCATGCTCACCGCACTGAAAGCATACCTCACCGAATGAAGTCGGACATGAAGATCTCTATGAACCTGACCGGCTACCATGGCTTACATACTCTAAAGACGAACCCCAAAGAACCTGATCCATGCCCTGCCTACTCTGCTCAACATGCCTTGCCCAACCACTCTTTGGAACCCATGGGGCAACTGAAATCGGTCTGCTAGATAAGAAGCAATGGAACTGATCCCCAACAGACAATCCCCTACCTCGAGTTTGAGAACCACAAAAATTGCCCTGACAATGACGCTTCTTACTACTGCCTCCATAGGCCTCATGACATAAACTCTCAATAGCCCAAGCATGATCCCCTACTTGAAGGAAGGTAGTCCCAACCGTAACCAAATGCTCGGTCGCCAAACAGAGCGGTGATATCAAACCCCCAACAAAGCTCTAAACTCTATCAAACTCTGGAGGCATAGTCCTAGAAGTACGCCTAATCATCTCATGAAATCTCTCTCGTAGTCCAACACTGACAAACAACCCTTCTGAAGAACTGGAAGCTCAACCCTAGTTGGAGCACCGCTCGAATAATAGGGTGTTGAAACACCCACCGGAAGACTCAGAGTCCTAGCCACACTCTCCTGAACAATTGGGGTCGCTATAAATCAAATCAGAGGTTGGGCTGGCCCCACACCCCTATATGATGCGATAAACTCTCACTGTGAAGTCCTGGCGCTGATGGAAGAACTGAAGCAACAGGCACAGAAGCCTCGACATCAACTGCTGTCGAACTCATCTTAGTCATCTGAGAAGGAATGAAACAACTAAAGTTTAGAAGTCAATTGAGCCAGGAACGCACGATAAGGAGCCAAGAATATGGAACTTTTCCTAAGAGTTCCATGTGGCCTCCCACAGAGAGGATACGGATGTCATCGTACCGATCCACGAGACTCTACATAGACACTTGCTTTTGTACCACGGCACGGTGAACCTAGGGCTCTGATACCAAGCTGTCACGACCCGATTTCTCAGGTCATGATGGCACCTACAACCCCTCAGTAGGCAAACTAATTCCCATAGCCCGAAATGGTTAGTAATGGGCTACTACCTAACTAATATGCACAATAAACAGAAACAAGCAGAAGCTGAATATAAAGATAGACAATGCGGAAGCAATAACATGAATATATACATAATGAAACTAAACCAACCCCAAGACTTGGTATCGACAGTACAGAAGCTTCTAATAGAATACAAGTGTTAAAAGTAACAAAAGATAAGTACAACTATCTCTAAAAATACAAAGAGTAACAGTACAAAGAGGAGACGTGGTCAATCCCCGACCGCCAGGTGCTCACCTTAGTCTCGAAGATCCAAAAGCTGCACGAGTCTCAAACGCGATCAACGGCGAAGCTCAACTAGTATCTGCACCAAAAAGGTGCAGAAGTGTAGTATGAGCACCAATTGCTAAGCAATGGGTACCCAGTAGGCATCATCGACCGACTGAACATATATAAGATATAAAAAAAGTAATATAGCAGATAGCAAGAAAGTGGTCACACAGAACAATAGAGGAAGCACATGGAACTAGCACAGAGAACAGACAACTAAGAGTTATAAACAAACAATGCTAGCACAGAAAACAAATATAAACAGAACACAAGTGTAAGAAAGAGGGACGCACCTGGGATCCTTGCAACAATAGTATAAATAAAGAGAGAGAGAATCAAGAATGTGGCGGTATACCGATAACCTCAAGTAAGAAGGGAAAGAAGGAAAGCAACCCAACAAAATCAACTAGAAGCCATAAAAGTGATGAAAACATACTAAAAACACCAACTCTCAAGATAAGCATGAACCGAGATCCATCTCACAAATACAAACCTAGAATGGAATAACTAAACCACCATAACCGATAGCTACTACTCAAAATCATGACAAGGAATAGAACCAGAAATCCACAATCTGCTCAGAAGATCGCAAAATAGTGCCTCAATAGCATAGGACTCACTATCCCCTCAATACTCAAGCCCAAAACTCAGAGCCTCAACAGGCTAAAACTTACCAATCCACCAAGAACCAAGGGCCATGACAAGCTCTATAAAATGACAGGAGTATTAATCTACCTACAGTCCCAACGGCTGCCCATACAACCAAGGAACGCAATCAAGTGAAAACAAACCTTCCAGCTGCCCATACAACCAGAGCGTACACTGAACACACAGCAAAAAAGGGTGGAATCCGAGTGAAATATGCATGATGATAATGAATCTGATGTAATAGTTCCCCGTATATTACCCACTCCGGTACCTATAAGGCCTAATAGATAAAGGCCCTTTCCCGTGTATCTCTACTACACCGTTCACCCCCATACTGGCATGCTGCGTCGGCCCGTAGCTTGTGGCCCAGGAACGACAAGGGTCCATAGAGGTCTACCCCTCGACCATATACCAAATCGTACAATCTCAAGTATAGCTCAAAACTCAGAATCTCGTAGTACATGTCTGGCTTCGACCCGGGTCTAAAATAGTAGTAATAATCTCAAAGTGCTTGAAGTATACTCGGGTCTATATCAGTGATAAAAGTCTTAATAACCCTCTCAAAGGGTGCCCAGAGCATATCCGGGTCTAAATCAGTAAGAAATTAGGTCTAGTGCTCTACCCAGCCAAGCCTAGTATCAGTAGGAAATCAAGTTTAGTGCTCTGCCCAGCCGAGCCTAGTATCAGTAAGAAAACCAGTGTGAAATCATCTAAAATCTCATGTTACAATTATTTATACCAAAAGTGGCCCCCGGGGTCATGCAAGTTTAGGAAAAACCATGTATAGTAGGCCCAAAGTCAAAACCAAAGTAAAACATGCAGGCAAAAACCTTTTTCATGTATGATATGCTCGCAAATAATAGGGTAGCCCAAAATGGCTCACAAACATTCCTATCGGCCCTGCACAGGTTCAACATCTCTACAACATTCATAAGCAGCCTAAAAGGATATCTCTATGTTCGATACTCATCGACATTCCCAAATAACTCACCATTTATGTTTCAGAGTCAATACAAGGCGGCACAGGACCACAAGGGTAATATACGATACTATGCGAATACTACAAATAACGTATGAAATAAGCGAACAGAAAGGCGGACAAGGTCTGGGGTACCAACCTAAAACAACCCACCCAAGGATACCAATTAATGCAGTTATAGACTACATATGCAGAGTCTAGGTAGGGAAAGCCATAATCGACCTGTCATCCGATGACTAGCTGCGGGAACAGCGTCATCCAGGCTCGAACTGCTTCGGAAAGCTCTAATTCATGAAACCACTATCAATACAATAATCTACACATTAATACGAGACTAACGCTACCCATAATACTATAAACATAACCGGGTCAAAATCTATGCTACAAATGGGCTCGTGGGCCCCGCAATTCAAAACCGGAAATGAAAAACACACATGTGTTCCTTACCATCCCGGGAGCACATGTTCAAAATTTGAGAAGAAACGGGCGTGAAATGGGGCTCCAAAACAGCCCACCCATTTAAGAATTCAAAGAGAATTTAATGGAGAAAACGAAAAATTAATAGAGGACTTACCTGTCTTAGAAGTCGATAATCGAGCAAGGATCGTCACAACAACGCCCTCCAACCAGTAGGGAACAATTATGGAGGAATATGGAGTATTTTTTTGTTTGGCTAAGGGGGTTCAGACTTGTTGTGTTTGAATAGGTGAAGAAGAAACCAAGGAAAAGCCAACATAAGCTGATTGCCTTCGCCTTCGCGAACGCGGCCAAGGCGTCGCCTACGCGAAGAGCAAAATGGGAGGCTGGCCAAATGCCCTACGCGAACACAGCCAGGGCTCGCGACCGCGAAGAACAAAGTTGGAGCAACTGAAATTTGCCCAATGTGAACGCGGCCAGCTCCCCGCTTTCGCGAAGAACAAAATGGGGCTATGACAGCAACCAGCTGTCAAGGGCATATTTTCACACTTTGGATCCCCGGGAACACATCCGGGGTCTCGCAAACACAAATGAATAGAGCTATTTGACTAGAAATGACATTTTGGATCCAACAAAATCAATGAAAATCCCATCTAAGGTCGATTTAATAAAGAGTGGGCCCCATGCCCAAAATCAACCTTTAGCCAACTATTTCCAAAACGGAACCCAATGGTGAAAATCAAGCCCGGAAGCCTCGGGACCCAAACCAATGGTCCCTCTAGCCTAAACTCGACGTTCTGGAGCTAACAACGCTGACAGAATTTCTATCTGAGGTCGTCTTCTCCAAATGTTGACCAAAGTCAACCAAGCAAGCCTAACTGGCCTGAAACACAGAATGATAGAGAATTCCAAGCTAAAAAGCTCCCGGATCCCGACCAAAGGTTCCACTAGACCAAAGTCCACACTCCGGAGCTAACGAAATTGTCAGAATTTGATTCTGAGCACGTTCACCAAGAATGTTGACTGAAGTCCACGATATCAAAAGCTTAAAGCTCTAAAACAAGGAACGGTCAAAAAGACCAAACAAACAGCCCGGGCACCGAACTACCATCTCAGCAAGCCATAAATGACTTGGGACTGCTACAAGTAAGCTCTAATGGTACAAGAAAGGCGAACACGCATAAATAATCGAGAGGGTCATTACAATATATATATATTATATATATATATATATATATATATATATATATATATATATATATATATATATATATATATATATATATATATATATATATAAGCCTCCACTTTTGATAGTATAATTTTATTGCAACATTAGTTTTTTTAAGCTTATATTAGAAATTTGATAAGTCTTTAAATACGCAATCATGAATAGATATTTTTACAATAATTAATATTTGTCACAATATATTTTGCATCACCTTATTTTAGATAGTCCAAGTCTTTAAATATACCCAATTAATTTTTCCTCTTCCACAATAATAGGAATTATTTATTACGGTAGGAGTTACTATTTATCATTAATAATTATAAATATCATTTGCTATAAAAAATTGATATTAATATTATTTATGAGTATTACTTTTTGTATGTACCGCATTTTAAAGAATTCAAAAGTCTTCAAATATAGCTATTTAGCTTTCCTCTACCACTATAATATCATTTTATTTTAAAAAATAATTTCAATCTATTATGGGATCAAACTTTTTTATTCTCCAATATTACTTATTTATTATGCATTTTATATTTTTCTAAGCATAATATACGTACCAAAAATATTTTCTTACTTCTCTTCAACAAAGGAGAAAGACAATTTTGTTTCACTTTTTTTTTCTACAAGAGCAACATGCAGAGAAGTAATTTTAAGTTTTAATATTTAACTGAAAAATAAATCTTTAAGCCTTACCCAATATATAGTTTAGCTGCTACAAAATATATCCATATCTCTAAATGATAAATTGATGTTTATTGAATTATTTATATTATAAATAATATTTCAAAAACTAAATAGGTGAATAAACGTATCGCTTCAAAGCGAACCATCTTGATTAGTGAAATCGAGAATGTAGTTTAAATGCTAGATAATTTTTATTAGAATTGTTTGACTTAAGCGAGTGGACTGAAGTTTGAATATCCTTGACAACCTTTTGTATACCAAGTTCCATTAAATGTGCCTATGAAATATATAACCCCAAAAGGTTCATAATATAATAAGAAATTTAAAAAATAATACATTGAAGCAGTTACTTTGCGCGCGAGAGAGAGAGAAGGGGGGTTAATCATAAACTTATACATCAACTAGTGAAATAGGCCGCGCTTCACGCGATTATAAGATACCTTATTAAATATGTGAACTTTTCTAATACTCAGTATAACTAAAGAATATGCTAAGAATCCTTCTAATTTTCAAATCCAAATAAATTAAATTTAATGATTTAATCCACTTCATTGTTTACAATTATTTTTATAATTTATCTAAAAATTTCACTCTTTAAGAGTTTTTGACCTTCTAAGAATACTTGATGTTACGTATCTCTATGTAAGTGATATAACTGTATTTTTCTTACTAAAAATTTTATTTAATATGTAAAAACAATACATCAAGAATCTAATAAATAAATAAAATTATGATATAGAACCTATAAACTAATAGTCATAGATCTGCTTCTGTATTTTAGCATATCTAATGCTCTAAACGCTAAAGGTAATAAAAGCTAAAAAAAACTTGTAAGAGATACTACAAAGAAAATTTTACTATGATCCTTAGCTACTGTTCTTAGTAGCTTAAATTTTCACATGACAATTCTCTTCCTTCATTTGCAACAAAATTTATCTCTTTGAAGCTCGCATTCTTTCAATTTCAACACAATACTGACCAGAAAATGGAAGTTGATGAGCATTCTAATTCAATAATTGACAATTTGACATAGAGTATCTTACATTATTTTGGGCGTACAAACCTTTCTTGACCCATTCATCTTTATTGCTTTAGTTACCCTTCGAATTAATAACATATTAGTAGTATTCAACAGTTAAAAGGAGCATTCAACGAATTAAAAAAATAACTATTAAAATAAAATACAATTAATTTATTTTTAAGATTTATTTAAGAGAATAAGACCAAGACATTTCTGTTATTGGTAAATCAAGACATGTTCCTTTCTTAGTTCCGCGTACAAAATAAGAACCAATACCTTTTTGTATAAGTTCGCATTGTAAGTTGTTCAAAATCGCTCTTATTAACTTGTGGAACATTATTTGATGTGAATAAATATATGAAAGTAACATCTTAATAATAAAAAGTACATTTTTAAAATATATGACATATCAAAAGAATTTTTTTCATGTTAATATATTATAAATTATTTAGAATAGATACTATCGAATTAGTACATATTAATAGGAAGAACATAGAGTTTGTGTTGGACTTGCCTAGATTTCCCGCTCCAAAGAGTTATACTCCGTCTGTTTTAATTTGTTTGTTTTACTTTTCTTTTTAGTTCGTTTTAAGAAAAAATCTTTTTTCCTTTTTAGCAACTCTTTAATTCTAACTTTTTTCATGGCGTTTAGACCACAAGATTAAAGATATTTTTATATATGCTACATACCTTTAGTTAATTAAGATCACAAGATCAAAAGTTTTTTTTATTTTTTTAAACCTGCAAGTAAAAGTCAGACAAACAAATTGAAATGGAGAGAGTATAACATAACATCATATAGTGATCATCCCTTGTCATTCCTCAATCTCTAATCAACTTAATCTACTCAATATATAAAGGATACTATATCAAATTGGAATTCCGTCTCTCATGCAATTTGATTTTCCTGTTCCTTTTCTTCTTTTTCTTCTTATTTTCACTTTGATATTATTCTTATTTTCACTTTGATTTTATTCTTCATCTTCTTTCATTCAATCTCTAGTCAACTTCTATTTATACAGAAAATGAGACTAATGTATTCTTTTATTTTCTTTTTTTATTTGTATATTATTTTTTACTTGAGAAGATAAGTGACATAAAACCATCACCTTTCCAAAAACAAAGGAAAAATAAAGACAAATACCATAATAGTTGATGTTACATGAGTAAAATATGTGCGTGCAAACGTAAAATGATGAATTTGTCATATACTTCTGATTTTTCAAGATAGTCTTTTTTTCGTCTAAATTACATACTAAATGATGTAACATGAATAGAGGTGTTCAAGATCGATATATAAATTTAAAGGACTATTACTATCAACGTTATATTTAGTTCAACAAAATTTAGTAAAAATAATAAACATAGTAAAAGCTACAAACTTTAGAGAAACCTGGGAATTAACGTACATCTTCCTCATCAAAAGTTCACAAATCTAAATTGCACAAACATGCTCTAATAGAAAAGCACCATCAAAAGCAAGAAACATCAAACTCTTCCATGAAAAAATACTTATTGAAGTTCTGTCTTTCGTTATTGTTCTTTGATCTTTAATTTCTTTGACGTGTATTGGGTTTCTTCTCCCTTATCTTTATATCATAAGTTGGTGTATAAAAAGTTAAGACATCGATTAGAACCGTTATAAAAATAGTGTAAGGTGTTTCTAAGGAATTACATCTGTGGCAAGGCCGCCGACCAGGGAATCTCCAACCGTTATGGAAAGATAGAAAGGTGTGTATTATAAGAATTAAACCGTGAATTTTAATTATATCTTAATTAATTTTTTAGCTTCTTTAACATAGCACATAATGTAAAAAGATTAAAAAATGGAAAAAAAGGGAGAACAAAGATAATGGTGATTTTTTGTCAAAGAGAGATGGCACGTCATTTTTCTTTTATCTAGCTATATTATATATATATGGATTTTCTGAAAGTTTCACATAGTTCAATAAAATGAGATATGTAATACTTAAAAAATAAGAAGAAGAATTAGTAGTTGTTACAATAATAAAAGTAGGAAAAAAGAAATACACTGAAAATCAGAAACATACACTTGATTCCATAGAGAAATAGAACAGTTCACCTTAAAATGAAAAAGAAGCAAGTTCGAAAGATCATGTAGTATGATTCAAGGGATATGCCACCTCCTTTGATATCCTTTTTGTTATTTATACATTTGAACAATGGTTAGCACATCACATGATATAAAAAATGAAACAACAATAAAGGATGACATCAATTTAAAATACCAAACAACATTCAATAGTAAAAATTAATTCTACATCATTAGAATCCCTCTTAAAAAAATCAGAAATGCTACCTATTATGTATATTTTAGAGAATCATCATTGTGCATATCCTGCAAAGTTGACTGAATATTTGCATTAGGGGAAGACACTTTGGTGGAAACTTCATAAATTCTCGTGAAGCTTTTATAGTTTCTCTACTGCTAAAATTTCTTGCTCATTCATTCACGTTAGAAGAACACTCACGCAGCCTTCAGCAAAATTTCATAAGAGGCTTGGAAAACTAAAACATCATATTCTAAGATTTTCTTTTTCACAAGTCTATGAAATTATGGCGTTCTCACCATGATGTTTCCTTGACGTTTAGCTGATTATATGGTATTTATATATATAGTGTATAGAATGAGTGACCTTTGATATTCATATTGAGAAGTTTTTTATATAAATAGAATTGAATGTGTTATACACAATTGAATTTTATATTGAATACAAACATTTAATATATATTTTAAACGGCCGACCGGAGAACAAAAAATCATGAATGGATAGAGATGATAAAAATTCTTTACAACTTACAAGACTGCATTTTAGAACGGATATTCATTAATAAGTAATATATATTTAAGAAACTAATTAATCATCTAAAAAATAAGTAACCACCAAGAATGATTACTGCTACGTGGGGATGTTGTTATAATAAAGAAGATATATTATAGTGGGAGGTGAAAAGTAGAGTAATTGAATATAAAGACTTTTTGAGATATTAAAAATAAATAAATGAAGAAAAAATGCCAAAAAAAGGAGAAAAAAGATAAATATGAATGGAGGCCATAGAGAGGTGTCACATCACCTTGTCTATCCTTTATATATATATATATATATGTGTATATTCCACTAAATTGAAGACCTTATTCCATCCAAATGCACACCTAAAAGAATAATGAATAAAATCAAAAGAAAGAATGGACAGTACAGTAAAATCAAAATGAAATATGCACTATTAGAAGAACTCATCAATGGACTGTTTCAGATCCCTTTTTCAACTTTATTGTCTTCTCAATTTATTTATTTTTGGATAAACTTCTTTTTACTACAAAATGAACTTTGCACTATTATATTAGAAGAAGAAGGAAGTTGCTAAAGATGATGAAATTAGCTAATAGTGTAGTTTTTATTTTGTTCCGAATGTAAATGGTCATCTAACTAAATGATACTAATCAATTAGGAAAACAAAAGGCATATGTAACTTATATGAATTAATGGCTTTACTAATTAAATAAGATAAAATATAGTTAATTTTTTAATTAGAAAATAAAAGAAAAATTAGAAAAAATGTCAAAAATCTCACAAAAAAGATAAATAGTAATGGAGGTCATAGAGAGGTGTCACATCACCTTGTCTATAACTCTCCTCTATATATATGTAGAGATTTTTGAAGGTTATAACTATAAAAGGTTGACAATTAAATATCATTAAGAACAACACTAATAGAGATAATTAAAGGTCAAAGTCATGCTTTATATTATACAATAAATAAAATGATAAGTATATATACATATATATATATAAAAAGAGAGAAATAAATAAGATTTGTACTATTTAAAACATGTCATGTTACTTTTCTTATGACCACATCACATGAGTTGTGAATTGGAGGATTAAAAAGACGTCAACAGGAATATATACATATTACACCTATAAAAAATAGGAGATTATCATTATTTTTAATGCAAAAAAATAAAAATATTCAAAAGCAAAGACAAAGAATAAGGTTATAAAAAAAATAGAATGTAAGGTGATTTTAGTATGCTTTTAAGGCGACCAGTACACTCAAATATATACATATATCGAATCTAAACAATTAAGGAAAAATTTAGAAAGAAAAAATTATTCATTTTCGAGATTATACATTCGAAATTAAATTATAAAACTCACCAGATCTCAAATTAACATTCTTTTTGTGATTCTTTGTGTGTATGTATCTTTATTTCTTTAAAACACTACATAAAAAAAAATAGTATCAATTAAATTAAATAAACGATCATATCAATACTAAAATTTTCAACAAAAAAAATAAAATTACAAAAAGTTAAACAATTAAAGCAAAACGTTAGAAAGAAAAGGTTATTTAATTTCAAGATTTACACACATTCGAAATCAAATTATAAAACTCACACATTTCTTAAATTGACACTCTTTTTGTGATTCTTTGTGTGTGTATGTATCTTCATTTCTTCAAAACACTACATAAAAAGAGAATAGTGATAGTAGTACTATTAATCAATTAAATGAATGATCATATCAATAATAAAAATTTCAACAACAAAAAAATAAAATTACCAAAATTTAAACAATCAAGGCAAAATGTTAGAAAGAAAAGATTATTCATTTTTGAGATTTATACACATTTGAAATCAAATAATCAACTCAACATTTCTTAAATTGACACTCTTTTTGTGATTCTTTGTGTGTATGCATCTTCATTTCTTCAAAATACTACATAAAAAAGAATAGTAGTAGTAGTAGTATAATTAAATTAAATGAACCATCATTATCAATAATAAAAAAAAAAATTACAAAAATTTAACAATCAAGGCAAAATATTAGAAAGAAAAGGTTATTCATTTTTGTTCATTTGTTGAGATTTACACACATTAAATATTAAATTAAAATACTCACTATTTCTCAAATTGACACTTTTTTTGTGATTCTTTGTATGTATGTATCTTTATTTTTTATTTTCAAAACACTACATAAAAAGAGATATTAGTAACAATTAAATTAAATGAACGATCATATAATTAATAAAAATTTCAAAAAAAATGAAATTACAAAAAGTTAAACAATTAAGGCAAAACGTTAGAAAGAAAAGGTTATTCATTTTTTAGATTTATACACATTCGAAATCAAATTATAAAACTCATCATTTCTTAAATTGACACTCTTTTTGTGATTCTTTGCACATTCTATTACAAACATGATTATTCAAAAATTATATTAAAAGAACGATCATCTACATAAGTAAATAAAATACGATCAATATAAATATGATTACATAGAGTTTAATATCATGCGGATAAAAAATAAATAAATATTTATCAACAAAAAAAAAGGTATGAATATTTTTCATGTGTCTCAAATATAATATTGTTCTAAGAATAAATAATTGCCATTAACATTGCAAAATATGAAAAACTCTCATCACTTTGCATGATGTAAACCTATTGTTGATAAACATGTTTATCAAAAGTATCCCCTAAACCATATCTTTCAAAGTTTATTCCACTAAATTGAAGACCTTATTCTATCAAAATGCACACCTAAAAAAATAATGAACAAAATCAAAAGAAAGAATGGAGAGTACAATGAAGTCAAAATGAAATATGCACTATTAGAAGAATTCATTAATGAACTGTCTCAGATCCCTTTTTCAACTTTATTATCTTCTCAAAAAAAAAAAATTGGATAAACTTCTTTTTCCTACAAAATGAATTTTGCACTATTATATTAGAAGAAGAAGGAAGTTGCTAAAGATGATGAACTTAGCTAATAGTGTAGTTCTTATTTTGTTCCGAATCTAAATGGTCATCTAATTAAATGATACTAATCAATTAGGAAAACAAAAGGCATATGTAACTGATATGAATTAATGACTTTATTAATTAAATAAGATAAAATATAGTTAATTCTTTAATTAGAAAATAAAAGAAAAATAGAAAAAATGTGAAAAATCTCACAAAAAAGATAAATAGTAATGGAGGCCATAGAGAGACGGAAGCCATAGAGAGGTGCCACATCACCTTATCTATAACCCTCCTTTATATATATATATATAGATAGATTACTTTACTCTATATATCTATATTATAAGAGGGAGTTGACGTGCTTGAAGCAGGCACGAGGTCAACGTCCCTGCTTCAGCAGGTTAGGACATTTTGATCATTTTTTGTTAATTTTTTTATTTTAATTTTTTTGTCTTATCTTTTTTATTTATTATATATTACTCTATATAATAAGAGAGAGTTGACGTGCTTGAAGCAGGCACGAGGTCAACGTGCCTGCTTCAGCAGGTTAGGACATTTTGGTCATTTTTCGTTAATTTTTTTGTTTTAAGTTTTTTGTCTTATCCTTTTTATTTATTATATATTTAAAAATTACGTAAAATGATAAATTACAACGTACGACATCTGATGGTCAGATGCCGTAGGTCGGTATATCTTTGAAAGCTCAGACGGAGAAAACCATACAAAAAATTGATTGAATATCTAAATTCTATTCGTGTCACATAAATTAAAATATAAAAAAATAATATATATAGGTTCCGTGCTAGCACGGTCTCCTTTATATCTACTTACTCTATATTATAAGAGAAAGTTGACGTGCTTGAAGCAGTCATGATGTCAACGTGCCTGCTTCAGCATGTTAGGATATTTTGATCATTTTTCATTAATTTTTTCGGTTTAATTTTTTTTTCTTATCTTTCTTATTTCTTATATATTTAAAAATTACGTAAAACGATAAATTACTCTATATTCTAAGAGGGAGTTGACGTGCTTGAAGCAGGCACGAGGTCAACGTGCCTGCTTCAGCAAGTTAGGATATTTTGATCATTTTTCGTTAATTTTTTCGTTTTAATTTTTTTGTCTTATCTTTTTTATTTCTTATATATTTAAAAATTACGTAAAATGATAAATTACTCTATATTGTAAGAGGGAGTTGGCCTACTTGAAGCAGACACGAGGTCAACATGCCTGCTTCAGCAGGTTAGGATATTTTGATCACTTTTCGTTAATTTTTTCGTTTTAATTTTTTTGTCTTATCTTTTTTATTTCTTATATATTTAAAAATAACGTAAAATGATAAATCACAATAATTAATAATTTAAAATATTTGAAAGATATAAAAAAATTGATTGACTCTGTAAATTCTATCAGTGCCACATAAATTGAGACAGAGAAAGTAACATATATTATTTAAAAATGACGTAAAAAGTACTATAAATCACAATAAATAACATTTTAAAATATATATATAAAAAATATTTGAATCTTCAAATTCTATCAATGACACATAAATTGGAGTAGAGAGAGTAACATACTTTATTTGAAATTACGTAGAAACTACTATAAATCGCAATAATTAAAAACTTAAAATATTTATCACCTTTTGAAGCAGGCACGAGGTCAACGTGCCTGCTTCAGCAGTTAGGACATTTTGACCATTTTTTGTTAATTTTTTTATTTTATTTTTTTGTCTTATCTTTTTAGTTTATTATATATTACTCTATATTATAAGAGGGAGTTGATGTGCTTGAAGCAGGCACGAGGTCAACAACAGGTTAGGACATTTTGGTCAATTTTCATTAATTTTTTCGTTTTAATTTTTTTGTCTTATCTTTTTTATTTATTATACATTTAAAAATTACGTAAAATGATAAATTATAATAATTAAATTTTTTAAATATTTGAAAGATATAAAAAAGTTGATTGACTCTGAAAATTCTATCAGTGCCACATAAATTGGTACAGAGAAAGTAACATATATTATTTAAAAATGACGTAAAAAGTACTATAAATCACTATAATTATTATTTTAAGATATATTAGAAAAAATTAATTGACTCTCCAAATTCTATCAATGACACATGAATTGGAGTAGAGAGAGTAACATACATTATTTAAAAATTACGTAGAAAGTACTATAAATGACAATAATTAACAACTTAAAATATTTATCACCTGCTGAAGCAGACACGAGGTCAATTACGTGCCTCCTTCAACAGGTTAGGGCATTTTGGTAATTTTTTATTAATTTTTCCGTTTTAATTTGTTTGTTTTATCTTTTTAATTTATTATATGTTTGAAAATTTTGTAAAATGATAAATCACAATAATTAACAATTTAAAATATTTGAAAGATATAAAAAAATTGGCTGACTCTGAAAATTCTATTAATGCCACATAAATTGAGACAAAGAAAGTAACATATATATTATTTGAAAATAACGTAAAAAGTACTATAAATCACAATAACTAACATTTTAAAATACTTTAAAAAATATATAAAATTTTTAGTTGACTCTCAAAATTCTATCAATGACACATAAATTAAAGTAGAGAGAGTAACATATATTATTTGAAAATTACGAAGAAAGCACTATAAATCACAATAATTAACAACTTAATATATTTAAAAGGCATACAAATTTGGTTGACTCTCAAAATTTTATCAATGTCACATAAGTTGGAACAGAAGAAAAAGTATTATAAATCACAATAATTAATAATTTTCAAATATTTATTAACTTACTCTCGAAATTGTATCAATGTCACATAAATTGGGAGAGAAGGAGTAACATATATTATTTGAAAATTACGTAAAAGGTATTACAAATCATAATAGTTAACAATTTAAAATATAGAAAAACCATATAAAAAATTTGATTGACTATCTAAATTCTATTCGTGTCACATAAATTAAAATAAAAAAATAATATATTGGGTCCGTGCTAGCACGGGCTCCTTTATATCTAGTACTATATAGAAGAGTGGGCAAGCAGACTGTTGTTCGTCAACATGTCTGCTTGCAGCCTCAGGGGTAGTTTTGGTAATTTAAATTGTTTGCACTTTAATGATTAGGGGTGGGCATAAATACCAAAAAACCGAAAAACCGAACCGAACCGAACTAATTCGGTTTTTCGGTTTTTCGGTTTCGGTTTTTCGGTTTTTCGGTTCGGTGTCGGTTCTATTTTTTTTAAACAATTCGGTATTCGGTTTGGTTTTCGGTTTTAGGATACCGGTTTTTCGATTTAACCGAAAAACCGAAATATTTATAAGGGTGGGCCGTGGGTGAGCACACAGTCCACTTCGAAAAATCAAAATAATTTTTCGGCCCACAGTCCGCCCAAGCCCAAGCCCAAGTCCACACTCCTAAGTCCTAAATCCTAATCCTAAGGTCCTAATCCGGTAATCCCTAGTTCCTATTCCCTCAGTCGGCACTCGGCAGTCCACTCTCTGTCTCTCTCTAGTCTCTAGTCAATTCATCTCTCTAGCGTGCGGCAACCAACGTGCGGCGACCAGCGTGCGGCGACGGGCGACCAGTGTGCGGCGACGGCGACCAGCGTGTTTCGACGGCGACGTCCAGCGTCTCTCAGTCTCAGCCCTCAGGTGCCGACTGCCGACACAGGCGACACTTTCAGCTTCAAGTACGCCGACGACCCTTTATTTTTTTAATTTCTTTGGTTTCTCTTCTTCTTTTCTTCTTCTTCTTTCCTTTGCTAGTTTTCTTTGATGATATTGGAAAAAGGTGATATTAGTGACAAATTAAACTTATTTGGTGTGAGATTTAGAACCTTAATTTTCTATAATAAAAAAGCAACCTATTTGGTAAGGGGTTGGAGAATATTTGGTTGAAGTTGGAAAAACGTTGAAATTCTCTACTTGTCCAGTTCATTTATGTCTTTTTGAAAGCTTGATTTCACATGAATTACACTTTGGTTGACTGTTAAGGGCTTAAGGTTGTCTAGTGTATATTAGTTGATTACATTCTGATTTTTCTTTCTGATTTCACATAGATGGCTGATCAAAGTCGGGTTAGTGAGGCTGGTTCAACTGGTACCTTACCTAATAGTAGTGAAAATTCAGTTGACACTGAGACTACAAGGAAAAGAAAAGAAATGCAACCTAGATCTATTGTTTGGAATCATTTTGTTAAGGTGATTGAAAATGGTATATGTTGTAAAGCAAAGTGTAGACATTGTAAGCAAGATTATGCTGCTAATGCATCTAGACATGGAACAACAGGATTAAAACAACATTTAAGTAGGTGTAGAGAATATAAAGCTCTCATTGGAACCACTGAGCCTGATACTCAAACAAAGTTGAACTTACAATCTAAGGATGCACCAATTTGGAAATTTGATCAAGAAAAAATTAGGAGGTCTTTAGTTGAGATGATAATTGTGGATGAGCTTCCCTTTAGCTTTGTAGAAAAGGAAGGTTTTAAGAAGTTTATGAATCAGGCTCAACCTCTATTTCGCATTCCTTCCCGTAGAACAATAACAAGGGATTGTTATGATATTTATGGTGAATTGAGGCAAGATTTGAAGAGGTCTTTTAGAGAAGTCAAACCAAGAATTTGTCTTACCACAGATACATGGACATCGATACAAAAGATTAATTATATGTGTTTGACTGCTCACTTTATTGATAGAGATTGGGTACTGCATAAAAGAATATTGAATTTTTGTCCTATCACTAGCCATAAGGGTGAGCATTTGGCAGAGTCTATAAGTAACTGTTTGCTTGATTGGAACTTGGACAATATATTCTCTGTTACTGTTGATAATGCTTCTTCAAATAATGTTGCAATTACAGAATTGTCTAAACAGTTAGATATGTGGGGAACTAACATAATGAATGGAAAGCATCTCCATGTGAGATGTATGGCTCACATACTTAATTTAATTGTGCAAGATGGTTTGAAAGAAATTGGCCCTTCTGTCAAACGGGTAAGACAAATGGTGAAGTATGTTAGAGCATCTCCTGCAAGAATAAGAAACTTTAAGAAATGTTGTGAAGTCCAAAAGATAGAATGTGATAAGATGTTATCATTGGATGTGCCTACTAGGTGGAACTCCACCTACTTGATGTTGGAGGCGGCAGAAAAGTTTGAGAAGGCCTTTGATAGGTTTGATCTTTATGATGGTAATTTTAATGCTCACCTTTCTACTGATGTTTGTGAGGATGGAAGTATTGCAGGTTCGCTCCAATGTGATGATTGGCATAATGTGAGAAATGTGATAAAGTTTCTTGAAAGATTTTATGAGCTCACCTTAAAGGTTTCAGGTTCACGGTATGTTACTTGTAATGTTCATTTTGAAGATATATGTGAGCTTGATGCATATTTGAAAGAGTGTGTGGAAAGTGAAGATCTTAATTTGCGTAATATGGCTGTGGGGATGAAAGAAAAGTTCAAAACATATTGGGGTACTCCTGAAAATATGAACAAAATGCTTTTTATTGCTTCTGTGTTGGATCCTCGTAATAAGTTTGTGTATGTTAGCTTTGCACTTGAAGAGCTATTAGGGGAGGAAAAGGGAAAAATAGTATGTGACGAAGTGAATGTTTATTTGAAAGCTTTGTTTGAAGAGTATGTTGGTAAATATTCAAAAGGTTCTAAACAACAATCATCTTCAGCTGGATATACTTCATCTGACTCATCTGATTCAACTAGTTCTAGCCTTTCTCAAAATGTGAAAGCAAGTTCTAACTTTTTGATTCAACAATCATTTTGAATTTTTTTCTTTAATCTTGAAAGTTATGTTCTAACTTTTTGATTTTATCTTAAAGGTTCACCATTCAAGTTCAAGTTGTCAACCATGCCTCTTAATCCTAAAGCTTACTCACCAGTTTGTGGATTTATTTTCTGGAGAACGGCTTACTGCTTACTAAAATGATGTATAGTTTGTGACTTTATGGACATGTTTTCTGCTTACTCAATACAATTACTGCTTACTAAGCAGTGCTTAACTCTTATTTTAGGTTGTATATTTTCCAATTAAGCATGATAATCTTGCACGCCCAACAGACAACAGCTTGGCTTTGAAAATATTTCTAGGTGCAACTGCCTCTGCCATGTTAACTGTTAAGAGTTACCCATGATAGACTAAATTTCGTGAATGGAAGTATAGTTTGTCCAATTTCTAGTACCCAATTTAGCTATTAGAGTTATTTTGTTCATGTGAATGTGTTTATATCCCATGTGGTTATTGCCTTAATGAAGAGGTTGAAATGTTTCCATTTGCCAAATGTTACAGCTGCAAGTGAGCTTTTTGCTCATTATGTTGACTGTTGAGGCATGGGAGTCATGGCAGGTTGAAGCTGCCAATGAGCTGCACAAACAACATGAACATTAATGTCATCTTGGATCTTTTAGTTATAGTAAGGGAGGGAGTAATCAACAGTCAACACCAATTTCAGATGGTGTTGAATTCAATATCTCATAGCAAATACATTCAGGAATTATTGCAATTTGCAACAACTATTACTTGTTGTTTACATTTTTCAGTCAATTCGTGAATCGTGAGATCTGTCATCTATTCATTGAAGTAAAAAATGTGAGATGTGTTATTTTGTTACTAGACTTGCTACTATCAACAAGCGCCCATTAGATTTATAAATGATTCATTTTTGAAGTATAAAAACGTGAATTATTTTTTTACTTAAAAAAATAGCCTATTTTACAAATAGAAAGTAGCCATTAAGCAGGCCCAAAACCGAAATAATCGAATTTTATAAACCGAAACCGAACCGAACCGAAATCAGCAAAACCGAACCGAACCGAATTTAATTCGGTTCGATTTTCGGTACCTCTTTCACCATAACCGAAAACCGAAAAAACCAAACCGAAATTTTAAAATCCGAACCGAAAATCCGAATGCCCACCCCTATTAATGATATGGTACCAAAGTACTTAATAGATGTATCTTTGCAGTTTAGGACAAGAAAACCATCCAGTCTACTATTTATTACATGATTCAGCAAAGTTATAGCACTTTAGCTTTCTCCCTGTACTGTAGGTCCCATATACTTTTTTCATCATTTTTTTGGATTTTCTTGACATTTGTGGAGCCCACTATTGAAGAAGATGATACAAATTCAAATTGGAAGATTTTCATGTTTACAATTACTTCCTCCGTTTCTTGACGTATACTAAAAATAGTTGTTCCAAAATATTTATCAATTTAAAAATTTATAAGAGAATTAATTATTTTTTCTCAATTTTGCCCTTAGCATTAATTATTTTAGAATTAAGAGACACATAAATAGACAAAAATTGATAAGAGGTATTTGAGCCAAATTACACTCCTAATTAATTTTTTTTAATGATTGTGCAAAGTCTTATCATGATAACGAAAAAGGAACGAAGGGAGTGCCATATATAATTACTTCTCATAATGAAAAATGTACTACTATTTTTATAGCAAATAATAATACTTAGAACAAAATTGAAAAAAAAGTAATCACGTAATATGAAGTATTTGATTTTTTTCGCCGATTAAAATGACATCTCAACTATGCATTTTGCATGTTAATTGATTGAAATTATTTATCGTTAAGATAATTCTCATTTTAATTGAACTTCTTCGAATTAAGATTGCATTAAAGGATATTTTTTTCATTTAAGTATTAAATTACTTAAAAAAACCTCAATAATTTATATATTTAGAAGTTACGTAAAACGTACTATAAATTACAATAGTTAATAATTTAAAATATTTTTAAAAATCATATAACAAACTTATGGTCAAAGAAAAAATTGGTCGACTCTCTAAATTACATCCGTGCCATATAAATTGAGAAAAAGGGACAAAAGACATTTTCAATAGTTTATATATTTGAAAATTACATTAAAGTACTATAAATCACAACTTAAAATACTTTTACGAAATTTTAAAAAATTACAATTTAATTGACTTTTGAAATTTTATTTGTGTCACATAAATTGGAGTATGGAGAATAACATATATAATTCATTTCTATTCCATTTCTAATTTCTTCTTCAATATTAGTAGCTTCAGATTTCAATTCTCCAAATGTGTTGTGCATATACAGCTCCAACAAAACTGTTGTTTCCAATCATTTTCTCCAAAGACAGTTGTTGTACTATACATATATTTAGCATTCCATTTAATTATATGACTAACCTTGATCCTTTTCTTAACAACGGTGGTGGGGATATATTTATGACTTGTAGATATTTAGATCCTTAAAGCATTATATCATTTTAGTTCTATCATTAGGCAAAGTTATGTATTCTCCAATATATACCTATATACATATATGCACGTTGGTGAGAATAATTGCTGGAGAAATATTTTGATATCATTTGATCCTCGAATAAAAATTGATTATCCACGTCAAGTTATTCAAGCACGAATTCGAGATATGTAAAGATTATTCTTTTCTTTTTCTTTGGCATGATTTCTTAGGACTCAAAATCTTTGTGTCTAGCTTTCTATGAAAGAGTCGTTTGTTAGATGTGTCTAAATTATTGTTGGGATTATTCTTGTTAAAAACTCATGTCCTGTGATATCAATTTCATGGTGTGTATATTATTATTGTTATTTGATTCTTCTGATATCCAGGTTAATAGTAGTATTATGGTTATGTGAAGGTTTATGGTTAGTTATATAGCTTGGAGTCGACTATGGGTATACATGGTTTGTCGGTGGTGTGTCGTAGGTCATAGAGCTCAGTGGTGGCCTTATGGTGATTGTTGTGGGCTATTTTGTTAAGCTTGTATTATAATGTATTCCGTGCAACATATTATATTATATTTTATTGTATTTTGTTATGGTGAATACCTAAAAGACTTGCGAAAACCTGTAAGGCTTGAGACCTTTTCGCATGGTTGAACCCGTGGCTTTGCGAGGACCTGTGTAGCACCTCAAAATCTGAACCAACTTTTAAACTTAGAATCTCTAAAAAATTTGAAGTTTCCAGGATTTACGGGCCCTAACCACGAGCCGTGGATGGAACCACAAGCCGTGGAAAGTCCTCGAGGATCAAGTCCTGCAGAACCCCTTCTCAGGTCTGAAACCATGACCGAGATTCACAGGTCATGGATGTAACCACGGTCCGTGGTTTCCCCTCGTGGATATCATATTGAGGGTTAGTATTTTCCTCTGAAACCACAGAAGGTTTCTACGGACCGTGAAAAATATCCATGGAAATCAGACCCAAAACCAGTCATTTTGGCCAAGAAACCACGACCTCCAACTACGGTCCATGGTCCTGTCTACGGGCTATGGACTCCATTCGTGGAACCTGGGCCGGGAAATTTTATCAGTTTTTTAGAATTAAATTCCTGGGATATTTTTATAGTTTTCCACCCCTTTAACTCCTAAGTTAAGTCATTTTAGGCAAAATTAAAGGGGTTTTAGTCCCACTTAGCTAGTTCTTCATTCATTTTCTCAATTCAAGTTCCAAAAGAAAGAAAAGGGATTCTCTCTCAAGCTCCAAGGTCTAGGGTTTCATCTCCAAGTCTTCATCCTCAGATTCTTGCTAGAAAAAGCTTTGGGTTCAGGTATTTGGTTATTCAATAAGGGATTCCTTTCACCCTTATGCCCAAAACCTATGATTTTACTTTGATTTCATGAATTTGAGAAATTAGGGTTCTTACCCAATTATGAATTTTTATGTGAAACTAATTAACTTGTATTGAAATACACTCTCTAAACACTTATGCATGATTTTCATGAGATTCTACAAGTATTTCTAAAAGCCCATGAGTTGGAAATAATTTTTAGCATTATCTCACTTTATTTCATGATTTCAAGTAAAATGAAATGTTTAGATAACATGATCTTAAGTATTTATGAAATTCGCAAGCCTACTTCTTCAAGCTATGTATTTTAAAAAAGAGTATGTTTTGAACTATGGCTATGCTATAATTTTAAGACCTATGAAGTTATAAATAATATGACATTAGAAATGTCCTTATGCTTTATGAATGATTTTGGCATCTAGATATGTCTACCTAATGTATGAACAATTTTGGCATTAGATATGTTACAAGTTATGTATGAGCTATATGTATATTTTGGAAGTAGTATCTAGCACCGAGTTGGACTGGGTTTAGCATACCCTTAAGTCCCAGAACTACGTTGCCACTGTAGGTTGCTCTCTATAGCTCATTAAAGAGCCTTAGTATATGGTTCTAACCTTGGACAGTTAGGACAACTTTTTTCAGTGTAGGGTAGCACACTAGATTTCATGTAGCTCACATGGTCTATATCAGTTATGAGAATCTCCCATAGAAATGATTTAAAAAATTTAAATATATTTGACTCTTTCCTTTCAGATTTTAGACTTACTACTTATATTTTATGAGTATGAATATGTTTACTGCTTATGATATTGCATTAAGTCATTACATTATAAATTTTACTATATCGACACGATTTCAGCTTATGTATGTTTTTAAAGCATGTTTTATTATGAATTATGCATATTTCACATGCTCAATACATTCTATAGTATTGATCACATACTTCTTGTGCTGCATCCTTTGATGATATAGATTCAGGTGCTCGTTTCTAGATTTATGGCTAGATACCGCATGACTTCCAGTCGTAGTTGGTGAGTTCTCATCCTACAAGGACAAGACATGAGTTTAGCTGTATTTATGAGTTTTCTTCAGTACTTAGAGTTAGTTGGGTTCTTTTCCTAGCAACCCATTATGTCAGAGTTAGAGGCTTTTCAGACATAGCTGGACAGTCAGCATTTGATATTTCAGATTTTGTTACTCTTAGACCATTATCTTATGCTTAGCTGGATTGCCTACTTCTGCTATTTATGTTTCCGCTATGATTATCATTATTTTAAAAGTCATGCTAAGACCAAGGGTTAGATTTCTAGGTATGCTCCATCCATGGTGGGCAAGTGATAACGCTCAAATAACACTCTCCATACGGAGGTGATAGCGATCGTCAGAGCAAAATAAAATTTATAATTCTTAACGAAAGTCGGGGTCGATCCCATAGAGAATGGTAGAGCTGCCTATAAGATTGTCGTATATCAATCACCAATAGAGTCAATGTTCAAATAACAATAAAAGTAAATTGGGAGGAAAACAAGGAATTGAGAATCTATCATAATTGCAATTCCAAACAAAGCGATAAAGTAAACACAAATTTGTATCAAGAGAGAGGACGATTAGGGGTATGTTTCCGATGGGATTTAAACATGGGACAAGGTACTTGTTCAATTGTGCAAATTCTTAATAAACTATACGGGTAGCATTGGTTTTAGTTATGAATGTTAATCTTTCGATCTAACAAACATATTTCCGATGGTCGTTGTTCAAGAACTATGGTTTCAACATTAACCAACCAATATAAGATTGGGGAAGTCACACTATCTCTAGCTTAGACTCTTGAATTGGTGTTTTTCGGTGAATTTATCTATTTCTAGCCTCAATCTAAATGGAAATCCCAAGTACCCACTAGTGAATTCTCATCCGAAATTATGAACCTCTTTCTCAAGCAAGAACACAATCAAGTAATTTCAATCAATATTTGCAACCACTAATTTTAAAGTTAAAACATGGAGAATTCACTAGACCCATATCAATTTAGAAATTATAAGCACAATTAAACAAGACCCATACCCAAATTCAAACACCCATCATCAACACACCCCTAGACAGGGAAACTAGCCACTCATGCTAAAGGAATAGAGTTAATATCAAATGGGTAATTCAAATTCCCTTTCATTATTGGAGATAATTTCTAATATCCAAGCTCAATAATACAATAATGGTGAATCCAAGGTTGAAGATGAAGAGAATGGAGTAAAACCCTCTATCTTTCCTAGCGAGAAAAAACTTATTCAAAAACTGAAAACTATGGAAAAACTATTGTTGAGTACAATGCCCAAAATGAATTTTAGAAGGTTCCCAAATTGTCACCTAAAAGTTGAAAAAAATTCCCTTTGACAGACGTGCAATGCAACATACGGCACGACATGCAATTGCACGTGCCATTGTGCGTGTTTCACGGATAATTCTAGCAGACCAGTGACTTGGTTTGATCTTTGGGTGTCATGCCAAAGGGGTGTGGTCCACACCAGCTGTTGTGCATGTCGCACGGTGGCTGCACCTCTCGGCCGAATCTTCATCTCTTTTTATCACCTTCACACTTCAACTCTTTTTTAGATCTTTTGGGTCCAATTCCTTGTTTTCTACTTTTGACAAAGAGTACCTATATTCATATCAATAAAGGCCATAAGAACCTCTAAATCTCATAAAAACACGACAATAATTCAGCAATAAAGCTTCAATAAGTTGGTAGATTACCAACTTATCAAACCCCCAAACTTGAACTATTGCTTGTCCTCAAGCAAGATACTCACAAGGTAAGGAATGAATTATGCTCTAAAGCACCTGGGTTATACTCAAGATTACTCTAACTCTAAAAACTAAGAAAAATAATAAATAAAATACTCAAACAAATGACTCAGCTACAGTGCTTATCTCAATTTTGGCCACCACACTTTCAAGGCAATTGATTATTTCAAAACATTTATTAAAAGGACTGCATTTCTCATTCAAAAACAGGGAAATTTGCCATTCTAAACAAGATCAAGCTTCTCAAGTCATTGTCATGCACCTTCAAGGGTTGCTCGAGATTCGCCATACAACTTGTCTCATTCATTCCTCTCAATTGAAATAGAGACTTCATGTTTCAATCTGAGTGCATCATGCTACTCACCACAAGAGAGAATCCCACTCACAATCATGCAATTCACAATACAAGGGATTATAAGAGAACCACAAAGACTCTCACCCTCTCAAGGAAGTTCAAGTACACACATATCGAACCATAGGCTTGCCCTTCATGTAATTCTCCACTAATGTAGAGTGACCAAACTCAAAATTACTAAGGACTTGCGAGTTACAATACTGGTTTGGGCTAAGGTGAGGATTGCATTTGGCACAAGTGACTAAACTAACCTAACGCTCTTTGTTATCATTTCGAACACCGCTCACATCTTTGAACATTAACTTCACCTTATCTCTCCCTCACACAACCCAAGATTTTCCCTTCAATTTAATCATTCAACCTCCTTGTATCTCCTTCACTTGGTAGCACCAATTCTTTTCTTTTCAATTTGCTCATTGCATTTTGGAGCAATTTTCAATTCAACATACAGTGCTACCTTGCACTTGAAGTGCATTACTTTTCTTCACATTGAGTTCACCCCCAAACTTAGGCTTTTACCTATGTTATCATTTCAATCCCCCCAAACTTAGGCTTTTAGCCTATGTTTCACTTTCAAGCCATTATGGAGGACGGCTGCAAAATTTAAGTTCCAAAAGGGTCAAGGTATCAACAAGGTGCGAAAGAGAGGTCACAAGCTCAAAGGGGTTCACTAGGATCAATGTCAAGGGAAGTCATTTGGATGAAATGTCTATTCAAAGAGGGCCTATTCAAAGAGGGCCTAGGGTCAACTTCCAAGCTCGGTCACATCTAGAATTTTTTCTTGAATCACATTTGGGGAATGTTCTAGATGACACAAATGCACAAGAATCAAAGGATAGGCTCACCAAACAACGCATCACATCACAAGAATTTTCAAGATTAGTCTCAAAATTAATTGGGACAAATGACTTTTGACAAGATATTTCGAGTTCATTACACATTCATTTGTGAATCAATCAAGTCAAAACAAGAGTGTGCAAGTCATAACAACAGAAAGCTTTCCTCAAAATTCATTTTCCCATTTTCTTTAATTTTTAAAAACCTCTTGCCAAGAATTTTTTTTGGTGGGTCCATTTCGGGACAAGCAAAGCACATGCTCAAATTTAAACTAAAACTTGGCATTTTTCCTTAAGAAAGTTTCCTCTCAATCTATCATAGGGAAATACTAACCCGGTTTGACACAAAAATTAAAAAAATAAAAATAAAGAAAACATTTGCTCCTTGGGAATGAACCGTGGTATTAAGAAAACCTTGGAGTTTATTTGCTAATCTACTATTAACAAGGTGACTAAAAGTTCAAGTGCTCATGAATCATTTGACAATAAGCCTCAGTGTAGGCACTAGCGCATTTGGAAGGCACGTGTAGTGAAACAATGGAATTATGTAAAACCAACTTGGCGATATTGCAAAATCATCAAGACAAAGCATCAAGTATCAAGCCCAGAAAGAACAAATTTTAGATTATAATAGCCACAATGAATAATAAGATAGCATGTCATGCCTCACAGTGGCTTAATCAATACTTACACTACCAACCCCCAAACTTAAATAAAGCATAGCCCCCAATGCACAAAAATTATGCATAAGTTGAATGTCAAGGACTCTCTGGTGGAACTAATACCGATGATGATGTCTTTGTACATAAACTTGATAGTGGGTCATTTAGGGCCGAGGTGGTGATGGTGGAGGGATGTAGACATGTGCTTGATCTATCTGAACACCCGCCACTAGGGTATTGAAGGGTCCTATAGAAGTTGAAGGGGACCAAGAGGGTCATATATGAGCCATCTATCCTTAACAGTCATCAATTCATGATAAGAAGGTGGCGGTGCATCCCAACTTGGCCTAGGTATATTTCTCCATTCAGGCATAGGGAAATCAGGAGGATCCGAATATTGCTAAGTCAGTGGTGCATTGGTATCTAGAGTTGGTATGCTTGTCTCAATTACTTCTTAAATTTTGGATGTACCTTCATCATCATTTGGTTCCCAGCCTGTGCATCAATCATCCGGTGGGCTATAATTTTTTGGAGGAGACGTCGAGTGTGGAGCCGATAAATTAAGATCCCAATTAAAGGTCTGTGGCTTAGCGTGTGGCAACACTTGCCTGAGTTCATGAACATCCACGTCTATGGCATCAATTCGAGCACAAAGTTTTCTTACACTAGCTACTATCAGTTTGAAAGCCGATTTGATGGCGGATTGAATCATGCTAGGAATGTCCGTGGCAATCTTGTGCAGGCGTTCCTCATTGTGGCGAGCAAGTTTAGCCAACTTGAGTAACCACCCAAAGTTTTATTAAATGGAGGACCCATATGTGCGGGATCTGGCACTTCATGAGGAGGAGATAAAATACCTGAGTGATCATGATCTATATCTTCGATCTGTGCATTGCCAACAAAAGCACTTGAAGTGTGGCTAAGGTATTTGTTATTGAAATATGGAGGATCTTTGTCCCTCCTTGTGTCCAAGAGAACCATACTAGTAGCTTGACTAATCTTTTCCAATGGTCAAAACAGAGAGCAGTTTGCCTGGAAGCATAGAAGGCATATCAGAATAGGGAAAGCCATGGAGGTGGACTCGTGTCTAGCTCTCCGCTTGAGTTGTTCGGCAATGATCTCCCCTTCATGTATAGAGAGGATAGACATGATGTAAGCAATGAGAATAGCCACCTCTATAGTCACTTTAGTGGTGTGAATAGTTGGGATGAGGCATGTTCGTACAAAATCTAACCACATCCGAGCTTCAAACTTGAGATCCGATCGATAGATGGTTCCTTTTGAGGTAGCCCAAATGGGAGTGCCATTGGCGATGATACTAGCAACCCATTCGTACTGGTCTTTCTTTATAGCCACATATTCCCGATATCTTGACACTGGAATTGGTTCATCATCCCATATAGCAGAATGGATGGCTGCTACGGTAATATTCACTTCCTTTCCCCTTATTAAAACTGAATCAAGGCACGGTAGTTTGCTTGTTGGGCCCTAATCCTTGAGAATATCTTGCCTAGCCCAATATGAGGCGTAGAATTCCTGTACCAATTCAGGGAAATATAGGATGGGGTTTTTGGCAAAGTGATCCCTGATCCTTATATGAAACTGTTTGGGTATGTTAAGTAACTCAGATTTAAAGGCTTCCACGTCAAACCCTTTCTCTTCCAAGAATGGTCGCTTTTTGCTGAAACTTAAGATAGTAAGCCTCCATCCCTTTGAGGCCAAACCGGATTTGTTATTCTGATGGCCCCTCATCTTGCACAGGTGCAACCAGAATCTCAGTTGTTGACGCTTGATTTGTAGCACGGTTCTTTGGATGACGCTTAGTAGGAGCCATATTCCTGCAAAAGGATGTTAGTGGAAGAAACCATGCTTATACTCACCATGTGTTTGCATGCTTGACTTAAGTAAGAGAAAAAATATACTACAAGAAGTTAACAAATTAAAGGAATGGAATGCAAGGAAGAAGAAAAACAAAATAGCTAACTGATGGCTTGGGCGAACCTCATGCGGACCGCACTAGGAGAAGTGCGCATCACACCGGGCATAGCACAAGATACCAGAACCTGTATGGATTTCTGTATATAGAGGCTGATACGAGTCGCACTAGCCATGGTGCGTGTCACATAACACTTTGCCCCTCAGTCCAGTCAACTGGCACATTTATGACCACAACCAAATCTTCTGGGTACTCAGACTTCCCTAGAATCTTTTAACATCATTCAAATTGATGAATAGGCTCAACGATTTCCCTTAAGAAGGATATTACCCCGTCTATCATTGGGAGAGTCAATCCTTCAATTACAAACCAGCAGACACATTAATTCAACAATAATTTCATGCCCCCCCAAACCAGAATCATACACTTAATAAGCATATTTAACAAAACATCACATGGGCACAATGGTGGTAACGAGTTAATCCCCAAACATCAATTTCTAACAAAAACCTCATAAATATGATGATTTTCCCTTAAGAATGACATCACCCAATCTATCATAGGGACAAATCATGCACCAATACAAGTGGGTTACTCAAAATTCACCCAAAACAAGGATTTTTTAGGCTAAAAGCTACCACTCACAACATGCATCATCATAACTTCAAAGTCTACCAAGTTAAACTTAAGCAAAATAAACAATATAACCTACAATTTTTGGATCTTACCCAAAATCAACATGAAAGAATAAATGAGCATGCTTCACAATATAAGTTCCTAATCATCATAAAAACACATATTTAACGTCAGAGAACTTACCACAAGTGAAGATTAGAGGGTAGAATAAAAAATTGGAGCTTTTTGAAGTGCTACAATGGAGACCCAAATTTTTTTTTGGAGAGAAAAAATGATGACGACTGGTGGTGACAACGACAGAGATTTATGTGAGAGAAGGAGAAGGTTTTGGTGGAAGATTATGGGATTTTGGAGGATTTGTGAGGGATTTATGCAGGATTTTTGATGGAGAATATGGAAAAGAAGAATGAAGGTGGTGGTTTAAAAGAGAAAAAAAGAAGAAAAGTCACTGGGTCGGTAAATGGGTAGGTCAACAAAAATTTTAAAACTTATCTTGGTGTACTGTGACATGTGATTCGCACAAGCCAATGTGTGGCTCGCATGTCACTTTGCACCAGCCATATTTGTACCCAAACTTTCCCTAGTTTTCTGCTTGGTGGTGCGATGGAGATGCAACACGAACAATAGCTTATGTGAAATGCACAGCCCAACGCACGTCATCTCTAACTTAGCATTTTTCTTCCAATTTTCTAGTTTGGGGTACGCTGCACTGCAATGCGCACAACAGTATGTGCAAACTACACAGGCTTCCGCACATCCCCTTTTTATCTTGTTTTTCCACTTGGTCATTTTTTCTCGTCGTACATTCCTACAAAAACATCAAAAAAAATAAAGGGTAAAAAAAATAAAGTAAAGACACTTGGATAGCCTCCCAAGAAGCACTTGATTTAACATCGCGGCTCGACGATAGTTCCTCAATCCTCAGTCGTTGTCGGGGAACATGCCAATCTAATTGGCTTGGCCCTGTCCCAGAAAAGAGAATTGCTCCTTCAACATCCTCATAATATTATCTTATTTCTAAGGTGGCAACATCATAGGATTGGGTACCTCTTTAATCACACACTCCTCATGGGCATCCACATGCTTGCCCTCAATGTTGATCATGGATACTACTCGAAGTCCATCTAGTGGAATCATGGGTTGGCATACATTAAAGGTCACCTCCTTTCTCCCTACTCAAAATTTGATCTCTCTGAGTTCAACATCAACTAAGGCTCAACCCGTAGCCAACAATGGTCATGCCAAGATGATGGGAACCCCAATATCCACCTCACAATCCAAGATCACAAAGTGGGCAGGTAGGATGAGCTTGTCAACCTTGACCAATACATCAAATAAGATCCCTATCAGATGTGTGATAGACCTATCGTCCATGAGAAATCACATAGATGTAAGCTTGGGAGTGCCCAAGCCTAACTTTCTGAAGATAACTAGGGGCATCAAGTTAATACTTTTCTCTAAATCGCACAAAGCCTTCCGAAACACAAATAATCCAATAGTGCAAGGAATGGTGAATTCCCCCGGGTCTTTCCATTTTGTAGCAACATTGCTTGTCATCACAACACTACAGCTGTATGAGACTCCATGTTACCCAGGTCAACACCATGCTTCTTCCTGAGAAGTTCCTTCATGAATTTTGCATCTTCGGGCATTTGCATTAAAGCCTTAACCAAAGGGATGTTAATAGAGAGTTTGCTAAACATATCAACAAACGTTTTGATTTGATTCTCCTCTTTATTTTTGGTCAACCTTTGTGGGTATGGAGGAGGCCCCTTAGGTAGTGTGGTTGGCATACTTGGAACATCAGGAGTGTCATCCTCAATATCTATAGCCACTTGAAAAGGAGCCTCAACCACCTTCTTCTCTTCACACGCATCATCATTCACGAGAGTGTTGGGTGCACGAAGCTTCACCCTAACTTCCGATTCTTATTCATTCTTCTCATTTACAATCTCATCGTCGCTTATAACCGTTGGCTCTAAAATGACCTTCACACTAGGCTTCTTCACCACCCTACTCACTCTTCTGCTCCTTGTCACAATAACCATGACATGGCCATCATTTTTCGAATTTGCCATAGGATCACTAGGGAGTGTCCCCTTCATTAAACGATTCATTTGGATGGACAAGTGGTTCATTTGTGCCTCAAAATGATTGATTGAGGCTGAGTGTGAGCTCACCATTTGGTGAAACATTGACACCTCATTTTTTAGCTCATTAACCCTACTATTTGTTATTTCTACCTTTTTTAAGACCAATGACAACATATCTTTTATTTTTGAATGATCAGGGTTGCTCACAACGGGTTGATATAAGGTATCGGCCTTATTTGGAGATACATATGGATTAGAACTCTGGTGATTGTATCTATCACCTTTATTGTCATGATCCCTCCAATTGCCATCTTATTCTTTATCCTTTATTCAACCTTGATTCTCGTCCCTCGGGCGATAATACTCAGGCCAAGAACCCACCAACAAATAAAAAATATTCTTATCCATGATGGTGAAGACATCCTCATCATTAGATTTAAGCTCCGGAGTACTTACGATATTTCCATTTTTAGCATTTCTAGGCCCCATCATGTGGTTGGTTAAAATATCAATTTGTGTTAGCTTCTTGGCCATAGTTTCATCTCTCTCCTCATCCTTGCGATGCATCTCATTTGTCAAATTAGATGAGGTCACACCTGTGGGAACATCTGCCTCTCTAGTGTGCCAAGCAAGATTCGTCTTGGTCATGTGTTCTAGAAGAGCTGAGGTAATACCATATGGCTGATCCATAAAGGTGTCACCCGCAAGGTTATTAGCCATGGACTTGTTCATTGAATTCAAAGACCTATAAAATCTTTGGAGGAGGAAATTATCCGGGAGTTTATGATTAGGATATAGCAAGAGCGGTTTTTTAAACCTTAGTTATTCTTCTTGCAATGGCTCATCGGGGAGTTGGAAAAAGTTTATGATGTCATCCCTCAATTGCATCATTCTTGAGGGAGGGAAGAACCGAACCATGAATGCTTCTACCAACCCATTCCATATAGTAATTGAGCCTTCCGGAAGCTCCTCTAACCAAGCTGTCGCTTCCCCCGTAAGGGAGAAGGGAAATAAGCAGAGCCTGATGGACTCTTGGGGGAAGTTGTTGAAAATAATGGGCTGGCATATCTCAATGAAATTCCAGATATGCCTTTTTTCATCCTCATGCACAACCCCTCCGAGTAACCCCTTCTTTTGGATTAGGTGGAGCATGGTGCTAGTGACATGGAACACCGCGTTCCCAACCACGGGAGGTAGGCGAATTGGACCTATTACTCCTTGAATTTCAGGCTCAGGGGGCGCGTCCATGAATCCTTCTAAAGTTTCGTTATCCCCCACCTTACTCATGGGCGGCCTGCTCCACAGTAAAAAATAACAAACAAAGTAAAAAACAAATAAAAACTCACAAAGTGATTTAAAACATCAATCAAAAAGGCTACTCAAAAACCAGTCCCCGGCAATGGCGCCATTTTTGATAACACTAAAATAACACTCTCCATATGGAGGTGATAGATATCGTCAGAGCAAAATAAAATTTATAATTCCCAATGGGAGTCGAGGTCGATCCCACAGAGAATGGTAGAGTTGCCTATAAGATTATCGTATATGAATCACTAATAGAGTCAATGTTTAAAAAACAATAAAAGTAAATTGGAGGGAAAACATGGAGTTGGGAATCTGTCACAACTGTAATTCCAAACATCACGATAAAGTAAACATGGGTTTGTATCAAGAGACAGGACGACTAGGGGTATGTTTTCGATGGGATTTAAACATGGGACAAGGTAGTTGTTCAATTGTGCAAATTCATAATAAACGATAAGGGTTGCATTGGTTTTATTTATGAATGTTAATCTTTCAATCTAACAAACATATTTCTGATGGTCTTTGTTCAAGCCCATGGTTTTAACATTAACCAACCAATACAAGCTTGGGGAAGTCACACTATATGTCGCTTAGACTCGTAAATCTGTGTTTTCTGGTGAATTGAGCTATTTCTAGCCTCAATCTAAATGGAAATCCCAAGTACCCATTAGTGAATTCTCATCCGAAAATATAAACCTCTTTCTCAAGCAAGAACACAATCAAGTAATTTCAATCAATGTTTGAAACAATTAATTATAGAGTTAAAACATGGAAAATTCACTCGACCCATATTAATTTAGCAATTATAAGCACATTTAAACAAGACCCATACCCAAATTCAAACACTCATCATCAACACACCTCTAGACAAGGAAACTAACCACTCATGCTAAAGGAATAAGAGGTAATACCAAATGGGTAATTCAAATTACCTTTCATTAATGGAGATAATTTCCAATATCCAAGCTCAATAATATAATAATTGTGAATCCAAGGTTACAGATAAAGGAAATGGAGTAAAACCCTCTATCTTTCTTGGGAGAGAAAATGTAACACCCCAAAAATCCTAAGCTAAATACCCGAACCTTTTTCCATAAGTGTAATGATCATTTTCCTAGTGTGGGGAGTGCTTTGGATGCGAATCATGTTCATAAGAAACTCCTATCATCAAGTTAAGTCGCAAGCACCTCACCAAAGTAAGTTTTCATGTAAGACTAAATTAGGGTCAACTTCAATCGACCATTCCTCATAAAATATAAAGAGTTAGGTGGCCTAGTACCCACCAAATTAAAGGTTTTTGAGTTTTCTTTCCAACGCCACCGACCACGCAATAATCCGAGTCTAGAGTAAAACGTTATGGGAAGTTTACTGCAGTGCTATCAGTGATGGCGGATCGGATGATGAACCGTGGTTCTGAACCACGGTCCGTACTATGACTCGTTATTGTTGAACTAAACCTTAAAATTTTCATCTTCAAAACCACTGGTTGGTTCACGATCCGTAGACCAAAACCACGGTCAGTAGAGTGACTCGTGGTTTATCAAAATTCAGCCTTTCTGCCCAATTTCCACGAATGACTTGATGGGTCATCATTTTGAATGATGGTCCATCCTATAATCCGTAGAATTACCTTTAGAGAGGTACTAAGTCCTATAAATTCCACGAGTGGGTTGACGACTCGTCAACCTATTTCATGACCCGTCCTTCCATCCATAGTTTCTGAGGATCAGGGGATCCTTATTTTCCTGAAGTCAAAACCACGAGTCACAGGATGGTCCGCCGTTCAGAATCACAGACCGTAGAGTGACTCGTGGAATGGGTTTCCAGTAGACTCCCAGAAGTGGTTCTTGAAACCATGAACCAGATGACGGTCCGTCATTTACTTTGACGGTTCGTGGATTGACTCGTGGTATCTGAAGCCGGGTCATTTTATCAGTTTTTCCAAGCTTAAGTCCAGGGGTATTTTTGTAATTTCACTCTTTTAACTCCTATACTAAGTCGTTTTAAGCCTATTTAGGAGAGTTTTTATTCCCACTTGGCCTAAGTTCTCTCCCATCCTTTCTATCAACTTCCAAAAGATAAAAAAGGAGTTCCATCTTCTCAAGCGTCAAGATAGGGTTTCAAGCTCCAAGTCTCAAACTCCAATTTCAAGTCTCCTAAGTCTTTTCAATTCAAGTGGGTTAGCTTCAATCAAGGTATGTGGGTAATCAACAATGGGTTCCTTTCACCCTTGTGCCCAAAACCCCTAATTCAAATTTTGATTTCATGATCTTCAAATTAGGGTTCTTATCCAATTCTTATGGGTTTTGCTAAATATGATCTACTCATGATTGTATTATGAAATTTCTATTAAATTGCATGATTTCACATGGGGTTTTTATATGTTGACTCTTATTTCATGAATTGAAGTTTAACCATGGAAATTTCTACATGCATGAAAGTTGTTTTAAGCAAATTGGATTTTTGATAGCATATTCCTTATGGATTTTCAAGCATGTGCATGCCTAGTTCCTATGTTATATGAAAGTATATGTTTTATGAAATTGAACTAGAGCCATGCAAATTTTATAAGTCATGAAGTATGAAAGTCTTTCCATTTTATGAAGTATGATGCAAGACAAGACACCCGATGTTCCATGAATGCTCACAAATTGATTTCAAAACCCTAATTCATGAGTAGTATGACGATCCGGGGTATGATTATGTTATGAACAAGTTTGGCATTTGATATGTCACATGTATGTAAGCTCATGTTATGTATATATATGTTTTGGGAGTAGTATTTAATACCGAGTTAGACCAGGTGAGAGTACCCTTAGTCCCAGAACTATGTGCCACCGTAGGTTGCCCTTTGAGGCTTATGATGACAGGATCCTAGTATAAAATGGTTCTAACTTTGGCAGGTTAGGACAACCATTTTTGGTGTGGGGCAATGACACCGGACTCCATGTAGCTCAACATGTTTTAATGTCGGTTAAGAGAAACTCCCACATGCTTATTTTACGCTATGAAGTTATATGATCTTACATTTGAAATTTAAGCCTTCTTCATGACTTATGATTCGTATCTTATTACTTGTTTATGTCCTTCTCTTTATGTAATAAATCACTTTAAGCATGTTTTTAAACTGTTTTATCATAATTCATGCATCGCTCTAATATTCAATACATTCCATAGTACTGACGCACATTTTACACTGCATCCTTTGATGATGCAGATTCAGGTGTCCCTTCTCAGATTCATGGCTAGAGTTCCCAGGACACTTTCTCAGTCAGCTGTTGGTGAGTCCACTTAGGTCGAGGGCTAGTTATGTTCTTAGTGTATGTCAGCTTTTATTTCCGTACTTTGAGTTAGCTAGGGTCTTGTCCTAGTAACTCTTTATATTATGAGTAGAGGTTTTCAGACATAGATAGTATGTAGTCTTCGTTGGATGTTGTATTTCTTTTGACTCGACTATCTATTTATGCCATTCTAGCTTTATCTATTATGCTTCCGCTTATCTTTGTTATGCTTGAGTATGCTATTACCAAGGGGTTAGCTTGGGGCACTTGCGGTCCTAAGTCCCGTATTACGTCTAGGGGGTAGCCTCGAGGCGTGACAAACTTGGTATCAGAGCCTCAGGTTTAAGAGTCCTAGGGTGTCTGAAAGCCGCATCGAGTAGAGTCTCTTTCATAGGTGTGAAGCGCGCCACATTCATGAGAGGGAGGCTATGAGATGTTTTAGGAAAAAGCTTCACTTCTTTCATATTCACTATCGTGCGACAGAGTTTGACTCTATTTACCCTTCTAATATGTTTCGTACGCATTCCAGATAAATGTCTCCATGAAGAAACCCCAAGAGGAATGCTAATCCTCCTGTTCTAGCCCATGAGGTTACGAATGCAGAATTTCGTGAAACCATCTGTATGTTGGATCAAGCTATGACAACTCAGTTGAATGAGAAAGAGAAACAAAAGAGGAGGAAGAGAAAGAACAAAAAGACCAGAACATGGAACCAATTGTCTTCTAAGCAAAGGTCATCCAGACCAACCCCATCTTCAGTTAACACACCTGCACTTGATTCTCAGTATTGTCTTAAAAGGGCTCCGAAGACCTTGAGGTACCGTCGTTGTAGTAGATGCGGTAAGTTTTATCTAGGTGAGTTTCTTACTGGCAAAGTGAAGTATTTTGGGTGTGGTCAGTTAGGCCATAGGATCAGGGATTTCTCCTCATCTAAGTGGAGCAACGGTGGTTTTCAGCTCCAAAGCCAATTCCTTTCATTGCCTAGCCAGCCGGGTCAGAGTATTCCTCAAGAAGTTGAATCAAGTATGTCACTAGATTTTCTTCCTGTATACGTCCATAGTCCTCGGACCCCTGTTCTTGTTTGGTTGAGAGTTGTATTAACCTAGAACTAAGTGGGGATAAGAGGGTGGAGGCCTAGACTTTTAGGTGAAGGAGGGTCTTAGACTATGGAAGGAAGTGGGTATTCGTGTTGGATTCTGGAGTAGTGTATGTTCTATTAGGGTAAAATGATTATAGTTCCTTTGAGAGGTTGGTGAGAGGTCTATAGACTTAGGAAGGTTGCATGAACCTAAGGGGGAGATGGTGAAATGTAGAATCGGCCAGATTTTGGAGGATCAGGTAGTGATGCTTGTGGCGATAGAACAAGTCAAGAGGGGAGGCAGAAGCTTATTTCCATCCTAGCATCCTAAGTATACTTCTGCCATTATGATACTTTTTTCATGCCTTGTGTGTCAACGCCATGGTCCTATTTCAGATTCACGGTCATGTTCAGATTCTAGAATGGCAAGTGATTGCTTCAGACAACGATTCTACTCTTATCCTGCGATCTATAAATTCTAGCTTTATGCCCTGGGGTTTACTATCTATGTAAACTCATGTCTCTCAGTATGCTCGGTCCTATTTTCTCAGTTCATTCTTCAGACATGCCTCTATGGTTAATCAAATCATGTTACGTTATGTATATGCTCAGACCTGATTCTTTAAACGGTTCATGCTTATGATTTCCTTGATCTAAAGCCCTTGACCTTTGCCTTTGATGACGAGGGGTGGTGATCCCCACCATTCATGCCTTACGTGCCCATTATGTGAAATACTCATGCCTATTAGGCTCAACTCCCCAAGCCTCACCTTGAGTGCCTAGATCACGCTAAGTGTAAGTCTAGATCAATCTGTAATCCTTCATTCGTGACGTTCCTGCTCCTGCTCTTTTCTTTCAATGATTCTAGTTTATTTTGTTATAAGTGTTAGGGGAAAAGGCCTTGTAGTAGCCTAGCTGGGAGGTAGAAAATTCCTTTTCCTTGTTAGTGTACTTGTTCCACCTTGACTTTTAGGTGTGGGTGAATTGTGAGGCAAGGATTATTCGTGCGAAATAGTTAGATAAGGAATTGTAGGATGTCCCTTTATAGAAGTTCTTGAATCTGTGACTCCTAGTTATGATAAGGAAGAGGAGAGAAGTCTTAAATAAGGTAAGCTAAGAAACCATAAGGTGACCATAGTTATAAGCTTGAATATCGTGATGGGATACATGTGGATATGTATTTTGCACCACTAGTGACCCTTTGGTTGGAAGGCCTAAGTTAGTTGGCTGTTGTGATAAGAGGGGATGCTATCCTTAGAAGATGTTCTTGAAGCAAAAGATTTGGTTGAGATAGGTTTGAACATGGAGATTCGAGTAGTTAGATTCATACCTTAGTAACCTTATATACGCTGTTGAGGTTGTTAGTTGCAAATGGTAGAAGTGGTATTTAAAAGAGAACAGTTTTCCCGTATATCTACTTCTCTCAATTTTGGTGTCCCTTTCGGTTAACTGCGATTTCTAGAGTATGTTTGTTCTTTATGAGTTTTAGCTGAGTTCCTACTCTCATCCTAGACCAGTTACCATATTGGATATCCAGTTCCTGTCCTGTTGGTTGTTCTTACATTTTCAGCATGCATACGTGTCTCATGAAACAAACTCAGTTTTTATTTCAATCGGAAGTTCGTTACCACGATAGTACTTCAGCTTTCACAGCTCAGTTGAAGGAGCTACTTGGGAAGCAGAATCATCCATGAAGGCCAAAGTACCCTCACCCTTTTTCCTTTCGATCCGGTTCCAGCTTGAGGTAGTAGTTCCATCCATAGTATATGTAGACACGTGAATTTTATTGGGTTAAATTCATACAAAATTTGAATTTAATCCATGATCATTTGGGTTGAACAATTAATTTGGACTTCACAAATTAAATTAGTCCATTTTATTATTTTCAAGCCCAAAGACCATTTCATCTTGAGGCTCAGACCCATGACACATGTAAAATGATGTGGCATCCCGGTCAAATTCAAAGACCAACAAGATGATGACATATGTTGAAATGATGTGGCAATCCCCGTCAAATTAAAGAACTAGTCAAAATCTGCCAAGTGGCCAATATGACATGTTCTTGACCAATCACAAGCAACCTTGCCACATAGCATTTGTGATAAGATTGATGACTTACATGGACCAATCAGAAGAAGGCATTAAAGTCCATTTACACTTGGACTGCCACCCCCTACAACTATAAATAGGAGGGTTACATAATTTTCTGAGGGGGATTTCTGAAAGCATTGGAGATTCTGCAAGCACTGACATTCTGCAAGCATTGGAGATCCACAACATCAACTACATAGCTCTTCGAAGGAGTGGTCAACGAAGTTCTTCCCAGATATCAACCCAGAACGACGAAGGGTTGTCCGACATTTCCGGAGATCAAATACATCTCAAGGAGGTCTGCACCATCCTACATTCGAGAAACACGCTACTAAAGGCCCTCGAATCATGGAGAAATCTTAGGAGAGAAGAATCAAGAGAACAACAGAATTGTACTCACAAGATTCATTAATAAAATTACTTTTTCTTTTATTTATTTTGATTGCAGTTAATTTTCAGCACCACGAAAATTTGTTGCGAACATATTTGGCACGCCCAGTGGAACCAATTCTGCTCTTCATCTTTCCCTCCTGCAAATCAGATCCTGCATGCTTCAATAAGTCAATTTTCATGATGGCCTTTGGAAAGAAGAACGACGATTCATGCAACAAAATTTACGTTGTTGCGTCTGCTGAACGTCGCCAAATTGGTCCAATGACCTGCAACATGTTCAAGGCTAACAACATAAATAAATCAAAGTACTTTGTCTCTTTGGAGTTGGTGGAGAAAAGAAAATCTCATACTACGGCTAAAACCTCTGGGGAAAAATCCACTTTTTTCCATCAAATAAAGTTTCTCAAACTAGCTCTAATTTGGAGGACTTCGAAGATTCGGCAGAGTCATCTATCTCAACAAAGGTTAACACCTTTATGACCGATGCAGTCAACATCTATGAACAACTAGCTATGATGACGCAAACTATTGAGGCATTGAAGAAATCAATTGAAAATAAAGATCTGCAAATCGCTCAACTTATGAGCAAGTTAGAGCTCTATTGCCCTGGAGAGTCAAGTCACAACCCAACACTGCAAGAAGAAGTTGATGTTGGATTTTCCACCAAGCTAGTTGAATCTCAATGTGCAAAGCAATCTGCTTCAGTGGCTACTTTAACGGTTCAACAACTGCAAGATATGATTGAAAACACCATCAAAGCACAATATGGTGGTCCACCAAAAAGTTCATTAGGATACTCAAAGCCGTATTCTAAGCGAATTGAGGGCTTGCCGATGCCGATTGGATATCAACCACCAAAGTTGCAATAGTTTGATGGAAAAGGAAATCCAAGGCAACATATTGCACATTTTGTCGAGACTTGTAGCAGTGCTGGTACACATGGTGATCTTTTTGTCATGCAGTTTGTTCGTTCTTTGGAAGCTAACGCCTTTGAGTGGTACATGGACTTGGAGCCTGAATCAATTGATTGTTGGGAACAACTTGAAAGTCAATTCCTCAATCATTTTTATAGCACCCATCGTATAGTGAGCATGTTGGAGTTGACAAACACAAAACAAACAAAGGACGATCCCGTAGTGGAATACATCAATCGTTGGCGAATGCTGAGCTTAGATTGCAAGGATCAACTTTATGAAACTTTTGCAGTTGAAATTTATATCCAGAAAATGCATTGGGGCCTTGTGTATATCCTCCAAGGGATTAAGCCTCAAACTTTTGAAGAATTAGCTACACGCGTTCATGACATGGAGTTGAGCATTGCAAGTCATGGAAAGGCATCACATATCTTTGATCCAAGGAGAGAAGCTACAAAATTCAAGGAGCCATCAGAATGCCAAACTAAGAAATCCATGGCGGTAACTGTGACTTCTACGAAGGCCTCTGGAACAGAAAAGTTGAAAGAGAAAGCCGCGAGGGAACAAATGCGAAAGTGAAAAATCAACCAACCTTGAAAGAATTACAAACAAAGGTGTATCCCTTTCCTGAAGTCGATGTTCCTGCAATTCTTGATGTGCTTCTAACCAAGGAAGTCATTGAACTCCCTGAGTCAAAGAGACCCGAAGAATCCAACAAAGTCGATGATCTTAAGTATTGTAAATTTCACCACATCATTGGTCATCACACCACAAAATGCTTCATCTTGAAAGAAAAGATCATGACATTAGTGCGAGAGGGAAAGATCATCATTGATGATGGCGAGACAGCCGATGCAAACCATGCTAGTGCCAAACTTGACCATACAAAAGGTTCAATCTCAGAAGCTCTACGACCTATGTTCTCTATGGAGTCACCAAAAAATGAAAAATAAATCGTCATGCTACAGTTTGGGAGCTTTGAACTGGCTGAAATTCCCGCCTTGAAGAAAGCATCAAATAAGTCCAAGGTAGATGACTTCTCCAATGATGAAAATGGTGACACTTGGACTTTAGTTGATCACAAAAGACAAAAGCATCAAGAGACTTTTTCGAAAGTCGACACAAGATCAAGTGAAAATAAGCTTCAACTATGCGAAAGCATAAAATTCAGTACCAAATTGAAGTGCAAAAATATTTCATCGCAGAGGGTTAGAAGGACAGTAACATTGCTGGAATTCCTCCCTGAAATGCTCCTTGATGTATGAGCCTAAACTGTATGTCATCCAGCTCCTCGACGCATGAGCCTAAACTGCAAGTTGAAATGCTCCTCGACGCATGAGCCTAAACTGCAAGTTGAAATGCTCCTCGACGCATGAGCCTAAACTGCAAGTTGAAATGCTCCTCGACGCATGAGCCTAAACTGCAAGTTGAAATGCTCCTCGACGCATGAGCCTAAACTGCAAGTTGAAATTCTCCTCGATGCACGAGCCTAAACTGCAAGTTACTACACTTCTTAAGGCAAGATCATAAACTGCATGTTACTCTTGGCCCGCACGAGTATAAACTGTGTACGGCTCCAAAAAAAAAGTCCGCTAGGTTGAAAACCTCGAAAGAGGCGGCCTAGGCAAAAATTAGGACAAAAAAAAACAAAAAAAAAACAATCATAATAAATAAATAACTCATCCCCCTGAACTACGTTATGACTTGATCCTCTTCACTGAGGTATGTAGGCAGCTTAGAGTATTTATTCTAAGTTCAGTCACATGAGTTAAAAGAAAAAGAAAAAGAAAAAGAAGGTGAGCAAGGCAAAATTCAAGCTGATTTTGAAAATGATATTTTTACAGATCCAGAGATCATCTGGATGTGAATTTTTCACGTAGTATATCTCTATGGGTTATATTTCCTATGAAAAAAGAATCTCATGATTTCGGCACTCCTGCTCCGAGTTATGGGTCTTGTACCACAGACGCGCGAAGCTGAAAAGTTGAGCAAGGCAAAGTTCAAGTTGATTTTGAAAATAAAATCTGTACAAATCTGGAGATTGTATGATCGTGAATTTTTCACGTAGCATAGCTCTGTAGGTTATCTTTCCTACGAAAAAAGAATCTCGTGATTTCTGCACTCCTACCCCGAGTTATGGGTCTTCTCCCACAGATGCGCGAAGCTGAAAAGTCGAGCGAGAAAAAGTTCAGACTGATTTTGAAAACGAAATCTGTCCAGATCCGGAGATTGTATGGCCGTGAATTTTTCACGTAGTGTATCCCCGTGGGTTATATTTCCTACAAAAAAAGAAGCTCGTGATTTCGGCACTCCTACTTCGAGTTATGGGTCTCCTCCCACAGATACGCAAAGCTGAAAAGTTTGAGCGAGGTAAAATTTAAGCTGATTTTGAAAATGAAATCTGTACAAATTCGGAGATCGTTTGGCCATGAGTTTTTTAGATAATGTATCTTTATGAGTCATCTTTCCTACATAAAAGAAGCTCGTGATTTTGGCACTCCTACTCTGAGTTATAGGCCTTCTCCCACAGACGCGTAAAGCTGTAAAAGGTCGAGCGAGGCCAAATTCGAGCTGATTTTGAAAACGAAATCTGTACAAATTCGGAGATTGTTTGGCCGTGAATTTTTTCCAGAATGTATCTCTAGGGATCATCTTTCCTACGAAAAAAGAATCTCATGATTTTGGTATTCCTACTCCGAGTTATGGGTCTTCTCCCACAGACGCGCAAAGCTGAAAAGTCGAGCGAGGCAAAATTCGAGCTGATTTTGAAAACGAAATCTGTACAAATCCGAAGATCGTTTGGCCCATGAATTTTTAAAGTAATGTAGCTCTATAATTTATCATTCCTAGAAAAAAGTAAGCTTGTGATTTGGGCACTCCTACTCCGAGTTATGAATCTTCTCTCACAGACGTGCAAAGCTGAAAAGTTGAGCGAGGCAGAACTCGAGCTGAGTTTGAAAATAATATCTGTACCTATCCGGAGATCGCCTGTCCATGATTTTTACACTTATTGCAGTTCTTGGAATTCTCTTCGCAACGAAAAAGCCGCTAGTTATTCAGAAGCCCATACGCCGAGTTATGAGTGTTCTACTACAGCCGTGCAAAGCTTTGAAACAGACATAGCAGATTTTGAAGTCAACTTCAGAAATTGATTCCGGTCAATCCAGGAGGAATTTAGCTATGGATTTTTGATATAATGCAGATCTTCGAGTTTAGATACTGTAGGATCAAGAAGCACGTGATTTGAATGTCCTTAACTCGAGGTATGAATTTTTCGACGGAAGCACACAAAGCTGTGAATCGAGCCTATCAGGACGTTGAGTTCCGTTTCTGTAGAATCAGAGCTCTCACGTTTTTGTCACTCCTACACCACGGGATACATATTTACGCGGAGATATGCCAAGTACTTGCTCACCGAAGTCGAAAGGGCTACTCCCAGTGTCAATCTCGCCAAGCCGGGTGGCACCACATACTCCCCTGCCAAGGATGGAATGCGGTCACTCGAAGCCTCTTTATCGTCAAGCCTCAAGGATGAGACGCACCACGTCGCTCTCCAAGGATGGAATGCAGACACTCAGAACTTCTTTCTCACAACGCCGCAAGAATGATACCAAGTACTTGCTCGCTGAAGTTAGAAAAGGCTACTTATAGTGTCGCCGATGATGAAGTCTGATTGCTCCAAACCAAGCAGTAAGGAAGTGACGCATCAAATGGTCGACATCAATCATGTGGACATCAGGTGGGTCTTCTTGGTCTGATATCGAGACGATTTGCATAAACCTGCAAAAAAATATAAAAAATGGAGCGCACCCACAATGCTGACTGCACGAAGCCTCTCGATTCTACACGGATCGATGCCAACTATGTGAAGCATCAGTTCAGCAGTAAGCATGGGTGTCAACGACACATCGGTTCTCCTGCATTGGTAGATTTCTGCTGGGCTGGAGAAGAATTCATGAAGCATCAGCACCGGTAGTTTTGGAGTGCCTCCATAATCTTTGAAATAACCTAATTCGCAGCTTGTTTCCTTCAATCATGGCTCGTCAAATTCATCTACAAGTAGCTGAAGCTAACCAAGGCCGCAAGGAGAAGACACATCAATTGTTTTCCTCGCCAATCATACAGACATCGTTTGTATCTTCTTGGCCTGATATCGAGACCATTGGCTCTCCGTAATAAACCAGAGAAAAAAGGAGGATGGAGTTCACGAGGCCAACGACATAAGGCATTAGTTCGGCAGGATGAAAATTCGGGTATCGGGGGCATGTAGCTTTTGATTCTACTGTCAGTATTCGTTTCAGCACAACTTGGCGGATATGTTTCCAACAACATGAAGCTGTCGATTCTAAATGGTTGATTAGCTTCAATGATACGAGACGTGGTTCAGCGGCGAGTATTGGGATCCATGTCACGTTGCTTCAAAAAATAAAAATAAAAGACATGGTATCAATACTAATGGCCTGAAAGCTTCAATTAATCCAAAAAAAAAGGGGAACTATTTGAAAATTTTCTGGTCTGCAAAATACTTGGCCAGAGTTTTCGAGAACTGCAAGCTTTCGTCCACTATCTTATGGTGACCTTCATGTAATTGAATTTTGAGGGTCCAATTTTATCTTTTTATAGAGTTAAAAGGGCAAAGAGTTCAATTTGATTTTAGATGGACTCGTGCAAAGTTTAATCCTTTCAGAATTCAAAGTGCAAGAGTCCTCTTCAAGTAAAAGGCACAACAAAGTGTTTCAAATTTTACAGTGGTAAAATTAAAAAAAAAGCTTGGTGCTAAATGCCTCCAAATGTGGACATGAATTTTGTAATTGCGATAAAGACAAAGTGGTGTTAGATGAGCATTTTCTTGAATTGAGAATAGCTACAACAAAAATATCGTGCATGGGTTTAAGATTCTTGACTTTGATTACATGTTTTAGAAGCTACAACTTGTCCAAGTGTTCTTCATAAAAATGGGTTGTCTTCTGTTATACTTCAAACCTTGTCTCATCGCAATAAATCTACACCCCGACAAGGCTCGAAGTAGGGGGTATCTGTAGACACATGAATTTTATTGGGTTAAATTCATACAAAATTTGAATTTAATCCATGATCCTTTGGGTTGACCAATTAATTTGGACTTCACAAATTAAATTAGTCCATTTTATTATTTTCAAGCCCAAAGACCATTTCATCTTGAGGCCCAGACCCATGACACGTGTCAAATGATGTGGCATCCCGGTCAAATTCAAAGACCAATAAGATGATGCCACATGTTGAAATGACGTGGCAATCCCAATCAATTAAAGAACTAGTCAAAATCTGCCAAGTGGCCAATATGACATGTTCTTGACCAATCATAAGCAACCTTGTCACATTGCATTTGTGATAAGATTGATGACTTACATGGACCAATCACAAGAAGGCATGAAAGTCCATTTACACTTAGACTGCCAACCTCTACAACTATAAATAGGAGGGTTACATAATTTTCTGAGGGAGAATTCTGCAAGCATTGGAGATTCTGCAAGCATTGACATTCTGCAAGCATTGGAGAAAGCCACAACATCAACTACATAGTTTTTCGAAGGAGTGGTCAACAGAGTTCTTCCCAGAGATCAACCCAAAACGACGAAGGGCTGTCCGACATTTCTGGAGATCAAATACATCTCAAGGAGGTCTGCACCATCCTACATTCGAGAAACACGCTACTAAAGACCCTCGAATCACGGAGAAATCTTAGGAGAGAAGAATCAAGAGAACAACAGAATTGTACTCACAAGATTCATTAATAAAATTACTTTTTCTTTTATTTATTTTGATTGCAGTTAATTTTCAGCACCACGAAAATTTGTTGCGAACAGTATGTCCTCCCGAATCTATTCCATCAGTTTCACTCACGATCGTAGCATGTATTCATATTTTCAAAGTTGATTCAGCCATGTTTTAAGTTGAAAAGTTCAGGTTCATGTTTATTCTTCAGTTTTCATGTTTCATTTTTGGTTGGGCTGTTTTCTCTCTAGAGTTCCCTTGCTTAGTCTTCATTCGAGGACGAATGATCCCAAGAGGGAGATATTGTAACACCCCAAAAATCCTAAGCTAAATACCCGAACTTTTTTCCATAAGTGTAATGATCATTTTCCTAGTGTGGAGAGTGCTTTGGATGCGAATCATGTACATAAGAAACTCCTATCATCAAGTTATGTCGCAAGCACCTCACCAAAGTAAGTTTTCATGTAAGACTAAATTAGGGTCAACTTCAATCGATCATTCCTCCTAAAATATAAAGAGTTAGGTGTCCTAGTACCCATTAAATTAAAGGTTTTTGAGTCTTCTTTCCAACGCCACTGATCGTTGTGCATGTCGCATGGCTCAATCCATCAGACCAGTGACTTGGTTTGATCTTTGGGTGTCATAAGAAGGGGGTGCGGTCCGCACCAGCTGTTTTGCGTATCGCAACATAGCCGCACCTCTTGGCAGAATCTTTATCTTTTTTTATCACCTTTACACTTCAACTCCTTTTTATCTCTTTTGGGTCCAATTCCTTGTTTTCTACTTTTGACCAAGAGTACCTACATTAATGTAAATAAAGGCCATAATAACCTCTAAATCTCATTAAAACTTGGCAATAATTCATGAATAAATCCTCAATAAGTTGGTAGATTACCAACTTATCATCGAGCCAAGGGACCGGATGAGTAAGTTTATTTATGGGGCATTCGACTTGGTAAAGAAGGAGTGCATGACAGCTATGCTATTGGGGAATATAGATATCTCTAGATTCAAGACTCATGCTCAACAGATTGAGAAAGACAAACTGAAAGAAATGGAAGGGCAAAAAAAGAGGGCCAAGAATAAAAAATTTGGGTTTCAGTCATCAGAGGTCCAGAGGCGGACACCAGTTTTTATTTTAGAAGAGGTCATCAAGACACATACCATAATCAGCTACAACTCCTACCCAGGGGTCCAAACCTAGGCATGATAAGGCCGGTAGGGCATCAAGCCCTCATTCTCAGGGGAGTGTTGATAAGTGGACTCCCAACCCTAGTTTCAATAAGTGTGGTAAGAGTCACCCTGGAGAGTGTCACCTTGTCTTAGAGGGATGCTTTTGATGTGTAAAGCTGGGGCATAGGATTAGCGAATGTCCCTCAACAAGGTAGGGAAGTAGAGGTGGCAAGGCTTAGGGTACTACTTCAGCAGCTCTAGTAGGTCATACAACTCAACAGGGTACCACTTTTGGCACAGGTGGTAGTCAGTGCTAGAACTGTCTCTGTGCTATGTAATCTTTCTAAGACTAAGAGGACTCACCTGATGTAGTCACTGGTATATTATGAGTTTTCTCCTTTGATGTTTATGCTTTGTTAGACCAAGGATCTTCCCTGTCTTTTATGACCCCATATGTTGCTTGCAAGTTTGAAGTCAGTCCTGAATAACTCCTAAAACCCTTTTATGTCTATACTCTTAAGGGTGAGTCAGTCCTAAACAAGAGAATTTACAAAAATTATCCTATCTCTGTCCTTCATAGAGGCACCTCAGCCAAGCTAGTAGAGTTAGAGATGACTGATTTTGATGTTATTCTTGGTAAGGATTGGTTATATGCATGTTATGCTTCTATTGATTGCCAAACCAGAATAGTCAGCTTTAAGTTTCTTAATAAGCCTATCTTAGAGTGGCAGGGTAGTCCTCCAACCTTAAAGGGTCATTTCATATCTTATCTCAAGGCTAGGAAAATGATTTCTAAAGGGTATGTCTATCATATAGTTTGGGTTATGGATTCTGAGTCTGAAACCCTATCTCTCCAGTCAGTTCTAGTAGTAAAAGAGTTTCCTAAAGCCTTTCCTGATGATCAAAGTTCCTCCTGAGTGGAAGATCAACTTTGGGATAGACCTTCTTCTAGATACGCAACCTATATCTATTCCTCCTTACAGAATGGCTCCAACAGAGCATAAGGAATTAAAGGACCAATTGAAAGACCTTTTAGATAAGGGTTTTATCTGGCCCAACATCTCTCTATGGGGTGTTCCATTTCTCTTCGTGCATAAGAAAGATGGTTCTCTCAGAATGTGCATTGACTACCGTCAGTTGAATAAGGTCAATAATCAAGAATGTGCATTGATGACTTGTTCGATGAGCTTCAGGGTGCCAGTTACTTCTCCAAAATCAACCTCAAATCCAGTTATCATTAGTTTAGAGTTAGAGAGTGTGACATTCTAAAGACAACCTTCAAAACTCGTTATGGTCACTATAAATTTGTGGTTATATCTTTTAGACTAACGAATGATCTTGCAGCCTTTATGGATTTCATGAACAGAGTGTTCAAGCAGTACTGGGATTTGTTTGTAATTATTATCATTGATGACATTATGATCTACTGTTAGAGTGAGGAGTAGTATGCGGACCATTTAAGGGTTGTATTGCAAACTCTCAAGGATCGACAATTATTTGCTAAGTTCAGCAAGTGTGAATTCTTGATGCAGGCTATTTCTTTTCTGAGCCATGTTGTATCTAAATAGGGCATTCGAGTAGATTCTAGAAGATATAGGTAGTCAAGAATTGGCCTAGACCCATTTCCCCAATAGATATGAGGAGCCTTTTGGGTTTGGCTAGTTACTATAGGAGATTTGTGGAAGGGTTTTCATCCAAAGATGCCCCTTTGACCAGATTGACTCATAAAAAAGTTAAATTTCCGTGGTCTAATGAGTGTGAAAAGAACTTCCAAGAATTGAAGACTAGGTTGACCACAACTCCAGTTTTGGCTCTACTATAGGGTTTAGATGGCTTAGTTGTGTATTGTGATGCATCTAGGATTGAATTGGGTTGTGTTGTGTTTTGATGCATCATGGTAAGGTGATTGATTATGTTTTTAAACAACTTAAGATTTATGATAAGAACTACCTGACTCATGATCTTCAGGTAGAAACAATGGTTTTTGCTCTGAAGATTTGGAGACACTACTTGTATGGTATCCATGTGGATGTGTTTAATGACCATAAGAGTCTTCAATAAATGTTCACTCAAAAGGAATTGAATTTTCATTAGAGAAAGTGGCTTGAGCATCTTAAAGACTATGATATGAGTGTGCTTTACTATCCGAGTAAGGACAATATTGTGGTTGATGCATTTAGTAGGTTGTCCATGGGTAGTGTGTCACAGGTTGAGAAAGGAAAGAAGGAATTTGCTAAGGATGTTCATAGGCTTTCTTGTTTGGGAGTTCTCCTTACAGATTCAGCGGATGGTGGTGTTATTGTTCAGAATGGGTTCGAATCTTCGTTGGTACTTGAGGTGAAGGAGAAGCAAGACATTGATCCTATTTTGCATCAGTTAAAGGGTGAAAGTTTTCTCCTAAAGGGGAGATAGTGTGCATTTCTATCAGGGTCGATTATGTGTTCCTAATATAGATGGTTTGGGACAGTGGATTTTGATAGAGGCTCATAGATCCAGGTATTCGATCAACCTCGGTGCAACCAAGATGTACCGTGACCTACGTGAGGTCTATTGGTGGAATGGCATGAAGAGGGGCATTGCAGATTTTGTGGCTAAGTGTCCCAACTGTCAGCAAGTGAAGACAGAGCATCAGCGACCAGGTGGTATGACTCAGGGTATTAACCTCCCTACTTGGAAGCAAAGTGATCAATATGGATTTCATTACACGCTTACCTCACACCTGCCGATATCATGATTCAATTTGGGTGATTTTAGACAGGATGACTAAGTCTTCTCATTTTTTGGTTGTCAAGACTACTAATTCAACATAGGATTATGCCAGGCTCTAATCCGTGAGATAGTCAAATTGCATGGGGTTACATTTTCCATCCTCACAGATAGGGGTACTCAGTTCACATCCCAGTTTTTAAGGTCATTCTAGAAGGGCCTTGGTAGTCAGTTAATCGTAGAACAATGTTTAACCATAGACAGATGGTCCGACATAATGTACCATTTAGAACTTAGAGGACATCTTGAGAGCTTGTCTGATATACTTTAAAAGTAACTAGGATGATCACTTACCTTTGTTTGAATTGACCTACAACAATAAGTTTCATTCTAGCATTCAGATGGCTCCCTATGAGGAACTTTATTGGCAGAGGTGTAGATCACCTATTGGTTGGTTTGAGGTAGGTGAGGTGGCCTTGATAGGCCCAGGCTCAGTTCATGAGACTATGGATAAAATTTAGCTTATTAGGGAAAGATTAAAGACTGCTCAGAGTCAAAAGAAATCCTATGGAGATGTGAGAAGAAGGGACTTAGAATTTGAGGTGGATGATTGGGTGTTTTTGAATGTGTCATCTATGAAGGGCTTAATGAGATTTGGTAAGGAGGGGAAGCTTAGTCCCTGGTTCATAGGTCCCTACAAGATTCTAATGAGAGTTGGTAATGTGGCTTAGAAGTTAGAGTTGCCAGCCGATCTAGAAGTGGTTCGCCCAGTTTTCCATGTTTCGTTGTTGAAGAAGTGTGTTGGTGATCTGGCATCTGTTGTGCTATTAGATAATATGAGTGTGAAGGATAGTCTCATGTGTGAAGAAGTTCTAGTTGAGATTCTTGATCATCAAATTCGAAGGTAAAGGAACAAAGAAGTCACTTTGGTGAAGGTTCTTTGTAGGAACCAGTCAGTTAAGGGAGCTACTTGGGAAGCAGAAGTAGCCATGCCCTCACCACTTTCTCTCCGATCCAGTTTCAGCTTAATGTAGTAGTGTCCTCCTTAGTATGTTCCTTCGATTCTATTCTATCATCTTTTCTCATGATCCTAGCATGCTTATATGTTTTACGGATTCATTTCAATCATGTTTTCAAGTTAGAACTCAGTCTTTGTGCCTATACTTCAGTTTTTATGTTCTATTGGTTGGGATCGTAGCTCTTTCCCTCTAGACTCAGCTTATTTAGTTTATGTATTGTGTTGTTCATCTTGTATTATATTCCTATGTTATGATTGTTCTTGTTAGCTGTATCTTAAGTTTCAGAGGTAATGCATGGGCAAAGTTGTGGTTGTTATGGGGCCTAGAGTAGGGGACGGTAAGGTAGTATAGGGCTGACAGTGTGTCTATGCAGGTTGTGGTTGGGATATTGGTATTGTCCCTATTTCTACTTTCTTTATATTGTGGTTTTAGTTTTGAGATATGCTGTATATGTTATTTTGTCGCCTTACATATTCAGTACATTCTTTCGTACTGATGTCCCCATTTCTCGAGGGATGTTGCATTCATGCCTGCATGTTATAAGGTAGACAGTTGTCCTAATGGTGTGTGGTCGAGTTCAGCTAATATTAGTATGCTACGTTCCATGTGAAGTTGTTAAGTCTAGAGTCTTCTTTAGATTTATATCCATAATAAGTAAATCGAGGCTCTGTCCCGACTTGTTGTTAGTAGTTTTCATCTTAGAGGCTTGTAGATATATGTTGTGGGTCTGGTAGTAAGTTGCGGCCTAATTGGCCTTGTACTATACTTCTATTATATTAGAGTTTACTTTTATTGAGTTCCATTTTGTTTATCTTTGTCACGCCTCGAGTCTACCCCTTGGACGTAACACGGGACCCAAGATCACAAGTGATATCAAGATAACCCTCTTGCATTGACATGACTTTAAATATGAACAAAACATAATAACGGAAACTTAACTGAAGTAATGAGCAACTCAACCTGTTTATATAAGTAAAAGTCTAAGGATGAAAATCTGAATACAGCTGAATGTCTGACTCTATGTCTGAAAGCCTCTACTACTAGCGAGTTGCTGGGACAAGCCCCCAGCTAACTCTAAATACTGAATACACAATCTAAATACTAAAATGAAACTAAACTCTAAGTCCTCGAAGTAGGAGAACTCACCAAGCTGACTGGATGTGCTTCTGATCTACTAGCCACGGACTAGGGAGCGGGCTACAGAATCTACATCATAATAGGATGCAACACAAAGAAGTATGCGATCAGTACTATAGAATGTACTGAGTATGTGAGATATGAATAATCATGATAAAAACATACTTAAAACATGCTTGAAAAAGGCTGTCCTAACCGGCCAAAGTTAGAACCATGTCATACTAGGATCCTGTCATAAGCCACAGAGGGTACCTACAGTGGCACATAGTTCTGGGACTAAGAGTACTCTCACCCAGTTCAACTTGGTGCTAAATACTACTCCCAAAACATAAATGTATATAGCATGAGGCTCACATACATGTGACATATCTAGATGTCAAAACTTGTTCATAAACATGTTCATACCCCGAATCTTCATACTACTCACGAACCTTGATTTTAGAAAGTTATTCATGAGCATTGATGGTACATCGGATGTCTTGTCTTGCATAATAGTTCATAACCTAGAAATTAGCATGGCACTAGTTTAATTTTATAATAACATAGATTTTCATAGAACATAGGAACTAGGCATGCACTTGCTTGAAAAATTCAAGAGAATCCATGTTATCAATTTCCCAATTTTCTTAAATCAAACCATGCATGTAGGATTTACCATAATTAGCATTCAATTCAAAATAGGAGTTCATATGTAAAAACCCATGCAAAATCATGCAATTTAGTAGTAATTTCATAATAAAATCATGAGAAAGCAATTTGTAGCAAAACCCATAAGAATTGGGTAAGAACCTTAATTTAAAAGTTCATGAAATCAAAATAAAGATTTGGAGTTTTGGGCACAAGGGTGAAAGGAACCAATTGTTGAATACCCACATACCTTGATTGAAGCTAACCCACTTGAAATTGAAAAGAAGAGGAGGCTTGAACTTGGAGCTTGAGACCCTAACTTGAAGCTTGAGAAGATGGAACTCCTTTTCTTCTTTTGGAAGTTGATTGAAAGAATGGGAGAGAACTTAGGCCAAGTAGGATTAAAAACCCTCCTAAATAGGCTTAAAACGACTTAGTGTAGGAGTTAAAAGAGTGTGAAATTATAAAAATACCCCTGGACTTAAACTTCGGAAAAGCTAGAAAAAGTCAGCTTCAGAGACCACGAGTCAGTCCACGGTCCGTCATCCTAAAGGATGAGCCGCAACTAATCCGTGGGTTCAAATGCCACTTCTAGGGGTCTACTGGAACTCAACACCACTAGTCACTCTACGATCCATGGTTCAGGACGATAGACCATCCTGTTTACTCGTGATTTCGACTTTAAGACATGAGAATCCTCTGATCCTCAGGGATTACGAGTAGAAGAATGGGTCGTGGAATAGGTTGATAAGTCGTCAACCCACTCGTGAAATTTAGAGAACTTGGTACCTATCTGAAGGTGATTCCCCGGGTTACAGGATGCACAATCATTCAAAGCAATGACCCGTCAAGTCATTCGTGGAAACGGGGTAGAAAAGCTTAATTTTGACAAACCACGGGTCACTCTACTGACCGTGGTTTTTGTCTACGGGTCGTGAACCAACCAGTGCTTTTGAAGATGAAAATTTTATGGTTTAGGTCAGAAATCACGAGTCACAGTAAGGACCATGGTTCAGAACCATGGTTCGTCATCCCTGTCCGTAGTCACTGACAGTGCTGTAGTAAATTACCCATAACATTTTACTCCTTACTCGGATTAATGTGCGGTCGGTGGCGTTGGAAAGAAAACTCAAAAATATTTAATTTGATTGGTACTAGGCCACCTACCTTTTTATATTTTAGGAGGAATGATCGATTGAAGTTGACCCTAGTTTAGTCTTACATGAAAACTTACTTGGGTGAGGTGCTTGCGACTTAACTTGATGATAGGAGTTTCTTATGAACATGATTCGCATCCAAAGCACTCACCACACTAGATGATCATTACACTCATGGAAAAGGTTTGGGTATTAGCTTAGGATTTTTGGGGTGTTACAATATCTCTGTCTTGGGATCATTCGACTTCGAATGAAGACTAAGCAAGGGAACTCTAGAGAGAAAACAACGCAACAAAAAATGAAACATGAAAACAGAAGAATAAACATGAAACTGAACTTTTCAACTTAAAACATGGATGAATCAACTTCGAAAATTTGAATACATGCTAGGATCGTGAGGGAAACTGATAGAATAGATTCAGAAGGACATACTAAGGATGGAGCTTCTACCTCAAGCTGAAACTGGATTGAAAGGAGAAGGGTGAGGGTACTTGGCCTTCATGGATGATTCTGCTTCCCAAGTAGCTCCTTCAACTGAGTTGTAAAAGCTGAAGTACTATCGTGGTAACCGACTTCCGATTGAAATAAAAACTGAGCTGGTTTCATGGACACGTATATACATACTGAAAATGTTAGAACGACCAATAAGACCAAAACTGGATATCCATCATGATAACTGGTCTGGGATGAGAGTAGGAACTCAGCTAAAACTCATAAAGAATAAACATACTCTAGAAATCGCAGTTGACCGAAAGGGACACCAAACTGAGAGAAGTAGATATACGGGAAAACTATTTTTCTTTAAATACCACTCCTACCATTTGCAACTAACAACCTCAATAGCGTACATAAAGGTACTAAGGTCTGAGTCTAACTACCTGATTCTTCATGTTCAACCTCTCTCGACCAGATCTCTTGAATCAAGAACGTCTTTTAAGGATAGTATCCCCTCTTATCACAAAAACCAACTAATCTAGGGCTCCCAACCAAAGGGTCACTAGTTGCGCAAAACAAATATCCACATGTATCCCATCACGATATTCAAGTTTATAACTATGGTCACCTTATGGTTTCGTAGCTTACCCTATTTAAGACTTCTCTCCTCTTCCCTATAATAACTAGGAAATGCAAATTCAAGAACTTCTACAGTGGGACATACTAAAATTCCTCATCTAACTATTTCACATGAATAATCCTTACCTCATAATTCACCCACACGTAGAAGTCAAGGTTGAACAAGTACACTAACAAGGAAAATGAATCTGCTACCTCCCAGCTAGGCTACTACAAGTCCTTCTCCCCTAACGCTTATAACAACATAAACCAGAATTATTGAAAGAAAAGAACGGGAGCAGGAGCGTTACAATTGAAGGATTTCTGATTGGTATAGACTTACACTTAGCGTGATCAAGACACTCAAGGTGAGGCTTGGCGGACCGAGAGCAATAGGCATGAGTATTTCAGATACTGGGCACGTAAGGCATGAATGGTGGGGATCACCACCCCTCGTCATCTAAGGCAAATGTCAAGGGGCTTTAGAGAAAGGAAATCATAAGCGCAAACCGTTTCAAGAATACGGTCGGAGCATATACATAATGTAACATGATTTGATTAGCCATAGAAGCATGTTTTAAGAATAAACTGAGCAAATAGGACCGAGCATACTGAGAGACATGAGTTTATATAGACACCAACCCTTAGGGAATAAAGCTAGGACTTATTGAATTTCAAGATAAGAGTAGAGTCATTGTCTGAAGCAATCACTTGTCATTCTAGAATCTTAACATGAGCGTGAATTGAAATAAGACCATGGCGCTGACACATAAGGCATGTAAAAGGTATCATAATGGCAAAAGTATACTTAGGATGCTTGGATGGAAATAAGCTTCTACCTCCCCTCTTGACTTCGTTCTAACACCCACAACCATCGCTACCTGAGCCTCTAAAATCTGACCGATTCTACATTCCATAATCTACCCCTTAGGTTCATGCTACCCTCCTAAGTCAATGGACCTCTCACCAACCTATCAAAGGAACTATGATCGTTCTACCCTAACAGAACATACATTACTCCAGAATCCAACACGAATACCCACTTCCTTCTCCGCCTAAAAGTCTAGGCCTCAACCCTTCTATCCCTACTCTGTTCTAGGATAAGATAACTCACCACCAATCAAGAATAGGGGTCCGGGGACTATGGTTGCATACAGGAAGAAAATATAGTGACGTACCTGATTCAACTTCTAGAGAAATACTCTGACCCGACTGGCTAGGCAATAAAAGAAATTGGCTTTGGAGCTGAACACCACCGTTGCTCCGCTTAGATAAGGGGCAATCCCTGATCCTATGGACTAATTAGCCACACCCAAAACACCTGCCTTTTCTAGCAAGGCAGATGAAACTTACCGCATCTATTACAACGAGGGTACCTCAAGGTCTTCAAAGCCCTATTGTGACAAGACTGAGAATCGAGGGCAGGTGTGCTAACTGAAGATGGGGTTGGTCCGAATGACCTCTACTGAGAAGATGATTGGTTCCATGTTCTGTTCTTCTTGCTCTTCCTCTACCTCTTTTTTAGTTTCTCTTTCTCATTTAACTGAGCTGTCATGGCTTGAGCCAATATACAGATGGCTTCACGAAATTCTGCATTCGTAACCTCATGATCTGGAGTGGTTGTATTAGCACTTATCATGGAGTTTATTTGCGGAGACATTATCTGATATGCGTAAAGAAGGATTAGAAGGGTAAGTAGATTCGAACTCTATCGCACGATAGTGAACATGAAGAAGTGAAGTTTTTCCTAAAACACCTCGTAGCCTCCCTAGCATAAGTGTGGCACGCTTCACACCCATGAAAGAGACTCTACTTGATGTGACTTTCAGACACCCTAAGACTCTTGAACTTGATGCTCTGATACCAAGTTTGTCACGTCTCGAGTCTACCTCTTGGACATAACACGGGACCCAAGATCACAAGTGATCTCAAGATAACCCTCTGCATTGGCATGACTTAAAAATTGAATAAAACATAATAATGGAAGCTTAGCTAAAGTAATAAGCAACTCAACCTTTTTATATAAGTAAAAGTCTAAGGATGAAAATCTTAATACAGCTGAATGTCTGGCTCTATGTCTGAAAGCCTCTACTTCTAGCGAGTTGCTGGGACAAGCCCCCAGCTAACTCTAAATATTGAAATACTGAATACACAATCTAAATACTGAAATGAAACTAAACTCCAAGTCCTCGAAGGAGGAGGACTCAACAAGCTGACTGGATGTGATGCTGATCTACTAGCGACGGACTGGGGAGCACGCTACAGAATCTACATCATAATAGGATTCAACACAAAGAAGTATGCGGTCAGTACTATGGAATATACTGAGTATGTGAGATATGCATAATCATGATAAAAACATACTTAAAACATGCTTGAAATGAGTTCATGTATGTAGAGCGATAGCATAAACAAAATATCAAGATATAAGGCATAAAACGTGAAATAAAGTCAGGATTCAAAGTAGAGTATCATATAACTTATAAGCTTGAAAATAAACATGCGGGAGTTTCTCTTAACCGACATAAAACCTTGATGAGCTACATGGAGTCCAGTGTCAAGCACCTACACTGAAAAAGGTTGTCCTAATTGGCCAAAATTAGAACCATGTCATACCAAAATCCTGTCATAAGCCACAGAGGTCACCTACGGTGGCACGTAGTTTTGGGACTAAGGGTACTCTCACCCATTTAAACTCGGTGCTAAATACTACTCACAAAACATAAATATATATAGCATGAGGCTCACATACATGTCACATATCTAGATGTCAAAACTTGTTCATAAACATGTTCATACCCTGAATTTTCATACTACTCACGAACCTTCATTTTAGAAAGTGATTCATGAGCATTGATGGTACATCGGGTGTCTTGTCTTGCATAATAGTTCGTAACTTAGAAATTTGCATGGCACTAGTTCAATTTCATAATAACATAGATTTTCATAGAATATAGGAACTAGGCATGCACTTGCTTGAAAAATTCAAGAGAATCCATGTTATCAATTTCCCAATTTTCTTAAATCAAACCATACATGTAGGTTTTACCATAATTAGCCTTCAGTTCAAAAAAGGAGTTCGTATGTAAAAACTCATGCAAAATCATGTAATTTAGTAGTACTTTCATAAAAAAATCATGAGAAGGCAATTTATTGCAAAATCCATAAGAATTGGGTAAGAACCCTAATTTGCAAGTTCATGAAATTAAAATAAAGATTTGGGGTTTAGGCAAAAGGGTGAAAGAAACTCATTATTGAATACCCAGATACCTTGTTTGAAGCTAACCCACTTGAAATTGAAAAGAAGAGGAGGCTTGAACTTTGAGCTTGAGACCCTAACTTGAAGCTTTAGAAGATGGAACTCTTTTTCTTCTTTGGGAAGTTGATTAATAGAATGAGAGAGAACTTAGGCACCCCCCTCCTAAATAGGCTTAAAATGACTTAGTATAGGAGTTAAAAAAGTGTGAAATTACAAAAATACCCCTGGACTTAAACTTGGAAAAAGCTGGAAGAAGTAGGCTTCAGAGACCACGAGTCAGTCCATGGTCCGTCATCCTAAAAGAAGAGCTGTCAACTAATCCGTAGATTCAAATTCCACTTCTAGGTGTCTATTGGAACTCAACACCACTAGTCACTCTACGATCCGTGGTTCAGGACAACGGAGCGTCCTGTTGACTCGTGGTTCTGAATTTAGAATATGAGAATCCTCTGATCCTCAGGGATTACGAGTGGAAGAATGGGTCGTAGAATAGGTTGATGAGTCATCAACCCACTCATGGAATTTAGGGGACTTGGTAACCCTCTGAAGGTGATTCCACAGGTTATAGGACGAACCTTCATTTAAAATGATGACCCGTCAAGTCATTCATGGAAACTGGGTAGAAAAGCTGAATTTTGACAAACCACGGTTCACTCTACTGACCGTGGTTTTGGTCTATGGGTCGTGAACCAACCAATGGTTTTGAAGATGAGAATTTTAAGTTTTAGGTCAGAAATCATGAGTCACAGTATGGACCGTGGTTCAGAACCACGTTTCGCCATACCTGTTCGTAGTCACTGACAGTGCTGTAGTAAATTGCCCATAATCTTTTACTTCGGACTCGAATTAATGCGCGATCGGTGGCATTGGAAAGAAGACCCAAAAATCATTAATTTAGTGGGTACTAGGCCACGTAACTTTTTATATTTTAGGAGGAATGATTGATTGAAATTGACCCTAGTTTAGTCTTACATGAAAACTTACTTGGGTGAGGTGCTTGCGACTTAACTTGATGATTGTAGTTTCTTATGAATATGATTCGCATCCAAAGCACTCACCACAATTGGAAAATGATCATTACACTCATGGAAAAGGTTTGGATATTAGCTTAGGATTTTTGAGGTGTTACAATCTTGGCCTTAACGACCCACCAATGTTGTTTGGTTCAATTTTTTTAGTGCGCTTGATCAAGTGTGGCACTAGGTGCTAGTTTCACCTCCTTTGATATGGGGTGTGACACAAACCCTAAGGCATGCTTGGTATTGTCCTGTTTACAAATATGATGCATATGATAGAAGAATGAGCTTGGGCAGGTTGATATGGACCCTAGAGGCTAGCAGATCCATCATGGTGAGGTTGATATTGTTGGCCTCAGTCCACTTTTGTTCCCTAGAAAGCACCATATTGTGCACCACATCAAAGAGAAGCTTATGCAAGGGAAGCATAACACCTTTGTCCACCCTAGAATGCTCTTCTAATATAGGGTCGTTAGCAAATTTCCTTGTGATCTCCTGAGCTGAGGGCAACCCATCTAGTTGTGGACATTCTCTTTTCATATAATGGCACCAGCCATCCTTAGAAAACCCCAAGATTTGGGCCAACACAAGAAAAGTGAGTATGATGGGGACGCCCCTAACCACACTGGAGATGGAGGAGGAAGTACTAGTTGCATTCACATAAAATTGGAAAGTCTCTGCACGTGCCATTTTCCTCCGGGCACCACCTTGAAGGAACATATTTGACCAACCCTGTGCCCTTACCAAAAGAAGCAATTTACCTATCTCAGCCTCCCCAAGAAAACTAGTAATCACCCTGCCCCTAATCACCATCCTCATCCCAAAGTTAATTAATCTAGCGGTCCTAGCATCGAGAGTGTCATCAATGGGATCCATGGTGTCAACTCCTTCCTCCATATCCCCAGGAAGTTTAACCTCCATATCACCATGAGGTTCAACTTCATCAGTGTTCTCATCCCTTAGAGACTCAGAGAGGGGAAGTCCATGATTATCTCCTTCACTCTCTTAGGGCTCATCCACTAACTTGGACCTAGTAGAACTCCTGGAAGGAACTAGTTTCTTGACCTGTTTCTTTGGTGGGTTGTCATGCCTGAGCCTATACCCTAGATGTAACATGGGACTTGAGACCATAAGTGATCCCAAGATAACCCTTCTTGCTGGCATAATTCATGAGCAACTAAATAGAAATAGATAAACTGAAGAATATTTTGCGGAAGCTAAAACATATGATAAGCTCTTGAAGAGTACTGTAACGAACATAAGTTTTATAAACTGAAATACAACTCCTTTGAAAAACTGATAAAACTGACTGACTGACTGACTATCTATGAAGCCTCTACTAACACTCACTATGGTTAGTCGGGACATAGCCCCCAACTATCTTTCATCAATGTATAACAACTGAAATAACCGCGATAACTACTAACTGACTGGAGTTCCCAAAAAAAGAGAACTCATTCCTTGCTGACTGGAAGCTGTGATTTGTCTGACCATGATCCTGGGAGATAGCACTAAAACTTGCATCATCAAAAGGATGCAACACAAAAAGGTATGCGATCAATACTTTGAATGTACTGAGCATGTGAGATAATGCACTAACTTTGAAAACACGAGAAAACATGTATATATTAGAAACATAACTGAAAGCTGGATTAAGTATGGATATCTGAGAATGCATAAGTCAACGCTGTAAAACATGGACTCTTTTACTGAAGATTATAAAATGTTCTGAGTTATAAACTATGATATACATAGACTATGAGATAACTAAGCATGCTGAAAATACTGATGAGCTGTTTAAAAACTGTAAGTTGAATCTGTAGTACCCAGGCCCAAACATAATATGCATAAAATCTGAAATGTAAGGATATTCTGAATAATATTATTTGAAAGCTGTAAAACTGGATTGAGGGCCTAGTACACAACTACTAAGTCTAATTCTGTGGGAGAGTCTATTAACTGACATAAACCACGCGAGCTAAACATGGAGTCTGATGTTTACGCCCACTCGAGAGGACCCAATATACCTTGCCAGGGTATAGAGGCATGACTGGCATGATCACTAGTTCTGGTGCCCAACTGAGGGGCTAAATAACCTATGGTGGCACGTAGTTTTGGGATTTGAGGGTATGCTGAACCCTAGTCCAACTCAGTGCTAAATACTACTCCCAAACTGAATACTAATAGCTAATTTAAAACTAAAGTTCTGGAATGCTGCATTAGAACCTAATTTATCTAGATGATTTTTGAAAGACTGTATAACTGAAAACTATTCATAAAGCATGTGGACATATCTAGTTGTCATACTATTTATGAAACTTACTAAGTCCATAATCATTGATGACATATGCTGAAGGTTCATATTTAAAACATATTCGTGTAAAATATACTGAGGATAAGTTGAAGCCTGCTAAATCATGAGAAGTTTTAAAGAAAACCTGTAGACTGAAAACTTGCTAATTTCATGCTTAAAACTGAATGCTAGTAATCTAGATTGAATTTTGAAGAAAATCAATTCTCATGAGAGTACTACAATTTTAGGCTAAATTTTTGATTTCTTAAAGTTTTTGGAAACCTCATGCAAGTCATTGAAAACATGATATAAGTCTTGTAAAATAACATATAAGTCATGTAGAAATCATAAGGACTGAATTCTGTAAAATTTTGCATGATTGGGTAAGAACCTAGTTTCTAACATCATGAAATTTGAAAAAGAAGACTGAAGTTTTGGGCATAAGAGAGAACTAAACCCTCACTGAATAACCACATACCTGGTTGTAGAAGATTCTTATTGAAATCTTTGGGTTTGGAGCCTGAAGTTGAAGAACCCTAACTTGGATGAAGAATGATCAAGAAATCTCTTCTTGAAGTTCTTGAATTCCTTTCTTTAAATCCCATGGTCAAGGGTTAGGATTTCTATCATTAATTTGAAATTTGATTTCTATCATTAATTTGAAATTCGATGGCGGAATTTGATTTGGAAAAATTGAAATCCTTAGAGAAGGACTTGCCTTGATGAAGGAAGAGGATATGCCGAGAGAAAATACATTCTGGGTCTGAAAGAATGGTAAAAGAATGAAGAAAAATAGATTATAACCGACTTAAAAAGGTCCTCGTCGGGCCACGTGCGATTAGACATGCGACCGCACGTGGAGATTCGCACATCGCATATAATTCGCACTTACTTCCAGAAAGTTGGAATTTTTTTTCCGATGTGCGTTTGGATGTGCAATTCGCAGATGAGGTTGTGCGTCTCGCATGTCATTTCGCACCTAATTTCCAGACTGTCAGTTAAAACTAAAATAGTCATAAATTTTTACTCCGAACTCGTATTAACGCAAGGTCAGTGGCGTTAGAAAGAAGACTCAAAGACTTTTAATTTGGTAGGTACTAGGCCACCCAACTCTGTATATTCTAGGAGTAATGATTGTTTGAAGTTGATCCTAGATTAGTCTTTCATGAAACTTCTTTTGTTGAGGTGCTTTCAACTTAACTTGTTGGTAGTAGTTTCTTATGAACATGATTAAAATCAAAAGCACCCACCACACTATGGAAATGATCATTACACTCATTGAAATGGTTTGGTCTTAACTTAGAATCCTTGGGGTATTACAATATCTCCCTCTTGGGATCATTCGTCCTCGAATGAAGGCTAACTAGGCTGAGGGGGTAGGGAAAGAGCTGCAATCCCACAACTGAGTACTAAAAGAAAATTTCTAGCTAACATGGTAACTGATTTCTGACTGAAATATGAACTGAGCTGGATTTGTGAGACTTGTATGCATACTGAGAGCATAAAAACACTGATGGAATATGAAACTTAATATCCAACATGATAACTGGTCTATATTGAGAGTAGGGACTCAGTTGAAACTTATTGAGAATAAATGCCTTCTTAGAATTTGCGATTGAGTGAAAAGAGCATAAAACTGAGAGGAGTAACTTCATGGGAAGACTATTCTCTCTTAACTGAACTTAGTGCCAAGGACTGAACTGAATGTAGGGCTTTCTAGCCTTACGAATGATTACCAGCAAGTCTGAACTGATCTGATATGGGGAGTCTACTATCTGGCTAGCTAAAGCTGCTGGACGTAAGGTATGAACACCCTGGGGACAAAATAAGAACAAGACTATTCCCACCTTAAAAATTGCGGTTGACCACCTTTTAGCTTAGGAATACCTTTTTAACTATACTAAACAAAAATTCTCACCTGTGCACATATAGATGCTGAGGTCTGAGTCTAACCACCTTCTTTCACCACGTTCAATCCTACCTCGACTGAGTCTCTTGCATTTAGAGTTATCTCCCAAGAATGATATTCGTTCTTATCACGAAAATCAACTAACTTTGAGCTCTTAATTAATTGGTCACTAGTCGCGCAAAACAAAGACCCACAGATATTTCATCACGACATTCAAGCCTACTACTATGATCATCTTATGATTTCTTTGTAGCTGACACTATCTGAGACTTTTATCCTCTTCCTTAGCATATCTAGAAGCTGTAACTTCAAGAACTTTTACAAATAGACATACTAAAATTTCTCATCTAACTATTACACATGAATGCTCCTTACCTCGCAACTCATCCACACCTATAAGCTAAGGTGGAACCAGTACACCAAAAAGGAAAAATCTACTACTTCCATCTACTCTACTAGTTAGCTCCCTCAACTAACACCTATGACAACATAGGCCAATATCACGGAAGGAGTAAAGTTGGAGCATGAGCATCACGCATAAAAGAATACTGATCAGTCTTGACTTACACTTAACATGATCTAGACACTCAAAATGAAGTCTGAGAAGTTAAGTGCAAGGGCCTGAGTGTCTAACATTCTAGACATATGAAGCATTGTTAGAGTAAGAAAATCATAAGCACAAACTGTTCAAGATATCTGGTCTGAGCATATACATGATGTAACATGGTTTCACTATCCATCAAGGCATATCTTGAAGACTGGACTGAGTACATAGAACTGAGTATACTGTGAGGCATGAGTTTACATAAATAACGAGCCTCATAGCATAAAGCTTGGATTCATAAAATCGTAGAGTAAGACTAGAATCGCTGTCTGGAGAAAGTTTTTGTTTATTCTAGGAGTTGAGCATGAACAAGAATCTGTATGAAGTGCATGAACTTGTTCATGAGTATGGCATAAATACATCTGATTATAGTGTCATTTTGAGTGAAATTCTAGGAAATCCACTAGAATAAGATGGATCGATATCCCATCATAGCCCTTTCAAGAATTTTATACTAGTTGAGTCTGACTCAACTTGGTTCTTCATTCTATCATCTCCCTCTTAGCTCAAAAGTCACCCCTCTAAGTCTACGGATCTCTCTCCAAACTAGTCTATAATAACTAACCCTTATAAGGTAGGGGTATCACTGTATTCCTGAATGCTAAACTATCCCTGATATGTTATAATTGAAGATGCTAAACCCTTGCTATGTCTCTTTTTGAGGCATCTGTTAGATTTCTCTTTACCTTTATGGCTATCACTAGAGAACTCATACTCTTACTGGTGTAGATAACCACTTCTTCTAACATTTGGCAATATGGCCTTCGCTTATTTGTCTAATAACATCACATCTCTATGTTCACATCCACCAAAATCAACTGAATTCAGACCACAATGAGAGCCTCAACATCATCTATCTATGACCTCCTGAATGCCACGCAACAACATACTACTCTGGGTGAACATCTACCTTTTTAAAGCTTAAGTCCCTCTTCTTTATTTCATACCTTAGTCACACTTTACCAATTCATCTAGGGGTCATATATACATCTTAACTATACCACCATACTCATTTCAAATTAATAAACTTAATTCTCTGCATACATTATGTCAAGCCTACTAGGTCAATTCTATAAAACTAGCATCACCATACTCCTCTTATAGCTACTATACTTCTGAATTCGTACATCTAGTTCTGGAGTCATTCTGCTACTTATGGCCCATATCATCTCAATTCACACTAACTATTGAGTGACTATACTACCCAAGTGCTTACACAACTATACCTTTTGGCTAAGGTGCCATTCGTAGTAAAGTTTCTGGAAGAGGGTCTGAGAGCACATTCTACTATAGGCTCAACTGCATGAGTGAAAAAGGATACATGCTTTTGAATTAGTAGACTTATGCACTAGTGGGCTCCTCTCAAGCCCTTGTGCAGTCTATTAACTTTCTGATGGCTCTATCTGAGAGAATCTCACTGATAGGAATCTAAACTTAGCTGTTCTAACAACCTCGAAGATGAGGCATGATTAGAGGAATTGTATTAACGCACGAATTTGCATAAGTTTCTGAAGGAACAACTCTACTGCATGATCTGGAGAATGAAAGAAGGGAAACATTCCTAAATGCCTTGTAGCCTCCTGATTATAAGTGTGGTGCAAAACACACCCATAAGTAATACTATGCTAGACACGACTTCATAGACACCCTAGTATACTTGAATTCTATACTTTGATACTAAGTTTGTCATGCCCCAAGCCTACACCCTAGATGTAACACGGGACCTCAGATCACAAGTGATCCCAAGATAACCCTTCTTGCTTGCATAATTCATGACCAACTAAATAGAAATAGATAAACTGAAGAATATTATGCGGAAGCTAAAACATATGGTGAGCTCTTGAAGAGTACTATAACGAACTGAAGTTTTATAAACTGAAATACAACTCCTTTGAAAAACTGATACAACTGACTGACTGACTGACTATCTATGAAGCCTCTACTAATACTGACTATGGTTAGTCGGGATATGACCCCCAACTATCTTTCATCAATGTATAACAAATGAAATAACCGCTATAACTACTAACTGACTGGAGTTCCCTAAAAAAGATGACTCGTTCCTTGTTGACTGGAAGGTGCGATATGTCTAACCACAATCTTGGGAGCTAGCACTAAAACCTACATCATCAAAAAGATGCAACACAAAAATGTATGCGATCAGTACTTTGAATGTACTAAGCATGTGAGATAACGTACTAACTTTGAAAACATGAGAAAATATGTATATACTAGAAATATAACTGAAAGCTGGACTAAGTATAGATATCTGAGAATGCATAAGTCAACGCTGTAAAACATGAGCTCTTTTACTGAAGATTATAAAATGTTTCTGAGTTATAAACTGTGAGATACATAGACTATGAGATAACTAAGCATGCTGAAAATACTGATGAGCTTTTTAAAACTGTAAGTTGAATCTGTAGTACCTAGGCCCAAACATAATATGCATAAAATCTGAAATGTAATGATAGTATGAAAAATATAATTTGAAAGCTGTAAAACTTAACTGAGGGCCTAGTACACAACTACTGAGTCGAACTGTGTGGGAGAGTCTATTAACCGACATAAACCACGTGAGAAAAACATGGAGTTCGATGTATACGCTCCATCGAGAGGACCCAATATACCTTGCCAGGGTATAGAGTTATCACTGGCATTATCACTAGTTCTGGTGACCAACTGAGGAGCTAAAAAACCTATGGTGACACGTATTTCTGGGACTTGAGGGTACACTGAACCCTAGTCCAACTCGGTGCTAAATACTACTCCCAAACTGAATACTAATAGCTCATTTACAACTGAAGTTCTGGAATGATGCATCAGAACCTAATTTTTCTAGATGATTTTTGAAAGAATATATAACTGAAAACTATTCATAAAACATGTAGACATATCTAGATGTCATACTAATTATGAAACTTACTAAGTCCATAATCATTGATGACATATGCTGAAGGTTCATATTTAAAACACATTCTTGTAAAATATACTGGGATAAGTTGAAGCCTGCTAAATCATGAGAAGTTTTAAAGAAAACCTGTAAACTGAAAACTTGATAATTTCATTCTTAAAACTGAATGCTAGTAATCTAGATTGAATTTTGAAGAAAATCAATTTTCATGAAAGTACTACAATTTTAGGCTAAATTCTTGATTTCTTAAAGTTCTTGTGAAAGCTCATGAAAGTCATTGAAAACATGGTATAAATCTTGTAAAATAAGATAAAAATCATGTAGAAATCATAAGGACTGAATTCTTTAAAATTTATCATGATTGGGTAAGATCCCTAGTTTCTAACATCATGAAATTTGAAAAAGAAGACTGAGGTTTTGGGCATAAGGGCAAACTAAACCCTCACTGAATACCCACATACCTGATTGTAGAAGATTCTTGTTGAAATCTTTGGGTTCGGAGCCTGAAGTTGAAGAACCCTAACTTGGATGAAGAATGATCAAGAAATCTCTTCTTGAAGTTCTTGAATTCATTTCTTGAAATCGTATGGTCAAGGGTTAGGATTTCTATCACTAATTTGAAATTTGATGGTAGAATTTGATTTGGAAAATTTGAAATCCTTAGAGAAGGACTTGTCGTGATGAAGGAGGAGGATATGAGGAGAGAAAATACGTTCAGGGTCTGAAAGAATCGTAAAAGAATGAAGAAAAATGGATTAAAACCAACTTAAAAAGGTCTTCATCGGGCCACATATTATTCGACGTGTGACCGCACATGGAGATCTACGCGTCGCATGTGATTCACACTTGCTTCTAGAAAGGTGGAAAAAATTTTCCGATGTGTGTTTGGACGTACAATTCGCACATGAGGTTGTGCGTCTCGCATGTTATTTTTAACCTAATTTCCAGAATGCCAGTTAAAACTAAAATGGTTATAACTTTTTACTCTTGACTTGTATTAATGCACAGTCAGTGGAGTTTGAAAGAAGACTCAAAGAACTTTCATTTGGTGGGTACTAGGCCACCCAACTCTTTATATTCTAGGAGTAATGGTTGTTTGAAGTTTAACTAGTTTAGTCTTTCATGAAAACTATTTTGGTTGAGGTGCTTTCAACTTAACTTGTTGATAGGAGTTTCTTATGAACATGATTCACATCAAAAGCACCCACCACACTATGGAAATGATCATTACACTCATTGAAATGGTTTGGGTATTAGCTTAGAATCCTTGGGGGTATTACATTGGTTTAAGGATCCACTATTTCCCTTCCTCTTTTGTGCATTAGCCTCAACCTCATAGTCCAGCACATCAACGAGATTAGGGGAACACACAAATTTACCTTTTGCTGATCTAGGACTCTTGGCAGATGAAGTAATCATGCTGTCATCAAGACTCCTTTTGGAAGCCCTGCTATTACGAACAGGAAAATCTTGAGATACAGGAGATTGAGGATCCTCTATGGACTCATCTACAGGTATACAAACACATTTTTCGGAGGCTTTTCACAAATGTGACCTTGTCCTTTTTGGAACCAAATTTGCAATACGAGTGTTCTCATTATCCTCAGTCTGTTCAGAGGAACAGGTACCTCCAACCTATTCCCTAGACATGGTATGACCAGAAGCCTAACCTTCCTTAGCAGTAGCAGATTCCAGACCTAAATCCTTGTCTAGTTGGAGCCCAGCAGAAGAACGAGATTCAAATGAGGGGTCCCTTATAGATTCCCCCTGACTAGATGCACCCAAGTTGATTCCAACATGTGAAATAGGTTAAGTTGTAGGATCCCCAGGGGCTTCCCCCTCACAAGGTGCAACCTCCATCACTCCCTCATCACTCAAGGATACTTCTTCCCCTAGATTCCCCCATAGAACCAACAGTACCAACCTCCAAGACCACATCATTCACCTTATAAAGAACCAAAGAACTATCTTCATTACCTATCAAATCATCACCAAGAATTTTATTGAACCGGTTAATGTGAGCCATGCTTTAAGAATCAATAAGTATCATCGAGGAAAGATGAATAGTACTGACCTGTTCCTTAAATTAAACCAATGAAAGTTCGGGCAACATAGAGGGATGGGTGGGTGGTGTATCAGTCTATTAAGATATGGGAAAGAAGGAAGAGGACTGGTGTTCCATGGTGGAGAAGTAGAGAAAGAGAGGAAGGCAATGAGAAATTTGTTTGGTTGTGGAGATCTTATGGACGGAAAAGTTTTAGAAGAGGAGATGAATGAAAATAATATGGTTTAAAAAGAACTTAAGTAGAAAAGGAGCTATTTGAGATTAATTAAAGTCCTTTAATATGAAGAGTTCTATCCTAGGGTAGAGATCTGAATTGACATGTGGTAGATTTTGTCAAAAAAGTGACCTGATTTGATTTGATCTTTTTTTGAGTAGATTCATAGAAGATAGAGGCAGTCAAGAACTGGCCTAGACCTATTTCCCCAATAGATATTAGGAGCTTTTTGGGTTTGGCTGGTTACTACATGAGATTTATGGAAGGGTTTTCATCCATAGATGCCCCTTTGACCTGATTGACTCAGAAAAAGATTCAGTTTCCATGGTCTAATGAGTGTGAAAAGAACTTCCAAGAATTAAAGACTAGGTTGACCATAACTCCAGTTTTGGCTATACTATAGGGTTTAGATAGTTGTAAATTATAATACATCTAGGATTGGATTGGGTTGTGTTTTGATGCATCATGGTAAGGTGATTGCTTATGCTTCTAGACAACTTAAGATTCATGAGAAGAACTACCTGACTCATGATCTTCAGGTAACAACAGTGGTTTTTGTTCTGAAGATTTGGAGACACTACTTGTATGGTATCCATGTGGATGTGTTTCCTGACCATAAGTGTCTTCAGTATATGTTCACTCAAAAGGAATTGAATTTTCGTCAGAGAAAGTGGCTTGAGCTTCTTAAGGACTATGATATGAGTGTGCTTTACTATCCGGGTAAGGCCAATATTATGGCTGATGCACTTAGTAGGTTGTCCATGGGTAGTGTGTCACAGGTTGAGAAAGGAAAAAAGGAATTTGCTAAGGATGTTCATAGGCTTGATTGATTGGGAGTTCTCCTTACAGATTAAGCGGATGGTGGTGTTATTGTTCATAATGGGTCTGAATCTTCGTTGGTACTTGAGGTAAAGGAGAAACAAGACAGTCATCCTATTTTGCATCAGTTAAAGGGTGGAGGTTTTCTCCTAAGGGGGAGATGGTGTGCTTTTCTATCAGGGTCGATTATGTGTTCCTAATATAGATGGTTTGGGATAGTGCATTTTGATAGAGGCTCATAGATCCAGGTATTCGATCCACCTCAGTGCCACCAAGATGTACCGTGACCTATGTGAGGTCTATTGGTGGAGTGGCATGAAGAGGGACATTGCATATTTTGTGGCTAAGTGTCCCAACTGTCAGCAAGTGAAGGCAGAGCATCAATGACCAGGTGGTATGACTCAGGATATTAACCTCCCTACTTGGAAGTGCAAAGTGATCAATATGGATTTCATTACACACTTACCTCATACTCTCCGATGGCATGATTCAATTTGAGTGATTATAGACAGGATGACTAAGTCTGCTTATTTTTTGGTTGTCAAGACTACTAATTCAGCAGAGGATTATGCCAGGCTCTACATCCGTGAGATAGTCAAATTGCATGGGGTAACCTTTTCCATCATCACAGATAGGGGTACTCAGTTCACATCCTAGTTTTGAAGGTCATTCTAGAAGGGACTTGGTACTCAGTTAATCTTAGCACAATGTTTAACCATAGACAGATGGTACGACATAATCTACCATTTAGAACTTAGAGGACATCTTGAGAGCTTATCTGATATGCTTTAAAGATAACTGGTATGATCATTTACCTCTCTTTGAATTTACCTACAACAACAAATTTCATTCTATCATTTAGATGGCTCCCTATGAGGAACTTTATGGGCAGCGGTGTAGATCACCTATTAGTTGCTTTGAGGTAGGTGAGGCAACCTTGATAGGCCCACACTTTGTTCATGAGACTATGGAGAAAGTTTAGCTTATTAGGGAAAGATTGAAGACTGCTCGGAGTCAAAAGAAATCCTACAGAGATGTGAGAAGAAGGCACTTAGAGTTTGAGGTGGATGACTGGGTGTTTTTGAAGGTGTCACCCATGAAGGGATTAATGAGATTTGGTAAGGAGGGGAAGCTTAGTCCCTGGTTTGTAGGTCCTTATAAGATTCTAACGAGAGTTGGTAATGTGGCTTATAAGTTAGAGTTGCCAGCCGAGCTAGAAGCGGTTCACCAAGTTTTCCATGTTTCGTTGTTGAAGAAGTGTGTTGGTGATCTAGCATCTGTTGTGCTATTAGATAATGTGAGTGTGAAGGATAGTCTCATGTGTGAAGAAGTTCTAGTTGAGATTCTTGATCATCAAATTCGAAGGTTAAGGAACAAGGAAGTCGCTTTAGTGAAGGTTCTTTGTATGAACTAGTCAGTTAAGAGAGTTACTTGGGAAGCAGAAGTAGCCATGAAGACCATGTACCCTCACCTATTTCTCTACGATTCAGTTTCAACTTTATGTAGTAGTTTCCTCCTTAGTATGTTCCTTCGATTCTATTGTATCAGCCTTTTTCATGATCCTAGCATGCTTATATGTTTTACGGATTCATTTCAGTCATGTTTTCAAGTTAGAACTCAGTCTTTGTGCCTGTACTTCAGTTTTTATGTTCTGCTGGTTGGGATCGTAGCTCTTTCCCTCTAGACTCAGCTTATTTAGTTTTTATTCGAGGATGAATGATCCCAATGGAGAGATATTGTAGCACCCCAAAATATGAACCAACATTTAAACTTTGAATCTCTAAAATTTTGATGGTCCCATGATCTACGGGCCCTAACCATGATCCCTGGATAGAACCATGGGCAATGGAAAGGACTCATAGATCAAGTCCTGCAGAACCCCTCTTTGGGTCTGAAACAATGACCAGGATTCATAGGTTGTGGATGGGACCATGGTCCGTGGTTTCCCCTTATGGAAATCAGACTGAGGGTCAGTATTTTCCTTTGAAACCATGGAAGGTTTCTATGGACACTGAATATTTCTATGGGCCGTGAGAACCATCCATGGAAATTAGACCCGCAACCTGTCATTTTGGCCAGGAAATCATGACCTCGAACTATGATCCCTAATCCTATCTATGGTTTGTTCTCCTATAAAAATCTTTATTACATTAAGTGTAGTGTGTCCTGCTGGGATTTGAATTCCAACTTGTAAAAAAAGGGGTCCAGAAAAGTGTGGCTGACATGGTAAAAGAACAAAAATCAGCCACACTTTCATTTAGTCGATCTTGATAGTCCGAATACGAGAAGTGTCTTAATCTAGACACTCTCCAAGTTGATAGGATCCAAATGATAAAAGTAAATACAATGGTAGGATTTGCCATCTTTCTTATAATTAAAAACTAATTGATCGGGAATGGTCTTGTTCATTGTGGAAAGCGAGGGAGGATTTAGTAAAGCGATAATGCCGCTTTGTACCATCTTCTTTCTCATTTTGAGGAAAAGGTGCAGAAGGAAAAGGAAACAACGGAGGGATCCAAATCGGACCAAAATGGGAATGACATGAAAAGTCTTTTTCAAAACCTAGCATTAAGGGCGTTACGACGATATACGAGAGGAATAGAGAAAAACTCATGATTGGTGTGGAGGGGAAGATCTTTTTATGATATAGTTCAAGAAAGAGTCGTCTCATTTCCTTACTTCTTTATAATTCATTCACTTCAAGACTGGTTCTGAATGCCGCGTAAGATCATCTTTAACCAACCTCCACTGTACTTTCGGTGCTACCACTAAAGAATTACTTTTACACTAAAGAGCTGCTTATATACGTTTACTAAAAGACTGACTTTCATTCATTATCATTAGTCCAGCATGAAACTAAGAAAGAGAGATCTAAGGCGACATGTAAGCAAAATGTGCATGCTAAGAGAAGAGGAGAGATGCTCGCAATTACTACCACAAGAAAGCCGCCCCCTATCTTCTAAAGGGGCCTATCACTTCGTTCGTACCTTCTTGGCTTAGGCTTCCAACTAAACAACATGGCCTTGCAGCCCTGCCACTAGCAAAAGCTAAGTGCTTGAAAAGCCCGCTAAGAAAGGTTGCTTCTCTCGCCCTTTCTGTGCAACAGTCTAGCAGTAGCGGAAGAGAGGGTTACCGTACATACAAGAGTCTTCCAGTTCTTACGGAAGCTCTTTCTTACCAGTCAATCAAGTAGTATAATAACTCTATCTTATCTTATAGCACGGCGCAGCGGGTCGCCTTTTAAATTAATTAAATAGATAGAAGAATGTATTAAATATATAAGGAGTAGATGAGTGAGTGAGTCCTCACTTACCTGAGCGATTTCGATCACCTAGCAGTTTATTTGGTAGGTAACATCGCCAAAGCGTATCATCAAATTTGACTACGAAGGAAGGAACTAGAAGTGAAAGGGCACCGTCTTGTGCAAGGCAATGATAGTTGGCCCTCTATCATCTTCTATCTGGTAGACTTGGTAAAAGGGCCCCGACTTATTTCCAGAATTTTAGTTCGACAGCGGCTTCCCCCTTTTTTGGGGGGCATCAAGTTCCTTGCCAACTGCCACCTATCGACCCCGATCTCTTTTCATTTGTTTTGGATATTACAAAACCTAGCCTATCCTTCGCAAATCACACTAAAGCGGACACCCAACTATGGAAAAGCCTCCTTAAGAGTGGGTTAGGTTAGTTAATCCGGCCGGAGACGCGTTCGTTGACAAAACTGCCATAGGAATTCCTACTTTTCAATAGAGCGGAGGCAAACTAATCAATGAGAAACAGACCCTACTCACTACAAATGAATACACCACAAGATTGAACTGCACTCATGCCTCTCCCATATCAAGTTGACTGCCCCCCTACGTAGTGATTCTATCAATCATGTAGGTAGGACCCTCCATTCTGATTGGTATATCATAAAAAAAGAAAACCATTTGCACCAGGCGCACTGCGCTTTCCCTTTCCCAGATGTTTGCCTTTCTAAGTCAAGTAATGGTGACCCACTAAAGACTGGAGCTTCGTAACATGTTGACGAATGCCCCGGAACTGAGGGTTCGGTCAGTAGAAGGTATGACTTTGTCTCCCTGGAAGAAGAATAGCCCCGCTCTCTGGCCGACTAATCCTGTTGATCATATAACTAGGAGGGAATGTGTCACATTAGAGGTGAATTATTAGAGGTGTCCTCTAATCACCACGACGAGGCTGGTCCCTCTTTTAGTAGACTCAGGTATGAATATTCATTCAGAAATGAATGTCGGGCTCTTTCTTTCACTGCTAACCCCATTTTTAACATGCTGAAACTTTCAGTTTCGTCGAGCCCCGAGCTTGTGGTCCTCCTTTGAGTGTGGACTCAATTCAATGAATCTGTCAAGTCAAGGAAAACATACGTAGCAGCAAGGATGGTGCATCGCCTATTTATCGTTCTCGTTCGGGAGCCAAAACGAACACGCCTGCTACCTACTGTACTGGACCTTCGACCAGGCATTCTACCTTTGTCAAATCAGAACCAACATCACTGCATTGCACTCGAACAGTTGAGCGGCCACCGGCCAGCAACTTCCATGCACAGATATAGATTCATTCCTCGTACTTGGTCCAGCCTTACAACCCTTCAGGGGTTGGTAAGAAGTCAGTCTCGTTTGGTAAGATGGAATTGGACAAAGAAAAGAGAGTGCTCGACTGGAACAACGGCCAACAAAGACTGTAATTACATAGATAACTGCTCCTCCCCTTCTCCTTAAGGCCTTAAGGCAAACCGTATGGCGGCTGGAAAGAAAGATGACCTCACCTTCTCTAGTGTCAGTGAGAGCAATTTGAGTATCCCCTGTTGACCTTCTTTTGTAGATAGAATCTTTAATGAGTGGAAAAAAGAAACCTTACTAAGAAAGTTGTTGAGTAAGGCCGGCTTTCAAGCCCAAGCCCCTTGTATAGGTTGCGCGTTTGAGCGTATCTTTCTCATATCGATCAAGGCTTTCATTGAGTTTGAAATAAGGGGCAAGAAGCAAGGGCGTAACAGTTGCACGAAGTTGCGCCTTAGCGCATCCCTTTTCTTGCAGGAGTGCTAATGCGCGACCTTATGTTTTCTTCCGCTTGCTCTGCAGTACGAGCCTTATACAAAGCCGCGCTCCTTTAATATGATGAGAAGAAGGGGGGGGGGCGGCCTATTTTTCATACCAATCCTTATTTACTACTACATCATTTTTTGGGTGTATAGCTCAGTTGGTAGAGCATTGGGCTTTTAATCTAATGGTCGCAGGTTCAAGTCCTGCTATACTCAAACCTACCTTACACTCTACAATGAATAAGGATGCATAGTAGCCTTCAAATATGACACTTTGTTTGACTCGCTTCAGCGACTTCGCCCTTTAAGTAACAAAGGGGTGAGCCGCTACAAGCGGAAAGCGATAGTGAATCCCGAACTTGCCCACGCTCATCCAAACTGGCCTCAAAAAGTGATCGGAAAGCGAAGCCCTTCCTTCCAATCTAATACGACAAAGATGCCCCTATATCTAACCACTGCTCACCCCGATCACATATTAGCACGTTAATGATGCATCATAATCAAAAGGCCGTAAAGTAAAGAAGACCTATGCATCAGTGTACTGTTATGATCACATATTAGCTCGATTTTATTAAAGGCTTGAAGGCGAAGCCGCCTATTTCTTAGGGAAAAGGGAGCTCCATCCACCTAACTCCTTCAAGTTCTCCCAGGGACAGGAACTACGGCTTGACCTTCTAGGAAGAAGTCCGTGAGACCCCTCCTTCGAGGGCGCCTAGATAGTGAAAGGTTATCCCTTTGCAAGGCTGAAAGCTAAGCAAAGTCACGAAGCTATATGACTACGCTCAAGAAAAGCCCAGACCCGGAGGTGGTGGATGAACTCGCCGCAGAGTTCAGGAGAGAAAACTTGACTCTAAGGAGAGGAGCTTTTCAGCCCTTTTACTAGATTGTTGGTCTGCATCCCGGCCCTATAGAATGAATAAGGAGAGGCTTATCGATGACCGAACCACCCTTATACTACCCCTTACCTCACCCCCTTGTCAATTAAAGGGAAAGGCAGAGAAGGGGGCCTACTGGAAACCCTCACCTTCGGCTCCATACTAAAAACGCTGGCCATGAAGGTACATCACGACTATCCTTTCTGGTAATACCGAGATTTATATGATCCTGATTAGTGATCAGTATATTTAAATATTATGCATCCTTATCTGCTTTTTTTGTTATACTAGCGGCGGCAGATCTATTAGTAAATAAGAGCTGCTATCGCTCACCCGTCTGGATGTTAATCTGACGGATGGATAGGCATAGCAAAAAAGAAAGGGTCAATTACAAGAGGAAGGCGGAGGAAAAAAGATAAGAGTGAAAGACCAGGAGTCTCGCAGCTACCACGACTGTAAGCACTCCGCTCGTTCGTACCTTTAGAGATAAGGGCGATCCAGGAGCTTACTTCGAGTATTTATGACTCTGGTGGCAACACGTGATAGGCGAATGACATGATTCTCGAGGATTTACACGACGGCCATGAGATGATGCATCAAATAGATGCAAGGGTGGATGACTCAGTAGGTCCTTGTATGGACTGATTGTGTTCCCCACAGGAAGAGCTTTAGAGGAAATATGAGTGGTCATCTATATGGGCTTCATGTGATTCGAAGACAACCACTATGTATTGCAAGAAAGTCCTATGTCTATGTATACCTAATGAAAGCCTTAAAGAGCCTCTTAACACTTACCTGCCTAAACCAAGCAAGATTCAAGAATAAATCCATTACCAGCAAGATACGATATGGCTCAGCCAAAAAAGGTGAGCGCTTAGCGCGAGCCTTTTTTATTAGTTTAGTAAAGTCAAGCTTTGGCGATAGGGTTGGGGTGGCTTGCTGGGGCACTCGTGCCCTTACTAGTTTTGGGGCTTTGATTGGCAAAAGTGGTTTTAGCCTTCTAGCTAGCAGTTGCCAGATTAGCCTTCAGACTTTCCTTACCCGCCTTTATTGAGAAAAAAAATATCTAAAGGTTGGACATCCATCACTGCCATAATGATGTGGTTGCATGTTCATTCGATCCAACACCCGGCCGACCTATCCTTGGGTTCGATCCAGCAAGTGATTCCCTCCCTTAAAGAGGGATAGTCATTAGGTCATGAATGGAATGCGAGGATGAGAGATAAGAAGTTGGCAGGGACCATCCATTATTGGTCCATATTGGGTAGATCTACCCCTCTCATCCTCTAATCCTTTATCTACCATTTAATCTATTGATTATCAGGTAGCCTTAGGGGAACCTGTGGCTGGATTGAATCTTTCATGATGGAAATGGACTCTTCCCCCAACTTTATAACATAGGGGGCTAGCTTGCTTCCACTGGTGGCGGGCGGGCAAAGGGTCCAAAACGTAGCCGGGGGCGAGTCAAAAATCCAATTGTTTTTTCCTTCTTGTTCATCAATCAAAAATCAAGACAAACCGAGCACTACGGTAAGACGTGAAAACACCTAATCCCATTTTTACCTCGATATATGGAATCGTCTTGCGCCATATGTACTGAGATTGTTCAGGAGACATGGTCGAAGCCCGGTGAAAAAGTGAAATAAAAAAAGATTATAATGGTGTTTTACGACGTTAGCATTAAATTACAACACTATTATGAAAACAATAATGAATTTCTTTAGTGCGGTCGAAAGAACACCAAAATTCTCTTGGCGGGTACAGACGTGACAACTAAAGGGACTTCTTTTTCGGGTTCCTTTAGTTGTTTCTATGTCCATGCATAAGGAGGTCTCCCTAGCGGGCTGCGATTTCATAAAAACAGTTGTGAAACTGAAAGGACGTTTAGGTTTTCTGTATACTGCTTTGTATTTAAAATAGTGTACAGTTTCCCTTCAGTGTTATTACGCTGGGTGTTATTCTAAGAAACCATGTCTATTCCAGTTTCATTGACCCGATGTGGAATTCCTAAGATTTTACCTGCGGTATTACAAAAACACGTAAGGGCAAAGTCTGATCATGGTGATTATTTGGTCAGGATATATCTATCTTGGTTTGGATTATCAAAATTATTTGCGGTGGCTCCTAAAGTGAAGAAAGCCACTTTCCAATCAATTACGACTCCTCACTCCGATATTGATAGTGTCCGTGAAGTTCTTGGAGAAATGAAAACTTCTTTCAGAAGCTTCGACCAATGTATCTTCCACATCTCCAATCCATACCTCTTGAAAAGGGTATGAATTGGAAACCTACCTGGAAAAGTACTCCATTACTGGACAACTTTGTCCGCCGGTTTCAATATTTGGTGAATGATGTTGTAGATGGAGCAGCGGCTAAATATGTTATAAAACACAATATCTTTGTGAACTTAAAGCATGAGATAGCAGCGTTCATCTTTAATGTGAATAAAATTAATTTCATTCAAGATGGGTTCTTTTCCCCTGGTATTCTTTGGTCTCAAATGGTTTTATACCCATTTTATTCTAATAATACCAGGTTTGCTAATGAATCCCTTGATTTATTTGAAAAACAAGTAGGAAACCTTTTCTCTAGCTTATTAGGGGCCTACCGAGGAGTCCCTACTTTTGACAGAAGAATAAGAGCACAAGTTATCCCTAGTAGTATACTACAATATCTCTATATCTCTTAGAAAATACAATTGAGTTTGATAAAAAAATTAGCGAGAAACTTATTGCATATAAGATTGAGAAAATAGTTAAAGCTTACGAGTCCTATACGGATATAGTGTGCAATAAAAAAAACCAATGAAGAATTATACCCCTCTTTCCAGAAGAACTGGAAATATCATATTGATTATTTTGATACTTTAAGAAGATTTGCAACTAAAAAGTATGCCCTTTACTGTGTTCATTATTAAAGGAATATAGTTTATAAAAATGAAAAAAATGGGTTCTTATGGACTCATTGAGACTGATTCTGATCTAGTTCATGGCCTATTAGAAGTAGAAGGCTCTCTGGTGGGATCCTCACAGACAGAAAAAGATTGCAGTCAGTTTGATAATGATCGAGTGATGATTAGCCGATTTTATAGTAGTTTAACAACAATTAAAAAGCACATAAGCTGTTGGTTTGAATTTTCTAGTTCATACGGGACCAAGTACTTTATAAGACTATATAAGACTATAAAGCTAGGATTAGGAGCTCGAACAGACACTTAACATTTTTCAAAGAAAATAATGACACTTTTCGAAAGAAATATCTTCCATAGGTATGCGAAGCCAGTAGCCGCGAGAACAATCATCCTGATTGGGGTTTCCGCATTTGAAAGTCCATATACTGAAATTTATTTGAAAGCTGGTTTTACAACCTACTTTCAACTTTCCAAACTCCCTACCGGCGGGACTAAAACAAACTCAAACATCCACCACTTCATACTGACTTAACCGGGTATTTACCTTAGAAAACCTTTTCCCAAGCATGCGAAGAAACTCGAAGAGCTTCTCTTATATTATAGAAAGGTTTGTAGAAAGGGGATTCTTCAAATATCCCATGTTGTAGGGGCTTCAAGGAAAGCTTGTAGTTTAGGGCAGGTTTGGAACCCTATACAAGGAGCTAGCGTGCAATGGCTTTCTTTGATAGAGGCTCGCTTCTTCAAGTTCAAGTTCCGCTTGCTGCTTTTCATTTTAATAGGAGTAGGTGCTTGTCGCTCGCTGTCTACTAAATGAGCCTTCACTGCCCGCCCGACCCCTATCTTTAATCTTAAGTAATGTTCAGTCATATCAATGAAGTGAACAACCCAACCTCATTGTTTGAAGCTTTGCCAGGAAGCTTTTACTTGTTGAAGCTTTGTTTCCGCTAATTCCGAAATAGACTTGCCACTATAGTCTAGGAAAAAGCTTCTCTTTAATAAGCGGTTATAGGGGAGTTCAGAAAGGATATGATCGTAGATAGAAATTTCAACCTGTGCGAGGGTAGGGGCAGATGTAGCCAAGTAGATCAAGGCAGTGGATTCATAGGAAATGTTTGGAACAGAGAACTTACAATAATACAACGCCGTATTCTCTGAAGATTGAGGAACACGAAGAGATCTATTAAGAGAAAGATTTATTCTAGAGAAAATCTTAACAGTTACATCCAATCACAAACTACATGAAATTTATCCGTTTTTTATGGAGATTTACCCATCAGAGAGATGCACAGAGGAAGAGAACAAACTTCATATATCCCTTTTCTACTCAATCCAGAAACAAGATCAGACGTTATCCCAGTTTGTCTCCATTTTTGTGAAACTATTCCTCAAGCAAGGCGGCCGATAAGTCATCGAAGGGTTTGTGTGAATAATGGAATGGTTAACATTACTCATTTTAAACTCTCCCACGGTGATATAATATCTTTTCAAGAAAATGATGCGAGAACCTGCGGTGAAGAAATAAAGTGATCCTTCTATATCAAAATCTCAGTTGATAAAATAATAGGAAAATTCCTGGATCACCCGTGGAGAAGAACCAAAATAGAATGGTTCGCCTACTCAAAACTAAGAGGGGATGCCGCCTACTACTAAAATCCCAATTTTTGCAACAGTTGCATTCTTCTATGCAAGAAGAAGACTTAGAAAGAACAAAGAAGTTTGGATTCAAAAAAGTATGCTTAGGCATTTCTTTTGCTAAGCACAACAGAATGAAGAGGAATTTGTATCATTTAAAATCACTATTCTTATCGAAGAGAAGGAACGAGAAAAACTAAAATATTCCTACTCGAACAAGAAGTCCTATAGTTTACAACCCTTCTTTATTTAGAAATTCGACCTATTGCTCTTCATCCCCCCATCAGTTTACTAAAAAGATCAAAATAAAAAGGATCGAACTACCTACTCATTATTCGGAGGTGAATCATAGAACACCAAAAGTTGTGGTATCTTATGGACCTAACATAGGTCACATACCTCACGACATAATATTTAAAGATCCAAACCTTCTTTGGAGCGGAAAGGGACGTGACAAAAACATATAAAGATCGGCGTAGTCACTCATAGGGACATATCTATCCGGATAGAGGATAGTCTAGGCTGATTCATAGATAGATATCTCTCCATATAGATAGGTATCTCTGTGGATAGAGATAAAGATAAGTATCCATCTAGATCTTGATTCACTATTTCCATATTTTTTCTTTTGGGAAAAAGAACTTGAATAAGTTTGTTTTTCTGAAGGAGTCGTCATTTTCTATCAGGAACGCTATGTCATTTTAAATCCTGGAGTATTTCGGATGCTTGAAGGCCCCGCTAACACGAAGTGATTAGAAATATTCTTCTTTATCGATTGTGATCGGTCATGGTATCCATAGCCTTGCTTATTTTTCGGCCAAATCCTGATTTCGTTTTGCTTCTCCCGATCGCCGAGCCTGATCGACTCGAAGGAGAACAAGCATGAGACCCACTGCATATGGCTTATGCCTGTCCCCCTCACTAGTTATTAATGTCCCAAGATCTTCTACAATGAAAGCTTTTCGCTCAACCTTTCTTTCTCCCTTTTTTACCCCCATCATATAGAGGGCTCGTAGCTATGCTTGTCTGATATCATCATCACGGATAGGCTTTGCAGAATTTATTGGGAAGTCCATACGAATGACTTCCTCAAGTAATAGAACTATATCCTCAGTAGAGGGAGTCACCCCTACAACTTTCTCATCCATACTATAGACTCGTGCTGAACCCCATTGACTCCATCGGTGAAACCTAGGTCGAGAAATTTTATCAGTTTTTCAAATTAAATCCCTGGGGTATTGAGGTAATTCCCCACTCTTTTAAATCTTAAGCTTAGTTGTTTTAGGAAAAATTAAAGGGGTTTTAGTCCCACTTAGCTAGTTCTTATTCATTTTCTCAATTCAAGTTTCAAAAGAAAGAAACGAGATTCTCTCTCAAGATCCAAGGTCTAGGGTTTCATCTTCAAGTCTCCATCATCAGATTCTTTCTTGGTAAAGCTTTGGGTTCATGTATATGAGTATTCAATAAGGGATTCCTTTTACCCTTATGCCCAAAACCTATAATTTTACTTTGATTTTATGAATTTGAGAAATTAAGTGGCTTACCCAATTATGAATTTTTATGTGAAACTGATTTACTTGTATTGAAATACACTCTCTAAACTTGTATGCATGATTTTCATGAGATTCTACAAGTATTTCTAAAATCCCATAATTTGGGGATAATTTTTAGCATAATCTCACTTTATTTCATGATTTCAAGTAAAATGACTTATTTAGATAACATGACCTTAAGTATTTATGAAATTTGCAAGCCTAGTTCTTCAAGCTATGAATTTTAGAAAAGAGTATGTTTTGAACTATGGATATGCTATACTTGTAATACCCATGAAGTTATAAACAACACGACATTAGATACGTCCTTATGCTTTATGAATGGTTTTTGCATCTAGATATGTCTACCTAAGCTATGAACAATTTTGGCATCAGATATGTCACAAGTTATGTATGAGCTATATGTATATTTTTGGTGTAGTATTTAGCAATGAGTTGGACTGGGTTTAGCATACCCTTGAGTCCCAGAGCTACGTTTCCACCATAGGTTGCCCTCCGTGGCTCATTATAGGATCCTTAGTATATGGTTCTAGCCTTGGCTAGTTAAGATAACCTTTTTCAATGTAGGGTAGCACACTGGATTCCGTGTAGCTCATATGGTCTATGTCAGTTATGAGAATATCCCACATAAATGATTTAAGTCTTTTAAATGTATTTGACTCGTTGCATTCAGATTTCAAACTACTACCTACGTTTTACGAGTATGAATATGTTTCCAGCTTATGATATTGCATTGAGTCATTACATTATAGATTTTACTATATTAACATGATTTCAGCTTAAGTATGTTTTTAAAGCATGTTTTATTATGAATTATGCATATCTCACATGATCTATACATTTTATAGTACTGACCACATACTTCTTATGATGCATCCTTTGATGATGTAGATTTAGTCACTCGTTCCCTGATTTATGGCTAGAGACCACAGAACTTCAAATCGCAGTTGGTGAGTTCTCATCCTTCGAGGACTAGACATGAGTTTAGCTGTGTTTATGACTTTTCTTCAGTACTTAAAGCTAGCTGGGGTCTTATCCCAATAAATCATTATGTCAGAGTTAGAGGCTTTTTCGACATAGCTAGACAGTCAGCATTTGATATTTCAGATTTTGTCACGCTTAGACTATTATCTTATGCTTAGTTGGATTGCCTACTTCTTCTATTTATGCTTCCGCTATGATTTTTATTATTTTTTCTAGTCATGCTAAGACCAAGGTTTAGCTTAGGGTCACTCGTGATCCTAGGTCTCGTGTTACATCTAGAGGGTAGCCTCGGGGTGTGACAACCTGTAAGGCGTGAGACCTTTCTGCATGGTCGAGCCCATGGCATTATGAGGACATGTAAAGCATAAGTATTTTTCTGTATGATCTTTCTTTTGTATTTCTCTCCCATAAAAGGTGAGTTTGTTTCATAATTGAGCTTATGTATTGTGTTGTTCATCTTGTATTATATTCCTATGTTATGATTGTTCTGGTTAGCTGTATCTTAAGTTTCAGAGGCAATGTATGGCCAAAGTTGTGGTTGTTATGGGGCCTAGAGTAGGGGACGGTAAGGTAGTATAGGGCTGACATTATGTCTATGCAGGTTGTCGTTGGGATATTGGTATTGTTCCTATTTCTACTTTCTTTATATTGTGGTTTTAGTTTTGAGTTATGTTGTATATGTTATTCTATCGCCTTACATATTCAGTACATTCTTTCATACTGACGTCCCCATTGCCCGAGGGATGCTGCATTCATGCCTGCAGGTTATCAGGTAGACATTTGTCCTAATTGTGTGTGGTCGAGTTCAACTAATATTAGTATGCTTCGTTCCTTTCGAAGTTGTTAAGTATAGAGTCTTCTCTAGCTTTATATCAATAATAAGTACATCGGGGCTCTGTCCTGACTTGTTGTTAGTAGTTTTCATCTTAGAGGCTTGTAGATATATGTTGTGGGTCTGGTAGTAAGGTGAAGCCTAATTGGCATTATACTATACTTCTATTATATTTGAGTTTACTTTTATTGCATTCCATTTTGTTTATCTTTGTCACGCCTCGAGTCTACCCTCTGGATGTAAAACGGGATACAAGATCACAAGTGATCTCAAGATAACCCTCTGGCATTGGCATGACTTAAAAATTGAACAAAACATAATCACAGAAGCTTAACTGAAGTAATGAGCAACTCAACCTGTTTATATAAGTAAAAGTCTAAGGATGAAAATCTGAATATAGTTGAATGTCTGAAAGCCTCTACTACTAAGGAGTTGCTGGGATAATCCCCCAGCTAACTCTAAATACTGAAATACTGAATACACAATCTATATACTAAAATGAAACTAAACTCCAAGTCCTCGAAGGAGAAGGACTCACCAAGCTGACGGGATGTGGTGCTGATCTACTAGCCATGGACTGGGGAGCGAGATACAGAATCTATATCATAATAGGATACAACACAAAAAAGTATGCGGTCAGTAATATGGAATGTACTAAGTATGTGAGATATGCATAATCATCATAAAAACATACTTAAAACATGCTTGAAATGAGTTCGTGTATGTAGAGAGATAACATTAAAAATATCAAGATATAAGGCATAAAACATGAAATAAAGTCAGAATTCAAAGTAGAGTATCATATAACTTATTAGCTTGAAAACAAACATGCGGGAGTTTCTCTTAACCGACATTAAACCATGCTGAGCTACATGGAGTCCAGTGTGATGCACCCATACTGAAAAAGGCTGTCCTAATCTGACAAAGTTAGAACCATGTCATACCAGGATCCTGTCATAAACCACAGAGGGAACCTACGGTGGCACGTAGTTCTGGGACTAAAAGTACTCTCACCAAGTCCAACTCGGTGATAAATACTACTACCAAAACATAAATATATATAGCATAAAGCTCACATACATGTGACATATCTAGATGTCAAAACTTGTTCATAAAAATGTTCATACCCCGGATCTTCATACTACTCACGAACCTTGGTTTTAGAAAGTGATTCATGAGCATTGATGGTACATCGGGTGTCTTGTCTTGCATAATAGTTCATAGCTTAGAATTTTTCATGGCACTAGTTCAATTTCATAATAACATAGATTTTCATAGAACATAGGAACTAGGCATGCACTTGCTTGAAAAATTCAAGAGAATCTCTGTTATCTATTTCCCAATTTTATTAAATCAAACCATGCATGTAGGATTTACCATAATTAGCCTTCAATTCAAAATAGGAGTTCAGATGTAAAAACCCATGCAAAATCATACAATTTAGTAGTAATTTCATAATAAAATCATGAGAAAAAAATTTATTGCAAAACCCATAAGAATTGGGTAAGAACCCTAATTTGAAAGTTCATGAAATCGAAATAAAGATTTGGGGTTTTGGTCACAAGGGTGAAAGGAACCCATTGTTGAATACCCACATACCTTGATTGAAGCTAACCCACTTGAAATTGAAAAGAAGAGGAGGCTTGAACTTGGAGCTTGAGACCCTAACTTGAAGCTTGAGAAGATGGAACTCCTTTTCTTCTTTTGGAAGTTGATTGAAAGAATGGGAGACAACTAAGGACAAGTAGGAATAAAAACCTTCCTAAATAGGCTTAAAACAACTTAGTATAGGAGTTAAAAGAGTGGAAAATTACGAAAATTCCCCTGGACTTAAAGTTGGAAAAAGCGAGAAAAAGTCGACTTCAGAGACCACGAGTCAGTCCACGATCCGTCATCCTAAAGGACGAGCCATCAACTGATCCATGGGTTCAAATGCCACTTCTAGGGGTCTACTGGAACTCAACACCACTAGTCTTTCTACAGTTCGTGGTTCCGGATGACAGACAATCCTGTTGACTCGTTGTTTTGACTTTAGGATATGAGAATCCTCTGATCATCAGGGATTACGAGTGGAAGAACGGGTCGTGGAATAGGTTAACGAGTCATCAACTCACTCATGGAATTTAGAGGACTTGGTACCTCTATTAAGGTGATTCCATGGGTTACAGGATGGACCGTCGTTCAAAACGATGACCCGTCAAGTCATTCATGGAAACTAGGTAGAAAAACTGAATTTTGACAAACCACGGGTCACTCTAGTGACTGTGGTTTTGGTCTACGGGTCATGAACCAAACAGTGGTTTTAAAGATGAAAATTTTAAGGTTCAGGTCAGAAATCACGAGTCACAGTACAAACCATGGTTCAGAACCACGGTTCGTCATCCCTGTCCGTAGTCACTGACAGTGCTGTAGTAAATTGATCATAACATTTTACTCCGGACTCAGATTAATGCGCGGTTGATGGAGTTGAAAAGAAGACTAAAAAATCTTTAATTTGATGGGTACTAGGCCACCTAACTCTTTATATTTTAGGAGGAATGATCCATTGAAATTGACTATAGTTTAGTCTTACATGAAAACTTACTTGGGTGAGGTGCTTGCGACTTAACTTGATGATAGGAGTTTCTTATGAACATGATTTGCATCCAAAGCACTCACCACACTAGGAAAATGATCATTACACTCATGGAAAAGGTTCAGGTATTATCTTAGGATTTTTGGGGTGTTACAATATCTCCCCCTTGGGATCATTCGTCCTCGAATGAAGACTAAGCAAGGGAACTCTAGACAGAAAACAGCCCAACCAAAAATGAAACATGAAAATTGAAGAATAAACATGAAACTAAACTTATCAACTTAAAACATGGCTGAATCAACTTCGAAAATATGAATACATGCTAGGATCGTGAGGGAAACTGATGGAATAAATTAAGAAGGACATACTAAGGATGGAACTACTATCTCAAGCTGAAACCGGATCGAAAGGAGAAGGGTGAGGGTACTTGGCCTTCATGGATGATTCTGCTTCTCAAGTAGCTCCTTCAACTGAGTTGTAAAAGCTGAAGTACTATCGTGGTAGCCGACTTTTGATTGAAATAAAAACTGAGCTGGTTTCATGAGTCACATAAACATGCTGATAATATAAGTGTAACACCTCAGAAATCAAACCAACTATCTAAGTTAAAATCTCAAGTGCCCAAATATGATGAGTCAGACGACGGTTCATGGTCTGAAACAACGGTCCGTCCTCCCCTCCGTCGCCCAGATTCCAGAAGCTCCTCTAAGTTATCCCAGGAATGACGGGTTAAAGGACTGTCCGTCCATTAAGATGATAGTCCGTCATCCAAACAGTCATCCCTGGAGTTCAGAGGACCCAAGACTTTCCTAAGGCAAACCATAAGTCAACACACGTTCCATCGTTTGGAAGAACGGACCATCGTCTGACCCGTGGAAAGCAATTCACGTAAGCCTTATCTAAGTATCTAGAAAACCATGAATCGCCAGATGGTCTGTCGTTTAGAAAAACGGACCATAGTCTGACCCGTGGATTGAGATTCCAGTAGCTCCAGTATATGCCAAGGTGAAACTACGGATCAGGTTGATGGTCCATCCTTTTGGATGATGGACCGTCGACCAACTCGTGGTCCCTGAAGTCAACATTTTTCTAGCTTTTTCATAAGTAAGTCCCAGGGGTATTTTAGTCTTTACCCACTCTTCTAACTACTAAATAATGTCATTTTGACTACTTCAAGAAGGGTTTTCATCCTCATTAACCTAAGTTCCTCCTAAATTCTTCAATCAACTCCCAAAGAGGAAAGTTCTTCTCCAACTCCAAGTTTCAAGCTCTAAGTTCAAGCCTCCCAAGTCTTTCAAATTCAAGTGGGTTAGCTTCAATCAAGGTATTTGGGCATTCAACAATGGGTTCCTTTCACCCTTATGCCTAAAACCCCTAATTCAAATTTTTATTTCATGATCTTAAAAATTAGGGATCTTATCAAATTCTTATGGGTTTTGCTAAATATGATTCCCTCATAATTTTTTTATGAAATTACTACTAAATTGCATGATTTCACATGGGTCTTTACATGTTAACCCTTATTTCATGAATTGAATCTTAACCATGAAAATTTCCACATGCATGAGGTTGATTTAAGCAAATTGGATTTGATAGCATGTTCCTTATGGATTTTCAAGTATGTGCATGCCTAGTTCCTATGTTCTATGAAAGTATATGTTTTATGAAATTGAACTAGAGCCATGCAAATTTTTACAAGTCATGAAGTATGCATGTTTTCCATGTTATGAAGTATTATGTAAGACAAGACACCCGATGTTCCATCAATGCTCATGAGCCATTTTCTAAATTAAAACTCATGAGTAGTATGATGATCCGCGATATGAACAAGTTATGAACAAGTATGAACAAGTTTGGCATTAGATATGTCACATATATATGATCTCACGGTAATATTATGTTTTGGGAGTACTATTTAGCACCGAGAGACGAGGGTTCAGATAACACAAGTCCAAAACTATATTCCCATCGTAAGTTTCCCGTGTTGAGGCTTATGATGACAGGATCTTGGTATGAAATGGTTCTAATCATGGCCGGTTAGGATAACTCTTTCAGTGTGGGTGCAAGACAGTGAACTCCATGTAGCTCAGCATGGTTTAATGTCTGTTAAGAGAAACTCCCACATCATTACTTTCAAGTTATGAAGCTATATGATTCTATACTATGAAACTTAAGCTTTATGTTATGTTTTAATACCTTTTTACCTTGACATTATTTCATGTCCTTTCATTATGTTATAAGTTCATTCTTAAGCATGTTTTCAATTGTTTTGTCATGATTCATGCATCACTCACATACTTAGTACATTTCGTAGTACTGACCGTATTTCTTGCGCTGCATCCTCTGATGATGCAGATTCAGGTATCCCTTCTCAGGCTCGTGGCTAGAGTTTCCAGGCCACATCTTATCAGTAATTGGTGAGTCCTCTTAGGTCAAGGACTAGTTACATTTTTAGTTATGCTAGCTTTTGATTTTCGTACTTTGAGTTAGCTAGGGTCTTGTCCTAGCAACTCTTATGTTATGAGTAGAGGCTTTCAGACTTAGAAAATTTCGAGTTCCTTCTAGACTTTGTATCTTCGTATGATTTTCCTGACTTATCTAGTATTTTGCCTATTTTGGTTTACCCTTATTATGCTTCCGCTCTTATTATTGTTATGCTTGATTATGCTATGACCAAGGGGTTTACTTGGGGCACTTGTGGTACTAGGTCCCGTGTTATATCTAGAGGGTAACCTCGGGGCATGACAAAATTGGTATCAGAGCCTCAAGTTCAAGTGTCCTAGGATGTCTGAAAGCCGCATCTAGTAGAGTAGCTTTCATGTGTGTGAAGTGCGCCATACATATGAGAGGGAAGCTATGAGGTGTTTTAGGAAAAACTTCACTTCTTCATGATCATATTGTGCGATAGAACTTAAATTTAATGTTCCTCTAATCCTTATCTTATACGTTTCATACTATGCCTCCTCGACATGATATGCCTCCCTGAGCCGCTCGGAATGCTGCTCCTCAAGTTCTAGTTCCCGATGTCACGAATGATGAGTTCAGGAATGCCATCCATTTGCTTGCCTAGACTTTGGCCACTCAGGACAATCAGCAGGCTCCTGCCCTCACCCATTCTCAAGGTGGGGTAGTGGCCCGAGTTCGTGACTTTATCCATATGAACCCGCTAGAGTTTTGGGGTTCAGAAGTGAGTGAGGACCCGCTCAACTTTATTGATAAAGTGAGGAAGATCTTTGAGGTTATGCAGGTAGTGGGTGTTGATTATGTGGAGTTTGCATCCTATCAACTCAAGGATGTAGCTCATATTTGGTTCACTCAATTTAAGGAGACTAGGGTGAGGGATGCGGTCCCCATGACTTTGGAGTGTTTTGAGAGGGCCTTCCTTGATAGGTTCTTTCCCCAGGAATTGAGACAAGCGAAAATGGAGGAGTTTGTGAACTTGAGACAGGGTTCAATGTCGGTCCAAGAGTATAGTTTGAAGTTCACCAGTTGTCCAGTTATGTCCCCTCCATGGTAGCGGACCACATGATCAAATGAGCAAGTTTATCCATGGGGTTTCTGATATGGTGAAAAAGAAGTGTAGGTCTGCCTTGCTTCTGAGTGATATGAACATTTCTCAACCCATGAATCATGCCCATCAATTTGAGGGTGACAAGCTTAGGGAGATGGCGAGGGAGAACAAGAGGGCTAGATTTGAGGGATCAGGTTTTGGTCATAACAGGTCCAGAGGCGGACATCGCTCCTCTTTCCAGAAGAAGTCATCAGGATCCGTTCATTCTTCTGCTAGTGCTCCTACCATGGCTCAAAAGCCTCGTTATGATCAGGGTGGTAGAGGATCTGGTTCCTATTCCCAGTCCCAGGGAAGTGTCTCTAATGGACCTTCTTTCCCCGTTTGTACCAGGTGTGGGAAGAATCACTTGGGAGAGTATCGTTTGGGCACAGGTGCAAGCTATGGGTGTGGGCAGACTGGACATTTGCTTAGGGATTTCCCTTAAGCTAAGAAGGGGCAGGGAGGTGGTAGGTCCTAGACTACCCCAGCAGCTTCAGGAGGTCGACCGGCCTAGCAGGCCATAACTTTTAGTTCTGGTAGTCAGCGCCAGAACCGCCTTTATGCCATGTACTCTCATCAGGATCAGGAGGGTTCCCCAGATGTCTTTACTGATATATTGAAAGTCTTCTCGTTCGATGTGTATGCATTGTTGGACCCCGGTGCCTCCTTATCTTTTGTGACTCCTTATATGGCATGCAAGTTTGAAGTTTGTTCTGAATTGCTTTTAGAACCCTTTTGTGTTTCTACTCTTGTTAGTGAGTCAGTCCTAGCGGAAAGATACCAAAATTGCCCTCTCTCAATCCTTCATAGAGTCACTTCAGCGGATCTAGTAGAGTTGGAAATGACTGATTTTGATGTTATTCTTGGTATGGACTGGTTGTATGCATGTTATGCTTCTGTTGATTACCGTACTCGGGTTGTCAGTTTCAAGTTTCCTAATGAACCCATCTTAGAGTGGCAAGGTAGTCCCCCTTCTTCGAAAGGTCGCTTCATATCATATTTTAAGGCTAGGAAGATGATTTCTAAGGGTTGTATCTATCGTATTGTTTGGGTCAAGGACATGGAGCTCGAGACCCCACCTCTTCAGTCTGTTCCTGTTGTTAATGAATTTCTAAAAGTGTTTTCCGAGGATTTGCCCAGAGTCCCTCCCGAGCGGAGATCGACTTTGGGATAGATCTTCTTCCGGATATGAATCCTATCTCTATTCCACCCTATAGAATGGCGCCTCTGGAAATTAAGGAATTAAAAGATCAGTTGAAGGATCTTTTTGATAAGGGTTTCATCAGGCCTAGCATTTCTCCATGGGGTGCCCCGATTTTACTTGTTCAAAAGAATGACGGTTCTCTTAGAATGTGCATTGATTACCGCCAATTAAACATGGTCACCATTAAGAATAAGTATCCATTCCTAGAATTGATGACCTATTAGATCAACTTCAGGGTGCTAGTTATTTCTCTAAGATTAATCTTAGATCCGGTTATCATCAGCTTCAGGTTCGGGAGTGTGATATCCCAAAGACAACTTTCAGGACTCGGTATGGTCATTATGAGTTTGTTGTTTTGTCTTTTGGACTAACCAATACTCCTGCTACTTTTATGGATTTGATGAATCGTGTGTTCAAGCCATATCTGGTTTTGTGATTGTGTTTTGATGATATCCTCATTTATTCTAGGAGTGAGGAAGAGCATGCAGGACACTTGAGGGTTGTGTTGCAGACTCTCAAGGATCGTCAATTGTTTGCTAAGTTTAGCAAGTGTGAGTTCTGGATGCAGTCTGTGGCTTTTCTTGGTCACATTGTGACAGGAGATGGTATTCACGTGGATTCTCAAAAGATCGAGGCAGTGAAGAACTGGCCTAGACCTACTTCCCTTTCAGATATTAAGAGTTTCTTGGGTTTGGCTGGTTATTACAGGAGGTTTGTAGAGGGATTCTCATCCATTGCTTCTCCTTTGACTCGATTGACTCTGAAAAAGGTAAAATTCAAGTGGTCTGATTCATTTGAGAAGAGTTTTTAGGAGTTGAAGACTAGATTGACCACCGCTCTAGGGTTGACCCTACCCGAGGGTTTGGATGAATTTATGGTTTATTATGATACTTCCAGAGGCAGGTTGGGTTGTGTGTTGATGCAGCGAGGTAAGGTGATCGCTTATGCTTCTAGACAGCTTAAGACTCATGATAAGAACTACCCTACTCACGATCTCGAGTTGGCGGCCGTGGTCTTTGCTTTGAAGATTTGGAGATATTACTTGTATGGTGTTCATGTGTATATGTTCACCTATCACAAGAGTCTCCAAGATGTGTTTACTCAGAAGGAGTTGAATTTGCGACAAAGGAGATGGCTTGAGCTTCTTAAGGATTATGATATGAGTGTGCTTTACCACTTGGGTAAAGCCAATGTGTGGCAGATGCCGTGAGTAGATTGTCCATGTGTAGTGTGGCTTTGATTGAAGATTGGAAGAAAGAATTGGTGAAAGATGTTCATCGACTTACCCGGTTAGGAGTTTGACTTATGGACTCTACTGAGGGTGGTATTATTGTTCAGAATGGTTCCGAGTCTTCCTTGGTAGTTGAAGTGAAGGCAAAACAAGACAGTGATCAAATTTTACTTCAGCTTAAGGGTGAATTTCATTAGCAGCGGGTTGAGGTATTCTCCCAAGAGGGAGATGGTATGCTTCGTTACCAAGGTCGATTATGTGTGCCAGATGTAGATGGATTGAGACAGCAGATTCTGACTGAGGCCCACAGTTCTAGATATTTCATTCCTCCGGGTGCTACTAAGATGTACCATGATCTATGGGAAGTCTATTGGTGGAGTGGTATGAAGAGAGACATAGCTGGGTTTGTGGCTAAGTGTCGCAACTGTCAGCAGGTGAAGGTAGAGCACCAGATACCGGGTGACATGATTCAAGATATTGACCTCCCCACTTGGAAATGGGAAGAGATAAATATGGACTTTATTACTGGGTTGCCTTGTACTCGAAGGCAACATGATTCCATTTGGGTGATTGTGGACCGGATGAAAATCATCCCACTTTTTGGCTGTTAAGACTACTGACTCAGCAGATGATTATGCCAGACTCTACATTTGGGAGATTGTTCGATTGCAGGGTATTCCTTTATCCATCATTTCAGATAGAGGTCCTCAGTTTACATCTCAATTTTTGAGATCATTTAAGAGAGGTCTTGGCACCCAGGTGAAGCTTGCACCGCTTTTCACCCTCAGACAGATGGTCAGGCAGAGCGTACCATTCAGACTTCTGAAGATATGTTGAGAGCTTGTGTGATAAATTTCAAGGGTAATTAGGATGATCACTTGCCTCTTATCGAGTTTGCCTACAACAACAGCTTCCACTCCAGTATTTAGATGGCTCCCTATGAGGCACTCTATGGTAGGAGATGTAGATCTCCTATTGGTTGGTTCGAGGTTGGTGAGGCAACCTTGATTGGCCCAGATTCGGTTCATCAGACTATGGAGAAGGTTCCGCTTAGTCAGGATAGGTTGAAGACCGCTCAGAGTCGACAAAAGACCTATGTTGATGTGAGGAGGAGAGAGTTAGAGTTCTAGGTACATGATTGGGTGTTTCTGAAAGTGTCACCCATGAAGGGTGTGATGAGATTTGTCAAAAAAGGGAAGCTTAGTCCCAAATTTGTAGGTCCTTATCAGATTCTGAGGAGAGTTGGGAAAGTTGCTTATGAGTTGGATTTACCATCAGAGTTAGAAGTGGTTCATCTGGTTTTTCATGTTTCCTTGTTGAAGAAGTGTGTGGGTGATCCGACGTTGATTTTTCCCTTGGAGGATGTATGTGTGAAGGATAGCCTCACTTATGAGGAGGTTCTTATGGAGATCCTTGATCATCAGATTCGGAAGTTGAGAAAAAAAGAAGTCACTTCGGTGAAAGTCCTTTGGAGGAATCATCTCGTAGAGAGTGCTACTTGGGAAGCGGAAGAGGCCATGAAGGACAAATATCCTCATCTCTTTCATTCTGATCCCGCTTCAGCTTGAGGTAATAGGTTCCTCCTTAGTATGTTCCTCCGATCGTATCCCATCAGTTTCTCTCATGATCCTAGCATGTATGCATGTTTTACGAAGTTAGTTTATCATGTTTTCAAAGTTAAAAGGTTCAGTTCTCATGTTTCTCCTTGAATTCCATGTTTTGATGTTTGGTTGAGCTGTTTTCTTTTCAATTCCCCTTACTTAGTCTTCATTCGAGGATGAATGATCCCAAGGGGGGCATATTGTAACACCTCGGAAATCAAACCAGCTATCAAAGTTAAAATCTCAAGTGCCCAGAGACAATGAGTCAGACGATGGTTCGTGGTCTGAAACCACGGTCCGTCCTCCCCGCCATCGCCCAAATTCCAATATCTCTTTTAAGTTATCCCAGGAATGATAGCATGTGCCTTATGGATTTTGAAGTATGTGCATGCCTAGTTCCTATGTTCTATGAAAGTATATGTTTTATGAAATTGAACTAGAACCATGCAGATTTTTACAAGTCATGAAGTATGCAAGTTTTCCACGTTATGAAGTATTATGTAAGACAAGACACCCGATGTTCTATCAATTCTGATGAGCCATTTTCTAAACTAAAACTCATGAGTAGTATGATGATTCAGGGTATGAACAAGTTATGAACAAGTATGATCAAGTTTGGCATTAGATATGTCACATATATATGAGCTCATGGTAATATTATGTTTTGGGAGTAATATTTAGCCCCGAGAGACGAGGGTTCAGATAACCCAAGTCCAAAACTACGTTGCCACCATAGGTTGCCCGTGTTGAGGCTTATGATGATAGGATCCTGGTATGAAACGGTTCTAGCCTTGGCCGGTTAGGACAACTCTTTCAGTATGGGTGCAAGACACTGAAATCCATGTAGCTCAGCATGGTTTAATGTCAGTTAAGAGAAACTCCCATATCATTACTTTCAAGTTATGAAGCTATATGACTATGAAACTTAAGCTTTATGTTATGTTTTAATACCTCTTTACCTTGACATTATTTCATGTCCTTTCATTATGTTATAAGTTCATTCTTAAGCATGGTTTAAATTGTTTTGTCATGATTCATGCATCACTCACATACTCAGTACATTCTGTAGTACTAACCACATTTTTTGCGCTGCATCCTCTGATGATGCAGATTCAGGTATCCCTTCTCAGGATCGTGGCTAGATTTTCCAGGCCACATCTTATCAGTAGTTGGTGAGTCCTCTTCGGTTGAGGACTAATTACATTCTTAGTTATGCTAGCTTTTGATTTCCGTACTTTGAGTTAGCTAGGGTCTTGTCCTAGCAAAACTTATGTTATGAGTAGAGGCTTTCAGACTTAGACGATTTCGAGTTCCTTCTAGACTTTGTATCTTCGTATGATTTTCCTGACTTATCTTGTATGTTGCCTATTTTGGTTTACCCTTATTATGCTTCTGCTCTTATTTATTGCTATGCTTGAGTATGCTATGACCAAGGGGTTAGCTTGGGGCACTTGTGGTCCCAAGTCCCATGTTACGTCTAGGGGGTGACCTCGGGGCGTGACAGTAAGAATGACTAATAGGATCGGAACTAGATATCCATCATGATAACTGGTCTGGGATGAGAGTAGGAACTTAGCTAAAACTCATAAAGAACAAACATACTCTAGAAATCGTAGTTAATCGAAAGGGACACCAAACTGAGAGAAGTAGATATACGGGAAAACTATTCTCCTTTAAATACCACTCCTACCATTTGCAATTTTAATCTTGCTTTAGAGGCCCGAATGCTTATCATTCTTGCCTTCTAAACTTCTTTATATCGAGGGATGAGGAACCATATTATCCTGCATTCCTTAAACCTATGTAGTGAGTCGTGTAGGTGGCGTGTTTAAATTAGGACCATACATTGGGATTCTTTTCCCACGAAGGTCTGAGTCTAACTACCCGATTCTCCATGTTCAACCTATCTCGACCAGATTTCTGCATAAAGAACGTCTTCTAAGGATAGCATCCCCTCTTATCATTACAACCAACTAATCTAGGGCTCCCAACCAAAGGGTCACTAGTTGCGCAAAACAAATATCCACATGTATCCCATCACGATATTCAAGCTTAAAACTATAGTCACCTTATGGTTTCGTAGCTTACCCTATTTAAGACTTCTCTTCTCTTCCCGATCATAACTAGGAATCGCAAATTCAAGAACTTCTATAGATGGACATACTAAACTTCCTCATCTAACTATTTTGCATGAATAATCCTTACCTCATAATTCACCCACACCTAGAAGTCAAGGTGGAATAAGTACACTAATAAGGAAAAAGAATTTGCTACCTCCCAGCTAGGCTACTATAAGTCCTTCTCCCCTAACGCTTATAATAACATAAACCAGAATTATTGAAAGAAAAGAGTGGGAGCAGGAGCGTCACAAATGAAGGATTTCTGATTGGTCTAGAGTTACACTTAGAGTGATCAAGACACTCAAGGTGAGGCTTGGGGGACAGAGCGCAATAGGCATGAGTATTTCACATACTGGGCATGTAAGGAAGGAATGATGGGGATCACCACCCATCATCATCAAAGGCAAAGGTCAAGGGCTTTAGAAAAATGAAATTATAAGCGCAAACCATTTCAATAAGCCGGTCGGAGCATATACATAACGTAACATGATTTGATTAGTGATAGAAGCATATCTGAAGAATAAACTGAGCAAATAGGACCGAGCATACTGAAAGACATAAGTTTACATAGACACTAACCCTCAGTGCATAAAGCTGGGATTTATAGAATCACAGGATAAGAGTAGAGTCATTGTCTGAAGCAATTACTTGTCATTCTAGAATCTGAACATGAGCGTGAATCTGAAATAGGACCATGGTGCTGACACACAAGGCATGTAAAAAGTATCATAATGGTAGAAGTATACTTAGGACACTAGGATGGAAATAAGCTTCTGTCTCCCCTCTTGACTTTGTTCTAACACCCATAAGGATCGCTACATAAGCCTCTAAAATCTGACCGATTCTAAATTCCACAATCTCCCCCTTAGGTTCATGCTATCCTCCTAAGTTTATGGACCTCTCACCAACCTCTCAAAGGAACTATGATCGTTTTACCCTAAAAGAACATACACTACTCCAGAGTCCACCACGAATACCCACTTCCCTCTATAGTCTAAGACCCTATTCCACCTAAAAGTCTAGGCCTCAACCCTCTTATCCCCACTCTGTACTAGGTCAAGATAACTCACAACCAAACAAGAATAGGGGACTGGGGACTATGGATGCATACAGTAAGAAAATATAGTGACGTACATAATTCAACTTTTGGAGGAATACTCTGACCCGGCTGGCTAGGCAATGAAAGGTATTGGCTTTGGAGCTGAACACCACCATTGCTCCGCTTACATGAGGAGCAATCCCTGATCCTATGGCCTAACTGGCCACACCCAAATCACCTTCCTTTTCCAGCAAGGCACTTCTCTAGATGAAACTTAACGCATCTACTACAATGAGGGTACCTCAAGGTCTTCGCAACCCTATTGTGATAAGACTGAGAATCGAGGGAAGGTGTGCTAACTGAAGATGGGGTTGGTCCGGATGACCTCTGCTGAGAAGATGATTGGTTCCATGTTCCGGTCTTCTTGCTCTTCCTCTTTCTCTTTTTTAGTTTCTCTTTCTCATTCAACTGAGATGTCATGGCTTGAGCCAATATACAGATGGCCTCACGAAATTCTACATTCATAACCTCATGATCTAGAGTGGTTGGATAAACACTTCTCATGGGGTTTCTTCGCGGAGACATTATCTGAAATGCGTACAGTATGGATTAGAAGTGTAAGTAGAGTCGAACTCTCTTTCATGATAGTAAACATGAAGAAGTGAAGTTTTTCCTAAAACACCTCAAAGCCGCCCTCTATAAGTGTGTCACGCTTCACACCCATGAAATAGACTCTACTTGATGCGGCTTTCAGACATCCTAGGACTCTTGAACCTGATGCTCTGATACCAAGTTTGTCACGCCCCGAGTCTACCCCCTGGACGTAACACGGGACCGAAGATCAAAAGTGTTCTCAAGATAACCCTCTTGTAGTGGCATGACTTAAAAACTGAATAAACATAATAACGGAAGCTTAACTTAAGTAATGAGAAACTCAACCTGTTTATATAAGTAAAGGTCTAAGGATGAAAATCTGAATACAGCTGAATGTCTGACTCTATGTCTGAAAGCCTCTACTACTAGCGAGTTGCTGGGACAAGCCCCCAACTAACTCTAAATACTGAAATATTGAATACACAATCTAAATACTGAAATGAAACTAAACTCCAAGTCCTCGAAGGAGGAGGACTCACTAAGCTGAATGGATGTGCTGCTGATCTACTAGCCACAGACTGGGGAGTGGGCTACATAATCTACATCATAATAGGATGCAACACAAAGAAATATGCGGTCAGTATTATGGGAAGTACTGAGTATGTGAGATATGAATAATCATGATAAAAACATACTTAAAACATGCTTGAAATGAGTTTGTGTATGTAGAGAGATAGCATAAAAAAATATCAAGATATAAGGCATAAAACATGAAATAAAGTCAAGATTCAAAGTAGAGTATCATATAACTTATTATCTTGAAAATAAACATGCGGGAGTTTCTCTTAACCGACATTAAATCATGCTGAGCTACATGGAGTCCAGTGTCATGCACCCACACTTAAAATGGCTATCCTAACCGGCCAAAGTTAGAACCATGCCATACCAAGATCCTGTCATAAGCCACAAAGCGCACCTATGGTGGCACGTAGTTCTAGGACTATGGGTACTCTCACCCAATCCAACTCGGTGCTAAATACTACTCCCAAAACATAAATATATATGGCATGAGGCTCACATATATGTGACATATCTAGATTCAAAACTTTTTCATAAACATGTTCATACCCCGGATCTTCATACTACTCACGAACCTTGGTTTGTGAAAGTGATTCATGAGCATTGATTGTACATCGAGTGTCTTGTCTTGCATAATAGTTCATAACCTAGAAATTTGCATGGCACTTGTTCAATTTCATAATAACATAGATTTTCATAGAACATAGGAACTAGGCATGCACTTGCTTGAAAAATTCAAGAGAATCAATGTTATCAATTTCCCATTTTTCTTACATCAAACCATACATGTAGGATTAACCATAATTAGCCTTCAATTAAAAATAGGAGTTCATATGTAAAAACCCATGCAAAATCATACAATTTAGTAGTAATTTCATAATAAAATTATGAGAAGACAATTTATAGCAAAACCCATAAAAATTGGGTAAGAACCCTAATTTGAAAGTTCATAAAATCAAAATAAATATTTGGGGTTTTGGGAAAAAGGGTGAAAGGAACCCATTGTTGAATACCCACAAACCTTGATTGAAGCTAACCCACTTGAAACTGAAAAGAAGAGGAGGCTTGAACTTGGAGCTTGAGACCCTAACTTGAAGCTTGAGAAGATGGAACTCCTTTTCTTCTTTTGAGAGTTGATTGAAAGAATAGGAGAGAACTTAGGCCAAGTAGGAATAAAAATCCTCCTAAATAGGCCTAAAACAACTTAGTGTAGGAGTTAAAAGAGTGGAAAATTAGAAAAATACCCCTGGACTTAAACTTGTAAAAAGCTAGAAAAAGTCAGCTTCAGAGACCACGAGTCAGTCCATGGTCCTTCATCCTAAAGGACGAGCCGTCAACTGATCCGTGGGTTCAAATTCCACTTCTAGGGGTCTACTGGAACTCAACACCACTAGTCACTCTACGGTTCGTGGTTCTGGATGACAGACCATCCTGTTGACTCGTGGTTCTGACTTTAGGATATTAGAATCCTCTGATCCTCAAGGATTACGAGTGGAAGAATGGGTCGTGGAATAGGTTGAAGAGTCGTCAACCCACTCGTGGAACTTAGAGGACTTGATACCTCTCTGAAGGTGATTCCACAGGTTACAGAATGGACCGTCATTCAAAATGATGACCCGTCAAGTAATTTGTGGAAACTGTGTAGAAAAGCTGAATTTTGACAAACCACGGGTCACTCTACTGAATGTGGTTTTGGTCTACGGGTCGTGAACCAACCAGTGGTTTTGAAGATGAAAATTTTAAGGTTAAGGTCAGAAATCACGAGTCACAGTACACACCGTGGTTCAGAACCACGGTTCGTCATCCCTGTCTGTAGTCACTGACAGTGCTGTAGTAAATTGCCCATAACTTTTTACTCTGGACTTGGATTAATGCGTGGTTGGTGGTATTGGAAAGAAGACCCAATTTTTTTTAATTTTGTGGGTACTAGGCCACCTAACTCTTTAAAATTTAGGAGAATGATCGATGAAAGTTGACCCTAGTTTAGTCTTACATGAAAACTTACTTGGGTGAGGTGCTTGTGACTTAACTTGATGATAGGAGTTTCTTATAAAAATGATTCGCATCCAAAGCACTCACCACACTAGAAAAATTATCATTACACTTATGGAAAAGGTTTGGGTATTATCTTAGGATTTTTGGGGTGTTACAATCTTGGCCTTAATAGCCCACCAATATTGTTTGGTTCAATTTTTATCAGTGCGCTTGATCAAGTGTGGCACTAGGTGCTAGTTTCACCTCCTTTGATATGGGGTGTGACACAAACCCTAAGGTATGCTTGGTATTGTCTTGTTTACAACTATGATGCATATGACAGAAGAATGAGATTGGGCAGGTTGATATGGACCCTAGAGGCTAGTAGCTCCATCATGGTGAGGTCGATATTGTTGGCCTCAATCCACTTTTATTCCCTAGAAAGAAGCATCTTGTGCACCACATCAAAGAGAAGCTTATGCAATGGAAGCATAACACCTTTGTCCACCCTAGAATGCTCCTCCAATATGGGGTCATTAGCAAATTTTCTTGTGATCTCCAGAGCAGAGGGTAACCCATCTAGTGGTGGCCATTATCTTTTCACATAATGGCACAAACCATCCTTCGAAACACCCAAGATTTGGGCCAACACAACAAAAGTGAGTATTATTGGGACACCCCTAACCGCACTGGAGATGGAGGAGGAAGTACTAGGTGCATTCACATAAAATTGCAAAGTCTCTGCATCTGCCATTTTCCTCCGGGCACCACCTTGAAGGAACATGTCTGACCAACCCTGTGCCCTTACCAGAAGAAGAAATTTACCTATATAGGCCCCTTCCCCCCAAAAAAAAACTAGTAATCACCCTGCCCCTAACCACTATCCTCATCCTAAATTTAATTAATCTAGCAGTCATAGCATCGAGAGTGTCATCAATGGGATCGATGGTGTCAATTTATTCCTCCATATCCCCAACCAATCATATTAATCTCAAATCCAGAAACTAACAGTCTAGCAGTAACCAATTTCATACTTAACCATAACAGGGAACAATTCTGTAAGTAAATAGCAAGAGTCTACCTACAGTCCCCCGGCCGCCCATACAACCGAGGAACACAAACAAGTGAAAACAAACCCTCTGGCATCCCATACTACCGGAGCGTACAATCAATAAACAACAAACAATGGTGGAACCTCAAACACTGAATGATATGATGCATGAAGATCTCAAGTGAAATGGTATCTCTGTATGTACCTTCTCCGTTGCCGATCCGGCCCAGCAGGTAGGTTCCATGGACTAGAGATATTACCTACTACAACTACCAGTAGAAAACTGAAGGGAAAAAGTCTCTGAGTGGACCCACAGGGCTCATCCAATACCCTACGCGCACAAATAAACTATACTACCATACCAGAAATAGCATTTTGGACTCAATGATATTAACAAAACTCCCAACAGAGGTCGATTTAATAAAAAGTGGACCCAATGCCCAAAAACCATCCTTAAGCCAAAATGAAACTCAATACCCCAAAACGAGTCCAGAAGCCACGGGACTCAAACCAAAGGTCCCTTTATCCTAAAGTCGACATTTTAAGAAACTTATACAGATTCGTGCGTTGCTCCAATTTCTCAAATCACGCCTTATCTTTGAGGTAGTGTAAATAGTAAAGTTCAGATTCTTATCAATCTTATTCCCTTAGATAAAGTCCTCAGAAATGTGCAGAGACTACATAAGGGCTTGAGAGGAGCCCACTAGTGCGTTAAAGTCTACCAATCCAAAAGCATGTACCATTTTCCACTCGTGCAGTTGAGCCTATAGTAGGATGTACTCTCAGACCCTCTTCTAGAAGCTTTACTATGAATAACACCCTTAGCCAAAAAGTATGGTTCTCTAAGTGCTTGGGTAGTATATTGACTCAAGAGGTAGTGTGAATTGATATGTTATGAGCTATAAGTAGTAAAATGACCCAGAGTTAGGTGTATGAATTTAGAACTGTAGTAGCTAGAAGATTAGGATAGTGACAGATTGAATGATGTAGCTATAGTCATGTATCAATAAGCTGAGTATTGGTGTAATGACCGGGTCTAGCATTATGGGTAATCTACTCATGCCAAGTTTTGGGTTAGAAAACTTTTAGGTTTGGGAGTTGGAAATTCTAGGCTAGGCTAGCCTCATATGGATTATGAGTGAGGTATGAGCTAGGGAAATCTGGGTGAGGATTGGGTAGAAAATATTAAGTCGAGCTAGTTTTTCCGTTAGCGAAGACCTTAAGGAGTCCGGGGGACTTTTTAGAAAAGAATTTAGGTGAGTAGAACTCCTGGTATAAAAGTTGATGTGAAGGGGTTATTTTAGAATGTCAGGATTTCAAGAGTGTTGTAAAATGGGCACTTTTGGGGGATTTTACGAGTTTTTGTCCCCCTTCAACCTCCATAGTAGTTGACACTGCACTATAGAGACTACTGCTATATCGGAGAAATTTTTCACTATAGCGGAAGTCAACGCCAGTCAGCACTACCATAGTGATTGGTTTCGCTATGGCAGTTCCGCTATAGCAGTGTATGGACTGCTATAGCAGAATAAGTTGGGGTAAATGCAGAAACTTCCCCAAAAATGTTTAGAATTTCTCAAGAATGTTTTAGGGAAGAACCTATGTGAAAGGAGGTGATTTTTAGTGATTTTCCACCAAACTCCATCGAAAAGATCAAGAACAAGCGAAGGCTTTGGAAAACAGGAAGGATCTAGCCCAATAGAGTTTTCAAGCTATTCGAGGTAGGTGATGGTATTGTTTTCCAAATTCAATGTGTATGCATGAAACCTTAACTTAGTAATGTATGTGTCTTGCATGTTTAGGGAATGAGTTCATAAATGTCTAAGTGTCCGGATGTCAATTATGTGAAATAAACTTGATAGTTGCTTGTTGGTGTTACAAATGTGTTGCTGTTCATTTAATTATTGACCGTGGGATTTTGTTTGACATTCAGTTGGCTCGGGTACCATGCTTGGTATAGGATATACATATATATTGGTTAGCTCAGGTACAACGCCTGGTACGGGATACTAATGGTTGGCTTGAGTACCACGCCTGGTACAAGTTCTATATCATTTGGCTCAAGTACCACGCCAGGTATGAGTTTAATATACATTGTTCATTGTATGTTCGATGGTTCCATGAGTGGATCGGTTGATTGTTAAAACTATAATTGTGCATATTGGTCCATGAGAGGTCGGGTAGCTGTACTTAAATGTGGGGATGGTTCTCGAGTAGACCAGGCATTGCATGTTAAAACTTAGATATTGGTCTGAGGACCCTTTGTTGGTTTGGGTGATGTAAAAAAGGTAAAGTTTTATTGTTGTGGTTCATTGTTTAAAATGTTGTTGAACCTATTTTCTGATGGTTGATAAATTGGAAGTTAGACTGAGAGTCTTGGATTATATTACTGGATGGTATTCATGTTTGTGCTGCTTTACTCAATTATAGTTTATTATTTATATGTTGTTTGTTGGAGCTGGCCAATGATCCTACCAATACAGTGTGGTTGTTTACTGATTCTGCACTTATTTTTCATTTGTGAATACATGACTTATTCAGCGGCTGCGACTCGACATCAGATATAGTCCCTGGGATTCCAGATTCTAAGGGTGAGCTGCTTCTTTTGGGCTACCATAGATCTCTTCCAGTTTAGCATTAGTCCACTTGTTTCGGACTTGACTTTCCATTTTTGGGGTTGCATCCCCATTTTTAGACATTGGTAGATATTTTGGTATGATTTTGTTCCTAGGAGTATTTCTTCAGGATATTATTAGCTTTTGGTTTAGATGTGAACAATAGTTTATTTTAATGCAAACTGGTTTTGAGCTGTTAGATTTACTAAGTGTTGGGTTGGTAATTGGTTTGCTCATCTGGGCTTTTTAGGTGGGTTTCACTTGCGGCAGTTTGGATCATAACAAAGATGGTATCAGAGCCCTAGGTTCATTGATCTCGTGTTACCAAAATGGGTCTAGTAGAGTCTTGCGGAATAGTACATAGATGTCTGTACTTTCTTGGAGAGGCTATAGGACTTTAGGAAACTATCTCTTTTTTCTTCCTTTGTGCTATAAGTTGATTCCAATTGGTATCTGGTGATACAGATTGGTATCTAACCTCTTTCAATCTTTGTCCGCATATGGTTAAAATGAGGCACAATGGAGTGAGAGTGTTTATTCTGGTGGGAAACCAACAACCAGAGGGCAAGGAAGGGGCAGGAGCAGGGACAGAGGTAGAGGTAGAGGAAAAGCAGCACCCGCTGGGGGTGAAGCTCAGGAAACTGCTGGACTAAGAGAGGCAACCCCTCCCCCACCCCAGGATCCTATTGAGGAGGAAGTTAAGGTTGTTCTTGAGGAGTGCGAGGAACAGAAGGAGCTAGCATCGGTCAGAGGGGAAGGCTTTCCCCTTATATCGCCCAAGGCATTTCAGAAGTTGTGGACTTTTTTCAGTAGGCTGGTAGGTGCTGGAGCCACCCCATAGGTACTATAGATAAGGTTGTGGGCACCCAACAAACGGTTTTAGCGGATATCTTGATGGATGCGACTTCGGGTACTGATGACTTCTTTTGTCCGATGCTAGGTCCTTGTAACACCCCAAAAGTAGAAACAACCAACAAACCTTGAATCCAGAAAATTTTGCAACTAATTGGACACCACGGGCAACCGCAATGGGCGTCGGATCTCCGACGGGCCATGGGGTGCGCCATGGGAAGAGCCTAGTGGATCTTGGCCAGATTCCTCCCAGATCAACGGGCAGCCTCGACCAGCCCGTGGGAGCCTACCATCAGAAGGCTCCAGTGGTTTCTCCCCTCCTGCCTTCTTTCCTCGACGGGCGGACGCCACGGGCATCGCAGTTGCGACGGGCCGTAGGATGCTCCATCACAACAAACCAACAACTCTTACCTCAACTTATCTTACTAGACGCCTTGGTCAGATGAGCTGTCGTGGGTGCGACGCCCGTCGGGTAACCCATAAGGTGGATTTTCCTGTAACTTTTATTCCTTAAGTCAGGGGTAAATTGGTCTTTTCCCAAATACTTTAACTCCTAAGTGAGGTTGTTTTGACCATTTTAATATGGTTTTATCCCCTAATAACCTAATCTCTTCTCATTTTAAGTCATTCTATTCCAAAAGAAGAAAGAGTTCCTCTTATCCAAGTCTTAAACTCCAAGCAAGAAATTCAAATTCAAGCCTTCTTTTTTTTTCAAATTCAGTTAGATTAGCTTCAATTAAGGTAAATGGGTATTCAATAATGGGTTCCTTTCACCCTTGTGACAAAAACCCCCAAATTCTTATTTAATTTATGAACTTGTGAAATTAGGGTTTTGATTCAAATTTGGGAAAACTTATAAAATCAGTTTTTGAGCATCAATTCATGGTTTCTCATTACTAATCTATGATTTGTTTGAAGTTCCTTACGCGATTTCAAAAGCCCATGTATTAAAGTTGAATTCTGGCATGATTCCATCTAATTGCATATTTTCAAGTAGAAATTGACATGTTTAGATAACATGATCTTATGTATTTATGAAATTGCATGCCAAACTCCTCAAGTCATGAATTCAGAAAGAAAAATACATTTTGAATTATGGACATGCTAAGCTTTATGCTTTATGAATTGAAAGTGCATGACATCACATACGGCTCTATGCTTTTCAAACAGATTTAACATCAGACATGTCATTAGTTATGATCAGTTTTGGCATCAGATATGCCACAAGTATGATATGAGCTGTATGTATTATTTTTGGAGTACTATTTAGCACTGAGCGATGAGGGTTCAGATAACCCAAGTCCAAAACTACGTGCCACCGTAGGTTGGCCTCTATGGCTCATGATAGGATCCTATTCACATGGTTCTAACCTTGGCCAGTTAGGACAACCTTTTTTAGTATGGGTGCATGAAACTGGACTCCATGTAGATCACCATGGTTTTTGTTTGTTATTAGAAACTCCCGTATGAATGTTTTAATCTTTAACTATGCTCTTGACTTATTCATGTTTTCATCTTTAACTATGCTCTTGACTTATGATTTCTCTCATGATGCATGAACTCAGTTTTAACTATGCTCTAAATATGTTTTATCATATTTATGCATATCTCACATATTCAGTACATCTTATAGTACTGACGTATATTTTGCGTTGCATCCTATTATGATACAGATTTAGGCTTTACTCCTCAGGCCCGTGGCTAATCGTTGCTAGCCATCCAAACTATCTTGGTGAGTCCTCATCATCCAGGGACCGTAGTTATGATTAGCATTTTTATATATCTTCTTTGTTGGATTTCTGAGTTAGTTGGGGTTTTGTCCCATCAACTTTTATTTTAGATTTAGAGGCTTTAGGCATAGCAAGTTTGTGTTTTGGATTGGTATTTTGTAGACTTTATCCCATTTTAGTTTGTGGATTTTAATATTGATTATGTATGCTTCTGCTTTTCTTTCATAAATATATGTGAGTACAATATGACCAAGGGTTAACTTGGGACAATGGTGGTCCCGAGTCCCGTATTACGTCTAAGGGGTAGCCTCGGGGTGTGACAAACGTGGTATGAGAGCCTCTGATTCAAGAGTCCAAGGGTATCTGAAAGCCGCATCGAGTAGAGTCTCTTTCATGTGTATGAAATGCACCACACTTATGAGAGATAAGCTATAAGGTGTCTTAGGAAAAAAACTTCACTTCTTTCTTGATCAATATCATGCGATAGAGTTTAAATCTATTACCCTCTAATCCATTCTCTATGCATTTTAGATTATGCGTCCTCACCATGCCATGCCTCGACGATCCACTTGAAATGTTTACCCTTTGATTCTAGACCCCGAGGTCATAAATGTGAAAGTCAAAAATGCCATTCATATGCTAGCTCAGAGTATGGTCGCTCAGGCTAATCAGTAGGCTCCTATCCCCATCCACCCTCAAGGTGGAGTAGCAGCTCGAGTTCGAGATTTTATCCATATGAACCCACCAAAATTCTGGGGTTCAAAAGTTGGTGAGGATCTTCTTAACTTTATGGATGATGTCAAGAAGATCTTCAAGGTGAGGCAGGTTATCGAAGTTGAGAGTGCCGATCTAGCTTTCTACCAGCTAAATGATGTATCTCATATATGGTTTACTAAGTGGAAGGAGGCTAGAGCTAGAGACATGGTCCCTATGACCTGGGAGTGTTTTGAGAGGTCTTTACTCGACCGGTTCTTTCCTCGAGAGTTGAGGCAAGCTAACGCTGAGGAGCTTGTGAACTTGAGGCAGGGATCGATGTCAGTCCAGGAGTACAATTTGAGGTTCACTCAGTTGTCTAGGTATGCTCTATCTATGGTAGCGGACCCACAAGATCAGATGAGTAAGTATATCTATGGAGTATCAGATTTGGTGAAGAAAGAGTGTAGGTTTGCTATGCTGTTGAGTGATATGAACATTTATCGACTCATGACTCATTCTCATCAGATCGAGGGAGACAAGTTGAGAGAGATAGCAAGGAAAAACAAAGGGTTATATCCAAGGGTTAAGGTTTTGGCTATCATAGGTCCGTAAGCGGACATCGCTCTTCATTTCTGAAGAAATCATCAGGCCTCGTGCATTTTTAACCAGTGCTCCTACATAGGCCCCCATGCCTCGTCATGATTAGTTTAGTAGAGGTTCAGGTTCGTAGTCTCAGGGTAGTGTTGCAAGAGGGCCTTCTCGCCCTGTTTGTAATAAGTGTAAAAAGAATTATTCGGGGAAGTGTTAATTGAGCACAGGTGGTGGCTATGGGTGTGGGCAGGTTGGACATATGATCAAGGATTTCCCTTTAGCTAAGAATGGACAGGGAGGTATTAGGACTCAGTCTGCCCCAGCAGCATCAGGGAGTCGACCAGACCAGCAGGGTGTTGTTTCTAGTTTTAGTGGTCAGCGCCAGAACTGCCTTTGTGCCATGTCCTCTCGTCAGGACTAAGAGAGTTCACCAGACGTTGTTACTGGTATGTTGAAAGTCTTCTCTATAGATGTGTATGCTTTGTTGGATCCTGGTGCCTCCTTATCTTTTGTGACCTTGTATGTTACTTGTAAATTTGAGATTTGTCCTGATAAGCTTTTAGAACCCTTTTGTGTTTCTACTCCTGTTGGTGAGTCAGTCCTAGCCAAAAAAATCTATCAAAATTGCCCTATCTCAGTCCTTCATAGAGTCACTTCAGCGGATCTAGTAGAGTTGGAGATGACTGATTTTGATGTTATTCTTGGTATGGATTGGGTGTATGCTTGTTATGCCTTGGTTGATTATCGTAGCCGAGTCATTAATTTGAAGTTTACAAATGAGCCTGACTTAGAGTGGCAGGGTAGTCCTCCATCCTCGAAAGATCATTTTACATCTTACCTTAAGGCTAGAAAGATGATCTCTAAGTGTTATATTTATCATATAGTTCGAGTTGTGGACACGGAGTATGAAGGCCCAACTCTTCAGTCTATTCCTACTGTGAATGAGTTTCCAGAAGTGTTTCCCAAAGATTTGCCCAGAGTCCCTCCAGAGTGGGAGATCAACTTTGGAATAGATCTTTTCCCTGATACGAATCCTATCTCTATTCCTTCCTATAGAATGGCTCCCATGGTGCTCAAGGAATTGAAAGATCAGTTGAAAGACCTCATTGATAAGGGTTTTATTTGACCCAATATCTCTCCATAGGTTTCTCCAGTTCTATTCGTGCGAAAGAAAGATGGTTCCCTCAAAATATGTATCAACTATCATTAGTTGAACAAGGTCACAATCAATAATAAGTATCCCATTCCTAGGATTGATGACTTGTTCAATCAGTTTTATGGTGCTAGTTTTTTCTCCAAGATTGACCTTAAATCTGGTTATCATCACCTTTGTGTTAAAGAGTATGATATTCTAAAGAAAACCTTCAGACCCTGGTATGGTCATTATGAATTTGTGGTTATGTCTTTTGGCTTAATGAATGATCTCGCAGCTTTTATAGATTTGATGAACCGTGTGTTCAAATAGTATTTGGATATGTTTGTGATTATTTTCATTGATGACATTCTTATCTATTCTCGGAGTGAGGAGGAGCATGCGGACCATTTGAGAGTGGTGTTGCAAACTATCAAGGATCAACAATTATTTGCTAAGTTTAGCAAATGTGAGTTCTGGATGCAGTCTGTTGCTTTTCTGGGCCATGTTGTGACTAGAGATAGTATTCGAGTTGATTCTCAGAAGATAGAGGCAGTAAAGAACTTGCCTAGACCCACTTCCGCGTCTGATATTAGAAGCTTTTTAGGTTTGGCTGGTTACTATAGGAGATTTGTGGAAGGGTTTTCTTCCATTGCTACCCCTTTGACTCGGTTGACTCAGAAGAAAGTTAAATTTCAGTGGTCTGATCTGTGTGAGAAGAACTTTCAGGAATTGGAGACTAGGTTGACCACAGCTCTAGTGTTGGCTCTACCCGAGGGCCTAGATGACTTTGTTTTGTATTGTGATGCTTCTAGGATTGGTTTGGGTTGTGTGTTGACGCAGCATGGCAAGGTGATTGTTTATGCTTCTAGACAGCTTAAGATTCATGAGAACAACTACCCTACTCATGATATTGAGTTAGCTTCCATGATTTTTTGCTTTGAAGATTTGGCGACACTACATGTATGGTGTCCACATGGATATGTTCACCGATCATAAGAGCCTTTAGTATGTGTTCACTTAAAAGGAATTGAATCTTCATCAAAGGAGATGGCTTGAGCTTCTCAAGGATTATGATATGAGTGTGATTTACCATCCAGGTAAGGCTAATGTCATGGCGGATGCACTTAATAGGTTGTCCATGTATAGTGTGTTTTCAGTTGAGGACGGAAAAAAGGAATTGGCCAAGGATGTTCATCGACTTGCTCAGTTAGGAGTTCTATTTATGGATTCAAAAAAGTTGGTATTATTGTTCAGAATGGTTTCGAATCATCTTTGGTAGCTGAAGTGAAAGAAAATCAAGACAGTGATCCTATTTTGCACTAGTTGAGGGGTGCAGTCCATCAACAAAGGGTAGAGGTTTTCTCCCAAAGGGGATATGGTGTGATTTGATATCTGGGTCTATTGTCTGTTCCTGACATAGATGGGTTGAGAAAACAGATTTTGACAGAGGCTCATAGCTCCAGGTATTCTATTCACCCCTGTGCCACTAAGATGTACCTTGACCTACGGGAAGTCTATTGGTGGAACGGCATGAAGAATGACATAGCAGGCTTTGTGGCTAAGTGTACCAACTGTCAACAAGTGAAAGTAGAGCAGCAACAACTAGGTGGTATGACTCAGAATATTGATCTTTCTACTTGTAAATAGGAAGCAATCAATATGGATTTCATTACTGGTTTGCCTCGTACTTGAAGATAACATGATTCTATTTGGGTAGTTGCCGATCGGATGACTAAGTCATCCCACTTCTTGGCTGTTAAGACTATGGATTCAGCAGATGATTATGCCAGACTCTACATTCAGGAGATAGTCCAAATGCATGGTGTTCCATTGTCTATAATTTCTAATAGGGGTACTCAGTTTACATCTCCATTTTGGAAGGCATTTCAGAGAGGTCTTGGTACATAGGTTAAGCTTAACACACTTTTCACCCTCAAATGGATGGGCAGGAAGAGCGTACTATTTAGAAATTGGAGGATATGTTGAGAGGTTTAGTGATTGATTTCAAAGGTAAATGGGATGATCACTTACCTCTTATTGAGTTTGCCTACAATAATAGCTTTCATTCTAGCATCCAGATGGCTTCTTATGAAGCACTTTATGGGCAGAGGTGAAGGTCTCCTATTAGTTGGTTTGAGGTAGGTGAGGTGGCTTTGATTGGTCCAGATTCAATTCATGAGACTATGGAGAAGGTTCAGTTCATTAGAGAGAGGTTGAAGACTGCTCAGAGTTGACAAAAATCATATGCAGATGTGAGGAGAAGAGAGTTCGAGTTTTGAGGTTGATAATTGAGTGTTTCTGAAGGTGTCACCAATGAAGGGTGTGATGAGATTTGGTAAGAAAGGGAAACTTAGTCCCTATTATGTAGGCCCCTATCGTATTTTGAGGAGATTTGGTAGTGTTGCTTATGAGTTAAATTTGCCATCAGATTTAGAAGTGGTTCATCCGATTTTCCATGTTTCCTTGTTGAAAAAGTGTGTTGGTGATCCGACCTTGATTATTCCCTTGGAAGATGTGGCTGTGAAGGATAGCCTTACTTATGAGGAAGTTTCCAGGGAGATTCTTGATCATCAAATTCGGAGGATAAGAAATAAAGAAGTCGTGTCAGTAAAGGTCCTTTGGAGAAATCAGCTAGTTGAGGGAGCTACTTGGGAAGCAGAAGCAGCCATAAAAGTCAAGTACCCTTTTCCCTCCTTAGTATGTCCCTCCAATTCTGTTCCATCAGTTTCTCTCATGATCCTAGCATGCATCCATTGTCATGCCCCGAAGTTACCCTCTGGACATAACACGGGACTTGGGACCATAAGTGCCCCAAACTAACCCCTTGGTCATAGCATACTCAAGAATAACAATAATTAAGAGCGGAAGCATAATAAGGGAAACCAAAAGTAGGAAACATAACTGATAAGTGTGGAATCACATGAAGATACAAAGTCTAGAAAAAAAAACTTTGAAATGATCTAAGTCTGAAAAACCTCTACTTATAACGTAAAGAGTTGCTAGGACATGACCCTAGCTAACTCGAAGTACAAAAATAAGAAGCTAACATAACTAGTAATATAACAAGTCCTCGACCTAAGAGGACTCACCAACTGCTGATAAAATATGGCTTGGAAACTCTAGCCACGAGCCTGAGGAGGGATACCTGAATCTGCATCATCAAAGGATGCAGCGCAAGAGATGCGGTCAGTACTATGGAATGTACTGAGTATCCGAGCGATGCATGAACATGAAATAAACATGCTAAGTATGCTATAATAACTGAAATCATGCTTTAATAACTGAAATCATGCTTTTAAGGTAAGACTAAATGCAATGACTCTATGAAAATACCAGAAGCTGAAACATGATCATAAACAATGAGTCTCAAATATGAATAAGAGTCAAATGCAATTTAAAAGCATAAACTATTTCTGTGGGAGGTTCTCTAACCGACATAGACCATGTGAGCTACATGGAATCAAATATATACACCCTATCAGGAGAACCCAATATACCTTGCCAGGGTGTAGAGGCATGACTGTGGCATGATCACTAAAACTGATGCCCAACAGAGGGGACTTAAAACCTATGGGGGCACGTAGTTTTGGGACTAAGGGTACTCTCACCCGGTCCAACTCAGTGCTAAATACTACTCCCAGAACATACATATAGCTCATATAATACTGGGGCATATCTGATGCCAAAACTAATCATATCTGATGACATATTTGATGTCACAACTGTTTGGAAAACAATAAGACATATCTTATGCCATGCAATTCAAATTAATACATCTAAAGACTTCGCATAGCCATAGTTCAAATCATGCTTTTCCTTTATGAATTCATACTTGAAGACTTAGGCATGCAATTTCATAAATACATAAGGCCATGATATCTAATCATGTCAAATTTCTCTTGAAAACATGTAATTCAATGGAATCATGCTAGAAATCAACTTTAACACTTGGGCTTTCAAAACCAATGAAGGAATCATGAACAATTCATAAGTAAGCAATAGGAAACCATGAATTTAAATATAGAAACTGATTTTATAAGCGTTTCCCCAATTTAGATCAAAACCCTAATTTCACATGTTCATAAATCAATTTGAGAATTGAGGGTTTTGGGCACAAGTGTGAAAGGAACCCATTGTTGATTACCCACATACCTTAATTGAAGCTAATCCACAAGAATTGGAAAGACTTAGGACACTTGATCTTGGAGCTTGAAACTTGGAGCTTGGAGAATAACTTTTCCTCTTTGGGAGTTGAATGAAGAACTTAGGAGGAAGTTAGGCTAATGAGGGTGAAAACCCTTCTTGAAGTAGTCAAAACGACATCACTTAGGGGTTAAAAGGGTGGGGAATGACTAAAATACCCCTGAGAAATAACTTAGGAAAAGCTATAAAAAGGTTGACTTTCAGTGACCACGGATGGTTTCCACGGATCGTAGAACAAACCGTGGTTTGTGGTTTCCATCAGTGGTTTTTGTCCAAGCCAACAGTCTACAGAAGATAAACAATGGGTCCATTCCACGAGTCGTAGAAAGAATGATGACCCGTAGATCCCATCCGTAGTTCCTGAGTCAACAATCAAGCAGCAGAAGGTTTTCCATGGATCAACATGACGGACCATAGAAAGAATTATGGTCCGTAGTAGTGAGTCGTCATTCCAGACATACCAACCAATCCTTTGAACATGTTCCACGAGTCGTGCTTACGGTCCATGATTCAAACCATGACCCATAGATACAACTCGTGGTTCATGGGGAAATAGTCAATCCTCAAGTCTGATTCCACGAGTGCATTCTATGATCCGTAGAATGAACCACGGTTCATAGACTCCACTCATGGTTTCAAACCAGAGACTAAGATATATAAGGCAGGGATCACGACTCAGAACCACGACTCGTGGTTCAGACCACGAAGCGTCATTCGACTCATGATCCCTGGAAAGTTGGATTTTTCTGCAACTTTGAGTTTAAAAAGCTGAATTGATTTTCGGGGTGTTACAATATCCCCCCTTGGGATCATTCATCCTTGAATGAAGACTAGGTAAGGTAAATTGGAAAGAAAATAGACTAACCAAACATCAAATCATGGAAACCAAGGAGAAACATAAAAACTGAACCTTTTTATCTTTGAAAACATGATAAACTAACTTCGGAAATATGCATACATACTAGGAATCATGAGAGAAACTGACGGAATAGATTCAGAGGAACATACTAAGGAGAAAACTATTACCTCAAGCTAAAGCCTGAATGGAAGAGATGGGGATATTTGGCCTTCATGGTCTCTTTCGCTTCCCAAGTAGCACCCTCTACGAGCTGATTCCTCCAAAGGACTTTCACCGAAGAGACTTCTTTAATTCTCAACCTCTAAATATGATCATCAAGGATATCTACAGGAACTTCCTCATATGTGAGGCTATCCTTCACACCTAAATCCTCCAAGGGAACAATCAAGGTTGGGTCACCCACACACTTCTTCAACAAGGAAACATGGAAAACCGGATGAACCGCTTTTAACTATGATGGTAAATCCAACTCATAAGAAACTTTCCCAACTCTCCTTAGAATCTGATAAGGACCTACAAATAGGGGACTAAGCTTCCCTTTCTTGCCAAATCTCATCACACCCTTCATTGGTGACACCTTCAGAAACACCCAATCAACCACCTCGAACTCTAACTCCCTCCTCCTCACATCAACATAGGACTTTTGTCCACTCTGAGCGGTCTTCAACCTTTCTCGAGTAAGCTGAACCTTCTCCGTAGTCTCATGGACCGAATCTGGTCCAATCAAGGCTGCCTCACCAACCTTGAACCAACCAATAGGAGATCTACATCTCCGACCATAAAGGGCCTCATAAAGAGCCATCTGAATCCTAGAGTGAAAGCTGTTGTTATAGGCAAACTCGATGAGAGGTAAGTGATCATCCAAATTACCCTTGAAATCAATCACACACGCCCTCAATATATTATAACACCCCGTACCTTTCAAAACCTATGTGACTAAGTAAATATCGACGAAGGTATTTGAGCTCGAGATTGTGAAGGGGTACTTTGGCCTAGAATTTGAAATGGTCAAATGTATATAAGTGTTAAGTTAAATTATAAGGAGGAGGGTTTTGAAAATGAGATAAAACAAGTGAGGTACTTGCTCGACTTATCTAAGCTCTTAGGTGACAAGTAGGTGCATCACCTACCTACGCTAACGAACTAAGTTCCGAGGGCCGATTACGGGCAGCAACACCATGGATTATTAGACCTAATGGTAGCCCAAATGAAGCTTAAAGTTGGCCCATCAAAGCACAACCAAATCTGGCCCAAACAACTACAAAAGGTAGCCACCAATATTGACCACATTTTTGACCCAAGAGAAGCCCAAAATCAGCCCCAAAACTTAACCCTTTTGAGGCCCAAGCAAAGGGTAATTTTGGCCCAAGTTTCTTGACCCATTTTGGCCCAAATATACTCAAAAAAGTCGGCCAAAAAGGTCCCTTTATATAGGCCATTTGCTGATCAATGTTGAACACAAAAAGCTGGAAAATTCTCTCTTATCTCATTTCTTTTTGGCAGCCCTTCTCTCCCTTTAGGGTTCTAAGAAGACCAAGATTAATTGAAGCTTAAGGTGAGTTAAACAACTTGTTATCTTGGTATTAATATACTACATATAGCTAGGATATCCTATGGTAAGAAAGACATGAACTATGGCAGCCCTTTCTTATGATTTAACACATGGAAATTGTGTAACAATTAAGAGATTTCTTCTTCTCTTGTTGGTGTATGTGTAGGGGGTACTTAAGCTTTTAAAGCATCAATAAAAAGAGGATAAAAACACACCTTCAAGTGTGGTAAGTACTCTGCCCATAATAATATTTTTGGATTGAAGTTCGGATGAACAATTGTTGTTGAATTGTTGTTAAGAACTCACGGGACGGCGATCGGAAGCCGTGAGTTCAATGTGTTGCTATTGTATTTCGGCATGGTGGGTTGTGTAGGGGATGTTTGATGTGTTTTGTATTATTGGAGGCAGTAGGTTGGTGTGTGTGTGATGTGTATTGGATAAGGGGAGGAAGGTGTGACGATACACCTTTAATTAATGCAAAATACGTAAATCTGCCCGGGAAATATTTAGCTACTGTTTTGGGAGTGTTGCAGCAGGTTTAAGAGCTAATATTAGCTTCATTATACCCTTGTGTTGTAGATTAACTTAATAAAGGAAAGTCCAAGTTGTGGTAAGCGCAATCTTCGGAAGGAACGAGGTATGTTAAGGCTTCTTTATTCCTTATCGACATGAATCTAGAAATAGAACTCTAAATTTCCGAAAGAAGGAGTTTGAGTATTTGGTTGTAAGAGAGCTGATTTGGTAACTCAACAAGTCTTAAGGAACTAATTTATACATTATGGTGATTCAAGTCGCCTTCTTATAAAAATCTGATTCTTTTTGCACGAAATGTAAGTTATCCTTTTGTCAAGTTTCTTCTTTGTATTGTGATCTCTAATCAAGCTTTAGAAAGTATACAATGAAAGTTAGAAAGTCAAATCCCCATTTATATGTGTTTGGTATGTTGATTCCAACACCTAGTAAGCCAAGGCTAAAGAAGTTATCTAAATGAACCTTCATAAATAACAAGAATAGCTTTGAAGGTCAATCTAGTAATACACTTATTATGCGTGGTTTGCGTGTTAGTGTGCACCGAGGTGCTACTGCCATATTGAGGCTATTATATACATAGTGTGCACCGAGGTGCTACTGCCATATTGAGGCCATTATACACATAGTGTGCACCGAGGTGCTACTGCCATATTGAGGCCATTATATACATAGTGTGCGCCGAGGCGCTACTGCCATATTGAGGCTATTAAATATAGGGTGCGCCGAGGCGCTATTGTGGTTCAGTGTGGGTTATAAAGAGTGAGTTGCAGCGTGAGTTAATGCATGTGTTGTGTTCTAAAAAGAATAAAGGAGAAAGAGCTTAATGAGTCTTACCAATTACAGTTTACAAGTTTCATATTTTATCTTGTTCAGATTTACTACTTGCGACTTGCTTTTATGCTTCTACCTTACATGCCAGTACATTATTGTCGTACTGACGCCCCATTGCCTGGGGGCGCTGCATTCATGCCTGCAGGTCCAGACAGAAACCCAGATAGACCTCTTCAGTAGGAGTTGCGGAGTTCAGCCATTTTGGTAAGCTCCATTCTTCCTGGAGCTGACGAGTCAGAGGTCTAGCTTATATTTTGACCAGGTTATGTATATGTACAGCTTATGGGTAGTCCAGGGCCCTGTCCTGGATATGAGATATTTTACTTACTCCTAGAGGCTTGTAGACGTGTATATGTACATCAGTGTTGGGTATGGCCTTGTCGGCCTTGTTATTAGTTATCTACTATGATAATAGCCTTGTCGGCCTTGAGTTGCTTAACTACTATTGAGCTTTCAGTGTTTCCAATTGTAATTCTTAGAGACCTTGTCGGTCTCAGACCCCCAGCAGGTTCAACAGAGATACACTCTATTTTGGCACCCTCGGCCTTTTGGGGCTCCGGGTGTCGGTCATGCCTCCCATGGTTTGGGGCGTGACAAACTTGGTATCAGAGCACGTCGAATCCCAGGGAGTCTACAAGCCGTGTCTAGTAGAGTCTTGCTTATGGGTGTGTTGTGCACCATACCTATAATCTTGAGGCTACGGGACATTTAGGAATTGTTATCCTTCTTTCATTTGCTAGATCGTGCAATAGAGCGAGGTCATAAGATGTTTGAAGTCTAATTCATGTTTTTCTATTTCTTGTTTACAGAAATGCCTGTGACCAGACAAATGAGTAGCCGACGGGTTGGCATGGATACGGGGGAAGGTACTAGTCGTTCCCCGCCTATCCGATTGGATAGATTTGAGGCTCAAAGTGAATCACCGACACCAGAGATCCCAGTTTATCAAGTACCTGATGAGACTAGAGGGGATCCAGTACCCCTGACCCCACCTGCTCCAGTGGCATCTGAGATAGCTAGAGATGAACCAGCACATGTAGCTCCTCCACCTGAAGCAGAGGACCAGGACATCAGGAGTGCTGTTCGATTATTGACCCAGATGGTAGCCACACAACAACAACAAATTGGGGCATCAACGAGTGCTAGGTCAGGTGGCTCAGAAAGTTCTAGGGCTCGAGAGTTTATCAGCCTAAGTCCTCCTATATTTACAGGCTCTGACCCACGTGAGGATCCTCAGGAGTTTATTGATCAGACTTATCGAGTACTTCGAGTCATGCATGCAACAGTAGTGGAGGCAGTGGAGTTTGCATCTTTCAGGTTACGAGATGTGGCCATTTTATGGTTCGAGGCTTGGGATCGGTCTAGGGGATCAAATGCACCCCCAGCTGAATGGGAGGAATTTTCAGAGGCCTTCCTAGCTCACTATCTTCCACAGGAGGTTCGAGAGGCCAGACTTGATCAATTTCTAGCCCTTAAGCAGGGCAATATGAATGTTCGACAGTACAGCCTCAGGTTTAATTCATTAGCCAGGTACGCCCCCGATATTGTGAGTACGATGCGAGCTAGAGTTCATCGATATGTGCGTGGCCTTAAGGATGAATTGATTAAGGGATTAACAATAGCAGCCACACAAGAGGATATGAATATTTCTAAGATACAGGCTATTGCTCAGACTGCAGAGGATCTTGAAGTACAAATTGGAGATAACCAAAGCCGAGAAAGGGATCAGAATAAGAGGGCTAGATCTACTGGGTCCTATGTAGAGCCACGAGGTAATGTTAGGCCACATTTTAATAGGCGATCACCCTACCCTACTAGTGGTGCCCCATATCAGTTGCAAAGGCAGAGGTATGATCGTTTTTCTCAGACTGGACCAGGCCACAGTTCAGGTGCATCCAGTTCCTATCGCCAGGGGCATTCAGGTCAGATGAGGCCACCTTTGCCACCTTGTGTTCAGTGCGGTAGGAAGCATCTTGGGATATGTCGCCTGGGTTCGATACTTGTTATTCGTGTGGGCATCCTGGTCACTTTATGCGAGACTGTCCGAGTAGAGGTAGGAGTGAGATATCCCATCCTACAGGGTCGATGGCAGCTTCTTCATCTACTATTCGTCCCCCAAGGACAGGACAACAGGCTACACCAGGTCGTGGAAGAGGTAGAGGAGGAGGAGGAGCATCCAGTTCAGGCAGTGGTCAGAATCGCACTTATGCTCTAGCCGGTCGCCAGGACTTAGAATCGTCACCTGATGTTGTTACAGGTACATTGACTATTTTTACTCATGCTGTTTATGCACTTATAGATCCTGGCTCTACTCTTTCATATGTTACCCCGCTCGTTGCTGGTAAGTTGGGGGTAGGCCCTGAGTTATTGCCTAGACCATTTGTTGTATCTACGCCAGTTGGTGAATCTATTATAGCTAGACGAGTTTATCGAGATTGTGCAGTATGGATTTATGACCATCTCACTTCAGCTGATCTAATCGAATTAGATATGATTGACTTCGATGTCATTATGGGCATGGATTGGTTAGCTGCATGTTATGCTAATATCGATTGTAGAAATAAGGTTGTCAAATTCCATTTTTCGGAAGAAACAATCCTGGAATGGAAAGGTAATGCTGCCACGCCAAGGGGTAGGTTTATTTCCTACCTTAAAGCCCAGAAAATGATTTCTAAAGGCTATATTTATCATTTAGTCCGAGTACAAAGCACAGAGGATGGACCAGTGACTCCTCAATCGGTTCCCGTGGTGAGTCAATTTCTAGATGTATTCCCGGATGAGCTTCCAGGAATCCCTCCAGAAAGGGAAATTGAGTTTGCCATTGACCTACTCCCAGATACTCAGCCAATATCAATTCCCCCTTACAGGATGGCTCCTGCAGAATTAAGAGAGTTAAAGGAACAATTAAAGGATCTACTCGAAAAAGGTTTCATTAGGCCTAGTACATCGCCATGGGGCGCACCAGTTTTGTTTGTTCGTAAGAAGGATGGGTCCTTGAGAATGTGTATCGATTACCGACAACTGAACAAAGTTACAATCAAGAATAAGTATCCGCTTCCAAGGATTGATGACCTTTTTGATCAGTTGCAAGGCGCCAAATGTTTTTCAAAGATTGACTTGCGGTCGGGGTATCACCAGTTACGTGTTAAAGGGGTAGATGTTCCAAAAACAGCCTTTAGGACAAGGTATGGCCACTTTGAATTTCTAGTAATGTCTTTTGGGCTTACTAATGCCCCAGCAGCTTTTATGGACCTAATGAATCGGGTATTTAAGCCATTCCTAGATGTATTCGTGATCGTATTTATTGACGATATCCTGATTTACTCACGGTCCAAAGCCGAACATGCTGATCATTTACGTGCAGTATTGCAAACACTTCAGAATCATAAATTATATGCGAAGTTCTCCAAATGTGAGTTTTGGTTGACTTCGGTGGCTTTTCTTGGCCATATAGTTACAGACGAAGGTATTAGAGTTGACGGCCAAAAGATTGAAGCAGTAAAGAATTGGCCGAGGCCCTTGAATGCTACAGAGATCCGTAGTTTTTTGGGCTTAGCAGGTTATTACCGAAGGTTTGTAGAAGGGTTTTCTTCTATATCTGCACCATTGACAAAGTTGACTCATAAAGCTGCCAAGTTCCAGTGGTCTGATGCATGTGAGCAGAGTTTTCAGGAGTTGAAGGACAGGCTTACTTCAGCACCTGTCTTAACTCTGCCAGAGGGCACAGAAGGTTATGTTGTTTATTGTGATGCTTCAAGGATTGGGTTGGGTTGCGTTTTAATGCAACATGGTAAAGTTATTGCCTATGCCTCGAGACAACTAAGAAAGCACGAACAAAATTACCCTACTCACGATCTTGAATTGGCAGCAGTTATATTTGCCTTGAAAATTTGGCGCCATTACTTGTTTGGAGTCCATGTAGACGTGTTTTCGGACCACAAAAGTCTACAGTATTTATTCAAACAGAAGGATTTAAATCTAAGGCAAAGAAGGTGGCTAGAGTTACTAAAGGATTATGACGTAGATATTTTGTACCATCCAGGGAAGGCCAATGTAGTGGCCGATGCACTTAGCCGCAAATCCATGGGAAGCTTGAGCCACGTGGAAAATAGAAAGATTGAGATGACAAGAGAACTACATCAGTTAGCTAATTTGCAGGTTCGACTACTAGACCAAGGGAATGGGGGAGTTGTTATTCAAAGCACAGCGGAATCCTCACTTGTGACAGAGGTAAAGGAAAGACAATATGATGATCCAGAATTAGTAAGATTGAGGGAGGAAATTCCACAACAGAAGCAACCACTAATAGAGTTTAAGGAGGATGGAGTACTGAGATATCAAGGTCGTCTATGTGTACCTAACGTCGGGGAGCTTCGGGAGAAAATTTTGGCAGAAGTTCACTATTCCCGCTATTCAATCCATCCAGGAGCGACGAAGATGTATCATGATCTTCGACAGATTTATTGGTGGAATAATATGAAGAGAAATATTGCAGAGTTTGTAGCCCAATGCCCAAATTGTCAACAGGTAAAAATTGAACACCAGAGACCTGGAGGTCTAACTCAAAGTATAGTGATACCTACCTGGAAATGGGAGGTGATCAACATGGACTTTATTACAGGCTTACCCCGTACTTATCGGAAGTATGATTCCATATTGGTGATTGTAGATAGACTTACAAAATCAGCTCACTTTTTGCCAGTCAGGACAACTTATACTGCTGAAGATTATGCCAAGTTGTATATTAGTGAAATAGTTCGACTTCATGGTGTCCCAATTTCCATCATTTCAGATAGGGGTGCTCAGTTTACAGCAAATTTCTGGAGGTCTTTCCAGAGAGGCTTAGGTACTCAAATAAGTCTCAGTACAGTTTTTCATCCACAGACAGATGGACAAGCTGAACGCACTATTCAAACACTCGAAGATATGCTACGAGCTTGTGTACTAGATTTTAAAGGGAGTTGGGATGACCATTTGCCACTAATTGAGTTTGCTTATAATAATAGCTTCCATGCAAGCATTCAAATGGCTCCTTCTGAGGCTTTATACGGGCGAAAGTGTAGATCACCAATTGGATGGTTTGAAATTGGAGAAGCAGGATTATTAGGGCCAGACCTAGTTAATCAGGCAATGGAGAAGGTGAAGTTAATTCGAGAAAGATTACTAACAGCCCAGAGTAGGAAGAAATCATATGCAGATGTGCGACGTCGGGATTTGGAATTTAATATTAGTGATTGGGTTTTCCTAAAGGTTTCGCCTATGAAAGGCGTTATGCGATTTGGTAAAAAGGGAAAGCTTAGTCCAAGATATATTGGACCATACAGGATCATTCGGAGGGTAGGAAAAGTGGCATATAAGCTAGATTTACCCACAGAATTGGAGACAGTCCATCCTGTATTTCATGTATCGATGCTACGAAGGTGCATAGGAGATCCTTCACGTATTATGCCTATTAAAGATGTTCAACTTTCTGAAGACCTATCCTATAAGGAAGTACCAATTTCTATCCTAGATCGTCAAGTTAGGAAGCTCAGAACCAAAGAAGTAGCCTCAGTAAAGGTGTTGTGGAGAAATAATAATATTGAAGAAATGACGTGGGGAGCCGAGGAAGAAATGAGGAAAAAACATCCCCAGTTATTTATGACTTGAAGATAGTACATAGGTAAGTCATATTCTTATATTCTTCATACTCTTCCTACTATGCAAATATGATCAGGTTTGAACATGTGAAAATGATTACATTTAATTGTATATAGTTGTATCGCCCTGTGAGGCATCGTGCTGGACTTTTGCTGAGTTTCAAGTTTTTGGATAGTCCCAATTATAAAGGAAACTCTGCCGAAATTTCAAAAAAATCCTAAGGGACTAGAGCTCTATATTCATTACCCTCATTCGAGGACGAATGATTCTAAGGGGGGAAGGATATAACACCCCGTACCTTTCAAAACCTATGTGACTAAGTAAATATCGACGAAGGTATTTGAGCTCGAGATTGTGAAGGGGTACTTTGGCCTAAAATTTGAAATGGTCAAATGTATATAAGTGTTAAGTTAAATTATAAGGAGGAGGGTTTTGAAAATGAGATAAAACAAGTGAGGTACTTGCTCGACTTATCTAAGCTCTTAGGTGACAAGTGGGTGCATCACCTACCTACGCTAACGAACTAAGTTCCGAGGGCCGATTACGGGCAGCAACACCATGGATTATTAGACCTAATGGTAGCCCAAATGAAGCTTAAAGTTGGCCCATCAAAGCACAACCAAATCTTGCCCAAACAACTACAAAAGTTAGCCACCAATATTGACCACATTTTTGACCCAAGAGAAGCCCAAAATCAGCCCCAAAACTTAACCCTTTTGAGGCCCAAGCAAAGGGTAATTTAGGCCCAAGTTTCTTGACCCATTTTGGCCCAAATATACTCAAAAAAGTCGGCCAAAAAGGTCCCTTTATATAGGGCTTTTGCTGATCAATGTTCATCACAAAAAGCTGGAAAAAATTCTCTCTTATCTCAATTCCTTTTTGGCAGCCCTTCTTTCCCTTTAGGGTTCTAAGAAGACCAAGATTAATTGAAGCTTAAGGTGAGTTAAACAACTTGTTATCTTGGTATTAATCTACTACATATAGCTAGGATATCCTATAGTAAGAAAGACATGAACTATGGCAGCCCCTTTCTTATGATTTAACACATGGAAATTGTGTAACAATTAAGAGATTTCTTTTTCTCTTGTTGGTGTATGTGTAGGGGGTACTTAAGCTTTTAAAGCATCAATAAAAAGAGGATAAAAACACCCCTTCAAGTGTGGTAAGTACTCTGCCCATAATCATATTTTTGGATTGAAGTTCGGATAGACAATTGGTGTTGAATTGTTGTTAAGAACTCACGGGACGGCGATCGGAAGCCGTGGGTTCAATGTGTTGCTATTGTATTTCGACATGGTGAGTTGTGTAGGGGCTGTTTGATGTGTTTTGTATTATTGGAGGCAGTAGGTTGGTGTGTGTGTGATGTGTATTGGATAAGGGGAGAAAGGTGTGACGATACACCTTTAATTAATGCAAAATACGTAAATCTGCCAGGGAAATGTTTAGCTACTGTTTTGGGAGTGTTGCAGCAGGTTTAAGAGCTAATATTAGCTTCATTATACCCTTGTGTTGTAGATTAACTTAATAAGGAAAAGTCCAAGTTGTGGTAAGCGCAATCTTCGGAAGGAACGAGGTATGTTAAGGCTTCTTTATTCCTTATCGGCATGAATCTAGAAATAGAACTCTAAATCTCCGAAAGAAGGAATTTGAGTATTTTGTTGTAAGAGAGCCGATTTGGTAACTCAACAAGTCGTAAGGAACTAATTTATACATTATGGTGATTCAAGTCGCCTTCTTATAAAAATCTGATTCTTTTTGCACGAAATGTAAGTTATCCTTTTGTCAAGTTTCTTCTTTGTATTGTGATCTCTAATCAAGCTTTAGAAAGTAAACAAGGAAAGTTACAAAGTCAAATCCCCATTTATATGTGTTTGGTATGTTGAGTTCAACACCTAGTAAGCCAAGGCTAAAGAAGTTATCTAAATGAACCTTCATAAATAACAAGAATAGCTTTGAAGGTCAATCTAGTAATACACTTATTATGCGTGGTTTGCGTGTTAGTGTGCACCGAGGTGCTACTGCCATATTGAGGCTATTATCTACATAGTGTGCACCGAGGTGCTACTGCCATATTGAGGCCATTATACACATAGTGTGCACCGAGGTGCTACTGCCATATTGAGGCCATTATATACATAGTGTGCGCCGAGGCGCTACTGCCATATTGAGGCTATTAAATATAGGGTGCGCCGAGGCGCTATTGTGGTTCAGTGTGGGTTATAAATAGTGAGTTGCAGCGTGAGTTAATGCATGTGTTGTGTTCTAAAAAGAATAAAGGAGAAAGAGCTTAACGAGTCTTACCAATTACAGTTTACAAGTTTCATATTTTATCTTGTTCAGATTTACTACTTGCGACTTGCTTTTATGCTTCTACCTTACATGCCAGTACATTATTGTCGTACTGACGCCCCATTGCCTGGGGGCGCTGCATTCATGCCTGCAGGTCCAGACAGAAACCCAGATAGACCTCTTCAGTAGGAGTTGCGGAGTTCAACCATTTTGGTAAGCTCCATTCTTCCTGGAGCTGACGAGTCAGAGGTCTAGCTTATATTTTGACCAGGTTATGTATATGTACAGCTTATGGGTAGTCCAGGGCCCTGTCCTGGATATGAGATATTTTAATTACTCCTAGAGGCTTGTAGACGTGTATATGTACATCAGTGTTGGGTATGGCCTTGTCGGCCTTGTTATTAGTTATCTACTATGATAATAGCCTTGTCGGCCTTGAGTTGCTTAACTACTATTGAGCTTTCAGTGTTTCCAATTGTAATTCTTAGAGACCTTGTCGGTCTCAGACCCCCAGCAGGTTCAACAGAGATACACTCTATTTTGGCACCCTCGGCCTTTTGGGGCTCCGGGTGTCGGTCATGCCTCCCATGGTTTGGGGCGTGACAAACTTGGTATCAGAGCACGTCGAATCCCAGGGAGTCTACAAGCGTGTCTAGTAGAGTCTTGCTTATGGGTGTGTTGTGCACCATACCTATAATCTTGAGGCTACGGGACATTTAGGAATTGTTATCCTTCTTTCATTTGCTAGATCGTGCAATAGAGCGAGGTCATAAGATGTTTGAAGTCTAATTCATGTTTTTCTATTTCTTGTTTACAGAAATGCCTGTGACCAGACAAATGAGTAGCCGACGGGTTGGCACTGATACGGGGGAAGGTACTAGTCGTTCCCCGCCTATCCGATTGGATAGATTTAGGCTCAAAGTGAATCACCGACACCAGAGATCCCAGTTTATCAATTACCTGATGAGACTAGAGGGGATCCAGTACCCCTGACCCCACCTGCTCCAGTGGCATCTGAGATAGCTAGAGATGAACCAGCACATGTAGCTCCTCCACCTGAAGCAGAGGACCAAGACATCAAGAGTGCTGTTCGATTATTGACCCAGATGGTAGCCACACAACAACAACAAATTGGGGCATCAACGAGTGCTAGCTCAGGTGGCTCAGAAAGTTCTAGGGCTCGAGAGTTTATCAGCCTAAGTCCTCCTATATTTACAGGCTCTGACCCACGTGAGGATCCTCAGGAGTTTATTGATCAGACTTATCGAGTACTTCGAGTCATGCATGCAACAGTAGTGGAGGCAGTGGAGTTTGCATCTTTCAGGTTACGAGATGTGGCCATTTTATGGTTCGAGGCTTGGGATCGGTTTAGGGGATCAAATGCACCCCCAGCTGAATGGGAGGAATTTTCAGAGGCCTTCCTAGCTCACTATCTTCCACAGGAGGTTCGAGAGGCCAGACTTGATCAATTTCTAGCCCTTAGGCAGGGCAATATGAATGTTTGACAGTACAGCCTCAAGTTTAATTCATTAGCCAGGTACGCCCCCGATATTGTGAGTACGATGCGAGCTAGAGTTCATCGATATGTGCGTGGCCTTAAGGATGAATTGATTAGGGGATTAACAATAGCAGCCACACAAGAGGATATGAATATTTCTAAGATACAGGCTATTGCTCAGACTGCAGAGGATCTTGAAGTACAAATTGGAGATAACCAAAACCGAGAAAGGGATCAGAATAAGAGGGCTAGATCAATTGGGTCCTATGTAGAGCCACGAGGTAATGTTAGGCCACATTTTAATAGGCGATCACCCCACCCTACTAGTGGTGCCCCATATCAGTTGCAAAGGCAGAGGTATGATCGTTTTTCTCAGACTGGACCAGGCCACAGTTCAGGTGCATCCAGTTCCTATCGCCAGGGGCATTCAAGTCAGATGAGGCCACCTTTGCCACTTTGTGTTCAGTGCAGTAGGAAGCATCCTGGGATATGTCGCCTGGGTTCAGATACTTGTTATTCGTGTGGGAATCCTGGTCACTTTATGCAAGACTGTCCGAGTAGAGGTAGGAGTGAGATATCCCAGCCTACAGGGTCAATGGCAGCTTCTTCATCTACTATTCGTCCCCCAAGGACAGGACAACAGGCTACACTAGGTCGTGGTAGAGGTAGAGGAGGAGGAGGAGCATCCAGTTCAGGCAGTGGTCAGAATCGCACTTATGCTCTAGCCGGTCGCCAGGACTTGGAATCGTCACCTGATGTTGTTACAGGTACATTGACTATTTTTACTCATGCTGTTTATGCACTTATAGATCCTGGCTCTACTCTTTCATGTGTTACCCCGCTTGTTGCTGGTAAGTTGGGGGTAGGCCCTGAGTTATTGCCTAGACCATTTGTTGTATCTACGCAGTTGGTGAATCTATTATAGCTAGACGAGTTTATCGAGATTGTGCAGTGTGGATTTATGACCATCTCACTTCAGCTGATCTAATCGAATTAGATATGATTGACTTCGATGTCATTATGGGCATGGATTGGTTAGCTGCATGTTATGCTAATATTGATTGTAGAAATAAGGTTGTCAAATTCCATTTTTCGGAAGAAACAATCCTGGAGTGGAAAGGTAATGCTGCCACGCCAAGGGGTAGGTTTATTTCCTACCTTAAAGCCCAGAAAATGATTTCTAAAGGCTATATTTATCATTTAGTCTGAGTACAAAGCACAGAGGATGGACCAGTGACTCCTCAATCGGTTCCCGTGGTGAGTCAATTTCTAGATGTATTCCTGGATGAGCTTCCAGGAATCCCTCCAGAAAGGGAAATTGAGTTTGCCATTGACCTACTCCCAGATACTCAGCCAATATCAATTCCCCCTTACAGGATGGCTCCTGCAGAATTAAGACAGTTAAAGGAACAATTAAAGGATCTACTCGAAAAAGGTTTCATTAGGCCTAGTACATCGCCATGGGGTGCACCAGTTTTGTTTGTTCGTAAGAAGGATGGGTCCTTGAGAATGTGTATCGATTACCGACAACTGAACAAAGTTACAATCAAGAATAAGTATCCGCTTCCAAGGATTGATGACCTTTTTGATCAGTTGCAAGGCGCCAAATATTTTTCAAAGATTGAATTGCGGTCGGGGTATCACCAGTTACGTGTTAAAGGGGTAGATGTTCCAAAAACAGCCTTTAGGACAAGGTATGGCCACTTTGAATTTCTAGTAATGTCTTTTGGGCTTACTAATGCCCCAGCAGCTTTTATGGACCTACTGAATCGGGTATTCAAGCCATTCCTAGATGTATTCGTGATCGTATTTATTGACGATATCCTGATTTACTCGCGGTCCAAAGCCGAACATGCTGATCATTTACGTGCAGTATTGCACACACTTCAGAATCATAAATTATATGCGAAGTTCTCCAAATGTGAGTTTTGGTTAACTTCAGTGGCTTTTCTTGGCCATATAATTACAGACGAAGGTATTAGAGTTGACGGCCAAAAGATTGAAGCAGTAAAGAATTGGCCGAGGCCCTTGAATGCTACAGAGATCCGTAGTTTTTTGGGCTTAGCAGGTTATTACCGAAGGTTTGTAGAAGGGTTTTCTTCTATATCTGCACCACTGACAAAGTTGACTCATAAAGCTGCCAAGTTCCAGTGGTCTGATGCATGTGAGCAGAGTTTTCAGGAGTTGAAGGACAGGCTTACTTCAGCACCTGTTTTAACTCTGCCAGAGGGCACAGAAGGTTATGTTGTTTATTGTGATGCTTCAAGGATTGGGTTGGGTTGCGTTTTAATGCAACATGGTAAAGTTATTGCCTATGCCTCGAGACAACTAAGAAAGCACGAACAAAATTACCCTACTCACGATCTTGAATTGGCAGCAGTTATATTTGCCTTGAAAATTTGGCGCCATTACTTATTTGGAGTCCATGTAGACGTGTTTATGGACCACAAAAGTCTACAGTATTTATTCAAACAAAAGTATTTAAACCTAAGGCAAAGAAGGTGGCTAGAGTTACTAAAGGATTATTACATAGATATTTTGTACCATCCAGGTAAGGCCAATGTAGTGGCTGATGCACTTAGCCGCAAATCCATGGGAAGCTTGAGCCACGTGGAAAATAGAATGATTGAGATGACAAGAGAAATACATTAGTTAGCTAATTTGCAGGTTCGACTACTAGACCAAGGTAATGGGGGAGTTGTTATTCAAAGCACAACAGTATCCTCACTTATAATAGAGGTAAAGGAACGACAATATGATGATCCAGAATTAGTAAGATTGAGGGAGGAAATTCCACAACAGAAGCAACCACTAATAGAGCTTAAGGAAGATGGGGTTTTAAGATATCAAGGTCGTCTATGTGTACCTAACACCGGGGATCTTTGGGAGAAAATTTTGGCAGAAGTTCACTATTCCCGCTATTCAATACATCCAGGAGCGACGAAGATGTATCAGGATCTTCGACAGATTTATTGGTGGAATATTATGAAGAGAAATATTGCAGAGTTTGTAGCCCAATGCCCAAATTGTCAACAGGTAAAAATTGAACACTAGAGACCCGGATGTCTAACTCAAAGTATAGTGATACCTACCTGGAAATAGGAGGTGATCAACATGGACATTATTACAGGCTTACCCCGTACTTATCGAAAGTATGATTCCATATGGGTGATTGTAGATAGACTTACAAAATCAGCTCACTTTTTGCCAGTCAGGACAACTTATACTGCTGAAGATTATGCCAAATTGTATATTAGTGAAATAGTTCGACTTCATGGTGTCCCAATTTCCATCATTTCAGATAGGGGTGCTCAGTTTACAGCAAATTTCTGGAGGTCTTTCCAGAGAGGCTTAGGTACTCAAATAAGTCTCAGTACAGCTTTTCATCCACAGACAGATGGACAAGCTGAACGCACTATTCAAACACTCGAAGATATGCTACGAGCTTGTGTACTAGATTTTAAAGGGAGTTGGGATGACCATTTGCCACTAATTGAGTTTGCTTATAATAATATCTTCCATGCAAGCATTCAAATGGCTCCTTATGAGGCTTTATACGGGCGAAAGTGTAGATCACCAATTGGATGGTTTGAAATTGGAGAAGCAGGATTATTAGGGCCAGACCTAGTTAATCAGGCAATGGAGAAGGTGAAGCTAATTCGAGAAAGATTACTCACAGCCCAGAGTAGGCAGAAATCATATGCAGATGTGCGACGTCGGGATTTGGAATTTAATATTAGTGATTGGGTTTTCCTAAAGGTTTCGCCTATGAAAGGCGTTATGCGATTTGGTAAAAAGGGAAAGCTTAGTCCAAGATATATTGGACCATACAGGATCATTCGGAGGGTAGGAAAAGTGGCATCTGAGCTAGATTTACCCACAGAATTGGAGACAGTCCATCCTGTATTTCATGTATCGATGCTACGAAGGTGCATTGGAGATCCTTCACGTATTATGCCTATTAAAGATGTTCAACTTTCTAAAGACTTATCCTATAAGGAAGTACAAATTTCTATCCTAGATCGTCAAGTTAGGAAGCTCAGAACCAAAGAAGTAGCCTCAGTAAAGGTGTTGTGGAGAAATAATAATATTGAAGAAATGACGTGGGAAGCCGAGGAAGAAATGAGGAAAAAACATCCCGAGTTATTTATGACTTGAAGATAGTACATAGGTAAGTCATATTCTTATATTCTTCATACTCTTCCTACTATGCAAATATGATCAGGTTTGAACATGTGAAAATGATTACATTTAATTGTATATAGTTGTATCGCCCTGTGAGGCATCGTGCTGGACTTTTGCTGAGTTTCAGGTTTTTGGATAGTCCAAATTATAAAGGAAACTCTGCCGAAATTTCAAAAAAATCCTAAGGGACTAGAGCTCTATATGCATTACCCTCATTCGAGGACGAATGATTCTAAGGGGGGAAGGATATAACACCCCGTACCTTTCAAAACCTATGTGACTAAGTAAATATCGACAAAGGTATTTGAGCTCGAGATTTTGAAGGGGTACTTTGGCCTAGAATTTGAAATGGTCAAATGTATATAAGTGTTAAGTTAAATTATAAGGATGAGGGTTTTGAAAATGATATAAAACAAGTGAGGTACTTGCTCGACTTATCTAAGCTCTTAGGTGACAAGTAGGTGCATCACCTACCTACGCTAACGAACTAAGTTCCGAAGGCCGATTACGGGCAGCAACACCATGGATTATTAGACCTAATGGTAGCCCAAATGAAGCTTAAAGTTTGCCCATCAAAGCACAACCAAATCTGGCCCAAACAACTACAAAAGGGAGCCACCAATATTGACCACATTTTGACCCAAGAGAAGCCCAAAATCAGCCCCAAAACTTAACCCTTTTGAGGCCCAAGCAAAGGGTAATTTTGGCCCAAGTTTCTTGAACCATTTTGGCCCAAATATACTCAAAAAAAGTCGGCCAAAAAGGTCCCTTTATATAGGCCATTTTCTGATCAATGTTGATCACAAAAAGCTGGAAAATTCTCTCTTATCTCATTTCCTTTTGGCAGCCCTTCTCTCCCTTTAGGGTTCTAAGAAGACCAAGATTAATTGAAGCTTAAGGTGAGTTAAACAACTTGTTATCTTGGTATTAATATACTACATATAGCTAGGATATCCTATGGTAAGAAAGACATGAACTATGGCAGCCCTTTCTTATGATTTAACCCATGGAAATTGTGTAACAATTAAGAGATTTCTTCTTCTCTTGTTGGTGTATGTGTAGGGGGTACTTAAGCTTTTAAAGCATCAATAAAAAGAGAATAAAAACACACCTTCAAGTGTGGTAAGTACTCTGCCCATAATAATATTTTTGGATTGAAGTTCGGATGAACAATTGTTGTTGAATTGTTGTTAAGAACTCACGGGACGGCGATCGGAAGCCGTGAGTTCAATGTGTTGCTATTGTATTTCGGCATGGTGGGTTGTGTAGGGGATGTTTGATGTGTTTTGTATTATTGGAGGCAGTAGGTTGGTGTGTGTGTGATGTGTATTGGATAAGGGGAGGAAGGTGTGACGATACACCTTTAATTAATGCAAAATACGTAAATCTGCCCGGGAAATGTTTAGCTACTATTTTGGGAGTGTTGCAGCAGGTTTAAGAGCTAATATTAGCTTCATTATACCCTTGTGTTGTAGATTAACTTAATAAAGGAAAGTCCAAGTTGTGGTAAGCGCAATCTTCGGAAGGAACGAGGTATGTTAAGGCTTCTTTATTCCTTATCGACATGAATCTAGAAATAGAACTCTAAATTCCGAAAGAAGGAGTTTGAGTATTTTGTTGTAAGAGAGCTGATTTGGTAACTCAACAAGTCTTAAGGAACTAATTTATACATTATGGTGATTCAAGTCGCCTTCTTATAAAAATCTGATTCTTTTTGCACGAAATGTAAGTTATCCTTTTGTCAAGTTTCTTCTTTGTATTGTGATCTCTAATCAAGCTTTAGAAAGTATACAATGAAAGTTAGAAAGTCAAATCCACATTTATATGTGTTTGGTATGTTGATTCCAACACCTAGTAAGCCAAGGCTAAAGAAGTTATCTAAATGAACCTTCATAAATAACAAGAATAGCTTTGAAGGTCAATCTAGTAATACACTTATTATATGTGGTTTGCGTGTTAGTGTGCACCGAGGTGCTACTGCCATATTGAGGCTATTATATACATAGTGTGCACCGAGGTGCTACTGCCATATTGAGGCCATTATACACATAGTGTGCACCGAGGTGCTACTGCCATATTGAGGCCATTATATACATAGTGTGCGCCGAGGCGCTACTGCCATATTGAGGCTATTAAATATAGGGTGCGCCGAGGCGCTGTTGTGGTTCAGTGTGGGTTATAAAGAGTGAGTTGCAGCGTGAGTTAAGGCATGTGTTGTGTTCTAAAAAGAATAAAGGAGAAAGAGCTTAACGAGTCTTACCAATTACAGTTTACAAGTTTCATATTTTATCTTGTTCAGATTTACTACTTGCGACTTGCTTTTATGCTTCTACCTTACATGCCAGTACATTATTGTCGTACTGACGCCCCATTGCCTGGGGGCGCTGCATTCATGCCTGCAGCTCCAGACAGAAACCCAGATAGACCTCTTCAGTAGGAGTTGCGGAGTTCAACCATTTTGGTAAGCTTCATTCTTCCTGGAGCTGACGAGTCAGAGGTCTAGCTTATATTTTGACCAGGTTATGTATATGTACAGCTTATGGGTAGTCCAGGGCCCTGTCCTGGATATGAGATATTTTACTTACTCCTAGAGGCTTGTAGACGTGTATATGTACATCAGTGTTGGGTATGGCCTTGTCGGCCTTGTTATTAGTTATCTACTATGATAATAGCCTTGTCGGCCTTGAGTTGCTTAACTACTATTGAGCTTTCAGTGTTTCAAATTGTAATTCTTAGAGACCTTGTCGGTCTCAGACCCCCAGCAGGTTCAACAGAGATACACTCTATTTTGGCACCCTCGGCCTTTTGGGGCTCCGGGTGTCGGTCATGCCTCCCATGGTTTGGGGCGTGACAATGATGTACCGAGTATGTGAGATATGCATGATCATGATAAAAACATGCTTAAAGTGAACCTTTTCTTCAAGAAATGACATAAGAGGATTTTCAAGATATAAGACATAAAACATGAAGTACGATTAAAATTCAAAGTATGATATCATATATCTTCATAGCTTGAAAATAATTATGTGAGAGTTTTTCTTATCTGACATAAACCATGCTGAGCTACATGGAGTCCAGTGTCATGCACCCACTTTGAAAAAGGTTGTCCTAACTGGCCAAAGTTAGAACCATGTTCATAAGGATCCTGTCATAAGCCACGAAAAGCAACCTACTGTGGCAACATAGTTTTGGACTTGAGTTATCTAAAACCCTCATCGCTCAGTGCTAAATACTACTCCCAAAACATATAACATAAGGCTTACATTCATGTGACATATCTAGATGTCAATCTTTTTCATAAACAAGTTCATACCCTGGATCTTCATACTACTCACGAATCTTGGTTTAGAAAATGATTCATGAGCATTGATTGCACATCGGGTGTCTAACATTGCATAATAATTTATAGCTTAAAAACTTGCATGGCCTTAGTTAAATTTCATAATAACATATACTTTCATAAAACATAGGAACTAGGCATGCATTTGCTTGAAATTAATTAAATCATGCTATCATTTTCTCCAATTTTCTTAAATCACTTCATGCATGTAGGATTTACCATAATTAACCTTCAATTCATGAAATTGGAGTTCATATGTAAAAACCCATGCAAAATTATGCAATTTAATAGAATTTCATAAATAAATCACGAGAAGACCATTTATAGCAAAACCCATAAGAATTGGGTAAAAAACCTAATTTGAAAGTTCATGAAATCACAATTTGAAATTTGGGATTTTGGGCACAAGGGTGAAAGGAACCCATTATTGAATACCCACATACCTTGATTGGAGTTAACCCACTTGAAATTGAAAAGATTAGGAGACTTGGACTTGAAGCTTGAGATCTTGAGCTTGAGAGAGTTATTTTCCTTGTTGGGAGATGAATGAGGTAATTAGGAGGGATTTAGGATAATAGGTTTAGAATTCATGCTAAAAATGGTCAAAACGACCTCACTTAGGAGTTAAAAGGGTGGGAAATGGCTAGAATACCCTCGAGACTTAATTAAGAAAAAGCTAATTTAAAACTCGGCTTCAGGTTCCACTTGTCCCTTCCACAGACCGTAGAACTAACCACGGCTCATGGAATGGAGTCCTAGTTATTGAGCCAAAGTTTCAGGCTGCAGATGAGTTCCTACGACTTAACAGGATGATTTGAGTTCCACGGGTTGGTTCCACGACTCGTAAAAGCTTCCACAAACCGTGAGACTGACCCATGGGTCTCAAACCTTAGGGTTGTCTGCAGGGATGGAATCACGAGTCCTTTCCATGACTCGTGGAACTTTTCACGGCTCGTGGACTTGACTCGTGCTCCCTGGGAGTTCAAAATTTCAGCAAGTTTTCTTAGTTTAAATGCTGGATCGATTTCTGGGGTGTTAAAATCGTGGTCGCGAAAGGTAGAGGCTCGCGATCGCGATTAAGGCCTGAGGCTTGAACCTGCAACAACTAAAAACCTACAACATTTCTAGAACTCTATGGGGCATTCCGAGCATAATCGGAACCCTATATTAAAAAACCAATAATGCTAACAGAATGGAAATGATGTTCCAGACTCAATGGAAATGATGTTCTAGACTCAATAGAAATGACAAACTACAATATGAGGTTGTTTCGGAGAAATGTTGACCCAAATCAGCACTAAAAAAACCAACCAATCACTCGAAATGAGTCTGACACACCTAGGACCCAAACTAACCATCTACCTAACCCAAATTCAATATTTCGGAGCTGATGGAATTGTCGGATTTTGAATCTGACGCTCTGATCTTTAAAAGCTGACCCAAGTTCCACTTTCAACTCCAAATGGCCTAAAAATAGAGAAAGCAACACAAAACCCACACCAGAAGTTCTCAGGCCTCGACTAAAGGTCCAACTAGACTAAACTCAATGCTCCAAAGCTAACAGAACTGTTATAATTCAATACCGAGCACGTTAGCTAAGAATGTTGACTAAATTCAATGATATTCTAAGTTAAAGCTCTAAAACAGAGAAATGGCCAAAAAGACCAAACGAACGACAAGGACACTGAACCATCTGTCCCAGCAAGTCATAAATGATTTGGGGACGCTACAGGAAAGCTCTAACAGTATAAAGAAAACGTGAACACGAAAATGACTGGAAGGGTCATTACATCATCTACTACGAAAAGAACTTTCGTCCTCAAAATTCAAGTAGAAGGGAGTACCTGAAGGCTCGAACAACTGTGGGTTCTAAGCACGCAACTCACTCTCGGTCTCCCAAGTAGCCTTCTCGATCGGACGATGCCTCCATTGAACTTTCATAACTGGAATCTCCCTAGATCTCAATCTCCTGATATCCCTGGCCAGAATAGCTATCGGTTCTTCAACAAAGGATAAACTCTTATCTAACTGAACCGAATACCAATGCAACACATGAGACTTATCTGGAACATATTGGTGCAACATCGAGACATGAAAAATGGTATGCACAACCTAAACATCAGAGGCAAGGCTAACAAATAGAAAACACTACCAACCCTTTGTAGAATCCCAAACGGCACAATGAACCTGGGGCTAAGCTTGCCCCGCTGACCAAATCTCATCACGCCCTTCATGGGCGATACTTGAAGGAATACCAAGTCACCAACATTGAACTCCAAGGCACAAAGTCTACGGTCAGCGTAGCTCTTCTGCCTACTATGGGCTTCTCTAAGTCTATCATAAATCACACGGACTCAGTCTAAGGAATCCCAAAGTAAATCTGTACTCTAGGTCTAGACTCTAAACCATCAAACCAACCAATCGGCGATCTATAATGCCTACCATACAAAGCCTCAAAAGGTGTCATGCCGATGCTCAAATGAAAGCTATTATTATAAGCAAACACAGCCAAAGGCACAAACTAATCCCATGAACCTCCAAAGTCAAGAACACAGGCCCGAAGCATGTCCTCCAGGACCTGAATAGTCCTCTCGGACTGGCCATCTATCTTAGTGTGGAAAGCAGTACTAAGCTGAACCTCTGTACCATAATCTCACCGAATCGCTCTCAAGAACAAAGATATGAACTGAGTGTCACGTTCTGAAATGATAGAAGTTGGGACCTCGCGCAACCGAACAATCTCATGAAGTTAAATCTGGGCTAACCTCTCTACGCCATAAGAAGTCTGAACTGGCAATAAATGTGCTAACTTAGTCAGCCTATCAAAAAGCACCAAAATGGAATAAAATCCCTGAGAAGTACGAGGTAAACCAACCACGAAATCCATAGTAATCCCTTCCCACTTCCACTCAGGAATGGGAAGTCACTACATCAAACCACCAGGTCTAATGTGCTCGAACTTCACCTTCTAACAGTTCTAGCACCAAGATACAAACACTGCTACATCCCATTTCATACCACTCTACCAATAAAGTTGTCTCAAGTCTCTATACATCTTTGCTATGCCAGGATGAATGGAGTATCTACAATAATGTGCCTCATGAAGTATCAACTAAACTAGATCTCTAACCCTTGAAACACAAAGACGACTGTCTAACCTCAAAATACTATCAGAACGCAATGTAGCCCGGCTGGCCTCACCCTAAACTACCTGATCACGAAGGTCACCCAAACTCTAATCCTCAAACTATCGGCTCTGAATATGATCAACTAAAGTAGAACGAACCTCAATATTGGCAAGAACTCTTCTAGGATCTGACAAGTCAATCCTAACCAAATGGTTAGCAAAGGATTGAATGTCCAAGGTCAACGGTCACTCACAAATGAAAGTGAAGCTAGGTTGCCCATACTCACCACCTTCCGACTCAAGGCATCCTCTACAATGTTTGCCTTGCCTAGATGATATAAAATGGTGAAATGATAGTCCTTTAACAGCTCAATCCATCTCCTCTTTCTCGAGTTTAGCTTTTGCTGACTCGTAATGTACTGAAGACTGCAATGTTCGATGAATATCTCATAATGAATCCCATATAAGTAGTGCCTCTAGATCTTGAGCGTAAAGACTAACGCCGCCAACTCCAAGTCATGAGTGGGGTAGTTGCGCTCGTAAACCTTCAGCTACCTCGATGCATATGTTATCACTCGACCCTACTGCATCAACACACAACCAAGACTGACCCCAGAAGCATCACAATACATGGAGAAACTCTGACCATTAACTGGCAAGGTCAATACAGGAGCTAAGTCAACAAGGCCTTAAGCCTTTTGAAGCTATCCTTGCACTAACCTGACCACTAAAATGGAACATCCTTCTTAGTCAGCATAGTCAAGGGTGCTACTATGAAAGAAAATGCCTCAACAAACCATCTTTAGTACCTAGCTAACCCAACAAAGTTTCGAACCGCAGTGGGAGTAGTAGGTATAGGCCAATCATAAACCGCTAAAATCTTACAAGGATTAACTCTAATCCAATCCTTAGACAACACGTGCCCTAGGAATGTAACTGACTCAAGACAAAACTCGCACTTTGAGAACTTGGCATAAAGTCGGTGATCTCTCAAAGTCTGAAGTACAACTCTCAAGTGTTCCACATGCTCATCTCTACTCCGCGAGTATATCAGAATGTCGTCCATGAAGACTATCACAAATGAGTCGAAATATGGGCTAAGCACCCTGTGCATCAAATCCATGAAAGTTGCGGAGGCATTAGCCAACCCAAAAGACATCACCAGGAACTCATAATGGTGGTAACGTGTCCTGAATGATGTCTTAGGGATATACTCCACCCTAATCCTCAACTGATAGTAGCCGGACCTCAAGTCAATCTTCGAAAACATGGATGAACCCTGAAGGTGATTAAATAATTCATCAATCTGGGGCATCAGATACCTATTCTTCACAGTCACCCTATTCAACTGTCGATAATCAATACACATCTGCATTGAACCATCCTTCTTATTAATAAATAGAATAAAAAGCACCCCAAGGCGGCACACTCGGTCTAATAAACCCCTTAGCTAACAAGTCCTGGAGCTTCTCCTTAAGCTCTCTCAACTAAGCAGGAGCCATATGGTAGGGAGAAATAGAAATAGGCCTGGTTCTCGGCTCTAACTTAATGGTGAAGTCTATCTCTCTTAGGGGGGAGGCCTGGAAGGTCGGTAGTAAACACATCTAGGATGTCTCTAACCACAGGAACAGACTCAAGAGAAAAAGGGTCAGCACTAGCATCTCTTACATATGCTAGATAAGCTAAACACCCACAAGAAATCAACTTCCTAGCTCGAAGACAAGAGATGATCCCAGATGGTGCATGGCTAACAGAACCCTGCCACATAACCGGGGATACACCGGGCACAGCTATGGTAATAGTCTTGGCATAGCAATCCAAAACTGCACATTGAGGGAATAACCAGTCCATGCCCAGTATCACGTTAAAGTCCAACATATCAAGAATCATAAAATCACCCCAAGTCTCCAAATCACCAACCGAAATCGTACAAGATCTCACAATCCGATCTACTACTAAAGAATCTCTTACTGGGGTCGAAACAAATACAGGTGTAGATAATGGTTCACTAGCCAACCCCAAACAAGGTAGAAAGTAGGCAGATACATATAAACATGTAGATCCAGGATCAAATAAAGCCATAGCAGACTGATGGCACATAGAAATTGTACTTGTAATCACAGCATATGAGGCCTCTACCTCCGGTCTCCTAGGGACCAAATAGAACTGACGATGACCTTCACCTACCCAACTGTTATCCCTACCACCTACCCTACCTCATGGGCCACCACCTCTACCCTGACCATCACCTCCTTAAACCGGTGGCTGAGCTAAGCGAATAGGCTGATCCAGCTGAGCGGCAGTCTGAACTGTACCCTGCTTAGGGCAATCTCTAGCATAATGACCAACAGACTACAAGCATAACAAGCCCTTGACAACCTACCTTGTCCGAATAAACCAGTGGAACCCGTATGGCCACCATGGCCTGATGCCCAAAAATTTGTACCCCTCGACGCCTGACCACTTTGACTGTGCTGACTACTCTGACCCTGCTGAAACAAAGAATCAGAAGCCTAAAGTGACGCCTGAACCGGTCCACTAGTCTAACCCTAATGCTACTGTGGCTAATAACCTCGACCCTACTGGCCTGAACCCCACCACCATAACGAGATCCACTATAGCTACCCTGATGTCGAGGCCTCTTATCTCTAGCCTCGGTGTCACAATGATGTGAATCCTCTACAGTACGGGCATAGTCTATAATAGCCTGGAATGACTGACCACTAGCAACCAATATCTCTGTTGGCTCTCTAAACTCCCTCTGTAGCCCCCAAACAAACCTACGGACTCTGTCAGACTCGGTAGGCATAATTATGTGTAACACCCCATACCTTTCAAAACCTATGTGACTAAGTAAATATCGATGAAGGTATTTAAGCTCGAGATTGTGAAGGGGTACTTTGGCCTAGAATTTGAAATGGTCAAATGTATATAAGTGTTAAGTTAAATTATAAGGATGAGGGTTTTGAAAATGAGATAAAACAAGTGAGGTACTTGCTCGACTTATCTAAGCTCTTAGGTGACAAGTAGGTGCATCACCTACCTACGCTAACGAACTAAGTTCCGAGGGCGATTACGGGCAGCAACACCATGGATTATTAGACCTAATGGTATCCCAAATGAAGCTTAAAGTTGGCCCATCAAAGCACAACCAAATCTGGCCCAAACAACTACAAAAGGTAGCCACCAATATTGACCACATTTTGACCCAAGAGAAGCCCAAAATAAGCCACAAAACTTAACCCTTTTGAGGCCCAAGCAAAGGGTAATTTTGGCCCAAGTTTCTTGACCCATTTTGTCCCAATATACTCAAAAAAGTTGGCCAAAAAGGTCCCTTTATACAGACCTTTTGTTGATCAATATTGATCACAAAAAGCTGGAAAAATTCTCTCTTATCTCCTTTCCTTTTGGCAGCCCTTCTCTCTCTTTAGGGTTCTAAGAAGATCAAGATTCATTCAAGCTTAAGGTGAGTTAAACAACTTGTTATCTTGGTATTAATCTACTACATATAGCTAGGATATCCTATGGTAAGAAAGACATGAACTATGGCAGCCCCTTTCTTAAGATTTAACACAAAGAAATTGTGTAACAATTAAGTGATTCTTCTTCTCTTATTGGTGTATGTGTAGGGGTACTTAAGCTTTTCAAGGCATAAATAAAAAGAGGATAAAACACACCTTCAAGTGTGGTAAGTACTCTGCCCATAATCATATTTTTGGATTAAAGTTCGGATGGACAATTGTTGTTGAATTGTTGTTAAGAACTCACGGGACGGCGATCGGAAGCCGTGGGTTCAATGTGTTGCTATTGTATTTTGGCATGGTGAGTTGTGTAGGGGATGTTTGATGTGTTTTGTATTATTGGAGGCAGTATGTTGGTGTGTGTGTGATGTGTATTGGACAGGGGAGAAAGGTGTGACGATACACCTTTAATTAATGCAAAATACGTAAATCTGCCCGGGAAATGTTTAGCTACTATTTTGGAAAGGTTGCATCAGGTTTAAGAGATAATATTAGCTTCATTATACCCTTGTGTTGTAGATTAACTTAATAAAGGAAAGCCCAAGTTCTGGTAAGCACAATCTTCGGAAGGAACGAGGTATGTTAAGGCTTCTTTATTCCTTATCGGCATGAATCTAGAAATAGAACTCTAAATCTCCGAAAGAAGGAATTTGAGTATTCTGTTGTAAGAGAGCTGATTTGGTAACTCAACAAGTCTTAAGGAACTAAGTTATACATTATGGTGATTCAAGTCGCCTTCTTATAAAAATCTGATTCTTTTTGCACGAAACGTAAGTTATCCTTTTGTCAAGTTTCTTCTTTGTAGTGTGATCCCTAATCAAGCTTTAGAAAGTATACAAGGAAAGTTAGAAAGTCAAATCCCCATTTATATGTGTTTGGTATGTTGAGTCCAACACCTAGTAAGCCAAGGCTAAAGAAGTTATCTAAATGAACCTTCATAAATAACAATAATAGCTTTAAAGGTCAATCTAGTAATACACTTATTATATGTGGTTTGCGTGTTAGTGTGCACCGAGGTGCTACTGCCATATTGAGGATATTATATACATAGTGTGCACCGAGGTGCTACTGCCATATTGAGGCCATTATATACATAGTGTGCACCGAGGTGCTACAGCCATATTGAGGCCATTATATACATAGTGTGCGCCGAGGCGCTACTGCCATATTGAGGCTATTATATATAGGGTGCACCGAGGTGCTATTGTGGTTCAGTGTGGGTTATAAAGTAAGTTGCGGTGTGGGTTAATGCAGGTGTTGTATTCTAAAAATAATAAAGGAGAAAGATCTTAACGAGTCTTACCAATTACAGTTTACAAGTTTCATATTATATCTTGTTCAGATTTACTACTTGCGACTTGCTTTTATGCTTCTACCTTACATGCCAGTACATTATTGTCGTACTGACATCCCCATTGCCTGGGGGCATTGAATTCATGCCTGCAGGTCCAGACAGAAACCTAGATAGACCTCTTCAGTAGGAGTTGCAGAGTTCAGCCATTTTGGTAAGCTCCATTCTTCCTGGAGCTGATGAGTCAGAGGTCTAGCTTATATTTTGATCAGGTTATGTAAACGTACAGCTTATGGGTAGTCCAGGGCCCTGTCTTGGATATGAGATATTTTACTTACTCCTAGAGGCTTGTAGACGTGTATATGTACATCAGTGTTGGGTATGGCCTTGTCGGCCTTGTTATTAGCTATCTACTATGATAATAGCCTTGTCGGCCTTGAGTTGCTTACCTACTATTGAGCTTTCAGTGTTTCAAATTGTTATTCTTAGAGACCTTGTCGGTCTCAGACCCCCAGCAGGTTCAATAGAGATACACTCTATTTTGGCACCCTCGGCCTTTTGGGGCTCCGGGTGTCGGTCATGCCTCCCATGGTTTGGGGCGTGACATTATGGCCCCAAATAGAGCAAGCTAATGGAAACGAGCCTCATACTCCAAGACAGTCATAGCATCCTGAGTAAGTCTAGTGAACTCGTCTCTCCAACGTTCTCTGTCGCTTTGAGGTAAGAACATGGCCATAAAGGCCTCATAGAATTCAGACCAAGTCCAAGGAGGTGATGAATATGGTCTGCAAGCAACCTGGGTGCTCCACCATAACTTCGTTGGGCCCTCCAGCTGATATATAGTATAACCAACTCTGTGAGTCTCCAAAAAACCCAAATGATGCAACATCTCCTCATAGGTATTAATAAAGTCATGTGGGTCCTGCCCAGAAGTACCAGCAAACCTCAGAGGTGCCAATCTCAAGAATCTACCTAACGCCTTCTGCTCTATCTCTATCATAGCTGTGGGAGGAACATGAGGCTGTGCAACTGATGGGACCTGAATAACCTCGACATGGGGAGCCGCAGTAACAAGCTACACTCCTGAACTCTGTGCACCCAAGGCTGCCCCTTGAGCGGATGTATGTGCTACCTCAGAAGGCCGCTCTCCAATCATACCCAACAACTGTAACAGTAAACCCTAGATATCTGAAGACTGAGCTGGGGATGAAGCTGGCACTGGAGCTGGTGGTACCTGGGCTACTCTCTAGTCCACGTGCTGCTCGGGAACAAACTCTGGCTCATAATCATACTCGGGCTCTCTCTCAACTCTAGCAGCTCTAGCAGGTGCCGTTGCTTGGGGACGTCCTCGACCCCTACCCCTACAACCTCTCCAGCCCCTATCTGGAGTTGGAGGCTTATCTCTGCCTGATGCCAATGATCTCGTACGAGCCATCTGTGGAAGAATGAATGAGAACAAGTGAGATTTCAAAAAACTCCAAAGGATTACGCATGATACAGAAGCAAATAAGAGAGTCATATTTTCTAAGATGTCACTATAGCCTCCTGAAGATTGAGTACGAACATCTCCATCGCACCCGTAGAACTCTACTAGACATTGGCTCCTATACCGATAATGCCGGTGAACCTAGGGCTCTGATACAAAGCTGTCATAACCCAATTTCTCGGTCATGATGGAACCTACAACCCCTAGTAGGCAAACCAATTCTCGTAGCTCGGAATGGTCAGTAATGGGCTACTATCTAACAAATGAGTAGAAGATTAGTTTAAATAGCGAAAGCAAGGGCAATAAGTAAAGAAAGTGAACATCAGGAATATATATAACATAAATGCGGAAGCTAACCATACCCAAAACTTGGTACCATAATATAGAGCCAGAACAACCTATAAGGAGTACAAAGGATCCAAAACAATATATACAGATGTATTCGAGTAGTGATAGAGTACATGATATAAAATATGACTAAAAGGTAATCTCCAGTCGCTAAGAGCTCACCCTCAGTCTGAAATATTTCAAAATCAGATCCTCACACGAGTCTCTGATGAGCTAACGATGATGGCCCATACTAGGATCTACACCAAAAGATGCAGAGTGTAGTATGAGCACCAAATGTAAAGCAAATGGTACCCAGTAGGTATCATAGGCCGACTGGGCGCATATAATATAAAAGAGCAGTAACAGGCAGAATAGAAGAAAATAGTCACAGATATCAACGAAGAAGTACATAGAAACTAGCCTAGAGGGAAGACAGCAGATTACAACATACAAGGCTAGCAAGTAGGATATATACACAACAGGCACAAGTGAAAGTAAGAAATGACGCACATGGGGTCCTCGCAGTAACAGTATATATATGAATTTTAGAAGTGGGCGGTATATCGGTAACCTCAGGTAGATAGGGAAGGAAGAAGAAGAATAAATATAGTCATGCTCGGAAAAAGATTTAATAACCCAACTAAGCATACAAATAACCAAGTCACGACACTAACAATCTCTTAATATCTAACTTCATATACAACCATGTCATGGAATAATATCGTGATAAAGTAATAAGAGTCTACCTATAGTCCTTCAGCTGCGTATACAACCGAGGAATGTAAAAAAGTGAAAACAAACCCTCTGGCTACCCATACAATCGAAGCGTACACTCAACAAATAGCAAACAAGGGTAGAGCCTCAAACAATGAATTATATGATGCATGATGATCTCTAGGTGGAAAAATAATTTGTATGTACCTCCTCCGGCGCTGAACGAGCCCATCAGGTAGGTTCCATAGAAGGACACTGCTCGTATACCTCCACTCCACGATATACACATCCTCTGGGACACACAGCCCAAGGCCTCTGGTCCAGAATGACAAGGTCCATGGAGTTCCCAGACCCCATACTATATCTCAGTCTCGAAAATATCATCCATAGTAGGTCAGAATTCAAGCTGGAGACTCAAGTCTCAAATATGCATGCCCATACACTGTCTATGTCTAAAATAGTGGATAACATCTAAAAACCCCACCAAGGATTCCCGGGCATAACCAGGACTAAAATAGTAGTAAAACATATCTGACGCATGGTTTGACTGAGTCTAATACCATCTCAAATTAGTAAGAAAATCCATCTAGCACTATGACCTTACCGAGTCTAGCAATAGTAGTAGAAACTGAAGATATAAGCCATACTTGAATCTTCTACCCTAAGAAGATCCACAAATCAAGCCCAAATCATTTCCAAGTCATTTCCGTCGAAAATGGGCCCCGAGGCCATACAAAGTTTAGAAAATCAGTACTAGTAGGCCAGAAGCCCAAACCATAGTAAAATATGCAAAAAAATCCCTTTTATATGCATGGAAATGACATGATCAAACACAAATAGCCGCCTAACATCTCATAATGAACCTATTGGCCCTGCACAGGATCCTACCACTCTACAACATAGATAGCCAGCCTAATATCATGATAACGATGTCCGGGACTCATGGACACCCTCGAATATCCCACCATCTATGGTCTAAAGTCAAACAAGGCCACACAGGACCACAAGGGTGATAATATCAGACTATGAAGAATACTACACACAATGGAGGAAAGAAACGAGGCAAACATGGAAAAAACAGTCAAGGTATGTGGTGCAAAGCTAGAAATCCCAACCCAAGGATGCCAATTAGTATAATTTTATTTGATATATGCAAAGTCTAGGGAGTTTAAACCGTAACCTACATGTCGTCCGATGACAAGCTGCTAGCACGATGATATCTGAGGCCAAACTACTCTGAGAAGCTTTGACCGATAATCAAACTATCAAAAACATAAATAACACATTAAAATGAGACTAAGGACATGCATATTGCTATAATAATAGTTGGGTCGAAATTTGGATCACTAACGGGCTCGTGGGCCCCATAACACAAAACTAAAACCGTATGAGCGCACAATAATCACCACACCCCTAGGTGTGCATGCTCAGATTATAGAGAGTATTTAGTTAGGGAAATGGCTCAAACCATCCAGCCAACTATAAGAACAACTAAAGAATCAAAGAGGATAATTTAACAGATTTTAACCAGATAAAACTTACCAATAACGATGGGGAACGATCAAGGTCAAGAAATTTGCACCCCAACACCAAGAATTGAGTCAATACCGATTTTAGATGAGTTTGGAGCTTAAATCAATGGGGGGGATTCGTATTTAGAGTGAAGAAGACGAAGTTGGGAGTTTATATATTGCCCAGGGGTCCTTCATCGCGATCACGAAGGGACCCCTTGCGGTCGTGATGACCACATTGGCTAGAACATCACGATCACAAGGACTAGCCATGTAGTCGTGAAGAACAATAGAGGAAAGGCCTCATCACGGTCGTGACACGGGACATCACGATCGCGAAGAACATGGGACCAGGTGCTTTATTGCATCGTGAAGGCAGAGGCTCGTGATTGCGATTAAGGCCTGAGGCATGTACCTGCAATATTTCTAGAACTCTATGGGGCATTCCGGGCACGATCGAAACCCGATATTCAAAAACCAATAATGCTAACAGTGTGAAAACAACGTTCCAGACTCAACGAAAATGATGAAACTTCCATATGAGGTCGTTCTGGAGAAAGGTCGACCCAAGTCAATACTAACAAAAACCAACAAATCACTCAAAATGAGCCTGGCACACTCGATACCCAAACTAAGCATCTACCTAACCCAAACTCAATATTCCAGAGCTGATGGAATCATCGGATTTTGAATCTGACGCTCTGGTCTTTGAAAGTAAACCCATGTTCCACTTTCAACTCTAATTAGCCTGAAAATAGAGAAAGCAACAGAAAACCCACACTAGAAATTCTCAGACCTTGACTAAAGGTCTAACTAGACCAAACTCAATGCTCTAGAGCTAACAGAACTGTCAAAATTTGATTCTATGCATGTTAGCTAATAATGTTAACTAAAGTCAACAATATTTTAAGTTGAAGCTCTAAAATAGGGAAAGGACCAAAATGACCAAATGAAGGACCAGGGCATCGAACCACCAGTCTAAGCAAGTCATAAATGACTTGGGGCTGCTACAGGAAAGCTCTAACAGTACAAAGAAAGTGCGAATGCAAAAATAACCGAAAGGGTCATTACAGAATAGCTAGCACGTCTCTCACCATCTTGCTAAGTTTTGAAAAGTGTTGTTCATGAGTCTTTTGCCAATTCAATAGTTGTGGTATGCCTTTCGCATTTGTAATATTATTAGTGCCCTATTCAAGATATTTAGTAAATTCACACTTATGAGAAAATCTAGATCAAGTGATGATTTTGCTTTACCATGGACACCTAATCCAGACATAGAACTTTAAGGGACATGATCAATATTATCTAAGGCCTTGTAATATTGGACATATAATTCCTTAGCATAAGTTTGAATACTATTCTGACATGTTATCAAATTTGGTTTTTCATGTGATAAAATATCTAAATTAGCATAAATTCCTCTAACTAAAGCTTTTGAACCATATTCATTATATTCTGGGTTAACAAGAATTGTAATTAAATAAATTTGGGGAATAGAAAAAAAAAATTAAATTTTTTAACCATTGCTACAATAAAATACTTAAAATATTCATTTTGTTTATACGTAGCAAAAAAGCATGAAATATTTCAAATATGTATTAAAATTTTACTGATAGTAGGATAATATGTTCTAGAAAAAACTTTGATAGAATCATAAAATGATTTTAAAAATTGTCTAAGTACATTTATTGCATCCCAATCACTGTAAGAAAGTTTATGATCAGGATAAGCGTTATGATTATTAAACATCATAGTAATTGGCTTTCTATAATCATAAGCAATGTAAAACATTTCATAAAAAGAATTTCATCTAGTTTTAACATACTTTGGAACTTTTCTAAACGGAACATCACACACACGACAAAGATCTTTATATTGTCTAATTCTACTACTATTATTCATATGAAAAATTCAAAAAATTGCATTTTCAAGTTTATCAATAGAACTATCAAATAAATTAATACCATCTTTCACAACTAAATTTAATATATGTGCAGCTCAGTTAATATGAAAAGCATATTTACTAATTGGAAAAAGTCTAGTTTCTATCATAGTCATAGCATTTAAATTAGCAGAAGCATTACATAAAGTAATACTAATCACTTTATCAACAAGATAATAAAATTCTAAAATACGACATACAGTTTGAGAAATATAAGAACCAGTTTTCTTATGTTCACAAATTTTATAAGTGATAATTCTTTTTTACATTGTCCACTTATAATCAGTCCAATGTGCAGTAACAATTAAATAATCATTACCGTTAGGACTACGATCATATAAGTGGTAATAAAATCCCTACAATCCATCATATAAAATAGCTACGAAGATATATTGCATATGTTTTTCTTGAAATTTAAAAATATCTTTTTTACCATACTTCTTGTAATACCTTCAAAACTGGGATTATATGTATCCCGAATATATATTATAAAACCGTCATATTCTCTAAATTTAAAAGGCAAACCACAAACAACAACGATTTTAGAAATATTTTTACGATCACGGTCCTTATTATAGGGCCATTGTAAAATATGACCAACAGGGTTTGAAGGATTTAGTGAACTTTGAACCATGTATGACCCGGTATTGGAGGGTCAAACGCTAGAGCATGTAAGTTGACCTATAGTAGCTAAAAATGATTGTCACTCTCTCATATATTTCTTAGTCAAATGGGTTTTTAATCCCCCAGTCGACCCTTCACTCGCGCCAGATACATATTTGCAACTTTGTTTACAAAGACGACACGTAGATACAGTTTTTTCTTCATTCAAATAAAAAAATTTCCACACAGGTGATTTTAAAGCACATTGTGGTTTTGTCTTACCCCTCACCGAAGCAATAGGGGAAAGACCAGGTCCAACTTGAGGATTATCCTGAGTTGGAGATTCGGCACTAATGGGGGCAGAAGAGGGACTAGATGGTGTATCCTCTAAATTTTCATCCACGTGGAATTCTACTTCTTCATCTAATTCATCTTCAAAATAATTATACATTCTCTCAAAAGCTTCGTGGGGAATAAGAGCATCCATAGTATATGAAAAATTAGTTTCATTAACATGCATACAATTATCTGTATTAAGTCTAATTTCAAGAGCACCAGGCATGCGAGAAGAAATAGAAGAACTTTTTTTTTTACCAATGGCAAAAAAATTTACTTTTGAAACAATACCTTTTTATCGGAATTCTTTTGAGACGAATCAATAATATAATAAAATATAATATGAAATAAGCAAGTTAAAACAAACAAATTACAAGTTCACAATTAATAAACAAGAAAAAAATTTAAAAGACTAAAGAGTGAAACGAATATACCCAACGTCTGCCGTAAAGTTTAATGACCCTTTCGGCCATTCTCGTATTTTTGCCTTTCTTGAACTGTTAAAGCTTGCCTGTAGTGGCCCCAAGTCATTTATGACTTGCTCGGACCAGTAGTCTGGTGCCCGGGTCGTCTATTTGGTCATTATGGTTGTTTTTTTATTTTAGAGCCTTAAACTTTGAAAATCATTGACTTTGGTCAACAATTTTAGCTATTGTGCTAAGAATCAAATTTCGATAGTTCCATTGACTCTGGAGCATGGACTTTGGTCTAGGCAGACCTTTTATCATGATCTGAGAGCTATTTTGCTTAGAATTCTCTCTCATTATGTGGTTTCAGGCCAGTTGGGCTGGTTTGGTTGAATTTTGTCAACATTCGGAGAAAGCAACCTCGGATGGAAATTCTGTCAGCATTTTTAGCTCCAGAATACCGAATTTGTGTTAGATAGTCAGTTGGTTTGGGTCCCGGGTTAGCCAGACTCATTTTGGATGCTCGGTTTGTTTTAGCTAGTGTTGACTTGGGTCAACATTTCTCCTAAATGAGCTCGTATGGAAGTTTCTTTGATTTTTTTGAGTCCAGAATGTCGTTTCCACTCTAATAGCATATTGGTTTTTGAGTATCGGGCTCCGATTATGCCCGGAACACCCCGTAGAAGTTTTGGTTATTGCTGGTTTTCTACAACAAAAATTGTCTAGCACCAACACCGCCCGGTCAGCGCCATCACGCTGACCTGTGATTTTTCTTTAGCGCCAATGGCACTCCAGGAGCGCGATTATGCTAGCCTATGACTTTTCCCTTCAGCGCGATCGCGTAAAACAATGCAATTGTGCTAATGTGTGATCCTTTCTTCAGCGCGATCGCGTAAAACAATGCAATTGTGCTAATGTGTGATCCTTTCTTCAGCGCGATCGTGCCCTGATAGCGCGATTACGCTGGTCTACGACCTGCAACTTATAAAGCCTCCCCCATAATTTTTCAGACCAATTTATCACTTCTCTCTCACTCTAAATCATCTTCCCTCTCTTAATTTGACTCCAAATCAGTATTGGCTTTAGGGAATTCATCAATCTGACGCTAATCTTGCTTCCTCTTTATTTTGGTAAGTCTTCTTCCCCAAAGCTTGCTTCTTCTCCATTTGTTGGAAACTCCATTGTTGTAAATTCTCAAAAGCTTGGGAATTCCTTGTAGAATCTATTTTCTTGGGCTTGCATGTTTGTGGGGTCGTGGAACTCACTTCCTTGGCATTTTCTCCTATAGTGGTAAGTAATTCTTGCTCAATTTCTGGCTTTTCTTTCTTATAAATTCCCTCTTTGATTCCATAATTGATGGGTTATTTTGGACCCCAATTAATTTCTATTTCTGCTCAATTTTTGAGCTTATGCTCCCAGGATTGTGGGGAATATGATTGTATTTTTCATTTCTAGTTTTAAGTTACAGGGCCCATGGGCCCATCGGTGCCCAAAATTTCGACCCAATTGTGTTCATAAAATTATGGGTATCGATAGTCTTGTTTTAACACCTAGATTATTGTGTTGATAGTACTTTCACAATTTGGAGCTTCTCGGAGCAGTTGGAGCCTGGACAAAGCCGTTTCTGCAGCTAGTCATCGAACGACAGGTAGGTTATTGTTTCCCCTATCTAGACTCTGCGTATATAAACTATAACTGCAGTAATTAGTATCCTTGGATGGGTTGTTATAGGTTGGTACCCTCAGACCTTGTCTGCCTTTCTGTTCATTTATTTCATACTTTTTTTGTAGTATTCGTGTAGTATTGTTATTTCACCCTTGTGGCCTCGTGTTGCCTTTGTTTATGACTCTAGACCATAAACGGTGGGATATTTAGGAATGTCCGTGAGTCCCGGACTTTGTGACCTTACTAGGTTAGTTATCTGTGCTATAGAACCGATTATGCCTGTGTAGGGCTGATAGGAATGTTTGTAAGCTACTTTGGGCTAAATTTATTATCTGCGAGTATATTCATTCATGAAAATGGATTTTCTTCATGTTTTACTACTATTTTGTCTTCGAGATGACTATCACTGATTTTCTAAACCTTGCATGGCCTCGGGGGTCTATTTTTGGTATAAATAATGATAAAATGAGATTTGGATGATTTCACTTTGGTTTTCCTACTGACACTAGTCTAGGTAGGTCCATAACATTAGACATGATTTTCTACAAATTTAGACTCGGACACATGTTGGGCACCCTGTTTAGCGGATTAAGACTTTTATCACTAATTTAAACCTGAATATACTTTGGGCACCCTTTGAGAGGGTCTTTTGAGGTTACTAATACTCTTTTAGACCTAGTTCAATTCTGGGCATATTCTATGAGGTTTCGAGTATTTATCTACTTTATGAGATTGCACAGTTTTATATATGGTCTACGAGTAGACCTCTATGGACCCTGTTGATTAAGGACTTGGTGCCTTGGGCTGCGTGTGTCAGATGAGGGGTGTATAGCATAGCAGAGGTACATGGGTAGAGTCCTTCCATTGCAGTTGCCTCTATATGTTCCCTTAGGGTACCTGAGGGGGAATATACGGGTTACTTTCACATCATATCATTATCATGTATTTGGTATTCTGATTACACCCTTATTTGTTGTGTGTTCAGTGTACGCTCTGGTTGTATGGGAGGCCGGAGACTTGATTGTGTTCCTCAATTTTATGGGCAGCTATTGGGACTGTAGGTAGATTATATTACTTCTTTCATTTTGTAGAACTATTCTGGACTTTTGGTATCGATTGGATGAGTGGTTTTAGCTGGTTGAGGCACTAGCTTTGGGACTAAGGTTATGAAGGGGCTAGTGGGTCCCATATTATTGAGATACTGATTATGTATCTTTCTGAGTGATTATGGGGTAATGGTTCCTGCTTTTATCCTGGCTTGATTAGAAGATTTGGACACTTGTGGGTTAGTTATTCCATTTTAGGCTTGACTTGTAAGTTGATTACGTCTATATTTGTTTTGGGTATTTGATGTCTTAGGCATGTTTCTGTTAGTATGTTATTTCTAGTTCCCTGGTTGTTGTCAAAAGGTTGTCGGCTAGCCTGGTTGTTATGATTGTAGGGGGATCGGTCACCTTTATAGAGCTTGTACCCAGTGAGGGGTGATCGAGCCATCAACTTTGACTACTTAGTCTAGTGATAGGCACTGCCAGTTTGATGCCCCTCTTGATAGGCCAGAGAAAGAGACTTTGGGTATCGTTGCCCTAGGTACGACTTGGTTTGCCTTTGGTTGGTGATAGCCTTACTGGCATTAAAATTCTCCCTTTTTTGTGTATTTGCTTATGTGCTTTCCTATTTTACTTGTTTAGTTTATTTACTATTTGAATTTATAGTTTTATTCGCGTGTTTTTTGATAGTTCATCTCTTTACAGTAGTGGATAAGGTGAGTTGTCCTTGAGAGATTTTTTCCTGAAGTGGTAGCTCATGGGTAGATATTTCTAGGCTCGCTTTCTGTTCGTTGTGGTTCTAGGATTGCTTTGGGTCTTCCTTTCTAGCGGTCCTAGATAGTTGTTACCTAGGCCGTTATCTAGCATGGCTAGAGATCCTTGTGTTGGTTTGGTGTAATACCGGTGGTAGTGCTAGAGTTTGAGGCCCTGTGTTAATTCAAGTAGTGTTGGTTATGCTGCTGAGCATTGGTCAGTTTTGCTTTTTTCTAGTGATCAAAATCGACCTTCCAAAGTTTTTTGGTCTTGTGAGTTAGAAGGTATGGTTTTATTCCGTGGTTTCCTTCTGTTCAAAGTCTAGTTGAGTTTCTTTCTTCCCTCCCCAGTTTTGGTTGATAGGATTAAGTTTGATTGCAACATCGTGATTGAGTATTTTGGCTATAGCATTTCTAGCTAAGTGTTTATTGTGGCATTGTGGTTGAGGTTTGACTATGGAATTGTGAGCGAGTTTTTGCAATAGCTACGATGGCGACCTTGAACCCCAGGCACCTTTTTTCTTGCTTTTAGGGTGTCTTGACTTTATATTCATGGTATGGTGGGTTTTTTCTCGAGGTGAGGTTAGTATGGTGATGTGAAATCCGAAGAGTGTTCGAGTATTAGGAGTAGCTACGATACTTCTTAAAGCTTGGAGCTAAATTGTTGACTACAGACTTCGTGGTAGGCTTACCACACTCCTTGTGGAGACTTTGTTTTGGTTTGGGTTCTTGGGGGCAAGTTGCCCTGGTTCATTCATTTTCAATAGATCTAGACTTGGCATAGTTCGGCGAGGTCATCTTTGTTCGATAGTTTGGAAATTTCTCCATTAACACAGGGTGTTCATGCATGCATTTCCTAACCATAGTATGCAGATTCAGACTGGTTTAGATGGGTTCAAGTAATAAGGTTGGTCTTTGCAAAAGGGTTTCTCCATTGGTTTATGGTCAATCAGGGTAAAACAACTACGATTTTTGAGTATACGCTTTGGGTTGTTATCTTGGATGGCAAGGTTAGTAGACTATAGCTTGGCTTGGAAAGAGTTTGAGTAAAAAGGGGTGACTTCGTTCGTGATGGAGTATAAGTGAGAACGATGGGTCTCTGGTGTTTTAGCTGATGTTTTGAGGGTGGTTTGAGTGTTCAACTTATATGAAGTCTCCTGTTTATGGTGCAAAAGGGTTTAGTTCAGAATAAAATGGTTTTGCGGATCAGCAGGTTCATGGGTTAAGTTTTAGTTGATGATTTGGGTAAACTTGGTAGTGGCATCGAGGATGTGGGTTTTGTTTGTCGACCGCCTTGGTTCTTTGGTTTGATATTGTGCTGGTGCTTCCGTAGGAGATTCTTGAGGGTTAGTTTGGTTGGTTGATCTTTGGAGTTTTGGAATCAAGGGTTGGAGTCTAGCTTGGCTAGAGTGAAGTTAAGGCCTAGTTGCCGTCTTGGGTCTCATTCTATTTGGTGTGGTCCGATCGGGGAGGCTACCCAGGTTGTTTGACAGAGTAGTGCGGGAATTGTATCCGCAGTTGTTAAGCCTCTACTTTCCATTCTTTCTTGACTTTTGGGGATGAAAGCCCTTTTTAGTAGTGGATGATGTAATGAACCTTCTGGTCCTTCTCGTATTTTTGCCTTTCTTGTACTGTTAGAGCTTTCTTATAGTGGCCCCAAGTCATTTATGACTTGCAGGGATCGGTAGTCCAATGCCCAGGCCGTCTGTTTGGTCTGTAGGGTTGTTTCCTTGTTTTAGAGCCTTAAACTTTGGAAATTGTTGACTTTAGTCAACATTCTTAGCTATCATGCTCGGAATTGAATTCTGATAATTCTGTTGGCTCCGGAGCGTGGACTTTGGTCTAGAAAGACCTTTTTTCGACATTCGGGAGCTATTCATCTTGGAATTCTCTCTCATTCTGTGGTTTCAGGACAATTAGGCTTATTTGGTTGACTTTGGTCAACATTCGGAGAAAGCAGCCTCAAATGGAAATTCTGTCAGCGCTGTAAGCTCCAGAATGCCGAGTTTGTGTTAGATAGTCAGTTGGTTTGGGTCCCGGGTGTGCCGGACTTATTTTGGATGCTCGGTTGGTTTTAATTTGTGTTGACTTGGGTCAACATTCCTCTGAAACAACCTCGTATAGAAGTTTCATCGATTGTTTTGAGTCCAGAACTTTGTTTCCACTCTAATAGCATATTTGGTTTTTGAGTATCGGGTTTTCATTGTGCCCGGAACACCCCATAGAAGTTTTTGTTGTTGCTGGTTTTCTACAACAAAAATTGTTCAACGCCAATGGTGCCCAGGCAATGCTATTTCGCTGACCTGTGATTTTCCTTAAGTGCCAACGGCACTCGGGGAGCACAATTGTACTAGCATGTGACTTTTCCCTTCAATGCGGTCGAGCTAAAATAGTGCGATCGCACTGGTCTGTGATCCTTCCTTCAGTGCAATCGCACCCTGATAGCGCGATTGCGCTGGTCTATGACCTGCAACTTATCAAGCCTCCCCCTCGATTTTTCAGACCATTTTATCACTTCTCTCTCACTCTAAATCATCTTCCCTTGCTTAATTTGACTCCAAATCAGTATTGGCTACGGGGAATTCATCAATTTGATGCTTAATCTTGCCCCTTTCGTTTTAGTAAGTCTTCTTCCCGAAAGCTTGCTTCTTCTCCCTTTGTTGAAAACTCCATTGTTGTAAATTTTGAAAATCTTGGGAATTCCTTCTAGAATCTGTTCTCTTGGGCTTGCATGTTCGTGGGTTCATGGAACTCACTTCGTTGGCTTTTCTCCCGTAGTGGTAAGTAATGCTCTATTTTCGGCTTTTCTTTCTTAGAAATTCCCTCTTTGATCCCATAATTGATGGGCTGTTTTGGAGCCTAATTGTTGTCTATTTTTGCTCAATTTTTGAGCATATGCTCCCGGGATTGTGAAGAATAGGATGGTGTTTTTCGTTTATGGTTTTGGGTTGCAGGGACCATGGGCCCGCTGGTGACCCAAATTTTGACTCAGTTATGTTCATAGCATTATGGGTATTGATAGTCTTGTTTTAACACCTAGATTATTGTGTTGATAGTACTTTCGAAATTTGGAGCTTCTTGGAGTAGTTTGAGCCTGGGTGAAGTCGTTCTCATAGCTAGTAATCAAACGACAAGTAGGTTATGGTTTACCCTATCTAGACTCTGCGTATATAGACTATAATTGCAATAATCAGTATCCTTGGGTGGGTTGTTATAGGTTGGTACCCTTAGACCTTGTCTGCCTTTCTGTATGTTTATTTTATATGTTGATTGTAGTATTCATGTAGTATTGTTATTTCACCCTTGTGGCCTTGTGTGGCCTTTGTTTATGACTCTGGATCATAGATGGTGGGATATTTGGGAATTTTTGTGAGTCCTAGACATCGTGACCTTACTAGGTTGGTTATCTATACTATAGAACTTATTATGCCTATACAGGGCCGATAGGAATGTTTGTGAGCCACTTTGGGCAAACACTTATTGTCTGCAAGCATAATCATTCATGAAAAAGGATTTTTTGCATATTTTACTAAAGTTTTGGCTTCGGGCCGACTATCATCAATTTTCTAAACTTTGCATGGCCCCGGGGGCCTATTTTTGGTATAAATGATGATAAAATGAGATTTGGATGATTTCACACAAGTTTTCTTACTGACACTAGGCTCGGCAGGGCCATAGCACTAGACATGATTTTGTACAGATTGAGACCCTGACACATGCCAGGCACCCTGTTTAGGAGATTGAGACTTTTTCACTGATTTAGACCCCAGTATACTTTGGGCACCCTTTGAGAGAGTCTTTAGAGATTACTATTACTGTTTTAGACGCGATTCAATTCTGGGCAGGTTCTACGAGGTTCTGAGTATTGAGCTACTTTATGAGATTGCACAGTTTTGTATGTGGTTTACGAGTAGACCTCCATGGAACCTATCAATCCAGTACTTGGGGCCTTAGGCTGCATATGCCGGATGAGGGGTGTACAACGTAGTAGAGGTACATGAGTAGAGTCCTTCCATAGGTCCTGCCTCTATATGGGCCCTTGGGTGTACCTGAGGGGGAACATACAAGTTACTTTTACATTATATCATCATCATGCATTTGGAATTTTGATTCCACCCTTATTTATTGTGTGTTCAGTATACGCTCTAGTTGTATGGGGGCCGGAGGTTTTGTTTTCACTTGATTGTGTTCCTCAGTTATATGGGCGGCCGTTGGGACTGTAGGTAGATTATATTACTTCTTTCATTTCATAGAACTAGTCTGGACCTTTGGTATCGATTGGATGAGTGGTTTTAGCCGGTTGAGGCACCAGCTTTGGGACTGAGGCTATTGAGGGCTAGTGAGTCCCATGTTATTGAGATACTGATTGTGTAGGTTTTTGGGCAATTATGGGGTAATGGTTCCTATTTTTATCCTGGCTTGATTAGCAGATCTGGACACTTGTGGGTTAATTATTCCATCTTAGGATTGACTTGTAAGTTGATTACGTCTATTTTTGTTTTGGGTATTTGATGTCTTAGGCATGTTTCTGTTAGTATGTGATATCTAGTTCAATTGTTGACTGGCTTTCCTTCTTTCCCGTCATTTTTGAGGTTATCGGTATACCGCTCATCCCTTTGAATTCTCTTTATATATATTGTTGTTGCAAGGATCCCAGGTGCGTCCTTCTTCCTTCTTTCACCTGTGTTTTTATGTATGTATATCTTCTATGCTAGCATGTTATTTTTGTACTCTTGGTTGAATTACTCTTGTGCTAGTTTTCTTCTGCTTCTTCCTTATTTTCTGTGACTATCTTCTTGTATTTTTCTTATTATTGCATTTATATTTTATATGCGCTCAGTCGGACGATGATGCCTATTGAGTACCCGTTGTTTTGGAATTAGTATTCATACTATACTTCTGCACTTTTTAGTGCTGATATTAATGTGAGCTTTTGTCGTTGATCGCATTGGAGACTGGTGCAGCTTTTTAGATCTTCGAGACTAAGGTGAGCGCCTGACGGTCGGGGCTTGACCACTTCTCATCTTTGTAGTGTTACTCTTTGTATATTTGGAGAAAGTTGTACTTATCTTTTGTTACTTTCAGTACTTATATTCTATTAGAAGCTTTTGTACTGTCGATACAAAGGCTTGGGGTTGGTGTAGTTTCTTATATATATATTCGAGTTTTTGCTTCCGCTTGTCTTTATCTTATTGTGCTTCCATTTATTTTAGCTTATAATGCATGTTGGTTAGGTAGTAGCCCATTACTAACCGTTCCAGCCTTCGAGAATTGATTCGCCTACTGGGGGTCGTAGGTGTCATCATGACCTAAGAAATCGAGTTTTGACATAAAAGCAGACGATTATAACCGAAACTTGAAGCTTGAAGAAGATTGCTCCTCTAAAATTCACCAAATTATACTTCAATTGCAAAATAATTACAATAATTATAGAATATACATATATTGAGAATTGAAAATTGAGAGAGAATAAGAGTTGAAATTGTGAATAAAAATTTGAAAGGGAAAGGGGTATTTATAATAATTTTTTAAAAGGAGGGGCTGTTGGGGTCTGGGGGGCTGAGGGGGTTTAAACTAGCCGTTGGGGCCCCCACTAGCCATTGCCAATGGTCCCCAATGACTAGTAGCCGTTAAATTTAAAAAAATTGACATTTGACCAGACTTGATCAGACCAGATCGAAATGGAACCAGTATGAACCAGTACCAATTTACCGATATAGAAACAGCATTCTGAACTGGTATGGGTACCGGTTCAAGGCATACCATCCCATTCGGGGGTGGGCTAAACCAGAATGGACCGGTACTGGTATCGAAATGGTACCGGTATCTTTTGGTCCAGCGGCTAGCCTTAGAATATAGTTTTTCTATTAGTTTGGGGGTATGTTTGCGCCTAAAAATAAATTTAGACCCAAAAATGGAAGAAGGGTATTTATTAACCTTTTCTCATAGATTAGCCATTTAATCAATTTTTTATTATGGATCTGTGTTTCCCCAAACAATTAAGCACCTTTTGACTTATTTTTGTCTTTTTAGTTTAAAATTAAGTGCTTAAAATATTTTTGTTTTAATTTTATCCAAACACTTCAAAAGTGCAAGAGCTATTTTAACTTAAAAACACTTGAAATAAATCCATCCAAATAAGCCCTAAGACAATAGACAACCAGCCTAGATTTGGAAATAGTGCGCGAAGCCGGGAGGGTAACTTTTATTTCATTTTATGTGCCATTATGACCACATCACTGTAGCCTATTTGTAGATGAAAAAAATACCCTGAAACCCAAATCAACCGACGGCTATCTTCCGCCTATTAGATTTCCTGGGGAAAGTTACAACCAGAAGTAGACAAGAAAATGCAGAGGTCACAAGATCAATGGTCAAAGTCCTCCAGACTATAACAATTGAGAGATTTAGATCGGGTTTGAAGATAGGAGCTTAATTAATTTTATGTTCTTATTTTATTTTCACTTTATAAATTCAGTGTCCTAAGTGTGTCTAATATCGTTTAGGTTCTTTTTATTTACTTTGTAGTCCCTAATATTGGTCACAGCTATAATTGCCACGTGTTAGGCTGGTTAGATTATGTAGGGTCTTGTTAAATACCTTGTATTCCCATTTTGTTAGAGTATCTTGAATGAAAATCTGAATTTAATCTTTAATCTTCTTTTTCTCTTTCTCTGCTTTCTTGCTTACTATCCTTCAATGTCGATTCCAACATGGGAATCGCTACAATTGGTATAAGAGATGATGTTTCTCGGCCCTAATTCCGCTGCAATATACCATAAATATTACTATAATCATCTTCGATACTCTCAATCGCAAGACTCCTATAAAGTTGAGCGAATGACAAAATAAATGATGCCTTCGATTGATTGGACCTATTCCTGCCAAGTTCCCAGTTCTGAGCGGCCATCATGGAGTTACCAAAATCACCATTTCAATGATTCACTTAATCCATATGAGTTTCACACATGGAAAACTGAGCAGTTGAATTCAACCGAGCCTCTATATGGATATTATCATTCTGGTTTCACTCTATATGCTTATAGTGTTACGTTTAATGGTGTGATGCAGGTTCTATCTACTTATCAGGTCGACGATAACTATTTGGGTCACTATTTGTCTGAAATATCTGCCTAGCAAGTATGAATTATGAATACTGAATTTAAGACAATCTAGGGTTACTGAGTTTTGTACATGGGACTATGCTGATTCTCCAAGAGCATGTAATTAGTATCACATAAACTGTAGCATCTGAATTTTAATGAATCATTAAGATTTAGGAACCCTAGGTCTGAATAATTCATAGAGAACTAAAGAACTAAACTGAAACTAGGGACTCAATAGGTGGAAGGAACCCTAGGTTGAGAAAATTCTTAGGTTTTGGGCTGAGCTTGAATAAGACCTCTTGCTTGTTCTTGAGAAAAAACGGTCGCCTTTTTTCTCCTTTCTTTTTTAAGTATTTGATGATTTTAGGATAATAGGTGATTTAGGTAGTTTTTTACTAATTAACTAGGCTTAGACTAAGCAAAATGATGTAGCTTAAGCCTTAAAGAAGATAGGAAAAGTCTGGAATAACCCTGGGAATTTTAAAAGAAAGCTGCTGAAAATCGCAACTCAGGTACCATGACTCGGTTGATGGCCATAGTCCTAGATGATGGACCGTCAACTAAATCATGGTCCTGTCCATGAGTCTTGGGGGTTCTCTAATCTAAGAAAAACATGACTCCACAGGATGAACCGTGGTTCTGAATGATGGTTTATCGTGTGACTCGTGGTTCCTGGGACTCCTAGTTGAGGGTCCTCTGGTCTGAGGATTTCACAAGTCAAAGGACGGGTTGTGATTCTCAAGTATGGTCCATAGTCTGACTCGTGGTTTATGGGCCACAATTGAGGGTCCTCTGATGTTTTGATTCCATGAGTCCACAGGATGGACCGTGGTTCTGAACGATGGTTCATCATATGACTCGTGGTTGCTGGGCCCTGAACTGATGGTCCTCTGATTAAGGGGAACCATGAGTGACAGGATGAACCGTGGTTCTAAACTACGATCCGTGATCTCATCCATGGTTCTTGGAAACTTGAATTTTTCCTGAATTTTTCTGTTGAGTACAGTCTAGTAACTGGTTCACATCCTAGGGTGTTACATAAGATGTTCACCAATTGTTTGAAATAAGGTGGGAGAACTTTAACATACAATTTCTATTCTGCTAGTGAGGATGTTCTGAAGAGGGAAAGTATAACAATAATAGGTAACAAAGAAAGGGAGGACCAGATACTAGGTTTTGTTCAAACTGTGGCACACAATTTAGTTGTTGGTCATTCAAATTGTGGCACACACTAGGTGTTTGATGAATGTCCTCAATAGGGGGAAGCTGAATTTTTTGGGCTTCCATTAGTAAGAAGGAATTATCATCAGGATAACTATCTGAACATAGAGTCTCTAGGCTTGAGAAATGAATTTTTGATAGACTATAAAGACAAGAACATAGAAGTCTCGACTTTGAGCATGAGAAATAGTTTTGGCTCTATAGATGTGTTTATGGAAGTGTTGGAGCTGAATCACTATGGGGGCCTCATCAATGGACTTGATCCAGTGCAAAATTGTAGCTTATTGTGGAAAGCAACTATCACGACCCGATTTCTCGGTCATGATGGCACCTACAACCCCCGGTAGGTGAACCAATCCCCGTAGCCCAGAACAGTTAATAATGGGCTACTATCTAACAAATAAGAGAACAATATGAAGAGAACAGATAAAAGGACTACATACATATGCGGAAACTAAACCAAACCCTAAGACCTGGTATCGTAGTATAGAGCCAAACTACATACATGGAGTGCAAATAAACCAAAACTATATATACAGATGTCTCCAAATGGTAATAGAGTACATGAGGCAAAAGATAAACTAAAGCTAAGCTCCGATCGCCAAGAGCTCACCCTCAGCCTGAAGTAGTCCCCAACAGATCTCCAAGCACGAATCACAGCGATCTAACGGCGATGGCCCACGCTAGGATCTGCACCCAAAGATGCAGAGGGTAGGGGTGAGCACCAAATGCGAAGCATAAGGTACCCAGTAGGTATCATAGGCAGACTGGGCACATATAAGATAAAAGCACAGTAATAGACAGAATAGAAGCAAGCAGTCACAGAAATCAACGAAAGGTACACAGGAACTAGCCCAGAGGGAAATCAACAGAACCACATATGAGGCTAGTAAACAGAATATACACACCAAAGGCACAGGTGAAAGTAAGAGACAACGCACCTGGGGTCCTTGCAATAACAGTGTATACAAGATAAGTTTACGAAATGGACGGTATACCGGTAACCTCAAGTGTAAGAAGAAGAGAGAAAGAGTAATAATAGGCATTCTCAGAGACATGAATCAACTCAACTAATCATACCAATCTCATACTTATCCATAATAGAGAACAATTTTGTAAGTAAAAAGCAAAAGTCTACCTACAGTCCCCCGGCCGCCCATACAACTGAGGAACACACACAAGTGAAAACAAACCCTCCGGCATCCCATACTACCGGAGCGTACAATCAGCAAACAACAAACAAGGGTGGAACCTCGAACCATGAATGATATGATGCATGAAGATCTCAAGTGCTATGGTATCTCTGTATGTACCTCCTCCGGCGCCGATCCGGCCCAGCAGGTAGGTTCCATGGAAGGACTCTGCCCGTATACCTCTACTCCACCGTATACCCCTCCTCCGGCACACGCAGCCCGTAGCCCCTAGCCCGGATGGAAAGGTCCATGGAGAGGTCCCAGACCCCATACTAAAACTCAGTATCAGAACATGTATCAAGATAGAGACCCAGTCTCGATATCAAGATAGAGACCCAGTCTCGAATATGCATGCCCAGACCCTGTCCAGGACTAAAAATAGTAGGAAAATATCTCAAAAACCCCTCCAAGGGTGCCCGGGCGTAGCCGGGTCTAAACAGTAAAAAGTCATCTCAGGTGCTCGGTCCGACCGAGGCTAAAAATCATCTCAAGTAACAAGAAAACTCAACTAGCACCCCGGCCCTGCCGAGTCTAGCGATAATCATAAAACTGATGATTTTAAACATAATTTTACTTTCTTGCCCAAAATCTCCACAAGTGAAATCAACCATTTCCAAATCATTTCCATAAAAAACGGGCCCCCCGGGCCATGCAAGGTTTAGAAAACAGTGCCAGTAGGCCCGAAGCCAAAACCACAGTAAAACATGGATAAACACCTTTTAATATGCATGGAAATGGTATGATCACACACCAATACTGCGTCGCACTCACCAAATAACCTATGACTGCATCAGGCCCACAGCTACTTCAGCAAGCATAACAGCTTCTAGAAGGAAATATCTTCTATGCCGGGCTGCGCGGACATTCCAAAATCACTTCTATGTTTCACGAGTCAACAAGGCCTCACTAGGACACAAGGGTTAAATAAAATATACCGGCAAATACTACAAGCGAACGGAGGAATAAAAGTAGGCGGACATGAATAAAGCGGTCAAGGTCTGTGGTACCAACCTAATAAACCAACCCAAGGATGCCCATTAATACAATTTTATTTCATATATACGGAGTCTAGGGAAATTAAACCGTAACCTACCTGTCGTCCGACGACAAGCTGCTGGAACAACGATGTCCAAGCTCGAACCACTCCGAGAAAATCCAAAACTAAATCGGAATCGGATTCGGATTTGGGACGGAATAACTTGACGTAGATAATTGATTTTCTCTTTTTCCGGTGCTCAATATAAGAGCAAAATAAGAACATTAATGTATTCTCCACCAAACATTCCTTCATCCATCTGCTCACATAAGCTAATACTTGGATAGAAGAGAAAATGAAAGTTTGTGGTCATGGGACAGTAACATATGAGTAAGTGGAAATGTTTTCTATATATATCCACGTTACTACAACCTTTAGCAACATATATATTCAATTAGAGGTACTTGGTGCTGTGCTTAGTGGCAGCACTAAGTGCCTAACCCACTTGCTGTCCACTCCCACCACTTCCACGTGGAAGTGGTGGTGTCCCCAAAATAATTTTCATCCCGATAAATAAATATTCGGGTATTGCATAAATTCGTGATAAAATAAATATAATATTTTAAATATACCATAATTGATAGAAAATCATTTCCAATAAAACCTACTATATTATAATAATAAATTTTAACATAACTAAATTTACTATCTCCGTTAAATATTACGGAGTATAAAAACTTTATAAAATAAATACATATATACTTATATCGTATCAAAGATATTTTTCATAAACCTTTAAAATATTTTGAAAAGGCAATAATAATATAATTTTTACCAAATTCAACTTTAAATAACGTATTTTCAAATACACGCACGAGGCTAATAAAATTCTTAAGTTTAGGCTCGTAATTCGCCAACGCACGATTTTGATACTCAAGAATTCTCTCGGGATCCTCCCTTATGTTTTATCACTGTTTCGGAACTGAAATGGCATTTTAAAACGTGAAGTCGAGGCTTAAATCGCGTTTAACCCGACCCGGTTCGCGACCCGGTTCGCAACCCGTTTTCTGCCAGACAGTCCGCGGTAAAACAGTCATAACTCTTTACTCCGAGATCAAGATCAGTTGGACGTGAGGTTTTGTGCGTTGGAAACTAGACTCGTAGACCTTCGATTTGGTATTTCGGGGGACTTCTAACTCTTTATATATTGAGAGAAAAGCCCTGATACATTTGACCCAAAGTTCAGAAAATTTATTAAAGGTCTTACGATATCTTTTGTCGATTTGCTTGACTTCAAAACTTAAACGTGGAAATGACCGGAAGGGTCATTACAGTAACAAAGGGTTGGCTAAAATTAAGGGAGTTGAGGGGGAACAAGATGAAATGAAAGAGATTGTTCATTATCTACTAGACCGCAAAGGTTTCGCTCATCTCGATGGCAAACTTCTAAATGAGGTTTTATTTTATGATCTTACTAAAACTAGAGCTCGAAGAGTTACAGACCATTTTGAAGAGTTGAGGAACATAAAGTCAATTCTGGGTATTTATCAACATAGCAAATGGCTTTATCATAACATTGTCATAAATGCCTGGATTTTTCTGATGAGAAAAATGTCACCTACTTGTCTGCGGTAGGTCATAGGCATCCTTCAATCATTACATGGGGATACCATCACAAACCATTTAATTGCGAGAGGATCAACTAAAGCCTTATATGCCCTAGATGTTCTTGAAATTCCAATGAGAAATATTATATGTTGGGGTGAATTGATTTTGGTCGAGCAGTTACCTCTTTATGATATTGTGGTCCGTGAAGATTGTGGTGTTAGCTGGAGTAGAATATTTAGTTGTGGTTGTAATGCAACAATGCATTCAATAATACTGGATGAGGTCGATATATGGCTTGTCCCGACATTCATTCACTCTATTATTCTTTTCATATACAATTGCAACATCATTTCTAAACTTTCAGATATGAGGAAATTGATGTGTTATCTTTTTAATGTTGGATATTGATTGGGAAAAGGTGAAAATAAGGTGTTTGAAGTTGATAATTATAGTCATATAGGTTCTCTACCACCTCTTGAAGGTACTACACTAGATGTTGTAAACATACTGGAAGAAAATAAAACTTTGAAATGGCAAGCTATAGATGGTGCAACTTATTCCCATATTGGATTAAAAATTTGTGAATCTATCAGGATATGTTCTAAAAAGACAAAGGTAGGTTGTTGTATGACCCAAGGGATATCTCCCTATTATGCTCTGCCTCACTTACTAGTGAACCTTGTAAAGAATCAATCAATTGATTTTGTTAGAACTAAAGAACCTGGGTGGTGTGATGAAGAGGACATTGGTATTAACAGTCAGTCTATATGCTTGACAAATACTAGCACCTTTGTGTTTGTTTTTGATGCTCAACTATCTTTGTTCGTGCAAGCTACTGCAATATTAATTGTGATCTCTCTTATTTGGATATTACTTTCATGGTGGTTAGTAATGGTGTCAATAGCTACTTCACTGATTCTTAATGGAACTCATTCTTGGTGTCCTTTATATCAACCTTTTGGTATCATTTTCTCCCACGGTCATAATAATATTGCGACTTCATTATTAGAATATTATAGTTATAGTTTTTTCCATCTTCATAGTGCCTTAAGTTCTAGCATGGTGGAACTTGTCCAGTTGCTCTTAATTTTCAGTACAATGGGATACTGGTATGAGAATTTTTTTGCCTCCCTAGAGTGGAAAATTGTTTGACAAGCAGAGCAAAAACTTGTTCGATCATTTAAACTGGTGGATGGACCTTCAACGTATGAATATGTTCATGATTTGGACAAGCCCATGGTTGCAGGTCTACTGGTTGTTATGGCTGCTAACCACTCTGAGATAGGGGATGGGTTCTTGGAAAACATAATTATTTTTTATGCTATATTTAATTTCATAGCAGGTGAAATTCTTTTTGTGAGTCTTAAAATGAAATCATATGGTGGCATTATTGATGGATCAAGTTGCAAGTGTTCCTCCCAAGTGAGTAAAACAAGTGCAGTAGTACTTGATCTTCATTGTAGAGATCATTGGTTAAAAATATGTGGTGTCAAGACATCTTCAAATGGTACTGCAATTGCTACTTATAGGATTGGGATAGCAGCCCGAAAGTGTAAGATGATGAACCCTCGTGCATTTGAGCATCCTGGTGCATTGGCTTTTGCAATTGGACTGATTTTTTTGAAGCATATGTTAGCATATATAACTATCAATAAATAGGCCACACAAGTTCAAGGACTCACAAATTTATGAACCTTGAGGACAAGGTTCTTTGAAGAGGGTTGGAATGTAACAATTGAGATATTTGGATCGGGTTTGAAGATAGGAGCTTCATCAATTTTATTTTCACTTTATGTATTCATCATTCTAAGTGTTTCTAATGTCGTTTAGGTACTTTTTATTTACTTTGTAGTCCCTAACACTGGTCAGAGCTGTAATTGCCACGTGTTAGGCTGGTTAGATTGTGTAGGGTCTTGTTAAATACCTTGTATTCCCATTTTGTTAGAGTATCTTGAATGAAAATCTGAATTTATTTTTTTATTTTCTTTTTCTCTTTCTCTGTTTTCTTGCTTACTATCCTTTAATGTCGATTCCAACGTGGGAATTGCTACACAGACTCACAACCATTCATGGGTCTGCTTTCCTTTCAAAAGCTACTTTCCCACAACCCTTCTCTTCTCAATGAACGTAACCCTATTGTACGATCTCCTTACCCTTCCCATCTTTCTTTTATTTTTATGTCATTATTTTGGGGGTTTATTCATGTGTCTGAATTCATTTGCTTAACGGAAAATGTGTGTTTTGAGGATCCACTTTGGCAAAGAAAATATGGGTTCTAGCAAATCTTGTGTATTTGACTTCTTAGGAAGATTGTACTTACTTAGCAAATATGTTTCAAGAATTCTATGGGTTGTTTATGATTGCCCCATATCTGACTGTATACACTCATATGCAAACAATGTTAGACAAAACCTATATGACCTCATAATATATGTAAAGAGCATATGGTTGGCTATTTTAGTTTGCCAAATACATATACAAGCCCTCAAACTTTCTTGAAAATCCCATTTAGACACTTAAACTTTGCCTTGTTCCAATTGAACACAAAACTATACCCAAGTTTGTTCCTATCAGACAGAACATGCTGAGTTGGCACAAAGTGTGGATTGCACAACATTTATGCACATGAGCGTTGATTGACATGGATTACAATGGTAATATCACCATCTCTAAAAGCTTTTATTTAAACCCTAAATTCTCATACACGCTTTTTATTATTCTGATTTTATTTATCCAAATTAGATCACAAAAACAATTATTTTTTTTCAATTCTTATGTGTTCTATGCCCTTATTTTAAATTTTATTCTAATTTGTTTAATTATGTGGAATAATTTTTTTCACATCAGACGCGTAAGTACATGCATTTATTTATGAAATATTTCAAGTCAGTGTGTTGTGTCTGATAGGAACAAACTTGTGTATAGTTTTATGTTCAATTGGAAAAAGAATGTTTGGGAAGTTCCTTGGAATATTTTTATGGAGGTGCAAAAACTTGATAATATAAGGAAAAGGTTTCCAGATTTGGTGGAGGTGACATATATATTCAGGGAAGGGAACAAAGTAGCGGATCACTTTGATAACATTATTTTCTATTTTGCAGGTACAGATTACATTCAATTCTCTAATCTTCAGCAGGTACCAACAGAAGGAAAAGTAATTCTAGACATGGAAAAGCGGCAAATCCCAAATTTGTGCATAAGGAAACATCAAAATAGGAACTACCAGTCAGGACAACAAGTCTAATGAGAGATAGAACAAGTACTACCAACAGATCAGGTGTGGGTTAGCAACATACCAATAGCAAGGATCATAGAAGGTAAAGATACGATAATTTTCCTCCCTGAACAGTGGTATTAGCTCCATTGGAGCTCAACCTATTAAGTAAGGAGTTCTTCAGATCTCATGACCTCTCAAGTTGACTTAAAGGAAAATGGAAGTGCACTCACCTTTTATGAACACTATGATGTTAGCTAAGCTTTGTTGAAGAAGTCTTTGTTGAGATAGAGTCATGGCGCTTGTGAGAGCTTTAAGTGCCCTCTGTGACATCTACTCGATCTTGCTTAGCGTTAACATCAGAGGTGATAGTACGAGAGTGGCTTGAAACACCATTGACCTTGACAACCTCCACACCGAAGCTCCATCAGCTGTTGCGAAGTGGATGATGAAGAAGACTACGGGGAGGTGTTTACTTTCCTTTTTTGTTTGATTAGCTGAACTCTTGCTTTCTTGTTTGTTTTTTTTGTTTCTTTGTCGGGTCTGGGACGGTCTTTGATCCTTGATCTTAGCTATACAGATCTTTTGGTTTATAATAAATGGCCTTCTTGGCCTCTTTTTTTTAAAAAAAGTTTAAGTGTTTAAATAGAATTTTCGGACAAGTTTGAGGGCCTATATATATGTTTGGCCTTTAGTAAAACAATGGGGAAAATTTTCATGTAAAAGAAATATTCAACTAAATATGTTCCTTTTTAAACTTGAGAGGTTTTTTAAATTCATCCTAAAAAATTTAGTTCGTTAACGAAAATAGGCACATTAAAATTGCACCTCTCTTATTCACTTTCTCCGAGTTGAGGATATTTATTGTCTTTGGGTGCCAATGATTGAACATCAAAGTGACATCACTTCACTAGCAACTAGAATGATAGAAGATTGACTTAGTCACCATTTAGCTTGTGAAGGGTAGTTTTTTCTTAATGTTATCATTGAAGTTATGAAGTCGCCTATTCAGTTTGATAAAATATACTATAAAATGTACTGAATTCTAGAGTAGAACCTCTGTTTTTAAAAATAGAAACAGCTCTGCTTAACTATGAACCATTGATATTCTTACTGTGCTGCATTAGCAGTCCTATACTTGCTACTTCTACCTAGATTGTCATAAAAATCTTAGGAACACTAAGTCGGCATGGTTCTGTTGGTGTACTTCTTAGAAATAGAGTTATTGGGTGGTGCTTATAACCAAAATGAGAAAATGAAAAAGTGAAACAACAATAACAACATACCTAGTGTAATCCCTCAAGTGGGGTCTATGGAGGGTAGGATTTACACATGCCTTACCCCTATCTTTGCAGGGTAGAGAGGTTGTTCCCGATAGGCCCTCGACTCAAAAGAAATTTAGATAAAATAAGATAGAAAGGAAAATAATGACAATAAAATAGAAAGATAAATAGAGCAAATGAAGTAATATGTATTAGTGAGAATTGAAGAATAAGATAATACACTAATAAGAAATAATACTACTAAAATAAAGAGAAAATGAGAATAAGGGACTGATTCTGCCTATCCCACTTAAAAGTACCACAACACTCTACTATCGACTACCCTTCTACCCTTATCCTCGACCTCCATACCTTACTATCTATGATCTTGTCCTCAGTATGTTGAAAATGTGTCATCTCCTACCTTAATCACCTCCCCTAGTTCCTCTTCGGTCCACCTTTACCTCTCTTAAAACCTGCTATAGCCAACCTCTCACACTTCCTTAATGGTGTATGCATGCACCTTCTCTTCACATGCTCGAACCATCTCAACCTCACTTCTTTCATCTTGATGCCACAAAGGCCACCACATCCATCTTAGTAATGGAAAATTGTAAGCATCATAATTAATTATGTTAAGCTTAAAGCCACAATGCTTCACAATGGAAAATATGATTTTAATGTACTTGTGGTATCTTTAGGTGGCTTAGTAACTCTTAGTGTTTACGCTGCCTAGGTTTTTTTGACTGAAAATATTGAATTTTCTTCCACATCTTGACCATCTGTTGGTCTTCAATATATGATCTTCTGTACCATTTGGACATTGATTTTTGAGGAGGAGATATTTCTTATTTTGGAGGTGCTTTTTGATATGCCCAAATTACACCTCTGAAAAGACGTAAAGTGGTTGTTGTTCAAATATAGAACCCAAATAAGGTTTGGGTCGAATCTCATAATGAATATGGCAAAAAAGTCTTCAATAGTGTTTATTCAGCCGATAGTTGATATTTCAAGGGGGTTTGACAATAAAAAGTAAAAGATTCAAGATTTGTGGTCATCAGTGAATCAATGTTTGAGAATTGTTTTTGTTTGAATACAATATGTGAGATAAGACTAGGACTATGTTCCCTATGATGCCATAACATCAACAGGTCTAGTGTATTAGTGAATTGTTCTAGTGTTATTCATGCAAAAATGACGAATCTTAGGTTTATCTAAAATCTTTCGACCCAAGTAGACGAATGTCACTCTAAATTCTTTCGGTCTTTGAGTGATTATTAATTTAACTTCATCAGAGTTTCAAATTGACTATCCTAGTAACATCTCAAGTCATTAGATGAGGGTTGGAAACCTCAAATCTCTGTTGTCAATTCCTTTTCCTAATCTCTACTTCTTTTATCAAGCAAGTATAGATTTATGGCAAGTTCTAACATTTGCAACTGCTAAAAAATATTCAATACGAAGGAATTAACATTAAATGTGCAATCACCTTTCAAACTCACACAAACAATATCAAAAGATGTAGAAGAAATCATTATAATGAACTTACAAGAGAATAATAAACACACCAGAATTGTAGTAGCAATTAGAGATCAAAATCACGTAGCAAAGCTTCAACTACAATGTTATCTCTTAATCAACAATATGTTTCTGCTCCAAAATATGTGTAACATCAAAAAAGAAACCCTAAGGAAAGTATTTATAGACAAATAAAAACTGATTCTAAATGAAATAGGAAACTTGGCCATGTCACACTTCACGAACCGTCATTTTGATCCATGATCCGTGAAAGCTGGGATATCAACCGTCATTTGGATTTTACAGTTATGGAATTGCAGGCTTCTACGGCTCATTCCATGGTCCATGGACTACTTTGATGATTTGTCAACTTGGACCGTAGTTTGAGACAGAAAATTGCTTTTTCTCGGAACCTTGGTCGACGAGTGATGGGATGGTTCGTGAACTAGTTTCACAGACCATCAAAAGGCTCGTAGATTGAAGTCCAAATTGTACTTCTACAGAACCTTTTCCATGACTGACAGGACAGTCCATCGTTGGTTTCACGAGCCATCAAACGAGCTATCATTTTAAATCCAACTTGTATAGCTTCAACTCCTTTTCCACGAATGTTAGGACGGACCGTCCTTTACTTTCACGGTCTGTCATTTTGGTCTACGGTTCATACTTCTCATTTTTAGCTCAAAAACTCTAATATTCGTGCACGCACCTTGTTTCCCTGCACATAAACCAAAAATGAAATCAAATCACACAAAACACACTTAAGAAGCACAAATTTCCTTGTTAAAAGCGTCGAATGTGCCATGAAATCTCGGCACATCATGTTTACTTCTAAAATGGATGACTATTGTTCTCTTAATGACCAAAAAAAGAGATTGTTGTTGTTCTCTAATACATTTGAATTATTATATTGACTTAATCTATGGCATCTAATCCTATCGAAAGAGGATAAACTGTTACCTTTAACTTTTAATCTGCTGGGCTTTTGAATTTCCATAAGTATTTCCTAAGAATGAAATAGGGTACTCATGTTTCAAAACAGTTACAAGGGTGAACTGTATGTATTCGTTATTTGGTCATAGTCTTTTGTTACAGTTAGATACCCAAGTTTCTGCAAAAAGCATTTTATTAATATAGTTTGTAATTTCTCTGGGAGCAGATGGTGTAGACACCACTTCATGTCGTTGCTAGTTACAATAATGTTGAAATACCCAAGTTTTTGCTTGGTTGGTCTAGCACAGAAAAGGTGGAGATGGAAGCCAAGAATATGGTATGTGCAGCAACTTATTAACAAAGGATTTTCACTTTGTCAGTTGTAACAAAATGGACTTGTTTTTTGGGTTCCACTCCCGATGGTGCAATTTTTCTTTGTTTTCCTGTTCAATAACCAAAAAAAAAGAAAAACAAAGTGGACGTATTTTGTGTATTGCAGTACGAAATGACCCCATTACACATGGCAACCAAGAATGGTTGTAATGAAGCTGCAAATATGCTTCTTGCTCATGGTTCCCTTGTTGAAGCGAAAGTAAATGTGTGTATTCTACTGCTTCCGTTATAATTGAGCTTGAACATATATTTTTTTTTCAATTGTTTGTTTCCTCTCTTTTGTGAGTCTTTCTTGCAGAATGGGATGACTCCATTGCATCTTTCTGTTTGGCACTCACTACGAGCTGAAGACTATGCTATGGTCAAGAAATTATTATAGCATGATGCTAATTCTAGTGCCGAAGATAATGTATTGTAAATTATTATTCACTGATTTTTAGTTCCTTTTATGATTGTTACTAATTGTAGATTATATGAAATGCAGGAGTGTATGACTCCTATAAATGATCTCTCTCAAGGACCTGGCAATGAAAAATTGGGTGAATTTCTCAATCGGCATCTTGAAGAACAAAGAAAACGTAAATCTATTGAAGCATGCGGCCTTACAAGAGGAAAAATGGATGAACTTGAAAATGAATTGTCTAAAATTGTGGACTTACATGAGCTTAAGCAGCAACTCTACAAATGGGCAAAGGGGATGATCTTGGATGAGCGTCGTCAGACCCTAGGGCTTAAAGTTGGTTCAAGAAGACCAACCCCATATGGCTTTTCTTGGAAACCCTGGAACAGGTAAGGTTATGTCATTTCTTTTTTACAACAAAGAAGATATGGCATGCTTATTGCAAAAACACAAAAGAATAGGTTAAATAAGTCAGTAAAAGAAGTAGATACCCTGATGATCCTTGTTATATTGCTAGTGCTTCTCATTGCAATATAGGCATGAGATTTTACCTAGATGTATTTACTGTTTAGCTATGTGTTTGATGAATATCTTCTGGGTCAAATTGTTAGACAACTTTGACGATGCTATTACAGGGAAAACTATGGTTGCTAGGATTCTTGGGAAGTTACTTCATATGGTAGGAATTCTCCCAATCAACAAGGTGATGGAAGTGCAGAGAACAGATCTGGTTGGTGAATTTGTTGGTCATACAGGACCAAAGAAAATAAGAAAGGTATATTTTTGTGATTCTGAAGTTTTTAGTACGTGTTCCACTATATATTTGGCATTTGGCTCATATATGACCAAGTCCCTAAACTTATCTGCAGATCCAAGAAGCTGAAGGGGAAATTCTTTTTGTAGATGAAGCCTATAGATTAATACCTATGCAGAAGTCAGATGATAAGGATTATGGTTTGGAAGCGCTAGAAGAGATAATGTTTGTCATGGACAATGGGAAAATTGTAGTCATTTTGCAGGCTATAGTAAACCAATGAAACGTGTGATCTGTTCTAATGAAGGCTTTTGTAGAAGAGTTACAAAGTTCTTTCATTTTGAAAACTTTAGTTCGAAGGACCTAGAGAAAATTCATCATCTTAAAATGACTAATCAAGCGGAGAGCAGCTTGCTATACGAATTTAAGTTGAGTCCTTCATGTAGTGTTGATGTTGTCGCATCACTTATCGAGGAAGAAACTGTTGTGGATATATTGGATATGCCTTAGATCCAATCTCACCTGTGATGATTTGAACATACTTTATAAATATTATTTGATATAAATATATGGCATCTAATATTCTTTTTCATAGTTATGTAAAATTGTTTGATTAATATAAAAAGGTCCTTGATGGAGATCATGATAATGAGAGAGACATGTTTCTTATAACTTAATCTAAAATTGTTCTTGATCGTAGGATTACTAATAAGGACATTAGTGATCCGATTAGATCAATATATATGCGGTAGTATTTATAAGATAAAGATTAGTTTATATCATTAACTAAATCACATATATAGATGATACATACAGAGATATGATCATTGACCAGACTCACCAGATAATTCTTAATGGTTAGAATTACCATAAACTGTCACTAGGATATTATCTTGAAGAATATGATGTAAAAGTTTCCTTTGACCTGAGATCATCATAGTAATTAACAAGTTATTTATTATACTTTGATACCGGACACCCATGTCCATAGGAAAATGGTTGAAAGGATATTGGGTATGATTAAATGCTTGTAGAATTAATGATTGATGCAAGATGGAATCTGTCTACTTTTGAGAATGAGTTTAAGCTCTATGTTGTCATGTATTATAAACGACTAATCAAGACCTTGGCCAGGGCAATTTAATTAAATAAGAAAAGAGTTTCTTAGGTCATTCAATAGTCGATTATAATTTGACATGCACAAATAGTTGATCACCTATTGGGATTTGACAGTTAGACCATCTCATAGGGTGGTCCGGAGCTATAAGGACAAAAGGAAATACTGCATTATTCTTCTACAGGTTCTTGAGAGTAAATTGTATACTTCATGATATTCGGTCATTAAGGAGTGTTGCTAGATGTCAACCTTGATTAGTATATTGATATGATCAATTTACTACTGGCTTAGTTTTGAACCTATAGGGTCGCACACTAACGAGTGCTCCGGTCTTTGTTAATGGATTAGTTATTTTATTGTTTGATAATTAAATTAGAGAATTTAATTAGTCAAATAAATAAAGTACTAGTTCAAATGGAATATTATTATATTCTTCACTAGCAACGAGATTATAATTAATATTATGAATAAATTGATATTTTCTATATAGAATAGAAATTAAATTATATCTCTTGATTGAAATATATATGTGATATAGATTTAATATTTGTTTATATATAGTATATAATGTCATGATCGGATTTCTCGGCCATGATGGCATCTATAACCCCCAATAAGCGAATCAAACCTCGTAGCCCAGAACGGTTAGTAACGGGCTACCATCTAACATTTAAGCGGAAGAAATGATATAATCAAGCGGAAGAAAAGGAACAAGATGAAAAGATAGATAACAGGGATATATATACATATGCAGAAGCTAAACCGAATCCCAAAACTTGGTATAATAGTATAGAGCCGAATCTACATAAAAGGGGTACAAAGGATCCAAATAATATATACAGATGTCTCCGAGTAGTCATAGAGTACATGATACAGAAGATAAACTAAAGCTACGCTCCGATCGCCAAGAGCTCACCCTAAGTCTGGATAGTCCAAAAGATCTCCAAGCATGAATGATCAAGCAGTGATGGCCCACACTAGGATCTGCACCTGAAGATGCAGAGTGTAGTATAAGCACCAATTACAAAGCAACCGGTACCCAGTAGGTATCATAGGCTGATTGGGCACATATAAGATAAAAGAGCAGTAATAGACAGAATAGAAACAAATAGTCACATAAGGCAACAAATAAGCACACGAAAGCTAGCACGGAAGAATTACAGCAAGAATAATACACATGGCTAGCTATTAGAATATGCATCGCAGGTGAAAGGAAGAAGCACGTACCTGGGATCCTCGCAAAAATAAGTAAATAAAGAGAGATTCAAAAAGTAGGCAGGATGCCGGTAACCTCAAATAGATAGGGAAGGAGAGAAAAGATAACGGTAATTATGCTCGAATACAAGATATAATAACCCAAATAAGCCTACTAATCTCAAGTCAAGAGCTAACAACGGCAATCCACGCACAACTTAATTAATATCCAAAGTCATAAGAACCCCAATAGGAACCAATGATGCAAAATAGTAACCATAAGTCTACCTAAAGTCCCACGGGAGTCCATACACCCGAGGGACACAAACAAGTGAAGGTAAACCCTCCGGCATCCCATACTACCAGAGCGTACAATCAGCAAATAACAAACTAGGGTGGAACCTTACACAAATGAATGATATGACATGCCATGCTAAGCCACGAGTGATAGTAGTACCGTGTGTAACCCGCTTCTAGCGTCCTATAAGGCCCAAAAGATAGGATCCATGGAAGATCACACGTGTATACCTCTGTTATGCCATATACCCCCCTCCTGCACTCTGCAGTATCTAGCCCCTGGTCCGGAATGACAAACTACATTGAGGCCCCCGACCAACATACTAGATGCCCCAAAATCTTAAAAATCCCTAAGTAAAGATGCCCGAAGAGTATCCAGGTCTAAATCAGGAAGTCAAATAGCCCTAGCGCATGGCTCCGCCGGGTTTAGCATCACCCCGAGAGTTGTAGTAAAACAAGTCTAGTGCTCGACCCCACCGAGTCTAGTATAAGTAGAAATTGTGATAAAACATCCTTTAATTCCCCCTTATTCCAAGAAGATCCATTAAGACGGTACCAATACCATTTTTCAATCATTTCTACCAAAAAGGGGATCCACGGGCCATGCAAGGTTTAGAAATTCAGCAATAGCAAGCCTGAAGCCAAAATAGTTGTAAAATCATGAAGAAATACCCTCTATATGCATGATGAATGGTATACACAATCACAATAGTGGCCCCCGACCCACAATCAACCTATCAGCTCGGCACAGGCTCCAATTATTCTACAGCAAAAATAGACAGCCTTACAATAATAATAATGATGTTCGGGACTCACAGACATTCTCATATAACCCACCATCTATGTTTTAGAGTCAAAAAAGGCCACACAGGACCACAAGGGTGATAATATCATCTACAACATATACTACAACCATCAGAGAAAGAAAAGTAATCGGACATGAATAAAGCGATCAAGGTCTGTGGTACCAACTAGTAAACCCAACCCAAGGATACCCATTAGTATAATTTTATTCTATATATGCGAATTCTAAAGAGTTTAAACCATAACCTACCTCGGGGATGAACTGCAAACCCGAACTATCACTCATGTGCCTTCCCCTTCCAAACAGCCGCGGAAAGCTGCCACGCTATCAAGAACATAATCTAGGTGTCAAGACAAGAAAAATGACACCCATATTGATATACGGAAAATTAGGCCAAAAATCGAGTGAAAAAATAACCCTCGAGGCCCGCACAGTAAAATAGAAAATAAAATTCACAATTATGTCTAGGGTTGATAACGATCTCAGTCAAAAAGGATCAAAATTGATATTGGAAACACAAAAACAAACAACACAAATTGAAGATAGAGGGATAGATTAGAAAAAGGGATGAGAATAGAAGAAAGAAAGGCTAATTAAATGCACAATCAACCAAGGGAGAAGAGAACTCAATCATATATCTGAGAAACCAAATTGAATCCACAAGATGATTACTCGATGATCAATCAAGCGTAGAAGATAACACAAGCAATTTGGGAATTCACCCTAATCACTCGATCTAAGCTAATAATTAGAATTGAACCCAATCACTACTCTAATCTAAAATATCAAGTCTTTTCAACACAATTCAATCATCAAAAATCTAAGTATGAAAATGGCTAAGGCAACTATTTATAGTTATTGCCTTTAGACAAATAGCCTATTAAAAAATAGCCCAAAAGTGACTATTTTGGAAATAACCCACAAGGGCCCTTCTTGATTGCTTAAATGGCATCTTGATCATCCATGGCCTTGTGTATTTGTTGCTCCATGACTTCCTTCGAGCTCCAAGCTATCATCCATATGTAGAAGCCCCTCCTAATATGCTCCAAGCTAACCATGATCGTATCATCCTCCCCTTCTTAAAAAGGGTTCGTCCTCGAATCCGAACCTTGTAAAAATATAAGAAGGACAAACAACAAACATATCCTCATAGTATGAGGGTTAGCACATGGGTTATCAATCATACCAACTTTCCAAAGAGGCACACATTTGAAATACAACCAACTATCCTTTGTGTCAAATAAGAGCAATGCATTATAGAACATACAAAGGATTCGACTATGAAAAATATCATGGAACAAATAAACCTCAAAGGTCCTAAGACACAATTGCTTTCCTATTCCCACATAAGACCATACCAAAGGTGGTTTCACCATTGGTTCAAACACCCATGAGGGTTTACCGGGGTTAAAGATATAAAAGGCCCACATAGTTTGGTCACAAAGGCAAATGGACCAACCCAAGAAACTCCTACCTCTATATAAAACAAATCCCATACAAACATGGAAATCATCATATGCAAAGAGGTAGTAGAGAAAGGTGTTACTTAAATGAATTTCATCCAAGGTGTGCCCACACATAGAATCACCCTTTTATCCACAAGCATTAAGGCCTTGATCAAGAATGGGGTCACACAATAATGAAGGGGTCATTGGAGAACATACACCCATTTCCTTTTGACCACTAACCCCTCCAATAGACGCACTATCATCTTCCAAGAAGAGAGTTTCATCTTTGGAAAGTGTGTCATCATACCATAGTGGATTTTCAAATAATTGGTAGCCTTCAAGGCTGGCTACACTTCCAACATTATAAGACACACCACTATCTTCATCATTCACATTAGTCATGCCATTATTGAATAAGGGATTATCCCTAAGTACATACTCCACCTCAAGATCCCCATGACAAGAATTAGAAATGGAATCAACACTCAAGGAATCATCACCTCTAAGTAAAGATCCTACATGAATAACTACATGACCAACTATATCATTACCATTACTAAATTGAGGTTCATTTATCACATCACATAACGCCTCAATTAGTAGATCATCATTACAAGCAAGTTGGTCAATACCACAATAAGCACTAGTTGGTATCATATCAAGCTCAAAAGAATCACATATATGATTACCACCATTATAACCAACTAGCATTTGACTACCCTTATTACATGACAATACATTTTCACTCAAGTCACAAGTGCTAACAATAGATGGACTCAAATAGATCTTACTAGAAGAATTAATCAAGTCATCTATAGGATCAACTAGTGTTTGGGCACTCAAAACAGTAGCATCATCATCATGCAACAAAGTGTCATCAAGATCATCACAAGGTAAATGCTCTTTAAGCTCACACATATACAAGTCATCACTTACACTCAATTGGCCACTAACCACATGAGGATCTTCTACTTTCAACAAAGTGTAAGGTTTAGCTTTGTTCCCTTGTAGCTCATAGGAAGGATTGCATTCACCTTGTCTTTCAACATTGGCACACATTTTCTCTTTTGGGAAGCTTTTTAACAACACCTCATGATTTTTCATTGCTTGAGGTGCCTCACTAGGCTTGCTTCCAAGTATACCTGCACAAGAATCAAGACAACTAGAAAAAGAAGAAAGGTTACAAAGTTAGTATAAGGTTGTGATAACCCTCTCATATCACTCCACACAACCTCTCTTTTTTCCACTCTAGAGTTGTCACTTATCACACCCTTACTCCTCTCAATCTTTTGTCTCTCAATTTCCTTGGAGTTCGGACAAGTGCCAAGTATCCCTTGTGAAGGGTTAGATGATCCCTTCACTTCAAGCTTCCATTTTGGTGCACAAGGTGTGGATATTTTGACTTCCATGTTCAACTCCTTAGTGGGTTCATCTTCATGAGGAGTAGTTTTCTTCAACATGTTTTGTAACTCCTCAGGCTTAAGATAAGCAACCCATCAGATGACCTTGTCAACTCCTCTTTGTATGGCATCCCCTAATTCTTTAATTCTTAAAGATTCAAGATCCCTCACCGGAAGGGGCTCATTTGATTTCACTCTACTTTCATGTCCTATTGATCCTTCCATCCTACCTCCAACATCAATTCCATAAGGAGAACAAGTCACATTAGAAGGAGAATAAGAAGTATAAGTTCTTGTATTCCAAGAAGTAGAGAATGTTTTTCTCCTATGGTTCACACGATGTCTTCGAATTGGTTCCACCCACACATCTATACCCCTTCGACTAGGATAGGAAGTAGCACAATACAAGGATGGTAATTCATTTTCACAATATACCCTTCTATCACAATCTTCCTCAGATGATTCATAAGAAATATGGGAGAAAGCATCGTACCTCACATTGTCTTGATCACCATGGTGTGTACTATGAGAATCCCCATACTCTTCATCTTCATTATCGGATACACCATAAGATACTTTTACTGCTTCATGTTCATTATAAGAGCCATAAGCCCCATTCATTTCACATCCATCTCCGAAGTAGTAGTTTTCAACACCATATGGCTCAAGATCATGGCTATTATGATACCCTCCACAATCCCCATCATCATCATACTCATAGCCTCCATTACTACAAGCATAGTCTCCCATTTCATCATCATAAGGATTCGAAGTTATAGATGACATACTTCCTTATAGCTCCTTTTGTACCTGCAAAACTAGCAAACAAGTTAGTAATAAATTCCTCACGCCACTCTTTATATGAACTCTCAACTCACCTTCTATGCTTCTTTCCCAAATTGATAGTGTTATTAGTTTTGCTCAATCAATTCAAGTTTATCTATCCTTGTGGAGGATTGGATCCTTGCGACTCTTGAAGGAAGGACGACTCAAATAAAATTAAAAGGACTTGAATCAAGAAATTAACTACGAAATAAAATGAGAAAAGCACTCAAAGAAAGCACAAGAAAAAAAATGGATTCAAAGAACTTGATAATATTTAGTAGGGTAATCTACCAATTAATATCAAGTTATGAACCTAAAAGAAGGTAGATTTAATGAAAAAGAAACTAATTTACCAAGATTTGGACTAACAAAATCATTTGGGAAGAAATTTGGTTGAAATCCATGGAGAAAAGCTTCAAAAATGCTTCAAATTGAAGCTGGCTGGGCGAAATAGGCTTTAGAGCCGACGCTGGGCAGCCTGAAACCGTCGCTGGGGTGCTGTGGAGCCGGCTGGAGGGCGGAAGCTGATGAGGCTATGCGGAAGCCGATGTGGGATCACCTAGACGCGAAAGCCGTGTGGCTTACACAGAAGCCGACGGTCTCATCGGCTCGCAGGAGGAAGCTGTTGACATGGCGAGGCTGCACGTGGGGCCTGGACAGCTCGTAGTTGCTGTTTGGGAGCTGAATTGAGCTGGGAAAAAACATTTTATTTTTTTTACTCAATTTTTCAGATATTCTTTTGTACTCTTTTGGCTCCATAAACACCTTTACACTTTCTCTTTTCTTTTTCTTTTGGATTAAACACCACCTTTTTAAAGATTCTTCCTCAACAACATATGAATTTCATGAAGAACACTATGAACATTGATGAAATTCAAAAATTCATAACTTACTCAATTTAACTCCGATCTCCACCAAATTTTAACCACGAACTCCTTTCAACATCACAAACAAACCCCAATAATTTTTAGCCCTCAATTCCAAGCCAAATATAAACCTATTTTCTCCATCTTCAAGTTATGAAGAATACCATGAACAAGTGAATTTCAAATCTTCATAACTCTTTCGTTTTAGCTCCAAATTCCACGAAATTTGAGATTTAAGCTCCCCTTGCTATAGACAACAAACCTCAATGCTTTTCAAGCTCCAAATTAGCCTCAAACAACAAACCCACTTCACCTTCTTCAAGCTCAACAATGGTGAAATTTTGAAATACCTTCGAATCAACTCGAAATTGCCTCAAATTTTATGAGAAGCTTCCTCTTAAGCTAGAGATCAAATCCCAATACTTTTTTTTAGCTCAAAACTCTCCTAATCTTCAAGACCCATTTTCAAGTTTTCAAATCTTCAAGCTCCTTTAATGATAGAATCTTCCCTACAACTCAAAATCACTTGAAATCTTGGATTTAGACTCCAAAAACACTAGAGAATACGAATCTAGTGTCAAAAACAACAAATCAAACACAAAAAAAATTAGTTTTTTTTTTGATGATTTTTTTTCAAATTTATAAACCTAAGACCTAAGAATTGATGGAAAAACTCTTAAAACCGTGGCTCTGATACCAAGATGATAATGATCTCAATAAAAAAATGATCAAAATCGATATCGAAAACACAAAAACAAACAACACAAATTGAAGATAGAGGTATAGATTAGAAAAAGGGATGAGAATAGAAGAAAGAAGGTCTAATTGAATCCACAATCAACCAAGAGAGAAGAAAACTCAATCAAATATCCGAGAAACCAAATTGAATCCACAAGATGATAACTTGATGATCGATAAAGCGTAGAAGATAACACAAGCAATTTGAGAATCCACCCTAATCACTCGATCTAAGCTAATAATTGGAATTGAACCCAATCACTACTCTAATCTAAAATATCAAGTCTATTCAAGATAATTCAATCATCAAAAATCGAGTTTGGGGCTAAAATTGTCCCTTAACTATTAGAGTAGGTTCATTTTGGTCCTTCAAATATAACTATGAGCATATTTAGTCCCTTAACTTTACTAAAGTGGAGCACTTTTGATCTCCCTAACAAAACCCGTTTAAAAATAACGGTGTTAAACCCATGTGGCACTCACGTGACTTGTAAAATACAAACCCATAGAGGTTAAGTGTTAGCTATTATGAGAATATATTTAATTTTGCACGCTCTTAAACACAATTAAGAAGAAATTCGCACACCCTTCACCAAATTACTAGCTACGCCACTGACTTTAAGACCATTTTGTTACTGCATTTAAGAAAATGGTTATTTTTTTCGAGTGGGCAGATTATTGCGTTCTAAAGTATTGTCTTCAAATATAAATAGCTACTACTATATTAATCCTAAAAAATTAAGAAGACAAGAAAGAAAGAAAATGTATATCAATTAAGAAAGAGATAACACTGTCAAATTTACACCGTTAGAAAATTATCCTTTCCATTAATTTTTAACATTATTATGTTAGGAAGACCAAAAGTGCTTCACTTTAGTAAAGTTAAGGGACTAAATATGCTCAGGATTATATTTGAGGGACCAAAATGAACCTACTCTAATAGATGAGGGATAATTTTAGCCCAAAACTCATCAAAAATCTAAGTATGAAAATGGAAAAGACAACTATCTATAGTTATTGCCTTTAAACAAATAGCCTATTACAAAAATAGCCCAAAAGTGACTATTTTGGAAATAACCCACAAGGGCCCTTCTTGATTGCTTAAATGGCATCTTGATCATCCATGACCTTGTGTATTTGTTACTCCATGACTTCTTTCGAGATCCAAGATATCATTCATATGTAGAAGCCCCTCCTAATGTGCTCCAAGCTAACCATGATCGTATCAAGGGTGAATTTAGGAACCCGTTCTCAAAATTTGAGCGCAAACGGAGTTTTTTTCGGGGCACAAGACACCCCCGAAGTACTACTAATTCATGAGAACAAAAGTCGAGAATTGCAATTTTCAAGGGGGAAAACGTACCAATTTGGAAGCAAGAATCGACCACGAACGGAAACTACAGCTACCACGAATAATCAAGCTCTCCAACGGAGCTTTAACCCAAGAAAAATTAAGCTTGTAAGAGTTTCAACCATGGAAGTTTTTGAGCTTGAAGAGAAGAACAAGACTTGAAGAAAAAGAGGGTTACCAATGATAAAAAAGTGAGATTAACGATAATTTAGAGAATACGATAATTTAGAGAATTCCCACAAGCCCACACTATTCTTGAGTAATTAGAGTTGAGAAAAATAAAGTTGGAGTTGAAAGAAGTGAAAGAAATAAGTTGAAAATTGTGAAAAATGAGAATTTAAAGAATGAAATTTGTGGAAATTACCGAAAGTTAACAAGAGATTTTACCTATTCACGAGGCCAAGAAACACACCCGGATCAGCAATAATTATTCCTCCAAGTAATGGGTAAGAGCAGGTGAAGATTTGAAAGAATTTGGTGTAAAAATGGTGGAAACAACGAGTTGGGAAGATGAGAGCAAAAGCTGAAAATAAAGCTGCCAACAACTATTTAAAGGTGGCCCGCAACAGAAAAATCTGCAATTTTCTAAAATTCTACGGGGCATTCTAGGCACAATCAGAACCCGATACTCACAAATCAATAGAGCTATTTGAGTGAAAACGACATTTTGGACCCAATGGAATTAATGAATTTACCAATGGAGATCATTTTAAAGAAAAGTGGGCCTTATGCCCAAAACTAACTCGGAACTCAATACCCCAAAACAAGTCCAGAAGCCCCGGGACCCGAACCAAAGGTTTCCCTAGCCCAAAGTCGATATTTCGGAGCTAATAGTGTAGACAGAATTTTCATCTGAGGGCGTCTTCTATGAATGTTGACCAAAGTCAAACTTTTAAGTTCAACTTGGCTAAAACACAAAAACCCAGACAAAACTAAACTAAAAGATCCCAGAACCCGAACCAGGATCCATCTAGACCAAAATTCACGCTTTGGAGCTAACGGAACAGTCGAAATTCGATGCTGAGCATGTTAACAAAGAATGTTGACTAAATTCAATGATATTCTAAATTAAGGCTCAAAAGCATGCAAACGACCAAAACGACCAAACGAACGACCAGGGCGCCGAACCACCGGTCCTAGCAAGTCATAAATGACTTGGGGCTACTACAGGAATGCTCTAGCAGTACAAAGAAGGCATAAATGTGAAGATGACTGAAAGGGTCATTACATCATCCACTACTAAAAAGGACTTTCGTCATCAAAAGTCAAGAAGAAAGAGGTACTTGAAGGCTCAAACAACTGCGAATATTGGGCCCGCATATCTCTCTTGGTCTCCCAAGTAGCCTCTTCGACTGGATGATACCTCTACTGAACTTTCACAACCGAAATCTCCCTAGATCTCAACCTCCTGATATCTTTGGCCAGAAAAGTTATCGGCTCCTCAATAAAGGATAACCTCTCATCTAACTAGATCGAATCCCAATGCAACATATGAGACTCATCTGGAACATACCGACGCAACATCGAGACATGAAAAACTAGATGTATAGCTGAAAGCATCGGAGGCAAAGCTAACATATAGGAAACACTACCAACCCTCTGTAGAATCTCAAATGGCCTAATGAACCTGGGGCTAAGCTTGCCCCGCCGACCAAATCTCATCACGCCCTTCACGGGCGATACTCGAAGGAATACCAAGTCACTAACACTGAACTCTAAGGCACAAAGTCTATAATCAGCGTAGCTCTTCTGCCTACTCTGAGCTACTCTAAGTCTCTCCTGAATCAAACAGACTTGGTCAAAGGAATCTCTAAGCAAATTTGTACTCTGTGGCCTGGACTACAATCCATCAAACCAACCAACCGGCGATATGCAATGCCTACCATACAATGCCTCAAAGGGATCCATGCCAATTGCTAGAATGGAAGCTATTATTATACGCAAACTAGGCCAAAGGCACAAATTGATCCCATGAACCTCCAAAATCTAGAACACAGGCTCGAAGCATGTCCTCAAGGACCTGGATGGTCCTCTCAGACTGGCCATCTGTCTAAGGGTGGAAAGCAGTACTAAGCTAAACCTCTGTACCCAAATCTCATTGAATAGCTCTCTAAAACTGAGATATGAACTGAGTGTCGTGGTCTGAAATGATGAAAGCTGGGACCCTGTGCAACCGAACAACCTCACGAAGGTAGATCTGAGCTAACCTCTCTGCACCGTAAGACGTCTGAACCGGTAAGAAGTGTGCTGACTTATTCAGCCTATCAACAATCACCCATATGGAATCAAACCCCCGAGAGGTACTAGGAAAACCAACAATGAAGTCCATAGTAATCCCTTCCCACTTCCACTCAGGAATGGGATGTCGCTACATCAAACCACCAGGTCTCATTGTCTCAAACTTAACTTGCTGACAGTTTAAGCAGCGAGACATAAACCCCACTATGTATCGCTTCATACCACTCCACCAGTAAAGTTGTCTCAAATTTCTATACATCTTTGCTACGCCAGGATGAATGGAGTATCTATAACAATGCACCTCACGAAGTATCAACTAAACCAGATCTCTAACCCTCGGAATACAAAGTTGACCACCAAACCTCAGAACCCCATCTGAATCTAGAGTAGCCCGCCTAGCCTCACCCCGAATAACCTGATATCAAAGGTCACACAATCACTGATCCTCAAACTGATGGTATGTATCTGATCAACAAGAGTAGACCAAACCTCAACATTAGCAAGAACTCGACTGGGATCTGACAAATCAAGCCTAACCAAGCGGTTAGCCAAGGACTGGATGTCCAAGGACAATAGTTGCTCAAAAACTGAAAGTGAAGCTAGGCTGCCCATACTCACCGCCTTCAGATTCAAGGCATCTGCAACCATATTTGCCTTGCCCCGATGGTACAAAATAGTGAAATTATAGTCCTTCAGCAACTCAATCCATCTTCTCTGCCTCGAGTTCAGCTCTCGCTGACTCATAATGTACTGAAGACTACGGTGATCTTTGAATTTCTTACAATGAACCCCATATAAGTAGTGCCTCCATATATTGAGCGTGAAGACTACCACCACAAACTCCAAGTCATGAGTGGGGTAGTTGTGCTCATGAACATTTAACTGCATCAACGCATATGATATGACTCGACCCTGCTGCATCAATACACAACCAAGACCGACCCTAGAAGCATGACAATACACAGAGAAACTCTGACCCTCAACAAAGGCCTTAGGCCTTCGAAAGTTATCCTCAAACTAATCTGACCATCGAAATGGAATATCCTTCCTAGTCAGCATAGTCAAGGATGCTGCTATGGAAGAAAATCCCTCAATGAACCATCTGTAACCCAACAAAGCTGCAGATCTCAGTTGGAGTAGTAGGTCTAGGCCAATCTCGAACCACTAAATTCTTACCCAGATCAACTCTAGTCCCATCCTTAGACACCACGTGCCCTAGGAATGCAACTGACTCAAGCCAAAACTTGCACTTTTAGAACTTGGCATAAAGCCAATGATCTCTCAAAGTCTGAAGTACAGCCTTCAAGTGTTGCTCATGCTCATCTTTACTCTGAGAGTATCCCAGGATGTAATCTATGAAGACTATCATGAATGAGTCCAAATACAGGCTAAGCACAATGTGCATCAAGTCCATGAAGGTTGCGTGGGCATTAGTCAACCCAAAAGACATGACCAGGAACTCATAATGGCCATAATGTATCTTGAATGCTGTCTTAGGGATGTCCTCCGCCCTAATACTCAACTGGTGGTAGCCTGACCTCATATCAATCTTCGAAAACATGGCTGAACCCTGAAGCTTATTAAACAAGTCATCAATCCTCGGTATCGGATACTTATTCTTCACTGTCACCTTATTCAGTTGCCGGTAATCAATACACTTCCGCATCGACCCATATTTCTTCTTAATAAATAGAACAAGAGCACCCTAAGGCAACACACTCGGTCTAATGAACCCCTTAGATATGAAATCCTAGAGCTGCTCCTTAAGCTCTCTCAACTCAGCAGGAGGCATACGGTAACAAGAAATAGAAATGGGCCTGGTGCCCAACTCTAACTCAATAGCAAATTCTATATCTCTTTCAGGTGGAAGGACTGGCAGGTCGGTAGGGAACACATCTAGGAAGTATCTAACCACAGGAAAGGACTCAGGGGAAGAAGGTTTGGCACTAGCATCTCAGACATATGCTAAGTAAGCCAAACACCCTTAAAAAATTAGCTTCCTAGCTCAAAGATAAGAGATGATCCCAGACGGCGCACGGCTAACAGAACCCTGCCATACAAGCAGGGATACACTAGTCATCATGATGGTAACGTTCTTGGCATAACAATCCAAAACCACACAGTGAGGGGATAACCAGTCCATGCCCAGTATCACGTCAAAATATAACATATCAAGTATCATCAAATCACCCCAAGTCTCCTAATCACCAACACATATCATGCAAGATATCACAATCTGATCCACTACTAAAGAATCTCTTACTGGGGTCAAAACAGAAACAGGTGCATATAACAGCTCACTAGCCAACCCCAAACAAGGCACAAAGTAAGAAGATACATATGAACATGTAGATCTAGGATCAAATAAAGCATAAGTTTGTTGATTGCATACAGAAATCATACTTGTGATCATAGAATCTGAGGCCTCTGCCTCTGGACTCCCAGGGATGGCATAGAACTGATAGCGACCACCACCTGACCGACTGCCATCCCTACCACCTATCTTACCTCATGGGCCACCACCTCTACCCTGACCACTACCTCCCTGAGCTGGTGGCTGAACTAAGCGAATCGGCTGAGCCAGCAGAGCAGATGGCTGAACTGTATCCCACTAGGGGAAATCTCTAGCAAAATGACCACTAACTCTGCACTCATAGCAGGATGTACCTCGCTGGGGGCAGTCTTTGGTAAAATAACCGCTGACTCTACACTCATAGCAATGCCCTGACGGCCCATCTTGCTGAGACGAACCCGCTGAACCTGTGTGGCCACCGCGACCTGATGCCCCAGAAGTAGTACCTCCTGAAGACTGACCACTGTGACCACGCTGACTTCTCTAACCCTGCTCAAACTGAGAATCCTAAGGCTAAAGTAAAGCCTAAACTAGTCGACTTGACTGACCCTGGTGCCTCTGTGGCTGATGACCTCGACCCCACATGCCTGAACCCCTACAACCATAACAAGAACCACTGTAGCTACCCTGATATCGAGGCCTCTTATCTTTGGCTCCAGTGTCATAATGATGTAAATCCTCTACAGTACGGGCATAGTCCACAATAGCCTAGAATGAGCAAACACTAGCAACCAATATATTTTAAAGCTCTCTAAACTCTCTCCATATCCCTCAAAAAAATATACAAACTCTGTCAGACTCAATAGGCATAATCATGGCCCCAAATAGAGCAATCTAATGGAAACAAGTCTCGTACTTTGAGACGGTCATGGTATCCTGAGTAAGTCTGGTGAACTCCTCTCTCCGACTCTCTCTGTCTCTCTGAGGTAAGAACTTGGCCATAAAGGCCTCATAAAACTCGGACCAAGTCAAAAGAGGTGATGATGATGGTCTGCAAGCAACCTGGGCCCTCTATCATAACTTCGCTGGGCTCTGCAGCTGATATGTAGTATAGCCAACCCCGTAAGTCTCCAACAACCCCAGATGGTGCAGCATCTACTCACAAGTAGTAATAAACTCATAGGGGTCCTTCTCAAAAGTACCAACAAACCTCGGAGGTGCCAATCTCAGAAACCTACCCAACGCCTTCTGCTCTATCTCTGTCATAACTGGGAAACAAGCAAGAGGTTGTGCAACTGATGAGACCAAAATAACCTCGGTATGGGGAGCCGCAACAACAGGCTATGCTCCTGAACTCGATGCACCCAGGACTGCCCCCTGAGCAAAAGTCTGTGCTGCCTCAGAAGGCTGCTCTCCAACCATACCCAACAAATATAAAAGTAAACCCCAAATATCTGAAGACTGAGTTAGGGCTGAACCTGGCACTAGAGCTGGTGGTACTTGGGCTCCCCCCTAGTCCACATGCTGCTCGGGAGCAAAATATGGCTCATGATCATGCTCGGGCCCTATCTCAACTCTAGTAGTTGCCGCTGCTCAGGGACATCCTTGACCTCTACCTCTATAACCTCCCCGGCCCCTAGCTGGAGTTGGAGGCTCGTCTCTGCCCAACACCGATGATCTCGTATGAGCCATCTGCGGAAGAATTAATGAGAACAAGTGAGATTTTAAGAAACTCCCATGGATTACGCACGATACAGAAGCAAATAAGAGAGTCATATTTCTTAAGATGTCACTATAGCCTCCTAAAGATTATGTATGGATGTCTTCGCCCTGATCTGTAAGACTCTACTAGACATTGGCTCCTATACTGATGATATCGGTGAACCTAAGCTCTGATACCAAGCTATCATGACCCTATTTCTCGGTCATGATAGCACCTACAACCCCCAGTTGGTAAACCAATCCCCGTAGCCTGGAATGGTTAGTAATGGGCTACCATCTAATTTTAAGCGGAAGAAATGATATAATCAAGAGGAAGCAAAGGAACAAGATGAAAAGATAGATAACAGGGATATATATACATATATGGAAGCTACACCAAACCCAAAAACCTGGTATCATAGTATAGAGCCGGATCTACATAAAAGGAGTACAAAGAATCCAAAAAAATATATACACAGATATCTCCAAGTAGTAATAGATTACATGATATAGAATATAAACTAAAGCTAACCTCTGGTCCCTAAGAGCTCACCCTCAGTCAGGATAGTCCAAAAGATCTCCAAGCATGAATCCCACGATCTAACGACGATGGCCCACACTAGAATCTGCACCAGAAGATGCAGAGTGTAGTATGAGCACCAATTGCAAAGCAACTGGTACCTAGTAGGTATCATAGATCGACTGGGAACATATAAGATAAAAGATCACTAATCGACAGAATAGAAACAAATAGTCACAAAAGGCAACGAATAAGCACATGGAAGCTAGCACGAAAGCATTACAACAAGAATAATACACATGGCTAGCTACTAGAATATGCATCACAGGTGAAAGGAAGAAGCACGTACCCGGGATCCTCGCAACAATAATTAAATAAAGGAAGATTCAGAAAGTAGGCGGTATAATGGTAACCTCAAATGGATAGGGAAGGATAGAAAAGATAACGATAATTATGCTCGAATACAAGATACAATAACCCAAATAAGCCTACTAATCTCAAGTGAAGAGCTAACAACGACAATCCACACACAACTTAATCAATATCCAAAGTCATAAGAACCCCAATAGGAACCAATAATGCGAAATAGTAACCATAAGTCTACCTATAGTCCCACGGGCGCCCATACCCCCGAGGGATACAAAAAAGTGGATACAAACCCTCTGGCATCCCATACTACCGGAGCGTATAATCAGCAAACCGCAAACAAGGGTGGAACCTCACACAAAGGAATGGTATGACATGCCATGCTAAGCAACGAGTGATAGTAGTACTGTATGTTACTCGCTTCTGGTGTCCTATAAGGCCTAGAAGATAGGATCCATGAAAGGTCACACCCGTATACCTCTGTTATGCTGTATACCCCCCTCCGGCACTCGCAGCACGTAGCCCCTGGTCCGGAATGGAAGGGTCTATGGAGACCCCTGACCAACATACTATATGCCTCGCAATCTCAAAAATCCCCAAGTAAAGTTTCCTGGAGAGTATCCAGGTCTAAATCAGGAAGTCAAATAGCCCTAGTGAACGACCCCATCGAGTCTAGAATCACCCCGGGAGTTGTAGTAAAACAAGTCTAGTGCTCGACCCCAGCGAGTTTAGTATAAGTGAAAATAGTGATAAAATATCCTTTAATTCCCCCTTACCCCAAGAAGATTCATTAAGGCAGTACCAAAACCCCTTTTCAATCTACCGAAAATGGCCCAAGCCAAAACCATTGTAAAATTATGAAGAAATTCCCTCTATATGAATGATGAATGGTATACACAATCACAATAGTGGCCCCCGGCCCACAATTAACCTATCGGCCCTGCACAGGCTCCAATCATTCTACAACACATATAGCCAGCTCTACAATAATAATAACAATGCCCGGGACTCTCGGACATTCCCATATAACCCACCATCAATGTTCCATAGTCAAACAAGGTCACACAGGACCACAAGGGTGATAATATCATCTACAACAAATACTACAACCATCGGAGAAAGAAAAGTAATTAGACGTGAATAAAGTGGTCAAGGTCCGTGGAACGAACTAGTAAACCCAACCCAAGGATGCCCATTACTACAATTTTATTCAATATATGAGAAGTCTAAAGAGTTTAAACCGTAACCTACCTCGGGGCCAAACTACAAACACAAACCGTCACTCACATGCCTTCCCCTTTTGAACAGCCTCGGAAAGAAGCCATGCTATCAAGAACATAATCTAGGTGTCAAAATGAGAAGAACGACACACATATTGCTATACGGAAAATCAGGTCAAAAAATGACCCTCGCGGCCCGTGCAGCGAAATAGAAAATAAAATTAAAAATTATGTCCGAGATGAATTGAGGAACCCATGCTCAAAATTTGAGCGCAAACGGAGTTCATTTTGGGGCTCAAAACATCCCCAAAGTACTACTAATTCATGAGAATAAAAGTGGAGAATTGCGATTTTCAAGGGAGGAAACGTACCAATTTGGAAGCAAGAATCGACCACGGACCAGAACTACAGCTACCACGAACAATCAAGCTCTCCAGCGCAACTTTAACCCAAGAAAAATCAAGCTTGTAAGAGCCTCAACCATGGAGGTTTTTGAGCTTGAAGAGAAAAACAAGGCTTGAAGAAGAAGAGTCTTACCAACGATAAAGGAGCGAGATTAACGATAATCTGGAGAATTCCTACAAGCCCACATTGTTCTTGAGTAATTAGAGTTGAGAAAAATGAAGTTGGAGTTGAAAGAAGTGAAAGAAATAAGCTGAATATTGTGAAAAACAATAATTTAAAGAATAAAATTTGTGAAAATTAACGGAAGTTAACAAGAGATTTTACCTATTCACGAGGCCAAGAAACACACTCGGATCAGTAACAATTATTCCTCTAAAATATGGTAAGAGCAAGTGAAGATTTGAAGGAATTTGGTGTAAAAATGGTGGAGAAAATGAGTTGGAAAGATGAGAGCAAAAGCTGAAAATAAAGCTGCCAACAACTATTTAAAGCTGGCCCGCAACAGAAAAATCTGCAATTTTCTAAACTTCTATGGAGCATTTTGGGCACAATTGAAACCTGATACTCACAAACCAATAGAACTATTTGAGTGGAAATGACATTCAGGACTCAATGGAATTAGAGAAATTACCAACGGAGATCATTTTAAGGAAAGGTGGACCCCATGCCCAAAACTAACTCGGAACTCAATACCCCAAAATAAGTCCAGAAGCCCCGGGACCCGAACCAAAGGTTTCCCTATCCCAAAGTCGATATTTCGGAGCTAATAGCATAGACATAATTTTCATCTGAGGGCGTCTTCTCTGAATGTTGACCAAAGTCAAACTTTCATGTTTAACTTGGCTAAAACACAAAAACCCAGACAAAACTAAATCGAAAGCTCCCAGAACCTGAACCAGGGTCCAACTAGACCAAAATCCATGCTCTGGAGCTAACAGAACTGTTGGAATTCTATTCCGAGCATGTTTACCAAGAATGATGACTAAAGTCAACGATATTCTAAGTTAAGGCTCTAAAATAGGCAAATGGTCAAAACGACCAAATAAACGACCAGGGAACCGAACCACCGGTCCCAGTTTGTCATAAATGACTTGAGACCACTACAAAAAAGTTCTAGCAGTACAAAGAAGGTGTAAACGCGAAAATAACCGTAAGGGTCATTACATATAAATATAATATTAGTGAATAATGTAATGTTAAAAATTGGTGAAATCCAATTATGGAAGTTGTTGCACGACAATAATGTCTGTATGTGACAACAATACAATTCAAAAGGGTTTTGGATTCTTCTCATAGAAATTCCATAAAAGGAATTTGTTGGTTCTAATTAAAATTGGATTGCTGTGAGGATCCTAAGTCCATATATGGACATTGTGATACGTGAATTTTCCATAAAAAGGTTTAATTATTGAATTAAGCTTTTACCCCAAGTAATTATCACCTTAATCAAATAGGAGAAAGGTTTATAGATGATTCTATATAAAGGGTGATGTGAAAAATTTCATAGAATTTTTTTTAGGCTTATGAGAAAAGGTTTTTCATTATGAGAAGAGTTCTCTTCATGACAAAAGTTCTTAGGAGAAAAACACTTTATTGAAAGTGTGTGAGTTATACACCAAATCAAGAGAGAAAATACAATTCACAAGCAAATAGTTTTTTTATTTCGTTTATTGCGGGTTGAGATTTTGAGAAAAACTCAACACAATATGCATGATCCATTTTATTAGCGAGTTCTATTGATCAAGAAGTTGATAGCAAAGATTGGTCTCAGTGTAGATACGCATAGAGTCTTCGTACTATCAAAGAGTTTTTCAACTATGTCTATCATCACCAGGTTTATCTTGAAATCTATTCTTTAGATGTTAATAAATTTTAAACACAAGTAGATCTGTCTAGGGTTATTTTTGTCTTCCGCTGCGTGTTATGAATACCCTGCAATCCAACAGTGGTATCAGAGCCACGACTCTTTGTGCTTAAAATTTATTACTACATTCGTCTTACGTATTATATTTGAAGAGTTCAACTATAATAATTTTGTATTGATATATTTTTTATTATGAATAAAAGTATATATAGATACATATGATGAATTAATGATAAAGTTCATGACATAAATAGAGAATTACGTGTATTAGATACGATGTTAATTCATTCAAGGTCATTAAACATTATTATTATTTTTATTGATTCATGAGATATTAATTAGTAATATAAATTTTGTATGAATATATTTATATGTGATATAAATTATGATATATGAGATGTATATGTATATTGGATATATAAGTTAAAGCGTATTGAATTTTATTTATGTGTTTCATGCTCGTTCTTAATATAATTTTTGATTATTTATTACATGTAATGTAAGTGAAATTAGGGCTATGCATGTAAGAAACTTAAACTAAATTCACATGCTATGAGTAATTTGATCACCATGTTATTAAGAGTTGTTTTAATAATAATTCTCTCTCACTAAAATTTGAGTTCTTAAATAATAGAATGTAATTACCCTTCTAGTCATTTATGCGTGTTCACCTTTTTTGTACCGTTAGAGCTTACCCGTAGCGGCCCCAAGTCATTTACGGCTTGCTGGGATTGGTAGTTCAGCTCCCGGGCCATCTGTTTGGTCTTTATGATCGTTTCCTTATTTTAGAGCTTTAAGCTTTTAAAATCGTTGACTTCGGTCAACATTCTTGGTGAATGTTCTTAGAATAAAATTCCAACCATTCTGTTAGCACTGGAGCATGGACTTTGGTCTAGTGGGACCTTTGGTTGGGCTTCGAGAGCTTTTCAGCTTGGAATTCTCTCTCGTTCTGTGTTTTCAGGCCAGTTGGGCTTGCTTGGTTGAGTTTGGTCAACATTTGGAGAAGACGATCTCGGATGGAAATTTTTTTAGCTCTGGAACATCGAGTTTAGGCTAGAGGGACCGTTGGTTCGGGTCCCCAAGCTTTTGGGCTTCATTTATGATAACGCCCAAACTACACCTCAAATTAACGAAGCGTAAGCGGTCGTAGTCAAATATAGAACCCAACAAAGGTTGGGGTCGAATCCCACAGAGAATATGGTGAGAATTAAGTCTTTAGTGAAGTATGTGACTAATGGTCAATAGTTTCCGGTAAATAAAGGGGGGGTTTTGTGTGAACAAATTGTAAGCAAAACAAACAATCATGTATGAGAATTAATCAGTAGGAGAATGGACTAGGGAAGTGTTTACCATGGCGTTGGTAACCATGTCGATTCTAGGCGTAACTGGGTTCCTTCTATATGCGTGTCACGATGTGATTGAATTAATTGTATCGTCTAAACGTTTCTCAACCAAATAGACAAATTTACTTTTCAATTCTCTCAAACTTGAAAAGGTGTGCTTTTAGATTTCAATCCTAAACATCAAGTAGATTAATCTAGTTACAGCATTAATCATAAGACGAGAGTTGGTAGTCTCGAATCCTCGTCGTTAATCAAGTTTCCCGATTTTAATCTCTTTACTCAAGAAAATTAAACCTAGGCATGTTCTAATGTTTGCAACCACTAGAAAACGTTAAATAATGAATGATTAACAACTTGACAACATATATATTGAACCCGTCGCTACCCGGAATCTATATCGCTACTTTAGCCATGGCTCCCACAACCCTAGTTGTGGGAGGTTTAGTTACTCATGCTTGTAGAAGAATAAAAGAAAGTCATATTCAAAATAAAGAAAAGAGATCCTTACAATGTAGTGAGAACAATCTTTAATTATTCCAAGAACAAGAACAACAAGATCCCAAGAACGATTCAAGAACACGAATTTAAGAAGTATAAAACGTGTTTCTTGATCTCCAAGTCGACTAAAATCTCTCCTAAAACTATTGGGAGAACTATTGTAAAAAGCTTGGTTAATGCATGGTAAATAAAATAAACCTAACATAGGGTATTTATAGGAGTCTAGGAAACAAATCCCAAAAACGCTCGGATTCCGCGTAACCGACTGCCCAGGTGCGACGGCCAGGCTGACGGACCGTCACTGGCTTGATGGACCGTCGCCTGGGCCGTCACCACTAGACAGTGGCACTGCCCAACTTGACGGTCACTGTGACGGACCGTCACATGTGTGACGGGCCGTCACTCAGGCCGTCACTCTTATCCAGAATGCTCTTTTTCGCGTATTTCCTTCCGTTTCCATGTTTGTCTCCATTTCCTGAAAATACAACATAAAAACATCAAAAACGACAACGGTTGCTTGAAAACGTATGATTGTTCTTAGTTTAAAGGAGTTTAAAGTGCCGTAAATTGGCGGCACATCAACACCCTCAACTTAAAACGTTCGCTTGTCCTCAAGCAACATGACACAAAACAATAATACGATGACTCAACTAAGAAAGCAAACTCGTGTCTTTAGCAACTCATGGTCATTCATTAGTTCATTAAATCAAGCTCCCTCGTAGCACACAAACATATGAAACACTAACTTGCAAGGATCCAAACATGTCATTCCGATATGATAGAATATTACGCATACACACGCGCAGCTATCCTAATAATCAATAGGCAATACAGAAATCTTGGTGCCCTCACCACAAAGAAATCCCGCACACAAGATTTGGGACTAGGTAAGCGCTCACACTCACAAACGATTTCAAACAATGCATATGCGATACCATAGGCTTGCCCTTACTATTCTATTTCGGTTCTTCAGAAAGCCGCTCAGGATCACTACAGGACTTGTTTAGGCTTGTAATGAGGCTTCAGGTGCTGGTAGGATGTATTTAGGGGTTAGTGACTAAGCCCTCCTTGGAACAACCGACATCTTATTACCACCTAACTTTACTTCGTCCATCCTTATTCACCTTTTTATTTCCTTCTTTCTAGCTACAGGTGCGGCCTCTTTATTTTGACAATTCTTTTTATTACTTTTTCGGTCTTCTTCATCTCTTTTTTTTTCTTTTCTTAGGCACACACCCGAATTTTCATTCTATTCACAACCAATCTTCACTATCCTCTTTTTCTTATCATTCACCTCTATAGTAGCCACCCTCAACTTAGGCTGATTGCCTGGGTTGAGGTTCACAATGTCCATGGAAGGACCAGGGCCAAAACAGGGTTTACCTCTATAGTAGCCACCCTCAACTTGGGCTGATTGCCTGAGTTGAGGTGCACGATGTCCAAGGAAGGACCAGGGCCAAAATAGGGATTCAAAGTTAAACAGGAATGGTGACAGGTTATTGAAAGAACACGGTCAATTATGGCTCAAACAGGGTTCAAGGGGACTATTTGCATTTGGACGGTCTTATAGGTTAAGTGGACTGCACACAAAAAGGGCCTGTGATCCTTTCCTAAGCAACCAAACTTCAAACTTAACAAAATAGACCGGGCAAGTTCTAGATGCATGCACAGAGTAAGAATTTATAACAATAATCTCGCACACTCTTGGCACCAAGAAACTATACCGCTACCAACTATCAAACAACCGCTCGTCTTAAGCGTACTCATTCTAATCATAATCACACAATGACATTCAAGGATCCAGACAGTCAATCGTTTCAACATAAGTACAAAACCAGAAAATTTTTAAAGGGGCCTCGTTTTAGTCAAGAAAACGCCATGATGCTTTGCTCTAGACACAAGAAAACAACTAACAAAATTTAAAATAACAACCTAAACATGCCGGTTCTACTAGATAGCACACTGGAGGGAAAAGAAACACGGCAACAAAAACCCTCGGTGGTGACTCACAGGTTTCCCCACACCCTCAACTTAGACTCATGCATTGTCCCCAATGCATCCATATGAAAGCTAAAAACTGTGAGAGAAAGGATTACCTGTGAAGTCGATATGACTCAGATTCTGGAATGATGTTGGAGACCGTCAGGGTCTCCAAAATAGGAGAACTCGATGGAGTGTGTGCACGCGACAACCTAATGTTGCGTTTCAGCTTCTTCTTTCATTGGTTCCGCAGCTAGTCGCAACAACTTCTTCGCTCTTTCTTTGCAGATTCTCTTGCGGTGTTTTCGTTTCTTTGATCTATTTTCACCGCCTTCCTTTACCTGCTCGTCCTCTTGCAATCGCGACCTTACTCTCATAACAGCTCGGGTTTCAACACAACCCTTCTCCTCAAGATACACATCCGCAGGGACTTCCTCAATAGCCTTGATGACCGCGACCACCCTCATGTCACTTGGTTGCTTCATCAATTTGGACACATCGAACTTGACCACTTCATTGTTCAATCGGAAGGTCAGTTCATTTCTCTCCATGTCGACCAGTTCTCTTGCTGTGGCTAACAATGGTCGTCCCAAGATTATGGGAACTTCAAAATCCACTTCGCAATCTAAGATCACAAAGTCGGCCGGGAATATAAGCTTACCAATCTTGACCAGCACATCAGATAATATTCCCACCAGTCGCTTTACTGAACGGTCAGCCATCATCACTCTCATGGACGTTGGTTTAGGAGCTCCCAACCCCAATTGTTTATAGACTGCTAGTGGCATCAGGTTGATGCTAGCACCAAGATCACACAATGCTCTTCCGAAGTTGAGCTTCCCGATAGTGCAGGGGACAGTAAACGTACCTGGGTCTTCCTTCTTTTCCACTAATGATCTTGAAGAAATAGCGCTGCAGTGGTGAAGGTTATCTTCTGGTTCAAAGCTTACTGACCTCTTCTTGGTGATCAAGTCCTTCATGAACTTGGCATATCCGGGCATTTGTTCAAGCGCTTCCACCAATGGGATGTTTATTGATACTTGCTTGAGCATGGTCAGGAAGTTCAGGAACTTACCATCTTCCGCTTTCTTCTTGAGGCGTTGTGGGAAAGGAGGTGGTGGTCGCGGCATCATAGTTGGAAGCTTTTCAGCTTCCTTGCTTTTATCCGCGGGCTTGTGAGTAGCCTCCTCAACCTCGTCATCCGCTATATCAACTTGGGTTTGAATTACCGGATGTGATTCCGGTAACATTTTACCACTTCTTGTCGTGATTTCCATACAACTAGCATCATTCCTCGTATGAGTAGTGTTGCTCGGCAAGGTACCTGTCTTCCTTTGGTTCATAGATGCCGAGATTTGCCCCACTTGCTGCTCTAATTGCTTGATCGAAGTGGAATGTGCCTCCACTATTTGACTCATGGCCGATAACTCAGTCCTTATCTCCTTCACCCCAGAGTCAGTCGATTCTACCTTCCGCAGCATCTTCGCCATCATGTCTTCGAGCTTAGAAGTCCCTGCCTCGTTGCTAGCTTTGTCCCGATTACCAGGTGGTACATACAACCCACCTCTATCGGTGTTATTTCTCCAGTTACCTTGATCGCGATTGTAGCCAGCTTTCTCATAGTAGTTGTCCTTCTGATAGATCCGACCTTGGTTTCCTTGGCCATTGGCCTGGAAACCCCCCAAGTAATTCGCCTCCTCAGTTTCCAACTCTTCTGCTCTACTTTGGGAACCCACAACTTTTACCTTCTCCAAACCTCCTGAGAACAAGTGCTTTGTCAGTAGGTCCAACTGCGTTTTCAGATGCGCCATGTCTTGGTCGCGTTCCTCCTCTTTTCTGCGCTGCTCTGCTGACACACCAACTACGTAAGTACTAGCTGCCACCTCTGAATCTCGTGTATGCCAGGCCCTATTAGTTTTGGTTAGCCTGTCCAAAATAGCTGTGACATCGGCAAAAGTGCGACCCATAAACGCTCCACCTGCTGCGTTGTCCAACGTCGGCTTGGTAGCCGAATTCAGTGCCCTATAGAATGTTTGCATCAAAAACTCGTCGTTCAGCTGATGGTTAGGGCATTGTGTCAGCTTCTTCTTAAATCGCAACCAGGTCTCGTGCAATGCTTCGTGTGGTTGCTGCCTGAAGTTGCTAATCTCGTCCCTCAACTGTATCATCCTAGAGGGAGGAAAGAACCTTTCTAGGAAAGCTCCTTTCAACTCTCCCCAAGTTGCGATAGAGTCGGGGGTCAGCTCTGTCAACCATAACGCTGCCTCATAAGACAGAGACAATGGAAACAACCTGAGCCTGATCGCTGTCAGACTCACTCCAGGCAATTCAAAAGACTTGCATACCCACGAAATTCATCAAGTGGCGGTTTGGATCGTCACCACCAGCACCTTAGAATACACCTCTCAGATTTAGCAACTGAATCATCGTGCTTGTAATATTGAACTTGGCTCCGGGCGATAGCGGTGGAACAACAATGGCGCCCGTAGCGCCAACTCAATCCAAGTCGTTATCCTAATCATGCAACTCAATATCGTGCTGCAGACCTCCAGCATTCAAATTTTGTTGGGCCTGCAGTTCTGCAGCGAGCCTTGCTGCCTCTTGTTGTGCGGCCATATTCCTCCTTAACGTTCTAGCAAGCTCGGGGTCGTAAGGTAGTGTTGATTCACCCGAGCGCCGGGTACTTGGCATGCACAACTCTGTACCCTGTCAAAAACAAAAACAACAAATAAACGTAAAAGCAGGAAAGTATGAGTAAGAGTCAAATCAACACACCGGACTTAATAATCAACCGTATTCCCCGGCAACGGCGCCACTTTTTGATAACGCCCAAACTACACCTCAAATTAACGAAGCGTAAGCGGTCGTAGTCAAATATAGAACCCAACAAAGGTTGGGGTCAAATCCCACAGAGAATATGGTGAGAATTAAGTCTTTAGTGAAGTATGTGACTAATGGTCAATAGTTTCTGGTAAATAAAGGGGGGGTTTTGTGTGAACAAATTGTATGCAAAACAAACAATAATGTATGAGAATTAATCAGTAGGAGAATGGACTAGGGAAGTGTTTACCATGGCGTTGGTAACAATGTCCATTCTAGGCGTAACTGGGTTCCTTCTATATGCGTGTCACGATGTGATTGAATTAATTGTATCGTCTAAACGTTTCTCAACCAAATAGACAAATTTACTTTTCAATTCTCTCGAACTTGAAAAGGTGTGCTTTTAGATTTCAATCCTAAACATCAAGTAGATTAATCTAGTTACAGCATTAATCATAAGACGAGAGTTGGTAGTCTCGAATCCTTGTCGTTAGTCAAGTTTCCCGATTTTAATCTCTTTACTCAAGCAAATTAAACCTAGGAATGTTCTAATGTTTGCAACCACTAGAAAACGTTAAATAATGAATGATTAACAACGTGACAACATATATATTGAACCCGTCGCTACCCGGAATCTATATCGCTACTTTAGCCATGGCTCCCACAACCCTAGTTGTGGGAGGTTTAGTTACTCATGCTTGTAGAAGAATAAAAGAAAGTCATATTCATAATAAAGAAATGAGATCCTTACAATGTAGTGAGAACAATCTTTAATTAATCCAAGAACAAGAACAACAAGATCCCAAGAACGATTCAAGAACACGAATTTAAGAAGTATAAAACGTGTTTCTTGATCTCCAAGTCGACTAAAATCTCTCCTAAAACTATTGGGAGAACTATTGTAAAAAGCTTGGTTAATGCATGGTAAATAAAATGAACCTAACATAGGGTATTTATAGGAGTCTAGGAAACAAATCCCAAAAACGCTCGGATTCCGCGTAACCGACTGCCCAGGTGCGACGGCCAGGCTGACGGACTGTCACTGGCTTGACGGACTGTCGCCTGGGCCATCACCACTAGACAGTGGCACTGCCCAACTTGACGGTCACTGTGACGGACCGTCACATGTGTGACGAGACGTCACTCAGGCCGTCACTCTTATCCAGAATGCTCTTTTTCGCGTATTTCCTTCCGTTTCCATGTTTGTCTCCATTTCCTGAAAATACAACATAAAAATATCAAAAACAACAATGGTTGCTTGAAAACGTACAATTGTTCTTAGTTTAAAGGAGTCGAAAGTGCCGTAAATTGGCGGCACATCAATTTCGACCATTGGATTCCGTTTTGAAAATAGTTGGCTAAGGGTTAATTTTGGGCGTGGGGCTCACTTTTTATTAAATCGACCTTCGATGGGATTTTCATTGATTCCATTTGATTCGGAATGTCGTTTTTAGTTTAATAGCTCAGGTCATTTATGTTTGCGGGACCAAAAGTGTGAATGGGCATTGCTGGTTGCTGGTGTGGTGCCGTGGCGTCTGTGACAGCGCCCCTGCGTGCGCGCCACTGGCCACAGATGCGCCCATGCCAGAGCCTGGCCTCCTACATACCAGCACCCATGCCAACGCCCCTGCGCCCATGTACCAATAGCTATAAGCCGCCCCTGCGTCTCTGCTGGCCAACTTATATAGCTGTTGGTAGCACATTTTCAGATTTTCACCTCATCTTCCAACTTTGATTTCTCCACCATTTTAGCTCCAAATTACACCAAATTTTCACCTGCTTGTCCCCATTGCTTGGAGGAATAATTTTTTCTGATCTGGGCTCATTTCTTGGCCTCGTAAATTGGTAAGTTTCTTGCTTAAAGTCCAATAAAAACCCATAAATTCTCCCCTTTAAATTCTTGATTCTTGGGGCTGTTTTGACCCCTTCCCAAGGTCTATTTCTGCTCAAATTTTGAGCATGTTCTCCTAGGAATGTGGGGAACACTGTGGTATTTTTTGTTTCTGGTTTTGGGTTATGGGGCCTATGAGCTCGCTTATGACCTCGATTTCAACCCAGTTATGTTTATAGCATTATGGGTATCGTTGGTTTAATTTTAATGCCTAGATTATTGTGTTGATAGTATTTTCATAATTCAGATCTTCTCAGAGTAGTTTGATCCTGGATGATGTTATTCCCGTAGCTAGTCATCGAATGACAAGTAGGTTATGACTTTTCCTACCTAGACTCTATGTATATAGGCTATAATTGCATTAATTAGTATCCTTAGGTGGGTTGTTTTAGGTTGGTACCCCAGACCATGTCCGCCCTTCTGTCTGTTTATTTCATACATTATTTGGAGTATTTGCATAGTATCGTATATTACCCTTATGGTCCTGTGCGGCCTTGTATTGACTCTGGAACATAGATGGTGGGTTATTTGGGAATGTTCACGAGTCCCAGACATAGAGATATCCTTTTAGGCTGTTTATGAATACTGTAGAGCTATTTAGCCTATGCAGGGCCGATGAGAATGTTTGTGAGCCATTTTTGGCTAACCTATTGTTTGCAAGCATATCATACATAAAAAAGGTTTCCCCTACATGTTTTACTACTTATTTGGCTTTGGACCGACTATAAATGGTTTTCTAAACTTGTATGGCCCCGAGGACTCATTTTTGGTAAAAAATTAAGAAATGGGTTTGAAACTGGCTTTTATGAAACCTCTCGGAGTAGAGAGGATACTACGATGATTTGATTACTGGTTTTCATCTTGATACTAGGCTCTATTAGACCATAGCGCTAGACATTGTTTTCTATGGTTTTAGACACGGATACGTGTCAGACTCCCTGTTTAGGGATTTTGAGACTTGATAATTGATTTAAACCTTGAAATACTCCAGGCACCCTTTTATAAGGGTTATTGAGATTTGACTATTGATTTAGCCCCAAGTCGAAGCCGGGCATTTACTACGAGGTTCCGATTATTGAGTTACATATTAAGGTTATCGATTTTGGTATGTGGTCTACGAGTAGACCTCTATGGACCCCTGTCATTCCTGGGACATAGGATATAGGCTGATGCAGCATGCTAGGAGGGGAGTGTACAACGTAGGAGAGGTACACAGGAAAGGTCCTTCCATGGATCCTGCATCTATTGGGACTTATAGGTACCAGAGGGGGTAACCTATGGGCACTAGTACACCAGATTCATCATCATTCATATTGCACTCAGATTCCAGCCATATTTGCTGTATGTTCACTGTACTCTCTGATTGTATGGGAGACCGGAGTGTTTGTTTTCACTTGATTGTGTTCCTCGATTATATGGGCAGCTGTTGGGACTGTAGGTAGATTATATTACTCTTTTCGCTTTATAGGGATGGTTATGATCGTTGGTCCTTGTGGATTGGTAAGTTTCTAGCCTGTTGAGGCTCCGAGTTTGGGCTTGAGTATTGAGGGGGCTAGTGAGTCCTATATTATTGAGGCACTATTAGGTGGTCTTCTGAGCAGATTATGGGTTCCTGATTCTATTCTTTAGCATGATTTTCAGTGGTAACTCTTGGTTATTGTGGCTTAGTTATCCCATCTTAGGTTTGTACTTGTAAGGTTGATCTCTGTCTTTTCTTCTTGAAGTTGAATGTGTAACATGATGTCTTTATATATGTTGATCCTATCTTGAGTTGGTTAAATTTCTTTCCTTCTTCCCCTTTTATTTGAGGTTACTGGTATACCGCCATGTTTCTAAACTCTCTCTCTTTAGTTGTATTGTTGTGCAAGGACTCCAGGTGCGTTTTTCTTTCCCTCACCTGTGTTCTATGTATATTTATTTCCTGTTCTAGCATTGTTTGTTTATAACTCTTTGTTGTCTATTCTCTGTGCTAGTTCCTTGTGCTTCCTCTATTGTTTTCTGTGACTACTTTTTTACTATGTGCTATATTACTATTTTTATATCTTATACACGCTCAGTCAGCCGATGATGCCTACTAGGTACCCGTTACTTAGCAATTGGTGCTCATACTACACTTCTGTATCTTTCTGGTGCAGATATTAGTTGAGCTTTTGCCATTGATCGCATTGGAGACTCGTGCAGCTTTTGGATCTTCGAGACTAGGGTGAGCGCCTGACGACCAGAGATTGACCATATCTCATTTTTTGTACTGTTACTCTTTGTATATTCGGAGACAGTTGTACTTATCTTTTGTTACTTCTAGCACTTGTATTCTATTAGAAGCTTCTGTACTATCGATACCAAGTCTTGGGGTTGGTGTAGTTTCATTATGTATATATTCAGGTTTTTGGTTTTTCTTTGTCTTATCTTATATTCTGCTTCCACTTATTTTTGCTTATTATGCGTATTGGTTAGGTAGTAGCTCATTACTAACCGTTTTGGGCTACAAGAATTGGTTCGCCTGCTGGAGGGTTGTAAGTGCCATAATGACCTAAGAAATTGGGTCGTGACAACTTGGTATCAGAGCTCTAGGTTCACTAGTGTCATAGTACAAAAGCAAGTGTCTAAGTAGAGTCTCGCGGATGGGTACGATGGCATCCGTATCCTATCTGTGGGAGGCTGCAGGACATTATTAGGAGATTTTTTTGTCTCCTTATCGTGCGTTCTTGTCTCTAAGAACTTCTAAACTTTTGTTGTTTTATTTCTTATCAGATGCCTAAGATGAGTTCGACTGCAGGTGATGTCGAGGCTTCTGTGCCTGTTGCTTTAGTACTTCCGTCAGTTCCAGGACTTCAGAGTGAGAGCAGATTGCATCAGATAGGGGTGTGGGACCAGCCCAGCTTCTGATTAGATTCATAGCTACCCCAGTTTGTTCAGGACACCATGGCTAGAAATTTGAGTCCTCCGGTGGGTGTTCCAGTACCTAGTTCTATGAGAAGTGCTTCAGTTAGAGTTGAGCTTCCAATTCTTCAGTAGGGTAGTATGTCGGTGTTTGAGTATGAGGCGACATTTCATGAGATGGTTAGATATACTGCTAGGACTGTGCCTTCAGAGTTTGATAGGGTTTAGATATTTGTTGGGGGTTTGATGTCACCACTCCGTTTGGCGACTGAGCATTTGGTTACAGTTGGGATGACTTTTATTCAGGTAGTGGATCATGGTTGGGCTATCGAGGGTTTATGCTGCGAGGCTTATGGAGGTAGTGCTCAGAATCATTGTTGCCGAGACAGTTTCAAAGGTTCTTGATGATTTCTCAAATCGTGCTATCCAAGTAGGAGGCCATACCGATCGTGCAACAAAACTTAATTTATAAACCCAATGAGTGTCGAGGTCGTACCCAAGGGACTTGGGGTAGCTATATATCAATTGTAATGGATTGAGTTTAAGGTGAGAGTAATTTCTCAAAACAACAAGTAACAGGATGGGTGAATAGGGAGTGTTGTCACTACAAAAGCAATAAAACTAAAGTGGGTGTACCAAGTCGACTAGATGACTAGGGATGCACATCCGATGGGGCTTTGCTTATGGGATAGGGTGATTATCAATTCATACCTATTCTCGCTTAATGACATGAATAGCATTGGTCATGGGTAAGATTTTCTTATCTCTCGATCAACAATCTTATATCGGATGATCTCGGTTAGAGCATCATCAGTTTGATCAATAAACAACCAATCTAGCTTGGGGAAGTCATACCATCTCTAGATTAGACTCTTAAATGGGATAATCCGATGATAAGAGCTATTCCTAGCCTCAAATCTGAGTGGAACCCCAAGTTCCCACTAGTAATTTCACATCCACAACTATGAAATCCTTTCTCAAGCAATCACATAGTCAAGTAGGGTAAATTAATGTTTACAACAACTAATTTTAGGATTAAAAATTGGTGAAATTACTAGACCCATGTCAATTAAGCATTTATAAGGAAGAATAGATAACACCCACACCCATTTCTTAAGCACCCATCATCAATACACCCCTAAACAAGAGAATTTAGCCACTAACGGTGAGAGAGAAGGAGATACCTGCTGGGTAATTCAAAATCCCTTACATTAGAGTTGAATCTCAAGTTCTAGCTTCAATTTGAGTACACAAGTGTTAACCAAGAGAATTGGATTTAAACCCTCTTCTCAATGGAGGTGAAGAACTTGGTCTCTAAGCTAAAAACTCATTAAAATATTTAGAATGATAAAAGTTATTTACAATTATACCTGAATAGGCCTTTTATAGTTTCCCAAAATATCACTAAAAATTAGGACAAAAATGCCCTTCGGGCGGTGTGCAGCGGGACGTGTGGTTTGAATATTGCAATGTGCGCGTCGCACACTGCCGTCGATTGAACCAGTGACTTCATCTAGAATTAGGAGCTCCATGCAAAAGGGGTACGGTTCGCACCTCAGGATGTGCGTATCGCATAGAGACCGCACCTCGTGACAGACTCTTCAGTGACTTTATGATCTTGTGCGGAAGAGGTGTGGTTCACACCTCGGCCTATGCGTGTCGCATGGCCACTGCATCTCTGGTCAAAATCTTCAGCCTTACCGAACACTTCACACTTCACTCTATTTGAGCTCTTTTTGGGTCCATTTCCTTGTTTATCATCATCTATCAAAAGTACCTGCATAGACATCAATAAAGACCATAAGAATCTCTAAATCTATTCAAAACATAGCAATGATTCATGGATATAGGCTCAATAAGTTGGTAGATTAGCGACTTATCAAACCCCCAAACTTGAACTATTGCTTGTCCTCAAGAAAGATACTTACAAGATAAGGAATGAATTATGATCTAGGCTCAATTAAGGCACAAAAGACTACTCTACACTAAAAATTAAGAAAAAGAATAAATAAAAGACTCAAACAACTATGCTTATCTCAATTTGGGCCACCACAAACTCAAGGCAATTGATCATTTCAAAACCTTTTTCAAAAGGACATCATTTCTCATTGAAACTCAAGGGAATTTTTGCCATTCAAAATAAGACATTTAAGTTTCTCAAGTCATTGGCATGGACCATCAAGATTTGCCTCGAGATTCTCCACACCACTTGTCTCATTCATTTCCCTCAATTGAAATAGAGAATCAAATGTTTCAATTCGAGTGCATGATGCCACTCACCACAAGAGAGAATCCCACTCACAATCATTCAATTCACAAAACATGGGATTATAGGAGAACCTGGAAGACTCTCACTCTCTCAAGGAAGTTTAAGTGCATACGCGTCGAACCATAGGCTTGCTCTTCATGTATATCGCCACTAATGTAGGGTAGCCAAGCTCGAAATCACCAAGGACTTGCGGGTTATGATGTTGGCTTGGGACAAGGTGATGATATCATTTGGATCAAGTGACTACACCTCCCTAATGCTCTTCGTTCTCATTTCAAAGACCACTCACATTTTCAATTTCAACTTCACTTTATTCCTCCCTCACACAACCCAAGATTTCTCCTTTTAACTATTGATCATTCAAACTCCTTATACCACCTTCACTTGGTAGCACCTATTTTTGCTTTTTAATTTGCTCATTGGATTGATCTTTTGGAGCAATTTTCAATTCAAAATTAAGGTGCTACCTTGCACTTGAAGTGCACTTCTTTTCTTCTCCTCATTTGATCACATGCACCCCCAAACTTAGGCATTTGCCTATGTTGTATTTCGTTCCCCCCAAACTTAGGCTTTTAGCTTACATTTCATTTTCAAGCAATTAGGGAGGATGGGTGCCAAAATAGAGGTTCCAAAAAGGTCAAGTTGTTACAAGGTGTCAAAGAATGGTCACAAGCTCAAAAGGGGCTCACTAGGGTTGATGTCATGGGAAGTCATTTGGGTGAAGTGGCTATCAAAAAGGGCCTAAGGTCATTTTCCAAGCTTGGCCAAACCTAGAATTTCCCCTTAAATCACATTCGCGGCAAGTTCTAGACGACACTTATGCACAAGAATCAAGGTAAAGCCTCACTACACCAAGCATCATGCCACAAGACTTCTTTCATTAGTCTCACAATCAATTGGGGAAAATGATTTTTGACAAGCTATTCTGAGTTCATTAAACACTCATTTGTGAGTCAATCAAGCCAAAGTGAGAGTGTGCAAGTCATGAAAAGAGTGCTTTTCCTCAAAAATTTATTTCCCTTCTTCCTTTTATTTTCAAAACAATTTGCCACGAGAATTTTTTTTCGGTGGGCCCATTTCGAGACAAGCAACTACGAACTCAATTTTAAACTAAAACTTGGCATTTTTCCTTAAGAAAGTCACCTCTCAATCTATCATAGGGAAACACCAACCCAATTTGACACAAAAACAAAAGAGAAGAAAAATAAAATAATCAAAACTCTTGCTGCTTGGGAAAGAACCGTGGTATTAAGAAAATCCTTAGAGTTTATTTCTGAACTACTATGAACAAGGTGATATCCAAATTTCGCACTCATGATTCATTTTAAAACAAGCCTCAGCGTAGTCCTTTAGCGCATTTGCAAAGCACGAGTAGCAAGACAATAAAGCATGTAAGACCAACCCAACAACACAATAAAAATCAAGCTCGGCAAGGGCACAAATAAGCTCAAGGTAAAACAAAACATAAAGCAAACATAATCTAAAGGCCCGACAAGGGCAATGTCAATAAAACAAGCATCACAATATTAATAGTTACAAGCTCCCCCAAACTTTAAAGTAAGCATAGCCTTAATGCATAAAAACAAAAGTGAATGAGTGACAAAAACTCCCTGAATAGGCTAATGATGATGATGGCGCCTCCTTAAGTAGAACTGATGTGGTGGTCTAGGAGGTTGAGGTATCGGTGGAGGTATATAGGCATGCGCAGGATCAATTTGAAAACTAACCAATAGTGGTATCGTAGGATCCATCGGCAGCTTAAGGAGGCCAAATGGGTCATCCATGTACCATCTGTCCTCCGCGGTCATCAACTCATGATAGAACGGTCCCCTTCCCCAGCGAGGTCTAGGAGGAGTCCTCCAGCCTGGAACAGGTGAGTCAGGAGGATCTGGGTATTGCTGGGCTAAAGATGGATCACGCACTGCTTTGATTTTGGATGTACATTTATTGTCAGAATGAGTCCACCCCGCACACTAATCACCAGGAGGGCTAGCAGCCCTTAAGGGTGGTGAGGAGTTTGGGGATAGCATATTAAGATCCCAATTTGATTCAACATGCAGGACCACTTACTTGAGTCTGTCGAGCTCCACTTCTATGGTGTCTATTCTAGCACAAAGATTTTTCACTCTTGACACCACTGATTTAAACGCCGACATGATGGCGGTTTGAAGCATAGTTGGAATGTCTTTTGCCAACTTTTGTAGCATCTCCTCATTCTTGTTAGTAAGTTGAAGCAGTTGCGGCAAGTTACCTGAGGAGGAGGTGGTAGCTTGAGATGCTCCATGAACTGTGCTCGGAGTGCCTTGAGACATGGGTGTGGTAGCATGCGAAGGTTGATCGAGATGCCTTCTTTTGACATGAGAGGCATCTTTATCCTATTTTGTGTCCAAGAAAACCATCCCCTTGGCTTAGCTGGCCTTGTCAAATCCTCAAAACAACTGACACCCAGTTTTGACATATAGAAGGGTTATAAGAATAGGGAAAGCCATGGATGTGGAGTCATGTCGCGCTTTTCTCTTGAGGTGCTCGGCGATAATGTCACCTTCATTCAAACAGATCCATCTCATGATGCAAGCAACGAGAATGACCATATTTATGGTTACTTTAGTGGTATGGCTAGTCGGGATGAGTCTGGTGCACACAAAGTCAAGCCACACACGTGCTTCGAATTTAAGATCTGAATGATGGATTTGTCCCTTCGAGGTGGCCCAAAATGGGTTTCCTTCATCAATTACACTAGCAACCCATTCATATGCCTAATTCTTTCTGGCCACACATTCAAAGTACTTTGATTTGGGGATTGGTTCATCATCCCAAATGGCATAGTGAATGGCTTCAGGGGTAATGTTCACCTCCTTACCTCGTACTAATACTAACTTAAGGCATGGCAACTTTCTTAGCGGGCCTTTGTGATTTAGCTCATCGAGGCAGGCTCGGTAGGAGGCATAGAATTCCCACACCAACTCAGGAAAATAAAGGCCTGGTGTACTGGCAAAGTGTTCCCAAGTTCTTATGCGAAATTGCTTTGGCATATTCAGGAATTCCTCTACATTGAATCCTTTTTCCTCCAAGAATGGGCAATTTCAGAAATTAAGATAGTAGGCTTCCATTCCCCTGAGCCCAAAGCGGACTCCTGACTCAATGCGCTCAGCCTCTTGCATAGTAACACCTACATTTGGAGTGTGCTTCACAGCACGACTCTTTTGATGGTGCCTGTTGGAAGACATAATCCTATAGATGGGCATTAGCAATATGCACTATGACTATATACACAACTAAAAGAAGTTAGGAATTCAGTGAAGTGGAAAACAAATGAGGGAGATGGGGCTCGTGCGAAACACATGTAGATCGCACCTTAGAATGTGCGCATCGCACCTTAGAATGTGCGCATCGCACCTTAGAATGTGCGCATCGCACATGCTATTGCATGAGCTAACAGACTCCTTCAGGTAGTTTCCATTTATGGTGCGAAGCTGGTGCGATTCGCACCATCAATAGTGCGTGTCGCACCAAGCTCTACCTCTCAAAACAGTTAGTAATTCTCCATTTTCAATAAGATTTGACAACATATGAAACCCGCACATCAAGATCTATGTATCGCATGCGAAACACACAAAAGTCTACTCAAAGTTTTTGGTTCTTTGTGTTCTTGTGATTTTTGCATGTGATCCGTAAAGCAAGATGTGCTTATGCGCTCGCCACTATTCAATTAAACCAATCAACAATAAACTAAGGGAATCAAGGGATCTCATGACCATAACTTCCGGGTACTCAGACTCCCTGGATTATCATTTACATTTTAACAAGCAAGAAGGGGACTCAACGACTTCCCTTAAGATGGATGTTACCCCATATATCATCGGGAATATCATGCCCTCACTTGCGCACAAAATATCAACAATTCTAGCAACCATTAAATCCCTCCCCGCACAAGATTATATACCCCAAATATAATGCTAATAGTAATCATGGGTATATAGTCACCAAAATTTAGCCTCAAGAGTCAACTTTTAATCGAAACCTCATTAAGAACGATGATTTGCTCTTAAGAATGACGTCACCCAATTTATCATTGGGCCAATTCATTCATTTATCAAGTGGGTTACTCAGACTTCACCCCAACACATATTTCAAGGCCAAAAATCACTACCAATCAACATGTATCAATACAATTTGAGTTCTACTAAGTTGGAAACAAGCAAAATCATCAATGTAACTCAAAATTGGGGACCCAAAATTTTTGGATCTCACCCAAAACCAACATGGTAATTTTATTGAGTATGCTTCACAATATGAGTTCCCAACCTTCATAAAAATAAGTATTTAACATTGGGGAACTTACTACAAGTGAAGATTATAGTGGGAGAAAGTGAAAATTGAAGCTATTTGTTCTTCTACAATGGTGACCCACGAAACCAAATTAGAGAGTGATGGCGGCGATGGTGGTGAAGTGGTGCAAATGGTTGGGTGAAAGAAGGAGAAGATTTTTGAGGGAATTTGGAGAAGAATTTGGGAGAGAATTTTGGGAGTTTGAAAGAAAAAATGGTGGAAGTAGGAGAAGAGAGTGGTTTGAAAAGAAAAAGGAAAAAAAGAAGAAAAGTTGGCCGGGTCATCTCCAGGTCAGGTCGGTTAACGGGTTAAGCCAATTAAAGTTCAAACTTACTGCTGGTGTGGTGCGACATGCCATTCTCACCTGGCAATGTGCGGACCACATGATGTATCGCATATGCCTTTTTTTCTCCCCAGGGTTTGCCCAAACATCTATTTTATTATGCGACGGAGGTGCGACATGCACCTAGGCTCGTGCGGTCTGCACGTCCTAGCACATATCACCTCCAAATGGTCAAATTTCTCTAGGCAGTCTGATTTGGCATATGGTGCACAGTGCGAGAAGCACAATTTCTTGTGCAGTCACACAGTCCTCCGCACAACCCTTTTTTCCCTGTTTTTTCCCTTGTTTAATTTTTCACTTCATGAACTCCCTGCAAATCACTAAAAACAACAATCGGTGAAGAAATTTGAAGAAAATACTTAGGTTTCCTCCCAAGAAGTGCTTGATTTTACGTCACGGCTCGACGAATCATTTGGTAATAAATCAAATGCGGGCATCTTTCCCACTTCACACTCTCTAAGAGCATCATCCTACTCCCCTTCTAATTCTATCACCGATATTACTCTCAAATCATTCAGAGGTCTCGTTGGTTGGCAAACATTGAACATCACTACCTTATCCCCCACTCAAAATTTGAGTTCACAGTGTTCTACATCATTAAGGGCCCTCCCCGTATCCAATAATAGTCATCCCAGAATAATGGTCACCTCCACATCTACCTCATAGTCCAAGATTACAAAGTCCGCAGGAAGAATTAGTTTGTCCACCTTTACCAATATATCAAACAAGATTCCTACAGGGCGCTTAATAGACCTATCGGCCATGAGTAGCCGCATAGAAGTAGGTTTGGGGATACCCAATCCTAGCTTCTTGTATATCACAAGGGGTATCAAGTTGATGCTTACCCCTAAGTCGCACAAGGCCTTTTGGAATACAAACAATCCAATTGTACATGGTATGGTGAATGCACCCGGGTCTTCTCTCTTCGTAGCTATATTGCTAGTCATTACTGCACTACAACTATGTGACATCTCAATCATGCCCACTTCCACCACCTTCTTCTTTTTAAGTAATTCCTTCATAAATTTAGAGTATCCTGGCATCTGCATTAGAGCTTCAACCAAAGGAATGTTTATGGACAACTTACTGATCATGTCAAAAAACTTGCTAAATTTCAATTCTTCCTTCTTCTTATTTAACCAATGAGGATACGGAGGAGGTCCTTTTGGAGTTGTGGTAGGTATTGTTTGCACAAGAGGAGGGTCTACTTTATCATCGATGGTTACTTTGGGAGAGGGCTCTACCTCCTTTTTATCTTTGTCATTTCCAGCACTTTCTGGGGCACTTGATGCACCAAAGTCTTCCCTCACCTCCAAAGTTTTGACCACATTCTCATGCACCACCTCTTCATCTTTTTCTCTTGGTCTCTCGCCTACTTCAATAGTAGGCTCCTTTGTTTTTTTCACCTGTTCTACAATAGGTCCTCTTATTTCTCTGGTTGTTCGTCCACTCCTAGTAACAATGGCCATGACATACACGTCGCCTTTAGAGTTTGTAGTGGCGCTACTAAGAAGCGATGTTTACATCTCCGGACTTATTTGAATGGAAAGGTGATCCATTTGGGCTTCAAGTTGCTTGATGGAGGTTGAATGAGAACTCACAATTCTATGAAGTGTTGAGACTTTGATTTTAAGCTCATATACCCCGGTGTGTGTTGTGTCCACTCTTTTTAGCACCAAGGACAACATGTCCTCTAACTTGGAATGTTCGGGGTTACTTATGGTTGGTTGATAAAAGGGATTAGCTTTGTTTGGAGGCACATAAGGACTTCGATGGCTGTGTTGTTTACCATACCTATCCCGGTCATTTCTTATCTAACCTTGATTCTCTTCCCTTGGGTGATAGTACCCAGTATGAGAACCCACTGACACAAAACATAGCTTGCCATCAACAATATCCATGAGCTCTTCATCATTAGCTTTTATCTCCAATGCATTCACGGAATTCACTCCTTTTTCACCAATGACATGATTTTCCAAGAGATTGATTTGGTTCATCATTTTGTCCATTATTTCATCTTGTATTTCCCCCCTTTTTCTGATCTCATTTGCCAAGATGGATGGGGCTAATTCTAATATTGGAAAATCTGCCTCTCGAGTATACCAAGATTGGTTAGTTTTTTTCATCCGTTCTAAGAAGGCTGAGGCAACGGGAAATCACATATCCATGAAGGTGCTACCTCCAAGGTTGTTGGCCATTGTCTTGTTCAAGGAGTTCAATGATCGATAGAAACTTTGAAGCAATACATTGTTCAATAGCTCATGATTTGGACACAAAACAAGCTTCTTCTTGATGCACAACCAAGCCTCATGTAATAGTTCATTCGGTAGTTGCCTGAAGTTGGTAATCTTATTTCTTAATTGCATCATGTGAGATGGAGGAAAGAATCTCAAAGTGAACACTTCGACCAACTCAGCCCAAGATGTTATAGATCCATCTGGCAATTCTTCCAACCATACTGTGGCTTCTCCCATCAAGGAAAAAGGAAATAGGCGCAATCGTATGGACTCCTAAGAGATGTTTTGAATGATGTATGGTTGGTAAATCTCCCTGAAGTTTCGAATATACCGGTTGGCATTTTCATATGCTTCTCCACCAAATAGACCTTTCATTTGGATTAAGTGGAGCATGGTGCTAGTCACATGAAAAACAACATTTCCCACTGTAGGGGGTAGGCGGATTGCACCTACACCCCTTGCATCATAGGCTCAGCCTCATCATCTTCCATGAAGCCATCAATGCTCTCATTGTCGTCGGCCTCGTTCATAGGCTAACCTTCTTAATTACAACATAAACAACAAACAAAAGTAAAGGAAATAAGTACTCTTAAGGTTACTTCAAAACAACAATAAAAAATAGCTATCAACTCAAGTCCCCGACAATGATGCCATTTTTTATGAACGCTCAAATCGTGCTCTCCAAGTGGAAGGCCACGATGATCGTACACCAAAACAAAATTTATAAACCCAACAAGTGTCAGGGTCTTACCCAAGGGACTTGGGGTCACTATATATCAATTGTAATGGATTGAGTTCAAGGTGAGAGTAATTTCTCAAAATAACAAGTAAAAGGATGGGGGAATTGGGAGTGTTGTCACTACCATCATAATTCAATTCAAAAAGCAATAAAACTAAAGTGGGTGTACTAAGTCGACTAGATGACTAGGGATGCATATCCGATGGGGCTTTGGTTATGGGATAGGGTGATTATCAATTCATACCTATTCTCGCTTAATGACATGAATAGCATTGGTCATGGGTAAGATTTGCTTATCTCTCGATCAACAATCTTATATCCGATGATCTCAATTAGAGCATCATCAGATTGATTAATAAACAACCAATCTAGCTTGGGAAAGTCATACCATCTCTAGCTTAGACTCTTAAATGGGAGAATCCGATGATAAGATCTATCCTAGCCTAAAATCTTAGTGGAATCCCAAGTTCCCACTAGTAATTTCACATCCACAACTATAAAATCCTTTCTCCAGAAATCACATAGTCAAGCAGTGTAAATTAATGTTTGCAACCACAAATGTTAGGATTAAAACTTGGTAAAATTACTAGATCCATGTCAATTAAGAAATTATAAGGAAAAATAGATAACACCTACACCCATTTCTTAAGCAACCATCATCAATATACCCCTAGACAAGAGAATTTAGACACTCATGGTGAGAGAAAGAGATACCAGCTGGTAATTCAAAATCCCTTCCATTAGAGCTGAATCTCAAGTTCTAGCTTTAACTTGAGTACACAAGTGTTAACCAAGAGAATTATATTGAAACCCTCTTCTCAATGGAGGTGAAGAACTTGGTCTCTAAGCTAAAACTCCTCAAAATATTCAGAATGATAAAAGTTATTTACAATTATGACTGAATAGGCCTTTTATAGTTTCCCAAAACATCACTAAAAATTAGGACTAAAATGCCCTTCGGGCAGTGTGTAGCGCGATGTGTGGTTTGCACGTTACAATGTGCGCGTTGCACACTGCCTCTAGTTGAACCAATGACTTCAGCTAGAATTGGGAGCTCTGTGCGAAAGGGCTGCGGTTTGCACCTCAGGATATGCACGTCGCACAATGATAGCACCTCATGACAGACTCTTCAGTGACTTTATGATCTTCTGCGGAGGAGGTGCAACTTGCACCTCGGCCTGTGCATGTTGCATGGCCAACGCATCTCTGGTCAGAATCTGCAGCCTTACCGAACACTTCACACTTTACTCCATTTGAGCTCTTTTTGGGTTCATTTCCTTGTTTATCATCATCTATCAAAAGTACCTGCATAGACATTAAAAAAGGCCATAAGATCCTCTAAATCTATTCAAAACATAGCAATAATTAATGGATATAGGCTCAATAAGTTGTTAGATTACTGACATATCAGTTCTCAGACTCGAGGTAGGGGATTCTCCACCAGAGATAGGTTCCATTGCTTCTTATCTACCATGCCAGTGTCATTTACTCCACCATTTTTAGAGGGTGGTGGTATAAGGCATGTCGAGCAGAGTGGCCATGGTACGAGTAAGATTCTTCAAGGTTTACATTCTGAGTGTGTAGGTCATGGTGGCCAGTCAGGTTCACCGAGATCTTCCAGTCCTTCTTCACGCACTGGTGTTTGCTTTCAGTGTGGTAAGTATGGGTATTTTTCTAGGAATTGCCTTACGATTGCGTATCTCGGTCAGCCTAGTTTTTATGATTGTGGAGTGATTGGTCACTATTATAGAGGCTGTCCCTGGCGAGGGATGTTTGAGTCTTCAGCTTCGACTACTCAATCTAGAGTTAGATCTCATTAGTTCGATCACTCTCTTGGTTGGCCCAAGATAGAGGTTCCTGATATCGTTGCTCTAGGTAAGGCTTTTGTTACCTTCAGATTGTGATTGTACTACTCACGTTGTGATTCTATCCCTTCTATCAGTTATTTGCTTATATGCCTACATGCTACTTGTTTAGTTATTTGACTACCTGAATGTAGAGTTTATGAGTTGTTTTGTTGGTAGATTATTCCTTAATAGTGGATAGGGGTGAGTTATTGTAACACCCCAAACATCGAACCAGCTTCCTAAGTTTAAAAACTCTGAAAAATTTCAAGTTTCCAGGAATCAGGGGTCCAAACCACAGACTGTGGTTTGAACCATGGGTTGTGAAATAGAGCTGTGGGTTGCCTTATGTGGTTCAAACCTCTGGTCTAAGAACCACGAGTTAATTGTAGGGACCGTAGTTCACTCTACGGACCGTACTATCAACTCATAGAAATTGATCAGAGGGTTGACAGTTTCCCAGGTTTCACGAATGGTTTCTAAGACCCATAGTTTGAACTACAGACCGTCCTGCTGACTCGTAGAATTTGATCAAAGATCTGCAAGTTTCCTAGAAATGACGACTGTGATCTATGGACCATTATCAGTTGATGAGCCATACTGGTGAATTGTGGTTTGCCTTCTGTAGCCTGATTGTTTTGGCCAGGAACCACGAATGGAAACCATAAACAGTGGTTTAGTCTATAGTCCGTGGAATCCATCTGTGATTCCTTAAAGTTAATTTTTAACATCTTTTTCCTAATTATGACTCAGGGGTATTTTAGTCCTTACCCACCCTTTTTACTCCTAAGTGAGGTCATTTTGGCCATTCTTAGCATGATTTCTAACCCTATTAGCCTAAGTCTCTTCTCATTATCTCATTCACCTCCCAAAAAGGGAAAGAACTTCTTCAAGCTTCAAGTCTCAAGCTCCAAGTTTAAGTCTCCTTTTCTTTTAAAATTTCAAGTGGGTTAGCTTCAATCAAGGTATGTGGGTAATCAACAATGGGTTCCATCCACCCTTGTGCCCAAAACCCTTTATTTTTATTTTTATTTCATGAACTTTCAAATTAAGGTTCTTACCCAATTCTTATGGGTTTTGCTATAAATTGTCTTGTCATGATTCTATTATGAAATCTATATTAAATTGCATAATTTTGCATGGTTTTTTACATGTGAACTCCTATTTTATGAATTGAAGGCTAATTATGGTAAATCCTACATGCATGAATTGATTTAAGAAAATTGGGTATTTGATAGCATATTTTTCATGGATTTTCAAGCAAGTGCATGCCCAGTTCCTATGTTATATGAAAATATATGCTATTATGAAATTCAACTAGAGTCATGCAAGTTTTCAAGTTATGAACTATTATGCAATGCAAGACATCCAATGTGCCATCAATGCTTATGAATTATTTTCTAAACCAAGATTCGTGAGTAGTATGAAGATCTGGGTTATGAACATGTTTATGAACAAGCTTGACATCTAGATATGTCACATGCATGTGAACCTTATGTTATATGTTTTGGGAGTAGAATTTATCACCGAGCAATGAGGGTTCTAGATAACCCAAGTCCAAAACTACGTTACTACCGTAGGTTTCCCTCCGTGGCATATGAAAGGATCCTTATGACATGGTTCTAACTTTGGCCGGTTAGGATAGCCTTTTTCAGTGTTGGTGCATGACACTGGACTCCATGTGGCTCAGCATGGTTTATTTCGGTAAGAGATACTGCCATATATTTATTTTTAAGCTAATAAATGACTTGATACTCTACTATGAATCTTGACTTTATTTCAGGTTTTTATGCCTTATATCTTGATATTTATTTGTACTATTTCTTTATATGTACGAACTCATTTCAAGCATCTTTTAAGTATGTTTTATCATGATCATTCATATCTCATATACTCGGTACATCCTATAGAACTGATGCATATTTTGCGTTGCATCCTCTTGATGATGCAGATTTAGGTTCCCTCTCTTAGGCACGTGGCTAGAGACCGCAGGCCATTTCCAGTCAGTGTTAGTGAGTCCTCATTGTTCGAGGGCTAGTTATGATTCTAGCTAGTTTTTGGTTATTTACTTTTGTACCTTGAGTTAGCTAGGGTCTTGTCCTAGTAACTCCTTATGTCATGTGTAGAGGCTTTTCAGACATAGATAGTATTCGGGTCTTCTTTGAATTATGTTCATCTTAATTTTATCTTATGGATTGAGTTATCTAGTTTTATTATGCTTCCACTATGCTTAGTTTATATGCCTGAGTTATGCTATGATCAAAGGTTAACTTGGGACACTGACGGTCCCAGGTCCTATGTTACATACAGTGGGTAGCCTCGGGGCGTGACAAACTTGGTATCAGAGCCTCAGGTTCAAAAGTTCTAGGATGTCTGAAAGCTGCATTGAGTAGAATCTCTTCCATGTGTGTGGAGTGAACCACACTTATGAGAGAGAAGCTGTGAGATGTCTTAGAAAAACTTCACTCCTTTCATGATTATATCGTGCGATAGAGTTTAACTCTAGTATCCCTGTAATCCTTCCCTTGTATGTTTCAGATTATGCCTCGACGTGCTATGCCTCACCGAGCCACTCAGAATGATGCTCCTCCAATTCTGACCCCCGAGGTCATGAATGAGGAATTCAGGAAAGTTATCCATATGCTAGCCTAGACTATGGCCACTCAGGCCAACAAGCCGGCTCCTATCCCCATCCACCCTCAAGGTGGGGTAGTAGCTCGAGTTCGTGACTTTATCCATATGAACCCACTAGAGTTTTGGGGTTTGAAAGAGAATGAAGATCCACTAAACTTTGTTGATGAGGTGAAGAAAATCTTTGATGCGATTCAAGTGGCTGGGGTTGATAGTGTTGAGTTAGCATCCTATCAACTCAAGGATGTAGATAATATTTGGTTCACACAATGGAAGGAATCTAGGGCTAGGGACGAAGTCCTTATGACTTGGGAGTGTTTTAAAAGGGCTTTCATTGACCGGTTCTTCCCGAGGGAGTTAAGGCAAGCAAAGGCCGAGGAGTTTGTGGACTTGAGATGGGTTCCATGACATTCCACGAGTATAGTTTAAGGTTCACACAAATCTCTAGATACGCTCCTCCTATGGTAGCAGACTCGCATGATCAGATGAGTAAATTTATATATGGCGTTTCAGATATGGTGAAGAAGGAGTGTATGAATATTTCCAGACTTGTTACCCATGATCACTAGATCGAGGGATACAAGCTTAGGGAGATGTCTAGGTTGAACAAGAGGGGTAGATCCGAGGGTTCAGGTTTTGTCCATCAGAGGTCCAGTGGCGGACATCGCTCCTCATTTCAGAAAAAGTCATCAGGACCCGTTCATTCATTCGCTAGTGATCCTACCCAGTCCCCGAGGCCTCATCATGATCGGACTGGTAGATGATCAGGTTCATATTCACATTATTAGGGGAGTATTGCTAAAGGATCTTCCCATCCTATTTGTAACAAGTGTGGGAAGAATCACCCAAGAGAGTGTCATTTGGGCACGGGTGCATTCTTTGGGTATGGAAAGGATGGACACATGATTAGAGATTGCCCTTTGGCTAAGAAGGGGCAGGGAGGTACTAAGGCTCAGTCTGCTCCAGCAGCCCCAGGAGGTCGACCAGATCAGCCGGGCACAACTTCTAGTTCTGGTGGTCAACGCCAGAATTGCCTTTATGCCATGTCCTCTCATCAGGACCAGGAGAGTTCCCCGAAAGTTGTCACTGGTATGTTGAAAGTATTCGCTCTTGATGTATATGCTTTATTGGACCTCGGTGCATCCCTATCTTTTATGACCCCTTATGTAGCATGCAATTTCGAAATTTGTTTGGAATCAATTTTTGAACCTTTTTGTGTGTCTACTTCTGTTGGTGAGTCAGTCCTAGCCAAAAGAATCTACCAAAATTTCCCTATCTCAGTCCTTCATAGAGTCACTTCAGTGGATTTAGTAGAGTTGGAGATGACTGATTTTGATATTATTCTTGGTATGGATTGGTTGTATGCTTGTTATGCTTTGGTGGATTGTCATACTCGGGTTGTCAGTTTTAAGTTTCAAAATAAACCCGTCTTAGAGTGGAAAGGTAGTCCTCCATCCTCGAAAGGTCATTTTATATTTTATCTTGAGACTAGGAAGATGATTTCAAAGGGATATGCTTATCATATAGTTTGGGTTATAGACACAGAGTCCGAAACCCCATCTCTTCAGTCTGTTCTTGTTGTGAATGAGTTCCAAGAAGTGTTCCCAAAGATTTGCCTTGAGTCCCTCCCGAATGAAATGATTGCCTATGGAATAGATCTTTTCTCAGATACGAATCCTATCTCTATTACTCCCTATAGAATAGCTCCCGCTGAACTTAAAGTGTTAAAGGATCAGTTGAAGGATCTTCTTGATAAGGGTTTAATCAGGCCAAGCATTTCTCCATGGGGTGCCCCAGTTTTATTTGTGTGGAAGAAAGATGGTTCCCTCAGAATGTGTATTGACTACCATCAGTTGAACAAGGTCACAATCAAGAATAAGTATCCCATTCCTAGGATTGATGACTTGTTCGATCAGCTTCTGGGTGCTAGTTTCTTCTCCAAAATCAACCTTAGATTCGGTTATCATCAGCTTTATGTTCGAGAGTGTGATATTCCGAAGACAAATTTCAGGAATCGGTATGGTCATTATGAATTTGTTGTGATGTCTTTTGGTCTAAAGAATGCTCCCGCAGCTTTTATGGATTTGATGAACCGAGTGTTCAAGCAGTAGTTGGTTATGTTTGTGATTATCCTTATTGATAATATTCTTATCTATTATCAGAGTGAGGAGGAGCATGCAGACCATTTGAGAGTGGCGTTGCAAACTCTTAAGGATCGACAGTTATTTGCTATGTTTAGCAAGTGTGAGTTTTGGATGTAGTCTGTTGCTTTTCTGGGTTACATTGTGACTAGAGATGGTATTCGAGTTGTTTCTTAAAAGATCAAGGCAGTAATGAATGGGCCTAGACCCATCTCTCCATATGATATTAGGAGCTTCTTGGGTTCGGTTGGTTACTATAGGAGGTTTGTGGAAGGGTTTTCTTCCATTGCTTCCCCTTTGACTTGATTAACTCAGAAAAAGGTAAAATTTTAGTGGTCCGATCTATGTGAGAAGAACTTTCAGGAATTAAAGACTAGATTGACCACAACTCCAATGTTGGCTCTACCTGAGATCCTAAATGATTTTGTTGTGTATTGTTATGCTTCTAGGATTGGTTTGGGTTGTGTTTTGATGCAGGATAGTAAAGTGATTTATTATGCTTCGAGATAGCTTAAGACTCATCAGAAGAACTACCCTACTCACGATCTTGAGTTAGCAGCCATGGTCTTTGCTTTGAAGATTTGGAGACATTACTTGTATGGTGTTCATGTGGATGTTTTCACCGATCATAAGAGTTTTCTATATGTGTTCTCTCAAAAGGAATTGAATTTTCATCAAAGGAGATGGCTTGAGCTTCTTAAGGATTATGACATGAGCGTGCTTTACCATCCATCTAAGGTGAATGTTGTGGCAGATGCACTTAGTAGATTATCCATGGGTAGTGTGTCTTTAGTTGAAGACAGAAAGAAGGAATTGGTTAAGGAGGTTCACAGGCTTGCTCGGTTGGGAGTTCTCTTTATGGACTCAACAGAAGATGGTGTTATTGTTCAGAATGGTTTCGAATCATCTATGGTAGCTGAAGTGAAGGCAAAGCAAGACAGTGATACTATTTTGCTTCAGCTAAAAGGTGCAGTCCGTCAGCAAAGGGTTGAGTTTTTCTCCCAAGGGGGAGATGGTGTGCTTTGTTATACGGGTCGATTATGTGTGCCACATATAGATGGGTTGAGACAATAGATTTTGACTGAGGCTTACAGTTCTAGATATTCTATTCACCCTGGTGCCACCAAGATGTACCGTGATCTACGAGAAGCCTATTGCTGGAATGGTATGAAGAGGGACATAGCCAGTTTTATGGCTAAGTTTCCCAACTGTCGCAAGTGAAGGTAACGCATCAACAATCGGGTGGCATGATTTAGGATATTGACCTTCCTACTTGGAAGTGGGAAGCGATCAATATGGACTTCATTACAGGTTTACCTCGTACTCGAAGGCAACATGATTCTATTTTGGTGATTGTCGACAGGATGACCAAATCAGCCCACTTCCTAGCTATCAAGACTACGGATTCAGTGGATGATTATGCCAAACTCTACATCCGGGAGGTAGTTTGATTGCATGGTGTCCCATTTTCCATCATTTAAGATAGAGGTACTTAGTTTACCTCCTAGTTTTGGAGATCGTTTCAGAGAGGTCTTGGTACTCAACTGAAGCTTAGCACAACTTTTCACTATCAAATGGACGGCCATGCAGAGCGTACTATTTAGACTTTGGAGGATATATTGAGAGCTTGTGTGATTGATTTCAAAGGTAATTGGGACGATCACTTACCTCTTATCGAGTTTGCCTACAACAACAGCTTTCACTCTAGCATCCAGATGGCCCCTTTTGAGGCACTTTATCATCGGAGGTGTAGGTCTCCGATTGGTTGGTTTAAGGTAGGTGAGGCAGATTTGATTGGTCCATAATCATTTCAAGAGACTATGGAGAGGGTGCAACTTATTATGGAGAGGTTGAAGACTGCTCAGAGTCGACAGAAATCATATGCGGATGTGAGAAGAAGGGAATTGGAATTTGAGGTTGACGATTGGGTTTTTCTGAAGGTGTTACCCATGAAGGGTGTGATGAGATTTGGCAAGAAGGGAATCTTAGTCCCCATTTTGTGGGTCCTTATTAGATTCTGAGGAGAGTTGGTAACATTGCTTATGAGTTGGATTTGCCATAGGATTTAGAAGCGGTTCATCCGATTTTCCATATTTCCTTATTGAAGAAGTGTATGGGTAATCCGACCTTGATTGTCCCTTTGGAGAACGTGGGTGTGAAGGATAGTCTCACTTATGAGGAAGTTCTCATTGAGAATCTTGATCGTCAGATTCAGAGGTTGAGAAATAAAGAAGTCGCTTTGGTAAAGGTCATTGGGAGAAATCAGCTAGTTGAAGGAGCTACTTGGGAAACCGAAGAGGCCATGAAGGCCAAATACCCTCACCTCTTCCCTTCTGATCTAGTTTCAACTTGAGGTAATAGTTTCCTACTTAGTATGTCCCTCTGAACCTACTCCATCAATTTTCCTCATGATATTAGTATGTGTAGATGTTTCTCGAAGTTCGTTCAATTATGCTTTAAGTTGAAAAGTTCAGTTTTATGTTTATTCATCAGTTTTCCTGTTTTGATGTTGTTTGGTTGGGATATTTTCTCTCCAGTTTTCCTTGCTTAGTCTTCATTCGAGGACAAATGATCAAAAGAGGGAGATATTGTAACACCCTAGAAATCGAACCAGCTTTTCAAGTTTAAAAACATTGAAAAATTTCAAGTTTCCAGGAATCACGGGTCTAAACCAAGGACCGTGGTTTGAACCACAGGTCGTGGAATGGAGCTGTGGGTTGCGTTTTGTGGTTCAATACTCTGGTCTGAGAACCATGGGTTTATTCTACAAATCATAGTTCACTCTATGGACCATAGTGTCAACTCATGGAACTTGATCAGAGGGTTGATAGTTTTCCCAGGTTTCATGACTGGTTTCTACGGCCCGTAGTTTGAACTACGAACTGTCCTGATGACTCATAGAATTTGATCAGAGACCTGGAAGTTTCCCAGAAATGATGATTGTAATCTATGGACCATCGTTCAGTTGATGAGACGTACTGTTGAACTGTGGTTTGCCTTCTGCAGCCTGATTGTTTTGTCCAGGAACTACCAACGGAAACCATAAACCGTGGTTTAGTCTACGGTCCGTGGAATCCATCCGTGATTCCTGAAAGTCAATTTTTAAAAGCTTTTTCCTAATTATGTCCTAGGGGTATTTTAGTTATTACCCACCCTTTTTACTCCTAAGTGAGGTCATTTTGGCCATTCTTAGCATGATTTCTAACCTTATTAGCCTAAGTCCCTTCTCATTACCTCATTCACCTCCCAAAAAGTGAAAGACCTTCTTCAAGCTTCAAGTCTCAAGCTCCAAGTTCAAATCTCCTTTTCTTTTCAAATTTCAAGTGGGTTAGCTTCAATCAAGGTATGTGGGTAATCAACAATGGGTTCCTTCCACCCTTGTGCCCAAAACCCCTAATTTTTATTTTGATTTCATGAACTTTCAAATTAAGGTTCTTACCCAATTCTTATGGGTTTTGCTATAAATTGTCTTCTCATGATTCTATTATGAAATCTATATTAAATTTCATGATTTTGCATGAGTTTTTACATGTGAACTCCTATTTTATGAATTGAAGGCTAATTATGGTAAATCCTACATGCATGAATTGATTTAAGAAAATAGGGTATTTGATAGCATGTTTTTCATGGATTTTCAAGCAAGTGCATGCCTAGTTCCTGTGTTATATGGAAATATATGTTATTATGAAATTCAACTAGAGTCATGCAAATTTTCAAGTTATGAACTATTATGCAATGCAAGACACCCGATGTGCCATCAATGCTCATGAATTATTTTATAAACAAAGACTCGTGAGTAGTATGAAGATCTGGGTGATGAACATGTTTATGAACAAGCTTGACATCTAGATATGTCACATGTATGTGAGCCTTATGTTATATGTTTTGGGAGTATTATTTAGCACCGAGCATTGAGGGTTCTAGATAATCGAAGTCCAAAACAACGTTTCCACCGTAGGTTGCCCTCAGTGTCTTATGAAAGGATCCTTATGACATGGTTCTAACTTTGGCCGGTTAGAATAGCCTTTTTTAGTGTGGGTGCATGAAACTGGACTCCATGTAACTCAACATGGTTTATGTCGGTTAAGAGAAACTCCCACATGTTTCTTTTTAAGCTAATAAATTACATGATTCTCTACTATAAATCTTGACTTTATTTCACGTTTTATGCCTTATATCGTGATATTTATTTGTACTATTTCTTTATATGTACAAACTCATTTCAAGCATATTTTATCATGATCATGAATATCTCACATACTTGGTACATCATATAGTACTGACAAATATTTTGCGTTGTATCCTCTTGATGATGTAGATTTAGGTTTCCTCCCTCAAGCATGTGGCTAGAGACCACTGGCCATTTCCAGTAAGTGTTGGTAAGTCCTCATTATTTGAGGGCTAGTTATGATTCTAGCTTATTTTTGGTTATTTACTTCTGTACCTTGAGTTAGCTAGGGCCTTGTCCTAGTAACTCCTTATGTCATGTGTACAGACTTTTCAAACATAGACAGTATTCAGGTCTTCTTCGAATTATGTTCATCATGATTTTATCTTATGGATTGAGGTATCTAGTTTTATTATACTTTTGCTATGCTTACTTGATATGTATGAGTTATGTTATGACCAAGGGTTAAGTTAGGACACTCATGGTCCCAGGTCCCGTGTTACGTCCAGGGGGTAGCCTCGGGGCGTGACAATTATCCTTGGTTGGTGTTTACCCAGAGTTGTAGCTCGTGGGTAGTTCTTGTTTTCCTTTTTTGGTTGATTCTTTTCCTAGTTTTATTGTGGTTCTGGACTTGTGTTGAGTCTTTCTTGTTAAGTGGTCCTAGATGGCTGTTGCCTAGGCTGATATCTAGCGTTTGCTAGGAGTTCTGGTGTTGGTTTGGTGTTACCGATAGTTATGCCGGAGTTTGAGCTCTTGTTTTTAGTTGAGAGGTGTTAGTTATGCTAGTGAGCATGGTTTTTTTTGAGAGGAGTCGACCCTCCTTGTTTGGTTGGTTTAGGAAGTTGGCAGGTATTTGGGTTATTCCCATAGTATCCTTTAGATTCTCGTCCTATTGAGTTGACTTATTGTTTCCCCTATTCCAGTCGGAATGAATTTCGATTATATCCCTCTATTTGAGCTTTTGATCCAGTATTGTGATTTAGTTTGGCTTTAGCATTTTTGACTAAGTGTTGACCCTAGCCTCGTGGTTGAGTTGTATCCATAGCATATTGGGTGATTGGGGCATCCGGCCCATTTTCTCCTACCTTGTTGAGTTTTGAAAATGTAAGTATGGGATCTAAGGAAATGGCTCTAGTTTGGATTTGAGAAGGAGTTTGTAGGGTTCGGTATATTCTAAGAAGGGTTTGTTTAGTTAGCAAAAAGGAGGGATATGACTTATTGTTCATGCTTATGTGTTTTAGTAGTTGACTAGGTGACAACAGAGTTTTGCCTTGGGTTGTGTGTTGGTTATTTGGTTCGGCCGTTTACAAATTATAGTGGCGTTTTCTTCGAGCGGTTTAGGGTTCAGTAGCATCTATGGATTGGATGAAATATTATTCAAAGCCTAGTTGGCTTCGATTCCTAAGGGTTCATTGGCAGCATATGGGTTAGATAGAGGCTCTGGTTGGCAATTTCAAGGTTAGGTTTCAGAATCATGGGCTAGCAAGCTACTCTGGATGGTTCGTGGTTGGTTCTTTTCAGTTGCATCTTCTTGGGTTAGAAGGCATTGTGTTCGGACGACTTAGTTTCCCAATTTCAGTTGTGGAGTGACAGTTGGCCTTGGACACCTAGTCCTTGGCTAACCTTTGAGTTAGGCTAGACATTGTAGATTTTGGCGGTGTTCTAGATAGTACGAGGTTCCTTTTTTCATGGTTGGACAGACTCAGAGGTGTAAGTTGGAAATTCATCAGTGGTGCTGTGTTATATGTGATTAGGTTGTGCATGTTAAGGTGAGTGAGCCTACTTTTGATTAGGATGGTACCTTGAGATTTATCGTCACATTCGTTTGTCGAGAGTTTGAAAGCTTGTTTAGTTGATTCTTCAAGGGTTGTCTTTTATGTATGGTTCCAGTGTTGGTTTACTTGGTGAGTATGGACTAGAAGTTGGATATGTTATATGCTTCGTAGTTGGTGGTTTGTGTGCAGATGCAGTAGAGTGGTTGATTCGATCCAAAAAAGGTGAGTTGATGGGTTATGTAAAATTTCTATAGCTAGATGGCGACCTCGGACTTCAGGCACTTTTTCCTTTGCCTTCGGGGTGTTTTGACTTGATATTCGCGACATGGTGAACTTATTCCTTAGGTGATATTAGCAAGGCGATTTCAAATGCGAATGGTGTTCGAGTATTCAGTGTAGCAGTGGTGTTTCTTAGAGTTTGGAGCTTAGCGGGTGATTTCAGACATAGTGGTAGGTGATAACACTCAAATCGTGCTCTCTAAGTAGGAGGTCATGGTGATCGTCAGAGCAAAACAAAATTTATAATTCCCAACGAGTGTCGGGGTCGTACCCAAGGGAACAATATAGTCACGATCGAGCTAATAAAGAATCTAAGCAACTTATTGAAGTTCAAATAACAAAAAGGGACATGATATATAAAAGGGGTTTTTTTAGACTACAAACTAAAAGAAAAAAGAAAAATCAAATAAAAGATAGATTGATCAATGGCTTTCACCTTGCTTTCGCCAAGTAAGGACAACAAGGGATAATCGAGAATGGGAATTCAATTCACAAGACTTGCACCCGGTTGAAACCTAGGTAGTCTTGGCCAAAAGTATGCCCTAACTGTCTCTCGACCAATTGAGCATATATCTCATGTACTTTCTCTCAAACTAACATGAGTAACATTAAACCAGCCAACTAACTTAGGTGAGTTGGGTTATCTCTAACCCCAACTCTTAGATGGGAGTTTCCAGCAACCAAGCTATGTCTAGACTTGATCTAGAGTGGAAACCCCACATCCCCACTAATGAATCTTCCCGAATTCGAGAATTTCTCTCTCGAGCAAAAACCCAAATTAGCAAACTAAGTCAATGTTTGCAACCATTGACTATAAATTCAAGCATGGAGGATTCAATAGACCCAAATAATCAAACAAGAACAAAATTTATATATGACTTTAATAACCCAACAAGTATTATCTCTAATACAAACCCAAAATCTCAATTCAACAAACACACCAATAAAATAGCAATTAAGAACAAGAGATAAAGATTGGAAACTAAATATTTTACAATAAATTCCTCCAAATCTTCACTCCTAAGGTGTTGGATGAAGAACTTTCTTCCAAGCTTGCTCAAAAGTTCCAAGGATTAGCCAAAGATATGTTTCAAGATGGCTTTGAAGTGTTTTATGTGAATTGGGATTTCCAAAAGTGGGAATTTCAAAATCTTCCCCCGCAGCTACTTTTCTTCTTTGCCTTCACGTCGTGTCCACCGCGTTTGCGAAGGGTGTATGTCTGGTTGACCTTCCTTTACACGAGTGGTACACCACATTCGTGGAGCTTTGACTCGGTTGGGCTTTGCGTTCGTGGCTGGGACCCACCTTCGTGAAGGCATGTGCTGTTTCCAGCTACTTGCTTCTCCGAATGGCCCCCTTTTGACTTGTTTTCATTTGAATTCATCCCAAACACTTCTAAAACACAAAGACCTGCAAAATAGAAGTAATCCGTGTTAATTGCACTATTTTTCCACTTTAAACTAACAAAAGCATAAGCTTAAAGGCTAAATAAGTAGGTAAACTACCGACTTATCAAACCCCCAAACTTGAACTATTGCTTGTCCTCAAGCAACTTAAATCTTCCAACTCAAGAGACATACAACACAAGTGCAAATGACAATACCACAAGTGCAAATGACAATACCACAAGCCAAGGAAAATCCATTTCAAGCACCAAACATGACTTCGGTTGGTACTTACAATTAGTCAATCACATGATAACTTACTCTAAGCATTTCCTTCAATTCAAAACACAAACTCATGATGCAAAGGAACAATAAGAACAAGCAAGTGACAACAACCAATCCTCAAGATTTGACTTAAACCACTAGCTTACCAAAACATGCTCATTTGACTTATTTTTGGAGTTTATCAATGTCACCAACTATCCTAATTCGCATGCCCTCACAAAAACGAAAGTCCCAAAAACACATTATGTACAAAGACAATCACAAGGGACAAATACAAACACTCACGCTCACAAGGAAGTTCAAGTGCACACACCTCGAACAATAGGCTTGCCCTTCATGTAAATCGCCACTAATGTAGGGTAGCCAAGCTCGGAATCACAAAGGACTTGCGGGTTACGATGTTGGCTAGCGTTAAGGTGAGAATCTCATTTGGTTCAAGTTACTACACCTCCCTAATTCTCTTTGTTCTTATTTCAAACACCGCTCCCATTTTCAATTTCAACTTCACCTTATATCTCCCTAATACAACCCAAGATTCTCCTTTTTAACTCATGATCATTCAACTCCTTATGTCACCTTCACTTGGTAGCACCTATTTTTGCTTTTAAATTTTCTCATTGGATTTATCTTTTGGAGCAATTTTCAATTAGAAATTAAGGTGCTACCTTGCACTTGAAGGGAATTTCTTTTCTTCTCCTCATTTGATCACATGCACCCTCAAACTTAGGCATTTGCCTGTGTCATCTTTTGTTTCCCCACCTAAACTTAGGATTTTAACCTACATTTCATTTTCAAGCAATTAGGGATGATGGGTGCCAAGATAGAGGTTCCATAAAGGTCAAGGTGTTGATACGATGCCAAAGAACGGTCACAAGCTTAAAGGGGTTCACTAAGAGTTGATATCATTGGGAAGTCATTTGGTTGAAGTGGCTATCAAAAAGGGCCTAAGGTCATCTTCCAAGCTCGGTTACACCTAGAATTTTGCTTTGAATCACATTTGGGGCAAGTTCTAGATGACACACATGCACGAGAATTATTCAACTAAGCCTCACCACACATGACATGCAAATTCAAGAAGGATCAATATTTAAATTCCTAAACAAGAACAAAGATGAGCTATTTTACATTATCACCACTAATGAGTCAAGAGTCACAAAAAGATAAAAAGAGTTGTGAAAAAATCACTCTTTGCCATGCATTTTTCACAATTTTTTTAGAAGGGTATGCCTATTTCACTTAACATGCAAGACTTCATTGGTACCAAACAAGTCAATTTGCAACCAAAACCTCAAAAGATGACGATTTGCCCTTAAGAATGACGTCACTCAGTCTATCATTGGGCAAATTCATCTATCTACATCGACATGGATACACAAGGTGGATCAACACAAATATCACATTTTCGGGCACATGCGATTTGCATATAACAAAGTGTGTGTCACACGTGTAATGCACAGGCCAATCAGTGGGCCTGTGCGAAGCTCGTGAAGTTCGAACATCATCATTTGCGGAACAAATATCCCCCAACAAGTTCCATCTAGCCTAATGGGTACTCAGATTTCCCCTTGCCCACAACAACCACATCTCAATTACAAAATAACAAAAGAAGCTAAAAAGTAAAGAAAGCTAAAACTAAACCATCAACTTCTTTCACACAACATACAAATCCGACGAGGGTGCAAATACACAAGGTACACCCGACAAGGGCACAAACCATATATAAACAAACAAACAAACAAGCCCGGCAAGGGCACAATAATATCGAACAAAACAACAAGACAAAAGTGATGAGGGCACAATAATATCCATAAGTAAAGCAAGCTAAACTAGAAACAAGCCTGGCAAGGGCACAATAATATCCATAAGTAAAGCAAGCTTATGTAGAAATATAGAGCATGGATCACATGCCACCCCTAACTAAGATAGGGCAGTGCCCTCACTGCATCAAAGTAAGGAATAAGTTTGAGGAGGCTCCCTTAGGTGCATCAATCTGAACTGGAGGAAGAGGGAAACTCAAGTCTCTCCTCATCTTCATCATCATCATCCTCCTCGGCTCCTCCCGATGCGCAAAAGGACATCAATCTATCCATCATCTTGTTTTAAAACTTGCTCTTCTTCTTCTCGTGCTCGCTCAACTTCTTTTGCCGCTTTTCTACTTTTTCTTGCCTGTGGCTCATGTGTTCCAAGTGTGCATTCATTTCACTCAAATGGCCATTAATCAATTTCTACTTATTGGCCACTTTGGCCAAGGATGGGGGGACTCAGTACCTACTGGTGTGTCATCTCCAACTGAACCAGAAGAGAATCCTACCAACAACTGTTGAACATGGCATCCACTCCCTGAATCTGGCAAGAGAGGTGGCGCATGAGATAGGGCCTGAACTGTAAAGCTCCCACAGACTGAGATAATCTAGATGGAACTCTGGAAGGACCGACAGGCTCAGTCAAAGACTCTGGAAACTGTCCGAAAGATGGAGAAGCCACATCAATCTTTCTCTTCTTCTGCTTTGCTTGTGGGGCCCTTTTCAACAATGGGTGGATAATATTTGCAGGCTTCTTTGTAATGTCAGTCAGATCCGGCAACACCCTATCATCATAGCACAACTGGTTTACTAATGAAGGAAAGAAAAGGCTTTTATACCTTCCACTAGCTACCTCAGCCTTCTGAGTCACAATATGGATCCCAACATTCACATCTATGCCATCAATGAGGGCTGCCACCATCAATGCTCGGTCACGGGTCACATCTGTGTCATGAGTGGATGGCATGATCCTCACACAGGTAATCAAAAGCCAAGTTTTGGCTTCTGCTGTAAACTCATGTGAATCAACCCTTTTCTGCAAGGTCAACCAATTTGGGGTTACCCCATCATTCAACTTGTCTACCAACCACTGGTGCCCTTAAGCTTTGGATTTTGCAATATAAACCTCATTATAAGCATCTGAAAGGTTGTGTAGTGCATTGATGATCTCGGGGTTGAAGCTCACTTGGATTCCCTAAATGGTAGTTACTAGTGCGCCATTGAAATCAGTGATCAAAGCATTAGCGTAGAACTCAGTGACCACTGTGTGGTTAGCCATTATAGGTGGAGGAGAAGAACATATCCAACCCCGCTCCACCAACCTCTTGTAGAATTCCGGCATTTTTTTTCAACTTTGTCCATATTGATTCCTTTCTCCGTAACAAAGGGTTTGGATAATAGCTCATCATACTGGCATTTATATGATGTTGATAGGATCCTATCATGATCATAGTTATCCTCCATTTCCACATCTAGAGCATTTTCAACTTCATTGTCACTACCATTGGAGGCCATTTTTTTTATCAAAGTACCTGAACTGCCTGAAGCTTTATTTTCGAGCCGGCCAGGCATGTTTGCGAAGGCTTGATGTTTGGTTGGCCTTTTAATTCATGGCCAATCCATGCGTTTGTGAAGGCCTTTCATAAACCTGGTCTTTGCGTTCGCGGCCAGTCCTCCGCATTCGCGAAGAAGGTATGCTTGGATAACTTTTCAATTTTTCTTCAACTTTCTACCCACGATGTGCGATACCTGGTGCAACAGGCACTTTGTGAGGTGCAAAATGCACCATGTTTGTATATGGCAGTGCTTTTGATCAGTTCACTTGTTGCTTGTGCGATGGAATGTGCGACGGGCACTCTTCTAGGTGCGAAAAACACATTTTTCAGAGGTATTTTTGGTGCTTCTCAACACTTGGTTCCTCTTCTCATTCCTTTTGGGCACCTAAAACACACCAAAAAGAAACAAAAAGTGAAGTAAAGAATAAGAACGATGGGTTTCCTCCCATCAAGAACACAATTTAACGTCGCGACATGATGCAAGCTACCTCTCCCTTTAGATCTCCCCTTGGAAGACTTGAACCTTCGACCCAAATTTGAATAGAGCTTTCGATGACAATCCTGGGGTGAAGGTTTGAACATGAGAAGGCCATTCTCTTGATTTATTATTTCACACTTTTTGGCCTTCAAGTGAGGAAGGACACTTTGCCTTTATTCCATGACAAACTCAATACCGGATAGACCTTCGTCCACCCTCCTTCAAAGGTCTTACAAAGGCTTGATTACTTCGACTTTTGTCCATTCAATCAAACTTAAGGTCGAACAAAGGTTGAAATAGGATTTGGGCGTCTCCACCATCAAGTTTGCCTCATTCATAATATCCTCACTTAGATATGCTATGACATCATGACCCACTCTTAGGGTGGTTGGTTGCAACGCCACTTTTAATTCATCATCCTCCTTTGTGTTTTCTTCTTCTTTCGCCCTTGTGTCCATAAAGCATTGCTTTATAGATTGCACATTCTCCTCTTGGGTTTATAGCGAGGCCAAGATGGTTTGGAGCTTACCATATATACCTTCTTCGGTTGCGAATTTATGGCCCTTCTTAAGGTCACAAGCACCACTAGCAACATTGTTAGCACAAAAAGAGGGAGGGGGACAATCATCGTTGGGGCATTCGCTCCAATGTTTATCACGACCACCACATAAATAGCAATTGTGCCCATCATAAGAGCGAGAAGGAGAATACCTTTATCTCCTAGGGTCAATTCTACACCTTCATCCAAGGTGGGGTCCTACACAATAAACACAGTAGTCGAGAATATAAATTCAGATGCAACTATCACGATTTTTAACATTCAAATTAGCCATGATGCCATCAAAAAACTAAAACAAAACAAAAGGAAAATAATTATTCACAAAATTGAACTAGAGTAAGTAAACTCAAATTCTAAACAAATTCAATACATCAAATTGTTCCCCGGCAACGGTGCCATTTTTAATAATGCTCAAATTGTGCTCTCTAAGTAGGAGGTCACGGTGATCGTCAGAGCAAAACAAAATTTATAATTCCCAATGAGTGTCAGGGTCGTACCCAAGGGAACAATGTAGTCACGATCAAGCTAATAAATAATCTAAGCAACTTATTGAAGTTCAAATAACAAAAAGGGACAAGATATCTAAAAAGGGGTTTTTTAGACTACAAACTAAAAGATAAAAGAAAAATCAAATAAAAGATAGATTAATCAACGGCTTTCACTTTGCTTTCGCCAAGCAAGGACAACAAGGGATAATCGGGAATGGGAATTCAATTCCCAAGACTTGCACCTGATTGACACCTAGGTAGTCTTGGCAAAAGGTATGCCCTAACTGTCTCTCGACCAATTGAGTATATATCTTGTGTATTTTCTCTCGAACTAACACGAGTAAGCATTAAACTAGCCAACTAACTTGGCTGAGTTAGGTTATCTCTAACCCCAAATCTTAGATGGGAGTTTTCGGCAACCAAGCTATGTCTAGCCTTGATCTAGAGTGGAAACCCCAAATCCCCACTAATGAATCTTCCCTAATTCGAGGATTTCTCTCTCTAGCAAAAACCCAAAATTAGCAAGCTAAGTCAATGTTTGGAACCATTGACTATAAATTCAAGCATGGATGATTCAATAGACCCAAATAATCAAACAAGAATAAAATCTATACATGACTTTAATGACCCAACAAGTATTATCTCTAATACAAACCCAAAATCTCAATTCAACAAACACACCAATAAAATAGCAATTAAGAACAAGAGTTAAAGATTGGAAACTAAAGATTTTACAATAAATTCCACCAAATATTCACTCTTAAGGTGTAGGATGAAGAACTTGCTCCCAAGCTTGCTCAAAATTTCCAAGGATTAGCCAAAGATGTGTTTCAAGATGGCTTGGAAGTGTTTTATGTGAATTGGGGTTTCCAAAAGTGGAAATTTCCAAATCTGCCACCATAGCTGCTTTCCTTCTTTGCCTTCGCATCATGTCCACCGCATTCGCGAAGGGTCTCTATCTGGTTGACCTTCCTGTACACGAGTGGTACACCGCGTTCGTGGAGCTTTGACTCGTTCGCTTTCGCGTTCGTGGCTGGGACCCACCTTCGTGAAGGCATGTGCTGCTGCCAGCTACTTGCTTCTCCGAATGGCCCCCTTTTGACTTGTTTTCATTTGAATTCATCCCGAACACTTCTAAAACACAAAGACCTGCAAAATAGAAGTAATCCGTGTCAATTGCACTATTTTTCCACTTTAAACTAACAAAAGCATAAGCTTAAAGGCTAAATAAGTAGGTAAACTACCGACTTATCAAACCCTCAAAGTTGAACTATTGCTTGTACTCAAGCAACTTAAAGTTTACAACTCAAGAGGCATACAACAAAAGTGCAAATGACAATACCACAAGCCAAGGAAAACCCATTTCAATCACCAAACATGACTTTGGTTGGTACTAACGATTAGTCAATCACATGATAACTTACTCTAAGCATTTTCAATTTCAACTTCACCTTATCTCTCCCTAATACAACCCAAGATTCTCCTTTTTAACTCATGATCATTCAACTCCTTATGTCACCTAAACTTGGTAGCACCTATTTTTGCTTTTCAATTTGCTCATTGGATTGATCTTTTGGAGCAATTTTCAATTCAAAATTATGGTGCTACCTTGCACTTGAAGTGCAGTCCTTTTCTTCTCCTCATTTGATCACATGCACCCCCAAACTTAGGAATTTGCCTATGTCATCTTTTGTTTTCCCTCCCTAAACTTAGGCTTTTAGCCTACATTTCATTTTCAAGCAATTAGGGAGGATGGGTGCCAAGATAGAGGTTCCAAAAAGGTCAAGGTGTTAACACGATGCCAAAGAGCGGTCACAATCTCAAAGGGGTTCACTAAGATTTGATGTCATTGGGAAGTCATTTGGCTGAAGTGGCTATCAAAAAGGGCCTAAGGTCAGCTTCCAAGCTCGGTTACACCTAGAATTTCACCTTGAATCACATTCGGGGCAAGTTCTAGGCGACACACATGCACGAGAATTATTCAACTAAACCTCACCACACATGACATGCGAATTATTCAAGAAGGATCAATATTCAACTTCCTAAACAAGAACAAAGATGAGCTATTTTACATTATCACCACTAATGAGTAAAAAGTCACAAAAAGATTAAAAGAATTATCACTAAATCACTCTTTCCCATGCATTTTTCACAAAATTTTTGGAAGGGTATGCCTATTTTCACTTAACATGCAAGTCTACTTCATTGGTACCAAACAAGTCAATTTGCAACCAAAACCTCAAAATATGACGATTTGCCCTTAAGAATGTTGTCACTCAGTCTATTATTGGGCCAATTCATCTATCTACATCGGCATGGCTACACAAGGTGGATCAACACAAATATTCAATTTTTGGGCACATGAGATTCGCATATAACAAAGTGTTTGTCGCACGTGCAACGCACATGCCAAATAGTAGGCCTGTGCGAAGCTCGTGCAGTTCGCACATCGTCATTTGTGGAACAAATATCCCCCAGCCAGTTCCATCTAGCCTAACAGGTACTCAGATTTCCCCTGGACCACAACAACCACATCTCAATTACAAAATAACAAAAGAAGCTAAAAAGCAAAGAAAGCTAAAACTAAACCATCAACTTCTTTCACACAACATAAAAATCCGACGAGGGTGCAAATACACAAGGTACACCCGACAAGGGCACAAACCATATATAAACAAACAAACAAACAAGCCCGGCAAGGGCACAATAATATCGAACAAAATAACAAAACCAAAGCGATGAGGGCACAATAATATCCATAAGTAAAGCAAGCTAAACTAGAAACAAGCCCGGCGAGGGCATAATAATATCCATAAGTAAAGCAAGATAAACTAGAAAGATAAAGAGCGGATCACATTCCACCTCCAAATTAGATAGGGCAGTGCCCTAACTGCATCAAAGTAAGGAATAAGTTTGAGGATGCTCCCTGAGGTGCATCAATCTGAACTGGAGGAAGAGGGAAACTCAAGTCTCTCCTCATACTCATCATCATCATCCTCCTCGGCTCCCCCCGATCTGCAAAAGGACATCAATCTATCCATCATCTTGTTTAGGAACTTTCTCTTCTTCTTCTTGTGCTCGCTCAATTTCTTTTGCCACTTTTCCACTTTTCCTTGCCTGCGGATCATGTGCTACAAGCGTGCATTCATTGCACTCAAATGTACATTAGTAAATTTCTTCACATTGGCCACTTTGGCCAAGGATGGGGGGGACTCAGTACCTGCTGGTGTGTCGGCTCGAACTGAACCAGAAAAGAATTCGACCAATAATTATTGAACATGTGCATCCACTCCCTGAATTTGGTTAGAGAGGTGGCGCATGAGATATGGACTGAACTGTAGAGCTCCCACAGAATGAGATAATCCAAATAGAACTATGGAAGAACCGGCAGGCTCAGTCAAAGACTCTGGAAACTGTTCGAAAAATGGAGAAGCCACATCAATCTTTCTCTTCTTCTACTTTGCTTCTGGGGCCCTCTTCAACAATGGGTGGATCATAGATACTGGCTTCTTTATAATGTCAGTCGGATCCAGCAACACCCCAGCATCGTAGCACAACTGGGTTACTAATGAAGGAAAGAAAAGGATTTTATACCTTCCACTAGCTACCTCAGCCATCTGAGTCACAATATGGATCCAAAAATTCACATCTATACCATCAATGAGGGATGCCACCATCAATGCTCATTCAGGGGTCACATCTGTGTCATGAGTGGACAGCATGATCCTCGCACAGATAATCGAAAGCCATGTTTTGGCTTCTGCAGTAAACTCATATAAATCCACCCCTTTTTGTGAAGTCAACCAATTTGGGGTTACCCCATCATTCAACTAGTCTACAAACCACTGGTGCCCTTTTGCTTTGGATTTTGCAATATAAACCTCATTGTCAACATTCAGAAGGTTTTATAGTGCATTAATGATCTCGGGGTTGAAGTTCACTTGGATTCCCCGAATGGTAATGACTAGTGCGCCATTGAAATCAGTGATCGAAGCATTGGCATAGAAATCAGTGGCAACTGTGTGGTTAGCCATTATAGGTGGAGAAGCAAAACATATCCAACCCCGCTCCACCAACCTCTTGTAGAATTCCGGATTTTTTTTCTCAACTTTATCCATATTGATTCCTTTCTCCCTAACAAAGGGTTTGGACAATAGCTCATCATACCAACATTCACATGATGCCGATAGAAACCTATCATGATCGTAGTTCTCCTCCATTTCCACATCTGGAGCATTTTCAACTTCATTGTCACTACCGTTGGAGGCCATCTTTTTGATAAAAGTACCTGAACTGCCTAGAAGCTTCGCGTTCGCGGTGGCCTGGTGCATTCGTGAAGACTTGATGTTTAGCTGTCCTTTGTGTTCATGGTCGATCCACGCATTCGTGAAGTCCTGTCATAAACCTAGTTTTCATGTTCATGGCTAGTCCTCTGCGTTCGCGAAGAAGGTGTGCTGGGATAACTTTTCAATTTTTCTTCAGCTTTTTGCCCGCGATGTGCGACACCTGGTACTATGGGAACTTTGTGAGGTGCAAATCGCACTACGTTCGCACATGCCAGTGCTTTTGATCAGTTCACTGGTTTCTTGTGTGACGAGCACTCTTCCAGGTGCGAAAAACACATTTTTTAGAGGTATTTTTGGTGCTTCTCAACACTTGGTTCCTTTTCTCATTCCTTTGGGGCACTTAAATCACACCAAAAAGAAACAAAAGTGAAGTAAAGCATAAGAATGATGGTTTGCCTCCCATCAAGTGCACAATTTAACATTGCAGCACGATGCAAGCTATCTCACCCTTTGGATCTCCACTTGGAAGACTTGAACCTTCGACGCAAATTTGAATCGAGCTTCCGATGACAATCTCGGGGTGAAGGTTTGAACATGAGAAGGCCATTCTCTTGATTTTGCATTTCACACTTTTTAGCCTTCAAGAGAGGGAGGACACTTTGCCTTTTTTCCACGACAAACTTAATACTGGATAGACCTTCATCCACCCTTCTTCCAAGGTCTTCCAAAAGCTTGATTACTGAAACTTTCATCCATTCAATCAAACTTAAGGTCGAACAAAGGTTGAAGTGGGATTTGGGCATCTCCACCTTCAAGTTTGCCTCATTCATAAAATCCTCACTTAGATATGCTATGACATGAGGACCCACACTTAGGGTGGTTGGTTGCAACACCACTTTCAATTCACGATCCTCTTTTGTGTTTTCTTCTTCTTTTGCCCTTGCGTACATAAAGCATTGCTTTATGGATTTGACATTCTCTTCTTGGTTTTCTAGCCATGCCAATAGGGTTTGGGGCTTACCATACATGCCTTCTTCACTTTCCAATTCATGGTCTCTGTCAAGGTCACAAGCACCACTAGCAACATTGTTAGCACAAGAAGGGGGCGGGGGACGATCATCGTTGGGGCATTCGTTACAATGTCCATCACGACCACCACACAAATAGAAATTGCGCCCATCATAGGAGAGAGAAGGAGAATACCTTCCTCTCCTAGGGCCAATTCTATACCTTTGTCTAAGGTGGGGTCCTCCACAATAAACACAGTAGTCGGGAATATAAATTTGGATGCAACTATCACCATTTTTAACATTCAAATAAGCCATGATGCCGTCAACAAACTAAAACTAAAAAAAAGAAAAACAATTATTCACAAAATTGAACTAGAGTAAGTAAACTCAAATTCTAAACTAACTCAATACGTCAAATTGTTCCCCGGCAAAGGTGCCATTTTTGATAAAGCTCAAATCATGCTCTCCAAGTAGGAGGTCATGGTGATCGTCAGAGCAAAATAAAATTTATAATTCCTAATGAGTGTCGGGGTCATACCCAAGGGAACAATGTAGTCGTGATCGAGCTAATAAAGAATCTAAGAAACTTATTGAAGTTCAAATAACAAAAAGGGACAAGATATCTAAAAGGGGAGGGGGGGTTTAGACTACAAACTAAAAGATAAAAGAAAAATCAAATAAAAGATAGATTGATCAATGGCTTTCACCTTGCTTTCGCCAAGCAAGGACAACAAGGTATAATCGGGAATGGGAATTTAATTCACAAGACTTGCACCCGGTTGACACTTAGGTAGTCTTGGCCAAAGGTATTCCCTAGTTGTCTCAACCAATTGAGCATATATCTCATGTATTTTCTCTCGAACTAACACGAGTAAGTATTAAACTAGCCAACTAACTTGGGTGAGTTGGGTTATGTCTAACCCCAACTCTTAGATAGGAGTTTCCGGAAACCAAGCTATGTATAGCCTTGATCTAGAGTGGAAACCCCAAATCACTAATGAATCTTCCTGAATTCGAGAATATCTCTCTCGAGCAAAAATCCAAATTAGCAAGCTAAGCCAATATTTGGAACCATTGACTATTAATTCAATCATGGAGGATTTAATAGACCTAAATAATCAAAAAATAACAAAATCTATATATGACTTTAATAACCCAACAAATATTATTTCTAATACAAACCCAAAATCTCAATTCAACAAACACACCAATAAAATAATAATTAAGAACAAGAGTTAAAGATTGGAAACTAAAGATTTTACAATAAATTCCTCCAAATCTTCACTCCTAAAGTGTTGGATGAAGAACTTGCTCCTAAGCTTGATCAAAATTTCCAAAGATTAGACAAAGTTGTGTTTCAAGATGGCTTGGAAGTGTTTTATGTGAATTGGGGTTTCCGAAAGTGGGAATTTCCAAATCTGCCCTCACAGCTCATTTCCTTCTTTGCCTTCGCGTTGTGTCCACTACGTTTGTGAAGGTTCTCTCTCTTGTTGACCTTCACATTCATGGAACTTTGACTCAGTTGGCCTTTGCGTTCGTGGCTGGGACCCGCCTTCGCGAAGACATGTGCTGCTGCCAGCTACTTGCTTCTCTGAATGGCCCCCTTTTGACTTGTTTTCATTTGAATTCATCCTGAACACTTCTAAAACACAAAGACCTGCAAAATAGAAGTAATCCATGTCGATTGCACTATTTTTCCACTTTAAACTAGCAAAAGCATAAGCTTAAAGGTTAAATAAGTAGGTAAACTACCAACTTATCAGTAGGCTTACAAAACCCCTTGTAGAGGCTTGGTTTTGGTATGGGTATGTTGGGCAGGTTTCCCTGGTTCATTCGTTTCCAGTTGATTCAGACTTTGCATGGTGAAGAGAAGTTGGGTTCATCCTACAATTTGGAAATTTCTCCGTCAACACAGGGTGTTCATGCATGCCTTTCCTAACATTGGTGTGCAAACTTCAGTAAGGTTCATATGGGTTGTTAAGTTGGGTTCAACTATTGAGTTTGATGTTAGCAAAAGTGTTTATTCATTGGTTGATGTCCAGTCAGGACAGGTAACTCCAATTTTTGATGATATGCTCGAATTGTTATCTTAGATGGTAAAGGCTAGTAGACTATAGCTTGGCTTGGAAAGAGTTTGAGAAAAAAGGGTGACTTTGTTCGTGGTAGAGTATAAATGAGAACTATGGATCTCCGGTGTGTCAGTTTATGCTTTGTGGGTGGTTTAAGTGTTCAACTTGTATGCAGCTTCTTGTTTATGGTGAAAGAGGGTTCAGTTAAGAATAAAAGGGTTTTACGGATCAGCGGGTTCATGAGTTAGAGTTTTGGTTGTTGACTTTTCTAGTAAACTTGGTTGTGGTCTCGAAGATTCGAGTTTTCTGTGTTGGTCGCCTTACTTCTCTTATTTCGGTGTTGTGTCAATGCTTTCCAGTTGAGATTCTCGAGGTTCAGTTTGGGTTGGAAGAGCCTTGGTGTTTTGGAGTTTACGTTTAGAATCTAGCTTGGCTAGTATGAAGTTTAGGCTTGGTTTCCTTTCGTGGTTTCATTCTGTTGGGTACCGTTTGGTTGTGGAGGCTACCTGGTTTGTCCAAGAAAGTAGTGCGGGCTTCGTATTCTCTGTTCTTAAATCACTAGTCTTTCATTCTTTCTTAACTTTTAGGGGAGAAAGTCTTTTTAGTAGTGGATGATGTAATGACCCTTCCAGTCATTTATGCGTTTTCTACTTTCTTGTACCATTAGAGCTTTCCTGTAGCGGCCCTAAGTCATTTATGGCTTGCTGGGACTTGTAGTTTGGCGCCCATGCCATCTGTTTGGTCATTATGGACATTTCTTTATTTTAGAGCTTTAAGTTTTTGAAATTGTTGACTTTGGTCAACATTCTTGGTGAATGTTCTCGAAATCAAATTTCGACAGTTTCATTAGCTCCGGAGCATGGACTTTGGTCTAGTGGGACCTTTGGTTGGGATCCAGGAGCTTTTCAGCTTAGAATTCTCTATCATTCTTTGTTTTAAGGCCAGTTGGGCTTGCTTGGTTGACTTTGGTCAACATTTGGAGAAGACGACATCAGATGGAAATTTTTTCAGCTTTGTTAGCTCTGAATGTCAAGTTTAGGCTAGAGGGACCATTGGTTCGGGTTCTGAGGCTTCTGGCTTGATTTCATCCATTGGGTTCCATTTTGGAAATAGTTGGCTAAAGGTTGATTTTGGGTATGGGGCCCACTTTTCATTAATTTGACCACCAATGGGATTTTCATCACTTCCATTAGATATGGAATTCCATTTATAGTTGAATAGCTTAGGTCGTTTGTATTCGCGGGCCCCCGGATGCATTCCCGGGGACCCAAGTATGAATTTGCATTGTTGGTTGCTGGTGTGGCGCTGTGGCGCCTGTGCCTGCGCCCCTGTGCGCCACTGGCCGCACCTCCACCCATGCCAGCGCCTGGCCATATGCGCACCAGCGCCCATGCCAACGCCCCTGCGCCTGCGCACCAGTGCCCATGGGCCGCCCCTGCGCCTTTGCTGGCCAACTTATATAGCTGTTGGCAGCTCATTTTCAGCTTTTCACCTCATCTTCCAACTTTGATTTCTCAACTATTTTCTCTCCAAATTACACCAAATTTTCACCTGCTTGTCCCCATTTCTTGGAGGAATAATTGGTGCTGATCTGGGCTCATTTCTTGGCCTCATAAATTTCTAAGTTTCTTTCTTAAAGTCCGATAAAAATGCATAAATTCTCTCCTTTAAATTCTTGATTCTTGGGATTGTTTTGACCCCTTTCCAAGGTTTGTTTCTGCTCAAATTTTGAGCACGTTCTCCCGAGAATGTGGGGAATACTGTAGTGTTTTTCATTTCCGATTTTGGGTTATAGGGCCCATGGGCCCTCTTGTGACCTCGATTTCGGTTCGATTATGTTATAGCATTATATGTATCGTTGGTTTCATTTTAATGCCTAGATTATTTTGTTGATAGTATTTTTGTGATTCGGAGCTTTTCAGAGAAGTTAGATAGTATTTTTGTGATCGGAGCTTTTCAGAGAAGTTAGAGCCTGGACGACGCTGTTCCCATAGCTAGTCATTGGATGACAAGTAGGTTATGGCTTTCCCTACCTAGACTCTGTGTATAAAGGCTATAACTGCATTAATTAGTTTCCTTGGGTGGGTTTTTTAGGTTAGTACCCTAGACCTTGTCCACCCTTCTGTCCGTTTATTTCATACGTTATTTGTAGTGTTCGCATAGTATCGTATATTACCCTTGTGGTCCTGTGCGACCTTGTATTGACTCTGGAACGTAGATGGTGGGTTATTTGAGTATGTCCACGAGTCTCGGACATAGAGATATCCTTTTAGGCTGGTTATGAATGTTGTAGAGCTATTGAGCCTGTGCAGGGCCTATAGAAATGTTTGTGAGCTATTTTGGGCTACCCTATTGTTTGCAAGCATATCATACATGAAATAGGTTTTCTCTGCATGATTTACTACTGATTTGGCTTCGGGTCGACTATAAATGGTTTTCTAAACTTGCATGGCCTCGAGGGGCCATTTTCGGTAAAAGAATTATGAAATGGGTTTGAAACTGGCTTTTATGAAACCTCTCAGAGTAGAGAGGATACTACGATGATTTGATTACTTGTTTTCATCCTGATACTAGGATTGGCTGGACCATAGCTGATTCAATAACGGATATGTGGAAGATAGAGAAATAACGGATATGTGGAAGGTAGACACAAAAGTGAAATCAAAGGCAACGGATACCATATTAAAGTAACGGCCTCCTACGAGTATTCAAATAAGCACCTAACTTATAGAGATAACCCTCAAGAGGAATGATTTCCTCTTGCAAGCAATCACATCAATATTTCAAGAAAGAATGGCCTTAGCCTCAACTCTCACAAGAGTTTCACACAAAATCTCAATAATCAAAATACTCTATCCAATAAAAAATGGCTAAGTGTATTATTTATACTAAGCTATGCTAAAGATGAAGACTAAGGGTGATTATTACAATAATACCCTTAATGAAATAAGGGCCTTCTTATTCTTCTTAGGCTTGAGGGCTTGTATTTTAAAAATAGCCTATTTGCATAAATAGCCCTTTTCTCTCTCCTCCTTTGTACTTCCATTTGAGACAATTGTTGGCCTTCAAGTCTTCATCCCAAGCACCCTCTAAGCCTCCAAATTATTGACTCAATGAAAAGTCTATAAACTCATTAACTCGGCTTTGTGTGGAAGGTTTTGAGAAAACTCGACTTGCATCATTCTCCCTTTCTTGAAAAGGATTCGTCCTCGAATCCAATCCTAGAAAAAACACAGGGAAAACAAAAAACAACAAGGACCTCAAGGCATGAGGGTTAGTGTTAGCACTATCAATCCTTCTAATATTCCAAGGATGCACAACTTGTTATATAACCAAGCATCGACTATTCTCCAAAAGAAAAATCTCTCAAATAAAGCACAAAGTACTTGGCTATTCCAAAGACCAAGAAACAAGGACATCATAACAGAACTAATGCTTTTAAAATATCAAGCAAGCAAGGATACATTGATTCTATAAGGAATTCAATACAATTGATCCTCTATTTCCAAGTTAGACCATCTCCAAGATAGTACTATGGCCATATCACACACTTTTAAAGTGTCAGCAGGGTCAAAAAGAAAGAATATCCACATATCTTGGTTCAGAAAACAACAATTTTCCCCAATTGAACTCCTACAAACAGAAAATGAACTCTCAACTTAAGAATGAGCATTATCATATGCAAATAGATAGTAAATAAAGGTGTCACACAAAATAACTTCATCTAAGATATCCTCACATGTATGATCACTAAAAGATTCAAGAAAATCAAGCATATTATCAAGAATTAGAACACTCAATGATGAAGTAGCAATTGGAAAACACACATCACCTTCTTTTTCAATGTTCCATAGTGGGTTATCATACAAGTTATAGCCCTCAAAAAGAGCTACATCACTATCACTTTTAACACAACTAGGAATGAGCTCATTGTCATCAAACAAGACTTTGTACTTAAAGAGAGAATGATCAATTAAAGAAGGAGAAATAAAGCATGTAATCTTACTCTCCAAATCACAAATGTCATTCAAAGCCTTTTCATTTACATGATCTCTATAAGCTTAATAACTAATAGAATCTTTAACAAGGATTATGCTCAAATAGTCAAGCATATTCAAATGATCAACTTTAACAACATCATTATTAATTTGAGGATCATTAATCAAATCACAAAATCCCTCAATTAGTCGACTATAATCACAAACAAGTTGATCTACATGAGTTTCACATGATAATGTACTATCATTCAAAATGAAAGTGTCAACACTAGGTGGACACAAATCGATCTTACAAGAATAATTAATTTGGTCATCAATAGGATCAACTAGAGTATGAATATTCTCAACAATGACATTATCAGCACATGGAAAAGAATTATTAAGCTCAAATAATGATTTTTAAGAGTGGACATGGTACGGGTTAGATTCTTTGAGGTTTGCATTCCGAGTGTGTAGGTCATGGTGATCGATCAGGTTCAGTGAGATCTTTTAGTCTGGCTTCATTTAGTGGGGTTTTCTTTCGATGTGGTGAGTGTGGGAATTTTACTAGGAATTGCCCATGATTGCGTATCTCGGTTAGCCTAGTTATTATGATTGTGGAGTGATTGGTCACTATTCTAGAGATTTTCCCCGGTGATGGATGGTTAAGCCTTTAGCTTTGACTACTCAGTCTATAGTTAGATCCCATCAGTTTGATTCCCATCTTGGCGGGCCTAAGGTTGAGGTTCCTAATATCATTGCTCCAGGTAAGGCTTTTGTTACCTTCAGATTGTGATAGTACTACTCGCATTGTGATTCTATCCCTTCTATCATTTATTTGCTTATATGCCTACCTACTAATTGTTTAGTTATTTGACTACCTGAATATAGAGTTTATGCATTGTTTTGTTGGTAGATTATTCCTTAGTAGTGGATAGGGGTGAGTTATCCTTTGTTGGTGTTTACCCGAAGTCATAGCTAGTGGGTAGTTCTTGTTTGCCTTTTATGGTTGATTATATTCCTAGTTTTGTTGTGGTTCTAGACTTGTGTTGAGTCTTCCTTGTTGAGTGGTCCTAGATGATTGTTGCTTAGGCTGTTATCTAGTGTTTGCTAGGAGTTCTGGTGTTGGATTGGTGTTACCGGTAGTTGTGCTAGAGTTTGAGCTCTTGTTTTGAGTTGAGAAAGGTGGGTTATGCTAGTGAGCATGGTTTGATTTTGTTTTTCGGGTGATTAGAGTCAACCCTCCTTTATTGGTTAGCTTAGAAAGTTGGAAGGTATGTGGGTGTTTCCCATAGTATCCTTTAGTGTTCTGTCCTATTAGGTTGTCTTATTGTTTCCCCGGTTCCAGTCGCAAAGAATTTAGATCGTAGCCCTCTAGTTGAGCTTTTGATTCAGTATTGAGATTGAGTTGAACTTTAGAATTTTTGACTAAGTGTTGACCGTAGCCTCGTGTATGAGTTGTATTCATAGCATATTGGGTGAGTTGGGCATCCGGCCTATTTTCTCCTGCCTTGTTGAGTTTTGACAATGTAAGTATGAGAGCTAAGGAAATGGCTCCAGTTTTGATTTGAGCAAGAGTTTGTAGGGTTTGGTATATACTAAGGAAGGGTTTGTTTAGTTGGGAAAAGGAGGGATATGACTCCTTGTTCGTTCTTATATGTTTTAGTAGTTGACTGAGGTGACGACAGAGGTTTGCCTTGGATTATGTGTTAGTGATTTGGTTCGGCCATTTACAGATTGTAGTAGCTTTTCCTTCGAGCGGTTTGAGGTTTAGTAGCATCTACAGATTGGAATACTTAATATTCAAAACCTAGTTAGCTTCGGTTCCTAAGGTTTCATTGACAACATATGGGTTCGACAGAGGTTCTAGTTGGCAATTTCAGGGTTAGGTTTCAGAATCATGGGCTAGCAAGCTACTTCAGATGGTTTGTGGTTGGTTTTTTTCAGTTCACCTTCTTAGGTTGGAAGGCATTGAGTTCGGATGACTTAGTTTCCCCATTTCAATTGTGGAGTGACAGTTGGCCTTGGACACCTACTCCTTGGCTAACCTTTGAGTTAGGATAGACATTCCATATTTTAGCGGTGTTCTAGATAGTACGAGGTTCCTTCTTTCATGGTATGACAAACTCAGTGGTGTAAGTTTGAGATTCATCGGTGGTGGTGTGTTATACGTGATCTGGTTTTCCAGGTTAAGGCGAGTGAGCCTACTTTAGATTAGGATAGTACCTTGAGACTGATCGTCGCCTTCGTTTATCGGGAGTTTGAAAACTTGTTTAGTTGATTCTTCAAGGTTGTCTTTTATATTTGGTTCCAGTGTTGGTTAGACTCGGCCATTATGGACTAGAAGTTCGGTACATTGTATGCTTTGGAGTTGGTGGTTTGTGTGTTGATGCTATAGAGCGGTTGATTCGAACCAAAAGAAGTGAGTTGATGGGTTAAGTAAAATTTCTATAGCTAGATGGCGACCTCGGACTTCAGGAACTTTTTCCTTTGCCTTTGGGGCATTTTGACTTGATATTTATGGCATGGTGGACTTCTTCCTTAGGTGAGATTAGCAAGGCGATTTCAAATCCGAATGGCGTTCGAGTAGTCGGAGTAGCAACGGTGTTTCTTAGAATTTGGAGCTTAGCGGGTGATTTCAGACATTGTGGTAGGCTTACCACACCCCTTGCAGAACCTTGGTTTTGGTTTAGGTCTGTTGGGCAGGTAGCCCTGGTCCTTTCATTTCCAGTTGACTCAGACTTTGCATGGTGCAGCAAAGTTGGGTTCATCCTACAATTTGGAAATTTCTCCATTAACGCAAGGTGTTCATGGATGCCTTTCCTAACCCTGGTGTGCAAACTTCAGTAGGGTTCAGATGGGTTACTCAGTTGGGTTTAACTATCGAGTTTGATGTTAGCAAAAGTGTTCGTTCATTGGTTGATGGCCAGTCGGGACTGGTAACTTAAATTTTTGATGATATGCTCGTATTGTTATGTTGCATGTCAAAGGCTAGTAGACTATAGCTTGGCTCGGAAAGAGTTTGAGAAAAAAGGGTGACTTCGTTCGTGGTAGAGTATAAGCAAGAACTATGAATCTCCGATATGTAAGTTCCATTAGCTCCGGAGAGTGGACTTTGGTCTAAGGGGGCATTTGGTTGGGATCCGGGAGCTTTTCAACTTGGAATTCTCTCTCGTTCTATGTTTTCAGGCCAGTTGGGCTTGCTTGGTTGACTTTGGTCAACCTTTGGAGAAGACGACCTCAGATGGAAATTTTGTTAGTGTTGTTAGCTCTGGAACATCGAGTTTAGGCTAGAGGGACCATTGGTTCGGGTCCCGAGGCTTCCGGGCTTGATTTCGGCCATTGGGTTCCGTTTTGGAAAAAGTTGGGTAAAGGTTGATTTTGGGCATGGGGATCACTTTTCGGTAAATCAACCTCTGATCGTATTTTCATAAATTCCATTGGATCCGAAACACCATTTTTAGTTGAATAACTAAGGTAATATGTGTTCGCGGGACCCCGGATGCGTTCCCGGGGAACCAAAGTGTTAATTGGCATTGCTGGTTGCTGGTGTGGCGTTGTGCCGCCTGTGCCAGCGCCGCTGCGTGCCACTGGCCACACCTACGCCCATGCCAGCGCCTGGCCTCCTGCGTACCACCTCCCATGCCAACGCCCCTGTTCCCGCGCACCAGTGCCCATGGGCCGCCCCTGCGCCTCTGCTGGCAAAATTATATAGCTGTTGGCAGCTCATTTTCAGATTTTCACCTCATCTTCCAACTTTGATTTCTCTAGCATTTTAGCTCCAAATTACACCAAATTTTCACCTGCTTATCCCCATTGCTTAGAGGAATAATTTTTGCTGATCAAGGCTCATTTCTTGGCCTCGTAAATTGGCATGTTTCTTGCTTAAAGTCCGATAAAAACCCATAAATTCTCCCCTTTAATTTTTTTATTCTTGGGGCTGTTTTGACCCTTTCCCAAGGTCTATTTCTGCTCAAATTTTGAGCATGTTCTCCTGGGAATGTGGGGAACACCGTGGTGTTTTTTGTTTCCAGATTTGGGTTATTGGGCCCATGCGCCCGCTTGTGATCTCGATTTTGACCCAGTTATATTTATAGCATTATGGGTATCGTTGGTTTCATTTTAACGCCTAGATTATTATGTTGATAGTATTTTCATGATTAAGAGCTTCTCAGAGCAGTTCGAGCCTTGACAACACTGTTCCCGCAGCTAGTCATCGGATAACAAGTAGGTTTTGGCTTTTCCTACCTAGACTTTGTGTATATAGGCTATAACTACATTAATTAGTATCCTCAGGTGGGTTGTTTTAGGTTGGTACCCCAGACCTTGTCCACCCTTATGTCCATTTATTTCATATGTTGTTTATAGTATTCACGTAGTATCATATATTACCCTTGTTGTCCTGTACGGCTTTGTATTGACTCTGGAACATAGATGGTGGGTTATTTGAGAATGTTCGTGAGTCCCGGACATAGAGATATCCTTTTAGGCTGGTTATGAATGTTGTAGAGCTGTTAAGCCTGTGCAGGGCCGATAGGAATGTTTGTGAGCCATTTTGGGCTTCCCTATTGTTTGCAAGCATATCATATATGAAAAAGGTTTTCCCTGTATGTTTTACTACTGATTTGGCTTCGGGCCAACTATAAATGATTTTCTAAACTTGCATGGCCCCAAGGGACCATTTTTGGTAAAAGAATTATGAAATGGGTTTGAAACTGGCTTTTATAAAACCTCTCAGAGTAGAGAGGATACTATGATGATTTGATTACTGGTTTTCATCCTGATACTAGGCTCGGCTGGACAGTAGCACTAGACATTGTTTTCTACAGATTTAGACCCGGATACGTGCTGGGCACCCTGTTTAGGGATGTTAAGATTTGATTACTGATTTAGACCCAGAAATACTCTGGTCACCCTGTTATAAGGGTTATTGAGATTTGACTACTTATTTAGTCCCGGGTCAAAGCCGGGCATGTACTATGAGGTTTCGATTATTTAGTTACATATTGAGGTTCACAGTATTGGTATGTGGTATACGAGTAGACCTCCATGGACCCCTGTTATTCGTGGGCCACAGGCTACGGGCTGACGCAGCATACAAAGAGAGGGGTACACATTATAGGAGAGGTACACGGGAAAGGGTCTTCCATGGATCCTTCCTCTATTGGGCCTTATAGGTACCGAAAGGGGTAACATATGGAAACTATTACACTAGATGAATCATCATGCATATTGCACTCGGATTCCACCCTTGTTTGCTCTATGTTTACTGTATGCTCTGGTTGTATGGGCGGCCGGAGGGTTTATTTTTACTTGATTGTGTTCCTCGATTGTATGGGTGGCCATTGGGACTGTAGGTAGATTATATTACTCCTTTCGCTTTATAAAGCTGGTTATGATCGTTGGTCCTTGTGGATTGGTAAGTTTCTATCCTATTGAGGCTCTGAGTTTGGCCTTGAGTATTGAGGGGGCTAGTGAGTCCTATATTATTGAGGCACTATTGAGTGGTCTTCTGAGCGGATTGTGGCTTCCTGATTCTATTCTTTAGCATGATTTTGAGTGGTAACTCTTGGTTCTTGTGGCTTTGTTATCCCATCTTAGGTTTGTACTTGTAAGGTTGATCTCCGTCTTTGCTTCTTGAAGTTGAATGTGTAATATGATTTCCTTATGTATGTTGATCCTATCTTGAGTAAGTTAAATTGCTTTCCTTCTTCCCCATTTATTTGAGGTTACCGGTATACCACCATGTTTCTAAACTCTCTCTCTTTAGTTGTATTATTTTGCAAGGACTCCAGGTGTGTTTTTCTTTCCCTCACCTGTATTCTATGTATATTTATTTCCTGTGCTAGCATTGTTTGTTTATAACTCTTGGTTGTCTATTCTCTGTGCTAGTTCTTTGTGCTTCCTCTATTATTTTCTGTGACTACTTTCTTGCTATCTGCTATATTACTGTTCTTATATCTTATATGCACTAAGTCGGCCGACGATGCCTACTGGGTACCCGTTGCTTAGCAATTGGTGCTCATACTACACTTTTGCATCTTTCTGGTGCAAATATTAGTTGATCTTTCGTCGTTGATCGCATTGGAGACTCGTGCAGCTTTTGGATCTTCGAGACTAGGGTGAGCGCCTAACAATCCGGGCTTGACCGACAGTTGTACTTATCTTTTGTTACTTCTAGCACTTGTATTCTATTGGAAGCTTCTGTACTATCGATACCATGTCTTAGGGTTGGTGTAGTTTCATTATGTATATATTCAGGTTTTTGCTTCCGCTTTGTCTTATCTTACATTTTGCTTCCGCTTATTTCTGCTTATTGTGCGTATTGGTTAGGTAGTAGCCAATTATTAATCGTTCTGGGCTACAGGAATTGGTTCACCTACTAGGGCTTGTAGGTACCATCATGACCTGAGAAATTGGGTCATGACATAAAATATAAGATATTTTATTGTATAGCTATCCATCAAAATAAATACTTTTATTTATTTCTAATTTACAATAAACGGCCTGACTACCAGGAGGCTTATAGTTTAAGAGTAAATTAAAATTATTTATTGCATTAATTGCGTGGATGGAAATAATTATTTAATTTTTATGCTATCGCCTGGACTACCCGGGGAGTATGAGACTTAATAGATTCTTTGTTATCAAGATGGTTGAACTCAACTATGACAGTAGAAATGACCTGACTACCAGGGGCTATTTGGCATAGAGCTATTTAAGGAAGTTGTATAGAGATACAATTTGTAAAAGTACCTACCTTTAAAATATATATGAGAAACGACCTGACTACCAGAGGGCTCATATATATTGTTGAAGGATTTCTTTACTCCACTAAAAGAAATAGATATTTCTTATACCATAATGAGGGTATATCGTAATTAGTAAAAAATATCATTTAGATAAAAGTCCATGTCTTTATGATACATGTAAATATGTTCTTATGATATTATAATTATTTTAGTACTTTATATTTCTCAATATGTCTGTTATCTCATTATATGAAATACTTGACACCAATAAGTTGGTAGAACCAAACTTTGATGACTGGTATATAAATTTGAGAACTGTTATCATGCATGAAAAGATAATTGATGTGATCGATAAGCTTGACAAAATTATTCCTATTTGAGAATGATCCTACAACATGAAAATTCATCTGAAATTTTGGAAGAATGTCTTCTTGTCATATGCATCATTCTCGTTTCTATGAGTTCTGAACTTCAGAGAAAATATTAGGATTTGGATTCAAAATAAATTATTGAATATCTTGAGAAGATGTTTAATTAGTGTAAGGTACACAAAGTAAAATAATTACATACTAGTTATCTAAGATTTTATTTAAATCCAAGTTGATTGTAAATTCTTCAATTGAGCACATTTCAGTCATATGAATGATATCATTGAACAACTTGAGAAGTTGAGGTGCAAATTGAAAAAAAAGTTCCTCAAAATTTGATTTTTCAGTCACTATCCTAATTTAAAGTAGAATATTTTTACTGAAAGAAGAAAGGACATTGGAAGAAGAATTGTGAATAATTTCTTGCAATTCTAAAAGACAAGAAATAAGGTAAGACTTTAATGAAAATTATTTTCATGAGTTTATTTAACCACTACTGATTCTTCATTATTGTGGGTATTAGATATGATCAATAAATATGAAGATCTAGGATATGTTGAAGGAGTTCAATATAAGTAGAAGGTTAAATAAAAGAGAAGTTAATATACAAGCTGTAAATGGTGCAAAAATTGCAACATTAGTTGTATGATCAATTTCTCTTATAACGTCTACAAGCGTAATACTTATGTTGAAAAATTATTATTATGTTTCTAAAGTTGTTTTGAATATAATTTAAGTTTTATATTAGACAAGCAAGGTTGTTGCATTACTTTTAATAATAACATATTCTATATTTTTCATAATGATGAATTATATATGAATAACTATTTCAACATGGTATTTATGTCTTACCTAATGTGAATGCTAATTCGATTATGCATGTTTTAAGTCTTAAAAGAAAGAGAGATAATCAAGTAAATTGTATAAACTTTGGTATAGTAAGCTTGATCATGTTGCAGAGAAGAGATTTAACAAGTTGAACCAAAAAAGTTACCTTGACAAATATGATTATGAATCATACCCAACTTATAAATCTTATCTCAAAGGCAAAATGATCAAATCTCAATTTACTGAAATTGATGATAAAACTTCTGAATTATTGGGACTAATTCATACAGATATTTACAAGTCCATGAGAATTCAAGCCAAATGTAGATATTTTCAATTTGTCACCTTCATTGATGATACATAAATTTGTGTGTACCTTATCAAATACAAATATTAATCTCTTGAAATGTTCAAAATATTTCATAGTGAAGTTGCAAACAAACTAGTGAAAGTATCAAGATACTAAAGTTTGACATATGTGAAGAATATTTTATTAATGATTTACTAAATATCTCAAAGAGAATGAGATTCTCTCATGATGAACGTCTCCAGCAATGCCACAATATATTGGTGTATTTGAGTGAAGGAATTAAATCATATTAGATATAGTGAAATCCTTAATGGAGTTCACAGGTCTTCCAATAAACTTATGGGAATATGCTTTAGAAGAAACAACATACTTACTAAATAAAGTTCTCGCTAATTTAGTCTCTGCAATACTATATGGGATATGGAAGGAACATAAGCTTAACTTTAAACAAGTTAAAGTTTGGAGTTGTCCAACTTATGTTAAAAGATTGCAATCTAATAAACATGACTCAAGATTTGATAAATGTAGATTCATTAGGTATTTCAAAGAAACTATGGGATATGATTTCTACCACTCTTATAACCATAAAGTGTTTATGGCAAGAGGAGCAACCTTTTCGGAAAAGGAATTTATTTTTAAAAGAAAATGATGGTGTAGAAATAGAACTAACGAAGTTCAAGAAATTAGTGAATCAACACAAAATCAAGAACATGAGATACAAGTTGAGGAACCTTTATTGGATGTCTTGAAGTTGACAAAAAAGTTGTCATGTTCAATGGTTGAAGTTCAAGAACTTAATGAAGTTCATGAATAGGTTAATGAACCAGTTCTAAATCAAATTGAACAACAACCAAATCTAATATAAAGGTGAGAAAATTGTACACGAACCTCTTAAAAAGTTATAGATGATATCATACACCAAATAGATTTGATATATTGGTACAAGATAATGTCTTAGATGATGTTGATTATAATGATGATAATCCAAAGACTTATAAAAAGGGATACAAAGTTCCATTTATGAGATTTGCTAAGTTATAAGGGTTCTTTTGTGAACTAAAGCAAATATCTCAAAATTGAAATGTTCACTTTAACAAGACAATTGAAAAGTTCAATTATGTTAGATGTTAAGATGAACTTTGTATGTACAAGAGATTAGTGGAACACAATTATTTTATTAGTCATGTATAGTCATGCATGTTGATACTTGTAACTAATATTTATTTATTTGAGAAATATATATATATTAAATAAGTCTCAGATGAGAATCTAATTATGAATTGGATGAACTATGTGCATTTTGAAAGTTTCTGCAACCTCTATTTGGAATAGAGTTTCCCTAATGGAAAGTCCATAATGACTAATTCAAAGTGACATATGTAGAACCCATTAGGAATGGGACTTCTGAATATTTTATGAAAAACTTGAGAGAAGTAGCTTATTTATTAAGAATAAATATCTATAGAGATAGATGATCTATAGAGATAGATCTAAGAAGCTGCTTAAGTTTCCTAGCAGACTTATTCACTAAAGTTATTAGTGCAAAGGAGTTTGACCAGCCACAAGTGAAAATTGAGCATAAAGTACTTTAACGATTGACTCTAGTGCAATTGGGAGATTGTTGGGGATATATTGAATATGTCCTAAATCTTATCTCACTTGTGATGATTTGAACATACTTTATAAATATTATTTAATATAAATATATGGCATCTAATAATCTTTTTTATAGTTATGTCAAATTGTTTGATTAATATGATAAGGTCCTTAATTAAGTTTTGAGACTTGACATCATGATGGAGATCATGATAATGAGAGAGTCATCTTTCTTATAACTTAATCTAAAATTGTTCTTGATCGTATGATTACTAATTAGGACATTAGTGTCACGACCCGATTTCTCGATCATGATGGCACCTACAACCCCCCAAGTAGGCAAACAATCCCCGTAGCCTGAAACGATTAGTAATGGGCTACCTTCTAATAATTAAGCGGAAGAACAAATAAATAAGCGGAAGCAAGGGAACAAGATGAATAAACTGGATAACCGGAGTAATATAAATACAAGGCGGAAGCTAAACCAACCAAAAACCTGGTATCATAGTGTATAAGAGACAAACTACAACAGGAGTACAAAGGTACAAAAGTAATATATACATGATGTGTCCCAAACTACAAGAGTACAAAATACGTCGAGGATAAACTACAGTCAAGCTATGAACGCCAAGATCTCACCCTCAGCCTGGATGATCCAAAAACAGCTGCCCGCACGAGTCTCCAATGCTCTAACGGTGATGGCCCACACAAGGATCTGCACCTAAAGATGCAGAGGGGGTAGAGTGAGCACCAAATGCTAATCATAAGGTACCCAGTAGGTATCATAGGATGACTGGGCACATATAAAGTAAATGAACGGTAGAAGGCAGAGTAGAAATAAACAGTCACAGAAATCAACGACAAAGTACACAGGAACTAGACCAGAGGGAAGACAACAAAAAGCAACAAGAAAGGCTAGCAATTAGGATATATACGTTGCAACATAGGTGAAAATAAGAAAGACGCACCTGGGATCCTGGCAAAAATAGTATATATACATAAGTCTAGAAATGGACGGTATACTGGTAACCTCAAGTATAAGGAATGGGAGAGAAATACAAAGTAGACATGCTCAGAAATAGTAAGAGTAACCACACTAATCATAACAACAGTCACCAATAGCCCTGATGTACCCAATATCTAACCACACTAATCACAACCATCTCATTCCAGAAACCAACAGCCCCGCTGTAACCAATCTTACGCTCAAGACAGAAGTAATGTGATAAGACTCTACCTACAGTCCCTCGGCCACCCATACAACCGAGGAATGCAAACAAGTGAAAACAAACCCTTCGGCATTCCATACTACCAAAGTGTACAATCAACAATCAACAAACAAGGGTGGTACCTCACGCAGATGAATGATATGATGCCATGCTAAGTAAAAGTGATCAAAGTACCGTATGCCACCCGCTTCTGGCAACCTATAAGGCCCAGAAGACGGGATCCATGGAAGGTCCCACTCGTATACCACTACTACACGATATACCCTCCCTTCGGCACCCGCAACTCGCAACTTCTGGTCCAGAATGACAAGGTCCATGGAGGCCCCTGACGAACATACTAGATGCCCCGCATCCTCAATACAATCCCCAAGTAGAAATGCCTGAAGGATCTCCAGGTTTAAAACAGTAAGCTCAAAAGCTCTAGTACTCGGTCCCGCCTAGTCCAGCAACACCCTAGATGCTGTAGTATAAAAGTAGGGCACCCGACCCTGTCGAGCCCAGAAGAGTGGAACTATTGATAAAACTGTCTTTGAAAAGTTTCCTTATCCCAAGAAGATCCACAAGACAAGTCAAAACCATTTCCAAATCATTAACGTCGAAAATGGGCCCCTCGGGCCATGCAAAGTTTTGAAAATAATTCTAGAAGGCCCGAAGCCAAATCATAGTAAAACGCGCGAAAACCCCTCTATATGAATGGAAATGGCATTATCAAACACATAATAGCCGCCGCACAGCTCATAATCAACCTATTGGTCCTTTACAAGCTGCAAAGCTACTCAGCAAGCATAACCAGCCTAGAAGGATAATTCTATGTCTGGGACTCGCGAACATTCCCAATGATCCCACCGTCTATGTTCCAGAGTCAACAAGGCCTCACAGGACCACAAGGGTAATAATATCAATTAACAAGAATACTACACACAACGGAGGGAAGAACGAAATGGATCATGCGAAAAGCGGTCTAGGTCTGTGGTACCAATCTAATAACCCAACCCAAGGATGCCAACTAGTACAATTTTACTGATATATGTGAAGTCTAGGGAGTTAAGCCGTAACCTATTTGTCGTCCGACGACAAGCTGCAGGAACGATGATATCCGAGGCTGAGCTGCTCCGAGAAGCTCCGAATGAGAATCAAACTATCAAATCCATAGTTAAAACATCAAAACGAGTCCAACGATACCCATAATGCCACAATTGTAGCAAGGCCAAAATTCGGGTCAAAAGCGGCCTCATGGGTCCCACAACACAAAATCAATTATGAAAACTCCCATTACGATCACCAAGGTCATGGGAGCACATGCCCGAAAAATTTAGGGAAAAAAGGCAACATTTTTGGGCTAAAACAGCCCCACAAGCTAAGAGGCCGATAAATGGAATTTAAGGAGAGAAAATCGAAAAGGGCAAGAATCACCTACAAACAGAAGAATTTAGCCGAGGGTACGAGTAAAAACAAGCATATTAAGCATGCAATCCACCCGGAATAGAAACTACAACCAACAAAATTCGAGCTTGAGAGAAAGGCAACAATGGTGGATTAAACCAACGAAGAAGACAACAATGGAAAGAGGGGAAATTTACCCAAAACGTTGATGGTGCAAGAATTTATCAAGGGAGCAAGGATTTCTTCAATGGCGGTACTACTTTGGGTAATTTAGATAGGATTTAAGAGTGTTAGAAGTTGGGGGAAACAATAGAAATGGATGGAAAAATGTAATGGCCAGCTTAAATAGCTGTTGGCCTAACCCTTTGTGAACGCGGCCAGCCATCGCGTTCGCGATGAGTAATTTCCAGGCGGCTGGAACAAGCCTTCGCGAATGCAGCCAGATTTCGCCTTCGCGAAAAACAAACAAAGGGGTAGCTGGCACAAGCCTTCATGAACGCAGCTGGCCACCGCGAACGTGAAGGCCAAGTTGATGCCATGACAGCACCAGCTGCCAACAACAACCACCAGCCAGAAAATTACTTCGACGGACCCTCGGGAAAGTATCCGGGGTCCCGAGAACACAAATGAACAACTATTTGACAATAAATGGCATTCCTGACCCAACAGAATTGACGAAAATCCCAAAGGAGGTCGATAGCACAAAAAGTAGGCCTCACGCCCAAGAACAACTTTAGGCCTAACTTTCCAAAATGGAACACCAAGGCCTAAATCAAGCCTGGGAGCCTCGGGACCTGAACCAAAGGTCTCCCTAGCTCAAAGTCTACATTCCGGAGCAAATAGCACTGTCATAATTTCAATCCGAGGCCGCCTTCTCCGAATGTTGACCAAAGTCAAATTTTCAAGTTCAACTTAGCTAAAACCCAGAAACTAAGATGAAACGAATCCGAAAGCTTCCAGAATCCAACCAATCACCTTTCTAACCCAAACTCACCATTCCGGAGCTGATGGAATCGTCAGATTTGGAATCCGACACTCCGATCATCGAAAGTCACCCAAAGTTACACTTTAAACTCTACATGGCCTGAAAATTAAGAAAACACCACAAAACCAACACCAGATGTTCTCAGGCCTTAACAAAGGGTCCAACTAGACCAAACTCATCACTTTGGAGCTAACAAAACTGTCAGAATTCAATTCTGAGCACGTTAGCTAAGAATGTTGACCAAAGTCAATGATATTCTAAGTTTAAGCTCTAAAGCAAGCAAACGGTCAAAACAACCAAACGAACGGCCAGTGAACCGAACCACCGGTCCCAGCAAGCCATAAATGACTTGGGGCCACTACAGGAAGGCTCTAACAGTGCAATAAATGCGAAAATTAAAAGATGACCAGAAGGGTCATCATAACTAGTGATCCAATTGGATCAATATGTATGTGGTGGTCTTTATAGGATAAAGATTAGTTGATCTCATTAACTAAATCACATATATAGATGATGCATATAGAGATATGATTATTGAAAAGACTCACCGAATAATTCCTAATGGTTCGGATTACCATAAACTGTCACTAGAATATTATTTTAAAGAATGTGATGTAAGAATTTTCTTTGACCGGAGATCATCATAGTAATTAACAAGTTATTTATTATACTTTGATATCGTACACCCATGTCTATACGGAAATGGTTGAAAGGATATTTGGTATGATTAAATGCTTGTAGAATTAATGATTGATATAAGATGGAATCTGTCAACATTTGGTAATGAGCTTAAGCTCTATGTTGTCATGTATTATAAACGACTAATCAAGACCTTGGCTAGGAAAATTGAATGAAATAAGAAAATAGTTTCTTAAGTCATTCAATAGTCGATTATGATTGACATGCACACATAGTTGATCACCTATTGTGATTTGATAGTTAGACCATATCCTAGGGTGATCCGGAGCTATAAGGACATAAGGAAATACTACATAATTTTTCTACAGGTTCTTGAGAGTAAATTGTATACTTCATGCTATCCGATCGATAAGGAGTGTTTCTGGACGCCAACCTTGATTAGTATATTGATATGACCAATTTACTATCGCCTTAGTTTTGAACCTATGGGGTCGCACACTAATTAGTTATTTTATTATTTGATAATTAAATTAGAGAATTTAATAAGTCAATTAAATAAAGTACTAATCCAAATGGAATATTATTATATTCTTTTCTAGCACCGAGAATATAATTAATATTGTGAATAAACAGATATTTTCTATTTAGAATAGAAATTAAATTATATCTCTTGATTGAAATAAGTCACGACCCGATTTCTTGGTCATGATGAAACCTACAACCACCCAGTAGGCGAACCAATCCCCGTAGCCCGGAACGGTTAGTAATGGGCTACTTTCTAATAGTTTAGGCGGAAGAACAAATAAATGAGCAGAAGCAAGGGAACAAGATAAATAGACAGGATAACCGAAGTAATATAAATGCAAAGCAGAAGCTAAACCATCCCAAAACCTGGTATCATAGTGTATAAGAGCCGAACTACAACAGGAGTACAAAAGGTCCAAAAGAGATATATACATAAGCTGTCTCCGAATAGTAACAGAGTGCAGAATATACAGAAGATAAACAAAGCCAAGCTCTAAATGCCAAGAGCTCACCCTCAGCCTGGACGATCCAAAAGCAGATGTCGCACGAGTCTCTGACGCTCTAACGGTGATGGCCCATACCAAGATTTGCACCAGAAGATGCAGGGAGGTAGGGTGAGCACATAATGCGAAGCATGAGGTACCCAGTAGGTATCATAGGCCGATTGAGCACATATAAAGTAAAAGAACAGTAGCAGGTAGAGCAGGAACAAACAGTCACATAAATCACTGATAAGGTACACAGGAACAAGCCCAGAGGGAAGACAATAGAAAACAACAAACAAGGCTAGCACATAGAATATATACATGGCAACCCCAGATGAAATAGAGAACGATGCACCTGGGATCCTCACAAAAACAACATATATATAGATAAGTTCTAGCAGGGGATGGTATACCGGTAACCTCAAGTAAATAGAATAGGAGGGAAGGATAAAGTAGACATGCTCGATAACAAAATGAATAAACACCGAAACCATGCCAGCTCTCAAATCCATAAGTAACAGTCTAGCAAGTCCAATTCCACACTTATAACCGTAGTAGAGAACAAATCCAAAATTTAGTAAGGAGAGTCTACCTACAGTCCCTCGGCCGCCCATACAACCGAGGAACGCACTCAAGTGAAAACAACCCCTCCAGCATCTCATACTACTAGAGCATACAATCAGCAAATAGCAAACAAAGGTGGTATCTCAAACAATGAATGATATGATGCATGATAACCTCATAGTGAAACTGAACCTTTGTATGTACCTCATTCGGTGCCTATCTGGCCCAGAAGATAGGTTTCATGGAAGGACTCAGCCTATATACCACTACTCCACCGTATATCCTTCCCTCCGGCACACGCGACCCGAAACCCCTGGCCTGGAGAGGCAAGGTCCATGGAGGTCCCGGACCCCATACTACAACTCGGAATCAATGTGTCCTCCAGAATCGAGTCCGGGCTTAAGCCAGTGGCTAAACACTCAAATATGCATGCCTAGACCCTGTCTAGGACTTAAACAGTAAAATGATGTCTCAAAACCCTCCCACGGGTGCCCGGGCACAACCGGGACTAAAACAGTAGTAAAACATCTCAAATGCTCAACCCGGCTGAGTTTAATAACATTTCAAATCAGTAAGAAAACTCGGCTAGCACTCCGACCCGATCGAGTCTAGAAATAGTAGTAAAATCATGAATAAAGCCAAGTTTAGAATCTCTTTTTACCTCAAGATGATACACGTATCAAGTTCAATCATTTCCAAACCCAATTTCATCAAAACGGGACCCCGGGGCCATGCAAATTTAAGAAAAACAGTCTAGTAGGACCTAAGCCAAAACCATAGTAAAAATGTGGGAAAATCTCTTTATATGCAAGGAAATGATACGATCATCGCAAATGGCTACCCGGCAGCTCATAATAAACCTAACAGCCCTGTACAGGCTCCGAAGCTACTCAACAAGCATAACCAACCTAGAAGGATAATTCTATGTCTGGGACTCGCGGACATTCCCAATGATCCCACCGACTATGTTCCAGAGTCAACAAGTCCTCACCGGACCACAAGGGTAGTAATATCAATCCACAAGAATACTACACACAACAGAGGAAAGAACGGAACGGATCATGGAAAAGCGGTCAAGGTCTGTGGTACCAACCTAGTAGCCCAACCCAAGGATGCCAACTAGTATAATTTAACCTGATATATGCGAAATCTAGGGAGTTAAGCCATAACCTACCTGTCGTCCGACGACAAGCTGCCCGAACAAAAACGTCCAAGCCTGAAGCGCTTTGAGAGACCCCAAATGGAAAACAAACTATCATAAACCTAAATAAAATATCAAAGCGAGTCTAACGACATCCATATCACTATCAAAAGAGTTGGGCCGAAATTCAGGTAAGCGGTGGGCCGCGGGCCCCGCATCCCAAAACCGAAATGAAATGAAGCGTACTAGGGACTTTGGCCAAGGGATTGGCTCAAACCAGCCAGCCAACATAAGGAATAAACAAGGGATCAAAGAGATAATTTGACGGATTAAAGTGAGTAAGACTTACCTATTAAGATGGAGGAATGATCAAGGCCAAGGAATTAGCACCCCAACACCCAGAATTGACCAATTATAGATCTTAGACGAGATTGGAGCAGTCAACAATGGGGGAAACGAGTTGAGAAATAGGGAAAAGACGGGAAATGTGTAACTTAAAGCTGCCAGCGGATGCCGCAATTGCAGAAATTCCATCGCAATTGCAGAGGTCACTATTCCCCCGTGCCTCTGCAATTGCGTAGAAATCACCGCAAATACGGTAGCCGCAAATGTGGCCAAGCACCGCAATTGCGGAACCAGCACTCCCATCCAAATGCTGTAAATACGGCGTTCCACCATAAATGTTGTGACAGCATTTGCGGTCAAATGTCCACAAATGCAAACCCAACAGGTACAACAACTTTAGCCAAGAAAAGAAAATCAGTTAAGTTTAAAACACATGATTTGACCCTCGGGAAGCATCCGGGGTCCTGCGAATGCAAACGAACAGATCTATTCGACTGAAAATGGCATTCCGGACTCAATGGAAAGGATAAAAACCTCAAAGAAGCTCGATAGCGCAAAAAGTGGGCCCCACACCCAAGAACAACTTTAGGCCTAGCTTTCCAAAATGGAACACCGAGGCCTAAAACAAGCCCGGGAGCTTGGGGACCTGAACCAAAGGTCTCCCTAGCCTAAAGTCAACATTCCAGAGCTAACAACATTGTTAATAATTCCATCCGAGGCTGTCTTCTCCATATATTGACCAAAGTCAAACTTTCAAGTTCAACTTGGCTAAAACTCAGAAGCTAAGTCAAAACGAATCTGAAAGCTCCCAGACTCTGACCAATCACCCTCTTAACCCAAATTCACCATTCTAGAGCTGATGGAATCATCGGATTTCAAATCCAATACTACGGTCATCAAAAGACACCCAAAGTTACACTTTCAACTCCAAATGGCCTAAAAACAGAGAAAACATAACCAAAACCACACCGGAAGTCCTCAGGCCTCATCTAAAGTTCCAACTAGACCAAACTCATCGCACCGGAACTAACAGAACTGTCAGAATTAAATTCTGAGCATGTTAGCTAAGAATGTTTACCAAGGTCAACGATATACAAAGTTTAAGCCGCAAAATAGGCAACCGGTCAAAATGACCAAATGAACGGCCAGGGCACCGAACACCGGTCCCAACAACCCATAAATGACTTGGGGCCGCTACATGAAAGATCTAACAGTGAAATAAAATGCGTAAACACGAAGATGACCGGAAGGGTCATCACAACATCCACTACTAAAAAGACTTTTGTCCTCGAAATTCAAGAAGAAGGGAGTACCTAAAGGCTCGAACAACTGCGGATATTGAGCACGCAACTCACTCTCGGTCTCCCAAGTAGCCTGCTCGACCGGATGGTACCTCCACTAAACTTTCACAACCGAAATCTTCCTAGATCTCAACCTCCTGATATCTCTACCCATAATAGCTATCGGCTCGTCAACAAATGATAAACTCTCATCAAACTGAACCAAATCCCAATGCAACACATAAGACTCATCTGGTACATACCGGCGCAACATCGAGACATGGAACATTAGGTGAATAGCTAAAAACATCATAGGCAATGCTAACATGTAGGAAATGCTACCAACCCTCTGAAGAATCTTAAACAGCTCAATGAACCTAGGGCTAAGCTTGCCCCTCCGACCAAATCTCATCACCCCCTTCACGGGTGATACACAAAGAAAAACTAGGTCACCAACACTGAACTCCAAGGCACGAAATCTACGATCACAGTAGCTCTTCTGCCTACTCTTTGCTGCTCTATGTCTATCCTGGATCAAACGGACTCGGTCCATGGAATCTCTACGCTAATCCATACTCTGCGGTCTGGACTCTAACCCATCAAACCAACTAATAGGTGATCTGCAATGCCTACCATACAAGGCCTCGAAAGGTTCCATGAAGATGCTCGAATGGAAGCTGTTATTATATGCAAACTCAGCCAATGGCAAAAACTGATCCCACGAACCTCCAAAGTCAAGTACACAGGCCTGGAGCATATCCTCCAGGACTTGAATGGTCCTCTCGGACTGTCCATGTGTCTGAGGGTGGAACGTAGTACTAAGCTGAACCTCCATACCCAAATCCCTCTACATAGCTCTCCAGAACTGAGATGTGAACTGTGTGCCGCGGTCTAAGATGATAGAAGTCGGGACCCCGTGCAACCGTACAATCTCACGAATGTAGATCTGAGCTAACCTCTCTGCCCCATAGGAAGTCTGAACCGGCAAGAAATGTGTTGAATTAGTCAGTCTATCCATTATAACCCAAATGGAATCAAACCTCTGAGTGGTACGAGGAAAATTGACAACAAAGTCCATGGTAATAGCTTCCCACTTCCACTCAGGAATGGGAAGTTGTTGCATCAAGCCACCCAATCTTATGTGCTAGAACTTCACCTGCTGACAGTTCAAGCACCAAGATACAAATCCTGCCACATTCCGCTTCATACCACCCCACTAGTAAAGCTACCTCAGATCTCTATACATCTTCGCTGTGCCAGGGTGAATGGAGTATCTGGAACAATGTGCCTCATGGAGTATCAACTGTATCAAATCACACAATCTTGGAACACAAAGTCGACCATCAAACCTCAGAACCCCATCAGAACACAAGGTAGCCCAGCTGACCTTACCCTGAACCACCTGATCACGAAGGTCACACAAACTGTCGGCTCTGAATCTGATCAATTAAGAAAGAACAGACCTCAATACTAGCAAGAACTCTGCTAGGATCCAATAAGTCAAGCCTAACCAAACGGTTAGCCAAGGACTAGATGTCTAAGGCCAAAGGTCGCTTCGAAGCTGAAAGTGAAGCTAGGATGCCCATACTCACCACCTTCCAACTCAAGGCATCTGCTACCATGTTTGGCTTGCCCAGATGGTACCGAATAGGGAAATCATAGTCCTTCAGCAGCTCAACCCATCTCCTCTGCCTTGAGTTCAGCTCACGCTAACTCATAATGTACTGAAGACTACGATGGTCATTGAATATCTCATAATGAACTTCATATAGATAGTGCCTCCAGATCTTGAGTGCGAAGACTACCACCGCTAACTCTAAGTCGTGAGTGGGGTAGTTGTGCTCGTGAACCTTCAGCTACCTCAACGCATATGCTATCACTCGACCCTGCTGCATCAACACACAACCAATACCGACCTGAAGTATCACAATACATGGAGAAACTCTGACCCTCAACTGGCAAAGTCAAAATTGGAGCTGAAGTCAATAAGGCCTTAAGCCTCTAGAAGCTATCCTCGCACTGATCAGACTACTGAAATGAAACATCCTTCCTAGTCAGCATAGTCAAGGGTGTTGCTATGGAAGAAAACCCTTCAATGAACCATCTGTAATACCCGACTAACCCAACAAAGCTGTGAACCCCAATAGGAGTAGTAGGTCTAGGCCAATCACAAACTGCAGAAATATTACCCGGGTCTACTCTAATCCCATCCTTAGACACAACGTGTCCTAGGAATGCAATGGACTCAAACCAAAACTCACACTTAGAGAACTTGGCATATAGCCGATGATCTCTCAAAGTCTGAAGTACGATCCTCAAATGCTGCTCATGCGCGTCTCTACTCCTCGAGTATATCAGAATGTCATCAATGAAGACTATCACAAACATATCCAGGTATGGGCTAAGCACCCTATGCATCAAGTCATAAAGGTTGTGGGGGCATTGGTCCACCCAAAAGACATCACCAGGAACTCATAGTGTCCATAACGTGTCTTGAATGCTGTCTTTGGGATGTCCCCCGCAACTGATGGTAGCCGGACCTCAGATCAATCTTAGAAAACATGGTGAAACCCTGAAACTGATCAAACAGGTCATCAATACTGGGCATCAGATACCTATTCTTCACCATCACCTTAGTCAGCTTCCGGTAATCAATACACATTCGCATCGACCCATCTTTCTTCTTCATAAAGAGAACAGGAGCAGCCCAAAGAGACACGCTCGGTCTAATGAACCCCTTAGCTAACAAATCCTGGAGCTGTTCCTTAAGCTCTCTCAACTCAGCAGGAGCCATACAGTAGGGAGGAATAGAAATGGGCATGTTGCCTAGCTCTAACTCAATGGCAAAATCAATATCCCTCTCAGGTGGAAGGCCTGACAGGTCGGCAGGAAATACATCTAGGAAGCCTCTAACCACAGGAACAGACTCAGGAGACGTGGGGTCAACACTTGCATCTCGAACATATGCTAGATAGGCTAGACACCCACTGGAAATTAACTTCCTAGCTCGAAGATAAGAGAATATCCCAGACGGTGCATGGCTAACAAAACCTTGTCATATGACTGGGGATACACCGGGCACGATGATGGTAACAGTCTTGGCATCGCAATCCAAAACTGCACGGTGAGGGGATAATCAGTCGATACCCAGTATCACATCAAAGTCTAGCATATTAGGTATCATCAAGTTAGCCCAAGTATCCACTACTAAAGAATCTCCTACTGGGGTCGAAACAAAAACAGGCACAGACAATGGCTCACTAGCAAGCCCCAAACAAGGCAGAAAGTAGCAAGATATATATGAACAAGTGGATCCAGGATCAAACAAAGCATAAGCTGGCTGACGACATACATAAATCATACCTGTGATCACAACATCCTAGGCCTCTGCCTCCCGTCTCCCAGGGACCTCATAGAACTGACAATGACCTCCACCTACCTGACCGCTGTCCCTACCACCTATTCTGCCACGTGGGATAGCACCCCTAGCCTGACCACCAACCCCTCTAGTCAGAGGCTAGACTGCTCGCTACAGCTCGGACGACTAAACTGTACCCTGCTGGGGGCAATCCCTAGCAAAGTGACCAACCACACCAAAAGTGTAACAAGCCCCTGACAACTTACCCGATCGGAATGAACCAGCTGAACTCAAATGGCCACCACGGCTTAATGCCCTGAAAGATGCACCCCTCGAAGACTGACCGCTCTGGCCCTGATGGCTACCCTGACCCTACTTAAAATGAGACCCTGAAGCTTGGAGTGAAGCCTGGACTGACCATGATGCTGATGTGGCTGATAACCTCAACCCCACTGGTCGAAACCTCTACCACCATGCCTAGAACCACTGTAGCCACCCTGATGTCGAGGCCTCTTATCTCTGGCCCTGGTGTCATAATGACGCGAATCCTTAACTGTACAGGCATAGTCTGTAATGGCCTGAAATGACCGACTGCTAGTAACTAGTATCTCTGCCGGCTCTCTGAACTCTCTCCGCAGCACCCAAATAATTCTATGAATCATATTGGCCTCAGTAGGCATAATCATGGGCCCAAATGGTGCAAGCTGATGGAAATGGGTCTCTACTCTGAGACAGTCATAGAATCCTTGAAAAGTCTAGTGAACTTCTCCCTCTGACGCTCCTGGTCACTTTATGGTAAGAACTTGGCCATGAAGGCCTCATAAAACTTGGACCAGGTCAAGGAAGGTGACGTAGAGGGCCTGCAAGTAACTTGTGCTCTCTACCATAACTTCATTGGACCCTCCAGCTGATATGAAGTATAGCCAACCCTGTGAGTATCTAATAAGCCCAAATGGTGCAACATCTCCTCACAGGTGGTGATACAGTCATGGGGGTCCTGACTCGATGTACCAGCAAATCTCGGCTGTGCCAATCTCAGAAACCTACATAAGGCCTTATGCTCCCCGTCTATCATGGCGGGGCGAGAAACAAGAGGTTGGGCAACCAATGGGACTGGAACAACCTCAGCACGGGGAGCCGCAGTAACAGGCTGCGCTCCTGAACTCTGAACCCCCAGGGCTGCCCCCTGAGCGGGTGCCTGCGCTACCTCAGAAGAACGCTCCCCAATCATAGCCAAGAGCTAAACAAGTAAACCCCTAATATCTGAAGACTGAGTTGTGGCCGATGCTGGCCTAGAAATCGATGTTGGAACTGTCACCGGAGCTGGTGGTACCTGGGCCATCCCTGGGTCCATATGCTGATGCACTGGAGCTAACTCTGGCTCGCAGTCATACTCTGGCTTTATATCAATCCCGGCGGCCCTAGCAGGTATCACTGCTCTGGAACGACCTCTAGCCTTGCCCTTGCGACTACCCCGTCCCCTAGCAGGAGTCGAAGGTGCAGGGGCAAGAGGCTCTCCACCGCCTGAAGCTGACGATCTCGTACGAACCATTTGCGGAAGAGTGAACCAGAAAAAGTGAGATTTTCAGGAACTTTCAAGAATACCACGCACAACATAGAAGCAAGAAAATTCCATTTCCCTAAGATGTCACTATAGCCTCATGAAGATTTAGTACGGACGTCTCCACCTTAATCCGCAGGACTCTGCTAGACATTGGCTCTTATACGATGACACCAGTGGGCCTAGGGCTCTGATACCAAGATGGCATGACCTAATTTCTTGGTCATGATGGCACCTTCAACCTTCCAATAGGCAAACCAATACCCGTAGCCCGAAATGGTTAGTAATGGGCTACTTTCTAATAGTTTAGGCGGAAGAACAAATAAATGAGCAGCAGCAAGGGAACAAGATAAATAGACAGGATAACCGAAGTAATATAAAAGCAAAGTGGAAGCTAAACCATCCCAAAACCTAGTATCATAGTGTATAAGAGTTGAACTACAACAGGAGTACAAAAGGTCCAAAAGAGATATATACATAAGCTGTCTCCAAATAGTAACAGAGTGCAAAATATACAGAAGATAAACTAAGCCAAGCTCTGAACGCCAATAGCTCACCCTCAGCCTGGACGATCCAAAAGAAGGTGCCGCACGAGTCTCCGACGCTCTAATGGTGATGGCTCACACAAGAATCTACACTAGAAGATGCAAGGAGGTAGGGTGAGCACCAAATGCGAAGCATGAGGTACCCAGTAGGTATCATAGGCCGACTGGGAACATATAAAGTAAAAGAACAATAGCAGGTAGAGCATGAACAAACATTCACAGAAATCAATGATAAGGTACACAGGAACTATCCCAGAGGGAAGACAACAGAAAACAACACACAAGGCTAGCACATAGAATATATACATGGAAACCACAGATGAAATAGAGAACGACACACCTGGGATTCTCGCAAAAATAACATATATATAGACAAGTTCTAGCATGGGATGGTATACCGGTAACCTAAAGTAAATAGAATAGGAGGGAAGGATAAAGTAGACATGCTCGATAACAAAATGAATAAACACCAAAACCATGCCAGCTCTCAAATCCATAAGTAACAGTCTAGCAAGTCCAATTCCACACTTATAACCGTAGTAGAGAACAAATCCAAAATTTAGTAAGGAGAGTCTACCTACAGTCCCTCGGCCGCCCATACAATCGAGGAACGCACTCAAGTGAAAAATAACCCTCCGGCATCTCATACTACTAGAGCATACAATCAGCAAACAGCAAACAAAGGTGGTATCTCAAACAATGAATGATATGATGCATGATAACCTCAGAGTGAAACTGAACCTTTGTATGTACCTCATTCGGTGCCTATCTGGCCCAGCAGATAGGTTTCATGGAAGGACTCAGCCCGTATACCTCTACTCCACCGTATAACCCTCCCCCAGCACATACGGCCTGAAGCCCCTGGCCCAGACCTGCAAGTCCCGGACCCCATACTATTACTTGGAATCAATGTGTTCTCCGGAATCGAGTCCGGGCTCAAGCCAATGGCTAAAATCTCAAATATGCATGCCTAAACCCTGTCTAGGACTAAATCAGTAAAATTATGTCTCAAAACCCTCCCACGAGTGCCCGAGCATAACCAAGATTTAAACAGTAGTAAAACATCTCAAATGCTCAACCCGGCTGAGTTTAATAACATTTCAAATCAGTAAGAAATCTCGGCTAGCACTCCGACCCGATCGAGTCTAGCAATAGTAATAAAATCATGAATAAAGCCACATTTTAAATATCTTTTACCTCACGATGATCCACATATCAAGTTCAATCATTTCCAAACCCAATTTCATCGAAACGGGCCCCCGAGGCCATGAAAGTTTAAGAAAAACAATCCCAGTAGGCCCTAAGCCAAAACCATAGAAATAAATGTGGGAAAATCTCTTTATATGCATGGAAATGATATTATGATCGCAAATGACTGCCCGGCAGCTCACAATCAACCTAACAGCCCTACACAGGCTCCGAAGCTACTCAGCAAGCATAACCAGCCTAGAAGGATAATTCTATATCCGGGACTCGCGGATATTCCCAATGATCCCACCGACTATGTTCCAGAGTCAACAAGGCCTCAGAGAACCACAAGGGTAATAATATCAATCAACAAAATACTACACACAACAGAGGAAAGAACGGAATGGATAATGAAAAATCGGTCAAGGTCTGTGGTACCAACCTATTATCCCAACCCAAGGATGCAAACTACTACAATTTTACCCAATATATGTGAAGTCTAGGGAGTTAGGACGTAACCTACCTGTCGTCCGATGATAAGCTGCCCGAACAACAACGTCCAAGCTCGAAGCGCTTCAAGAGACCCCGAATGGAAAATAGACTATCATAAACATAAATAAAATATCAAAGCGAGTCTAACGACACCCATATCACTACCTAAAGAGTTTGGCCAAAATTTGGGTTACCGATGGGCCGCGATCCCTGTATCTCGAAACCGAAAAAAAATGAAGCACACTAGTCACCACCCTCCAGGGTGTGCATGCTTGGATTTTAGAGGGACTTTGGCCAAGGGATTGGCTCAAACCAGCCAACCAACACAAGGAACAAACAAGGGATCAAAGAGATAATTTGACTGATTAAAGTGAGTAAGACTTACCAATTAAGATGGAGGAATTATCAAGGCCAAGAAATTAGCACCCCAACACCCAGAATTGACTAATTATAGAGCTTAGACGAGATTAGGGCAGTCAACAATGGAGGAAACGAGTTGAGAAATGGGGAAAAGAAAGGGAAATGTGTAACTTAAAGCAGCCAGCGGGTGCCGCAATTGCGGAAATTTCATCGCAATCGCGGAGGTCATTATTCCCCCGTGCCTCCATAATTGCGGAGAAATTACCGCAAATGCGGTAGCCGCAAATTCGGCCAAGCATCGCAATTGTGGAACCAACACCCCCATCCAAACACCCCAAATGCGGCGTTCCACCACAAATGTGGTGACCGCATTTGCGGTCAAATGTCCGCAAATGCGGACCCAACAGGTACAACAACTTCAGCCAAGAAAAGAAAACCAGTTAAGTTTAAAACACACGATTTGACCCTCTGGAAGCATCTGGGGTCCTGCGAACGCAAAGGAACAGAGCTATTCGACTGAAAATGGCATTTTGGACCCAACAAAAAGGACAAAAACCTCAACGGATGTCGATAGCACAAAAAATGGGTCCCACGCTCAAGAATAACTTTAGGCCTAGCTTTCCAAATGGAACACCGAGGCCTAAAACAAGCCCGAGAGCCTCGAGACCCGAACCAAAGGTCTCCCTAGCCTAAAGTCAATATTCCAGAGCTAACATTGCTGTCAGAATTTCCATCCGAGGTCGTCTTCTCCGAATGTTGACCAAAGTCAAACTTTCAAGTTCAACTTGGCTAAAACTCAGAAACTAAGCCGAAACAAATTATAAAACTCCCAAACTCTGACAAATCACCCTCTAAACTCAAACTCACCATTTCGGAGATGATGGAATCATCGAATTTTGAATCCGACACTCCAATCATCGAAAGTCACCTAAAGTTACACTTTCAACTCCAAATGGCCTGAAAATAGAAAAAACACAATCAGACCCACACCGAAAGTCCTCAGGCCTCATCTAAAGGTCCAACTAGACCAAAATCATCGCTCCGGAATTAATGGAACTATCAGAATCAAATTCTGAGCACTTTAGCTAAGAATGCTGACCAAGGTCAATGATATACTAAGTTTAAGCTCCAAAACAGGCAACCGGTCAACATGACCAAACGAACGGCCAGGACACCGAACCACCGATCTCAGCAAGCCATAAATGACTTGGGGGCACTATAAGAAAGCTCTAACAGTGAAACAAAATGCATAAACGCGAAAATGATCAGAAGGGCCATCACAAAATATATATTTGATATATATTTAATATTTGTTTATATATAGTATTTAAATATAATATTAGTAAATAATGTAAAGTTAAAAATTGGTGAAATACAATTAAGGAAGTTGTTACATGGCAATAATGCCGGTATATGACAAAAATACAATTCAAAAGGGTTTTGGATTATTCTCATAGAAATTCCATAAAAGGAATTTGTTGGTTCCAATAAAAATTGGATTGCTGCGATGATCTTAAGTACATATATGGACATTGTGATACGTGAATTTTCCATAAAAAAGTTTAATTATTGAATTAAGATTTTACCCCAAGTAATTGTCACTTTAACCAAATAGGAGAAAGGTTTATACGTGATTCTATATAAAGGGTGATGTGAAAAATTCCTATTTTTGTTCTTATGAGAAAAGTTTTTCATTATGAGAAGAGTTCTCTTCAGGAGAAAAGTTCTTATGAGAAAAGTTCTTATGAGAAAAACACTTTATTGAAAGTGTTTGAGTTATACACCAAATCAAGAGATAAAATATAATTCACAAGAAAATAGTTTTCTTGTTCCGTTTATTGTGGGTTGAGATTTTGAGAAAAACTCAACAAAATATTTATGATCCGATTTATTCGCGTGTTCCGTTGATCAAGGAGTTGATAGCAAAGATCAATCTTGGCGTGGATACGCATAGAGTCTTCGTACTATCGAAGAAGTTTTTCATATGACTATCATCACCTGGTTTATCTTGAAACTTATTCTTTAGATGTTAATAAATTTTAAACACAAGTAGATATGTCTAAAGTTGTTTTGTCTTCCGCTGCATATTATGAAAACCCTGCAATCCTATAGAAACCACTGAAAAACAATGCAAGGAGATGAATGGAGGTCTAGTTGATCCAATGCTAGGTAATGCAAGAGAAAATTTGGATTTGAGACTCAGCTTTGACTGTATAGAATCAGATGAGTTAATTACAATCACATTAGAAGATTTAAGAGTTGAATTGCAATTGTTGTCAAAATGAATGTCACAAGCAGAGGAAGTTAGGACTTGATTTGCTGGGGAATGGAGGAAGCATAAAGATTATGACATATTTTTGTCTCGAAAAGATCTTTTAATTTACATGGAAGAAATTTTCTGCTTCACATATTGGAAGGGTAAATTTCACGAATGGTGACTTAACTATCATTTTTTTTCACAAAAGTAACTTAACTATCTTTTCTTACACAAAAATAACTTAACTATCACTTTTTTTTACAAATAACTTAACTATCTTTTCTTACACAAAAGTAACTAAACTTTGGGTAAATTAACACAATAATCACATGGCCGGAATAGGGTAACTTTTTCGATGAACCCCCACTCTTTTTCACTATTTTTTTAATTTAAAATATAGTAAATAAAATTTAAAAAAATACTCAATCTGACCTGTCCCGACCCAAAACTCATTTAAAAAATATATTAAAAAGAACAAGAACCATTATTCACAAAGAAAAATATTTTTCTCTTCTTTTAATATGTTTAGACGTAGAAAAATATATTCTTTTCTTTTAACAAATTAAGACGTACAAAAATATTTTCTTTTCTTGTGATATATTGAGACGTAAAAAAATAACTAAACTTTGGGTAAGCTAACACAAAAGTCACATGGTCAAAATACGGTAACTTTTTCGATGAGTCCCACACTTTTTTACTCTTTTTTTATTTTAAATTTAATAAATAAAATTTTAAAAACACCCAACCCAACCCATCCCGATAAATTTTTGGGTCGGGTTGAGTGTTTTTAAAATTTTATTTATTAAATTTTAAATAAAAAAAGAGTTAAAAAGGGTAGGGTTCATCGGAAAAGTTACCGTATTCCGACCATGTAATTTTTGTGTTAGTTTACCCAAAGTTTAGTTATTTTTGTGTAAAAAAAGATTGTTAAGTTATTTTTGTAAAAAAGAGTTATAGTTAAATTAGTTTTATGTAAGCAAAGATAGTTAAGTTATTTTTGTGAAAAAAAATGAAAGTTAAGTTACTATTTGTGAAATTTATCTCATATTGGAAGCCTGTCATAATTAGTTCATTGAATTTATTTATTTATGCCCTAGAAGATTGTTTCACATTCTTGTTTGTTTGTTTATAGATAGGTTAGGTTGTAACAAGTTAGATAAGTAGTACTTGTACGAAACTACGTTAACGAATTATATTATATGAGATGAGAATATGGAGTTCGGAGCTTAAATGACGTGTGAAAATTAAAATGTGACTGAAAATGACATGTAAAAAAATAGATATATGCACTAATTTTGTGCGCTATATAAGGATGAGTTAACTTCCCCTTTAATATTCGTTAATCAATGTTTTTTAAAATATAAAACATGTCTAGATATAGCATTATTATAATTTGTGATGCAACTATTTGACGAATATTGCCGCTTGGGCAGCTGGTTCACCAAAGCTGTTGGTGGATTCTGCAGACCCTGAGTTTGAACCTCACTTTTATCAAACTTTGCTTGTCTTTTTTTTTGTGATCCAGCTATATATTCAGACAATTCTTTTGCTACCAAAATATTTTAAGTGTAAAAATAATTAATATTACTAATACTAATTTGATATTTAAATTAAGCTAGATGCAGGCTTATATATATATATAATCACGCTCGTTCTGAACCTACCGACTTTAATTATTGAATTCACCTTTAGGTCGTGCATTCATGTCTCTGTTTCTTAACATTTTTAGACGAGTTTTGTGAATTCAAGTGAAATCACTAATGTCAACTCGAAGCCTCGAAGTATGTGTATATATGCACACATTATGATCACTCTCATTCTGAACCTACCGACTTTAATTATTGGATTTCACTTTCAGCTCCTGAATTTGTGTCTCTATTTCTTAACCTGTTTAGATGAATTAATTTAGGAATTCAACTGAAATCAGTAGTGTCAACTCGAAGCCACGAATTATGTATATATATGCACATAAAAAAAACTAAAGCTAAAATATGTGTGTGTAACACATATCACACATGTTCTGAATCTACTGACTCTAGTCACTGAATTCGCCTTCGGCCCTACATTCACGTGGTGTCCTTCCCACATCGTGTACCATTCACTATTACATAAAGAAAATTTCCTCTCACATTGATTTAGACAATTGATGCACAAAATATAAACTCTTACGTTTATGATGTCTTCTATGAGCCCTTTAAATTATGGTGCAATAATACCTACTATTTCTAATATTCAAGCCAGACATTAAGGAAAGAAAATTAGAATTTCATATATAACAACCAAAACATTTTTTCTAATATACTACAAAAATACAAATATTTTAACCATTACATTAAATAAATAACTACAATAGTGATAGGCAATATATATATCTTAGTTGCTTATCTACGTTATAAAATAATTTCAAAGCTACTATTCATAAATTTTAAATAAAGATTACTCGAACCCTCAACCTGTTTGGAACTGAGGCGTAACTATTGGAGTATTATCAAGAATTGACAAAGAATTTTGAACAAACACTCCAATGAAGCCAAATCCAGCTACAAAAAAAATCATGCCATGTAATATTAGGTATATGTTTGTAATGACCCTTCCGGTCATCTACGCGTGTTCGCCTTTCTTGTACCGTCAGAGCTTGTCTGTAGCAGCCACAAGTCATTTATGGCTTGCAACGACCAGTAGTTCGGTGCCCGGGCCGTTTGTTTGTTCTTTTTGTCTATTCCTGATTTTAGAACTTTTAACTTTGGAAATCATTGACCTCAGTCAACACTCATGGTGAACGCGCTCGGAATCAAATTCCGACAGTTTCATTAGCTCTGGAGCGTGGACTTTGGTCTAGAGGGACCTTTGGTCGGGATCCGAGAGCTTTTCATCTTGGAATCTCTCTCATTCTGTGTTTTCAAGTCAGTTGGGCTTGTTGGGTTGACTTTGGTCAACAATCAGAGAAGACGGCCTCGGATATAAATTTGGTCAGCGCTGTTAGCTCTGAAATGTCGAGGTTGTGTTAGTTAGTTAGTTGGTTCGGGTTCTGGATGAGCCAGGGTCATTTTGGGTGTTTAGTTGGCATTAGCTAGTGTTGACTTGGGTCAACATTCTCCAAAACGACCTCGTATGGAAGTTTTGTCGATTCCGTTGAGTCTGAAACGTCTTTTGCACTCTAATAGCACTATTAGTTTTGGAGTATCAGGTTCTGATTGTGTCAGGAATGCCCCATAGAAGTTTTTGGTTGTTGCTGGTTTTTCTAGTTCTAGTGGCCTTCAGCGCGATCCCGCTCTCTTAGCGCGATTGCGCTGGCCTATGATTTCCCCTTCAACGTGATCACGCTCCTTTAGCGCGATTGCGCTGGTCTGTGTTTTTCCCTTCAGCGCTATCGCGCTGCTGTAGCACGATAGTGTTGGTCTATGACTGTTCCTTCAGCGCGATCGCGCTCCTTTAGCGCTATAGCGCTGACCAGCGACCAACAACTATAAAATTCTTTGGCCTTCGATTTTCCAGCATTGTTCCCCATGTTTTTCCAACTCTAAAACACAAATTCTCTCTACCAAATTGCTCCAAATCAGTTCTAAACCTTGGGGAATTATTCGTTCGTCGATTATCTGTAGTTCTTCGAATCTTGGTAAGCTTCTTCCCCAACTTACTTCCTTTGTTTTATCAAAATCCACCGTTGTTTCTCTTACCTAAAGCTTGGAATTTTATGGTGGATTCTGCCTCCTAAGCTCGTGCATGATCGTGGGTGTGAAGAATTCTTTGTCTTGGCCTAAATTCCATCTTTGTGGTAAGTAATTCTTGCCTAATTCCCGATTTTTCATTCTTGAAATTCTATCTTTTATCTCCATCTTGAGCGGGCTGTTTTGGAGCCCATTTCATGTCCGTTTCTGCTCAAATTTTGAGCATGTGCTCCTGGGCTTGTAAGGAGCACATGTGTATTTTTCTTTTCCGGTTTTGGTTGTGAGGCACACGTGCCCGTTTGTGACTCAGATTTCGACCCGGTTATGTTTATGGCATTATGGGTATCGTTAGTCTTGTTTTGACATATAGATTATTGTATTGATAGTGGTTTCGCAAATTGGAGCTTCCCAGAGCAGTTCAAGACTGAACAACGCCATCCCCGCAGCTATTCGTTGAATGACAGATAGGTTATGACTTTCCCTACCTAGACTCTGCGTATATAGGCCATAACTGCATTAATTAGCATCTTTGTGTGGGTTGTTATAGGTTGGTAACCCAGACCTTGTCTGCCTTTTTTTGTCCATTTATTTTATACTTTGATTGTAGTATTCGTATCAGTATTGTATATTACCCTTGTGGTCTTGTGTGGCCTTGTATTGACTCTAGAACATAGATGGTGGGTTATTTTGGAATGTCCGCGAGTCTCGGGCATAGAGATATCCTTTTAGGCCGGTTATGTCTGCTGAGTAGCTATTGGGCATGTGCAGAGCTGATAGGAAATATTTGTGAGTCACTGGGCTAATTTATATTTGTGTACAACATATCATCCATGAAAAAGGTTTTCCCTGCATGTTTTACTTTGGTTTTGGCTGCGAACCATTATTGTGGTTTTTCTTAAACTTGCATGGCCCCGGGGGGCCTTTTTGGTATAATCTAGTGATGACATGAGATTTTGGATGATTTCACACTGATTTCCTACTGATATTAGGCACAGCTAGGCAGAGTACTAGCCCTGATTTTCTACTGATACTAGGCTCTACTGGGTAGAGTACTAGCCTTGATTTTCTACTGATACTAGGCTCTGATGGGCGGAGTACTACACTTGATTTCCTACTGATATTGGGCTCTGCTGGGAAGAGCACTAGACCTGATTTCTTACTAATCTAGACCTGAATATGCTCTGGGCACCCTTTGAGAGGGTTATTGAGACTTTTATCACTGATTTTGACCCGAGTACACTTCGGGCTCCCTTTGAGAGGGTCTTTTGAGATTACTAATACTATTTTAGACCTGGTTTAATTTTGGGCACGTACTTTGAGGTTTGGTTCACTGAGATTTTACATTCGTTACTGTATGTGGTCGGGGACCTCCATGGGCCCGCTGTTCTAGGACCTGGATAGGAGCCAAGCATGTTATAGGAGGGGTATACGACATAGGATGAGATATAGCGGGCGCATCCCACCATAGGTCCTCCTGTCGGTGCGCCTGGCATGTTGGGGGAGGTGCATACAGAGTTAGTATTACCGGTTCCATCATTATTATTATCATGCATATTTCACTTGGATTCCACACTTTTTTGTTGTATGTTTAGTGTACGCTCTGGTTGTATGGGCGATCAGAGGGTTTATTTTCACTTGATTGCGTTCCTCGATTGTATGGGTGGCCGTTGGGACTGTTGGTAGTTTAGATTACTCTTGACGCTTTATAGAGCTTGTTATGGTCATTGTTTCTTGGTGACTTAGCGGTTATTAGCATGTGGAGGCTCCGGTTGTGGGATTTTGATTATTAGGAGGGCTAGAGAGTCCTATCTTATTGAGGCACTCTTGTGTGGTCTTCTGAGCAGAGTGTGAGTTTCTGGTTCCATCCTTATGAGGATTTGAGTAGTATCTCTTCGTTATTATGGTTTAGTGGTCCCATCCTAGGTTGATTGTTTGCGGGGTTGATTGTTGTTTATATTATCTTTGAAGTTGGATTCGTTGTATGCTTTCCATTAGTATATTGATCTTCGTTGTATGCTTTCCTTTAGTATATTGATCCCTTTTTGAGTATATGAAGTTGCTTTCTTCCTTCCTTTTACTTGAGGTTACTGGTATACCACCATGCTTTGTAAACTCTCTTATTTTATATATACTATTATTGCAAGGATTCCAGGTGCGTTCTTCTTCCTTTCACTTGCCTTTTCAATGATTGTGTATCATCTCTGCTAGCATTGTATGCTTAAAACTCTTGGTTGTCTATTTTCTGTGCTAGCTCCTTGTGCTTCTTCCTTGCCTCTATGACTGCTTTCATGCTATCTGCTTATTACTATTTTTATATCTTATATGTGCTCAGTCGGCCGATGATGCCTACTGAGTACCCGTTGTCTTGGAGCTCATACTACACTTCTGCACTTTTTGGTACAGATATTAGTTGACTTTTTGCCGTTGATCGCATTGGAGACTCGTGCAGATTTTAGACATTCAAAACTAGGGTGAGCGCCTGCTGGTCGGGGCTTGTCCACATCTAATCTTTTGTACTGATACTCCTTGTACTTTTGGAGTTAGATTTATATTGTATTTTGTCACTTCTAGCACTTGTATTCTATTAGAAGCTTTTGTATTACCGATACCAAGCCTTGGGGTTGGTGTAGTTTTCTTTATGTATATATTCGGGTCATTTACTTCCGCATTGTCTATCTTTACGTTCTATTGCTGCTTATTTCTTCCCATTGTGCATATTGGTTAGGTAGTATCCCATTACTAACCATTCTGAGCTACGAGGATTGGTTCTCCTACTGGGGGGGGGGTTGTAGGTGCCATCATGACCTGAGAAATCTGGTCATGACAGCTTGGTATCAGAGCTCTAGGTTCACCGGTATCATGGTACAAAAGCAAGTGTCTATGTAGAGTCTCGCCGATCAGTATGATGACGTCCGTATCCTATCTGTGGTAGGCTACAATGCATTGTTAGAAAAATTTCATCTTCTTGGCTCCTTATCTTGCTTTCCTGGCTCTAGTGACTTCTAAACTTTAGTATCTTCATTCCTTCTCAGATGGCTAAGATTATTTCGACATCAGGGGATGTTGAGGCTTCTGTGCCAGTTGCTTCAGTGCTTCCGTCAGCACCAGGACTTTAGAATGAGAGTTTGTCGCATCAGACAGGGGTGTGGGGCCAGCCCAACCTCCGATTCGATTTACAACTACTTTAGTTCTTCAGGGCACCTTGGTTAGAACTCTAAGTCCTCCGGTGGGTGTTTTAGTACCCGGTTCTATGAGCAGTGCTTCATCTAGGGTTGAGCTACAAGTTTTTCAGCAGGATTATCTGTCATTATTGGAGTATGAGGAGAGATTTCATGACATGGTTAGGCATACTGCTAGGGCTGTACCTTAAGAGTTTCATAGGGTTCAGATCTTTGTTGGAGGTTTGATTTCACCGCTTTGTTTGGCAACCGAGCATTTGGTTATAGTTGGGATGACCTTTCTTCAAGTAGTGGATTATGCTTGGGCTATCGAGGGTTTATGTCGTGAGGCTTATGGAGGTGGTGCTAAGAAATATCGTCACCAGGACAGTTCTCGAGGTTCTTAGACTCGAGGTAGAGGTTCCTGAGATCGTTTCTCCAGGTTAGGCTTTTTCTACATTTGGCTTATGGTAGTCCTGCTCACGTTGCAATTCTATCCCTTCTGTCTCTTATTTGCTTATATGCCTACCTGCTACTAGTTTTGTTTTTTGACTACTTGTAATGTAGTATCTTTGCATTGTTTTATTGGTAGTTTATTCCTTAGTAGTGGATGGGGGTGAGTTAGCCTTGTGAGGTGTTTACCCGGAGTTGTAGCTCGTGGGTAGTTCTTGTTAGTCTATTTCTGGTTGGGTTTGTTTCCTATTTCGCTGTGGCTCTAGACCTGTGATTGAGCCTTCCTTGTTGAGCGGTCCTAGATGGTTGTTGCCTAGGCTATTTCCCAGCTTTTGCTAGAGGTTCTTCTGTTGGTTTGATGTGATATTGGTAGTTGTGCCAGAGTTGAGATTTTGTCTTCAGATGGAAGATGTCAGTTATGCTAGTGAGCATGGTTTGGTTGTGTTTTTGGGTGATTAGAATCAACCCTCTTTATTTGGTTGGTTTAGGAGGTTGACAGGTATGGGTTGTTCCCATAGTCTCCCTCAGTTTCTTGTCTGATTGGGTTTTCTTATCATTTTCCTCGGTTCCAGTTGCAATGAATTTTGATCGTTTTCCTCGATTCCAGTTGCAATGAATTTTGATCGTAGTCCTCTTGTTGAGCCTTTGATTGTGGCATTGTTATTGAGTTTATCTTTGGCATTTTTGACTAAATGTTGATCGTAACCTCGTGGTTGAGATGTATTCATAGAATTCTGGGTGAGTCGGGGCATCCAACCCATTTTCTCATGCCTTGTTGAGTTTTGACAATGGAAGTTTTAGAGCTAAGGGAATGGCTCCAGGTTCTTATTTTTAGAAAGGAGTTTGTAAGGTTCAATATATGCTACGGAAAGGTTTTGTTGGGTTAAAAAAGGAGGGAGATGACTCTTGTTTGTGCATATGTGTTTTAGTAGTTGACTGAGGTGACCACTGAGATATTGCTTTAGGTTATGGGTTGGTGACTTGGTTCGACCGACTACAGATTGTAGTGACTTTTCCTTCGTTGGTTCAAGTTTATGTAGCATCTACGGATTTTGCAAATTGTGTGTTCATAGCCTAGTTGGCTTTAGTTCCAAAAGGTTCATTGACAACATATGGGTTCGACAAAGGCTTTGGATGGCAATTTTAAAAGTTGGGTTTCAGAATCGTGGGCTAGAAAACTATTCTGGATGGTTCGTGGTTAGTTATTTTCAGTTACAGCTTCTTGGGTTGGAAGGCATGGAGTTTGGGCGACTTAGTTTCCCCATTTTAGTTGTGGAGTGACACTTGGCCTTGGACACCTAGTCCATGGCTAACATTTGAGTTAGGATAGACATTCCAGATTTTGGTAGTCTCCTAGATAGTACGGGGTTCCTTCTTTCACGGTTGGACAGACTCAGCGGTGTAAGTTCGAGGTTCAATAGTGGTGTATGCTTTATGTGATAAGGTTGTGCGGTTTGAGACTATAGAGTCTATTTTGAGTTCTATTGATACTAAGAGACTGGTGGTCACCATTCGTTTGCCGAGAGTTTGAATGCTTATTTAGTTGGGTCTTCTGAGGTTGTCTTTTATGTGGGGTTCCAGTGTTTGTTAAACTCGGCCATTGTGGACTAGAAACTCGGTGTGTTATATGCTTCAGAGATAGAGGTTTGTATGCTGATACGGTAGAGCGGTTGATTCGAGCCAAAGAGATGAGTCAAAGTTATATGTAAATTTCTATGGCTAGATGGCAACTTTGAATCCCAGGCACCTTTTTCTTTGCCTTCAGGGTGTTTTGACTTGATATTCATGGCATGCTGGACTTCTTCCCGTAATGAGCTTGGTAAGATGACTTCAAATCAGAATGGTGGTCGAGTATTCAGTGTTACAATGGTATTCTCAGAGTTTGGGGCTTAGCTTGTGATTTCGAGCTTTGTGGTAGGCATACCACACTCCTTGCATAGGCTTGGTTTTGGTTTTTGTCTGTTGGGCAGGTTACCCTGGTTCGTTCGCTTCCAGTTGACTCTGACTCGGCATGGTGCAGCAGTTGGGTTCGTTCTACAGTTTGGAAGTTTCTCTGTCAACACAGGGTATTCATATATGCCTTTCCTAACTTTTGTGCGCTGATTTTCATTCAAATTCAGATGGGTTGATCAGTTGGGTTCAGTTAGCTAGTTTGGTGATGGCAAAAATGTTCTTCCATTGCTTGATGGTCAGTCAGGTCAAGTAACTCCAATTTTTGAGGACCTACTGCGGGTTCATAAGTTAGAGTTTTGGGTTGATGACTCTTCTGGTAAATTTGGTTGTGTTTCCGAAGGTTCGAGTTCTTTGTGTTGGTCGCCTTGCTTCTCTTGTTTCAGTTTTGTGTCAGTGCTTTCTAGTTGAGAATCTTGAGGTTCAGTTTAGGTTGGCAGATCTTTGGAGTATTAGAGTTTAAGATTGGAATCTAGCTTGGCTAGTAATAAATTTAGGCTTGTTTGCTCTCTTTGGTTCATTTCTGTTGGGTGTCGTCCAGTTGAGGAGGCTACCCGGGGTGTCCGAGAGAGTAGTGTGGGCTTTGTCTCTGTTGTTCTTTTAATCTCTAGTCTTTCCTTCTTTCTTGACTTTCGAGGATGAAAGTCTTTTTAGTAGTGGATGATGTAATGACCCTTTCGGTTATCTACGTGTGTTTGCCTTTCTTGTACCGTTAGAGCTTGAATGTAGCGGCCCCAAGTCATTTATGGCTTGCTGGGACCGGTAGTCGGTGCCCGGGCCATTTGTTTGGTCTTTTTGTCCATCCCTGGTTTTAGAGCTTTTAACTTTGGAAATCATTGACTTTAGTCAACACTCTTGGTGAACGTGCTCAGAATCAAATTCCAATAATTTCGTTAGCTCGGAAAGTGGACTTTGGTCTAGAGGGACCTTTGGTCGGGATCCGGGAGATTTTCAGCTTGGAATTCTCTCTCATTCTGTATTTTCAAGCCAGTTGGGCTTGTTGGGTTGACTTTGGTCAACATTCGGAGAAGACGACCTCGGATGGAAATTTCGTCAGTGCCGTTAGCTCCGGAATGTCGAGTTTGTGTTAGTTAGTTGGTTAGTTCGGATTCTGGATTGTCACAACCTGATTTCTCGATTATGATGGCACCTACAACCCATAAGTAGGCAAACCAATCCCCGTAGCTCGTAGCGGTTAGTAATGAGCTACCTTCGAACAATTTAAGAGGAAGATTCGATACATAAGCGGAAGTAAGGGCATAATGAGAAGAAAATAGATACAAGAGAGATATAAACAAGCGGAATCTAAACCAACCCAAAACCTGGTATCAAAGCGTCTAAGAGCCGAACTACATCAGGAGTACAAAGGTCCAAAAGTCATATATACACAATGTCTCCGAAACTATAAGAGTACAAAATACACCAAGGATAACTGAAGTCAAACTCTGAACGCCAAGAGCTCACCCTCAGCCTGGATGATCAAAAAATTGCACCCTGCACGAGTCTACGATGCGCTAATGGTGATGGCCTACGCTAGGATTTGCACCAGAAGAAGCAGAGGGTAAGGTGAGCACCAAATGCGAAGCATAAGGTACCCAGTAGGTATCATAGTCCGACTGGGCACATATAAAGTAAAAGAGCAATAGCAGACAGAGTAGGAGTAAAGAGTCACAGAAATCAACGATAAGCACACAAGAGCTAACCTAGAGGGAAGATAGCAGAAAACAACATATAAGGCTAGCATATAGAATATATATAAACACAACAGGCACAGGTGAAAGTAAGTATGACGCACCTGGGATCCTTGCAAAAACAGTATATATATACGCATAAGTTCTAAAAATGGACGATATATCAGTAACCTCAAATATAAAGAATAGGAGAGAAGGGTAAAGTAGACATGCTCGATAAACAGAATAAATAACCAATCAACCATATCAACCCCAATCCAGGAGTAACAACCTAACAAGTCCAGTCCCACAATTGTAACCTTAGAAGAGAACAAATACGTAATAAAGTAAAGAGAGTCTACCTATAGTCCCCCAACCGCCCATACAACCGAGGAACACAATCAAGTGAAAACAAACCCTCAGGAATCCCATACTACCGGAGCGTACAATCAACAAACAACAAAAAAGGGTAGAATCTCAAACAATGAATGATATGATGCATGACAAACCTCAGGGCAAAATAGAACCTCTGTATGTACCTCCTCCGGTGCCGATCGGGCCCAGCAGGCAGGTTCCATGAAAGGACACAACCTGTATACCTCTAATCCGCTGTATACCCTTCCCCCCAGCACACGTAGTCCAAAGCTTCATGCCAGGGTGGAAAGGTCCATGGAGGTCTCGGACCCCATACTAAAACTCAAAATCAAAACCTGTCCTCCAGAATTGAGTTTGGGTTCAAGCCTGTGGCTAAGTATCAAATATGAATGCCTAGACCCTATCTAGGACTAAAACAGTGAAAAAAATGTCTCAAAAACCCTTCCAAGGGTGCCCGGGCACAACAGGGTCTAAAACAGTAGTAAAATTATCTTAGATGCTCGACCCGGTCGAGCCTGATATCATTTCAAATTAGTAAGAAAACTCAGCTAGCACTCCGACCCGGTCGAGTCTAGCAATTGTAGTAAATCATGATAAAAACATCTCTTTAACCTTCTTTTACCCCAAGAAGATCCACATATCAAGTCAAATCATTTACAAATCAAATTTCATCAAAAATGGGCCCTCGGGGCTATGCAAGGTTTAGAAAATCAGTTTTCGTAGTCCCAAAGCCAAAAATCATAATAAAAAATGGAAAAACCTCTTTATATGCATGGAAATGATATGATCAACCCAAATAGCTGCCCGACAGCTCACAATCAACCTAACGACCCTGCACATGATCCGAAGCTACTCAGCAAGAATAACCAACCCAGAAGGATATTTCTATATTCGAGACTCACAAAAATTTCCAAAAATCCCACCTTCTATGTTCCAGAGTCAACAAGACCTCACGGGGTCACAAGGGTAATAAATATATCAACTAATAAAAATACTACACACAACGGAGGAAATAAATAGGACGAATCATGGAAAAGCGGTCAAAGTCTATGGTACCAACCTAATAACCCAACCCAAGGATGCCAACTAGTATAATATTACCCGATATATGCAAAGTCTAGGGAGTTAAGCCGTAACCTACCTGTCCTCCGACGACAAGCTGTGGGAACGACGATATCCGAGGCTAAGCTACTCCGAGAAGCTCCGAACGATAATCAAACTATCAAATTCATGAATAAATTATTAAGATGGGTCTAGCGATACTCATATTGCTATAATTATAGTTGGGTCGATATCCGGGTCAAAAGCGGGCCCGCGGGGCCCACAACCCGAAACCAAAAATGAAAAGAACCATGATGAACCCAACAATGCCAAGAAGGCATGCTCCAAATTTGAGCACAATTGGACAAGGGAAGGGCACCAAAACAGCCCGCCCAATTTGGGGATTAAAGAATGGAAATTTCAAAAATAAAAACAGAAATTGGGCAAGAATTACTTACAAAAACAATGGAAAATCAGCCCAAGACGGATAAAACTTCACACCCACGAACATGCACAAGCTTAGGGGGCAGAATCTATCACAAAATCCAAGTTTTGGATGAGCATCAATGGAGGAATTAAGAGAAAAACCAAAGAAGACAAGTTGGGGAAGATGACTTACCAAGAGGCGAAGAACTACGGATAATCGACGAACAAATAATTCCCCAAAGTTTAGAACTGAATTGGAGCCAAATGGTGGAGATAATTTTGTGTTTTAGAGTGAGAAAAGTGAGGAGAAGGGCTTGAAAAAATGAAATGATAGCAATAAATAGCTGTTGTCCGCAGCTGATTTACTGCACTCTTTAGAAAACTCGACGGGGCATTACGGGCACAATCAGAAACCGATATTCAAAAACCAATAGTGCTAATAGAGTGTAAATGACGTTTCAGACTCAACGAAATCGACAAAACTTCCATACGAGATCGTTTCGAAGAAATGTTGACCCAAGTCAACACTAACGAAAAGGAACTCAAAGGATTGAAATGAGTCCGACTCACCCAGAACCCAAACCAACCATCTTCCTAGACCAAACTCTATATTCCAGAGCTGATGAAATCGTCGGCTTTTAAATCCGACACTCTGATCATCAAATGTCACCCGAAGTTACACTTTCTACTCCAAATGGCCTGAAAAATGAGAAAACCATACAAAACCCCCACCGGAAGTTCTCAGGCCTCAACTAAAGGTCCAACTAGAAGAAACTCATCGCTCTAGAGCTAACGGAAATGTCAGAATTCAATTCCGAGCAAGTCATAAATAACTTGGGGCCGCTACAGGAAGGCTCTAGCAGTGCAATAAATACAAAAATGTGAAGATGACCGAAAGGGTTATCACAACATCCACTACTAAAAAGACTTTCGTCCTCGAAAGTCAAGAAGAAGGGAGTACCTGAAGTCTCGAACAACTACGGATACTGAGCACGCAACTCACTCTCAGTTTCCCAAGTAGCCTACTCGACCGGACAATGCCTCCACTGCACCTTCACAATCGGAATCTCCCTAGATCTCAACCTCCTAATATCTCTGGCCAAAATAGCTATCGACTCCTAAAAAAATGATAAACTCTCATCCAACTAGACTGAATCCCAATGCAACACATGAGACTCATCAGGCACATACCGGTGCAACATCAAAACATGGAAAACTGGGTGAACAGCTGAAAACATCAGAGGCAAGGCTAGCATGTTGGCAATACTACCAACCCTCTGTAGAATCTCAAATGGCCCAATAAACCTAGGGCTAAGCTTTCCCCGCTGACCAAATCTTATCACGCCCTTCACGGGCGATACTCGAAGGAAAAAAAAATCACCAACATTGAACTCCAAGGCACGAAGTCTACAAGCAACGTAGCTCTTTTGCCTACTCTAGGATCCTCTAAATCTGTCCTGGATCAAACAGACTTGGTCCAAGGAATCTCTAAGTATATCTGTACCCTGCGGTTTGGACTATAACCCATCGAACCAACCAATGGGCATTTTGCAACCCCTACCATACAAAGCCTCAAAAAGTGCCATGTTAATGCTCAAATGAAAGCTATTATTATATGCAAACTCAGCTAATGGCGCAAAATGATCCCATGAACCTCCAAAGTCAAGAACACAAGCTTGAAGCATGTCCTCCAAGACCTGAATAGTCATTTTAGACTGGCTATCTTTCTGAGGGTTGAAAGCAGTACTAAGTTGAACCTCCATACCTAAATCCCTCTATATAGCTCTCCAAGACTAGGATGTGAACTGAGTGCCGTGATCTGAAATGATAGAAGCTGGGACCCCGTGCAACCATACAATCTCACGAATGTAGATCTGAGTTATCCTCTCTGCCCCTTAGGAAGTCTGAATCGGCAAGAAATATGCTGACTTAGTGAGCCTATCAACGATCACCCAAATAGAGTAAAACCCCTGATTAGTACGAGGAAAACCAACAACAAAGTCCATAGTAATACCTTTCCCTTTCCACTCAGGAGTGGGAAGTCACGGCATCAAACCACCCGGTTTCATGTGCTCGAACTCCACCTGTTGACAGTTCAAGCACCGAGATACAAACTCTGCCACATCCCTCTTCATACCACTCCACCAGTAAAGCTATCTCAGGTCTCTATATATCTTTGCTATGCCAGGATGGATGGAGTATCTAGAACAATGTGCCTCACAGAGTATCAACTGTAATAAATAACCAACTCTCAGAACACAATGTTGACCCTCAAACCTCAGAATCCCTTCAGAACCCAAGGTAGCCCGGCTGGCCTCACCCCGAACCACCTGATCACGAAGGTCACACAAACTCTGATCCTCAAACTATCGACTCTGAATCTGATCAACTAGAGTAGAACGAACCTCAACACTGGCAAGAACTCTGCTGGGATCCGATAAGTCAAGCCTAACCAAAAAGTTAGCCAAGGGCTAGATGTCCAAGGTCAACGGTCGCTCAGAAGATGAAAGTGAAGCAATGATGCCCATACTCACCGCCTTCTGACTCAAGGCATTCGCTACCACATTCGCCTTGCCCCGATGGTATAAAATATTAAAATCATAGTCCTTCAACTATTCAATCCATCTTATATGTCTCGAGTTCAGCTCGCGCTGACTCATAATGTACTGAAGACTATGATGGTCGGTGAATATCTCACAATGAACGCCATAGAGATAGTGCCTCCAGATCTTGAGCGCGAAGACTACTGCTGCCAACTCTAAGTCATGAGTAGGGTAGTTGCGCTCTTGAACCTTTAGCTACGTCGACGCAAATTCTATCACTCGACCCTGCTGTATAAACACACCAACCAAGACCAACCCCTGAAACATCACAGTACACAGAGAAACTCTAACCCTCAATCGGCAAAGTCAAAACTGGAGATGAAGTCAATAAGGCCTTAAGCCTCTGAAAACTATCCTCGCACTGATCAGACCACTGAAATGGAACATCCTTCCTAGTCACCATAGTCAAAGGTGCTGCTATGGTAGAAAATCCCTTAACAAGCTATCTATAATACCCAGCTAACCTAACAAAGTTGCAAACCCTGGTAGGAGTAGTAGGTCTAGGCCAATCATGAACTGCAGAAATATTGCCCGGATCAACTCTAATCCCATCCTTTGACACTACGTTCCCTAGGAATCAACTAACTCTGACAAAAACTCACACTTTGAGAACTAGGCGTAAAGTCGATGATCTCTCAGAGTCTGAAGTATAGTCCTCAAGTGCTTCTCATGCTCATCTATACTCCTCGAGTATACCAGGATGTCATCAATGAAGACTATCATGAACATATCCAAGTATGGGCTAAGCACCTTGTGCATCAAGTCGATGAAGGATGTGGGGGTATTAGTCAACCCAAAAGATATCACCAGGAACTCATAGTGGCTGTAACGTGTCGTGAATGCTATCTTAGGGATGTCCTCCACCCTAATCCTCAACTAATAGTAGTTGGACCTCAAATCAATCTTAGAAAACATGGCAGAACACTGAAGCTGATCAAATAAGTCATCAATCATGGGCATCAGATACTTATTCTTCACTGTCACCTTATTCAACTGTCGATAATCAATACACAGTCGCATCGACCCATCCTTCTTCTTCACGAAGAAAACTAGAGAACCCCAAGGAGACACACTCGGTCTAATAAACCCCTTAGATAACAAATCCTGGAGCTGCTCCTTAAGCTCTCTTAACTCAGCAGGAGCCATACGGTAGGGAGGAATAATAATGGGCCTGGTGCCTGGCTCTAACTCAATGGAAAAATCAATATCCCTCTCAGGAGGAAGGCCTGGCAGGTCGGTAGGAAATACATCTAGGAAGTCTCTAACCACAAGAATAGACTCAGGAGACGTAGAGTCAGCACTAGCATCTCGGACATATGCTAGATAAGCTAAACATTCACAGGATATCATCTTCTTAGCTCAAAGATAAGAAATAATCCCAGACAGTGCATGGCTTACAGAACCCTGCCACATAACCGGGGATACATAGGGCACGACTATGGTAATAGTCTTTGAATAGCAATCCAAAACTGCACGGTGAGGGGACAACCAGTCCATGCCCAGTATCACATCAAAATCCAACATATCAAGTATCATCAAGTCAGCCCAAGTATCCAAATCACCAACAGATATCACACATGATCTCACAATATGATCCACTACTAAAGAATCTCCTACTATGGTCAAAACAAAAACAGGCACAGACAATGGCTCACTAGCCAACCCCAAACAAGGCAGAAAATAGGCAGATACATATGAATAAGTGAAACCAGGATCAAACAAGGTATAAGATGGCTGACGGCATACACAAATTGTACTCGTGATCACAACATCCGAGGCCTCTACCTCCGGTCTCCCAGGGACTGCATAGAACTGACAATGACCTCTATCTGCCTGACCACCATCCCTACCAACTGCTCTGCCATGTAGGGTAATACCTCTAGCCTGACTACCACCCCTCTAGCTGGAGGCTGAACTACTTGTAATGGCTCGACTGACAGAACTATACCCTATTAGGGGCAATCTTTAGCAAAGTGACCAATCACACCATAAGTATAACAATCCCCTGACAACATACTCGGTCAGGATGAACCAGTAGAACTCGTATGGACACCACAGCCTGATGCCCCAAAATCAATACCTCTTGACGGCTGACCACTGTGACCTCGCTGACTGCTCTGACCCTGATGCTTTTGCGAGTGATAACCTCGGCCATACTTGCCTGAACCACTACCACTATGCCTAGAATCACTGTAACCACCCTGATGTTGAGGTCTATTATCTTTGGCCCCGGTGTCATAATGACGCGAATCCTCAACTGTGCGGGCATAATCTTCAATGGCCTAGAATGACTGACCCCTAGCAACCAGTATCTGTGCAGTCTCTCTGAACTCTCTTTGTAGCCCCTAAACAAATCTACAGACTCTTTCGGCCTCAGTAGGCATAATCATGGCTCCAAATGGAGCAAGCTGATGGAACCGGGTCTCATACTTTGAGATGGTCATGCTATCCTGAGAAAGTCTAGTGAAATCCTCCCTCCGACTCTCTCAGTTGCTCTTTGGAAAGAACTTAGCCATGAAGGCCTCATAAAATTCAGACCAGGTCAAGGGAGGTGATGTAGAAGGCCTGCAAGCAACCTGTGCCCTCAACCATAACATCATTGGACCCTCCAGCTGATATGAAGTATAGCCAACCCCATGAGTCTCCAATAAGCCTAAATGGTGCAACATCTCCTCGCAGGTAATGATAAAGTCATATGGGTCCTGACCTAATGTACCAGTGAATCTCGATGGTGCGAATCTCAGAAACCTACCCAAGGCCTTCTGCTCCTTCTCTGTCATAGTAGGGCAAGGAGCAAAAGGCTGGGCCACCGATGTAACTGGAACAACCTCAGCACAGGGAGCCACAGTAGCAGGCTGCGCTCCTGAACTCTGAACACCCAGGGCTGCCCCCTGAGCAGATGTTTGGGTTGTCTCAAAAGGACGCTCCCCAATCATACCCAATATCTGATCTAACAAACCCTGAATATCTTAAGACTGAGTTGGGGCTGAAGCTGGTACAGAAACCGATGATGGAACTGGTATTGGAGCTGGTGGTACCTGGGATGTCTCTGGGCCCACACACTGTTGCTCTGGAGCTAACTCTAGATCGTAGTCATACTCAGGCTCTATATCCACTCTAGCAGCTTTAGCAGGTGTCGCTGCTCTGGGGTACCCTCGACCTCTACCTCTACCCCAGCAACCACCCCAACCCCTAGTTGGAGTCGGAGATGCAGGGTCAGGAGGCTCTCCTCCGCCAAAAGTTGAAGATATTATACGAACCATCTGCAAAAGAGTGAACCAGAATAAGTGAGATTTCTAGAAATTTCAAGGATACTATGCACGAAAGAGGAACAAGAATAGTCCTATTTTCCTAAGATGTCACTATAGCCTCTCGAAGATTAAGTACGAACGTCTCTGCCTTAATCCGCATGACTCTACTAGACATTGGATCCTATACCAATGACACAGGTGAACCTAGGGCTATAATACGAAGCTGTCATGACCTAATTTCTTTGTCATGATTGCACCTACAACCCCCCAGTAGGCAAACCAATCCCTGTAACCCAGAACGGTTAGTAATAGGCTACCTTCTAATAGTTTAAGCAGAAGATTCGATACATAAAAGGAAGCAAGGGCATAATGAGAAGAAAATATACACAAGAGATATATAAACAAGCGTAATCTAAACTAACCCAAAACCTGGTATCAAAGCGTGTAAGAGTCGAACTAAATCAGGAGTACAAAGGTCCAAAAGTCATATATACATAATGTCTCCGAAACTATAAGAGTACAAAATACACCAAGGATAACTGAAGTCAAGCTCTAAACGTCAAGAGCTTACCCTCAGCCTGGAAGATAAAAAAACTGCACCCCGCATGAGTCTCTGATGCGCTAACGGCGATGGCCCATGCTAGGACCAGCACCAGAAGATGCAGAGGGTAGGGTGAGCATGAAATGTGAAGCACAAGGTACCCAGTAGGTATCATAGGCCGACTGGGCACATATAAAGTAAAAGAGCAATAGCAGATAGAGTAGGAGCAAATAGTCACAGAAATCAATGATACGCACACAAGAGCTAGCCTAGAGGGAAGACAGCAGAAACCAACATATAAGGCTAGCATATAGAATATATATACACATAACAGGTACAGGTGAAAGTATGGACGACACACCTGGGATCCTCGCAAAAATAGTGTGTATATATACGCATAAGTTTTAAAAATGGACGGTATATCGGTAACCTCAAGTATAAGGAATGGGAGAGAAAGGTAAAGTAGACATTATCAATAAATAGAATAAATAACCAGTGAACCATATCAACCCCAATACAGGAGTAACAACCTAACAAGTCCAGTTCCATACTTGTAATCGTAGAAGAGAACAATTTGTGGTAAAGTACAGTGAGTCTACATACAGTCCCCCGGCCGCCCATACAACCGTGGAATGCAATCAAGTAAAAACAAACCATCTGGCATCCCATACTACCAGAGCGTACAATAAAAAAATAGCAAACAAGGGTGGAATCTCAAACAATGAATGATACGATGCATGAAAAACCTCAGGGCAAAATAGAATTTCAGTATGTACCTCTTCTGGTGCCGATCGGGCCCAGTAGGCAGGTTTCATAGAAGGACACATCCTGTATACCTCTACTCCACCGCATACTCTTCCCCTTAGCATACGCATCCGAAAGCCTCAGGCCCAAAGCGGCAATGTCCATAGAGGTCCCAAACCCCATACTAAAACTCAGAATCAAAATATGTCTTCCGGAATTGAGTACGGGTTCAAGCCAGTGGCTAAGTCTCAAATATGCATGTCTAGACCCTGTCTAGTACTAAAACAGTGAAAACGATGTCTCAAAAACACATCTAAGGGTGCCAGGGCATAACCGGGTCTAAAACAGTAGTAAAAACATCTCAGATGCTCGACCCGGCCAAGCCTGATATCATTTCAAATCAGTAAGAAAACTCAGCTAAACTCATCATAAAACCATATCTTTAACCTTCTTTTAACCCAAGAAGATCCACGTATCAAGTCAAATCATTTCGAAATATAATTTCATCGAAAATGGGCCCTCGAGGCCATGCAAGGTTTAGAAAGTTAGTTTCCATAGGCCCGAAGCGAAAAACTGTAATAAAACGTGGAAAAACCTCTTTATATGCATGGAAATGATATGATCAACCCAAATAGCTGCCCGGCAGCTCACAATCAACCTAACAGCCCTGCACAGGCTCTGAAGCTACTCAGCAAGCATAACCAACCTAGAAGGATATTTCTATATCCGGGACTTGCGGACATTCCCAAAAATCCAACCTTCTATGTTCAAGAGTCAACAAGACCTCACGGGGTCACAAGGATAATAAATATATCAACTAATAGGAATACTACACACAACGGAGGAAAGAAATAGGACAAATCATGGAAAAGTGGTCAAGGTATGTGGTACCAATTTAATAACCCAATTCAAAAATGCCAACTGGTATAATTTTACCCGATATATGCGAAGTCTAGGGAGTTAGGTCGTAACCTACCTGTCGTCCGATGACAAGCTGCGAAAATGATGATATCCGAGGCCAAGCCACTCTAAGAAGCTCCAAATAAAAATCAAACTATCAAACTCATGAATAAAATTTTAAGATGCGTCTAACGATATCCATATTTCTACAATTGTAGCCGGGTCAATATCTGGGTCAAAAGTGGGCTAGCGAGGCCCGTAACCCGAAAACCAAAAATAAAAATAACCACGATGACCCCAACGATGCAAAAAAGTCATGCTCAAATTTGAGCAGAATTAGACAAGGGAAGGTAACCAAAATAGCCCGCCCAAGTTGGGGATTAAAAAATGGAAAATTCAAAAATAAAAATAGAAATTGTACCAAAATAATGGAAAATCAGCCCAAGATGGATAAAACTTCATACCCACGAACATGCACAAGCTTAGGGGGTAGAATCTATCACAAAATCCATGCTTTGGATGAGCATCAATGAAGGAATTAAGAGAAAAACTGAAGAAGGCAAGTTGGGGTAGATGACTTACCAAGAGGCGAAGAACTATGGATAATCGACGAACAAATAATTCCCCAAAGTTTAGAACTGAATTAGAGCAAAATGGTGGAGATAATTTTGTGTTTTAGAGTGAGAAAAGTGAGGAGAAGGGCTTGAAAAAATGAAATGATAGCAATAAATAGCTGTTGTCCGCAACTTATTTACTGCACTCTTTAGAAAACTCGACGGGGCATTACAGGCACAATCGGAAACCGATATTCAAAAACCAATAGTGCTAATAGAGTGTAAATGAAGTTTCAGACTCAACGGAATCGACAAAACTTCCATACGAGATCGTATTGAAGAAATGTTGACCCAAGTCAACACTAACGAAAAGGAACTCAAAGGCTCAAAATGAGTCTGGCTCAACCGAAACCCTAACCAACCATCTTCCTAGCCCAAAATCAACATTCTGGAGCTGATGGAATCGTCTAATTTTGCATATAACACTCTGATCATCAAAAGTCACCTGAAGTTACACTTTCAACTCTAAATGGCCTAAAAACTGAGAAAACTACACAAAACCCACACCGGATGTTCACAGGCCTCAACTAAAGGTCAAACTAGACCAAACTCATTACTCCGAAGCTAACGGAACTGTCAGAATTCAATTCCGAGCATGTTATTTAAGAATGTTGACTAAAGTCAATGATATTCTAAGTTTAAAGCTCTAAAATAGGTGAATGGATAAAACGACCAAATGAACGATTAAGGCACCAAACTACTGGTCCCAGCAAGCCATAAATGACTTGGGACTTCTATAGGAAGGCTCTAACAGTGCAATAAATGCAAAAATGCAAAGATGACCAGAAGGGTCATCACCCGGATGAGTCGGGCTCATTTTTAGTGTTTGGTTGGCATTAGCTAGTGTTGACTTGGGTTAACGTTCTTCCAAAAAAACCTCATATAGAAGTTTCATTGATTTTGTTGAGTCTGAAATGTTGTTTCCACTCTAATAGCACTATTAGTTTTGGAGTATCGGGTACCGATTGTGTCCGGAATACCCCGTAGAAGTTTTTGGTTGTTGCTAGTTTTTCTGCTTCTGGTGGCCTTCAGCACGATGCTCCCTTAGCGCGATTGCGCTGGCCTGTGATTTCCCCTTCAGCGCAATTGCGCTCCTTTAGCGTGATTGCGCTGGTCTGTGTTTTTCCCTTCAGTGCGATCGTGCTCTTATAGCGTGATAACGCTGGTTTATGACTGTTCCTTCAGTACGATCGCGCTCCTTTAGCGCGATAGCGCTGACCAGCGACCAACAACTATAAAATTCTTTGGCCTTCATTTTTCCAGCATTGTTCCTCATATTTTTCCAACTCTAAAACACAAATTCTCTCTACCAAATTGCTCCAAATTAGTTCTAAACCTTGGGGAATTATTTGTTCGTCGATTATCCGTAGTTCTTCGACTCGTGGTAAGCTTCTTCCCCAAATTACTTCCTTTGTTTTTCCAAATCCACCATTGTTGCTCTTACCCAAAGCTTGGATTTTTATGGTGGATTATGCCTCCTATGCTCGTGCATGATCGTGGGAGTGAAGAATTATTCGTCTTGGCCTAAATTCCATCTTTGTGGTAAGTAATTCTTGCCTAATTCCCGATTTTTCATTCTTGAAATTCTATCTTTTATCTCCATCTTGAGCGGTCTATTTTGGAACCCATTTCATGTCCATTTCCGCTCAAATTTTGAGCATGTGCTCCCGAGATAGTAAGGAACACATGTGTGTTTTTCATTTCTGGTTTTGGATTGCGGGGCCTATGGGCCCGTTTATGACCCAGAGTTTGACTCGATTATATTTATGGAATTATGGGTATTGTTAGTTTTGTTTTGACATATAGATAATTGTATTGATAGTGGTTTTGGGAATTGGAGCTTCCCGAAGCAGTTCAAGCCTAGACGACGCCGTCCCCGTAGCTATTCATCTGACGACAAGTAGGTTATGGCTTTCCCTACCTAGACTCTGTGTATATAGGCTATAACTGCATTAATTAGCATCCTTGAGTGGGTTGTTATAGGGTGGTACCCCAGACCTTGTCCGTCTTTTTCTGTCCATTTATTTCTTACGTTGATTGTAGTATTCGCATCAGTATTATATATTACCCTTGTGGTTCTGTGGCCTTGTATTGAATCTGAAACATAGATGGTGGGTTATTTGAGAATGTTCACGAGTCTCGGGCATAGAGATATCCTTTTAGGCTGGTTATGTCTGCTGAGTAGCTGTTGGGCCTATGTAGGGGTGATAGGAAATGTTTGTGAGCCGCTGTGCTAATTTATATTTGTGTGCGAGCATATCATTTATGAAAAAGGTTTTCCCTGCATCTTTTACTTTGGTTTTGGTTGCGAGCCACTATAGTGCATTTTCCTAAACTTGCATGGCCCCGGGGGCCCATTTTGGTATAATCTAGTGATGACATGAGATTTTGGATGATTTCAAACTGATTTACTACTGATATTAGGCTCTGCTGGGAGAAGTACTAGCCCTGATTTTTTACTGATATTAGGCTCTGCTGGGCAGTGTACTAGCCTTGATTTTCTACTAATACTAGGCTCTGTTGGGTGAAGTACTACACTTGATTTCCTACTGATACTGCGCTCTGCTGGGCAGAGAACTAAACCAGATTTCTTACTAATTTAGACCCGGATACGCTCTGGGCACCCTTTGACAGGGTTATTGAGACTTTTATCACTGATTTAGACCCAAGTACACTTCGAGCACCCTTTGAGAGGATCTTCTGAGATTACTACTACTATTTTAGACCTAGTTCAATTTTGGGCACTTACTTCAAGGCCTTGGTTCATTAAGATTTCACGTTCGTTACTGTATTTGGTCAGGGACCTCCATGGGCCATCTATTCCAGGACCTGGCTAGGAGCCAAGCATACTGGAAGAGGGGTATACGACGTAGGATGAGGTATAGCGGGCATGTCCCACCATGGGTCCTCTTGTCGGCGCGCTGGGCGTGCTGGGGGAGGTGCATACAGAGTTAGTATTACCAGTTTCATCATTATCATTATCATGCATATTTTACTTGGATTCCACCCTTGTTTGTTGTGTGTTCAGTGTACGCTCTGGTTGTATGGGCGGCCGTAGGGTTTGTTTTACTTTAAATGCATCCCTCGATTGTATGGGCGGCTATTGGGACTATAGGTAGTTTAGATTACTTTGACGCTTTATAGATCTAGTTATGATCTTTGTTTCTTGGTGACTTAGTGGTTATTAGCCTTTTGAGGCTCCGGTTATGGGATTTTGATTATTTGGAGGGCTAGGGAGTCTTATCTTATTGAGGCACTCTTGTGTGGCCTTCTGAGCAGAATGTGAGTTTCTGGTTCCATCCTTATGAGGATTTGAGTAGTATCTCTTGGTTATTGTGGTTTAGTGGTCCCATCCTAGGTTGATTTTTTGTGGGGTTGATCTCTGTTTATATTATCTTTGAAGTTGGATTCATTGTATGTTTTTCTTTATTATATTGATCCATTTTTGAGTATGTGAAGTTGCTTCCTTCCTTCCTTTTACTTGAGGTTACCGGTATACCTCCATGCTTTCTAAACTCTCTCCATTTATTTATACTATTGTTGCAAGGATTCCAAGTGCGTTCTTCTTCCTTTCACCTCCGTTTCTGTGGTTGTGTATCTTCTATGCTAGAATTGTATGCTGATAACTCTTGGTTGTCTATAGTCTGTGCTAGCTCCTTGTGCTTCTTCCTTGCCTCTATGACTGCTTTCTTACTATCTGGTTATTACTATTTTTATATCTTATATGTGCTCAGTCGGCCGATGATGCCGACTGAGTACCTGCCATCTTGGTGCTCATACTACACTTCTGCACTTTTTGGTGCAGATATTAGTTGAGTTTTTGCCGTTGATCGCATTGGAGACTCGTCCAACTTTTGGACATTCGAAACTAGGGTAAGCGCCTGCCGGTCGGGGCTTGTCCACATCTCATCTTTTGTACTGATACTCCTTGTACTTTTGGAGACAGATTTATATTGTATTTTGTCACTTCTAGCACTTGTATTCTATTAGAAGCTTCTGTACTATCGATACCAAGTCTTAGGGTTGGTGTAGTTTTATTTATGTATATATTTGGGTTATTTACTTTCGCATTGTCTATCTTTCTGTTCTACTTTTGCTTATTTCTTCCTATTTTGTATATTGGTTAGGTAGTAGCCCATTACTAACCGCTCTGGGATACGGGGATTAGTTCGCCTACTGGGGGTTGTAGGTGCCATCATGACCTGAGAAATCGGGTCATGACATATGTTGAATATTTTCTTTCCGAATGAGTAGTCATACCATCAATAAAACAAAAGGTACAACTCGACGAAAACCTCCATGAAATGTACCTTGTTGTACCATTCTCCAATCCGAAAAATGAGACTTGAAGCTTTCATGCTCATTTTTGCATTGAACCCATCTCCCAATTTCTCGGTCAAAACCCACCCATTGAATCTCCCTACCTCAAATAGACCGATGTGTTACGATGAAAAATGACAAATCTGAAAATAGAGAAAATAAAGAACACCAAGTTTAACGTGAAAAAATCCTTCAAATCGAAGGTAACAACCACAGGATCACAATGATCCAAATAGCTCCACTATAACAATAAGAGGGTTACAAATATTCTTCAGCAATGGCTAAACAACAAGAGCCAAATATGGATAAGCAATAGCTACACCAACAAAATAAATCAAGAGAAATCATCCAAAATAGAGTTTCTATTTGGGACTCAAAATAGGATGCTTCAGACCTCCAAATCCGATCTCCACCATTAAAGTCAAACATAAAGATGTTAGGAACACTCAGTCAAAATTTCAACCCGATCCAACGATAGACAAAGTGACAAATGCAATTTGAAGGTGGTTGGTTGAAGAGTAAAAATTGCATCAAAAAGAACCTTTTTCTTCTCTCTTCTCTCTTGGTGAAAGCTCTCTCAAAAACCTCTCTTATGTGCTAATGTGTTTCAAAGAAAAATATCAATGAGCCTTGAATAGTTCTCTCAAGTATTCCTATTTATAGATGATGAGTGATGCTTTGTCCTTAAGCCAAAACCAACTCCAAATAGGAATACAAATCCAAATCCAAATCCTATTCCAAGTAGGATTGGAAATTTACCAAAATAGAACAGGACTAGGCCATGAGCCTTTGGCAAGAACATGTCCATAGCCCAATAAACTCCCCCACCAGCCAAGGGGCTAAATAAAAGTTCAAGTAGAGGAATTCTGGACAGGCTTCATACCTGCTAAAGTTCTATAAAACTCATGATTATCTGCAATCACCACTTTCGTTAGCATATCTGAAGGATTGTCATAAGTGTGTATCTTTGGACCCTCAAAATCTATACCTGCGACTAAGCCTAGAGCCGTAGAAGACATTTTCACAACAAGAGATAAAGTTTTATCAAAATCAATTCTCTTTCTCTGGTCAGATCATATGTACCATTCTCATGGAGTGACTTCATCTCATCTTCCATAAATTCTACCTACTGATATTTGTGAGTATCTTGCATGACTTCATCATAATCTCCAGGTTATCCCATGTCAGACAAAAGTACATACTCATTAGGAGAATAATGTGTTGATTTTTGCTTTTTCCTAATAGATCTTCTATGAGAGATTTCAGGAGCATCCAAAGTAGTAACCAGAGCAGGAACTGGTTGTTAATCAACCAAAACATCATTAATAGGACAATCTATACGTTCTACACCCTGATGATTATTTTGATTCTGATCAGCATCTGTATTATTATCTTGGGTGTGAAATATATGTATCAGCAATAGAAACTGGATCAACATTGACTAAGCTTTCATTATTCTAAGAATCTATTTTCTTAGTTTTAATAATATCTTCAATGGTTTGATATTCAAAAAACACTGCATCACGACTTCTAATAAGCTTATTATCAATTGGATCATAAAACCGATATCCAAACTCTTCTTGACCATAACCAATGAAGATGCACTGCTTAGTTTTAACATCCAATTTCAATCTCTCATCTTTTGTAACATGCACACAAGCTTTACACCCAAAGACTTTCAAATGATCATATGAAATATTCTTAGCAAACCAAACTCTATTTGGAACATGACCATCAAAAGAAACCACAGGAGATAAATTGAAAACATAAGCAATAATGTTAAGTGCTTCTGCCCAAAAGGAATTCTAAAGTTTAGCCTCCAAAAGCACGCATCTAACTCTCTCAACTATAGTTCTATTCATCCTTTCTGCCAAGCCATTCAATTGAAGCGTCTTGGGCAGAGTTTTCTGATGATGAATTTCTTACGATTCGCAATAGTTATCAAAGGGACCAATATATTCACTGTCATTATCAGTGCAAAAACATTTTAGTTTCTTCATGGTTTGTATCTCGGATAAGGCTTAAAACTCCTTAAAAATGTCAAGTACTTGATCTTTCAATTTTAAGGGATATACCCAGAGCTTGCGTGAATAATCATCAATGAAAGTCACAAAATAAAGTGCACCACCTTTTGACTTTACCTTAAAAGGAGCACACAAGTCAGAGTGTACTACCTCCAATAATTCAGGATTTTTTAAAAGGGGATGACTATGAAAAGAAACTTTTTTTTGTTTCCCGGCTAAGCAATGAACACATCTTTTCACCTTTGCTTGTTTCACACCAGCAAGCAAATTCTTGTTAGCCAAACATGCAATTCCCCTCTCACTCATATGACTTAGCCTCTTTTGCCATAATTCTGATGAAGTGTCACTTTCTACTAGATTTATAGAGTCACTAAGGATAGAACCTTGTATCACATATAAATTAGAATCCTTTCTTCCTCGAGCTACAACTAATGAGCCTTTGGTGAGATTCCATTGGCCATTAAACAAGTCATTATGGTAGCTGTCATCGTCCAGTTGTCCTACAAAGAACAAATTTAAAGGAATGTCTGGAGCATGCTTGACATTTTTAAGGACTAACATTGTACCAATATTAGTCTTCAAACAAACTGTGTCATCACCAAACACCTTAACTTCACAAGCATTATCCATCTTTAACACTCTGGAGTTAACATTACTATAAGATTAAAAAAGTCTTTCCTTGGTGTGACATGAGATATAACTCCAGAATCTACTATCCAACTTATATCTTGGGATACAAAATTGATGAAGTTCTTATCAGTAAATGGTCAAAATACCATCTTATTAGTAAGTAATTTTCGGGAAGCACACACGTTAACGGTGATGTGTGTGCTCATTCCCTCTTATTAGTAAGTATGTATGTATGTGTGTGTATATGTATATATATATATATTAACAGTTTATTTACCCTTTAATAATATACTTATATTGGATAAATTTATCATTTGATTAATTTTCTTAATTTTTAGGTTTTTATGTTAATAGTTTATTTACCCTTTAAAAATATATTCATATTGGACAAATTTGTCATTTGATTAATTTCTTAATATTTAGGTTTTTTTATATTTAATAGTTTCTTTACCCTTTAAAAATAAATTTATATTGGAAAAATTGTCATTTGATTAATTTTGTAAATATTTAAGATTTCTAAATTAACTAAAATTTTGACTATTGAATATTTTCTTATATTAATTAAATGGGTACTCCTAATTTTTAGGAATTTAATTAAACTTGAGTAACATTTATATTTATATATATATATATATTTATATTTATATATATGTATATATATATATTATTTATTTTACTTGACTCGTAAAAAGTAATTACAATCTAAGAGGGTATTTTTTCAGTTAAATTAATTTAAATATCAAATTTTGTGAAAATTACAAGAGGCAGTGAATGAGGTTGCTCATCCCTTATCAAGAGATCTCGGTTTCGAGCCCTTTGTATAAAAAAATCCTTGATAAGTTGCGCTACACCTAGAATGGGCACTATTTGACACAAATTTAGATTAGTCAGACATCAATATAGGTATTGGACACTGAATGAGAGACTAAAAAAAAACTGTCACGCCCCAAAATCGGTGGAGGTGGGAAACAACTGGCACCTGATGCCAAAACTTAGGTCAAAGTTGAACTTGTTGAACCATTATTCAATGGCGCATAACAATCACATGCAATCAAGAAAATAAACAAGTACATCTCGGGTTAAAAATCAGCCCTCGGCCAATAAGGCCCCTATAAATAGCTCTACAAAAAAACATATACTGCCAATAATTCATTTAAAGCAATAAGCCGTAGCACATAGGTCCTGTTTGGGCCGTCGAGAAAGCCCTGATATCTAGGAAAGCATAAATGCTATGAGGGCCTTATAGGCCACTAGGATTTCTATAAAGAAGCTTAAAACAAATTTATACAATATAAGCTACCAACATGCTGCTAAACTACCAAAAACAACAACAACAAGGCCCAACTAGCCAATAAGCTATTGCCAATCAACATACAAGGCCAAAATAATCACCATCATGTTATGCAATCCAACATACTAATTTGCTATCCTCTATGAGTACAATACTTGGTGGGATAGGGCCCCAACATACCCAAATTCTATAAACAGCAAAAAGGCAAACCTCTGAGACTCTGCTGACCCCTGGAAGAAAAAGAGTCAACCAATCAACTAAAAACTCGGCTATGCTACCCCACAGGTCTATCTGGTCATCGTGTACGACCTATAAGCATGAATGTAGTGCCCTCAGGCAATGGGGCATCAGTACGAAATAATATACCGAGCATGTAAGGAAAACTAAAAACTGAAACAGAAGTATAAGGATTGAACAAAAGGGCAGGAGTAAAACTGAAGTACAAAACCATACCCTTCTATAATAAGCTAATATTTAAACACGTAATAAATAATAAGCTGACCTTACCTCCATAAGCCCGATAGGAATAAATATCACACAATCATTATAAGTCATAATGAGTACAAACAATTGCTAAATACCCATACTGGCACCCTTACCTGGACCCCAATGATGATCTGATATGAACTGTCTGAATGTACAAGTGTCATGAATTAATATAACTCTTAGGCTCTATGGTACAATATAAGTGCTGACCCATAGGTACAGTCTGCCATCTCATAGGTACGGTGTGCTTGGGTTGTAAGCACGATTTGCCTGTCCAGTAGGCTCAATAATATAATATAATAATTCCCTATAGGTACAACTTGCCCGTCCCATAGGTATGGTCTTCCCAGCTCGTAAGCTCAGCCCCTAGGCCCGGCCTGAAGGCACTCTATAGTAATTAACTTGTAGGCTAAAAAATCCAGCAGTATCAATATTTGCTTAGGCCAAAACAAGCTCATAAAAAGAAACCGGATGATAAAAACAACACAATAATAGCAAGTAATCACATGTGACCTTAATACAACCATAACATGCTTTTCTGGGCCACTAAGTAAGGAATAGTGTGTTGCTGGTAGTCACTATATCATGCTATAATAGAAAACTCTATAGTATAAGGTCATAAGTAGAATAGAGATGTTATACAAGCTATAACAAGCTTGGGCCTTTAGGGTCATGCCAGAAAGAGAAAAGAAAGCCTTAACATACCTTTCAACTTAATTCTCAATGGTGTAGTTATGAAGCTCGACCAACCTATCATAATGCAATAACTTCTAGAATCAACAAGACTGTAAGACCGATCCATAGGCAATTGATAAAGCGTCAAGGTTGTCACTGTGACCAGCCCTCTTTAACTCAACAAATGACATCATAATATCTATCAAACCAACAACTAATAACCACGACAAGAATCAAGTAATATCTCACAAGAGCGGCGAGCTCGCGAGGCAATATAACAATGCATACTTCATGCTATTTGATCTGACAACTGTCATGCGCCACTCTGATAAGAGTAACACTAACCCCCCAGTATCTCTAACAACTTAAGAACACAACAATAATTACCAAACTTAATAAGACAAAAGGGATGCTCAAAGCCAAGATATCCAAAATATTGCTTCGTGACTAAAAAATCTATAAAAATGATACTAAAATATAGAATTATGAAGGAGGATCATAAGGGGGAAATTTCTTAGATAAAAAGCTTTGATAACCCAAGCTAAAAAACATTCCTCATTGCAGTAATAACAAATTGAGCTAAAATAAACAAGAAACTACTACAAGTCATCGACAACTATAAGTTTTCATAACTAGAAGCTTAGAATCTCGATTCAACAAATAAATAAGTGTATGATATCCTTACCTTGCAAATATAACTCCGTATCTACTGTCACATACTCAATAATCAGCTGCAAGCTCACTGCCATAACACCCATGGAGATATGCTATGAAATTAGAAGAGTAAACTATTCCAAAATGATGAGCTCGTGATGTAAAGCAACTTCTGTTAAACTTCTGAGTTGAAAGAATCAATATCCATATAGAATTTAGGGGATTTCCCTCTGATTTTTTGTAATTTTTTTGTTGATATTATGATTTAGAAATGAAGGAAAAACATCTTTTATAAAGGTCAGCCGACCTAGGGTCTAGGGGTCCTACCTTCATGTGCCTACTTGTGCAGTCTCATGAAAATGCAAATTCTAAAGTCATATGAACAAACAGTTTGGTAATTTAAAAACTAGACTCGTAGACCTCTAATTCAGTAAGGTCGGGGGTCCACTTATTATTTATAGATTGGGAGAATAGCTCTGAGATATTTAACCAAAATATTTAGAGAATTTAGTAAAAAAACATACAATAGCTTTTGCCGACTTTTATTTTGCAACTTGCTTGACTTCAAAACATAACATATGAAATCATGCAATTAAATACATCATAAAATATCCTTCATAACATATTAAGCACTTTTAATCTTACCCCAAAAGTATGAGTTAATTCAACGTTTGAATGGGCATGGTGTTACATCCTCCCCCCTTAGGGACATACATCCTTGAATGATAATAATGTGCGTGGCATCACAGAAACAACACAAGAACACATATAATATAAAAGTAATGTTCCTCAAGTACTCAAATGCTGGTCTACTATCTGTTTGTTTTAAACATTGATAAGTTGGTAATTTACCAACTTATTAGGCTCTTAAGCATGAAGTATTATCTTAATCTTGTACTTTTAGAAGTATTTTATTCCTTTATTCTCTGAAATTCAAGCATTTGTGTGAATTGAAGATGAAAGAAGATTTGACCCAAATAGGCAATGGAAGAAAGCCAAGTCGAGAGAAGAACGGAAGAGAAACACTCTGACTAGAACTTTCTTCCATAAAGTCCTCACCTGTATTTTGCAGGTGATGTGCAGGACGACACTTAAATACTAGCCGGATAACCAGGAACATGCGTGCCACAAGTCCTCACATGCCACTGCAGGTGCCAATGTATATGCCATTCAAGTTTCCCGAGGGGTAAAATCATCTAGAATTTATTTGCATATTTGGGAAGCTTCCAATAATATTTTTTGGATCTGTACAAGGAATATTATGTCTAGTTTTTCCCCAATTTGTATATTGTAGAGAGTACACTTAAAGAAGTACAACTCTTAGCATCTTCTTCTTCTAGAGGTGTAAAAACACTATTGTTGAAGGTTTAAAAGCTTGGAATAGATATTACTTTTTCATGATCAATGGAATTGAGGAACTCCTCTATGGTATAATTTCTCTTTACTTAAGTATGAGTAGATAATTTCTCCTTTAAGGGTGTGTATAAATGATGGGTGTTTAGTATTGATTGGGTATTGACTAGTTATTCTTAGAATTAATTATAATGCATGGATCTATTAAATTCATTGAGTTTTAATCTAAAAACTAATGGTTGCAAACATTAATTGAATTCTCTAGTTTCACTTTTATTTGAGAAAGAGAAGTGAAATTGGGTAAGTCTTCAATATAAGAATTTGGGACTTAAACCTCATTTAAAGGCTAGATCTAGAAATAGTCTAAGCATACTCAAGCAATTTTTTGGTTGATTATCAATTATGGTTTTACAGTTTAAGAGAATAGACACACTCTTGGGTAGAGAAAATTTTGAGTGTAGCTAAAATCAAAGTTATCCATGCTATAACTTATTCTAAGGAACCTAGTTAATACTTATCAAAGTTATACCCCATCAAAAGCACACCCCTAGATTCTCTAATCTTAATACCAACAATCGTATTACATCATTTTTCTTACAAACTCAATTGATCACTTGTTTAAACCAAATCCCCAATTTTCCTTTCTTTTTTATGCAATACGCTTGCTTATGTTATTTGATTTACAAAACATGGTAAATATAACATCCAATCTCTATGGGAAATCAACCCCGACTCTTGTTGGGTACTTGTTTTGTGTACTGCCATTTCCACCTCCTTCATTGGAGAGTGATTTAGGACATTACCAAAAATAGCACTGTTACCGGAGATTGGAAATTGATTCCCATCTTTTATTTATTGATTCACATTTATGTTGTGTCTTGTGTTTCTTTCACGTTGATTGTTGGTTTTGCGTTTTGAATAGATAAAGCAAATGAGTCAAGCTAGCAAACAAGCTAGTGTTGGCAGATTCTGGATGTTGAAGATGAACAAATTGGACATGGTGTAGCGGGTGCCATTCGCCTACCTCCTACGGTAGGAAACACATTTTTTTATGTCACGAGGACCATGTTACACCTAATACAAATGAAAGAATTGTTCAGAGGACTTGCACACGAGGATGCTAACCACTATATAAGCAACTTCATTGAAATATGCCAGCCATTTAACATCAACAACATAAGCCAAGAGTCCATTCAACTAAGATTATTCCTATTTTCCCAGATAGGAGGAGCAACAACATAGTTGGAGGAGCTTCCCAGAGGCTCCATCACTTCTGGAATGAATTAACCAAGGCTTTCCTAGATTGATTTTTTCCACGTTCAAGAATGCTTCAACAATGTGATGAGATCACAAACGTTCGCCAACAAACCAGAAAACCCCTACATGAAGTATGATTATGGTTCAAAAAGAAAATGCTATTGTGTCCAAATCATGGGTTACTGGATGGAGTGTTACTTCAATGTTTCTATAACTCATTGGATTCCATGAATGAGTATGTGGAAAATAACCTCGCGGGTGGCTCAATAATGGACCAAACATATGGACTTGCCAGAGCCTTGTTGGATCAGGTGACAAAAACTAATCTAGCTTGGAATATAAGGGAAAAGAAGGTTACATCGAGTATCACCCCCACAATCATGACAAATAAGATGAGGCACAAAGAGGAAGAACGAGATAAGACCTTGTCCAAGATGATAACCCAAGTAGAATTACTTTCTAAGCATATGATGGGAACCAGAGTAAAAGTGTCAATGCTATTGGTGCTCAAAGAGACAAAACCTATGAGAAAGATGATGCTTACACGTTGTTTGATGAGGAATTCCACTACATGTCTAACCAAGTGAAGGGTTATCTCTTGGGGTACCAAGGTGCCAATCAAGGACTTTGGCAACCAAGGGATGGGAATCAAGATTGGAGAAAGGATATAAGAAGCTTCGTGGAGATATAGTGATTGAGAAAGAGATGGGGATACCCATTGGAGAGATATAGACTGTGATAAAGAGGGTGAAAGGTATAATTATCAGAGCTCAAATCCCTATGTGCCTTCTTCTAATGTGGATGCATACCCCATTATAATAGGTGTTAGTTATCCCGATAGCTTTAAAATTAAGGAAATGTTGGCCCGAGTCATAAAGAAGGTGGAATTCACAAATAATGGTGTTAAAGAGATGAAAAGTGAGGTATCTACCCTCACCCAAATAGTGCGTTCCCACTGAGCTTTCATTAAGCACGTTGAGAACCAAATGAATCAAATATTAGTACAAATGAACCCAAGGATGAAAGGTACACTTCCTGACCCAAACAATGATGGCCATTGTATGAAAATCATCACTAGAAGTGGAAAAATGCTTTATGGTGTGTGTAATGTGACCGAAAATGTTGTGATTAAAAAGAAGAGTGATGAGAATTCAAAAGTGGTGGTGAATCCTATGATACCCACATTGAATGATGATGAAAATGTGATTATGGATAAATAAAATCCAAGCTCGGGGAAAGAAACGACAGATCCTACCCCCTAAACTATGATTGACATAGAAGAGAACAAGGAGGACAAAGTTGAAAATGCTCATTTGCCATTGCCCAAGTGTCCTACTCCTTATACCCAATGGTTGATCAAATATAAAGAGGACAATAAGTTCAAAAAGTTTGTTGATTGTTTAGCAAATTGTCCGTGAATATTCCTTTGGTTGATGCCTTAATACAGATGCTGGGGTAACCCAAGTTCATGAAAGATCTGTTGAAGGAAAAAAAGAGTAATTAATGCAGGCATAGTGGAGGTGTCACATCATTATAGTGCAATCATGGATAGCAATTTGTCCCTGAAGAGAGAAGCCCCTGGAGATTTTACCATTCCTTGCACCATCGGGGTGTATTTGTTCAAAAAAGCTTTATGTGACCTTGGAGCAAGCATCAACTTGATGCCTCTTGCAATATTCAAGAAATTTGGCTTGGGATCACCCAAACCAACTCCGATGAGGTTGCTTATGGATGATCGTTCAATTAAATACACAATTGGTACTATATTTGATGTTTTGGTAAAGTCAATAAGTTCATTCTCACGGTGGTTTTTGTTGTATTTGATTGTGATATAGACCTAGTTGTACATATAATCTTAAAGCGCTCGTTCTTATCCATCATATGAGCACTTATGGATGTTGAATTGGGAGAGCTCAAGTTCCAAGTTGGTAATGAAGAGGTCACATTTAATATGTGTCAAGCAATGAAACTTCTGGAGGACTTAAGGGTAGTCTCTTTGAATGAATTGAGAAGTGAAGATGAAGCAGTGAGGATGGAAGAGGATAGATCCCGTGTAAAGAGTTTTACTCACTGGCTTGAATTGAATTCTGACAGTTCTGTTAGCTTCAAAGCATTGAGTTTGGTCTAGTTAGACCTTAGGTTGAGGCATGAGAACTTCTGGTGTGGGTTTTGTGTTGTTCTCTCTGTTTTCAGGCCATTTGGAGTTGAAAGTGTAACTTTGGGTGGCTTTCGATGATCGGAGTGTCGGATTCAAAATCCAACAATTCTATCAGCTTTGAAATGATGAGTTTGAGTTAGAAAAGTGGTTGGTGTGGGTTCTGGGTGAGCCGGGCTCATTTCGAGCCTTTGGGTTCTTATTCGTTAGTGTTGACTTGGTTCAACATTTCTCTGAAATGACCACATATAGAAGTTTCGTTGATTTCTTTGAGCCCATAACATCGTTTCCACTCCGTTAGCATTATTGGTTTTGGAATATCAGTTTCCGATTGTTTCTGAAATGCCCCGTTGAGTTTTGAAAAGTTGAAGATTTCTGGCTGTTGTAGGTGCAGGCCTCAGGCCTTAATCGGGATCGCGAGACTCCTTTCTCGCGACCACAATGAAGTGCCTGGTTTATTGTGCTTCGCGATTGCGACATTCTTTATCACGACCGCGATAGAGTGGCTGGTCCATGTTCCATGCGATCGCGACGTCCCTTGTCACGATCGTGATGAAGCCCCTCCCTTCTTGTTCATTGTGACCGCGTGGCTAGTCCTCCCGATCGCGATGGTCTAGCCAGCGTGTTCTTTGCGACCGTGAGAGGTCTATTCGCGATTGCAATGAAGGACCCCTGGGCTGGATATATCTTTTTTATTTTGTTTTTCCAACATTTTATCTCACCTTTTCCCAACTCTAAAATAGTTAAACTCTCTCCAAAATTTGCTCCATATAAATCCTAGCCTTGGGGAAATCATCTGTTCATCGTCTATTAGTTATTCTTCTATTATTGGTAAGCTTCTTCCCCAACATGCTTTTCCTTTTGTTTTCTTGAAAAATCTACCATTGTTGCTCATACCAAAAGCATGGAATTTGTGGTAGATTCTACCTCCTAGCTCGTGCATGTTCGTGGGTTTGAAGAAATTCTCCGTCTTGGCTTAAATTCCAGCATCTTGGTAGGTAATTCTTGTCTAAATTCTGGTTTCCTTTCCTTAAATCCTTAAATTGGGTTCTTGATTATTAGGGGCTGTTTTAGCCCAAAATTGTTGCCCAATTTCCTTGATTTTTTGGGCATGTACTCCTATGGTCTTGGTGATCATATTGTACATTTTCATTTCAAGTTTCAAGTTGCGGGACCCACGAGCCCATCGGTGACCCAAATTTCTTCCCGACTATTATTATAGTAATATGGGTATTGTTAGACTCGTCTTGATGTGTTTATTATGTTGTTGATAGTTTGATTAGCATTCGGGAGTCCTCAGAGTGTTTTGGGCTTGGACATCATTGTCCTAGCAGCTTGTCGTCAGACGACAGGTAGGTTACGGTCTAAACTTCTTAGACTTATCATATATCGGATAAAATCGTACTAGCTGGCATCCTTGGGTTGTGTTATTAGGTTGGTACCACAGACCTTGACCACTTTATTCATGTCCACTGACTTTCCTTCGTCTGATGTTTGTAGTACTTGCTTGATACGTTTTATTCACCCTTGTGGTCCTGTGAGGCCTTGTTGACTCTGGACCATAGAAGGTGGGTTATTGGGAATGTCCGCGAGTCCCGAACATAGAAATATCCTTCTAGACTGGTTATGCTTGCTGAGTAGCTGTGGACCTGTGCAGGGACGATATGTTGTTTCTGAGCCGTTGGGCTGTTGATTTTGATTGAGCATGCAATTATCATACATATAAAGGATTTTCTACTCGATTTTACTATGGTTTTGCCTTCGGGCCTACTATCTATGATTTTAAAACCTTGCATCGCCTCGGGGGCCCATTTTTCGGTAAAATGTGTTATGAAATTGTTTGGTATCCATTTTATGGATCTTCTTTGGGTAAGAAAGGTTAAAGGAGAGAGATGTCTCAGTTTTCGTATCTTATTTTGGACTCGGGTGGAGTGAGGTGCTGGATTGTTTTCTTCTATTTATAAAGAAGTGAGATTAGACTCGGTAAAGCTGAGCAAAAAACTTGTTTTACTACTATTTTAGACCCGGAAATGCCCGGGCACCCTTGGAGGGTATTTACTATATTCATTCCATTGATTTAGACTTGGATGGGATTCAGGAATGAATTCTGAGCATTTGTGACTAGTTTTGATCCGGTGGCACTCCGGATGGTGTTGTGAGGTTAGAGTGCAGTATGTGGTCTATGAGTAGACCTCCATGAACCCTGTAGTTCCAGACCAAGTGCTTTGGGCAAATGGGTGATCGGGGTAGGGGTTTACGGTGGAGCAGATGTACTCGGGAGAAGTCCTTTCATGGATCCTGCCTTTACTGGAACATTGGGGCACCAAAGGGGGTAATATACTGACACGGAGGTTTCACTGTCTTGGTAGTTCATAGCATATCATTCATTGTTTGAGGATCCACCCTTGTTTGCTATTTGTTGAGTGCACGCTCCGGTCTTATGGGTGGCCGGAGGGTTTGTTTTCACTTGTTTGCAATCCTGTTGTATGGGCGGCCGGGGGACTGTAGGTAGACTCTTGTTACTTTATCATGATACTATCCCCTTATAGTGTTATGATTTTGAGATTATATATTGCAACGTTGTTAGTTCTGGTTTGAGATTGATATGATTAGTTTTATTATTGATTTATGTTTTCCGAGCATATCTATATTTACCCTTCTCTCCCATTCCTTATACTTGAGGTTACCAGTATACAATCCACTTCTAAGACTTTTTTATATATACTGATTTTGCGAGGATCCCATGTGTGTCATCTCTTACTATGATATGTGCCTATTGTGTATGTATTCTACTTGCTAGCCTTGCATGTTGTTTCTTGTGTCTTCCCTCTAGGATAGTTCCTGTGTACTTTTTTGTTGATTTCCGTGACTACTTGCTTCTATTATGTATGTTACTGCGCTTTTATCTTATATGTGCCCAGTCGACCTATGTACCTACCGGGTACTTTATGCTTCACATTTGGTGCTTATACTACACTCTGCATCTTTTAGTGCAGATCCTAGTGTGGGCCATCGCCGTTAGCTCATTGGAGACTCGTGTGAGGAGCTGATTTTGTGATATTCTAGACTGAGGGTGAGCTTTTAGTGGCTAAAGCTTATCTTTTAGTTAATCTTTTGATTATGTACTCTATTTCTACTCGGAGACAGCTTTGTATATATTGTTTTGGACCTTTTGTACTCCTTATGTAGATCCGGCTCTTATACGCTATGATACCAGGTTTTGGGTTTTGTTTAGCTTCCGCATTGTATATATTACTCCTGTTATCTATTTTCTTAACTTGCTCCCTTGCTTCCGCTTATTAAATTGTTCTTCCATTTAAATTGATAGAATGTGGCCCATTACTAACCATTCTTGTCTACGGGGATTGGTTAGCCTACTGGGGGGTTGTAGGTGCCATCATGACTGAGAAATTAGGTCATGACAGCTTAGTATCAGAGCTCTAGGTTCACCGATGTAATCGATATAGGATCCAATGTCTAGTAGAGTCTTGCGGATCGGGGCAGTGACGTCCATACTTAATCTTCGGGAGGCTATAGTGACATGTTAAGAAAAATGGACTTTTCTTGTTTCTACCTCGTGCTTAGTATCCTTGAAGGTTTATTGAAATCTAACTTATTCTGGTTCACTCTTGCGCAGATGGTTCGTACAAGGTCATCAACTTCTGGCAGATGAGAGCCTTCGACCATAGCACCTTCGACTCTAGCTAGGGGCGGAGTGGTTGCAGGGGTTGGGCTAGAGGTCATCCTAAAGCAGTCATGCCTTCTAGAGCTGCTAGAGTTGATAAAGATCCTGAGCATGATTATGAGCCAGGATTAGTTCATGAGCAGCAGCATGTGGACCCAGGGACAGGCCAGGTACCACTTGCTCCAGTACTAGTTCCAGCACCAGTTTCTGTGCCAGCTTCAACCCTAGCTCAGCCCTCAGATATCCAAGGTTTACTTATTCAACTTTTGGGTATGATTGGAGAGAGACATTCGGAGGTAGCACAAACACCCACTCAGGGGGCACCCTTGGCTGTTCACAGTTCAGGAGCGCAACCTGCTACTGTGGCTCCTCATGCCGAGGTTATTTTGGTTCCAGTGGTTGCCCAGCCTCTTTCTCCTTGCCCAGATATGAAAGAGACGGAGCAGAAGGCCGTGAGTAGATTTCTGAGATTGGCACCTCCGATGTTTGCTGGTACACTAGGTCAGGACCCACATGATTTTATCACTACCTGTGAGGAGATATTGCATAATTTGGGGTTATTGGAGACTCACGAGGTTGGCTATACTACATATCAGCTGGAAGGGCCAACGAAGTTATGGTAGAGGGCACAGGTTGCTTGTAGATCTTCTACATCGCCTCATTTGACCTGGTCTGAGTTCTATGAGGCCTTTATGGCAAAGTTCCTTCCTCAAAATGATCGTGATCATCGCAGGGAGCAGTTTACTCGGCTTATGCAGGGATCTATGACTGTATCTGAGTATGAGACATGTTTTCATCAGTTAGCACCATTTGGAGTTATGATCATTCCTCCTGAGCCAGACATGATTCATAGGTTTGTTTGGGGATTGAGGTCGTAGTTTAGAGATCTAACCAAGATATTGGTTGTTGGTGGTAGATAATTTCAGGCCATTGAGGATTATTCTCGCATCGTAGAGGATTTGCATCGTTATGACTCCGGGGCCAGAGATAAGAGGCCTCGACATCAGGGTTGCTACAGTGGTTCCCGTCAGGGGGTAGAGGTTTGGTCCAGTGGGGATGAGGTTATCAGCCATAGCAGCATTAGGGTCAGTCTAGCTGACCGGTTCAGGCTTCGCTTCAGACTACGGGTGGTACTCTATTTGAGCAGGGTCAGGGTAGCCATCAGGGCCAGAGCTGGCAGTCTTTGAGGGATGTATATTTAGGGGCATCAGGCTGTGGTGGCAACTCAGGTTCTTCTGGTCCATCTCGATATTTCAGGCCATCAGGACCTTGTTATGAGTGTGGGGTTATGGGTAAGTATGCGAGATATTACCCAGAGGGGTACAGTTCAGCCTGCCGCTCCACCGACTGAGGCATTATGAGAAGTTCAGCCTCCAGCTAGAGGGGGTAGTGGTCAAGCTAGAGGTGGTGCACCGTATAGTAGAGCTGGTGGTAGGGAAGGCAGTCAGGCAGGTAGAGGTCGTCGTCAGTTTTATGCAGACCCTGGGAGACCGAAGGGGGAGGCCTTGGATATTGTGATTACAAGTATGATTTCTGTGTGCCATCAGTCTGATATGGCTTTGTTTGATCCTTTATCTACTTTTTCATATATATCTGCCTACTTTCTGCCTTGTGTGGTTGGCTAGAGAGACATTATATGTTCCTATTTCTATTTCAACCCCAGGAGGAGATTCTTTAGCAATGGATCGGATTATAAGATCTTGCATGATATATGTTTGTGATTTAGAGACTTGGGCTGATTTGATGATACTTGACATGTTAGATTTTGATGTGATACTGGGCATGGACTAGTTATCCCCTCACCGTGTGGTTTTGGATTGTTATGCCAAGAACATCACCGTAGCCGTGCTCGGTGTATCCCCGGTTGTGTGGCAGGGTTCTGTTAGCCACGCACCATCTGGGATAATCTCTTGTCTTCGATCTAGTAAGTTGATTTCCCACGGGTATTTAGCTTATCTTGTATATGTCTGAGATGCTAGTGCTGATCCTACGTCTCCTGAGTCCGTCCTACTTGCCAAGCCTTCCACCTGAGATGGATATTGATTTCTCCATTGAGTTAGAGCCAGGAACCAGGCCCATTTCTATTCCTCCCTACCGTAAAGTTCCTGCTGAGTTAAGAGAGCTTAAGGAGTAGTTCAAGGATTTGTTAGCTAAGGGGTTCATTAGACCAAATGTGTCTCCTTCGGGTGCTCCTGTTCTCTTCATGAAGAAGAAGGATGGGTCGATACGAATGTGTATTGATTATCGGTAGCTGAATAAGGTGACAGTGGAAAATAGGTATTCGACGCCCAAGATTGATGATTTATTTGATCAGCTTCAGGGTTCCACCGTGTTTTTGAAGATTGATTTGAGGTCCGACTACCATCAATTGAGGATTAGGGCATAGGACATCCCGAAGAAAGCAATCAGGACACATTATGGCCACTATGAGTTCCTGGTGATGTCGTTTGAGTTGAATAATGCCCACGCAACCTTCATAGACTTGATGCATAGGGTGCTTATCTCGTACTTGGATATGTTCGTGATAGTCTTCAGTGATGACATTCTGGTATACTCTCAGAGTAGAGATGAGCATGAGCAACACTTGAGGACTATACTTCAGACTTTAAGAGATCATCGTCTTTATGCCAAGTTCATAAAGTGAGAGTTTTGGCTTGAGTCAGTTGCATTCCTAGGGCACGTGGTGTCTAAGGATGGGATTAGAGGTTATCCGGGTAAGATTGCAGTGGTCCGTGATTGGCCCAGACCTACTACTGCTACTGAGGTTTGCAGCTTTGTTGGGTTAGCTAGATACTACAGGCAGTTCGTTCAAGGATTTTCTTCCATAGTAGTACCCTTTACTATGCTGAATAGGAAGGATGTTCCATTCCAGTGGTCAGATCAGTGCGAGGATAGCTTTCAGAGGCTTAAGAACTTATTGACTTCAGCTCCAATTTTGACTTTATCGGTTGAGGGTCAGAGTTTTGCCGTGTATGATGATGCTTTCGGGGTTGGTCTTTGTTGTGTGTTGATGTAGCAGGGTCGAGTGATAGCATATGCATCAAGGTAGCTGAAGGTTCACGAGTGCAACTACCCTACTCTTGACTTAGAGTTTGCAGTGGTAGTCTTCGCGCTCAAGATCTGGAGGCACTATTTATATGGATTTCATTATGAGATATTCACCGACCACCGTAATTTTTAGTATATTATGAGTCAGCGAGAGTTAAACTCGAGGCAGAGGAGATTGATTGAGCTACTGAAGGACTATGATTTCATTATTCTATACCATCCGGGTAAGGCAAATATGGTAGCGGATTCCTTGAGTCGGAAGGTGGTGAGTATTGGCAGCCTAGCTTCACTTTCAGTTTTTGAGCGACTATTGGCCCTGGACATCTAGTCCTTGGCTAACCATTTGGTTAGGCTCGACTTTTTGGATCCTAGCGGAGTTCTTACCAGCATTGAGGTTTGTTCCACACTAGTTGATCAGATTCAGAGGCGACATTTGAGGATCAGAGTTTATGCGACCTTCGTGATCAGGTAGTTCGTGGTGAGGCCAGCAGGGCTACTTTGGGTTTTGATTTGATTCAGTTGATACTCCGTAATACAAATAGTTCTAGATACTCCATTCATCCTGGTGCGGCAAAGATATAAGAAGATTTGAGGCAACTTTACTGGTGGTGTGGTATGAAGCAGGACGTAGTGGAGTTTGTATCTCGATGCTTAAACTGTCAGTAGGTGAAGTTCGAGCACATGAGTTCGGGTGTCTTGATATAGCAACTTCCCATTCCTGAGTGGAAGTGGGAAGGTATTATTATGGACTTTATTATTGGTTTTCCTCATACTTCTCATGGGTTTTATTCCAATTGGGTGATTGTTGATAGGCTGACTAAGTCAACACATTTCTTGCCGATTCAGACTTCTTATGGTGCGGAGCTGTTAGCCCAGATCTACCTTCTTGAGATTGTTTGGTTGCACGGGGTCCCAACTTCTATTATTTCAGACTGTGACACTCAGTTCACATTTCAGTTCTGGATGGCTATTCAATGAGATTTGGGTACAGCGGTTCAGCTTAGTACTGCTTTCCACCCTCAGATAGATGGACAGTACGAGAGGACTATTCAGGTCCTGGATGACATGCTTGGGGCTTGTGTTCTTGACTTTGGGGGTTCATGGGATCAGTTTGTGCAATTGGCCAAGTTTACTTATTATAATAGCTTTCATTCGAGCATTGGCATGGCACCTTTCGAGGCTTTGTATGGTAGGCATTATAGATCACCATTTGGTTGGTTTGATGGGTTAGAGTTCAGACTGCAGACTACAAGTTTGTTTAGAGATTCCTTGGAACGAGTCTGTTTGATTCAGGACAAACTTAGAGAAGCCCAGATTAGGCAGAAGAGTTACACTGATCGTAGACTTTATGCCTTGGAGTTGAGTGTTGGTGACTTGGTTTTCCTTCGAGTCTTGCCCGTGAAGAGTATGATGAGATTTGGTAGATGGGTCAAGCTTAGCCCCAGGTTTATTGGGCCATTTGAGATTCTACAGAGGTTTTTGTAGTGTCGCATTGGGATTCAGTTCAGTTGGATGAGAGTTTATCCTTTGTTGAGAAGCCGATTGCTATTCTGGCTAGAGATATAAAGAGGTTGAGATCTAGGGAGATTCCGATCGTGAAAGTTCAACGGAGGCACCATCCGGTTGAGGGGGCTACTTGGGAGACCGAGAGTGAGTTGCGTGCTCAGTATCCGCAGTTGTTTGAGCCTTTGGGTACTCCCTTCTTCTTGACTTTCTAGGGCGAAAGTCTTTTTAGTAGTAGATATTGTGATGACCCTTCCGGTCATCTTCACATTTATGCATTAATTGTACTGCTAGAGCTTTCCTGTAGTGGCCTCAAGTCATTTATGGCTTGCTGGGACCGGTAGTTTGGTGCCATGGTCGTTCGCTTGGTTGTTTTGCCCTTTTTCGTGTTTTAGCTCTTTAACTTAGAATATCATTGACCTTAGTCAACATTCTTAGATAACATGCTCAGAATTGAATTCTGACAGTTCTGTTACCTCCAGAGCATTGAGTTTGGTCTAGTTGGATCTTTAGTTGAGGCCTGAGAACTTTTGGTGTGAGTTTTGTGTTGTTTTTAATGTTTTCAGGCTATTTGGAGTGGAAAGTGTAACTTTGGGTAGCTTTCGATGATCGTAGTGTCAGATTCGAAATCCAATAATTCCATCAGCTCCAGAATGATGAGTTTGGGTAAGGAAGGTGGTTCGTCTGGGTTACGGGTGAGTCGGGCTCATTTTGAGCCTTTGGGTTCTTATTCGTTAGTTTTGACTTGGGTCAACATTTCTACGAAATGACCTCATATGGAAGTTACATTGATTAAGTAGAGTCCGGAACGTCGTTTCCACTCTGTTAGCATTATTGGTTTTTGAATATTGATTTCCGATTGTGCCCGGAATGCCCCATCGTGTTTTGAAAAGTTGAAAATTTCTGGCTGTTATAGGTGCAGGTCTCAGACCTTAATCGCGATAGTGATACTCCTTCCTTGCAACCGCGATGAAGTTCCTGGTTCATTATACTTTGCGATCGTGACATTTCTTATCGCGACCATGACAGAGTGGCTAGTCTTTGTTCCACGCGATCGCGATGTCCCTTGTCGCGACTACGATGAAGCCCCTCCCTTCTTGTTCATCGTGACTGTGTGACTAGTCCTCACTATTGCGATTATCTAGCCAGCGTGGTCCTCGTGACCGAGAGGGGTCCCTTCGCGATCACGATGAAGGACCCCTTGGCAGTATATATCTTTTCCATTTCATTTTTCCAGCATTTTAGCTCAACTTTTTCCAACTCTAAAACAGTTAAACACTCTCCAAAACTTTCTTCATATCAATCCTAGCCTTGGGGAAATCATTTGTTCATCGTCTATTAGTGATTCTTTGATTATTGGTAAGCTTCTTCCCCAACATGCTTTTCCTTTTGTTTTCTTGAAAAATAAACCATTGTTGCTTATACCCAAAGCTTTGAATTTGTGGTAGATTCTACCTCCTAGCTCGTGCATGTTCATGGGTTTGAAGAAATTATCGGTCTTGGCTTAAAGCAAAACACAAGAAGCTTATGATGTCTATTGGAGATTTGGGTCTGGTCCATCCCTTTACTTCCTCAATATTCTGAGAATTGACTCGGATGCCATCACTAAACACCACATGACCAAGGAAAGTGACTGACTGCAACAAGAATTCATACTTGCTAAACTTAGCGAATAACTGGCAGTTCTTGAGGGTCTGGAGAACAACCCTCAGATGAGTCGCGTGCTCCTTATCATTTCGAGAATAGACAAGGATGTCATCAATAACCACAATGACGAACAAGTTCAATTACTGCTTGAATACCCTTTTCAGTAGGTCCATGAAAGCTGCAGGAGCATTGGTTAGTCCAAAAGACATAACAACAAATTCATAGTGACCATACCGAGTCCTGAAGGCTGTCTTCGGGATTTCACTATCTCTGACTCTAAGCTGATGATAGCCGAATCTGAGGTCTATCTTGGAAAAATGACTAGCGCCCTGAAGCTGGTCAAACAAGTCATCAATCCTTGGGATGGAATATTTATTCTTAATTGTGACCTTTTTCAACTTACGGTAGTCAATGCACATTCTGAGAGAACCATCCTTCTTACACACGAACAACACTGGAGAACCCCATGGAGAGATGCTGGGTCTGATAAAGCCCTTATCTAGAAGGTATTTCAATTGTTCTTTCATTTCCTTAAGCTCAGCTGGAGACACTCTGTCAGGAGGAATTGAGATGGGATGGGTATCTGGAAGGAGATCAATTCCGAAGTCGATTTCCCTTTCTGGGGGAACTCCGAGAAGATCTTCTGGGAATAATTCTAGAAACTCACTGACTACTGGAACTAACTCAAGAGTTGGGGTTTCGGAGTTTGAATCCTTAACCAGGATAAGGTGATATATATACCCTTTGGAGATCATTTTTCTGGCCTTAAGGTAGGAGATGAAATGACCTATAGGCACTGAGCTACTACCCTTCCACTCTAGGACTGGCTCGTTAGGAAACTAAAACCGAACGATCCTAGTCTTACAATCGACTGAGGCATAACAGAAATGTAACCAATCCATGCCTAAAATGATATCAAAGTCTAATATATTTATCTCTACAAGATCTGCGGAGGTAACTTTCTGGGAGACTGTGACTGGGCAATTTTGGTATACCCGTCTAGCTATAACTGGGTCACCAACTGGAGTAGAGACTGAGAAGGGTTCTAGGAGAGTTTTTGGTCTGACATTAAAGTTTACTGCTATATATGGAGTTATAAAGGTCATTTGGTCGTTTTAGCCGTTCGCCTGTTTTAGAGCTTTAAACTTAGAATATCGTTGACTTTAGTCAACATTCTTAGCTAACATGCTCGGAATTGAATTCTGACAGTGTTGTTAGCTTTGGAGCGATGAGTTTTATCTAGTTGGACCTTTAGTTGAGGCCTGAGAACATCCGGTGTGGGTTTTGTGTGATGTTCTCAGTTTTCAGGCCATTTGGAGTTGAAAGGGTAACTTCGGATGAATTTTGATGATCAGAGTATCGAATTCAAAATCTTACAATTCCATCAGCTCCAAAATATTGTGTTTGGGCTAGGAAGATGGTTGGTTCAGGTTTCGGGTGAGTTCGACTCATTTTGAGCCTTTGAGTTCCTTTTCATTAGTGTTGACTTGGGTCAATATTTCTCTTAAATGACATCATATTGAAGTTTCATCGATTCCGTGGAGTCCAGAATGTTGTTTTCACTCCATTATAACTATTGGTTTTTGAATATCGATTTCCGATTGTGTCCAAAATACCCCGTCGAGTTTTCTAAAAATTACAGAAAATCAGTTGCGGACAACAACTATTTATTGTTGTCATTTGGTTTTTTCCATCCCTTCTCCTAACTTTTCTCACTCTAAAACTCAAAATTCTCTCCACCATTTTGCTCCAATTCAGTTCAAAATCTTGGGGAATTATTTTTTCGTCGATTTTTCGTAGTTCTTCGCCTCTTGGTAAGTCATTTTCCCCAACTTAATTCCTCCATTGATGCTCATCCAAATCTTAGATTTTGTGATAGATTCTGCCCCCTAAGCTTGTGCATGTTCGTGGGTACGAAGTTTTATCCATCTTGGGCTGATTTTCCATCATTTTTGTAAGTAATTCTTGCCCAATTTCCGTTTTTATTTTTGAAATTTCCATTCTATAATCCCCAACTTGGGAGGGCTGTTTTGGTTTCCTTCCCTTGTCTAATTATGCTCAAATTTGGAGCATCCCTCCTTGGCATCATTGGGGTCATTGTGGTTCTTTTCATTTTTGGTTTCAGGTTACGGGCCCAGCGTGCTCGCTTTTGACCCGGATATCGACCCGACTACAATTGTACAAATATGGGTATCGTTAGACTCGTCTTAACATTTTATTCTTGAATTTGATAGTTTGATTCTCGTTCGGAGCTTCTCAGAGCACCACGACCATGGATATCATTGTTCCCGTAGCTTCTCATTGGATGACAGGTAGATTATGGCTTAACTCCCTAGACTTCACATATATCGGGGAAATTGTACTAGTTGGCATCCTTGGGTTGGGTGATTAGGTTGGTACCACAGACCTTGACAACTTTTTCATGATTCATCCTATTTCTTTCCTCCGTTGTGTGTAGTATTCCTATTAGTTGATATATTTATTACCCTTATGACCACGTGAGGTCTTTTTGACTCTTGAACATAGAAGGTGGGATTATTGGGATTATCTGCGAGTCCCAGACATAGAAATATCCTTCTAGGCTGGTTATGCTTACTGAGTAGCTTTGGAGCCTGTGCAGGGCTGTTAGATTGATTGTGAGCTATCGGGTAGCTATTTGGGTTGATCATATCATTTCCATGCATATAAAGATGTTTTTCCATGTTTTATTATGATTTTTGGGTTTGGGCTTATGAAAACTGATTTTCTAAACCTTGTATGGCCCTGGGGCCTATTTTTGATGAAAGTGGATTTGGAAGTGATTTGACTTGATACGTGGATCTTCTTGTGGTAAAAGAAGGTTAAAAATATGGTTTTATCATGATTAACCACTATTGCTAGACTCGACTGGGTCAGAGTTCTAACCGAGTTTTCTCACTGATTTGAAATGATATCAGGCTCGATCGGGTCGAGCATCTGAGATGTTTTTACTACTGTTTTAAACTCGGTTGTGGCTGGGCACCCTTGGAGGGTTTTTTGAGACATATTTTTCACTGTTATTGTCCTAGACAGGTTCTAGGCATGCATATTTGATACTTAGCCACTGGCTTGAACCCAGACTCGATTCCGAAGGACACGTTTTGATTTTCAATTTTAGTATGGGGTCCGGGACGTCCATGGACCTTACCGCTCTGGGCCTGAAGCTTTGGGATACATGTGCTGGTAGGAAGGGTATAGGGTGGAGTAGAGGTATATGGGTTCTGTCCTCCTATGGAACCAGCCTATTGGGCCCGATCGGCACCGGAAGAGGTGCATGCAGTGGTTTTATTTCACCCCGAGTTTTTCATACATCATATCATCCATTGTTTGAGATACCACCCTTGTTTGTTGTTTGTTGATTTTACACTCCGGTAGTATGGGATGCCAGAGGGTTTTTTTTCTTTTGATTGTATTTCTTGGTTGTATGGGTGGCTGAGTGACTGTAGGTAGACTCTTGTTACTTTATTTCGATATTGTTCCCTATTACGGTTGAGTATGAGCATGATTACTGTGAGGTGGTGAGTTCCTGGATTGAGTTTTGTATGACTTGATTGGGTATTAATTTTTGTATGTCGAGCATGTCTACCTTTATTCTTCTCTCCCTTTTTTCTTATACTTGAGGGTACCGGTATACCGCCCATTTCTAGAACTTATTCTTATATATACTATTTTTGCAAGGATCCCAGGTGCGTTGTCCTTACTTTCACCTGTGCTGGTTATGTGTATATATTCTATATGCTAGCCTTATATGTTATTTCTGCTATCTTCCCTCTAGGCTAGCTCTTGTGTACTTATCGTTGAATTCTATGACTGTTTGTTCCTACTCTTCCTGCTATTGCTCTTTTACTTTATATGTGCCCAGTCGGCCTATGATACCTACTGGGTACCTTATACTTTGCATTTGGTGCTCACCCTACCCTCTGCATCTTCTGGTACAGATCCTAGCGTCGGCCATCGCTGTTAGAGCATTGGAGACTTGTGCAGGGTGCTGTTTTTGGATCAACCAGGCTTAGGGTGAGCTCTTGGAATTCAGAGCTTGAATTTTGTTATCCTTGGTGTATTTTGTACTCTTATAGTTTTGGAGACATTGTGTATATATGACATTTGGACCTTTGTACTCCTGATGTAGTTTGGCTCTTATACGCTTTGATACCAAGTTTTGGGTTGGTTTAGATTCCACTTGTTTATATCTCTCTTGTATCTATTTTCTTCTCATTATGCCCTTGCTTCTGTTTATGTATCGAATCTTATGCTTAAACTGTTAGAAGGTAGCCTATTACTAACCGAATTAGGCTACGGGGATTGGTTCGACTACTGGGGGATTGTAGGTGCCATCATGACAAAAAATTGGTTCATGACAGCTTGGTATCTGAGCCCTCGTTTCAGCAGTGTCATCGATATTAGAGACAATGTCTAGTAGAGTCCTATGGATCGGGGCGGACACATTCGTGCTCAATCTTCAGGAGGATATAGTGATATCTTAGGAAACTAGACTTTTCTTGTCTCTCTCGTGCATAGTATGTTCGAAAGTTTCTAGAAATATCACTTATTCTGGTTCACTCTTTCGCAGATGGTTCGTACGAGATCTTTAGCTTCTGGTGGAGGAGAGCCTTATGCCCCTGCACCTTCGACTCCTGCTAGGGGATGGGGTGGTCGTCGAGGTAGAGAGAGGGGTTGAGGGCTCTTCAGAGCAACGTCACCTGCTAGAGCTGCTAGAGTTAATATAGAGCCTGAGTATGACTACGAGCCCGAGTTAGCTCTAAAGCAGCAACATATGGACCAGGGGATAGCCCAGGTACCACCAGCTACAGTGCCAGTTCCAGCATCAGCTTCTATGCCAGCTCAGCCCCAGCTAAGTCTTCAAATATTCGGGGTTTGTTACTTCAGCTTCGGAGTATGATTGGAGATAGACCTTCAGAGGCAACACAGACATCTGCTTAGGTGGCAGCCTTGGGTGTTTAGAGTTCAGAACCATAGCCTATTATTGTGGCTCCCCATGATGAGGTTTTTCCTGTCTCATCGGTTGCCCAGCCTCTTGCTCCTCGCCACACTATGACAGAGGTAGAGCAGAAGGCCTTGGGTAGGTTTTTGAGATTGGCACTACTAAGATTTTATGGTACACAGGGTCAGGACCCACATGACTTTATCACTACCTGCAAGGAGATGTTCACCATTTGGGCTTATTGGAGACTCACGGGGTTAAATATATTATATATCAGCTAGAGGGTCCAGCGAAGTTATGGTGGAGAGCACAGGTTGCTTGCATGCCTTCTACATCACCTCCTTTGACCTAGTCTGAGGTCTATGAGGCCTTTATGGCCAAGTTTTTGCCACAGAGCGATCGAGAGAGTCGGAGGGAGGAGTTCACTAGACTTTCTCAGGATACCATGACCATTTCGGAGTATGAGACCCGCTTCCATTAGCTTGCTCCCTTTAGAGCCATGATTATGCCTAATGAGGTCGACATAGTCCGTAGATTTATTTAGGGGTTACAGAGAGAGTTCAGAGAGACTACAAAGATATTGGTTGCTAGCGGTCGGTCATTCCAGGCCATTGCATATTATGCCATCACAATTGAGGATTTGCATCGTCATGACACCAGGGCCAGAGAGAAGATGCCTCGACATCAGGGTGGTTACAGTGGTTCTAGGCATAGTGGTAGAGGTTCAGGCCAGTAGGGATGAGGTTATCAGCAGCAGCAGCATCAAGATCAGTCTAGCCGACTGGTACACGCATCAATTCAGGTTTCTGGATCTCAGTTTGAGCAAAGTCAGGGAAGTCAGCGAGGTCACCGTGGTCAGCCGTCGAGAGGTACAAACTCTGGGGCATTAGGATGTGGTGGCTATTCGGGTTCTGCTGGTTCATCCCAACCGAGTAGGTCATCAGAGGCTTGCTATACTTATGGTGTGGTTGGTCACTTTGCTAGAGATTGCCTCCAGCACGGTACAGTTCAGCCAGTGAAACTGCTGCGAGCAGTTCAGCCTCTGACTAGAGGGGGTGGTGGTCAGGCTAGGGGTGGTGCCCCATATGATAGAGCAGGTGGTAGGGATGTCGGTCAAGCCGGTGTAGGTCGTCCTCAGTTCTATACGGTCCTTGGGAGACCAGAGGTAGAAGCCTCGAATGCCATGATCACAGGTATGATTTCTGTATGCCGTCGGCTAGCTTATGCTTTGTTTGATCCTGGATCCACTTGTTCATATATATCTACCTTCTTTATACCTTGTTTGGGGTTGGCTAGTGAACCATTATATGTGCCTGTTTCTGTTACGACCCCAGTAAGAGATTCTTTAGTAGTAGATCAAATTGTGAGATATTGTGTGATATATGTTGGTGATTTGGATACTTGGGCTGACCTGATGATACTTGATATATTGGATTTTGATGTGATACTGGGCATGCCAAGACCGTTACATAGCCATGCCTGGTGTATCCCCGGTTGTGTGGCAGGGTTCTGTTAGCCATGCACCGTCTGGGATCATTTCTTGTCTTTGAGCTAGGAAGATGATATCCCATGGATTTTTAACTTATCTAGCATATGTATGAGATGCTAGTGATGACCCTACGTCTCATGAGTCTGTTCCTATGGTTAGAGACTTCCTAGATGTGTTTCCTACTGACCTGCCAGGCCTTCCACCTTAGAGGGATATTGATTTTTCAATTGAGTTAGAGCCAGGCACCAGGCCCATTTCTATTCCTCCCTACCATATGGCTCCTGCTGAGTTGAGAGAGCTTAAGGAGAAGCTCCAGGATTTGTTAGCTAAGGGGTTTATTAGACCGAGTGTGTCTCCTTAGGGTGGTCCTGTTCTCTTCGTGAAGAATAAGGATGGGTCGATGCGTATGTGTATTGATTATCGACAGATAAATAAGGTGACAGTGAAGAATAAGTATCTGATGCCCAGGATTAATGACTTATTTGATCAGCTTCAGGGTTCCCTTTTGTTTTCTAAGATTGATTTGAGGTCTGGCTACCATTAGTTGAGGATTAGGGCAGAGGACATCCCTAAGACATCATTCAGGACACGTTATGGCCACTATGAGTTCTTGGTGATGTCCTTTTGCCCCTACAACCTTCATGAACTTGATGCATAGGGTGCTTAACTCGTACCTGGATCTGTTCTTGATAGTCTTCCTTGATGGCATACTGGTATACTCCTGGAGTACAGACGAGCATGAGCAGCACTTGAGGATTGTACTTCAGAATTTGAGAGATCATCGGCTTTATGCCAAGTTCTCAAAGTGTGAGTTTTGGCTAGAGTCATTTGCATTCCTTGGACATGTGGTGTCTAAGGGTGAGATTGGGGTTGATCCGAGTAAGATTTATGTGGTTCTTGATTGGCCTAGACCTGCTACTCCTACCGAGGTTCGCAATTTTGTGGGGTTAGCCGGGTATTACAGATGGTTGGTTGAGGAATTTTCTTCCATAGCATCACCCTTGACTATGCTGACTAGGAAGGATGTTCCATTTCAGTGGTCTGATCAGTGCTAGGATAACTTCCATAGGCTTAAGGCCTTATTGACTTCAGCTCCAATTTTGACTTTGCTAGTTGAGGGTCAAAGTTTCTCCGTGTATTGTGATGCTTCAGGGGTCAGTCTTTGTTGTGTGTTAATGCTGAAGGGTCGAGTGATAGCATATGCATCGAGGCAACTGAAGGTTCACGAGTGCAACTACCCCACTCACGACTTGGAGTTGGTGGCGGTAGTCTTCACTCTCAATATCTGGAGGAACTATCTTTATGGAGTTCATTGCGAGATATTCACCGACCATCATAGTCTTTAGTACATTACGAGTCAGCGTGAGCTAAACTCGAGACAGAGAAGATGGATTGAGTTGCTGAAGGACTATGAATACACTATTTTATACCATCCGGGCAAGGCAAAGGTGGTAGCGATGCCTTGAGTCGGAAGGTGGTGAGTATGGGAAGCCTAGCTTCAGTTTAAGCTTCTGAGCAATCGTTGGCCTTGGACATCTAGTCCTTGGCTAACTGTTTGGTTAGGCTTGACTTATCAGATCCTAGCAGAGTTCTTGCCAGTGTTGAGGTTCATTCTACTCTAGTTGATCAGATTCAGAGCCGATAGTTTGAGGATCAGAGTTTATGTGACCTTCATGATCAGGTGGTTCGGGGTGAGGCTAGCCGGGCTACCTTGGGTTCTGATGGGATTCTGAGGTTTGAAGGTCGACTTTGTGTTCCGAGAGTTTGTGATTTGATACATATGATACTCTGTGAGGCACATTGTTCCAGATACTCCATCCATCCTATCGCAGGGAAGATGTATAGAGACCTGAGATAGCTTTACTGGTGGAGTGTTATAAAGAGGGACATCACAGAGTTCGTATCTCGGTGCTTGAACTGTCAAGAGGTGAATTCAAGCACATGAGACTGGGTGGTTTGATGCAGCAACTTCCCATTCATGAGTAGAAGTGGGAAGGTATTACTATGGACTTTGTTGTCAGTTTTCCTCATACTACTCAGGGGTTTGACTCTATTTGGGTGATCGTTGATAGGCTAACTAAGTCAGCACATTTCTTACTGGTTCAAACTTCCTATGGGGCAGAAAGGTTAGCTTAGATCTACATTCCTGAGATTGTACGTTTGCACGGGGTCCCAGCTTCTATCATTTAAGATCGCGACACTCAGTTCACAACTCAGTTCTGGAGAGCTATACAGAGGGATTTGGGTATGGAGGTTCAGCTTAGTACTGCTTTCCACCCTCAAATAGATGGCCAGTCTGAGAGGACTATTCCGGTCCTGGATGACATACTTCGGGCTTGTTTTCTTGACTTAGGAGGTTCATGGAATCACTTTGTGACATTGGCTGAGTTTGCGTATAATAATATCTTTCATTCGAGCATTGACTTGGCACCTTTCGAGGCTTTGTATGGTAGGCATTGCAGATCACCCATTAGTTAGTTTGATGGGTTAGAGTCTAGACTGCAGGGTACAAATTTACTTAGAGATTTCTTTGACCAGTTCTATTTGATCTAGGACAGACTTAGAGCAGCCCAGAGTAGGCAGAAGAGCTACACTGATCGTAGACTTCATGCCTTAGAGTTCAGTGTTGGTGATCTGCTTTTCCTCTGAGTATCACCCATGAAGGGCGTGATGAGATTTGGTCTTCGGGGCAAGCTTAGTCCCAGGTTTATTAGGCCGTTTGAGATTCTACAGAGGGTTGATAGTATTGCCTACATGTTAGCCTTGCCTCCGATGTTTTAAGTTGTTCACCCAGTTTTCCATGTTTTAATGTTGCGCTGGTATGTGCCTGATGAATCTCATGTGTTGCATTGGGATTCGATTCAGTTGGATGAGAGTTTATCATTTGTTGAGAAGCCGATAGCTATTCTGGCAAGAGATATCAGGAGGTTGAGATCTGGGAATATTTCTGGTGTGAAAGTGCAGTGGAGGCATCGTACGGTTGAGGAAGCTACCTGGGAGACCGAGAGTGATTTGCGTGCTCAATATCCGCAGTTGTTCGAGCCTTCAGGTACTCCCTTCTTCTTGACTTTTGAGGATCAAAGTCTTTTTAGTAGTGGATGTTGTGATGACCCTTTCGGTCATCTTCACATTTACGCATTTATTGCACTGTTAGAGCCTTCCTATAGCGACCCCAAGTTATTTATGGCTTGTTGGGACCAGTAGTTCGGTGCCCTAGTCATTAGTTTTGTCATTTTAGCCGTTTGCCTGTTTTAGAGCTTTAAACATAGAATATCATTGACTTTGGTCAGCATTCTTAGCTAACATACTCGGAATTGAATTATGACAGTTCCATTAGCTCCGGAACGATGAGTTTGGTCTAGTTGGACCTTTAGTTGAGCCCTGAGAACTTCTGGTGTGGGTTTTGTGTGGTTTTCTCAGTTTTCAGGCCATTTGGAGTTTAAAGTGTAACTTTGGGTGACTTTCGATGATCGAAGTGTCAGATTCAAAATCCGACGATTCCATCAGCTCCAAAATAGAGTTTGGGCTAGGAAGATGGTTGGTTCAGGTTCCAGGGGAGACAGACTCATTTTGAGCCTTTGAGTTCCTTTTCGTTAGTGTTGACTTGGGTCAATATTTCTCCGAAACGACCTCGTATGGAAGTTTCATCGATTCCGTTGAGTCTGGAATGTCATTTTCACTCTATTAGCACCATTGGTTTTTGAATATTGGTTCCCAATTGTACCCGGAATGCCCCGTCGAGTTTTCTAAAAAGTGCAGAAAATCAGCTGCGGACAGTAGCTATTTATTGCTGTCATTTTAGTTTTTCTAGCCCTTCTCCTCACTTTTATCACTCTAAAACTCAAAATTTTCTCCACCATTTTGCTCCAATTCAGTTCTAAACCTTGGGGAATTATTTGTTCGTCGATTTTTCATAGCTCTTCACCGCTTGGTAAATCATCTTCCCCAACTTGCCTTCTTCGGTTTTTCTTTTAATTCCTCCATTGATGCTCATCCAAAGCTTGGATTTTGTGATAGATTCTGCTCCCTAAGCTTGTGCATGTTTGTGGGTGTGAAGTTTCATCCATCTTGGGCTGATTTTCTGTCGTTTTGGTAAGTAATTCTTGCCCAATTTTTATTTTATTTTTTGAAATTTCCATTCTTGAATCCCTAACTTGGGCGGGCTATTTTGTTTCGGGTTGTAGGTCTCGCAGGCCCGCTTTTGACCCGAATATGGACTAGGCTACCATTGTAACAATATGGATATTGTTAGACTTGTCTTAAAATTTTATTCATGAATTTTATAGTTTGATTCTCGTTTGGAGCTTCTTGGAGCAGCTCGGCCTCAGATATTATTGTTCCCGTAGCTTGTCGTCGAACGACAGGTAGGTTACGGCTTAACTCCCTAAAGTTAGCATATATCAGGTAAATTGTACTAGTTGGCATCTTTGGGTTGGGTTATTAGGTTTGTACGACAGACCTTGACCGCTTTTCCATGATTCATCCTATTTCTTTCCTCCGTTGTGTATAGTATTCATATTAGTTGATATATTTATTACCCTTATGACCCCGTGAGGTCTTGTTGACTCTGGGACATAAAAGGTGGGATTATTGGGAATGTTCGTGAGTCTCGGACATAGAAATATATTTCTAGGCTGGTTATGCTTGCTGAGTAGCTTTGGAGCCCGTGCAGGGCCGTTAAATTGATTGTGAGCTACCATGCATCTATTTGGGTTGAATATATCATTTCCATGCATATAAAGAGGTTTTTCCATGTTTTATTAAGGTTTTTGGCTTTGGGCCTATGAAAACTGATTTTCTAAACCTTGCATGGCCCTGGGGCCCATTTTCGATGAAATTGGATTTTGAAATGATTTTACTTGATACGTGGATCTTCTTGGGGTAAAAGAAGGTTAAAAATGTGGTTTTATCATGATTTACCACTATTACTAGACTAGACCTGGTCGGAGTGCTAGCTGAGTTTTCTTACTAATTTAATATGATATCACGCTCGGCCGGGTAGAGCATCTGAGATGTTTTTACTACTGTTTTAGACCTGGTTGTGGCCGGGCACCCTTGGAAGGGTTTTTGAGATATTATTTTCACTTTTTTAGTCCTATACAGGGTCTAGGCATGCATATTTGAGACTTAGCCACTAGCTTGATCCCGCACTCGATGCTGGATGACACATTTTGATTCTGAGTTTTAGTATGGAGTTTGGGACCTCCATGGACATGCCGCTCTGGGCCTAAGGCTTTGGGCTGTGTGTGCCGAGGGGAAGGGTATAGGTATACGGGCTGTGTCATTCCATAGAACCTGCCTGCTGGGCCCGATCGACACTGGAGAAGGTACATATAGAGGTTCTATTTCACCCTGAGGATTTCATGCATCATATCATCCATTGTTTGAGATACCACCGTTGTTTGCTGTTTGTTGATTGTACACTCCGATAGTATGGGATACCGGAGGGTTTGTTTTCACTTGATTGCATTCCTCGATTGTATGGGAGGCCGAGGGACTGTAGGTAGACTCTTGTTACTTTATTCAGATATTGTTCCTTGTTACGGTTGAGTATGAGCATGATTATTGTGAGGTGGTGAGTTCCTGGATTGAGTTTTGTATGACTTGATTGGGTATTAATTCCTGTATGTCGAGCATGTGTACCTTTATTCTTCTCTCCCTTTTTCTTTATACTTGAAGGTACCGATATACTGCCCATTTCTAGAACTTATTCCTATATATACTATTTTTGCAAGGATCCAAGGTGCGTTGTCCTTACTTTCACTTGTGCTTGTTGTGTGTATATATTCTCTATGCTAGGCTTATATGTTATTTCTGTTGTCTTCCCTCTGGGCTAGCTCTTGTGTGCTTATCGTTGAATTCTGTGACTGTTTGTTCCTACTCTGCCTTCTATTACTCTTTTACTTTATATGTGCCCAGTCGGCCTATGATACCTACTATGTACCTTATGCTTTGCATTTGGTGCTCACCCTACCCTCTGCATCTTCTGGTGCAGATCCTAGCATGGGCCATCATCATTAGTACGTTAGAGACTCATGCGGGTGAAGTTTTTGGATCATTCAGGCTGAGGGTGAGCTCTTGGCGTTCAGAGCTTGACTTTAGTTATCCTTGGTTTATTTTGTACTCTTATATTTTCTGATACATTGTGTATATATGAATTTTTGACCTTTGTACTCCTGATGTAGTTCGGTTCTTATACGCTTTGATACCAGGTTTTGGGTTGGTTTAGATTCCGCTTGTTTATATCTCTCTTGTATCTATTTTCTTCTCATTATGCCCTTGCTTCCTCTTATGTATCGAATATTCCGCTTAAACAGTTAGAACGTAGCCCATTACTAACCGTTCTGGGCTACGGGATTTGGTTCGCCCACTGGAGGGTTGTAGGTGCCATCATGACAGAGAAATCGGGTCGTGACATAGAGGTTCTTTATAAACCTAATTCATATTTAATACACCTTCAACACTTAAGAATGGGTCTTAATACTTAGATACATAGAAAATTTATCTAGTTTTGGTCTATCAACACATGAAGGACGGCTCAGATTTGGCTTAGAATTTCTAGAGTGTTACAATATATATATATATATATATATGCTTGCTATTAGTTTGTGAACCTAATTAGTTTAGGTTATGAACCTTATATTGTTAGTTTTTGGTTATAATCTTGAATTAGTTTTCAATTTTAGGTTCTTGAATTAGGTTCTTGAAGGTAAGTTTTTTGAAGTTAAATTTTTTTTAATGTTGTTAGTTTATATTGTTAATTTTGGGTTATAATGTTGAATTAGCTTTTATATTTAGGTTAGTCTTAATTTTAAATTTAGGTTAAAGTTAGATATTGTTGCTATTAGTTTTTACTTTAGGTAATTAGTCTTAGTTTTGAATCTTTAATTGATTATTATATAAACCTTAGTTTTTGATTCATATTTAATTATTTTTTGATATTAGTTTTGAATTTAGGTAATGTTTAATTTTTTTAAGCTATTAGTTATCAATTTGGGTTAGTGTTAGTTTATTACATTAATGTTAGTTTGTGAACCTTGAATAATGCTTGCTAGTTAAGGTTAGTCTTGTGACCTTAGTTTAGGTTAGTCTTGTAGAACCTTAATTTAGGTTAATGCTTGCTATTAATTTTGAATTTAGGTTAAAGTTAGATGTTTTTGCTATTAGTTTTTCACTTTAGGTTAGTGTTAGTTTTGAATCTTTAATTGATTATTATATGAATCTTAGTTTTTGGTTTATGTTTGATTATTTTTTTGCTATTAGTTATTAATTTAGGTTAGTGTTAGTGTATTACATTGTTAGTTTTTGAACCTTGAATAATGCTTGCTAGTTTAGGTTAGTCTTGTGAACCTAAGTTTATGTTAGTCTTGTAAGTTATGTGAAAAATTGACTGTATGTAAGTGTTATTGTTAGGAAAATGATGATTTGAAGTTCAAATTGAAGTATTAAGAGGTGAAAATATTGTAATTTGTGAAGATATTGTATTAGGAGATTTTTCATGGAGAAAAAATACTTTCAAAATTCAACTGAATTGATAAATATTTGATTTAGTTAGAATAATGAGAAATTCGTGTAAGCTTGTGAAAAGTTATGAATGAAAAGTAACTTTTGAATGTGTTTTGATTTAGTTGGAATAGTTTGAAAGTTGTGTGATTTATGTGGTAATTTGAGTTTATGTAAGTGTTATTGTTAAAAAGTGAGGATTTGTAGTTTAAATTGAAGTATTAAGAGGTGAAAGCAGTGTAATTTGTGAAGATATTGTATTAGGTGACTTTTCATGGAGAAAATATACTTTTAAAATTCTACCGGATTGATAAATTGTTAGTTTAGTTAGAATAATGAGAAATTCGTGTAAGCTTGTAAAAAGCTATGAATGAGAAGTAACTTGTGAATGTGTTTTGATTTAGATGGAATAGTGTGAAAGTTGTGTGAGTTATATAGTAATTTTAGTGTATGTAAGTGTTATTGTTAGAAAAATAAGAATTTATAGTTCAAATTGAGGTATTAAGAGATGAAAGTAGTGTAATTTATGAAAATATTATATTAGGTGATTTTTCATGGAGAAAAAATCCTTTCAAATTCTACCGGATTGATAAATTTTTAGTTTAGTTAGAATAATGAGAAATTTGTGTAAGCCTGTGAAAAGTTGTGAATGAGAAGTAACTTCTGAATGTGTTTTAGTTTAGTTTAAATAGTGTGAAAGTTGGGTGAGTTATGTGGTATTTGAGTGTATGTAAGTGTTACTGTTAGAAAACTGAGGATTTGAAGTTCAAATTGAAGTATTAAGAGGTGAAATTAGTGAGTAATTTGTGAAAATATTGTATTAGGTGAGTTTTCATGGAGAAAAACACTTTCAAAATTCAATCGGATTGATAAATTTTTAGTTTAGTTAAAATAAAGATAAATTTGTGCAAGCTTGTTGAATGTTGTGAATGAGAAGTAACTTGTGAATTTGCTTATAAATGTGTTTTGGTTTAGTTAAAATAATATGAATGTTGTGCTAAGTTATGTGAAATTTTGAGTGTATGTAAGTGTTATTGTTAGAAAAATGAGGATTTACAGTTAACATTAAAGTACTAAGAGATAAAATTAGGGAGTAATTTATTGGAATAATGTGGAAGTTGTGTAAGCTTGTGAAAAGTTATGAATGAGAAGGAACTTGTGAATTTGATTGAGGCAATTTGATTGCAATCTTGACTCTTTTTTTCAAATACTTTGCAACTTATCAAAATCCATATTTTTGTAGTTCAAACAAACCCTAAATCAACTTCTTTTATCTATCATACATATTTTGACACTTTATTCATAATCTTAAGATTCGTTTAAGTTTTGAAACACTTTATAGGTCCTTTTGGTGGATCTTTTATGTGTTTAATGAATGTTTTACTTCATATTTAGTTTCTTCTTGATGTTGTAGTAGCTTAATGAATATTATGGTAGTAATTAGTATTGATTTGGATTGTATATGAATTAGTTTTGTAAAATGAAAGGTGGTGCATATTGAAAATGTAGGTTTCTGCATCTAGAAAAAATGCAGAAAAGCGACCGATAAGGACTCTTTTGTCCATCGCTTTTCTAGAATTTCTTTAACAAAATTCAGAAAAAGCGACGGACAGCGTCGCTTTTTTGGAAAAATCAATTAATTTTTTTCAGAAAAGCGACGGACAATTGAGTCTGTGTCCATCGCTTTGTTCTTCATGTTTAAGAATAAAGCGACGGACAACGTCACATTTCTAAAAAATAGTAAAAAAAATTAAAAAACGTGTTGCATCTCTGTCCATCGCTTATTAAGCTATGGTGTGCATCACTTTTGGAAAAGCGATTGAGCACTTTCCCATGAAAGTTAATCCATCATTTTTTCATCACTGTTGGCTAAAAAGGCAACAGACAGCGTCTCTTTTTAGGCTTTTTTAGTAGTAATATATGTATATTTAGTACTATTGGTATGTATCTATGTTATTTGGACCTATTTTCTGGGTATATTTCTTCTGCTTGCCTTATTTAAACTGTGTTATTTATCTTCCACATTGTTGGGTAGGCTTTCCTACCAGGGGGTTGTGTAGGAGCCATCACGACCCAGTGTCGGGGAATAATAGAGTGGTATCAGAGCTCTAAGTTCACCGATCTATCCAGTACAAGAGCAAAGTGTCTAGTAGAGTCTCTTGGATCGGTACGATAAAATCCATATCCAATCTGCGAGAGGCTATAGGAAATTCCTAGGAAGGATTCAATCTTGTTTGATTCCTTATCGTGCTTCTTTGACTTGATAAACTTTTAAGTATCTTTGTTTCACTCTTTGTCAGATGGTCCGGATGAGATCAGCAGTAGGTGAGGACGAGGTCCCTGCACCTACAGTCAAAGCCTCAACTAAGGGATGGGGTAGAGGTCAACCCAGAAGTTTAGGTAAGGCTAGAGCTACAGCGCTAGCTCAGGCCCAGGATAGGATACCGTCACCAGAGCATGAGGTCAGGGTCGAGGAGGTTTAATATGAGCTAGAGGATGTGGGGCTAGCCCAGCATCTGGCAGGTTTCATGGCTACTCCAGTGCTATAGGATACCTTGGTTTGGTTACTTTGGTTTCTCGAGGGTATGAGTCCACCAGCAGCTTCACCAAGTACTCCGATTGGCTCTCAAGTTAGAGATGAGTCTCAGATTTTAGCCCAGGCAGCGGCTCAGGGTTAAGTTGCACAACCTGCTATTACGGCTCCCATATTAGAGGTATTTCCAGTCCTTACAGTCGTTCCACCTCTTCAAGTCGGGCCCATTATGTCTTATGAGGAGCAGAAGATGCTTGGTAGTTTTCTGAGATTGGGTCCCTCAAGGTTTTCAGGTGCTTCTAGGGAGGATGCACATGAGTTTCTAACTAGCTGCCAGGAATGATTGCATAATTTAGGGTTAGTCGAGTCAGATGGAGTAGATTACACCGCGTTTCAGTTGGATGGTACAGCAAAACAGTAGTGGAGGTCATATGTAGCTTGCAGGCCAGCTGGGTCACCTCCACTTACTTGGGCCCAGTTCTCCACAGGTTTTCTGGAGAAGTATGTACTGTGTAGCATGAGAGAGAGAGATTGATAGATCAGTTTGCTGGGTTGGAGAAGGGCTCCTTGTCTGTCTCTGAGTATGAGGTTCATTTTTATCAGTTGGCTAGGCACGCCACTATGATTTTGCCCACCGAGCATAAGAGGATGCATCGCTTTGTCTGGGTATTGACTTTACACCTTCCCTTGGCTATAAAGGGTATGGTAGCATCAGACCAGTCGTTTAGTGAGGTAGTAGACCATGCTTGCACTATTGAGGGCGTACTTTGCAAGGCACAAGGGGGAAGCGATAAGAGGCCCCATTATAAGGGTAGTTTCAGTGGTTCACAGGCCCATAGTAGAGGCTTCTATAGAGGTCACCACCAGCAGCGTTTCCAGCTGAGCAGTCCTGTTCAGGTGGCGTTATAGATTGTTGAGGGTCAGAATAACTAGAGTATTGTTCCTACTGCACGAGGTGCTCATTCAGGGTATACAGGTCATGGCAGTAATTCTAATTCAGTCGGGTCTTCACAATGGGGTACGTTTGGCCGGGGTTGATATGAGTGTGGCAAGATAGGCCACTTTGCTGGAGAGTGCCCATCAATAATGCATCAGAGGCGACAGGATTAGACGGGTCAGGCCCCTAGGGCTCCAGCACCACCAGCCAGAGGCAGTGCACATGGTAGTAAGGGTGGTCCCCAGGGTACTAGAGGTGGTCCTCAGTTAGGTATATCAGGTAGTCACGGTGGTCGAGGCCACATGTATGCAGTTCTAGGCCGGATAGAGCTTGTGGCTTTAGATTCTGTCATCAAAGGTACGATCTCCATCTGTTATCAGTCTACTTCTGCTTTGTTTGATTCAGGGTCTACTTTCTCCTATGTATTTGCTTATTATGCTACTCGTCTGGAGTCTGCTTGTGATTGACTGACTGCTCCTTTGCATGTATCTACCCCTATAGGAGATTCTTTTATAGTGGATTGGGTGTATTGGGCTTATGTGGTGACTATCCTGAGGTATGACACATGGGTAGACTTGGTTGTTCTTGATATGGTTGTCTTTAACATGATCTTAGGCATAGATTGGTTGTCTCCTTACCATGCGGTCTTGGATTGCTTCACCAAGACTGTTACTCTACGAATGCCTGGTATCCCTCCTATCTTATGGAAGGGTGCCGATAGCCACATGCCGATGGGAGTTCTATCTTTCCTAAGCGCCCAATGGTTGGTTGGGAAGGGGTGCATAGCCTGTATAGCCTACGTCTGTGATACTAGTGCTACCACACCTTCTCTTAAGACAGTTCCCATGGTTTTCGAGTGTTCGAACGTCTTTCCTTTTGATCTTTTGGGTATTTCTCCTGAGCGTTACATTGACTTTGGTATTAATGTCAAGCCGGACACTCGACCCACTTTTAATCTGCCATATCGGATGGCACCAACTGAGTTGAGGAAGCTTAAGGATCAGCTCTGGGATCTATTGAGTAGAGGGTTCATCAGGCCTAGTGTATCTCTGTGGGGTGCTCTGGTTCTATTTGTGAAGAAAAAGGATGGGTCCATGCATATGTGTATCGACTACATATATTTGAATAAGGTGATATTGAAGAATAAATATCTGATACCATGTATTAATGATTTGTTTGACCACCTACAGGGGACAGTGGTGTTCTTTAAGATTGACTTGAGGTCTGGTTATCACCAGTTGAGGATCAGGGTTGCGGACATCCCAAAGACTGAATTTAGGACTCGATACAACCATTATGAGTTCCTAGTCATATATATTGGGTTACCTAATGCTCCAATTGCATTTATGGAGTTGATGAACAGTGTGTTCAGTGCCTACTTGGACTTATTTATGATTGTGTTCATTGATGACTTTCTGATATAATCAAGGAGTAGAGAGGAGCATGAGCAACATCTTAGCGTTGTACTTCACACCTTGCGAGACCATCAGTTATATGCCAAATTAACTAAGTGTGAGTTTTATCTTGAGTCTGTGGCATTCCTAGGGCATTTGGTGTCAAAGGATAGGATTATCGTCGATCCGGTGAAGAATACAGCAGTTCGTGATTGGGCTAGGCCTACTTCTCCTACCAAGGTTTGCAGTTTCATCGGGTTGGCAGGTTACTACAGACGGTTTGTGGAGGGGTTTTCTTATATAGTAGCTTCATTGAATAGATTAACTTAGAAGAATGTTCCCTTCCAGTGGTCAGATGAGTATGAGGCGAGCTTTCTGATGCTCAAGGCCTTATTGACTTCAGCTCCAATTCTTACTCTTCTAGTCGAAGGATAGGGGTTTACCATGTATTGTGATGCATCAAGTATTGGATTGGCTTGTGTGTTGATGCAGTAGGGCTGGGTTATTACTTATGCTTCTAGACAGTTGAAGGTTCACGAGAGGAACCACCCGACATATGACTTGGAGTTGGCAGCGGTAGTCTTCACGTTGAAGATTTGGAGGCATTATATTTATGACATGCATTGTGAGATCTTCATTGACCATCATAGTCTTCAGTTTATTTCAGCCAAAAGGATCTAAATGTGAGGCAGCGTAGGTGGTTGGAGTTACTGAAGGACTATGACATCTCTATCCTCTATCATTCGGGCAAGGCAACCGTGGTGGCGGATGCCTTAAGCCGAAAGGCAGTGAGTATGGGATCTTGTCTTTCTTAGCGATAGTAGAGCGACCTTTAGCTTGGGACATCCAGTCCTTGGCTAACATATTGGTTAGACTTTACATTTCTGAGCTGGGACGTATTCTTGCTTGTGTTGAGGATAGATCTTCCTTATTGGAGCAGATTCGGGCATAACAGTTTGATGATGCAAGGTTGAGGATCATTCATGATAAGGTGTTGAGTAGTGAGGCTAGGAAGGCAACGTTACATTAAGAGGGTGTTCTGAGAATTGAGGGTCGTATCTGCGTTCCTAGAGTTTGTGACTTGGTTAGATTTATCTTTGAGGAGGCTCATTGTTCTAGATATTCTATTTATCTTAGGGCAGCTAAGATGTTTTGTGACTTGAAACAACACTACTGGTAGTGGGGGATGAAGAGGGATATTTTGGCGTTCATGTCTAGGTGCTTGAACTGACAACAGGTGAAGTTTGAGCACCAGAGGCTAGGTGGTTTGTTTTAGAGGCTACCCATTTCGGAGTGGAAATAGGAGCGGATAACTATGGATTTCATAGTTGGGTTTCCACATACCTTGTGGAGATTTAATGCTATTTGGGTAATTGTGGATAGGTTGACAAAGTCTTCTCACTTTATGCCGGTTCAGACTTTCTACGGTTCCAAGAGGCTGGCTAAGATCTACATTTGAGAGATTATTTGTTTGCATGGTGTGCCATTTTCTATCATTTCTTACCGTGGTACTCAGTTCACTTTGCATTTCTAGAGGTCTATTCAGAGAGAGTTTGGTACTAAATTTGAGCTTAGCACCGCTTTTCATCCACATATAGATGGTCAGTCAGAGCATACTATTTAGGTTCTAGAGGATATGTTGCGAGCCTGTGTAATTGATTTTGGGTTTAGTGGGACCAGTGTTTAGCCTTGGCAGAGTTTGCATATAATAATAGTTACCATTCCAGCATTCAGATGACTCCGTTCGAAGTTTTGTATTGTAGGCGGTGCATATCTTTTGTGGGTTGCTTTGATGCTTTTGAGGTTAGGCCGTGGGGTACTGCCAAAAGTAGGAAGAAAATTTATGCTGATCCGAGAGTTCGAGATATAGAGTTCATGGTTGGTGATAATGTGTTCCATCGGATATTGCCCATGAAGGGTGTAATGATGTTCGGGAGAAAGGGTAAGCTCAATCCTAGGTTTATTGGGCCATTTGAGATCTTTCGTCGCATTAGGGAGGTTACTTATTAATTGGACTTTCCTCCTACTCTTTCTAGTGTTCACCTAGTGTTTCATGTCTCTATGCTACGTCGGTATATTCTGGATGAGTCTCACGTGCTTCAGTGGGATTCAGTTCAGTTGGATGAGTCTTTAGCTTTCGAAGAGGAGCCTGTTGGTATTTTGGACAGGAAGGTTAGAAAGTTGAGGTCCAAGGAGATTCCATTAGTTAAGGTTCAGTGGCGGCATCATCCAGTCAAGGAGGCTACTTGGGAGATTTATACCAACGTGCATACCCCCTATCCTAGCCTTTTCAACTCTTCAGGTACTATCTTTTCTCTAACTTTCAAGGACGAAAGTCCTTTGAGTAGTGGATGTTGTAATAACCTTCCAAGTAATATTTCTGTTTTTCATGCTTTTCCACATTTTGAGCTTTCCCACAGTGGCTACAGATCATTTATGACTTGCTGGGACTGACAGTTCGGTACCTAGGTTGTTTATTAGGTCGTTATAGTCATTTTCCTATTTTAGAACTTCAACTTATAAAATCTCAGACCTCGGTCATCATTTTGAGTAAACGTGCACATAATCGAATTCCAACAGTTCCATTGGCTCCAGAATGGAGATTTTGATCTAGTTGGACCCTTGGTCTGGGTCTGAGTTCTTTCAGATTGGTTTGGTGTTGTATTCTATGTTTTTAAGTTAGTTTAGATTTTGGGGTTGACTTTGGTCAATATTCAGAGAAGACAGACTCGGATGAAAGTTTTGTCAGTACTATTAGCTCCAAAATGTTGACTTTAGGCTAGAGGGACCTTTGATTCGGGTCCCGAGGCTTCCAAACTTGTTTTGGGATTTTGAGTTCTGAGTTGGTTTTGTGCTTGGGGCCCACTTTTCTTTAAACTGATCTCCGTTGGGAAATTCGTTGATTCTGTTGAGTCCGGAATGTTGTTTCCACTCTAGTAGCATGTTTTTTTGTGAGTGTCGGGTTCCTATTATGCTCGTAGAAGTTTTAGAAATTGCTGGTTTTTGTTGCAGGTAGGGCCTTCAGCGCAATGGCGCCCAGGCTGTGCGATGGCGCTAGCCATGCTTCCAGCCTTCAGTGTATTCGTGCACGGCCAGAGCGATAGCACACAAGTGCCTTCCGCCCACCCTTCTGCGCGATAGCTCCCTTCCAGCGCAATGGCGCCTTTGCGCCTGCTAACCCTTCCGCGCTATGGTGCTTCTCCTGCGCCGATGGAGCTGGACTGCGGCCAGTCCTATAAATTGCCTTCTTATCATTTTTTTCAGCCTTTTTCACTCATTTGTCTCAACTCCAACCTTAATTCTCTCAACTCCAATTGCTCCAAAATAGTATTGGCTTGGGAAAATTCATCGAATTGATGACTAACCTTGCTCCCTCTTTGTTTTGGTAAGTTTCTTCTTCCCCACCTTGTTTCAACTCTTAAGCCTAAAATTACATTGTTGAGTTCTTATCCAAGCTTGGGTTTTCTTTGTTAAAGTTGCTCTTTTTGGTTTATTTGCTCGTGCTGGCGAGGATTTCACCCTGTAAGCTTGTTTCCTTCTTTAAGGTAGGTGGATTCTTCCTCTTTCTCTGGTCTTTTTTTTCGAGCATTCCTTTTTCAATTTTTTCTTTGCATGCTGTTTTGGGCCCTGAAACTATTCTCGTTTGCGCTCAACTTTTGGGCATGGTTCCTTAACCCGTTGCGGACATAATGGTGATTATCATTTTCTGTTTTGTCATGCGGGCCCCGAGGGTCATTTTCTGACCGAATTTCCAGCCCTATTTTCCATATAGTAATATGGGTGTCATCCTTCTCATCTTGACACCTGGGTTGTGTTTGTGATAGCATGATAACTTTTTGAGGCTGTTCGAAAGGGGAAGGCATACGAGTTACGGTTTGTGGTTGTAGTTTATCCCCGAGGTAGGTTAGGATTTACTGTCTAGACTGAGTTTAGTTAGATTTTATATCATATATGTTGTTGGAACGCTAGGTTAGAGTTTAAGTAGAATCAGGCTTAAATCATGTGACTTGTATTATTCTGGCCATTTCGGATCATAGATTAGTATTATTCTTGTTATCCTTAGTCTAGGAGCCCGTAGTATTGTCGTGCCTACCATAGAATCCTTGGTATGCTTCCAGGTCAGTTCTCTTGAATTGAGGGTGTTTTTGCTCTGTTATGCCTTTTCATGTGTTGTATATTCCGTACATGGAAATCTTCAACATCATTCTGCATTCTCATGCCATATGTACAGAAAGGGATGATTTTCGAGGTTTTTGATTTTAAACTTGAGGTTCACTGTGATTATCATGATTTTCAGTCCTTAAAGGAACTATTTTGGTTTTTCCATTAAGTTTGGAAAGGAAAGGAAAAACACAATTTTTATGCCAGTCCGAGGGACGTTTGTGGACTTTTTCTCCATTTATTTTCTATTGATTAGTCCGATGATCGATTCCGGGTGCCCCGATGTGTTATTCAGGGTTTTACTTTCTATGCACGTGTTGATGAGTCCGAGGTTAAATTCTGGGCGCCTTATGCGACATTTAAGGTTTTACTTTAATACATTTATGCATCACCTCATCATCTCTCATTGCATTGCACCATGTTGGAAAGTAGTTGGATTATCTGTTGCCTTGTCTTTACTATTGTTTGTTACTTTCTTCTCCATTAGCTGGTTAGCGTGGTTCTTTAGTTTTATAAATAGATTTAGGTGGATCCCTACGGCTAGATTACTTTCCTGTAATTTTATATTATATATTATCTTTCTGTGCTTGGTCGGCCTATGATGCTTACTGGGTACCCGTTGTTTTGGTACTCATACTACACTCTACATATTTTTCTGATGCAGCACCTAGTACGAGTCGCCCCTATTGATCCTTACATCGTTCGAGGACTGTACCAGTTTTGATCTCGGTGAGCTCCCGGCGCCTTGGAGACTTTACATGCTTTCAGTTTATCATTTTTGTCTATATTTTGTATTTTGGATAGACATAGTCTGTTGTTTAGCTACTCGGTACTTTAGACGCTCTTGTACTGGTGACACCAGGTCCGGGTTGGTTCTCATGTATATTTTCTCTTCTTGGTCACTTTAGGGCCATCTATGTATATTTAGTACTGTTGGTATGTATCTATGTTATTGACCCTATTTCCTTTGTATATTTCTTCCGCTTTCCTTATTTAAACTGTGTTATTTATCTTCTGCATTGTTGGATTGGCTTGCCTACTGGGTTATGTAGGCGCCATCACGGCCCAATTTCGGGGCGTGACAATACCCCTCCACATCTTAACCATGATCTTGCTTCTCTTCTTGTTCTTCTCTTTTTTCAGCTTTGATGTCCTGTTGAAGAGTGGCATAGGCCTTGGATAACTCAACAAAAGCTTACTCGATCAGCTCCATAGATGCTGTCACTTTGGCAATACAATCAGCCTACTACTTCTGGGTGTCCAAGTAAGACTGCATCTCAGCTTTGGTGAATAGGTAGGCTGAAGATGTTGGTTGAGAGGAACTACTACGAAGCTGTGCCACTATGTCTCGAATGGATTCCAACTAAGAAGTAATAGAACCAAAAAGTCCCTCAACTTGTGTGCCCTGAGAGGAAGGATTCTATCCCACAACGATCTCTATCTTCCTCTTCTTGCTTTGTTGAACACCCCCTTCTACCTTCACTTTCAATGGATAAAAAGGTTGCTCGGGTTCTATCCATTGATCCCCAGGATGCTCAGCAACTCTAGCCTGCCGACATAACTCAGTAATCAAGGAGGAAAACATCAAGGTTCAGTTGTCCTAAAGCAAGTATTCCTTTAACTCTTGGACTATGTAGTGGCCGACATTCACGGGAATGTCATCCAGAATGCAAGAAATCATACAGGCTCAAAGAGGAGGAACACCATACTTATGCCCATTCGGTGACACACGACTACAAATGAACTCCAACCACATCTTAGCCTCAGCTGTAAAGTCACTCGATATGATCCCCTTTTGCAATCTTGCCCAACTCATTGTCGCTCCTGGGGTTACAACATAGACAGTAGCCAAGCGCCTGAGCATAATTCTTTCTCATATATCAGCTCAAGTGGATGATAGGTAACCCATGGACTGCATTGATCTGTTCTAGACCAAACTGCACAACCTTACCCCTTATGGTGAGCGCAGGGTTATTGAAGTTGTTGACACCCAATTTTGGCTAGATATTTTTCAAATTAAATATTTTTCACTGGAGAAACCCGACTGTGAGCTCCAAGATCTACCCATAAAACTCCCTTCTCCCCCCAACCATCTTCTCCATTGCCTTAATCCCTATGTTCTCTCACAAGCGAGCAACTAGTGCTCCGACAAAACTCACCACTAAGCCGCTCGACGAGAACCACTAACAAGACGACCTCCTCCCTTAGCTCTATTTTTTCCAAAAACATCTCAATCACGGCGAACCACGCCACCCAACGTCGCCTCATCTCAGTCCGGCGTCACTATTCTGACCAGAAACCATGTTGACACACCTGAAAGATTTCAGATCTGGCCGAAAAATATCATACTCAACCCCTTTTCCTTTCTTTTACTTTTGGCTATATTTACATATACTTTCTAGTTTTTTAGGTGTGTTTGAACTGATTATTTTTAATTTTTTGTTGATTTGTGTTGACTGTTGTTTGAGAATTTTGCTCCAATGAAGTCTTGTTCGCACCGGTGAATTGTTTTACTCAATTATATAATTATTAATTTTTTATATGTTTGTCCTTAATTCTTCATATATTTGTTTTATTGTTTTTCTTTCATCTTTGATTAACCGGATTTCATTGATTTGCTTTTTCCTTTGCACTTTATTAATTAATTTTATCCAATATTTCATGGAATTTTCTAGCAACCAAAATCATTTGTTTCTGTGATATGATTCACCAATGGTTTCCTTCATTGTTATATTATATTTCTTTTACTTTATATTTTATCAAGTTATTGCTCTTTTTGAGAAGATACTACCTATTTAGTTGGCCAATGAAGAAATCTCTCCGTCGAATTTTCGAGGCCTCCCCATAATAAAAGATGAATGTTATTTTGAGTCAGATTATTCATATCAAATATCAATTTACTTGGCTAATGAAAGAATCTTTTCATCGGATTTTCGAGGCCTCCTCATAATAAAAGATGGATATTATTTTGAGTTCGATTATATCATATCGAATATTAATTTAATTGGCCGATGCAAAAGTTTTCATTAATTTCTAAGGCCTCCAATGTTTATTAGACGGGCTTTACGTTTTATTTCATTAATTCATTTTTACAAATATTTGTTCAATACTAACACTTTTAATAAGTGTGTTTACTGGTACATGGAGTTACTTTCCGAAGAAGTCACTCAAATTAAAATTCAAAAATTTTGTGAAATTATTTATTATATTTATTCAATTTAATTAATGATAGGCAAATATTAGGTCATTTGTTAAAAGATTTTAGCGAATGATAGGCAAATATTAGATCGTCTCTTAAAAGTTTTCCTTATATTCTTAGAGTTTTGGAGAGTCTTTTTATCTAACTCAAAAGAATCGGGACATTTATTTTATCTCCTCCTTAATTGAAAAAATGAGTTCAGCCAGAAACCACCATTGTGGATTTCGAAGAATGCCTAACCCCTTCTATTTGGAATAACCTAAACCCTTACCTAGAATCTAACTGATTTTGTAGACTAAATTTTATTTTCTTTAATAAATAAGTTTCCTAATTTTCATAAAATTAGGTGGCGACTCTATAAAATATTTTTAAATTAAATTTATATTATATTTTGAGTCTCAAAGTTATATCCTATCATGAAAAAAATACGATTGTAACAGCGTGGCGACTCTGCTGGGATTTTTTTTAGGTTCTAACCATTATGGATTCATTTTTTCAATTGAGGAGAGGTTACATTTTTATAATTTTTACTCATTTTTAATTCTTTATTTGCATCTTGCATATTTTGTTGATTATTTGCAAATTGTATATTCATTATATTATTTAGTTATTTGTTCATTGTTTATTTTATTATATGTACATTGCCATTGCATATATAGCATGTTTATGCCACATGGCATATAATTTTATTTATGTTCAAGAGAGGTTCACGATTTTGTGGCCTCTTTCCATAAATAACACTCTCTCGAAAATATGATAGCTTATGGGTATGTCATGAATCCAATAGCTATTGTATTTCCAATCCAAGTTATCCGCTTAGGACCCAGTCTATTTCGAAGAAAGCTCACTCTAGACACTCAGCATAGAGCTAAACCAAAACCCGTTTTTAGGCATTCGCCTAGAATGACCCAATACCCAAGGGGTGTTGGGCCCATTAGGAGACAACCTTGTGTCTAAAAGGCCCAAGGCCTAAAAAGACAGTCATCCCTTATGTGTTTAATTAAAGGATATGATGTCGGATTGTACGAACTAGTTCCCTCGGGGTTAAAAAGTATTTAAATAGTTTATTTTTGTAATAAAATGAAGATCTTCATCCAATTTTTTTTGGAAATGCTAAGAATTACAAGAAGTTCAAGAATGAAGGACCTTCCATAGAGGCTTAGTTTAGAACTGTACCCTTGCATGGGACTGAAATTCATTTGTATAACCCTTTTGTAATGACCCTCCCGATCATTTATGCATTTTCACCTTTATTGTACCGTTAAATCTTGCCTGTAGCATCCCAAGTCATTTATGGCTTACTGGGACCAGTAGTTCGGTGCCCTGGCCATTTGCTTGGTCTTTTTGGTTGTCCCTTGTTTTAGAGCTTTAAGCTTTCGAAATGTTGACTTCAGTCAACATTCTTGGTGAATATTCTCGGAATGAAATTCCGACAGTTCTGTTAGCTACGAAGCATGGACTTTGGTCTAGTAGGACCTTTGGTTGGGATCCGAGAGCTTTTCAACTAGGAAATCACTCTCGTTCTGTGTTTTTAGGCCAGTTGGGCTTGCTTGGTTGACTTTGGTAAATATTTTGGAAAGACAGCCTCGAATGGAAATTTTATCAGCGCTGTTAGCTTTGAAACGTTGATTTTAGGCTATAGGGACCATTGGTTCGGGTCCCGAGGCTTCCGAACTTGATTTCGTCCATTGGGTTTCATTTTGGAAATAGTTGGCCTATGTTTATTTTGGGAACGGGGCCCACATTTCATTAAATCTAACCCCGATAGAAGTTTTGTTGATTCCTTTGAGTCTATAATGTTGGTTCCACTCAAATAGCTCTATTGATTTTTGAATATCGAGTTCTGATTGTGTCCGGAATGACCCGTAGAAATTTTTGCATTGCTGGTTGCTGGTGTGGCGCCAGGGCGCCGCCTGGGCCGCGCCTACGTGCCCATGGACGCCCCTGCGCCCATGCCAGTGCCTGGCCTTTAGCGCCCATGCCAGCGCCCCTGCGCTTGTGCACAAGAGCCCATGGGCAGCCCCTGCGCCATGGCTGACCAACTTATAAAGTTGTTGGCAGCCTAATTTCCAGCCCTTCACATCATCTTCCAACCTCGATAATTCCTCCATTTTTACTCCAAATTTCACCAATTTTCACCTTCTCGTCCCCTATACCTTGAGGAATATTTGTTGCTGGTCCGAGCTCATTTCTTGGCCTCATAAATTTGTAAGTTTCTTGCATAAAGTCCGATATAAACCCATAAATTCTCCTCTTTAAATTCTTGATTCTTGGGCTGTTTTGACCCCTTCCCGTGGTCCATTTCAGCTCAAATTTTGAGCATATTCTCCCGAGAACATCGGCAACACCGTGGTGTTCTCTTTTATGGTTTAGGGTTGTGAGGCCCACGGGCCCACTTGTGACCCGGATTTCGATCCGATTATATTTGTAGCATTATGGGTATCGTTTGTTTCGTTTTAATGCCTAGATTATTTTATTGATAGTGTTTTTGTGATTCGGAGCTTCTCGGAGCTGTTCAAACCTGGAAGACTTCATTCCTGCAGCTATTCGTTGGACGGACAGGTAGGTTATGACTTTCCCTACCTAGACTATGCGTACATAGGCTATAACTGCATTAATTAGCATCCTTGGGTGGGTCGTTATAGGTTGGTACCCCAGACCTTGTCCGCCTTGTTCGTCCGTTTAATTCATAAATTGTTTGTAGTATTCACGTAGTATTGTATATTACCCCGTGGTCCTATGCGGCCTTGTATTGACTCTGTAAAATAGATGGTGGGTTATTTGGGGAATGTCCGCGAGTACCGGACATAGAGATTATCCTTTTAGGCTGGTTATGTATGTTGAGTAGTTGTTGGGCCTGTGCAGGGTTGATAGGAATTGTTGTGAGCCATTGGTCTAATTTATATCTGTGTGTGAGCATATCATCCATGAAAAAGGTTTTCCCCTACATGTTTTACTACAGTTTTGGCTGCGAGCCACTACAAATGGTTTCCTTAAACTTGTATGGCCTCGGGGGCCCATTTTTCATACAGTAGATGGTAGAAAAGGGGATTTTGGATGATTTCACACTGATTTTATTACTGGTACTACTCTCTACCAGGTAGAGCACCAGACTTGGTTTTTATTACTGATACTAGTCTCTGCCGGGCAGAGCGCTATACTTGACTTACTATAGTTTTAGACCCGGGCACCCTTTGAGAGGGTTACTGAGACTTTTATCACTGATTTAGACTCGAGTATACCTCGGGCACCCTTTGAGAGGGTCTTTTGAGATTACCACTATTGTTTTAGACCCGGGTCGAAGCCGGGCATGTACTACAAGATTTCTAGTTTTGAGCTACATTTGAGACTTAGCCACTGACTTGAACCCGAACTCGATTTCGGAGGACACGTTTTGAGATTGAGTTTTTGTATATGGTCGATAGGTAGATCTCCATGGACCCCTATCATTCCTGGGACACACGCTACAAGCTGACGCAGTGTGCCAGGAGGGAGGTATATGGTGGAGGAGAGGTACATGGGAAAGAGCCTTTCATGGGTCCCACCTCTATACGGACCCATGGTGTACCTTAGGGGGAAAATACCGGTTACTGTCACATCATATCATATCATGCATTGATTCCACCCTTGTTTGTTGTGTGTTCAGTGTACGCTCCGGTAGTATGGGCGTCCGGAGGGTTTGTTTTCACTTGATTGCGTTCCTCAGTTGTATGGGAGGCCTTTGGGACTATAGGTAGATTATATTTACTCATGTCTTTCTTTTGAGCTTGGTTTGGCATTCGGTTATTGGAGGATTAGTGATGGTTAACCTGTTAAAGCTTCGGTTGTGGGATGTTTGATTATTGAGAGGGCTAGGGAGTCCTATCTTATTGAGGCACTTTTGTGTGGACTTCTGAGCAGAGTGTGAGATTCTGGTTCTATTCTTGTTTGAAGTTGAGTGGTATCTCTCGGTTATTGTGGTCTAGTTATATCATCCTAGGGTTGTACAAGTGAGCTGATTCCCTGGTTGTGCTATCATGTGATTAGATTGGTGTATGATTTCCTTATACCTTTTGATTCTATTTTAGTATTTTAGACTGCTTTCTGTCTTTTCCTTTTACTTGAGGTTACTGGTATACCGCCATTCTCTCAAACTCTCTCTTTCTCTCTCTCTTTACTTACTTATATTATTGTGAAAAGACTCCATGTGATTTCTCCTTTCCTTCACCTGTGATTCTGTGTGATAATATTTTCTGTGCTAGCATGTGTTACTCGTAGCTTTTGGTTGTCTACTCTCTGTGCTAGCTCCTTCTGCCTCCTTTATTGCTTCAGTGACTGCTTTCTGGCTATCTCTTACTTACTACCTTTATATCGTATATGCGCTCAGTCGGCCGATGATGCCTACTTAGTACCAATTATTTTGGTGCTCATACTACACTTCTGCACGTTTTGGTGAAGATATTAGTTGAGCTTTCACCATTGATCGTGTTGGAGACTCGTGCAGATTTTGTGGGCTTGACCACATCTTATCTTTTGTATCTGTTACTCCTTGTACTTTCGGAGACAAACTTGTATTGTATTTTGTTACTTCTAGCACTTGTACTCTATTAGAAGCTTATGTACTGTCGATACCAAGTCTTGGGGTTGGTGTAGCTTTCCTTATGTATATATTCGGGTGTTGCTTCCTCTCTGTCTACTTTTACATTTTGCTTCTGCTTATTTCTGCTTATTGTGAATTTTGGTTGGGTAGTAGCCCATTACTACCATTCTAGGATACGGGGATTGGTTCACTTACTGGGGGGTTGTAGGTGCCATCATGACCTGAAAAATCGGGTCGTGACAGCTTGGTATCAGAGCTCTAGGTTCACCGGTGTCGTGGTACAGAGGCAAGTGTATAAGTAGAGTCTTGCGGATCAGTATGATGACGTCTGTATCCTATCTGGGGGGGAGGCTACAGGGCATTGTTAGGAAAAAATTCATCTTCTTTTCTCTTTATCGTGCGTTCCTGGCTTTATTGACTTCTAAAACATCAGTTGTTCATTCATTCTCAGATGCCTAAGATGGGTTTGATAGCGATTGGTGTCAAGGCTTTTTTGCCTGTTGCTTCAGTGCTTCCGTCAGCACCTGGACTTTAGAGTAAGAGTTCATTGCCTCAGATAGAGGGTGTGGTGCCAGCCCAATATCCAATTGGATGTGTAGTGACCCCAGTTATTCAGGACACCGTGGCTAGGACTCTGAGTCCTCCGGTGAGTGTTTCAGTACCTGGTTCTGTGAGTGGTGCTTCAGTTAGGGTTGAGCTTCCAATTCTTTAGCAGGATTGTCTATCGATATTAGAGTACGAGGTGAGACTTCATAACATGGTTAGGCATACTGCTAGGGTTGTACCTTCAGAGTTTGATAGGTTTCAGAGTTTTATTGGAGGTTTGATTTCACCACTCCGTTTGGTGACTGAGCACTTGGTTATAGTTGGGATGACTTTCCTTCAGGTAGTGGACCATGCTTGGGCTGTTGAGAGTTTATGTTGTGAGGCTTATGGAGGTAGTGCTAAGAGACATCATCACCAAGGCAGTTCTCGAGGTTCTCAGACTCGAGGTAGGGGATTCTCCACCAGAGATAAGTTCCATTGTTTCTTATCTACCAGGTCAGTTTCAGTAACTCCACGAGTTCCATAGAGTGGTTGTGTAGGACATGTTGAGCAGAGCAGGCAGGGTACGGATCATATCCTTCGGGGTTTGCCTTCAGAGGGTGTAGGCCGTGGTTCAGGTTTAGTGAGACCTTCCCGTCGTATTTCATCTGGTAGAGGCTATTTTCGGTGTGGTGAGCTTTGACACTTTGCTAGGAATTTCCCCACAATTCTGTATCCTGGTCAGTCTGGTTGTTATGATTGTGGAGATATTGGTCACCTTTAGAGAGCTTGTCCCTGGCGAGGGTCGGTTGGGACTTCAGTTTCAACCACTTAGTCCAGAATTATATCCCGTCAGCTTGATGCTCCTCTTAGTGGGCCAGAGGTAGAGGTTCCTGACATCATTGCTCTAGGTTAGGCCTTTGCTATATTCAACTTGTGTTAATCCCGCTTGTGTTGCGACTCTATCCCTTCTATTGTTTAATTGCTTATACGCCTACCTACTACTTGTTTAGTTGTTTGGCTACCTGAATTGTAGTATCGATGTGTTGTCTTATTTGTAGTTTAATTCTTTAGTAGTTGATGGGGGTGAGTTAGCCTTGTGAGATGTTTTACCCTGAGTGGTAGCTTGTGAGTAGGCTTTGTAGAGCTCGCTCCCTATTTGTTGTGGTGCTAGGCTTGCTTTGGGTCTTCCTTTCTAGCGGTCCTAGATGGTTGTTACCTAGGATGTTATCTAGCATGGCTAGAGATCCGTGCATTGATTCGGTGTATTACCGGTAGTTATGCCGGAGTTGAGATTTTTCCTTAGTTGGGGAGATTTCGGTTATACTAGTGTGCATAGATCGGTTTGGGCTCTCGAGTGTTTAGAGTTGACCCTCTTTGTTGATTGGTTTAGGAGGTTGGCAAGTATGTGGATTGTTCCCATAGTCTCCTCCAGTTCTTTATCCGTGGGGTGTTTTGTTGTATCCCCAGTTCCAGTTGGAACGAATCCTAATCGTAGTTCTCTGGATGAGCTCTTGATGTCGGCATTGTGTTTGGGTTTTAACTTTGGCACTTTCGACTAAGTGTTGACCATAACCTCGTGGTTGTTTGTATTCATAGCATATTGGGTGAGTCGGGCATCCGATCGTTCTTCTCCTGCCTTGTTAAGTTTTGACAATGTACATTTTGGTAGCTAAGGGAATGGCTCCAGGTTCTTACTTGACAAAGGATTTGTAAGGTTCAGTATATGCTACAGAAGGATTTTTGTTTTGTTAAAAAAGGAGGGAGATGACTCATTGTTTGTGTTTACGTGTCCTAGTAGTTAACTGAGGTGGCGATTAAGGTTTGCTTTTGGATTGTGTGTTGGTGATTTGATTCAGCCGTCTACATATTGCAGTGGGTTCGTCTAATAAGAAGGGTTTTAATTTTTTCAAATGAACAATTTGAAGACCTATTGATTCTAATTTCAATTTTTTCAAATGAACAATTTGAAGACCTATTGATTCTAACAACTGATTGCAGAGTTGATCATTCGGACCTTTCAATTTATAGATGTAGATCTCAGACCTATGAATGGGGATATTTCCGAAACTCACACAGAAAAAAGGAATTGAGTTAGACAAAAATAAAAGCAATTTGGACAAAAAAAGAAGTGACTTGGACAAAAAGAAACGAAGTGACTTAGACAAATCTTTTTTGTCGATAACCTCAGACCAATCAATCGAATATTGATTAATACGTAATCGATCGAACACTACTTGAAAATGGCTCTTCTGCTCCGAAATGGACTGTTCCAAATGTTCCTGGAAATTCTTGATCAATTGAGGAACAATATCACCATTTTTGTTCAATAAGATACCAAAGTGGATGATTGACTCATTCCATACTAGAAATAATCGCAGGAAATCCTTTGATAACCCGAATTCCTATTTCTCAATGATATTCCACGATCAAGACAATTGGCTGAATCCCGTGAAACCATTTCATAGAAATTCATTAATATCTTCTTTTTATAAAGCAAATCGACTTCGATTCTTGAATAATCCACATCACTTCTGCTTCTATTGGAACACAAGATTCCCCTTTTCTGCGGAAAAGGCCCGTATCAATAATTCTGATTTTACGTATGGACAATTCCTCAATATCTTGTTCATTCGCAAAAAAATATTTTCTTTGTGCATCGGTAAAAAAAACATGCTTTTTGGGGGAGAGATACTATTTCACCAATCGAGTCACAGGTATCTAACATATTCATACCTAACGATTTTCCACAAAGTAGTGACGAAACGTATAGCTTGTACAAATCTTTCCATTTTCCAAGTCGATCCGATCCATTCGTTCGTAGAGCTATTTACTCGATCGCAGACATTTCTGGAACACCTCTAAAAGAGGGGCAAATAGTCAATTATAAAAGAACTTATTGTCAACCTCTTTCAGATATGAATCTATCTGATTCAGAAGGGAAGAACTTGCATCAACATAAAAGAGGATTGTATCATGGGTTCGAATCCCATTTCCTCCGGTACGGAAATGAAACGGGCGGGCGAAATTACGTTAGAGAAAGAACCTCTTGGTGGAGTCCAGTCCCCCAGAGGACAGAATAGCACTTCTTAGTGACTAGGAGCGGAGATCCCGTTGCACCTTGTTTTTCTGGCCTATCTTCTTTCTATAAGCAAGCTCCCTCCGGCAGTCCCTGGAAGGCTCTCGGTTCTTGAGCATGTTGGGGGATTAGGCGGCAGTTGAAAGAGCTGCTCGAAAGCTTGACGAAGAAGCGAAAAAAGGGGAGATGAAGAAACGTATCGAGCCGGTATTTGGTTGAACCAGTGATGTTCTTGGTTCAGTCTTAATCACACCTGGACTGGTAGCGCATATCCACCTCACATTCCATATATAACAGAGGGCACGTTCGTTGTCGATTTGGTTTATTGAACGGTTGGAACGGTTCAAACAATCCTAGTATACGCCCGGCATACCAGCGGGGTTTTCCGTCTATCCTCCAGAGTGTCGTTAGGGGCAATCTCAACCTATCATCAACGCCGGCTTGTTCGGTCGTGTCAAAACTGGCTGATCTAGCTCATCTCTCGAGGATGGGGCCCTTTTTTTGGGGAAAGGATAGTGGGTAGGGCTTATCTTTCCCCCAGACTACTTTACTCACTGGAAATCATTCCACGTACAGACCTCCATCATGTAGCTGGAAATAGGCCTGTGAAAGACGAGTAGGCAAGCACGCGGGTTGTACCGGTCAGCTTTGAGCTTTCGAGTGACGATTGGCCGAGGGGGCTTCCATCATGTAGCTGGAAATAAGCCAAACTTTGCTAAATTATTTGGTTGGGAAGAATAGGACTTCTGACTCCAAGCCTACTCCTTGATTGAATTTGGCTTCGCTACACCCTGAATCAATCAAAAAGCTTATTGATTTGATTCATCCCATTTCATTTATTTGGGTGAGAGGGAGGCTGTGAGTCACCTGGGCTACGGATTTTTCCGTTGGTTGATTCTCAAAATTGAAAAAAAAAATCGGGTCCAGACCCACAAATGAATAGGAAGCGAGGCGAGGGTCCTTCATTAAAAGGGGGAAAAGAGGGGTGGGGCATTGTTCTGGGGGGCCGCCTTGCGCAACTTTAGAAATGAGAGAATGACTTTCTGAAATTCTCTCCAACCTTTTCTATCTATCTTTATAAGTAGGGTGAGAGAAAGTCAATATGATATTTGCGTTGTTTTTTCCAATGAAACTTTGCACTTTTCTTCTTTCTCATTCGCAAGGCTCAGTCCCACACCCTGACTTCAATGATGGGAACAACCTCCGCACTCCGGCGCTCCACTGAACAACAGTTCTCCGCCTTACTATATTTAGAATAGTTGTCATTTCAAATTTATTAGCAGATAGGCTAACCATTGAGTCTTGGTTCAGCTTCTTTTTAACTTCACATAACGAGTGAATGATTGTTGTTGAGCCTATTTATTCGGGTCACCTCTTAGAAATGAAATTTGTCTGGCTCTCCTACCGGGTTCCAATACGTTCACTGAGATATCGCGTGGTTAAACTTCCCGAAAGCGTATGTTGACGACTTCAGCCAATTCGATTCATTCTATTCCCAAGAATCCTAACCGAAGCAAATTAGCCCCGGTTCTCTCTTTAGTGTTCGCGTATCAAGCGCGCATTGACCAGTTTAGTTTCTGAGATTGGTATGCTCTAAATTAGTAAAAGAAACCCTCAGGTCTTGTTTTGTCTTTACTGACCCCAAGCTACCTCGCCTTTTGTTGGTGAAGTGAATGAAATCGTTAGATTCCTATTTGGGATCACTGCACTTCGAGCTAATGACATAGTAGTTAGAAACTAGTGGCAGTAAAAAGTGACAGTTCCGGCGGCAAGTATTGTTTGATTAAAGTGAAGTGGTAGAAGCGGTCATGTCTGCTACTTCTCGATTCTGTGGCAATCATTTTGGTCTTTTTCTGAGCCCTAGATCAGAAGCCTTGGCTGCTACTGTTCTGTGTCTCATTCGTACCAAAACAGATGATGAAGCTACATCAATCAAGAATGATCGCAGCCTCTAAGTCAGCTTGCCTTTTGCCTCGTGGCTTGGATCGAAGGATAATGTGCGGAGCGAAGGTAGTTCCCTAACTAGCTTGAGGGGAAAGATCATAGATAGATTATCTGGACTAGATCCTAGGAAGCAAGCCTTGGTTAGAGGTTTGCAAGTAATCAAATCTGTAGTGTACAGAACATAGTACATGGATCGAACTCTCCGGATTTAGTCTTGCTTCACTGGAGTGGAGCTCTACTATTCAACAAAGAGAAAGGAAGATGTGCTAATTCGGTTAGAGGACAGACAGATTCGATTCACAGCCTATACCGCTTTTGACCAAAAGAGAGATTAGATTGACTTCCTAGATCATGGAACCAGCTAGGACCGGAACGACTATCGACCAAGCTTAAGTTAGCTCCTTAAGTTCGTGCCTCTCCCCGAGATTCACTCACTTTCAGACAGACTGAGATTTTGATTCGCTGTCTAGGAAGGGAAAGGAAAGACAGAAAACCAGCGCTTACGCGCTTGCCATTCGTGTCGTGCTTTTGGTTCGGAGTTGCGGCGCTACTTCCAATTCTCGTTCTTGACTTTCAGCTCTATTCTAGTGAAGAAGAAGACTCCAAATCCCCTCCGGTGGTCATTTTGCTTGGATTGGGTGTTGAATCTCTATCCTTTGTCTAACCGGGCTTGTTGATACTTCGTTGTCTTGTTGACTATGAGTCTGTCTGTACGCAATGAATTGCTTTGTCTTCAGCCGGGTTTCGTCAGTCTCACTCGCTCGCTTGCTGGAAAGACTGGGACTAGATTGATAGAGCACAGGGCATCTGCTCATTAGCAATCCGGTTCAAAGCCAGTAGCACGATAGGACGACTTCTTAGTCCATTCCATCCTTTCAGTCAAGCCAGATGCGAATGAAATAGTTGCTCCCATTCCGACAAGATCAAGAATTCTTTTATCTAGCCTGGAGCCAAGCTTGTGTTGCCGGTCTTTTGCAAGCCTATACTAGAGATGAATTACTACATTCAATCCTTTCAAATAGAACTTGGCTGGGAACTGAAGATTTTATGGGAAGGACACGAAGTGTCGTATTATTCATTCCACAGGAACTTGGTTGAAGGCTACGAAGTAAAGGGTCCTTGGATTATGAGCCTTTGATGGATCTTGGACTAACGTATAGAGCGAAGAAGCTCGCTCTTGCTTTCCGCATACCAGCCCGGTCGACGAGAGCCGTCATATAACCGATTGTCCTGTCGGGTCTAATCAGCTGACCTTACCCTGCAAGGCCTGATATCGTACCCCTTTTGAACGGTTTCATTCTATTGTTGCTTGTGATTCGAAGAGTAGATCTGTGCTCAGCTAGATTCGTTGGACCATTTGGGAAGTTGGTCAGTCTGGTTCAAATCACGGATTTCTTGTAGAAAAATCCTCGACAAGACTTCAAATGTGCGGATTTGCTGATCTATGAGTGACACCACTAAGTCAGGTGGTCGGCAACTCGACTGTTTAACAGGATAGTACGAATCCACTCTTTGACTTAGTTAAGGAAGAATTGGTTCTCTTTGCGTTTCACTGGGCACTAGAAACGTCAGGTCAATCTGAGAGTCTCGCTATGAGTCTAGCTATCGCATAGGGGCTCGCTAGCAGAGCTATGCTGCTCTGAGTCTCGCATAGCTAACGCTACCATGACGCTAAGCTGTGCCTGCACTGACGTGACTTGCAAACAACGCTGACGCTATATAGCCATATAGGCAAGGCTCGGGACCACCTCCCTTCGCTTCAGATTCTTAGGCGCAGCTCTTCTAGTCAGAGAAGAGTCCAGTTGCGAACCTGTGCACTCCTATCCTATTGTTGCTTCTATCAAGATAGGGAATCGTGTGATTCTTTCTATCCCCGTACTTTCTCGCTCTTATGGAGTTGTATTCCCTAGGTTATGTAGTTATCTTCCCTGGCCTGACAGTAGTCAAGGGAAAATCACTCGAGCTTTTTCGCCTTTGCTCCTTCTTTCCGGAGCGCACTAACGGAAAACCTGAGATAATTCTTAGCTGCTGTGGAAGTTAGCGTCTTAAAGAAATTAAGTGCTTGCTGCTCCTGCTCTTATAGTTAGATAACGCACTAAAAGCATACCTTATCTCAGGGGCATGAGTACACTGCTTTCACACTGGAACTCTCCTACTGTGTGGTGTGTGTGCTTTCAAGCAATAAGACTGCTTGCTAAACGAACCACTGCTGACGTAGTGCCCCATACCCGTACTAAGGGGTAACCTGAGATAAGGTATGGAAGCAGTCTGATTGTTTCCACTTGAGTTGACTTAAGTCTTTCTCTCCTCGTACAGTCTTGGCTGTAGTAAAGAGAAAGAATCTCTCCCTACCCTACTGTGGGAAAAAGCACTTTCTATCCCGCCATGCTACAAAACTTATCTAAGCACTAAAAGCAAAGCAACAATAAGGAATGGAATTGGAGAAGCTATAGTGCAGATCACTTTTCAATTTCTCATCAGTCCAGACCTTGTCCTTGGTTCTATCAGCTATGGAATCTTCCTCTGGTTCTTCCCGTCTCTAGTACAGATCAAATCACAGGATCTCTGTATGTATGCGCTGAGGAGCTATATCTCCCGGATGAAAGACTTCTAAACCCTGATTTCCAGAGCGGCAGCAATCGACTTATTTCTGTCTTACAGCTTTCTTGTAGTACTGCTCTCTTTTCAAGCGAATCTCTATTTCAACTGCATTCCCAATTGCAAAGAAATCAACCTCGGTTCTTTCTGTTGATAGGTTAGTTTGATGGAAGGTGTGAGCCTCTTCAGTTGCAGTGAAAGTTCCCGACTCTCTAGTGCTATCCCCCCCTTTTCAGCCTGACATTACAAAGGTAGACTTCATCCACCGGATGCCCTGGCTTTCTTTTTTGTTTTCCAATCTTCTGTCCTTCATTCTTGCAGATGCAAATCATAGATGAGAATAAAAAGGGATTTCATCAGAAAGGGATCTTTTTGAGATTCTCAATTTTTACTTTTTTCCACTCTTTCTGTGAGGCAAAACCTCACCACACTACACTACACTTTGACACAAGAGAAGAGGACCGGGCGCTTTCTATCTTTGGGATAGGAGTTGGCGGTCTTCTTTAAGAGAACTTCAATCTAATACTCATTATGGATCAACTCATGTTTCCACTCTATTTTCATTACGAGGATGTATCACGTCAGGATCCGTTGCTCAAACCGAATCACGCCAATGTTATGGAAGTTCCTGGATCATGTAAAATAATAGTAGTACCAAAGACAACACCTTCTATCAAAAATGAAAAATTGGCTATGGAGATTCCGTACGGTCAGAAATTAATACAGACACAAAGGGCTTCAACAGGAAAGTCGTTTCGATCCAATCCATTCTTGGGGTCAAATAAAGACAAAAAAGGATATGTCAGTGACCTAGCACGGCAAAGCACTCTCCGAGGGCATGGAATGTCACATTTTTTGGTCAGAATATCCACAGTAATGTCTCTATTAGATTCTCCGGTCGAAATAAGATCCATTGATTGGTTTGTGTGTTGGTAGCAACGATGGTGTTGGCAACTTGCGTATTCAATCCTAGTTGGCTTGGGTTCTTAAAGGTTCATTGGCAGCATATGGGTTTGACCAAGGCTTTGGTTGGCAGTTTTGAAAGTTGGGGTTCTGAATTATGGCTTGACAGGTTTCATCGGATGGTTTATGACAGTTTCTATTTGGTTGAAGCATCCTAGTGCTGGGAGGTAGTGGGTGCGGGCAACTTAGCTTCTTTACTTTAGTTTCGGATGTGGCCATTGGCCTTGGACACCTAGTCCTTGGCTAACCACTGTATTGGGTGGGATATTCCTTATTTCAGTAGTGCTCTTTATGGTATGAAGTTTCTTCCTTCTTAGTCGGACAGATGCAGTGGCGTAAGTTCAAGAACCAACGGTGATGTATTGTACGTGGTCAAGTTGTGCGGGTTAAGACTAGCGAGGCTATTTTGAGATTTGATGATACATAGAGACTGGTAATCGCCATTCGTTTGCCGAGGATTTGAAAGGTTGTTTAGTTGATTCTTTCGGAGCTGTTGTATATGTGGGGTTCCAGTGTTGGTGAGACTCAGCCATTGAGGACTAGAAATTTTGTGTGTGGTATGCTTTGGGATGGTTGGTTTGTGTGCTGATTCAGGGGAGCAGTTGATTTGAGCCAAAAAGGTGAGTTGAAGGCATATGAAAAAATTTCTATGGCTAGATGGTAACTTTGAACCCCATACACCTTTTTCCTTTGCCTTCGGTGTGTTTTGACTTTGTACTCATGGCATGGTGGACTTTTTCCTGAGGTGAGCTTGGTAAGATGACTTCAGCTCAGAATGGTGTTCAAGTATTCATAGTTGCAGCGGTATTCTCAGAGTTTGGAGCTTAGCTGGTGATTTTGCGCTTCGTGGTAGGCTTACCACACTCCTTGCAGGGATTGGTTTTGGTTTTTGTCTGTTAGGCAGGTTTCCCTGGTTCATTCTCTTCAAGTTGACTCAGCCTTGGCATGGTGCAGCGGTTGGGTTTGTTCTACATTTTAGAAGTGTCTCCGTCAACAAAAGGTATTCATACATGCCTCTCCTAACCTGGGTGTGTGGATGTCAGTCGGATTCAGATGGGTTGATCAGTTGGGTTCAGTTAGCGAGTTTTGTGTTGGAAAAAGTGTTCTTCCATTGTATGATAGTCAGTCGGGTCAGGTAACTCCAATTTTCAAGGACTTGCTATGGGCTGTTATCTTAGATGGCAAACGTTAGTAGACTTTAGCTTGACTTTGGTAGAACTTCAGTATAGAGGGTGACTTCCTTTGTGGTAGAGTATAAGCGAAGGCTGTGTATTTTTGGTGTTTCAGTTGATGCTTCGATGGTGGTTGAGTGTTCGACTTGTATGCAACCTCTGTTTATGGTGTGAAAGGATTCAATTTAGAATAAAAAGGGTTTTGCGGATTAGCGGGTTCATGAGTTAGAGTTTTGGTTGTTGGCTTTTCTGATAATCTTGGTTGTGGTTTTAGAGATTCAAGTTCTGTGTATTAGCTGCCTTGCTTCTCTAGTTTCGGTGTTGTGACAGTCCTTACCGGTTGATATTCTAGAGGCTCAGTTTGGCTTGGCAGAACCTTTGCATTTTGGAGTTCTGGTTTGGAATCTAGCTTGGCTAGTAAGAGGTTTAGGCTTGGTTTCTTTCGTTGGCTCTGATGGGTGCCGTCCGGTCGAGGAGGCTACTCGAGTTGTCTGAGAGAGTAGTGCGAGCTTCGTATCCGCTGTTCTTTTCATCTCCAGTCTTTCCTTCTTTCCTGACTTTCGGGGATGAAAGTCTTTTTAGTAGTGGATGATGTAATGACCCTCCCGATCATTTACGCATTTTCACCTTTCTTTTGCCATTAGAGCTTGCCAGTAGCGGCCTCAAGTATTTTATGTCTTGTTGGGACCGGTAGTTCGGTGCCCTGGCCATTTGCTTGGTCTTTTTTGTTGTCCCTTATTTTAGAGCTCTAAGCTTTTGAAATCGTTGACTTCAGTCAACATTCTTGGTGAATGGGCTCCAAATCAAATTCCAACAGTTCCGTTAGCTCTGGAGCATTGACTTTGGTCTAGTGTGACCTTTGGTTGGGATCTAGAGCTTTTCAGCTTGGAAATCTCTCTCGTTCTGTGTTTTCAGGCTCGTTGGGCTTGCTTGGTTGACTTTGGTCAATTTTTGTGGAAGACGGCCTCGGATGGAAATTTCGTCAGCGCTGTTAGCTCCGGAACGTCGAGTTTAGGCTAGAGGGACCATTGGTTCGGGTCCCGAGGCTTCTGGGCTTGATTTCGGCCATTGGGTTTCAATTTGGAAATAGTTGGCCTAAGGTTAATTTTTGGCATGGGTCCCACTTTTTGTTAAATAGACATCCGATGGATATTACGTCGATTCCCCGACCATATCTGCTTTTGTGCCATGACAATCTCACTCGAATTACGGGAACCTTTTGAGTCCGGAACGTCGTTTCCACTCAAATAGCTCTATTGGTTTTTGAGTATCGAATTCCAATTGTGTCCGGAATGACCCGTAGAAATTTTGGCATTGGTGGTTGCTGGTGTGGCGCCAACCCGCCGCCTGGGCCCCCTGCGCCCATGCCAGGGCCTGGCCTCCAGCGCCCCTGCGCCATGGCTGGCCAACTTATAAAGTTGTTGGCAGCCTAATTTCCATCCCTTCACATCATCTTCCAACCTCTATAATTCCTCCATTTTAACTCCAAATTTCACCAAATTTTCACCTGATCGTCCCCTATACCTGGAGGAATATTTCTTGCTGGTCTGAGATAATTTCTTGGCCTCGTAAATTGGTAAGTTTCTTGCTTAAAGTCTGATAAAAATGCATAAATTCTCCCCTTTAAATTCTTGATTCTTTGGGATGTTTTAACCCCTTACCGTGGTCCATTTCAGCTCAAATTTTGAGCATGTTCTCCAGGGAACATGGGAAACACCGTGGTGTTCTCTTTTATGGTTTTGGGTTGTGGGGCCCATGGACCTGCTTGTGACCCGGATTTTGACCCGGTTATGTTTATAGCATTATGGGTGTCGTCGGTTTTATTTTAACGCCTAGATTATTGTGTTGATAGTATTTTTGTGATTCAGAGCTTCTCGAAGGAGTTCAAGCCTGGACGACCTCGTTCCCGCAGTTATTCTTCGGACGACAGGTAAGTTATGACTTTCCCTACCTAGACTCTGCGTATATAGGCTATAACTGCATTAATTAGCATCCTTGGTTGGGTTGTTATAGGTTGGTACCCCAGACCTTGTCTGCCTTGTTAGTCCGTTTAACTCATACATTGTTTGTAGTATTCGTAAATTATTGTATGTTACCCCTGTGGTCCTGTGCGGCCTTGTATTGACTCTGGAACATAGATGGTGGATTATTTGGGGAATGTCTGCGAGTCTCGGACATAGAGATTATCCTTTTAGGCTGGTTATGTATGTTGAGTAGTTGTTGGGCCTGTGCAGGGTTGATAGGAATTGTTGTGAGCCGTTGGTTTAATTTATATCTGTGTGTGAGCATATCATCCATGAAAAAGGTTTTCCCCTACATGTTTTACTACAGTTTTGGCTGCGAGCCACTACAGACGGTTTTCCTAAACTTGCATGGCCCCGGGGGCCCATTTTTGGTACAATTGATGGTAGAAAAGGGGATTTTGGATGATTTCACATTGATTTTATTTCTGGTACTAGTCTTCGCCGGGCAGAGCACCAGACTTGGTTTTTATTACTGATACTAGTCTCTGTCGGGCAGAGTGCTTGACTTTATTTACTACAGTTTTAGACTCGGTCAAACCTCGGGCACCCTTTGAGAGGGTTACTGAGACTTTTATCACTGATTTAGACCAGAGTATACCTCGAGCATCCTTTGAGAGGGTCTTTTGAGATTACCACTACTGTTTTAGACCCGGGTCGAAGTAAGGCATGTACTACGAGATTTCGAGTTTTGAGCTACATTTGAGTTTTTGTATGTGGTCGAGAGGTAGACCTCCATGGACCCCGTCATTCCTGGGCCACAGGCTACAGGCCAACGCAGTATGCCAGGAGTGGGGGTGTATGGTGGAGGAGTGGTACATGGGAACTAGCCTTCCATGGGTCCTACCTCTATACGGACCTGCAGGGTACCTGAAGGGGAACATACTGGTTACTGTCAAATCATATCATATCATGCATTGATTCTACCCTTGTTTGATGTGTGTACAGTGTACACTCTGGTTGTATGGGTGGCCGGAGGGTTTGTTTTCACTTGATTGCATTCCTTGGTTGTATAGGTGGCCGGAGGGTTTGTTTTCACTTGATTGCATTCCTTGGTTGTATAGGTGGCCGTTGGGACTGTAGGTAGCTTATATTTACTCCTGTCTTTCTTTAGAGCCTGTTTTGGCATTCGGTTATTGGAGGATTAGTGATGGTTAACTTGTTGAGGCTTCGGTTGTGGGATGTCTAATTATTCAGAGGGCTAGGGAGTCCTATCTCATTGAGGCACTTTTGTGTGGCCTTCTGAACAGAGTGTGAGATTCTGGTTCTATTGTGGTTGGAAGTTGAGTGGTATCTCTCGGTTATTGTGGTCTAGTTATTTCATCCTAGGGTTGTACTTGTGAGGTGATTAACTGGTTGTGCTATCATGTGATTGGATTGGTGTTATGATTTCCTTATACTTGTTGATTCCATTTTAGTATGTTAGAGTGCTTTCCGTCTTTTTCTTTTACTTGAGGTTACCGGTATACCACCATTCTTCTAAACTCTCTCTCTCTCTCTCTCACTCACTCTTTACTTACATATATTATTATGCAAGGACTCCAAGTGCGTTATCCTTTCCTTTACCTGTGATTCTGTGTTATTATATTTTATGTGCTAGCATGTGTTACCCATAGCTTTTGGTTGTCTACTCTCTCTGCTAGCTCCTTGTGCCTCCTTTATTGCTTCAGTGACTTCTTTCTTGCTATCTGTTACTTACTGCCTTTATATTGTATATGCGCTCAGTCGGACGATGATGCCTACTGAGTACCCATTGTTTTGGTGCTCATACTACACTTCTGCACTTTTTGGTGCAGATATTAGTTGAGCTTTCGCCGTTGATTGTGTTGGAGACTCGTTCAGATTTTTTGGATAATTGAGACTAGGGTGAGCGCCTGACGGTCGTGGCTTGACCACATCTTATCTTTTGAATCTGTTACTTCTTATACTTTCAGAGACAAACTTGTATTGTATTTTGTTACTTCTAGCACTTGTACTCTATTATAAGCTTCTGTACTATCGATACGAAATCTTGGGGTTGGTGTAGCTTCCTTTATGTATATATTTGGGTGTTTCTTCCGCTTTGTCTACTTTTACATTCTGCTTTCGCTTATTTCTTCTTATTGTGCGTTTTGGTTGGGTAGTAGCCAATTACTACCGTTCTTGGCTACGGGGATTGGTTCACCTACTGAGGGGTTGTAGGTACCATCATGACTTGAGAAATTGGGTCGTGACACCTTTTTCCTCATTTTGTATCCCCATTTGGTTTATTCATTATTATGTATAAATATATTTTGGGGCAATGGAACGTTACTCAATCGACATACACATCCTTCAATCGTTAGGCTTATCTTTGGCTCAAGAGGTCACATATATCCTAGGATGTGATATACAGGGTTTATATGCTAAATGCTACATGTCATCTTTATCCATGCTTATTTGATACACATGTCTTGCTCTAAACAAGATTTGCTTATTCGAAAGGTTGAAACTATGTTTGACCTGATTTTTGCATCAATAGGATATGTAGGTGCCTTATTGGCGTGGTCATATTCCCCGTAAGTTTTTCATTTTCCTCTATAATAGAAACTGGGGTAGAATTTTTGAGAAGATCTCAAAACATTCACATTAGATGACATTTTTTTTGCAAGGTCAGCTACAAGATCTTGTTGAAGTTTAAAAATGTAATGACCCTTCCGGTCATTTCCACGTATAAGTTTTGAAGTCAAGCAAATCGACAAAAGTTATCGTAAGTTCTTTAAGAAATTTCCTGAACTTTGGGTCAAATGTCTCTGGGCTTTTCTCTCAATATATAATAATTTAGAAGTCCCCCAAAATACCAAATTGAAGGTCTACGAGTCTAGTTTCCAACGCACAAAACCTCATGTCCAACCGATCTCGGAGTAAAGAGTTATGACTGTTTTACCGTGGACTGTCTGGCAGAAAACGGGTTGCGAACCGGGTCGCGAACCGGGTCGGGTTAAACGCGATTTAAGCCTCGACGTCATGTTTTAAAATGCCATTTCAGTTCCAAAATAGTGATAAAATATAAGGGAGGATCCCGAGAGAATTCTTGAATGTCGAAATCGTGCGTAGGCGAATTACGAGCCTAAACTTAAGAACTTTATAAGTACCGTGCGTGTATTTGAAAATACGTTATTTAAAAGTTGAATTTGGTACAAATTATATTATTATTGCCTTTTCAAAATATTTTAAAGGTTTATGAAAAATATATTTGATACGTTATAAGTATATATGTATTTATTTTATAAGGTTTTTATACTCCATAATATTTTAACGGAGATAGTAAAATTAGTTATGTTAAAATTTATTATTATAATATAGTAGGTTTTGTTCGAAATAATTTTCTATGAACTATGGTATATTTAAAATATTATATTTATTTTATCATGAATTTATGCAATACCCGAATATATAAATAGCGGGATAAAAATTCCCTTTTATCCTTGCCACCTCCACTCCACGTGTAGGTGGAGGGAGTGGCCAGCCAAGTGATAAAGGTGGCAGCATGTTGTGATTTCATTAAATAGTGGCTGCCTAACTTGCATTTGCTCTACATTATATAAACTAAGAATTGAACATGATTGCATACTACTGTATATCATATTTGTTACGTGAGGAGTATTGTGAAGGGAAAACTTTGTGTTAATTAATCAATTATCTACGTCAAGTTATTCCGTCCCAAATCCGATTTCAATTCCGATTTAGTTTTGGATTTTCTCGGAGTGGTTCGAGCTTGGACATCGTTGTTCCAGCAGCTTGTCGTCGGACGACAGGTAGGTTACGGTTTAATTTTCCTAGACTCCGCATATATATAAAATAAAATTGTATTAATGGGCATCCTTGGGTTGGTTTATTAGGTTGGTACCACAGACCTTGACCGCTTTATTCATGTCCGCCTATTTTTATTCCTCCGGTGTTTGTAGTATTTGCGGATATATTTTATTTACCCTTGTGGTCCTGCGAGGCCTTGCTGACTCTGGAACATAGAAGGTGGGATTTTGGGAATGTCCGCGAGTCCCGGGCATAGTATTATCCTTTTAGGCTGGTTATGCTTGCTGAGTAGTTGTGGGCCTGTGCAGGGTCGATAGGTTGATTGTGAGCTGCGGGGCAGCTATTGTGTGTGATCATATCATTTCCATGCATATAAAGAGGTTTTATCCGTATTTTACTGTGGTTTTGGCTTCGGGCCTACTGGCACTGTTTTCTAAACCTTGCATGGCCCGGGGGGCCCATTTTTTATGGAAATGATTTGAAAATGGTTGATTTCACTTGTGGAGATTTTTGGGCAAGAAAGTAAAATTATGTTTAAAATCATCAGTTTTATGATTATCGCTAGACTCGGCAGGGCCGGGGTGCTAGTTGAGTTTTCTTGTTATTTGAGATGATTTTTAGCCTCGGTCGGACCGAGCACCTGAGATGACTTTTTACTGTTTAGATCCGGCTACGCCCGGGCACCCTTGGAGGGGTTTTTGAGATATTTTCCTACTATTTTTAGTCCTGGACAGGGTCTGGGCATGCATATTCGAGACTGGGTCTCTATCTTGATATCGAGACTGGGTCTCTATCTTGATACATGTTCTGATACTGAGATTTAGTATGGGGTCTGGGACCTCCATGGACCTTGCCATCCGGGCCAGGGGCTACGGACTGCGTGTGCCGGTGGAGGGGTATACGGTGGAGTAGAGGTATATGGGCAGAGGCCTTCCATGGAACCTACCTGCTGGGCTGGATCGGCGCTGGAGGAGGTACATACAGAGATACTATGGCACTTGAGATCTTCACGCATCATATCATTCATGGTTCGAGGTTCCACCCTTGTTTGCTGTGTGCTGATTGTACGCTCCGGTAGTATGGGATGCCGGAGGGTTTGTTTTCACTTGTTTGTGTTCCTCGGTTGTATGGGCGGCCGAGGGACTGTAGGTAGACTTTTGCTTTTTATTTACAGAATTGTTCTCTATTATGGATAAGTATGAGATTGGTATGATTAGTTGAGTTTGATTCTTGTCTCTGAGCATGCCTATGATTACTCCTTCTCTCTTCTTCTTACACTTGAGGTTACCGGTATACCGTCCATTTCGTAAACTTATTTTGTATACACTGTTGTTGCAAGGATCCCAGGTGCGTTGTTTCTTACTTTCACCTGTGCCTTTTGTGTGTATATTCTGTTTACTAGCCTCAAATGTGGTTCTGTTGAATTCCCTCTGGGCTAGTTCCTGTGTACCTTTCGTTGACTTCTGTGACTGATTGCTTCTATTCTGTCTATTACTGCTCTTTTATCTTATATGTGCCCAGTCGGCCTATGATACCTACTGGGTACCTTATGCTTCGCATTTGGTGCTCACCCCTACCCCCTGCATCTTTGGGTGCAGATCCTAGCGTGGGCCATCGCCGTTAGATCGTTGTGATTCGTGCTTGGAGATCTGTTGGAGACTACTTCAGGCTGAGGGTGAGCTCTTGGCGATCGGAGCTTAGCTTTAGTTTATCTTTTGCTTCATGTACTCTATTACCATTCAGAGACATCTGTATATATTCTTTTGGTTTATTTGCACTCCATGTATGTAGTTTGGCTCTGTACTATGATACCAGGTCTTGGGGTTTGGTTTAGTTTCCGCATATGTATATATTTATATCCCTGTTATCTATTTTATTCGTCTTGTCCCTTATTTGCTAGATAGTAGCCCATTACTAACTGTTCTGGGCTACGGGGATTGGTTCACCTACCGGGGGTTGTAGGTGCCATCATGACCGAGAAATTGGGTCGTGACAACTTGGTATCAGAGCTTTAGGTTCACCGGTGTCATCGGTATAGGAGCCAATGTCTAGTAGAGTCCTGCGGATCGGGGCGGAGACGTCCGTACTCAATCTTTGGGAGGCTACAGTGGCATTTTAGGAAATTCGATTCTTTCATTGCTTCTGTGTCGTGCGTACCACCCTTGAAGTTTCTGGAGATCTCATTTATTCTACTTCATTCTTCCGCAGATGGTTCGTACGAGATCATCGGCAGCACGCGAGGATGAGCCTCCCACTCCAGCTAGGGGTCGAGGACGCCCTCGATCAGTGGCACCTGCTAGAGCTGCTAGCGTGGAGATAGAGCCCGAGCAGCATGTGGTTCAGGGGGCAGCCCAGGTACCACCAGCTCCAGTGCCAGCTCCAGTACCAGCTCCAGTGCACACTTCTGTGCCAGCTTCAGCTGCAGCTCAGTCTCCAGATATTCGGGGGTTACTATTACAGCTTTTGGGTGTGATTGGAGAGCGGCCTTCGGAGGTAGCGCAGACATCCGCTCAGGGGGCAGCCCTGGGTGCACAGAGCTCAGGAGCGCAGCCGGCTACTATGGCTCCCCGTGCAGAGGTTATTCCGGTTCCATCTGTTGCACAGCCTCTTGCTCCTCGCCCAGCTATGACAGAGTCAGAACAGAAGGCGTTGGGTAGGTTTTTGAGGTTAGCACCTCCGAGGTTTGCGGGTACTTCTGGACAGGATCCACATGACTTCATTACCACCTGTGAGGAGATGTTGCATCATCTGGGTTTGTTGGAGACTCACGGGGTTGGTTATACTACCTACCAGTTGGAGGGCCCAGCAAAGTTATGGTGGAGGGCCCAGGTTGTTTGTAGACCACCATCGTCACCTCCTTTGACCTGGTCTGAGTTTTATGAGGCCTTTATGGCCAAGTTCCTACCACAGAGTGATCGGGAGCGTCGCAGGGAGCAGTTCACTTACCTTGTGCAGGGATCTACGACTATCTCGGAGTATGAGACCCGTTTTCATCAGCTAGCACCGTTCGGAGCTATGATCATTCCTACCGAGGATGATAGGATTCGAAGATTTGTGTGGGGTTTGAGGCCAGAGATCAGACAGCCAGCTGAGATATTGATTGCCAGTGGTCGGTCATTCCAGGCCATTGTAGACTATGCTCGCACTGTGGAGGACTTACAGCGACATGATCAGGGGTCCAGAGATAAGAGGCCTCGACATCAGGGTGTCTATAGTGGTTCCAGATATGGCGGTAGAGGTCCTGGCCAGTGGAGTCAGAGTTATCAGCCACAGCAGTACCAGGGTCAGTCCAGCCGACCGGTTCAGGCTTCTCTTCAGACTTTCGATAGTACCCAGTTCGAGCAGGGTCAGGGCAGCCATCAGGGCTATAGCGGCCAGTCTTCGAGGGGTATAGTTTCTGGGGCGTCAGGTCATGGTGGTCATTCGGGATTTGCGGGTTCATCTCGACTGAGTAGGCCGTCAGGGGCTTGTTTTACTTGTGGTGCGATAGGTCACTTTGCTAGAGATTGCCCTCAGCAGGGTACAGTTCAGTTGGCCGAGCCTTTACGGGTAGTTCAGCCCCCGGCTAGAGGGGGGGGTAGAGGTGGTGCTCCACGTGGTAGAGCAGGTGGTAGGGATGGCGGTCGGGCAGGTGGAGGTCGTCGTCAGTTTTACGCGGTCCCTAGGAGACCAGAGGCAGAGGCTTCAGATGCTGTGATTACAGGTACGATTTCTGTGTGCCATCAGCCTGCTATGGCTTTATTTGATCCTGGATTCCACTTGTTCATATGTATCTGCCTACTTTGTGCCTTGTTTGGGGTTGGCTAGTGAGCCCATTATCTGTTCCTGTTTCTGTTTCGACCCCAAGTAGGAATCTTTTAAGTAAGTGGATCGATTGTGAGATCACTGTATGTTGTTCGTTGGTGATTCAGAGACTTGGGTGATTTGATGATTCTTGATATGCTAGATTTTGATGTGATACTGGGCATGGACTGGTTATCCCCTCACCGTGTGGTTTTGGATTGTTATGCCAAGACCATTACCATAGCTGTGCCCGATGTATCCCCGGTTGTGTGGCAGGGTTCGGTTAGCCATGCACCATCTGGGATCATCTCTTGTCTTCGAGCTAGGAAGTTGATTTCCCGTGGGTGTTTAGCTTATCTGGCATATGTCCGAGATGTTAGTGTTGAACCCACTTCTCCTGAGTCTGTTCCTGTGGTTAGAGACTTCCTCGATGTGTTTCCTACCGACCTGCCAGGCCTTCCACCTGAGAGAGATATTGATTTTGCTATTGAGTTAGAGCCGGGCACTAGGCCCATTTCTATTTCTCCTTACCGTATGGCTCCTGCTGAGTTGAGGGAGCTTAAGGAGCAGCTCCAGGATCTGTTAGCTAAGGGGTTTATTAGACCTAGTGTGTCACCTTGGGGTGCTCCTGTTCTCTTCGTGAAGAAGAAGGATGGGTCGATGCGCATGTGTATTGATTATCGGCAGCTGAATAGGGTGACAGTGAAGAATAGGTATCCTTACCGAGGATTGATGATTGTTTGACCAGCTTCAGGGTTCAGTCGTGTTTTCGAAGATTGATTTGAGGTCTGGCTACCATCAGTTGAGGATTAGGGCGGAGGACATCCCTAAGACAGCATTCAGGACACGTTATGGCCATTATGAGTTCCTGGTGATGTCTTTTGGGCTGACTAATGCCCCCGCAGCCTTTATGAATTTGATGCACATGGTTCTTGGCCCGTATTTGGACTCGTTTGTGATAGTTTTTATAGACGACATCTTGGTATACTCGCATAGTAGAGATGAGCATGAGCAGCACTTGAGGGTTATACTCCAGACTTTGAGAGATCATCTCGCTTTAATGCCAAGTTCCAAACGTGCGAGTTTTGGGCCTTGAGTGCAAGTTGCCATTCCTAGGCACGGGATCAGTGGTGTCTAAGGAGGGAATTAGGGTTTTGAATCCGGGAAAAGAAGTTTCAGGCGTTTTTTTTTTTAATTCTTTATTGTTTGTGAAGTGGCCTAGACCTACTACTGTAAACCGAGGTTCGCAGCTTTATTGGGGTAGCAGGTTACTACAGACGGTTCGTTGAGGGATTTTCTTCCATAGCAGCACCCTTGACTATGCTGACTAGGAAGGATGTCCCATTTCAGTGGTCGGATCAGTGTGAAGATAGCTTCCAGAGGCTTAAGGCCTTATTGACTTCAGCTCCAGTTTTGACTTTGCCGGTTGAAGGTCAGAGCTTCTCCGTGTATTGTGATGCTTCTGGGGTTGGTCTTGGTTGTGTGTTGATGCAGCAGGGTCGAGTAATAGCATATGCGTCGAGGTAGCTGAAGGTTCACGAGCGCAACTACCTCACTCATGACTTAGAATTGGCGGCGGTAGTTTTCGCGCTCAAGATCTGGA